>JAWHQI010000010.1:10082500-11523125 GCA_033032865.1 Dactylorhiza incarnata | reverse complement strand
AAATTGCTTGTTTTATTATTTTTGTTACTAACTTAGTTTTTTTTTCTTTTTGCAGATTATGGCAATTTTTTTCAAGTCATGCACATGACCACAAGTCACGCCCGTGTCCAAGGGGCGTGTAATTTTAAAACGCCAACTTTTTAGCGGTCGGCCAAATCCAGACCAAATTCCGACGAATCAACCAAGTCACGCCCGTGACATTACGGCTCACGCCCATGAACTGCTCTTCTCGATAGATAAATGCGCCGTCCTAGCATCTCGATGAATTCTCTACAAGTCACGCTCGTGATCCAGCAAAGTCACGCCCGTGTACCACCAGCGCATCACGACCCAAAGTCGCGCCCATGTTGCTGACGTCTGCCGCCCAATGTCACGCCCCAGGGTCACGCCCGTGACTAGGAGTCACGCCCGTGACAATCCAAGCCACGCCCGTGTACAACCTTATTTTGATGGCGGATCCTTCGAGAAGGCGGCCGTTAAGCTGGATCAAATGTCACGCCCCAGGGTCACGCCCGTGACCACAAGACACGCCCGTGACCCAGGGGCGTGTAAAAAAAATTGGCTATAAATAGAGGGGCTCGGCTGAAGGAATTTTCATCCAAATTTTGAGTGTTTGTTAGTGTTTTTTGAGTTCTTTTGAGTGAATGTGAGTTTTTGTTTATGCAATTAAGTTTAAGTTTGTTTGTAATTTTCGCCTTCCTAGTCTAGTTGTAATGCTTGTTTTAGAAATAAAATGTCATTTTTCGCATTTGGATCATCTTCTTTTTTAATTTATGTTTGTGTGTGTGTGTATAAGAATAGTTTATTGCTTTCATAACTTAGGTTTATTGCTTTCATAATTTAGGGTTATTGCTTTAATAATTTAGGCTTATTGCTTTTCTTTCAACCCTTTATTTATCACTTTCGTTTAAACGCTTTCTTTCGTATATTCTTTTTCCTTTTTTTGTAATATTGATTTATTTCAGTCTTTATATAATTGTTATATACCACCCCCATCTTGAATAAGAGGCTAATTTTCTTTAGCACTTGATTAAGACGGTTGGGACGAATATTATTTCTGCACTTTTATAAGTATTTTATTTCTATACCACCCCCGTTCTGGATAATAGGCTAAGAACTTTTTAGCGCTTGTTTAAGACGGTTGGGACGGATACTATTACTGCTTTTATATAAGTCTTTTTATTTCCCTTTCATTCACGCTTATATCCGCTTAAATAGTTAACATGTATTTTCTAATTATTAATGCCGTCTCCATCCCGATGAGTGGCTAATTTCCTTTAGCACATGATGTCGAAGAGCATTGGGACAAATAAATAATTTTCTAAGAAAATAAAACATCTCTTTCTAAAATAATTAACGAGCTTAAGGTTTACCCGAGAATAACGTTGAGTGGAGCCACATAATCGATGTGTGGTTTTCATTTCTGTTTTCATACACTAGTTAGACGAGAGGCTCGTGCGCATGGAATGATCGCTCATGGTTAAAGAGAAGTGCGCTCTACCCTCGAGAGAGGATGAGGTAAGTCTCCCGAATTGGAAGTAAAAAACCCAATAGTGGGGTTCACAACACAAAGCGAGTATTAAGGAAATTCGATTAAAGAATGAGAGTTCGGTCGAATATTCATAATCTCAGGTGGGCGTACCCTCGAGAGAGGAGCGTTCATAATTATGGAACCTCCACGGCCAAGCCGTTTTAATGTTTTGAAAAGTCATCTCTTTTATTTATAAAAAAGACTATTTTCGTTTCAAGGTAATTCGACATCGGGCGCTATTTATCATCATCATTTAGAACTCTAGTTATACTCTTATTATCGTTCCCTTTTAAAAACCCACACTAAAAACTTATTCCGATAAAATAATAATTCATTCCTCAAAGTAGCTATAATCAACACGATCCGCAGAAATATACGACCCCGATATTTTCTAAAACAAAATATCTTGTATTACTCACGATAAGGTATACTTGTCTTTATCATATGATTAATTTGGATTAAAATTTAAACAAACACTTTTCAAATCCGAAACTTACAAAACTATCCTTTGCTATTTTAAAAATCAATTGAATTCGGCGTTGTAGTCAAGGGTGTAAACGTTAATACTTCGAAAAAAGAAAAAGACTGTTACTTCTATCTTTCGATAGGATAACGGTTAGTTTCTCAAAGTAAGAGTACTTGCGTAACTCTTTGAAAACACCTGCCTAATTCTAATCTCATCATATAAAGGTTGCGCAAATCATATTAAAAAGAAAAAATCCAAGTAAATCATCAAGTTTTTGGCGTCGTTGCCGGGGATAGTAGTGTTGTTATTTTGAAAAAAAAATTACTATTACTTTTATCATATATATTCAAAATTTATAATATAAAAAAAAATATATAAAAATAGAAAAAAATAGAAAAAGCCAAAAATATAATAATTTTTATTATTAGTATATGACCCGAGGAAACTCCTCGGAGGATTCGAATATCGCTTTTGACCCTGAAATCGAGCGCACTCTTCGTGAGCGCCTCCGAGTTCATGATCAAAACTTACTCGAATTCCCCGAAGAGTCTGTCGGAGATACTTACATTGAAACTATGGCCGATCAAATTCCAGATGTGGCCCCGCCAAGGACCATGGCATATTATGCCAGGCCAAATTTGGAAGATACTGGATCGAGTATTACACACCCAACAGTGGCTAATAATAATTTTGAAATAAAATCTAGCATCATTCAAATGGTACAACAGTCAGTCCAATTTGATGGTTTGCCGGATGAGGATCCAAACTTACACCTTTCTAGTTTTTTGGAAATTTGCGATACCTTTAAAATTAATGGCGTTACTGACGACGCTATTCATTTACACTTATTTCCATTTTCACTGCGGACGATAGCCAAGGCGTGGTTAAGTTCTCTCCCCAGAGGATCCATAACCACGTGGGCAGAATTGATGGAATTTTTTTAACAAAATATTTTCCACCGTCTAAAACCGCTAAATTACGCACAAATATCGCCTCCTTCATTCAATTCGATTATGAGTCTCTCTACGAGACTTGGGAGCATTTTAAGGAGTTCTTGCATAGGTGTCCTCATTACGCACTTCCATCCTAGCTGCAAGTCCAGACATTTTATAATGGTTTAAATTTCTCTACGCGACAGATGATCGATGCGGCTGCCGGGGGAACGTTAAACAACAAAACCCTGGAGGCCGCTCAAGCTCTGTTCGAGGAAATGGCCATGAACGCCTATCAATGGAATGCGTCTAGATCACGCCCTACTAAACCAACTGGGATATATGAAGTGGATGCCACTTCTCACTTAGCCTCTCAAGTCGAAAGGTTAAGTAAGCAAGTGGCAGAGATGACTGCTTCCTCCTCCACTACCACTTGGCTTAATAATAATAATAATAATAATAATAATAATAATAATAATTTTGTCGAAGAAACTGTAGATTACCTAGGCAACCCAGTTAGGCCCCCTTCAACCCTAATAACAATCCGTATAGTAATAATTATAATCCGGGTTGGAGGAACCACCCAAATTTTTCCTGTAGAAATCCTAATAATGCTCAGAGGCCCCCAATTGTGAATCCGCAAGGATTTCCACAAGGATTTCCGAACGGATTCTAGCCTCCACCTCCAAAACCTTCTCCGCTAGAAGATATTTTTGCTAAATACGTCGCGTCCACTGAGATAAATATCTGGAATATAATCAGATCGATTAAAAACTTGGAAAATTAGGTTGGGCAGCTGGCAAAGATGGTCTCTGAGCGGCCATATGGAGCTCTACCAGGGAACACGGAGCCGAACCCCAGAGAAAATACCAAGGACATAAACCTTCGCAGCGGCAAGGAGGTAACCTCCCCAAAATGGGTTGAGCCCAAGGTACATGTTTCTACACCGACCCCTCCACCCTCTCCCTCGATAGAAAATACAATGAGTATTTCGATTGTGCCAAACGTTTTTAGCCCGTCCCTTCCTTATCCCTCAAAAATAAACAACGAGCGGAAGGACGAGCATTATAAAAAATTTCTAAAAATTTTAAAACAAACCCACATAAACGTTCCTTTCTGCGAGGCACTCTCTCAAATGCGAAAATATGTGAAATATCTTAAAGAGTTGCTTTCTAATAAAAAGCGACTCGAAGATGTTTCACATGTTTCCCTTAATGCAGAATGCTCGGCTGTCCTCCTTAACAAATTGCCGCCAAAACTGAATGAACCAGGATGATTCTCCATCGCGTGCCTCTTCGGCAATATATTAATAAAGTACGCTCTAGCGGACTTGGGCGCTAGCATCAATTTCATGCCTTTCTCCATTTTCAAAAAACTCGATTTGGGCGTCCCAAGCCCGACTAAGATGAGCATCCAACTCGCGAATCACTCTTTAAAGTACCCGATAGGTGTAGTGGAGGATTTCCTGGTCAAGGTCGACAATTTTATTTTCCCGGTAGACTTTGTCATCCTGGACATAGAGGAGGACGCTGAGGTGCCTATCATTCTCGGTCGCCCCTTCCTCGCAACCTCCCGCGCGTTAATCGATGTTAGTAATAGTCGCCTCCTCCTTTGGGTCGGAGACGACGAAGTTACTTTACTTGTTAACCCCTCGATGTGGAACTCCCAGTCGAACGATGATTCCAGTTATAACTTGGAACCCGCGTTTGAAGAGGAATGTTCTTCGCTTACTGAATTTCTCTCTTTAGCACTGGATAATTCGATATTGGCGAATCTATCTTATCTCGATGACATGCCGCCAGATTTGCCATTCGAACCCCTTGATTCAGAAGTCTTAAAAGTTAAAACATGTTACGAAGAACCACCACTCCTCGAGTTAAAACAGCTCCCTGATAATTTAAAATATGTTTTTTCTTGAAAAAAATTTAAAACTTTCCGTTATCATCTCCGCTACGTTAAGTGATTCAGAAACATCCGAATTTCGTAGAAGTTTTAAACAAACATCGCCGTACAATTGCATGGCATGTTTCAGATATCAGGGGAATAAACCCCTCATTCTGCACCCATAAAATATTTTTAGAAGATAACCCCCCCCCCCCCCCCCCCCCGCAAAATGATTCAGCCTCAACGACGCCTTAACCCGAATATGCGGGAAGTCGTTGAGACTGAAATTATAAAATCCTTGATGCAGGGATTATCTATCCTATATCCGACAGTATGTGGGTAAGCCCCGTACAAGTCATCCCTAAAAAAGGCGGTATAACAGTCGTGGCAAACACGAATAATGAATTAATCCCAACTCGTACTGTTACGGGTTGGAGGGTGTGAATCGATTACGAAAAACTAAATGATGCCACCAGAAAAGACCACTTCCCGTTACCATTTATTAATCAAATCCTGGAGCGTCTCTCCGATCTTCCTTTTTATTGCTTTCTTGATGGTCTCTCGGGATTTTTCCAAATCCCTATTTCCCCTGAGGACCAAGAAAAAACAACTTTTACTTGCCTGTTTGGCACCTTCGCATATAGAAGGATGTCGTTTGGCCTCTGCAATGCACCAGCTATATTCCAACGATGTATGCTGGCGATATTTGGCGAGCTTGTAGAAGATATAATGGAAGTCTTCATGGATGACTTCTCCATATTTGGAAGCTCTTTTAAAAATTGTCCAAAAAATGTAGATAGAGTCCTCTAGCGGTGTGAAGAGATGAACTTAGTCTTAAACTGGGAGAAATGCAACTTCATGGTCCGAGAGGGTTTAGTCCTCGGCCATAAGATTTCTTCCAAGGGGATGGAGGTCGATAAGGCCAAAATTGCCATAATTGAACAACTTCCCATACCTTCGAACGTAAAATCTATTCGAAGTTTTCTCGGCCATGCGGGTTTTCATCGGCGGTTAATACAAGATTTTTCTAAAATAATGAAAACGCTAACCCACCTCCTGGAAAAGGATTCCCCATTTATTTTTGATACCGCCTGAGTAGAGGCATTTAATTTTATAAAAATACAACTTATCAATTCTCCAATTCTGGTGGCGCCAGATTGGTCCCTTCCGTTCGAGATAATGTGCGACGCGATTGATATTGCGGCTGGAGCCGTATTAGGACAACGCATTAATAAATATTTTCATCCAATCTATTACGCCTCTCGCATGCTCACAGCCGCACAGTCTAACTACACTACGATGGAAAAGGAACTTCTTGCCATCGTATTTTCCTTTGATAAGTTCAGCCCCTACGTAACACTTTCACAAGTAATCGTTTTCACTGATCACTCCGCCCTAAAATATCTTTTAACCAAAATAGATGCCAAGCCCCACCTACTTCGATGGATCCTGCTTTTAAAGGAATTCGATTTAGAGATCCAGGATAAGAAAGGTGCTGAAAATTTGGAAGCCTACCACCTCTCACGTTTAGAACACCCCGCCGTAGAAGCGCTCCTCGAACCCGAAATAGATGATAGATTTCCTTAGGAGTGCCTCTTAATTTTAAATAATATAAAAACTTCTTCTACCCCTTTGTTCGCAGATTACGCGAACTATTTAGTCGCGCGGGTCTTTCCAAAAGATTTTTCAACTCAGCAAAAGAAGAAAATCTTTCTGACTTGAAAACTACTTTGGGAGGACCCCTTTCTCTTTCGAGTCTGCGTGGACCAAGTGATACGAAGATGTGTTTCCAACGAAGAGGGTTCGCAAATATTGTGACACTTCCATGAGGGGCCGGCTGGAGGGCATTATCAAGCCAACTGGACCGCGTGGAAAGCGTTAGAGGCAGGCTTTTATTGGCCCACTCTCTTTTAGGATGCTCACACTTTTGTGAGTAAATGCAATAGCTGCCAGCGGTCGGGTAACAACTCCCGTCGTGACGAGATGCCCCAAAACCTTTTTCTCGAATACGAAATCTTCGATTTGTGGGGCATAGATTTTGTAGGCCCCCTACCTTCTTCTTTTAATAATCGCTATATTTTAGTGGCGGTAGACTACGTATCTAGGTGGGCGGAAGCGCAAGCTCTGCCCACCAACAACGCGAGATTCATCGTCCATTTTCTGAAAAAACTATTTTCTCGCTTCGACACGCCCTGCGCAATAGTAAGTGATATGGGTACGCACTTCTACAATGCCTAATTTACAAAAATTTTATCTAAATATGGCATCACGCACAAGCTCGCCACCGCCTATCACCCCCAAACAAGCGGCCAAGTAGAGGTAGTAAATCGCGAGATTAAACGCATTTTGGAGAACTGTTTCTTTAAATAGGAAAGATTGGTCCTTAAAACTCGATGACTCACTGTGGGCGTATCGTACGGCGTACAAGACCGCTATCGGTTGTACTCCCTATCGATTAGTCTACGGCAAAGCGTGTCATTTACCGGTAGAGTTAGAACACCGTGCTTTTTGGGCCTTAAAATTTTTAAATCTCGATTCGAACTTAGCCTCGGAGCATAGGAAATTCCAACTAAATGAACTCGATGAATGGCGTGCGAACGCTTATGAGTGTAATAAATTTTATAAGGAGCGTTCTAAGTTCTACCATGATCGCAAAATAAAATTTCCTAAAACATTTATGCCAGGTGATCTTGTCCTTCTTTATAATTCCCGCCTTCGTCTTTTTCCAGGTAAGCTAAAATCCTGATGGTCCGGCCCCTTTGAAGTCAAAGAGGTTTGGATGTATGGGACCATTCTTATCTCCCACCTAGAAAAAGGCGAATTTAAAGTCAATGGGCATCGTTTAAAACTTTATATTGTGGGCGATCTAGTGGGCGATACTATCGAATCCTTAACCTTCGCCAATTTATAATCTCACCATGCCACATTCGTCAAGCTACGCGACGGTAAAAAAGCGCTCGTGGGAGGCACCCCATATTTATCTAATATTTTATTATGTTTTGTTCTTTTACATGTTTTTTGCAGGGTTTCGTTTGGCCCCGCCAGTTTTAGTTCAGGGAAGCCTTTTTGCTCTATCTATCTTTATTTGTTCATACTGCATCTTTTCTTATTTCTCTTCTTCATACTTACATTACAATATTGGGGATAATGTTGGGTTTTAAGTATGGGGGTGTTTTACCATTTTCATTTAAACAAACAAATTTTTTTCAAAAAAAATGTTTTATTTCATCTTGCCTACTTTTGTAAATATAAGCTTGAACAAAACTACAAAAAAAATGTTTAAAAAACCACAAAAAATTTCAAAAAACATGTTTTTTTTACTTTTTTTTACTTTATCGTAGTACAAAAATAAAAAAAAATAAAAAAAATAAACCCTACTTTACTTTTATTCTTAAAAGCATTTAGTTTCGAGAATATTTGTTTGTGGCTTTTCATAATCGCTAGTTTTACTATTTGTTTGTTTATCTAAGATCGATAGATTTAAACATTCGGGGTTAAGTTTTAACGAATATCTTGTGTTTTTAATTTAAATAGAGGCTTTGTTTTCAAGCACTACTTCTACTAGCTAAAATAGAGGCATGTGTATTATGTTGGCAAAACAACTTTAGACTACAATTATCCCTACTTTATGTCTTTAGGAATCTAGGAATATTCAAATTACTAAGGTTGCTCTCAAATCTTTTTTTTTTATTATTTTAGAATTTCTCTTGAAAACCCCTTGTATACACCAATTTAGCATGGCAAATAAAAGATTAAAAGAAGAAAAAGATCTTATGTCAATGGGAATAAGAATTCATTCCGTAAACATAGGCACCCAATAAATACTTTAAATGATCTTATGTCAATGGGAATAAGATTTCGTTCCGTAAACATAGGCATTGGGTTAATAAAAATAAATGAATTAGTTTTCCCTCACAAACCACGGGGACACCAAAAAAGCTAAAATGAAGGGGTGGACGAATAAAAACCATCACCCCTAATTCAAAAACTCTTCTTTTTGCCAAGGTTTTTTACCCCTTTTCCCTTAGCCAAATTATTGTTTATAGTTTGAATTAAAAAAAATCTTTTGAGAGCATAATTAGTAACTTATATTTTTCCTTCACGTTTCTTTAAACAAAGGTTATTATAATTTCGATCTAATCTCGTTTACTAATGATTGCAATTTTGTTTGCTATTTGGTTAATTAAGAAGTCTTTTGGCTAAGACATTTCTTTCTACTTAAATCATTTGCATAATTTAGGACTTAACTCTTATTACTCCGAATTTTTATTGTTCAGTCTCTTATGATTAAAATAAAATGATAGCTAAAAATTAGAACTTATGTTAATCCCGTATAGATCTCTCTTACTTTTGCTCTGGAATAGCAAAAGCCTAAGTATGGGGGTATTTGATGAGTAGTAAAATATATGTATTTTCAGTATAGTTATTAGTATAGTTTTAATTAATATTGTAAATTTTCTATGTAAATTAATAAATAAATTGCTTGTTTTATTATTTTTGTTACTAACTTAGCTTTATTTTTCTTTTTGCAAATTTTGGCAATTTTTGTAAAGTCACGCCCCTGAGTCACGCCCGTGAACCCAAGTCACGCCCGTGACCAAGGGGCGTGTAATTTTAAAATGCCAACTTTTTAGCCGTCGGCCAAATCCAGACCAAATCCCGACGAATCGACCAAGTCATACCCGCGACATTACGGGTCACGCCCGTGAACTGCTCTTCTCAACGGATAAATGCGCCGTCCCAGTGTCTCGACGGATTCTCAATAAGTCACGCATGTGATCCAGCAAAGTCACGCCCGTGATCCAGCAAAGTCACGCTCGTGTACCACCAGCACGTCACGCCCTAAAGTCGCGCCCATGCTGCTGACGTCTGCCGCCCAATGTCATGCCCCAGGGTCACGCCCGTGACCACGAGCCATGCCCGTGACAATCCAAGCCACGCCCGTGTACAACCTTATTTTGATGGCGGATCCTTCGAGAAGGCGGTCGTTAAGCCTGATCAAATGTCGTGCCCCAGGGTCACGCCCGTTACCACAAGACACGCCCGTGACCCAGGTGACTGTAAAAATAAAATTTTGGCTATAAATACAGGGGCTTGGCTGAAGGAATTTTCATCCAAATTTTGAGTGCTTGTTAGTGTTTTTTGAGTTCTTTTGAGTGAATGTGAGTTTTTGTTTATGCAATTAAGTTTAAGTTCATTTGTAATTTTCGCCTTCCTAGTCTAGCTGTACTGCTTGTTTTAGAAATAAAATGTCATTTTTCTCATTTGGATCATCTTCTTTTTTAATTTATGTTAGTGTGTGTGTGTATGAGAATAGTTTATTATTTTCATAACTTAGGTTTATTGCTTTCATAAATTAGGTTTATTGCTGTAATAATTTAGGTTTATTGCTTTTCTTTCAACGCTTTATTTATCGCTTTCGTTTAAACGCTTTCTTTCATTTTTCTTTTTCCTTTTTTTGTAATATAGCTTTATTTCAGTCTTTATATAACTGTTATATACCACCCCCATCTTGAATAAGAGGCCAATTTTCTTTAACACTTGATTAAGACGGTTGGGAAGGATATTATTTCTGCACTTTTATAAGTATTTCATTTCTATACCACTCCCATTCTGGATAAGAGGCTAAGAACTTTTTAGCGCTTGTATAAGACGGTTGGGACGGATACTATTACTGCTTTT
This sequence comes from Dactylorhiza incarnata, assembly GCA_033032865.1. Classification (NCBI taxonomy): domain Eukaryota; kingdom Viridiplantae; phylum Streptophyta; class Magnoliopsida; order Asparagales; family Orchidaceae; genus Dactylorhiza; species Dactylorhiza incarnata. The sequence continues at coordinate 11,512,630 of JAWHQI010000010.1, read as the reverse complement.
ATATAAGTATTTTTATTTCCATTTCTTTCAAGCTTATATCCGCTTAAATAATTAACATGTATTTTCTAATTATTAATATTGTCTCCATCCCGATGAGTGGATAATTTCCTTTAGCACACGATGTCGAAGAGCATTGGGACAAATAAATAATTTTCTAAGAAAATAAAACATCTCTTTCTAAAATATTTATCGAGCTTAAGGTTTACCCGAGAATAACGTTGAGTGGAGGCACATAATCGATGTGTGGTTTTCATTTCTGTTTTCGTACACTAGTTAGCCGAGAGGCTCGTGCGTACGGACTGATCGCTCATGGGTAAAGAGGGTAAAGAGAAGTGCGCTCTACCCTCGAGAGAGGATGAGGTAAGTCTCCCGAATTGGAAGTAAAAACCCAATAGTGGGGTTCACAACATAAAGCGGGTATTAAGGAGATTCGATTAAAGAACGAGAGTTCGGTCGAATATTGATGCGCAAATCTAGCACACTGCTATAGGCGGTAGCGAGATAGCGACACGAAACGGCAGTGAACTGGTCGTTGTCAAGTAATAATATGAGGAAGTAAATCCCCAAGTATCGAATCTCTCAAGGAACACCGTAAGGTGGAGTTAACTTTCGAGGAGGGACTTGAGATCGAAGTCCTTTCGAGCGGATGGATTGCAGAAAAGGGGGGTTTTGGTTTGTGGAAATAAAAGAAAATAACTAAACTACTCCTATGCAATGCCGCTAAGCAATGCTTCGCTTGGCGGGATGGAGAATAGGCAGGCCTTGAGCGCGCTGCTTCGCAAGGGCTGATGGACGAGTAGGCAAGCGGAATTGAACTCTGCAGGCCTTGAGTGCGCTGCTTCGTTAGGCGAATGGATTACACGGGCCGCTATGCCACGCTTCACTAGGCGGATGGAAGAGTAGGCTTGAGGATTAGGTGGATCGCACTGGCGGAATTGAGGGTCACAAACACCTCGTCACAAAGTTCAACCAAGATCATAGGCGTATCACTCTATAATGATTCCACACACCAAGCATAAACACAATGAACATTCATAAAAGCATAATGAAAGCAAATAGCAATTAAAATGGGTTTAAGCAAGGTTCATCATCAAAGTATAGGTGATTTCATACCATACAACCTTAAAAGAGGAAAATAAGGGTAGAAATACAAACAACGATCGAGACTATGCCGTAGAAATGGGAGGATGCACTGGGTTGTCAATCCATGTCCTACAGTCCATTCATCGGTTACGTCCGGGATCTCTGAAGCTCTCACCACCTCTAGCCCGTCTTCTCGAGTGTCTACGTTGTCCACGTCAATCTCCTCATTCTTCCTTGCAATCCGGCTAATATGGAGTGGAGATCATTTTCTTGAGAGCTTAGGATGATTGGGAAACACTATGGAGTGATACCCTCCCTTGGATGAAGAAAAATGGAGCAGTCGGCCCCTTCCGGTGGAAGAAATCGTGGAGCTGTTTGGATCCTGAAAACCTAAAAAATCGCAGTTTAAATAGAAAAGTTGCATAATTTTGTTCATGCACGAACCGTGCGTTTTATAAATGCACGACCGTGCGTGAACAAAATAAAACATAATTTTTTTAGACAAAAGAGGAGCTCGTGCGATTTTACTCACGCACGGGCAAACCAACCGTGCGTGAACAAAACGCACGACCAAATCCAGAATGCTATTTTGGGTCATAGATGAACGCGCGCGGTCGGATCGATCGTGCGTCAAGGAAACGCACGACCGTTCGTTTCATGCAGACGTGAAATCTGGGCATAATGGATGTTCTACCCACATGTACAACACCAAACAACAATCACACAGCTGGGAATACCTTTCCAGCTCAATCCAAATACATAAAAAAGTGTTGGGGAGCACCGTGTGCTTACCCCCAACAAACATAGCGCGCAATTGCACACCAAAATGTGCCCAAAGAGTGCACTTTGTGAAGAAATGTGTTCAAGTGAAATTTAAGCAATAATGAACTAAAAGTGAAGTGCATATGCCTGAAAACAAGCCCAGATGAGTCCGGAAAACCCTATATAAATTGGACTCATCACACCCCCAGACTTACTCGTTTGCTCGTCCCGAGCAAACTATCTCCCATGTGGAGTAGAAAAAACATAAGCTGGCAAAGTAATTGAATATTCGAAGTACAATGTGAAGTCGCTTACCCGCGCGCATTGAAATTTCAGTAGAAAAACCTTTTAAACATGCGAAATAGATTAGAATTTTCTAAATTTCGTTTCTACTTATTATTGCTACTCATAATGAATCGTGGTGAATCCTTCATTCACGCGTAGGGTGAAAGTAGCTCGATCACTAAGTGGAATATTGCCTGAGATCGAGGATCGGGACAAACTCCAAAGAAATCCATCAATGACGATGTCCATAAGCTTGCCCGTTCACACTCTCTCAACGACACTAGTTACGTTCAGAGTGCGAATCAATAGGACTTTTAGGTTATGATTTAGTCTTAGGCTACGGTGCGGTAAACAGTGATAAATGTGGGGGCTTAGCACACCTAACCCAAATGAGCTCGCAATAAAAACACTATCCCGGCATAAATAATAAAAAAATGTGTACACCAAACCCCCAGACTTAAACATGAAACTATGGGGTGTGTACACCACCTATTCCCAAATACATTGCTTTACACACATTTTTTTACTTTAATTTATTTTCACATTTTTTTCTCTCTTTTTTTTTAAAAAATTATAACTTTGCACATATAATAACAAACACAACTATAATTTCAATAATGCGTTCCCACCACAACCACAAATATACACAGCCTCAACACCCAACTTTTAAAAGCACAAATTGCTTAAGCTCAGAATTCGGTGTGCGATTAGGATAGTCATTTTGGCTTTGGTGAATTGAAGGTGGAGCTGAATCAAATGGTAGGGATTAGGCACAAAGGGGCTAAGCAAGGATAAAGTGTTTAGGAATGGTGAAAAGGCTCAACCGGGTCAAATAATGGCCTATATCACACTTGCACAAATGAAATAACCTATACACATGCTTCGAGAATCGCTAGGGGCAAGTTCTTAGCCACCGAGAAAGAATATCCTTCCTCCCGACTCGAGTAATACATCACTAGCGATCCTCTACAACACTATCGTCGGATTCAACTGGATTCACGAAATACGAGTAGAATAAACAATATTCACGCAATTGGAAAATTATAAAACTAAATGCATGAGAAAAAGCTAATTCTACAAGAATTTCAACACGAGACGCAAGCACTCGACTAGGAGCACTGCTAGAGTCAACATGTTACTCTGCCACTCAATCCTATGCCAGCATCATGATCTTTCAATCACACGGAAAAATAATATTTACCCGAGATGCATAGACAAATAAGCGCATGCTCAAGTGGGTGTTGTGATGTGCTATGAAGATGAACAATGCTAAATAAATGAGATTAATATACTTCTAGTATGCAAATGATATGTTCACGTGCTGTGGGTAACACATAGCAGCTCTCCCCTAGAATTAATCTAAGCAATAGACATAAATGACGTAACCATGAAAATTAAATAAAAGACTAGGGGAAGAAACGTTACCCATGCTCAGAAATGAGCATACCAGAAGATTGGCGTTAGTACAAAGTATCCACACCCATGTCCGCCAAACAAGAAAATCGCCGCACACCTGCAGGCAAAAGACTCCACACGCAAAGTATATATGTAAAACTAAACTATTAACATGTTAGAGAAAAATAAAAGCAACAAAAGCTTGGGTTGTCTCCCAACAACGCTTTTGTTTACCGTCCTTAAGCTGGACTTAATACCTGTATTATGCAGTTTTAATAACATTGTCTAAATATAAAAGAGAAAATTAAAATATCCTAATTATTACAAGCATGCCAAAAAGATCAACTGTAAGTTGATTTAAAATAGTAACTAGAAATAAAAGAAATGGATCCGAAGACCCAACAGCAGCAGTCCAGAAGATCAGGAGCTTTCCATCTCCATATTTCATCTTTCTTCATCCTCTTCCTCTCCTCCAATCGGTGGTCATGAATGAAGTATCGTTTACCACCCTGCACCCAGTCTTTCAAGGAAAAAGCAGGCAATGATGATGAGGTGGAATAGACGATTGATTTCAACATTTCCATTTGCTTTTCCTTCCAAGACTGCCACTCAGAATTACACAAAAATGGGTCTAGATATTCAAGCACCTGCAGAGGGATAAATGAAATATCAAAAATTAAAGAAGGCGGGGAAGCAAGAATGATGAACTTATCAATATCATAATTAGAAGAAAGAGGATTAGGAAATAAACTGGATGAAGAAATAAAATAATGAAACAAAGGAGGAGTGGTCCCGGTTTCACTCTTGGCAGGTTCCCAAGCCTGATCACAGTCAGTGTCATAAGAGTCATAGCGAGGCGCATCTGAAAACTCGAAGGCATCAGTGGTGTGGCAAATCTCCTTCACCAATGAGGAGGTGCACAACTCCTCATCAGAAAGGTCGTCCTTGTCATCCCACTTAGGCGCAGCTTGGAGGTCCAGAACATCACCCTGCAAACAATCTTCGACAGGATCATCAAAAATATGTATAGAAAATTTTTTCAAAGAAGCTGGAGGAACATAATCAATGTCAAAATCAGAAAATAAGAGATCTGGTTCCTCCACAAAAGGATCTGCAGACACCTCCCCGCTAGAGAGAACACTCTCCTCACCCCACTCTGGTGCATCTAGGAGCTCCCAATCCTCTCCATTTTGGCCATCAAATGAGCGATCGTCATCACTAGGAGTAAATCCATATACAGGGAGTGAAGAGTCCATGCAAGAAATACGCTCGGGGGTTGAGGGCTCGATTGCCTCCACTGTTAAGGACTGAGCGATAGGGACTTTGTCATCAGGATGTGAAGGACTGCAGTCGGGAATTGGAGTAGGTAAAAGACTGGGGCAGTCCTTCAAAACATGATTTTCACTTTTACAAATTAAACATACAAAGCCCCTACGATACGTAGCATTTAATTCCTTCATTTGATCGATATAATAGCTCATCTTGTCATTAATGCTAGGTTCAGTCCAGGAATACATTTTTTTAGTAGGATGCATAACAAAAATTGAAATTCTTTGCAAGAAAAACTACACAATCAATTAACACTACTTCGGAACAACTTGCCTAAAAAAAAATTAAAACAGGAAAGGGGTGATATAATAAAAATAATAAAAGCAAAAATTAAATAGAAAGCAAATAAAATAACAAGAGGACTAAACACAATGGAAGAACTTCAAACTCTTGTCTCCCTTTACAGAAAACTCACACAACTGTGTTCCCCAGCAACGGCGCCGAAAACTTGATGCGCAAATCTAGCACACCGCTATAGGCGGTAGCGAGATAGCGGCACGAAATGATAGTGAACCGGTCGTTGTCAAGTAATAATATGTGGAAGTAAATCCACAAGTATCAAATCTCTCAAGGAACACAGTAAGGTGGAGTTAACTTTCGAGGAGGGACTTGAGATCGAAGTCCTTTCGAGCGGATGGATTGCGGAAAAAGGGGGGTTTTGGTTTGTGGAAATAAAAGAAAATAACTAAACTACTCCTATGCAATGCCGCTATGCAATGCTTCGCTTGGCGGGATGGAGACTAGGAAGGCCTTGAGCGCACTACTTCGCAAGGGCGGATGGATGAGTAGGCAAGCGGAATCGAACTCTGCAGGCCTTGAGCGTGCTGCTTCGTTAGGCGAATGGGTTACACGGGCCGCTATGCCACGCTTCACTAGCGTGATGGAAGAGTAGGCTTGCGGATGAGGTGGATCGTACTGGCGGAATTGAGGGTCACAAACACCTCGTCACAAAGTTCAACCAAGATCATAGGCGTATCACTCTATAATGATTCCACACACCAAGCATAAAACAATGAACTTTCATAAAAGCATAATGAAAGCAAATAGCAATTAAAATGGGCTTAAGTAAGGTTCATCATCAAAGTATAGGTGATTTCATACCATACAACCATAAAAGAGGAAAATAAGGGTAGAAATACAAACAAAGATCGAGACTATGCCGTAGAAATGGGAGGATGCACTGGGTTGTCAATCCATGTCTTACAGTCCATTCATTGGTTGCGTCTGGGATCTCTGAAGCTCTCACCACCTCTAGCCCGTCTTCTCGAGTGCCTACGTTGTCCACGTCAATCCCCTCATTCTTCCTTGCAATCTGGCTAATATGGAGTGGAGATCACCTTCTTGAGAGCTTAGGATGATGGGGAAACACTATGGAGTGATACCCTACCTTGGATGAAGAAAAACGGAGCAGTCGGCCCCTTCCGGTGGAAGAAATCGCGGAGCTGTTCGGATCCTGAAAACCTAAAAAATCGCAGTTTAAATAAAAAAGTTGCAGAATTTTGTTCATGCGCGACCGTGCGTTTTAGAAATGCACGACCGTGCGTGAACAAAATAAAACATAATTTTTTTAGACAAAAGAGGAGCTCATGCGATTTTACTCACGCACGGGCAAACCAACCGTGCGTGAACATATCGCACGACAAAATCCAGAATGCTATTTTGGGTCATAGATGAACGCGCACGGTCAGATCGATCGTGCGTCAAGGAAACGCACAACCATGCGTTTCATGCAGACGTGAAATCTGGACATAATGGATGTTCTACCCACATGTACAGCACCACACAGCAATCACACAGCTGGGAATACCCTTCCAGCTCAATCCAAATACATAAAAAGGGTTGGGGAGCACCGCGTGCTTACCCCCAACAAACATAGCGCACAATTGAACACCAAAACGGGCCCAAAGAGTGCACTTTGTGAAGAAATGTGTTCAAGTGAAATTTAAGCAATAATGAACTAAAAGTGAAGTGCATATGCCTGAAAACAAGCCCAGATGAGTCCGAAAAACCCTATATAAATTGGACTCATCAAATATTCATAATCTCAGGTGGGCGTACCCTCGAGAGAGGAGCGTTCATAATTATGGAACCTCCACGACCAAGCCATTTTAATGTTTTGAAAAGTCATCTCTTTTATTTCTAAAGAAGACTATCTTCGTCTCAAGGTAATTCGACATCGGGCGCTATTTATCATCATCATTTAGAATTCTAGCTATACGCTTATTATCGTTCCCTTTTAAAAACCCACACTAAAAACTTATTCCGATAAAATAATAGTTCGTTCCTCAAAGTAGCTATAATCAACACGATCCGCGGAAATATACGAGCCCGATATTTTCTAAAACAAAATATCCTGAATTACTCACGATAAGGTATACTTGCCTTTATCATATGATTAATTTGGATTAAAATTTAAACAAACACTTTTCAAATCTGAAACTTGCAAAACTATCCTTTGCTATTTTATAAATCGATTGAATTCGGCGTTGTAGTCAGGGTGTAAACGTCTAAACTTTGAAAGAAAAAAAAGACTGTTACTTCTATCTTTCGATAGGATAACGGTTAGTTTCTCAAAGTAGGAGTACTTGAGAAACTTTTGAAAACCCCTGCCTAATTCTAATCTCGTCATATAAAGGTTGCGCAAACCATATTAAAAAGAAAAAATCCAAGTAAATCATCAAATATCTTGCAGAGTTGGCAATATTTCATCATAATTACTGGCCGTTCTTGGAACTTGCAGAATATAGAAATAATAAGTTTCTTCATTATAGACAGTGCAACAACTATATTCTGTAGAGAATATATCTTTTATTGCTCCTTGAATTATACGCAAGATATGCGGCGTGCACATTCCCTGAATATCAATTTCCAAGAATATCTGCATAATAAATGCAGCTCTGCAACTGTCAAGGCGATAATATTCCTTCAAGTCGATATCATCTTGATCGACAGATATTCTTCACGACGATATCGTCGACATACTTCCTTCTTCACGGCTCTTCCCAATATCTCAACGATCTTACTTCTTCTAGATGATATGAGGTCTTCAAACGATGTTTGTCCACATGACCCTTTCTCCATGACTTAAAGAGTTATGTATTTTAATCTTCAAGACAATACCTCTTATTCAAGACGATATCGTCGAGACATCTTAGCTTTATCTTTGATAAGCTTTCTTCAACCTTCAAGACTATACATCTTCTTCAAGACGATGTCGTCGAGTTATCTGAACTTAGTCTTTCTCAACTATAAGCATTCTTCAACCTTCAAGACTATATGTTTTCTTCAAGACGATATCGTCGAGATATCTGAACTTAGCCTTAACAACGATAAACTTTCTTCAAGACGATATCGTCGAAACTGATTCGATGATATGATATCTTTCTCAATGATTCATTTGTTGAGTCTTGAGATGATATTTTACTTAGTGATTTTTATTAGTATTATCGTCTAGATACTAGTGATGTAGCCTTGTTGCATGTTTCATAACCTGAACTTAAACATAACATCAAAAAACTTAGCTTTTCTATACTTGTGTTCCTTCTTCAAATCTAGAGACATTGAAGGTATAATACCCAACAGAAACTATGGTTCAAGAGGAGTTCGGACCTTTGGGGGTAGCGTACACTTACTTGTCTTGAGTTAAAACACTAGGCTAGGCACTCAGAGCTAAGAAACTCACTCATAAGGGTGGAAATTAAGAACAAACTCTGTGAGATACAGTGAGGAGGTCCTGCCATAAACCCTGAAGATCTATAAGATCTTCCCCTCCCAAGCCAATGCTGAGTTAGGCACCCTAGAGAGTACTTGATAGCACCAGATTGTTAGTCCGGAAACCATGACGAACAGAATGTTGGAGCTCTTGTTAACCACAAACAACCTAAGGAGAGAGAAATCCCAAGGGTCATCCTCTCCAAAGGTGCCCTTGGGGGTCTATTTATAGTTTTCTGAAAATAGTTTGCGGATAGCAAAATCCCACCTTTTGGTTTTGCTAGTTGCAACCAAATTGGTCTGCCAACAGTGGAATCCGGCTGTTTGGAAAGGCTAAGTGCAGGCCAAAATGGGATTTCCTGGATAAAAGAGCTACCCCCTAGGGATGAGTCCACGCCACTTGAGGCAAGCTCTCCTGGGGGTGGTAAGTACCTGATGTGGTTGGGTTCTCGTCACTTTCCCTGAACCATGGGCTAGTGTGAGATATTATGGGTGCACTCGCATATCGGCTACAAGTATAGCTAATCAGCTATAAGTCTAGATGATCGGGTAGAGGCGAGTCGACTCGCCTAGGCATAATGCCTCATGGTAATGATACTGCTGGCGGTAGGTGAGTCTTGCCCTTCTACCTGCTGGTCTCATTGTGTAACATCCCATTTCCTACTAGACCCCTTAACTTCAATTAGGGTAGGACATGTGGTGTGTGAGGTGGATTTGAGATAGGTAGTGACCTTAGGTCACATTGATCTGAGAGAACTCACATGTGGTCCACTAGAGGAGGAAGATGATAAGGAGCCCTTTGATCTGCATCAAGATTAGTGCAAGAATTAATTGTATAAGGTAAGTATCATCGGGATTGGCTGTCAAGTAAAAATCGACGGGTGATCGACGGGACATCCCGTCGATGGAATTAGTTGTATCAAGTAAAAATTAACAGGTGGTCCCATCGATCGATGGGACACCCCGTCGATGGAATTAATTGGATGTCAAGTAAAAATTGATGAGTGGTCCCATCAATTGACGGGACATCCTATCGATGGAATTATTTCCATCAAGTAAAAATTGACGGGTGGTCCCGTCGATCGACGAGACATCCCATCGATCGTCGAGACTGGCAGTCAAAGTGGGAACCAATGGGGCATTCCGTCGATCGACGGGACCTCCCGTCGATCGACGAGAACCCCCTTTCGATTTCTTTTGAAGAAGAAATTAAAAGCCCCAATCAAATTCAATTGGGCTAAGGCCTCAATCAAAGCCCATCCTGCAGCCCACATGCCTAATTACCAACCATGCCCTCTGTTTCCAACATGCAAGGGCATGCAATGGGGTAAACTGGGTTTTCCCCAAAATCCATTAAGGACAAAGAGGATTTTGAGGAATAAAGGCCATTTGGCACTCCATTCCTCTTCCCAAGGCTATAACTGAGCTCCTTAGTAAATGCCCAACCGAAATTGGGCTGAATAGATGTCACTTGGCGGCTGGGAGGAACAAATGAGGCATGGCCGAACCATGCCTTAATGGGAGACACACTTAGAGCCCTCCACTTCTCCATTTGAACTCAACATCAGCTTCAGAGAGCTCTAAGTAGTCGAGCCAGCCCTTGAGTTCACTGCATTAGGAGGAGAATCGAGGAGTTGAGCAAGCTTGCCGGAGAGACTCGCCGCCATGACGCCCCGACAAATTGCCCGCTCTTAAGCCCACATTCAGGTCGGTTTCTCCCCCTCTCCCTCTATGCTAGCCTCTAGATCCAACTAGGAGAGAAATCAGGCTCAATTGAGCCCGATCCCATGTGAGTTTGAAGGAGATTTCTCGAGCTTTTGTTCTAGCTCGGGATCGCCGGAGAAGCTGTCTCCGGCGGCCATGTCGCCGCGTGGCGGTAGCCACCACCTCGAGGAAGGTGGTGGAGGTGGTGGCCGGCAGTGGTGAGTAGAGGGTGGCCGGGAAATGGGGGATCAAGACCTCCAGGCCGGGATAATCAGAGCCCTTGGCTCAAAGAAGAAGACGATGTCCTAGTCATTGGATCTTGGAGATCAGCTAAACGCAGACCACATTAATATCATTTAATGATCTATCACACTTTATTTAGTGATTTATAACTTAACATTAGGTGCCTTAGAGGCATAATTAGCAAAATGTCTAAATATAAAAATTGTAGATCTTTGTCTTAACTTTAATTGGGCACTAGTTTCATTTGATTTGGTGCATCAGAGCCCCCTGAGCACTAGTTTTGGTGTAGGGTGTACAAAGTGTGTGTGCATATATATATTTTGTGAATAGATCTATAAATACACCTTTCATGCATGTGAAATTTGAAACATAGATGAGTCATGAGAGAACACATCACCCCTCAAAAAATTAGAAATTTTGGAGAATATTTCCCTAGAGTTTTGTTCATAATGTGATTAATCAAATAAAAGAAATTTTTGGAGTTGTGTAACTCCAAATGAACCCAAATTTGGGTGTCATGCTTAATAGGCAATTATTAGACTCTGGTTAAAATTTGGAAGCAATTGGACCTCTGCATGTGGGGTAATTCCACTTGCATGTCTTTGCCTATTATGTGATATGGTGTGCATATATCCAAAAAGGATATTTTGTGTATTTGGCATATATGGCTTAGTGTTAGCCTCTGAGATTTTGGCCACACCCTCTTTATAACATAATACATTACCACAGGAAAAATTAAGATTTTTTGGATCTAAAATCCTAAGTATTTGATAAATTTGAAATATGTCACAATTATGTATTAGTGAAATGTTTATGGCTAAATCCTTGTGGAAAATTTTGAAACTCTGAGGAATCCTTTGTAACAACAACTAAAACCTCTGAAAAATTTGGTAGAAATTTTTAAAGATTATTTCTTTAGAAATTATCAAAATTATCATATGTTGCATTTCTGAATAACTGAAATTTTACTGCGGGAAAAGATTGAGAAATTTTTGAAACTCTGGAGAATCATTTGGAATCTAATTATGAACCTCTGGGATTTTTGGTAGAATTTTTGAATGTATTACACATGGTAAAATTCCATATATTCAGTTTGTCACACTTTTTAATTTATGAAATATCTATGTTGAAATGTTTCTAGAAAATTATGAAATTCTGGATAGGATTTTTTTAGGTCATTACAGTACTATAGTAATTTTCTCAGAATTTTTGGAAGATATAAATCAGTACTTGCTGTGTAAAGTTACATTTTCACCCCTTTTATTTTGTATGAAAATTATGATTATAAATTCTCTGAAAAATTGTGGAACTTTGGAAATCATGTTATTTTGTCATCTATCACCTATGGAAATTTTATTTGCAAGTTTGAAATTACAGACATGGTACTCCCTTTATAATTTGGAATATGTCAAATGATTAATGAAATTTAAATAGAGGTCAAATTAATTTGAAATATGTCAAAACTCTAGACACTTCTTAAATTATCCAATATGAACATATGGTATGAATTGTATCTCATTTGGATATGATATGGTTAAGATTGCATCATAGTAATCAAATCTAGTTCAACCTCATTTTGGACTACGAATAGTAAATACTTAATGTGATAGTTTGATCAGCAAGATCACTTAGCAAATCAGTAAAATTTGGATCATAGCAGTAACATATCATTTATATCAGCCCCTAGAAGTTATGGAATTTTTGGAGAACATTCATACTATAGTTTAGGGAATAATTTAGATTCTTGTCGCACTATGCATAAAGGGGCAGTTAATACCTTATGAGATTATAATAATTATTCAGCATGGGGAAGTGCCATGATATACCATTAGGGTATGATTAGAGTCATTTGAGAATCACACAAGACCTACACCATTTAGAAGATGAGAGATCTTAAGTGTTGAGCATCGTTCAAGAGAACGTTTGCTTAAGAATAGAGAGAAGGATAAGTCATAAAGCATATAAGTTATAAAGAGTAATAAGGAAAGTGGGTCTTTAGAAAAAGGGCAGCCACCAATAATAGTAAATGACCTGGGAAGGGGCATTTGGGATAGAACCCATCGCATTCCCTAGTACCGCTGAGAGCCCTTCACCGAGTAAACCTCGGGAAGTCCAGGATTCACCCGAAACTTCTAAGTATAACAATAATTAGACAAGAGTAGTCTAACTAAATGAATTAGAGATTTGGTAACTTCATCCCGAGTTAAGGGATGAGAAGTTGTATATCAGGAAAGGTTAGTCCTGTGAGTTGAATGCTCGGGAAGTTATATATCAGGACGGGTTAGACCTGCTACCTAGAGGCTCGGGTTCTGATAACTTGCATGTGCATATATAGTGGCAGGTCTTCGGTACTAGACCGATCGTCACACCGACGGCAGTACATTGACTTAGGCGGGTGTGAGGGTTTGAGGGTCCAGTAGGTTGTTTATACTGCAGTCTAGAGGACAATCCCTGAAAATGTACACCCGACCTTAAAGACTGGTGGGTTCCAGTAAAGAGTACGCAAGACTCTATAGTACACCTAGGACGTGTACAGAGGCGTACAAAGGGTCTAGGCCTTGTAGGGTGTATACCCACCTAAGAAGTGGAGGCACCCGCTCCACTGTTGGCATAGCCACAACGGTGGTACCAGAGAGTGAAGCTAGCTCAAAAAATTGAGAACGAAAGGTCTGTGATCACAGAGTCTTGTAGGTGAGTTGCACTTCTATGAATCATATCATAACATGCATATCATACCATACATAAACCATAGAACATAGTTTGCAGGGCATTATCATATAAATTAGTATGAGCTCTTTTACATGATAATTTAAACTTCTAGAAATCTTAACTTATAAGTTTGTATGGGCATTCATATAAGTTAAGATACCTATGTAATGGTAGATTACTTTACTTATTTATTGTACTTGCGCACACTGCTTTACTTACTTACTTCTTTTACCGTTCATTACTGCTTACCTGCATATATTGCTAGTATAGTTCACCTTGTGATGTATATTTATCTGCTTGTATAGTGTACCTTGTTATGTATATACTTGATAGTATAGATTCCCTTGTCACCTGCATTTGTTACTCCACTTTGTTGTCCTCCGCTTCCTTCCTCCCGCTCGGTGCCTAGGAGTCGTAGTGGGAGGCGGGAACAAAATTGGCTTAGTCGTTATGACTAATGGTCGGAGGTGACCATAGGAGCCCAAGGAGATGGAGCACCAGCATGACCAAACAGACAGGGTGGCGGGAACTGAGGAGCAGGTGTCGCGCATTACTTTCACTATGAGATAGGTGTTGGATGATGAGAGTGTTTAGCTTCCGCATAGTGTTGTTGAGAGAGAGAGAGTTTATTTTGTTGTATTTCATTTGGTTAGGTATCCGGCATAAGCCCTTACTCTCTTTTGTGCTCATTGCTGGACTATTATGTTTCGTTTATGAAATATTATGATGTGGACTTGCATATTACTATTTCTTATTCTATTCTCTATCGGCCTAATGGTTAAATGATCGTATTAACCGGCAGAATTGGCGTCTTACGGTGGCGACTAACCCGTGTGTTGGTGTCATCCGTAAGGCGGCGGTTCTGGGCATAAAGCTCGGGTAACCTCCTAGTAAGGGGGAGGGCGGTCTTACACATTTGGCCCACTCGGCAAACATGGGGTTGTACAGTTGAGATTCGCAAAATATGAATGCTCATCTCTCGAGGAAGCAATTGGACCTCTGCATGTGGGGTAATTCCAATTGCATGTCTTTGCCTATTATGTGATATGGTGTGCATATAGCCAAAAAAGATATTTTGTATATTTGGCATATATGGCTTAGTGTTAGCCTCTGAGATTTTGGCCACACCCTCTTTATAACATAATACATTACCACAGGAAAAATTAGAATTTTTCGGATCTAAAATCATAAGTATTTGATAAATTTGAAATATGTCACAGTTATGTATTAGTGAAATATTTATGGCTAAAATCTGGATGAAAATTTTGAAACTCTGTGGAATCTTTTGTAACACCAACTAGAACCTCTGAAATCTTTTGTAGAAATTTTCAGAGATTATTTCTTTAGAAATTATCAAAATTATCATATGTTACATTTCTGAATAACTAAAATTTTACTGAGGGAAAAGATTGAGAAATCTTTGAAACTCTGGAGAATCATTTGGAATCTAATTATGAACATATGGGATTTTTGGTAGAATTTTTGGATGTATTACACATGGTAAAATTCCACATATTTAGTTTGTCACACTTTTTAATTTATGAAATATCTATGGTGAAATTTTTCTAGAAAATTATGAAATTCTGGATAGGATGTTTTTAGGTCATTACAGTACTAAAGTAATTTTCTCAGAATTTTTGGAAGACATAAATTAGTACTTGCTGTGTAAAGTTACATTTTCACCCCTTTTATTTTATATGGAAATTATGATTATAAATTCTCTGAAAAATTATGGAACTTTGGAAATCATGTTATTTTGTCATCTATCACCTCTGTAATATTATTTAGCAAGTTTGAAATTACAGACATGGTACACTCTTTGTAATTTGGAATATGCTAAATGATTAATGAATTTTAAATAGAGGTCAAATTAATTTGAAATATGTCAAAACTCTGGACACTTCTTAAATTATCCAATATGAACATATGGTATGAATTGTATCTCATTTGGATATGATATGGTTAAGATCTCATCATAGTAATCAAATCAAGTTCAACCTCATTTTGGACTACGAATAGTAAAAACTTATTGTGATGGTTTGATCAGCAAGATCACTTAGAAAATCAGTAAAATTTGGATCATAGCAGTAACATATCATTTATATCAGCCCCTAGAAGTTATGGAATTTTTGGAGAACAATCGTACTTTTGTTTAGGGAATAATTTAGATTCTTGTCGCACTATGCATAAAGGGGCAGTTAATACCTTATGAGATTATAATAATTATTCAGCATGGGGAAGTTTCATGATATACCATTAGGGTATGATTAGAGTCATTTGATAATCACACAAGACCTACACCATTTAGAGGATGAGAGATCTTAAGTATTGAGCATCGTTCAAGAGAATGTTTGCCTAAGAATAGTGAAGGATAAGTCATAAAGCATCTAAGTTATAAAGAGTAATAAGGAGAGTGGGTCTTTAGAAAAAGGGCAGCCACCAATAATAGTAAATGACCTGGGAAGGGGAATTTGGGGTTCAGCCCATTGCATTCCCTAGTACCACTGAGAGCCCTTCACCGGGTAAACCTCGGGAAGTCCAGGATTCAGCCTAAACTTCTAAGTATAACAATAATTAGACAAGAGTAGTCCAATTAAATGAATAAGAGATTTGGTAACTTCATCCCGAGTTAAGGGATGGGAAGTTGTATATCAGGACAGGTTAGTCCTGCGAGATGGAGGCTCGGGTGTTGTATATCAGGACGGGTTACTCCTGCGAGCTGGAGGCTCAGGTTATGATAACTTGCATGTGCATAATTAGTGGCGGGTTTTCGGTACTGGACCAGTCATCACACCGATGATAGTACATTGACTTAGGCGGGTGTGAGGGTTTGAGGGGCCTGTAGGTTATTTATGCTGCGGTCTGGAGGACAATCCCCGAAAATGTACACCCGACCTTAAGGACTACTGGTTCCAGCAAAGAGTACGCAAGACTCAATAGTGCACCTATGATGTGTATAGAGGCGTACGAAGGGTCTAGGCCTGGTAGTGTGTATACCCACCTAAGAAGTGGAGAAACCCGCTCCACAGCTGCCGTAGCCACAATGGTGGTACTAGAGAGTGAAGCTAGCTCCAAAAATTGGGAACGAAAGGTCTGTGATCACAGAGTCATATGGGTGAGTTGCACTTGTATGAATCATATCATATCATGCATATCATATCATACATAAACTATAGAACATAATTTGCAGACCCTTATCATATAAATTAGTATGAGCTCTTTTATATGATAAGTTACACTTCTAGAAATCTTAACTTATATGTTTGTATGGGTATTCATATAAGTTAAGATACATATGTAATGGTAGAATACTTTACTTGTTTACTGTACTTGCGCGCACTGCTTTACTTACTTACTTCTTTTACCGTTCATTACTACTTACCGGCTTATACTGCTAGTATAGTTTACCTTGTGATGTATATATCTGCTAGTATAGTTTACCTTGTTATGTATATACTTGCTAGTATAGATTCCCTTGTCACCTGCATTTGTTACTCCACTTTGTGGTCCTCTGCTTCCTTCCCCCCGCTCGGTGCCTAGGAGTCGCGGGGGGAGGCGGGGACAAAATTGGCTTAGTATTTATGACTAACGGTCGGTTGTGACCATAGGAGCACGAGGAGATGGAGCACCGACACGACCATACAGACAGGGTGGTAGGAACTGAGGAGCAGGTGCTGCACATTACTTCCACTATGGGATAGGTTCTGGATGATGAGAGTGTTTAGCTTCCACGTAGAGTTGTTGAGAGAGAGAGAGAGAGTGTATTTTCTTGTATTTCATTTGGTTATGTATCAGGCATAAGCTCGTACTCTCTTTTGTGCTCATTGCTGGACTATTATGTTTCTTTTATGAAATATTGTGATGTGGACTTGCTTATTACTATTTCTTATTCTATTCTCTATTGGCCTAATGGTTAAATGATTGTATTAGCCGGCAGAATTGGCGTCTTACTGTGGCGACTAACCCGTGTGTTGGTGTCATCTGTTAGGCGACGGTTTTGGGCATAAGGCCCAGGTAACCCTCCTAATAAAGGGGAGGGGGTCTTGTTGGATCTGATGGCGCCCTTAGAGGGGGGGGGGGGGGGGGGGGGTGAATAAGGGGTTTACTATTTTTTGGAAAAAACTTACAGATTTTACCAAAATAAAAAAACTTTTTTGCTCTGTCGCTAACGCCTGGTGTTATGAGTCAACACTGGCGTTAACCCTCAAGAAAAAGTATTTTAATTAACAGAAATATTCAAAATGATTTTCTTTATGAAATATAATTCCAGAAAAATATGACATACTGAAAAAGAATTTTATATATCACAAAAATGATTACAAGGATAAAATTTCAATAACGCTTGAAATTTGAGGCGACAACTTGAAAAATACTTTTTGTTCCTTCACCGGTCCTTCTCCCAAGGACCGGTTGGCTATAGCCTATCTATCCCCAGATAAAGCCTCTAGCTAGCCCGTATATCTACCCTTGACCTAGTCTCCACGCACAAGGCGGCGAATTACCCCTAAGCTGCACAAGGACCTAGTCGCCACACGCAAGGTGGCGAATTCACTATCGTTACAAGAAAATATAAAAGGATAAAGATAAAATTAGAACAAAAGACTCCCTAGAATAAAGAGTGTTGAAGGAGAAGTTGAAGATATGCCATGACCACGTCGGAGTTGAAGCAAGCGTCCTTCTTCAAATTTGTCATTAGAAATCTCCTTCTCACTCTTGTTCCTCAATGTTGGTGTTGGGAGTTCTCTCTGAATTCTGAATGAAATGCTCTCTCAGATCTCTAGAATGAAGGCTTCAATGCATCTCTTCCTTGAGCAAACGAAATCAAGTCTTTTAATAGAAATGGGAGCTAATGCGTGGCGTTAAGGGTTAACGACAACGTTAGTGAACGTGCACTGTCGTGGCTGAAATCGTGCAAACTGTCCGGATCGTATCAGAAACTAATTTCATCAAATGAAACTCATTTCGTCAAACGCGCTTTCGTCAAACGCGCTTTCGTCGAACGGAATCAATGTTTGTTGAATGCCATCAAAGTTCATCGAACGCAAGTTCTTCATGCGCAATTTCATCGAGCGCAAGTTCATTTCGTTGAACGGAATCTCCTTTCGTCGAACTCCTTCAGATTTTGTCGAACGCAGTTTCGTCGACCGACATCACATTTCGTCAAACAGCTAGCGCCCAACATTAAGACCTAATGCCTGGCGTTGTCTCTGGCTTCTCGACAGATTCGTTCTCGACAGGATTCCTTCTCAGCAGTTTCCTTCTCAGCGGTTACCTTTTCAGCAGTTTCCTTCTCAGCGGTTGTTAACGCGGGGCGTTAACAACTTACGCGAGCGTTATATCTCTTTTCAGAGAATCATCATCAATCAGCATCCTGTTCATAGGGTTTTATAACTATAGTACCTGCACACTATAAACACAAGCAAGATCAAATACATAGTGTGATTTGTTATTTCTCAAACTAAGAGAAGTGGAACACAAGCTCCAACAATCTCCCCCCTTTTGATAATAACAAATCCATCAATAAGAAATAAAATATACTTAAAGTAGTGTTTATAGTAAATGTTAAGCGTTATAAACATGCATACTCCCCCTATGTGGATACTCCCCCTACATGAATGCATTTCCTAATGAACTCCCCCTAAATAAAAGATTTCTTTATTTCTTGAATTATTCTCCCCCTTTTGTTATAATCAAAAGAAGGTGGGATAGAGTCGTAGCAATATAAAATAATATGCATTTAGTAGAGATAAGAGCAACTTTAATATAAATAGTGAACACAGCTAAAGCAATTTGTAACATCTTGTAGAAATTGTAAGCACAAAATATAATAAGCATTTCACTCAATTAAGTAGATGTTGTGAATTTAGATACACAAGTTGCAAATTCATTTGAAATTTGTAATTTTCAAGATAGCAAGCAAGATTATAAAATATCATTGAAAGATAGGTTTACAATGTAAAATAATTTGCATTTCAAGTTAACATAAACATTGTAAAGATCATGCTTTGCTATCTAGCGCATTTTCTCATAATTATAGAGAACAATGTAGGAAAGCTTTAGGTCCAATTCTCATGAGTGGAAGTATTATAAATGATAATGATGTGTTTAATACGTTTGTTTTGATAAAGTATACAAGTGTAGAAATCAAATCACATGATCTATGTAATGTAAGAACATAACTTGAATTGAACATAAACAACTTTACTTCCACAAATTTCAATGCACATATAGTTTTTTTTTTAAGAAATGGTAAAATTTTTGTTTGCACAAGACACTTGACAATTCTTTCCAAGGTGCTCAACCTCACAATGCTCATTAAGACTTATCAGGAGGTTCAAGTAGTGCTTGGTGGAGTTATCCTTGTCATTAATTGTTTGCTTTTTAGTTTTAGTGATCAAGGACTCCGAATTCACTTGTGTTGCAAACATAGCATTTTTTTATTTTATTTAGCACATTTCTCGAAATACAAGTGCATGAGAAAACAAAGAATTCAAAAAAGAATTCAATGTTGTGTAGGTAAATTATTTATGAATTTCTAAATAAGTTCTTATGCTACACAATCATGCAAAAATAAGATTTACAACACATGTAGATTAACCAAAAAGGTGTAAGTGAGAAAATCATTATCAAAAATAATAACTTTACTCATACTTAGAGGCATGTAAAAACATTTCTACATATGTAATCTATACTCAAATTTGTTTTTGCACATTTGAAGATAATATTCAAGACATGATAAAATCAAAACAATGTTTTTAAGAAACTTGAAGGTTTAAATTAAACATTGTAAAGAATCTTGAAGCAATATATATAATCATCCTTGAAATCAACATTTAAGTATATAAAAAATTTTAATTTTGAAAGAAATACCAACAGTTGAAAACACACACAAAATGAGCATAGAAGCTAACGCCAGGCGTTAACTTATTAACGCCGGGGCAGGGTACTAATTTTTTGACTTTTTGAAAAAAAATATTTTTCATTATAAATATATATATGCCTTCTTACAGTTGAAATTTCAGACATTATGAAGTTGATATGAAGGCTTTGTTAGCATGTTTTTGGTGGTTTTCCAATAGTTTTTACATTTCTTATTGAATTTTAAATTTTTTAAGAACAAAAATGCAAACAAATATAACGAAGTACACAAAATAATTTGATAGATTTTTATAAGGGTTAAAGTCACATTTCTAAGACATCTAATTCTAACCTAAGCATGTGAAAACATGCATCGGGTAGAGGTTTGGTAAAAATGTCAGCAAGTTGGGATTCCGTCCCAATAAAGCTAATTTTAACATGTTCTTTCTAAATATGATCCCTAATAAAATGATGTCGGACATCTATATGTTTAAATCTAGAATGATGTACAGGATTGTTTGTGAGATCTATAGCTCTTGTTGTCATACTTTAATTCTATGTTATTTAGATGAACACCAAAGTCTTCTAACGTTTGAGGGCAATAGAATTCTATTTCCTACTCAACCATGATATAAGTGAAGGGCCTATAAAATGACACGTGCCACTAGTGCTCATACGATCTAATGAACATCCCGCATAGTCCGAATCAGAAACACCGTGTAGAATAAAACAATTATTATGAGGATACCATAAGCCTAATCTAGACGATCCGATTAGATATCTAAAAATATGTATCACAGCTTTTAAATGTGATTCTTTTGGGTTAGCTTGAAATCTAGCACATAAGCAAACGAAAAACATAATATCGGGTCTAGATGCGCTTAAATATAGCAATGAGCCTATCATCCCACTATATAATGTTTGATCTATAGAAATACCGGCTTCATCTTTTCCTAATTTTAGTGATGCACTCATTAGTGTATTAGCTTGTTTTAGGTTTTCAAATTCAAATCTTTTAAGAATATCATGAACATATTTAGTTTGACAAATGAATATACCATCTTGTTTTTGTGAGATTTGAAATCCTAGAAAATAAGTGAGTTCTCCTACCAAGCTCATTTCAAATTCATTTTTCATCACTAAAATTACTTCATTACATAACTCTTCATTAGTGGCTCCAAAAATGATATCATCAACATAAATTTACAATATAATCAAATCATTATCTACATGCTTAATAAAGAGTGTATTATCCGCACTTCCCATTTTATAACCGTGCTTTATAAAAAATAATGTCAATCTATCATACCAAGCATGAGGCACTTGCTTTAATCCATAAAGCGCTTTTTCCAACTTATAGACATGATTGGGAAATTTTTCACTCACAAAACCGGGGGGGGGGGGGGGGGGGGGGGGGGTTGTTCTACATAAACTTCTTATTTTATAATCCCGTTCAAAAAAGCACTTTTATCATCCATTTGAAATAATTTAAATCTTTTAAAACTCGCAAATGCAAGAAATATTATAATAGACTCAAGGCGAGCAACGGGTGCAAAAGTTTCATCAAAATCTACCCCTTCGATTTGTGAATGCCCTTGTGCAACTAGTCTAGCTTTATTCCTTGTAAATTTAGAGTCACCACCTAGTTTGTTTTCGAAAATCCATTTGACTCCTATAACCGGATAATTAGATGGCCTCTCTACTAAATTCTAAACCTTATTACGTTCAAATTGATTTAATTCATCATTCATAGCTAAAAACCAAAATTCATAATTTAAAGCGGTTGAAACATTTTTTGGTTCTATTTCGGATACGAAACAAAGCTTTGAAAAAGACTCATGTAAAGAAGAACGAGTACATACCCCTTTTGCTGGTTCTCCTATCACAAGCTCCTTTGGATGATCCTTTGTAAACTGCAACACGCTTGGAGGAAAATATTCTACTATCTCATTTTCTTTCTCCTCTTTTTCTTCTTCTTTTTCTCCAAGTGATTCATCATCCTCATGCTCCAAAGGGGAAATAGGTTCATCTTCATTTCCTGTATGATTAGAATCTACACAAGGAACAAATTCATCAAATCTTACATGTATAGACTCTTCAACTACTTTAGTTTTTTTATTATATATTCTATAAGCCTTGCTAGTTGAAGAGTAACCAATGAAAATTCCCTCATCACATTTTTCATCAAATTTTCCTAGTACATCTTTAGTGTTTAAAATGAAACATTTACAACCAAACACATGAAAATAAGATACATTAGGTTTTCTTTTAAAGTAAAGCTCATAAGGTGTCTACATTAAAATAAGACGAAGCATGACACGATTAATGATATAACATGAAGTATTAACTGCTTCGGCCAAAAAAGATTTAGGCAACCCATATTCACAATGCAAAGTGCGTGCTAGCTCTTGAAGGGTTCTATTTTTCCTCTCCACTACACCATTTTGTTGTGGGGTGCGAGGAGCGGAAAATTCATGTTTAATTCCTAAATCATCACAAAAAGAAGAAAATCTATCATTTTCAAATTCTCCTCCATGATCCGAACGTATGCATTTAATCTTTAAATCAAGTTCATATTGAATACGAATGCATAGTTTAGTAAATTCAAGGAATGCATCGGATTTGGAAGATAGAAATAATGTCCAACAAAATCTAGAATAATCATCAATTATTACAAAAGTATATTTTCTACCTCCTAGACTAGAAGTAAGAACCGGTCCAAATAAATCCATATGAATTAATTGAAGAGGTCTAAAGGTAGAAATTACATTTTTGCTTTTAAAAGAATTTTTTGGAAATTTTGCTTTTTGGCAAGGCGTACAAAGAGAAGATAAATTTCCATTAAGCATAGGTAATCCCTTAATTAATTTATCTTTTGATAATTTCAAAATAAGCTTGGTGCTAGAGTGACCAAGGCGCCTATGCCAAAGTTCTAATTCTTCATTTTTAGAAATAAAGCATTTTAAAGGAGAATTTGAAAGATCATTAAAAGTAATCATATAAACATTATGCATCCTAGGTGCGGTGAGTACGACATCATTTGTTTTAGAATTTATAATTTTGTAAAGATTTGTAGATGATTCAAATAATACATTTAAGCCTATATAACATAATTGACTAATTGAAATTAAATTATGTTTTAAGCCATCTACAAATAAAACATTTGAGATTGAAAAAGAATCTTTACCCACTATGCTGTTGACCATGATCCTTTCTTTTCCGTTGTCACCAAATGTCACCATCCCTCCTTTCTTCATCTCAAGGCTAAGGAACTTTGCTTTGTTTCCCGTCATGTGTTTGGAGCATCCCGAGTCCAAATACCACACGTCCTTTTTGTTCTTAGCCTGCCAACATACCTAAAAAGGAGATAAGAGTAAAGATCTGGATACCCAAGAGGTTCCTCCCATATAATAGGTGGAAACCTTAGGCACCCAGATTTGCTTTATAGCACTACCGCCCTTTTTCTTACAAGAGTTTGAGGTGTGTCCAAATAAATGACATTTGGGACACGATATAAAAGGGGATGAGACCCTTTTTGAAGTTTTGGATAAACCCTTGCTTGAAAATGAGGTAACATTTGAATTTTTGAAATTATTAATAACAGAATTAGTGTTTCTGGAATTACAGCTAACACTAGCATTAGGAGTTAACGCCTGGCGATAGTTTCCAGAGCTATATCCAAGTCCATATTTGGCACATCCATGGCATTGGTTGGCCAAGATCATGTCCAGAGATCTTTGCCCAACTCCAAACTTCTTAATAGCCAAATTTAAATCATGAATACGAGCTTTGAGAGTGGTGTTTTGCGTTACCAACATAACGCACCGATTCGCAAAACTCTTCTTTCCATCCTCTGTTTGAGAATGAGAGGTTTTCAAAGTTCTTTCCAAATCCCCCTTCTCCTTAGTAAGAAGTTCAATAGTGGAGTGGGATTTAGAAAGAGCTTCTTCAAGTTCTTTCACTCTTGCCAAGGAGTGATTGCACTCTTAGCAAGATACCTTTTCTTTCCCTAATAGTTCAGATAATTTTTTGTTTTCCTTTAACAAAAGTTTATTTTCAGAATTTAGAAGATCAATATTTTTTAAACTCTTTTTAAAGAATTTGCAAGTTTGTAAATACTCAATATATAAATCATCATAGGAAGTAGGGAGAGTTACCTCAGTGTCGCTTTGGACACTACTTTCATCCTCAAATGTCTTATCATTTTTTCCCATAAGGCACATATTTGCCTCTTCTTCATCGCTAGTAGATGAGCGGCTTGAATCCTCGGAGGAGGAGTCATCCCATGTAGCCACTTTTAGGACCATCTTCTTCTCTTTTCCCTTGTGCCATTTTTCTTTACGCTCTTTCAAATATTTTGGGCACTGACTCCGAATATGTCCGGTATTTCTACAAAGGTAGCACTCCGGTGGTGGTTGTTCATCATCATCCTCATCGCTACCTCTCTCTTTCTTCGATGAAGATCCCTTTTTGACGAAATATTTCAGAAGGTGTTTCTCCTTTCCGGATTCTTCATGAACCTTTTAAACTTCTTCACAAAAAGGCTCTCCTCGTCCTCTTCATGATCATCTCCATTTGCCTCCTTTTTTTATTTTAAGGCCAAACTCTTCTTCTTTGGCTCCAACTTGTACTCTTGTTGTTGAATTTTGAGTTCAACCTCATGGGTCTTTAGGTTCCCAAATGAGGCTCTCAATTTGGAGCTTCTTCAAATCGTGCGACTCCGAGATAGCCGTCACCTTTGGATTGAACTTTGGAGGAAGAGACCTTAAAATTTTTCTCACCAAGTCGCCATTGGAGAACACCTTTCCAAGTACTTTTGAGTCGTTGACGATCTTGGTGAACCTTGTGTACATTGAATCTACGTCGTCATCCGCCTCCATCCAGAATTTCTCATACTCGGATTCAAGTTGGAAGAGCTTTGAATCCTTAACCTGCGAATTACCTTCATGAGTAATTTCTAATAAATTCCATATATCATAAGCTGTTTCGCAAGCACAAGTTCTATTAAATTCCATTCTATCCAAGGAACAAAATAACGCATTCATTGCTTTAGCATTATTCTTACATCTCAACTTATCATTGTCATCCCATCTATCTCTAGGTTTTTCCATAGTGACTTCTCCAAAAACAAATGTTGGTGGAGAGTAACTTTGTTCTACCATACCCCAAACGTCATTATTTAAAGCAGTTAAAAAACAACGCATTCTAGTTTTCCAATAATTATAATAAGTTCCGGTAAATAGTGGAGGTCTACTAATCCCTTGACCCTCAGCAAAAGCATGATCATTATGCGCCATTATTCCCGGTTGTGAAACCGTTCTGGAATAACCTCGCTCTGATACCAAGTGTTGGATCTGATGGCGCCCTTAGAGGGCGGGGTGGGGGGGGGGGGGAATAAGGGTTTACTATTTTTTTTGGAATAAACTTACAAATTTTACCAAAACAGAAAAACTTTTTTGCTCTGTCGCTAACACCTGGCGTTAAGAGTCAACGCTGGCATTAACCCTCCAGAAAAAGTATTTTAATTAACCGAAATATTCAAAATGATTTTCTTTATGAAATATAATTCCAAAAAATTAGATATACTGAAAAAGAATTTTATATATCACAAAAATGATTACAAGGATAAAATTTCAATAACGCATGAAATTGGAGGCGACAACTTGAAAAACACTTTTTGTTCCTTCACCGGTCCTTCTCTCAAGGACCGATTGACTATAGCCTATCTATCCCCAGATAAGGCCTCTAGCCACCCCCTAGATCTACCCTTGACCTAGTCGTCACGCACAAGGCGACAAATTACCCCCTAAGCTGCACAAGGACCTAGTCGCCACACGTAAGGCGGCGAATTCACTATCGTTACAAGAAAATATAAAAGGATAAAGATAAAATTAGAACAAATGACTCCCTAGAATGAAGAGTGCTGAAGGAGATGTTGAAGATACGCCATGACCACGTTGGAGTTGAAGCAAGCTTCCTTCTTCAAATTTGCCATTGGAAATCTCCTTCTCACTCTAGTTCCTCAATGTTGGTGTTGGGAGTTCTCTCTTAATTCTGAATGAAATGCTCTCTCAGATCTCTGGAATGAAGGCTTCAATGCATCTCTTCCTTGAGCAAACGAAATCAAGTCTTTAAACAGAAATGGGAGCTAACGCGTGGCGTTAAGGGTTAACGCCAGCGTTAGTGAACGTGCACTGTCATGGCTGAAATCATGCAAACCGTCGGGATCGTGGCAGAAACTAATTTCGTCGAACGAAACTCATTTTGTCGTATGCGCTTTCGTCGAATGGAATCAAAGTTTGTCAAACGCCATCAAAGTTTGTCGAATGCAAGTTTGTCAAGCGCAATTTCGTCGAGCGCAAGTTCATTTCGTCGAACAGAATCTCCTTCCGTCGAACGCCTTCAGATTTCGTCGACCGACATCACATTTCGTCGAACGGCTAGCGACCAGCGTTATGACCAAATGCCTGGCGTTGTGTCTAGATTCTCGACGGATTCATTCTCGACGGCATTCCTTCTCAGCGGTTTCCTTCTCAGCGGTTACCTTTTCAGTGGTTTCCTTCTCAGCGGTTGTTAATGTGGGGCGTTAACAACTAATGCGAGCGTTAGCTCTCTTTTCAAAGAATCATCATCAATCAGCATCCTGTTCATAGGGTTATATAACTATAGTACCTGCACACTATAAACACAAGCAAGATCAAATACATAGTGTGATTTGTTATTTCTCAAACTAAGAGAAGTGGAACACAAGCTCCAACAGGTCTTACACATTGGGCACCCTCGGCAAACATGGGGTTGTACAGTTGAGATTCCCTAAATATGAATGATCATCTCTCGAGGATTGCCCAACTGAATTTAGGTTGATCGACCAAACTCTCATTCTCAAATCGAGCACCTAAAACTCGCTTTACGTTATGAACACCGCAATTGGATTCGACTCCAATCTGGGAGAATTATTTCGTCATCTCCTGAGGGTTGCGTACAACTCTCTTTACCCTTGAGTGATAGATTCATACGCACGAGCCTCTCGGCTAACTAGAATACAAAAATGGATTTGAAATTCCTACATCGGCATATGAACTCGATACATTCAAATCAAGAATAAATATAAGGAAAGACAAGAGTGATATTAAAGGAGAAAATATTTATTTCATATCAAAGCTTGTAATGATCGAGAACTACATCACTAACTACTTGGCATGAAATAAAAAGGGTACATGAAAGGGAAGAAAGAGACATTGTATAAAGAAAAAGCTACATTACTATTGCATAAAATAAAAGTACATGGAATAAAATCTAAGCTAAAATAAAAGACAAATACAAGAAATGGAAGTGCATTTCTGCCCAAATGGGCAAAGGGAGAGTGTGTCCAAAAGTGTTGGGATCTAGAGGCAGTCGGAGCAAAATCGAGAAGATTCAGTGTTTCGGGAAGTACATGGCCTAGGTCACATGTGTGACCTAGGGCATGACTAGTATGAAAGGTGGCTGACAATAAATGGCGTGAGCTTAGGGGATGAATCTGGATTATTCGGCTGTGACAGTTGAAGTGCACGGGCATGTACATGGCATTAAGCGGAAGCATCATTGAATTGACAGTTGGGTGTGTCCAGGGGGATGTAGAGCAACACGGGCATGGCTAGTGAATATCACGGGCATGACTTCATCTTATCGGCTAGACGGGCATCATAACGATGGGACAACTTCAACATCCGTGAGACAAGGCTACACAATCTCGGTCACGGTCGTGACCAAGGGCATGACCTTGAAATTCTTCATAGTTGGACTTCAAAACAGCGGCAGATAGCTTGGACTGACTTAATGTTGACACGGCCTCGGTCACGGGCGTGACCGAGGGTGTGTACTTTGAAAAATTATCAATTTGCCTAGAATTTGCGGGAAAACCTACAAAATGAAAATAAAGCAAAGTTAGTACACAAAATACTGACTTAATGTTGACACAGCCTCGGTCACGGGCGACGAACTCTCTACAGCCTTCTCGTGTTCGTCGAACGCAGTCAGCCGTTCGTCAAACGCAGCCTTCTCGCCGTTCCTCGAACGCAGTCATCCATTCATCGAACGCAGCTTTCTAACCGTTTGTCGAATGCATTCAGCCGTTCGTCGAACGCAACATTCTAGCCATTCATCGAACGCAGCCAGCCGTTCGTCGAACGCAGGCTTTAGGCAGTTCGTCAAACGCAGGCTGCAGAGAGTTCGTCGAACGCAGGCTGTAGAGAGTTCGTCGAACGCAGCCAGCCATTCGTCGAACGCCGATCATCGAATGCCGTCGGGCTTTAAGCAGCTGTGGATAAACTCAGCCACCGCCTTAGGGGCTAACACCCGGCATTAAGTGCTAACGCCGGTGTTAGCTAAGAAAATATATAAGACAGCAAAATCCGACTTTTCTTCTGATTTTCTCTGAGACCCTCTACATTTCTGAAAGCTCTGGGAAGGAGATCAGTTGGAGGTGAACCTTTTGCTTGTATTGAGAGCAAATCCATGGGGAGATTGCTTGCGTGTTTGCGATCATAGATCTAGTGGAGAGGAAGCTATTTCAAAAAGAGTCCAGCCGAGTTCTTCTCAGATCTATGGCACAATAACCAGTGTAACGCCCCCGATTTTCGAGTTTCCCTGGGTGCGGTCCGTTTTAGTTCGGGCGTTACCATCTCGTGTTCGAGGGAGCGTGTATCTCGTACTCGTAGTTATTTTGAAATAATAAAGCTAAATTATACAGCTTTAATAATATTAATAACCTTAGGAGTGGGCAACTTTCGTAAAAGAGTAATATAAAATGAACTCAAGTTTTCAATATAATACATATATAAAACACATGTATTTTGTCAAAATATATATAATTCCTTTGTCAAGAGAGTTCCCAGATTTTATATAAAAATGTATATATATATATATATATATATATATATTTCATCTTATCAAAAGAATAATGACCTGGGAGAGTGTGCCCCCTTTATGAAAGAAAAAAATCTCTCTTCTTCTTCTTCACGCCATTGAGACTGTACTGAGTTCAGAAAAAGAGAAAGTTGAGTTTAGAGAGAGAAAGGGTGAAACGAGTGCTTTGGAGGTGTTTTCTCCCGTCAGCGGCTAGATTTCTCATCGGAGGCCGGAAATCAAAGGCTCTCGGCGAGGGCTTTCCGGCTAGGTGCTTTTCGTAGCGAGCAGCGGTGATTCAGCGGCGATTTAAGGCAAGTAGATCTCCATTTTCTGTCTGGACCTTCCTTGTTTCTATTTTAGGTGATAAAAATCTGATGTTTATCCTTCTATGGTTGTTTTTATCATTTTTATCGTTTTGTATCGTCGATCTGGGTGTTTATACTCAAAAATATTCGAAATTATGTTTAGTTATGCTGCAGCAAGTGTTAGGATAGGTTAGATCGTCGAAACGGCTTTTAAAACGCGAAAACCCAACTTTTTACTGCAATTCGTCGAAACCTCCCGTGAAAACCCGTGAAATACGTGAAATCTCGTGGAATTCGTCGGGATGATCCCGTGAACATCCGACGAAATTCGTCGGGACTTCATGGGTCAACCCAGGAAATCGTTCAAGTCAGATTCGTCGAAATGTCCCGTGTAAACTCGACGAATTTTTCATAAATTCGTCGGGAGACCCTTGTCCCGTGTAAACTCGACGAATTTTTCATAAATTCGTCGGGAGACCCTTGTCCCGTGAAATCTCGTGGAATTCGTCGGGATTCCACGAGAGGGAGCTAGCGCCAGCGCTAGCTAGCTAGCGCCGGCGGTAGCTCCTCTTCCTTGTTTTGTGCCCCCCAGCTCCAAGTGTGATCGTCATGTCATGTCATGTTGTCGGTATACGTCGGAAGGTCCCTGTACCCTTTAGTTCAATAGATATACCCGGGGACTGTGGTTGCCATTTTCGAAAGATCGTGAGAAGGCTTGTTTCCTCCGAGAGGTGATACCCGTTAGTGGGGTTATGTTATTATATGATGGGGAAAGTATTATTTTGGGGCGTTGGATGGATAGTGACTCGGTAGGTCCGCCACCACGATACCTTGTTTCTAGTTTGTCTGTTGGAAGGTCGGTGACCCGATGTGTTCCGCCTTCGCAGCAATGTTTGAATGCGAGATGGTAGTGACACCGTCGTGTTCGCCATCACATTCCTCGCCTCATCATGTAGTAACATTTGGGAAAAATCTGTGCGTTCGATGCACTCCGAGTTGACATTACTTATGATTGTCAGATTTCTTTCTCTCTGGTTTGCTTGCACCCGCTTTGGGCTGAGGCATTCTTCGGTTTTGAATGCTTCAGGTTCAGGTACTTAGTCGTGCTACTCCAGGGTTTTGCTCCTGCTGGACGGCGTGCTAATACTCTTGTTTTCTTTTCTCTGGTGAGGAGTTGTACTTTACTTTACTTTGTATATCATCTAACTTTGACTACTATGGGTTCGTGTCAGTTGTTGGCGCCCTTAGTGCCTTGCTTATGCTTTAGTAGTTTTTTTATCTCCGCTCTGTTTATATTTATATGCTCTTGGGAACGGTTTTATGTTAGGATGCTTAGTAGATACTTTAAAGTATATATATATATATATATATATATAAAAGCTGCATCCTTACATTAATGGCACAATTTATGCATAAACTTACTACCTTTTAAAGCGTATTAAACGATTCCTTATACCTCTTTAAGTATAAATATAATTATGTCATCAAACTTGTATTTATGTAAAGAGATCATATATTCTGCTGCGTAAAATACTTTCTTTTACTTGTGGACTACATGAGCCACTGACCGAGGGACACGGTCCAAAGCTAAGAACCTATGATTCTCTTCAATAAAGAAACATCTTATTGTTTGAAATGTTGTTTATCGGTTAGCCTGAGCGTCAGGGGTTGTCCCCTCCCTGACGTGGCATCGCAGCGCATAGTTTCCCCTTCACTCTGATGTAACATTTATGGTGGGAAAATGCGGGTTGTGACAGTTGGTATCAGAGGGAGGTTAACCGGGTTGCCGTGACGTTCTAGTTGGCCCGGTTAACCCCCCTAGTTAGCCGTGATAATCATTGCATACACACACCGAGGGTCATCCGTCGATCTTGCCTGAAGCATGAACACGTCACGCATGCATGTGGAGAAGTATACAGGGCATATTATGTTGTATGGGCGGCATAATATGTGGTTGTATATGGATCCACCATAGGTAACAACATGTGGCGGTTATGTTGTATGGGCGGCATAACCTAAACCCCATGGATGTTTTTTTTAGAACGTTTTCTTTTTAGTCACATACGATAATATGTAGTATGGGATGCATAAGATCGTATGTGTACTCCACTCATATCATGCATTAAGGTTTCATTAGAATGCAAAGCATGACATAAGCATAGCATTACACTGCATTTGCACACGTGCCAAGTTAAAGATCGACAGGATGACACATGTACACACATGATTTAAGAAAAGTAATATCAAGCATACATACAAGCATATGTTAGGCACAAGAGCTAAGGACTAAATGAAAATAACGCGCATTCGATCTTGTTCCCAGAGCTATATGATAACAGAAGTTGGTATTTGTTGTATTTCCTTTGTTCTTGGGTTAAGGATTGTGAGTGAGTGTTTTCTTTGATCAGTAGAAATGGCTTCCAAGCGTCGCCCGGCGAAACCTGCCCCCCAGTCTGAGGGAGAGTCTTCTGGTGCCCAGAGTGAGGCGGTGATCGAGGAATTGCGTCAGAGCAACTTGGCTCTGACTCAGCAGATGGCTGCCATGCAAGAGCAGTTGCAGGCGTTCATAGCAGCTTCAGAGAGATCGCGGACTGCTACCCCGGATGGTGCAGCGGTTCAGGATGCCCCTGCCCGACCTGCTCCTTTAGTACCCCCGGTCGCGTTACCACCCGAGATGAATTTCATCTCTCATTTCCAGCGGTTAGGACCCCCGACTTATGATGGGAGCGCCGACTTCGTGGCGCTGGATGATTGGATTGTATCAATGGAGGAGATGTTCTCGTACTCCGGTGTCACAGCGGAGCAGAAGGTCATGGTTGCTGCCTTCCAGTTGAAGGGACTCGCGAAGGGATGGTGGATTCGTACGAGGGAAGGACTTACGGATGGTTGCTCGTGGGATGAGTTCAAGCGGAGATTGCTGCGGAAGTTTTTACCCCCAGTTGAGGAGGATCGCTTGCGAAATGACTTCCTGCATCTGAAGCAGAGGCAACTTTCTGTTGGAGCTTATGAGATCGAGTTTGCAAAGCTGAGCAGGTTTGCTCCAGGGTTAGTGGCTACTGAAGATGAAAGGGTGAAGAGATTTCTTGGAGGACTTCGGAGTGAAGTGCAGCAGTTGGCATGTGCCTACCGTGCTGAGTCGTACCCCGAGGCGGTAGAGGCGGCCCTGAAGGTTGAGGCGATCGAGAACGCCAAGAACCGAGGTAAGGAGTTGAGAAAAGATAAGAGGACTTTTGAACCAGGAGCCAGTTCGGCGCAAGGGAAGAAAGGCAAGATAGTGTGTAGCTTCTGTGGCCGGGTGGGCCATCCATTCGAAAAATGCTTTAAGAGACTTGACGCGCAGAAGCAAGTTCAGGTGATGGCTCTGCAAGGAGAGCCCAAGAAGGAGGTGGTGACTTGTTCCCATTGCAATCGAAGGGGCCATGAGGTCGCTCAGTGCTGGATGAAGGTAAAGGCTTGTGAGCAGTGTCGTATGAAAGGCCATGATGCGGCCCGATGCCGTTTGCATGAGAGGGTATGTTACCAGTGCAATCAGAAGGGCCACTTGAGGACCCAGTGCCCGCAGCTTCGGCTTGCTGGTGGGCCGCCTGTTGTGCCTACAGCGATGCTCCCGCCGCCGCCACAGCAGCTGCCTTTTTTGGATCGTGCAAAAGCTAAGTTGAACGCTGTCACAAAGGAGGAAGCGGAGAGTTCAACTCAAGTCATATCAGGTTAGTTACTTTTGTATTGTACTGTTTTGATGCATGTGATAGTAATAGCGATTCTTTTTCGCGAATGTTTTTCACAGGAAGATTTAAAGTTAGAGGTTGTTGGGCTCGCGTTCTTTTCGATTCTGGTGCGACCCACTCCTTTGTGGCCGATAGATTTGTGAAACAGCATCGTTGGGCCTTAGAGTCTTTTGCCGACCCTTGGTCTGTTAGCTTTCCGTCTGGTGATTCAGTCCTGTCGACCCGGTGTGCCGATCAGTGTCCAATCTTGTTGGATAGGTTTGTGGCTTTTGCGACTCTGAAGGTTATCGAGTTAGAAGACTTCGACGTAATCCTCGGTATGGATTGGTTAACCCGTTATGGCGCCGTTATCCGGTGTAAGGATAAGCGTCTCGATTTGCTCATGGACGGTGGTCAGCCCATGAGTGTGTTTGGGTTACCACGTCAGGCGTCTTCATTTGCTTCTGTGGTTTGTGCTCGTGCTTTTGATGAGCTTGGTGGTTCCTTTTGCTTGGTATCTCTGTTGAGTGCAGTTTCTGCATCTTTCTCGATTGATAGTATCGCTGTGGTACGAGAGTACCCAGATGTCTTTCCTGATAATCTTCCTGGTCTCCCTCCGGAGAGAGAGACAGAGTTTGTGATTGATCTTGAGTCAGGTACTCGTCCGATAGTTAAAGCTCCATATCGCATGGCGCCGCGTGAACTAGAAGAATTGCGTACTCAGTTAGATGAGCTTCTGCAGTGTGGATTCATTAGGCCGAGTTCGTCTCCGTGGGGTGCTCCCGTATTGTTTGTTAAGAAGAAGGACGGATCTATGCGACTTTGCATCGATTATCGTGAACTGAACAAAGTGACCGTGAAGAATAGATATTCGTTACCGCGAATTGATGACTTATTCGACCAGCTGCGTGGTAGTAGTGTATTCTCAAAGATTGATCTTCGTTCGGGCTATCATCAACTGAGGATCCGGGAGTCGGATGTGCCTCGAACTGCCTTCCGTACGCGGTATGGACATTTTGAGTTTTTGGTCATGTCGTTCGGGCTGACGAATGCGCCCGCAGCTTTCATGGATATGATGAACAGAGTCTTTAGCGACTTTTTGGACAAGTTCGTAGTAGTGTTTATTGATGATGTGCTTGTGTTTTCTTCTAGCGAGGAGGAGCACGCTCGGCATTTGCATTTAGTTTTGGCAACTTTGAGGAAGCATAGGTTGTATGCTAAGCTTAGTAAATGCGAATTCTGGTTTTCTGAGATATCGTTCCTGGGTCATGTGTGAATCAAGATGGTGTATCGGTGGACCCAGCGAAGGTAGCCACTGTGTTAGAATGGAAACGACCGCAATCGCCGAAGGAGATAAGAAGTTTCCTGGGTTTGGCTGGATATTACCGGCGTTTCGTGGAAGGGTTTTCAAAACTATCTGCTCCATTAACTCAGTTAACTCGGAAAGGCGTTGCCTTTGTTTGGAGCGATAAGTGCGAAGAGGCGTTCCAGGAATTAAAGAGAAGACTGTGTTCTGCTCCAGTGTTGGCTCTTCCGGTAGAAGGATTGGAGTTCCAAGTGTATGTGGATGCATCGTACATTGGACTCGGGTGCGTGCTTATGCAAGATGGTAAAGTAATTGCGTATGGGTCGAGGCAATTGAAGATCCATGAAAAGAATTACCCTACGCATGATTTAGAGTTCGCTGCTGTGATTTACGCCCTGAAGTTGTGGAGACACTTGTTGTACGGCGTGTCGTGCAAGATTTACTCGGACCACAAGAGCTTGATTTATGTGTTCTCTCAGAAGGAGTTGAACCTGCGGCAGCGAAGGTGGTTGAAGTATGTTGCGGATTACAATGTAGATATCTTATACCATCCAGGTAAGGCAAATGTTGTAGCTGATGCCTTGAGTAGGAAATCTGTCGTGTTTGGTTTGTCGGTTCAGACTTTGGTGGAAGAATTTTACCTGATGAATATTGCTGTGAAACCCAAGGATGGGTTATCTTCTGTGGAAGCGGCCGAGCCTTCATGGATAACTCTTACGAGATTACATCAAAAGGAAGAACCAGATTTGCAACATCTGCGCGGTAGAACTGAAAATGATGAACTGCCAGACTTTTCGATTGATCGAGAAGGCACGTTGAAGTATCGTGGCCGATTCTGTATCCCTGCGGTGGATGAAATTCGGGAGAAGATTTGTGAGGAGGCTCATGAATCTAGTTTGGCGTACCATCCGGGTTCGACAAAAATGTATCTTGACTTGAAGAAGATTGTTTGGTGGCCTGGAATGAAGAAGGACATTGCGCTGTTCGTGGCTAAATGCTATACCTGCCAGCGTGTGAAAGCCAGTCACCAGAGGCCCGGAGGAAAGCTGGTACCGTTAGATATCCCGATGTGGAAATGGGAAAGTTTATCGATGGATTTCATTACTGGATTGCCGAGGTCCCCTCGTGGACATGATTCGGTGTGGGTAGTTGTCGATCGTTTGACCAAGTGCGCACACTTCATACCATTTAAGATCAGTTACTCGATGGAGAAAATCGCATCTTTGTACCTGCAAGAGGTGATCAGATTGCATGGAGTGCCAGTGAGCATAATCTCTGATCGAGATTCAAGGTTTATGTCTCGCTTTTGGCAGAGTTTGCAGGGTGCTTTGGGTACCGATCTGCGATATTCTACGGCGTATCACCCGCAAACGAATGGTCAGACAGAAAGGGTGAATCAGATTATCGAGGATATGATTCGCTGTTATATTTTGGAGTACGGAGGAGCCTGGGATGAAAGGCTTGGGCTGATGGAGTTTGCTTATAATAACAGCTATCAGGAGAGTTTGCAGATGGCTCCGTTCGAGGCCTTATATGGAAGACGGTGTCGTACACCGTTGTTTTGGGCAGAAGTTGGTGAGGAACCAGTGCTTGGACCTGAAGCTCTAGAAGAAATGAGTATCTCGGTATCTCAGATTAGAGAAAAGCTCCGCATAGCCCAAGAGCGGTGTGAAAAGTATGCCAATCGGCGAAGGACTGAATTGGAATTTGCTCTGAACGACTTGGTTTTTCTGAAAGTATCGCCGATGGCCGGAGTGAAGCGATTTGGGAAGAATCATAAATTAGATCCGAGATACGTTGGGCCGTTTCAGATTATTGAGCGTATTGGGGTTGCTGCTTACAGGCTTCTGTTGCCCGATTCCTGCCCTGGTGTGCACGATGTGTTCCACGTGAGCCAGTTGAGGAAGTGTGTTCCGAATGAGAGGCAAGTTCTGAATTCAGTGCCTGCACTGCAACCTAATCTCACGATTGTAGAAGAGCCGGTCCGTATTCTGGAGAAGCAAGATAAGGTGCTGCGAAGAAAAGTCATTCCCATGGTAAAGGTCCTGTGGAGCAATCAGGATGTTCGAAGCGCGACTTGGGAGTTAGAGTCGGCTATGAGGGAATCTCACCCTCAGTTATTCGTGTAGCTTCTTCGGTAAGTACTCTCTCTCTTAGTACTGTTTACCTTCCGATTAATTCCTTTGTTCTGTGCGTTATGTCGAAAGTTTCGGGGCGAAACTTTTTTGAAGGTGGGGTGGCTGTAACGCCCCCGATTTTCGAGTTTCCCTGGGTGCGGTCCGTTTTAGTTCGGGCGTTACCATCTCGTGTTCGAGGGAGCGTGTATCTCGTACTCGTAGTTATTTTGAAATAATAAAGCTAAATTATACAGCTTTAATAATATTAATAACCTTAGGAGTGGGCAACTTTCGTAAAAGAGTAATATAAAATGAACTCAAGTTTTCAATATAATACATATATAAAACACATGTATTTTGTCAAAATATATATAATTCCTTTGTCAAGAGAGTTCCCAGATTTTATATAAAAATGTATATATATATATATATTTCATCTTATCAAAAGAATAATGACCTGGGAGAGTGTGCCCCCTTTATGAAAGAAAAAAATCTCTCTTCTTCTTCTTCACGCCATTGAGACTGTACTGAGTTCAGAAAAAGAGAAAGTTGAGTTTAGAGAGAGAAAGGGTGAAACGAGTGCTTTGGAGGTGTTTTCTCTCCCGTCAGCGGCTAGATTTCTCATCGGAGGCCGGAAATCAAAGGCTCTCGGCGAGGGCTTTCCGGCTAGGTGCTTTTCGTAGCGAGCAGCGGTGATTCAGCGGCGATTTAAGGCAAGTAGATCTCCATTTTCTGTCTGGACCTTCCTTGTTTCTATTTTAGGTGATAAAAATCTGATGTTTATCCTTCTATGGTTGTTTTTATTATTTTTATCGTTTTGTATCGTCGATCTGGGTGTTTATACTCAAAAATATTCGAAATTATGTTTAGTTATGCTGCAGCAAGTGTTAGGATAGGTTAGATCGTCGAAACGGCTTTTAAAACGCGAAAACCCAACTTTTTACTACAATTCGTCGAAACCTCCCGTGAAAACCCGTGAAATACATGAAATCTCGTGGAATTCGTCGGGATGATCCCGTGAACATCCGACGAAATTCGTCGGGACTTCATGGGTCAACCCAGGAAATCGTTCAAGTCAGATTCGTCGAAATGTCCCGTGTAAACTCGACGAATTTTTCATAAATTCGTCGGGAGACCCTTGTCCCGTGTAAACTCGACGAATTTTTCATAAATTCGTCGGGAGACCCTTGTCCCGTGAAATCTCGTGGAATTCGTCGGGATTCCACGAGAGGGAGCTAGCGCCAGCGCTAGCTAGCTAGCGCCGGCGGTAGCTCCTCTTCCTTGTTTTGTGCCCCCCAGCTCCAAGTGTGATCGTCATGTCATGTCATGTTGTCGGTATACGTCGGAAGGTCCCTGTACCCTTTAGTTCAATAGATATACCCGGGGACCGTGGTTGCCATTTTCGAAAGATCGTGAGAAGGCTTGTTTCCTCTGAGAGGTGATACCCGTTAGTGGGGTTATGTTATTATATGATGGGGAAAGTATTATTTTGGGGCGTTGGATGGATAGTGACTCGGTAGGTCCGCCACCACGATACCTTGTTTCTAGTTTGTCTGTTGGAAGGTCGGTGACCCGATGTGTTCCGCCTTCGCAGCAATGTTTGAATGCGAGATGGTAGTGACACCGTCGTGTTCGCCATCACATTCCTCGCCTCATCATGTAGTAACATTTGGGAAAAATCTGTGCGTTCGATGCACTCCGAGTTGACATTACTTATGATTGTCAGATTTCTTTCTCTCTGGTTTGCTTGCACCCGCTTTGGGCTGAGGCATTCTTCGGTTTTGAATGCTTCAGGTTCAGGTACTTAGCCGTGCTACTCCAGGGTTTTGCTCCTGCTGGACGGCGTGCTAATACTCTTGTTTTCTTTTCTCTGGTGAGGAGTTGTACTTTACTTTACTTTGTATATCATCTAACTTTGACTACTATGGGTTCGTGTCAGTTGTTGGCGCCCTTAGTGCCTTGCTTATGCTTTAGTAGTTTTTTTATCTCCGCTCTGTTTATATTTATATGCTCTTGGGAACGGTTTTATGTTAGGATGCTTAGTAGATACTTTAA
This sequence comes from Dactylorhiza incarnata, assembly GCA_033032865.1. Lineage (NCBI taxonomy): Eukaryota > Viridiplantae > Streptophyta > Magnoliopsida > Asparagales > Orchidaceae > Dactylorhiza > Dactylorhiza incarnata. Next base: position 11,474,175 of record JAWHQI010000010.1, on the reverse strand, counting down.
AGTATATATATATATATATAAAAGCTGCATCCTTACATTAATGGCACAATTTATGCATAAACTTACTACCTTTTAAAGCGTATTAAACGATTCCTTATACCTCTTTAAGTATAAATATAATTATGTCATCAAACTTGTATTTATGTAAAGAGATCATATATTCTGCTGCGTAAAATACTTTCTTTTACTTGTGGACTACATGAGCCACTGACCGAGGGACACGGTCCAAAGCTAAGAACCTATGATTCTCTTCAATAAAGAAACATCTTATTGTTTGAAATGTTGTTTATCGGTTAGCCTGAGCGTCAGGGGTTGTCCCCTCCCTGACGTGGCATCGCAGCGCGTAGTTTCCCCTTCACTCTGATGTAACATTTATGGTGGGAAAATGCGGGTTGTGACAACCAGCGCCGAGGGTAACGATTCTCCTCCCTTCATCTTTGGACATGTGCGTCCTTTGATTTGCATACTTAGGAAGATTTCTACTAATTAGTAGATTGGTTCTTCCGGTGGGTCGTTGTTATCCCCACAAAATTTGCATATAGAGTCTGGAATGGTAGTACGGACATCGGCATGCTGTGTGAAGCCCATTTGGACAGGTTGGTCCGGATTGGTGATGTTTACTGCTTGTAGCTGTTGGAACATGGTCTTCCGCATCTCCTATGTTTGAGAATAACAAATCCTATGTTTATTTGATCTTGTGTGTTTAAGTGTGCAGGATAATAAAGTCTACATGACTCAATGATTACATAAGAAGGTTGCCCCCAAATTTGAGCCATCAATTCCAACACTCCTACTAGCGCCGGCGGTAGCACCTAGCGCCTGGCTATAGCGATGATAAGCGCAATTCCGGGAGTACATATAGAAGGAGATAGCGCCTGGCGGTATCGGATATTGCAGGCGATAGCGCGGAGCACAGAAGGCAAGAGAGAAATGTTTCCTCAGATTGAAGATTCTGCCGCGCAGAATATGTTCTAAAATGGGATAGCGCCGGCGGTACCACTAGCGCAGGCGCTAGCACTGAGGCTATAAAAAGGACCCCTCTTCTCTCGTTTCATAGAGACATCAGAGAGAGAGATTGAGTGCTAGAATTCCAGAGGCTAACTTGGTCGAAAGTTGATGTCCTACCAAAGTTCTGCAAACTTCTGAAGGAGAATCTCATCACGCCGGATCCAAACGAATTCCGCTTCTACGACGCTTATTCTACAGTGGATATTCGTCTCCAACTTCAGAAGTTCATCAAGAGGGAGTTTTTAATTATTTTCATTTCATATTTCTTGTAAACGGTTAGTGAAATCGCCTCGTGTTGGCGACTAGGTCTGGGTAGGACTTAGGGCAGAAATTCGCCTCGTGTTGGCGACTAGATCTAGGCTAAGTCTAGGGGGTGCTCGAGGCCATATCCGGGGAAGGGTTGGCTAGATCGGCTTGAGGCCGAATACGGGGAGGATAGGCTAGGGCCACCGGTTCGTGGGGATGCGAGTCGGGATAGAAAACAAAAGGAGTCTACTATTCTTCGCCACCGATTTCTAGCGTAATAGAAATCAACTTTTGTAAAACCTTATTTCATATTAATAAAGCATGTCTCTACTTTATTTCAATTATTTTACTTAACTCCTTATTGTCTTAATCTCGCATTATTTCAAAGCACTTCAAAATGTAATATAAGTTTTTGAAAACCCTTATTCACCCCCCCCCCCCCCTCTAAGGGTGCCTACCGATCCAACAAGTGGTATCAGAGCGATTTTATTCCAATCGGCTTAACAACCGGGAATAATGGCGTCTCATGATCTCACTTTTCCAGAGGGTCAAGGGCTTAGTCGACCACCTCTCTTTATTGGGTCAGATTTTAACTACTGGAAAAATCGAATGATGTGTTTTCTTATGACCATGGATGTAGAAGTATGGAACATGGTAGAAGTTCAGTACTCTCCTCTTACAACTGTAGTGGGAGAGGCGACATTACTAAAACCTAAAGATAAATGGGATGATAACGATAAACTAAGGTGTAAAAATAATGCTAAAGCAATGAACGCTTTATATCGCCCCTTAAATAGGACTGAGTTTAATAGAATTTCTGCATGCATAACTGCTTATGATATTTGGAATCAATTGGAAGTTACTCATGAAGGTACATCACAGGTGAAATATGCAAAGCTATTCTAACTGGAATCTAAACACAAAAAATTCAGGATGGATACTGAAGAGAACATCAACTCGATGTACACTCGCTTCACCAAGATCGTCAACACTTCGAAGGCACTTGGAAAGACCTACTCAGACGGGGACTTGGTGAGGAAAATTCTTCGCTCCTTACCTCCAAGGTTCAATCCAAAGGTGACAGCCATCTCAGAGTCGCACAACTTAAGAACGCTCCAGATCGAGAACCTTATTGGGAATCTCAAAACCCATGAGGTAGAACTCCAGATTCAACACGATGAATGCAACAAAGAGCCAAAGAAAAAGGCGCTAGCACTAAAATCAAAGAAGGAGATCATCAAAGATGATGATGAAGATGAAGAAGGTCTCCTAGTGAAGAACTTCAAGAAGTTCATCAGGAAGCCGGAAAGAAGGAACACATTCTGAAAATACTTCCAAAAGGATACTCGACGAAAGGGATCTTCCTCTTCATCAAGGAAAGAAAAAGGAAGTGAAGATGAAGAAGAAAGACCACCACAAGAGTGCTACCACTGCAGAAAGATCGGGCACATTCGGAGCCAGTGCCCAAAGTATAAAAAGGAGCAAAAAGAACAATACAAAGCAAAAGAGAAAAAGAAAGTACTGAAAGCCGCAACTTGGGATGATTCTTCTTCTGAAGAGTCAAACGAGTCTGAGTCAAGTAGCGAGGAGGAATCAAACTTATGCTTAATGACAAAAAGCAATGATGATGACACTAGTGTTCTTAGCGACACTGAGGTAACTCCTCCTACTTTCGAAGAACTCTATGATGAATTTGTTCTAACTTGCAAATCTTATGATCAAAGTATAAAATATAATATTATATTAAATCGTGAAAATGAATCTATTATCAAAGAAAATCATAAGCTCACAAAAAAATTGATTTCCCTTGAAAAGAGAAAGGTTTCATGTCAAGAGTGTGAGCACTCTTTATTTAAGACAAAACAACTTGAAGTTTCTCTTTCTAAGGCCCTCTCACAAAACAAAACTATTGCAAAAGAAAAGGGGGACTTAGAGAGAAAACTAAAAACCTCACTTTTACAAATCGGAAATAACAAAAAGGGATTTGAAAATAAATGTGTTATGATTGTACAAGAAAATACTTTTCTTAAAAAACACAATCATGACCTCAATATAGCCATAAAAAATCGGGATTGGTCAAAAATCCCTGATATGATTTTGGGAAACCAATGTTATGGTTCTGGAAAATTTGGGGTCGGATATAAAAGTGAACCCTACCGCCCGACGCTAGCCACTAACGCCGGCGGTAGCGCAACTGTTAAAAAATCTTCTATTTTTTCTAATGTTCAAACATCATCCAGCAAGAGCAATGTAGAAACTAAGAAAAGGGTCTCAACCCCCTTTATTTCGTGTGCTAATTGTCTTAAGTTTGGACACACGTCTAGCTCTTGCAGGAATATAAAAAAAAGTTCGTTAAAACAAATTTAGGTACCTAAGAAATCCACTTACTCTATGGGTGGTACCTCTTGGGTATTTGGATCTTTACTCTCATCTTCTCTCTAGATTTGCAGGAACTCTAAGGAAACGGTGGACGTGTGGTACTTGGACTCAGGATACTCCAAGCACATGATTGGAAACAAAGCAAAATTTCATAGCCTAGAAAAGAAGAAAGGAGGGATCGTAACGTTTGGTGATAACGGTAAAGGAAGGATCATGGGAGTAGGTACAGTGGGTAACGAATCCTTTCTTATCTCAAATGTTCTTTATGTAAAAGGATTAAAACATAAATTAATATCTATAAGTCAACTGTATGATAAAGGATTAGACGTATTATTTGAATCATCCACTAATCTTTGCAAAATAGTTAATCCTAAAACAAAAGATGTGTTACTAACTGCGCCTAGAATTCACAATATTTACATAGTTTCGTTTCATGATCTTTCCAAATCATCTATAAATTGTTTTATAACCAAAAATGATGAATTAGAACTATGGCATAGACGTTTAGGTCACGCTAGTACAAAGCTCATTTTAAAACTAGCAAAAAGGGAATTGATTAGAGGATTGCCTATGTTAAATGAAAATTTATCTTCACTATGTTCTCCATGCCAAAAAGGTAAATTTACAAAATCATATTTTGAAAGCAAAAACGAAATTTCTACTTCAAAACCATTGCAATTAATTCATATGGATCTCTTTGGTCCCGTTAACACCGCAAGTCTTAGTGGTAGGATATACACTTTCGTTCTGATAGATGATTTCTCAAGATATTGTTGGACTTTATTTCTCTCTTCTAAATCTGATGCGTTTTGCGAATTCTCAAAATTATGTACTCGTATTCAAAATGAACTAGATTTAAAAATAAAATGCATTCGCTCAGATCATGGAGGTGAATTTGAAAATGAAAATTTTAAATCTTTTTTGTGAAATGTTAGGTATTAAGCATGAGTTCTCCGCTCCACGCACACCTCAACAAAACGGTGTTGTAGAACGGAAAAAAGGACAATCCAAGAACTAGCACGCATCATGTTATCTGAATATAAATTACCTAAGTCTTTTTGGGCCGAAGCCGTAAGCACATCATGCTATGTAATGAATAGAGTCATGCTTCGCCCATCACTAAATCTCACACCATATGAACTATATTATCAAAAGAAACCTAATGTATCATATTTTAAAGTATTTGGATGTAAATGTTTTATTCTTAATACAAAAGATTCTTTAGTAAAATTTGATGAAAAATGTGATGAAGGAATATTTCTTGTATATTCTTCAACCAGTAAAGCCTATAGAATATTTAACAAAAGATCGAGAAGGTTGAAGAGTCTATTAATGTTAAATTTGATGAGTTTATTCCGATTGCAGAGAAGCTTCCTATAGGTACAAATGATGAACTTTTGCCATCTTTGGAGCACGACAAAGAGGAACCTTCCAAAGAAGAGAAGGAGAAGTCTAAGGAAGATGAATATGTACCTCCAAGCGTTTTGAACTTCTCAAAAAATCATCCAAAAGAGCTAGTCATTGGGGAACCTTCTACTGGGGTAAGAACTCGATCCTCTCTTCATGAAACATTTTCAAATATTTGCTTTGTTACCGAAATCGAACCTAAAAATGTTTCCACCGCTTTAAATGATGAATTTTGGTTTTTGGCTATGAATGAAGAGTTAGGTCAATTTGAAAGAAATAAAGTTTGGAATCTAGTAGATAGACCATCTAATCATCCAATTATCGGCGTAAAATGGATCTTTAAAAATAAATTAGATGGTGAATCTAGGATTATAAGAAATAAAGCACGCTTAGTTGCTCAAGGTTATTCTCAAATCGAGGGGGTAGATTTTGAAGAAACTTTTGCACACGTTGCTCGCTTAGAATCTATACGAATATTTTTGGCATTTGCGAGTTTTACAAGAATAAAATTATTTCAAATGGATGTTAAAAGTGCCTTTTTAAACCGGTTTATAAAAGAAGAAGTTTATGTAGAACAACCCCCCGGTTTCATAAATGAAAAATTCCCTAATCATGTTTACGAATTAGAAAAAGCGCTTTATGGTTTAAAACAAGCGCCCCGTGCATGGTATGATCGACTTACATCATTTTTGTTAAAGCACGGTTATGTTATGGGAAGTGCCGACAACACACTCTTCATTAAGCATAATAATAACGATCTAATTATTTTACAAATATATGTTGATGATATCATTTTTGGAGCCACTAATGAAGAATTGTGTAATGAAGTAGTCTTAGTAATGAAAAATGAATTTGAAATGAGTCTTGTAGGAGAACTATCATATTTTCTTATTTTTTAAATCTCACAACGAACTGATGGTATCTTTATTTGCCAAACAAAATATGTTCACGATATGCTTAAACGATTTGGATTTGAAAATCTTAAACAAGCTTCTACTCCTATGAGTGCTTCTTTAAAACTAGGAAAAGATGAATCTGGAATTTCCATTGATCAAACGTTATATAGAGGAATGATAGGATCTCTTCTTTACTTAAGTGCATCTAGACCAGATTTAATGTTTGTCGTATGTTTATGTGCTCGCTTTTAAGCCAATCCAAAAGAATCTCATTTAAAAGCGGTAAAACGTATTTTTCGTTATCTATTAGGGTCATCTAAATTAGGATTATGGTACCCACACAATGATTCGTTCACACTCCACGACTATTCCGATTCGAACTATGCCAGTTGTTCACTAGATCGAAAAAGCACTAGCGGTACTTGTCACCTTTTAGGACCCTCTTTAGGTGCTTGGTCTAGTAGGAAATAATCTTCGGTTGCACTCTCCACCACGGAGGCCGAATATATCGCACTTGGTAGTTGTTGTGCACAAGCGTTATGGATGAGCCAAACACTAGAGGATTTTTGTTTTCATCTCAAAAACATTGATCTTAAATGTGACAACAAAAGTGCAATAGACCTCACATATAATCCCGTACACCATTCTAGATCTAAACACATCGATGTTCGTCATCATTTCATTAGGGATCACATTAAGAAAGAGCATGTAAAAGTAAGTTTCATTGGCACGGACTCTCAACTCGCTGACATATTTAATAAACCTCTTCCCGATGCAAGATTTCGTTTATTATGACTTGAGTTTGGTGTCCTAGATCTTTCGATTTAAAACACATTCACAAACGCAATTTTGTAATTTTTAACCATCGAAAACATCTCCTAAAATTCTGAAATTTCAGCATGAAACTACTATTGGGACACTTAATCAAGATCAACAACTAAAAATTTCAAAATCATACAAAATCGTGTACTGTTTCCCGCGCTAGCGCTAACGCCGGCGCTAGCGCACTTATTCGTTTTTTTGTATTTTTAAAATTTTGAAAAATTCTTAAAAATATATTAATCTATATGTACTACTATTTTTGCACTTCTGATTATATTTCATTTTTGAAAAATCAAATACAAAAATACAAAAGCCAAATTACAAAAAAAATTTATGTTTTGCCTTTTTGTTTAAAGTCTTTTTTATGCAAAAATCAAATACAAAAATACAAAAGCCAACTTACAAAAAAAAATATATGTTTTGCCTTTTTGTTTTTGTCATTTGTTTAAAGTCTATTTTTTTTTGCAAAAATCAAATACAAAATATAAAACATTAAAACTATCAAAAAAAACTGTATGGATTTTCCTATGAAAATCAAGCATGATTTAATTTATTATTTAGAACTTCTATAATATTGCAATTTATCTTTTCAAACTACTTTGAACATTGTTTTCATCATGCTTTGATATATCTATTAATATGTGCATCAAGTATCTTTTAAAAGTTGTGTAGAACTAAGCTTAGCATGCCTACATATGAACTACATATGAACATTGTTTTCATCATGCTTAGATATATCTATTAATATGTTGCATCAAGTATCTTTTAAAAGTTGTGTAGAACCCATAGACTATGAACTTGTCATTAGAATTAAATGATCAAAGTTTCCAATAACTATTATCCATGACTACATATCTCACCATAGCGGGGGCGTAGGGTTGTAGACATTAGATAACCTTATCTCTAGTCATGTCTTGTTCTTAACCGGGGAGGGTTCCATTGGGGCCTTGCGAGACAATGGGGGGAAAGAGTGCTAGGTTGAGTTTTGTCTAGTGTTTGCATATGGGACTAACACCCCAACCTACGGCATGTATGCAGCTCCTCATGCCCATCCGTCGCTTAGTACGGGGCTAGAGTTTAGACATATTGTCTTGGTAGATTGGTTAGTTGGAAATCATTACCTTTTTTTGTACTTAAAACTCTTATATAAAGGGGGAAAACTAACTTGATAATATTGATTACTTGGAAAATGTTATATTGTTCATCTTTATGCTAAAAACTCTGATCTATGTCTATGAAAATATTTATGCTAAAAACTCTGATTTATTTCTATAAAAATAATTCTAAAACTCCTTATCATTTCCTTCTCTCCACAAGCTCGATCATGCCTTTATCTTATTATTTGCTTTTAAGTGGTATCTCCTTACCCACTTTTGCTAATAACAAAAGGGGGAGAACTAACATGATAAATATAATCTGTTATCAAAATATAAAACTAACATGCTTAATTAAGATGATAGCTTACACATTAGGGGAGCATTCACTTAGGGGGGGCATGTATTTAGGGGGAGCAATTCTAAATGCTAAAATCGATAATTATCCTAAGTCATCACTCTCACGCACACACAAGTAAGTTTCATCATGCTTATATATTAATGCTCTGATTTATCATTAATGGATTTGTTATTATCAAAAGGGGGAGTTTGTTGGAACATGGTCTTCTGCATCTCCTAGGTTTGAGAATAACAAATCCTATGTGTATTTGATCTTGTGTGTTTAAGTGTGCAGGATAACAAAGTCCACATGACTCAAGGATTACATAAGAAGGTTGCACCCAAATTTGAGCCATCATTTCCAACACTCCTACTAGCGCCGATGATAGCACCTAGCGCCTGGCGGTAGCGATGATAAGCGCAATTCCGGGAGTACATATAGAAGGAGATAGCGCCTGGCGGTATCCGATAGCGCAGTCGATAGCGCAGGCGATAGCGCGGAGCATATAAGGCAAGAGAGAAATGTTTCCTCGGATTGAAGATTCTGCCGCGCAGAATATGTCCTAAAATGGGATATCGTCGGCGGTACCACTAGCATAGGCACTAGCACTGAGGCTATAAAAAGGACCCCTCTTCTCTCATTTCATAGAGACATCAGAGAGAGAGATTGAGTGCTAGAATTCCTGAGGCTACCTTGGCCGAAATTTGATGTCCTACCAAAGTTCTGCAAACTTCTGAAGGACAATCTCATCACGCCGGATCCAAACGAAGTCCGCTTCTAAGACGGTTATTCTACAGCGGATCTTCGTCTCTAACTTCAGAAGTTCATCAAGAGGGAGTTTTTAATTATTTTCATTTCATATTTCTTGTAAACGGTTAGTGAAATCGACTCGTGTTGGCGACTAGGTCTGGGTAGGTGTTGGGATTGTATCCACAATTACCTGGATTTGAAGATGTCCCCTAGTGAACTAAATTGAATTGAGTATGTATTTGATGATTTCTCTTTAGATGTGTTGTGACAGGTCATAATGCTAAGTGCACACCAAAGTCAGGTTACAATGGATCACCAAACACAGTACTAGACAATGTAATCCCCCCATTGTGTAGAACAAAGTGTTGGTCCATATGTAATCTCTCTTTTGGGGTGCACTTCATATTCTCATAACTGAAGGCTTTCAAGTTTGAGGAGTGGAGCAGGTTTTCAGAAGAAAAGGAAGTTTTGCTAAGTCAATTCGTCGAGATGTCACGTGAAGTCCCGATGACTCCCGACGAATCCAGACAGAAGCCAAATCTCCAGTTGAAAGAAGAAATTCCTGTGGCTAAATCCATTCTTCGAATGTTCTCGTGAACTCCCGACGAATATCAACGAATGCTGACAGAAGTAAAAAAGGCAGCTTTGTGAAGGAAATTGTGCGGCTAAGTCAATTCGTCGAAAGTTCTCGAGAACTCCCGACGAATCCCGACGAATGAAAATAGAAGGAGCTTTTCATGGGTTGTTCAATATTCTTAATGGCTAAGTTAATTCGTCGGATGTTCACGTGAAGTCTCGACGAATGACAGATGGACAGATTTCAAAAATAGGTTTCGTTTTTGAAAATTAGGGTTGGCCGCCATGTGCAGCACACGTGTCGATCATTCCCTGTCTGTCGCCCTAGCCATTGGAGTTCTTCCTATAAATAATCTCTTATTTTTTTAGGGTAAGACATTATTATTATTCAACCCGATTGAAAGAGAAGAACCCAGCCGTCTTCCTTCTTGCTCGCTGAACAAGTTTTTTCTGAGATCTAACTTCTGCGCCCTCAAGACTCATTCTTCAGTGTTGTTAGAGATTTCTCAGATAAGAAGGCTTTTGATTTATTTGCTGCTCCATATTTTTGAAGATCTTTTCAAGAAAATCAAAGGGCCTATTCAGATCAGGTTTGCCGAGTTTCTTTTCTTCCAAATCTTTGAAGATCCAAGCTTTCGTTCTCAAGGAAGAAGAAGACTCAGTTTTTCCAAGATCTGAAGTTAATCTCTGTTGAGATTTAATAGAAGTATTTTATTTCAAACTCTATTTGATTCTCGTAGGAGATTTTTCTCCGAGTTATTTTGTAGGAGTATTTTGCTCCGAGTTGTAGGAGTTTATCTCCGAGTGCTTTTGTAGGAGAGGTTGTTCTCCGAGTTTGTAGGAGTCGTTGTCTCCGAGTGTAGGATTTGTTGATAAATCCGAGTTTTTGCGAAGTTGCCGACGCTAGCCCAAAGTGCTAGATAGGCGAAGCGGGAGAGAGTAGTACCCACCTTGGGGAACCTCTATTAATCTTGTGTCTCTGTGCTGTGATTTTTTTTCTTGTTGTGTGTGTACTTAATTTTTATTCCGCAATCGTAGTAGAGATCACCTATTCACCCCCCCCCCCCCTTTAGGTGATTTAGGTAGACAACTATTTCTTTCAATTGGTATCAAAGCCAGTTATCTTTAAGAGGTTAACACCTAGATTAAACATCCCTCTTCGTTGTCAAGATCTCTCTCTATGGACAGAGGCATGGAAATGTTTTCCTCCAAGCTCCCAGTTTGCACTAAGGAGAACTTCCCAATGTGGAAAGAAAGAGTTATCTTCTACATGGAAGCAAATGATCCCCGAATCTCCCAGATAGTTAAGGAAGGTCCCGTCATTCCTACAGTTGCTTCTACCATTGATCCCACGAAAAAGGTGCCAAAGAAACTAATGGATATGACAAAGGATGAAATTGCACTTGTCACTCTGGACAAGAAAGCAAATCACATCATAGCAGGTGCAGTTGATGATTCAATGTTACAAAATCTGATTCACTGCAAGTCTGCAAAAGAGATGTGGGATTCTATTGTGGTTCTGATGGAAGGTACTGAAGAAGTTCGAGATGACAGGAAGTCTTTGCTGAACCAAGAATATGAAGCCTTCAAGCAACAAGGCAAAGACACAATTTCTGAGACCTACGAGAAATTCTTCAAGATTGTAAATGGTTTGAGAAACTATGGAAGGGAATTCACCACGGGTGAACTAAATGATAAATTCCTTAGATCTCTGTCTAAGGAATGCGACCCCAAGGTGATATCTATCAGAGAATATGGTAAGTTAGCTACTACGGAGCCACAGATCCTATATGGGAAGCTGCTTTCCCATGAGCTGAAGTTGAATATCAGGAAGTCAGAAGAGGAAAGCAGTAGGAACTCTGGCAAGGAAAAGCCCATTGCTCTAAACGCTAAAAGCTCCCAGAGAAGCAGGTCCTTGTCCCCTGTGAGAGATGAGTCTTCTGAGGATAAGGCTGAAAACACTTCTGAAGAATCAGAACTATCTGAAGGAGAATTCTCCCTCCTCTCCAAGCAATTCAAAAAGTTGCTTAACAAGAGGAGACAAACGAGAAAAGGCTCATCTTCCTCAAGAGATCACAGGAGATCACACCGTGACAGAAATGACAGGTATGATTCCAAACCGAACAAACACGATTATACTAAACCCGTTTGTTATTGTTGTAAAAAGCCAGGGCACATGATAGCTGATTGCCCACACATGAAGAAGGAATCTTCAAGAAAAGAAGAAAAGAAGGCCTTCAAAGGAAAGAAGAAAGAGGAGAAGAGTTTTGTTGCCAAGAAGTCCAAGACTCTGAGTGATAGTGACACAAATGAGTCTAACTCAGATGAAGAGGCATTCTTTGGACTGATGGCTCAACCTGATACAGAAGACCAATTTGGTCAATATAGAGGAAAAGGTCTCACAAAAGACTGCTTCTACAGTCTAATGGCCATGTCAGATGATGACAAAGATATTGTTCCTTTCACCGGTCAGGTATTATCTTCCACACCTCTTTCATGTTCAGAAACGACATCTGATGCTAATGAAATCTACTATTCGAAAGAGGATTCTGAGTTGACTGCTAAGTATGAGGAAATGTTGAAAGGTTTTAATAAGTGTCGAAAGCTTGTTAAAACTCAATCAAAGGAGATTCAATCCCTAAAGGATCAAGAATCAAACCTGAGAAAGGAGATTAAAGAATCTAACCTACTCAGGGATGAAATCTTATCCTTGAAGATTGCTCTCTCCGAGGCCACTTCAGCAGGCATTCAGAAGAGTGAAATTATCAATGATTTGACGAAACAGCTTGAGGCTGAAAAGAAGATCACAATGAACTTCTCTAAGCCCAAGACAGTTTTGCATATCATAGACACTTTCACTGCTGGTTCTGGTAGTAGTGGTTTGGGCCATGTTGCTGAAAAGAGCCTAAGTAAGTCAGCCAAAAGACGAGATGCTAAAGCAAAGGGTAAGGGTCCATAGTGTGCTCCAACTTTCAAGAAGGTGATTTTTCCTACGAACACCTATGATTTTGAGAGCATGTATGGTCACTTCAGCAGACCAACCCATGTTGAGCCTGCCAAGGTGAACTCAGTGTGGAACAGACCCAAAAACTTTGGATCTAGCTCCCTCAAGGCTCCTTATGAGGAAATTCAATTGAAGCATCATGGACCATTCGTTCATGGATCAAATACTAAAAAGGCACCGCAGGTCAAGCCTATTGTGCCTAAGAATTGTGTATGTTGCACCAACGAGGCTTCTACCTCCAAGGTTGCTCCTCCCGCAAAGCCAACCGTTCAAAAGGCTCGGTAGAACACAAAGAAGAGATACAATAGATTTGAATGCTGGTGTTGTGGCAAAATGGGTCATTTTGCCATTGATTGTTGGTTCAATCATACTGTGCCAAGAACTCCACGAGTTAACAGTGCAAGACCGACCACTTGCAAAGTTAATGTTCCAAGTGGTGTTCCATTAACAAGGAACCAAGGGCCCAAAAATGTTTGGGTTCCTAAGGGGTATTGATCATGACTGCAGGAATGTCCAAAGGCCAACGAAATTCCTATCTGGTATTTGGACAGTGGTTGCTCTCGGCACATGACTGGGAGAAGAAGATTACTTCAGGATTATGTTCCAGTTGAGAACGGGCCTAAAGTAAAGTTTGGCGGATCTGAACGAGGTATTATTATTGGTTATGGTTCAATAACCAACGGCTCAGTCGTTTTCACACGTGTAGCTCATGTGAAAGGATTAAAATACAATCTGATTAGCATAAGCCAACTGTGTGACAAAGGCTATATCGATGAGTTCTTTAGAGATAGATGCCTGATAAAGATGTCCGTGTCTGCGGAAACTATTTTAACAGGCTCTAGGAGTAGTGGTATTTACTGTTTAGATTTTATATGCTTACAGTCTTCTACCCCAGTGTGTTTTGTTGCCAAAGATAGTGCATCTCTTTGTGACCAATGGCACAAGAGACTAGCACATATTAATTTCAAAACTATATATATGTTATTTTCTCACAACTTGGTAAGGGATGCCCCCAAAGTTAAATGCATTAAAGAAAGCCCTTGCCATGCTTGCCAAATGGGTAAGCAAACAAAGGCTAGCTTTAAGAGCATAATTGGCAATAATTCTACCAGATGTCTTCATCTGTTGCATATGGATTTATTTGGTCCAATGTTAGTTAGAAGCTTAGGTGGGAAAGCTTACACCTTGGTTATTGTTGATGACTATTCCTGGTTTGCATGGGTGTTCTTTCTAAAACTTAAGTCAGAAACCTTTGGCATATTCACTAATTTTGTCAAGCTTATTCAGAATGAACTTGACTGTTCAGTGGTCAAAATCAGAAGTGACTATGGAACAGAATTTCAGTCTGGGGCCATGACAGAGTTTTGTGAAAGTCAAGGTATCTCCCATGAGTTTTCCTCTCCTCGTACTCCACAGCAAAATGGAGTAGCCGAGAGAAATAATAGAACCCTCATAGAAGCTGGCAGGTCTATGTTGAGTGATTCTGCTCTTCCAGAATATTTCTGGGCAGAAGCTATCAACACAGCTTGCCATGTGCAAAACAGAGGACTCATCAATAAGAACCATCGTAAGACCCCATATGAGATTCTAAAGGGCAGAAAACCAAAGATTTCATATTTTAGAATTTTTGGCAGTAAATGCTATGTGCTTAACAATGGGAAGCATCCTACAACCAAGTTTAGTGAACAATGTTTTGAAGGTATTTTCATAGGATATAGTAGCCATAGTAAGGCATATAGGATTTTCAATAAGAAAACTCTGGTGGTAGAGGAAACAGTCCATGTTGTATTTGATGAGACGAGCCTGCTGCATAGCAACTCATCTAGTGTGTTCATTGAAGATGCAGGTGAAAAGCTAAAGGAACTCTCTATGCAAGATGGAGTAAAAACCACAGATGATGCTCCAAAGTTGGAAGAAGAGATCTCGGATCACTCTGAAGATGAACAAGAAGTTCATGAAGAAGAAGATATTCCAGAGGTGGCTAAACCTCAAGTTTCTCCTGAAAATGCAAATAACTTGGGAGTCAGATATTCAAGAGATCATCCAGCTGATCAGATTATCGGAGATACTTCAAGCAGAGTTCTAACGAGAAGAGGTACAACTAATGATGTTTTACATTTAAGTTTTCTTTCACAGATTGAGCCGAAGAAGTTTGAAGAAGCAAACACCGATCCATCTTGGATCCTTGCTATGCAAGAAGAGCTCAACCAATTCAAGAGATGTAAAGTTTGGGAGTTAGTACCAGGACCCAAAGTACAAAATGTGATTGGAACCCAATGGGTCTACCGGAACAAGCTTGATGAAAAGGGCATCATTACAATGAACAAAGCAAGACTGGTTGCACAAGGATACAGACAAGAAGAAGGGATTGATTTTGATCAGACCTTTGCACCAGTAGCAAGACTTGAAGCCATCAGATTATTTCTAGCATATGCTGCATATAAGGGCTTTAAGGTTTTCCAGATGGATGTGAAGTCAGTCTTCCTGAATGGAGACCTTAAAGTGGAAGTATACGTAGCTCAGCCTCCAGGTTTTGTAGATTCTAACTTTCCTGATCATGTATATTATTTACATAAAGCTTTGTATGGTCTCAAACAGGCACCCCGAGCCTGGTATGAGACATTGTCTAGGTTCCTTCTTGAGAACAAATTCACAAGAGGAACAATAGATAAGACATTGTTTCTTAGGGAGGTAAAAGGCGAGATTTTGCTTGAGCAAATCTATGTCGATGATATTATATTTGGTTCTACAGATGACAAACCTTGCAAAAAGTTTTCTAACTTGATGCAAGGTAAGTTTGAAATGAGCAGCATGGGAGAGCTAAAATATTTCTTAGGACTCCAGGTGCACCAATCTGAAGATGGAATCTTCATCTCTCAGACTAAGTTCACCAAAGAGCTCCTTAAGAAATTTGGAATGGAGAGTGCAACCTCTATGAGGACTCCAATGGGCTCAAGTATGTCTCTAGACAAGGATGAGAAAGGGAAACCTTTTGATGAAACCAAGTACAGAAGCATAAATGGGTCCTTGCTCTACCTTACTGCCAGTAGGCCCGATATAATGTTTTCAACATGTGTTTGTGCCAGGTATCAGGTGAACTGTAAGGAATCTCATTATGCCGCTGCAAAGAGGATTTTGAGATACCTTAAGGGTACACCAAATCTTGGCTTATGGTACCCGAGAAGCAATGATTTTGAACTAATTGGTTTTTCAGATGCTGATTTTGCAGGTAGCAAAGATGATAGAAAGAGTACTTCAGGAACTTGCCAATTCTTGGGAAAAAGACTTGTGTCATGGAGTAGCAAGAAGCAAAATTGTGTTGCAATATCAACTGCTGAATCAGAGTATATCTCTGCCAGCAGTTGTTGTGCACAACTTTTGTGGATAAAGAATCAGCTTGAGGACTATAATTTAAAGCTCACAGAAATCCCCATGTTATGTGACTCCTCAAGTGCTATTGCCATAGCAAATAATCCAATCTCTCACAGTAGAACGAAGCACATCGAGCTTCACTACCACTTCATCCGGGAATATGTTGAGAGTAAGGATATTAATTTGTTATATGTTAATACTAACAAACAAATTGCAGATATTTTTACGAAGCCTCTACACGAGACCAAGTTCAATTTCTTCAAAATGGAACTTGGAATGCTTAACAAGGAATCATGAGGACAAGAATATTGGAATTTCACGAGATATCACGGGTCAATTTCTTTTATCTTCTCGGACACATCTCCTTGAAAAGTCTTATTATCAAATTCAATTTATTGGATCTCAAGAGCCATCCATGAAATCAGGTACGCACCTAAATTTATTATATATATATATATATAAACAAAGAGAACACGTGATTCCACGCACTCTTCCGTGAAACCCTTCCCATCTCTCCATCTCCCTTGAGAAAACACTGTTTCTCTTCCCTGATTTCGTCAAGCTCGATGGCGCCCAAAGCCGCTGGAGATCTGCATTCAGGTGGAGAGCTGGTGCGAGGTAGCTTTCGAACTGCTTCAGATGAGTTCAGAAACATTATTTTGATGCTTGATGTCGCCGGGCTCAGTTATGTCTTGGAAGAGCCGGCTAAAATTCTCGAACAAGACGTTCTTGAGTTCTACAGAAATGCAAAAATCTCTGGTCAAGGCAAGAAGATAAAGAGCTGCATCAGGTCTTGTAAAATAGTTTTGAAAGCTAGTGGCATCAACAGGATCTTGAGGATGCCTGAAGTCGAAACAGAGGAAGTGTATGCTGAAGACTTTCTCCAGGCCAAAAGTTTCTATGGCATTCTTGATGAAGGTTCAAAGATAAGAAGAAAATTCATGAATGACGGAGGTAAGCTTCTGTGTGATATTTTGGGAAAAGTCTTATTGTGCAAGGTAGGTTCACATGACTACCTATCTGAAGAAGCCTTTAAGATTCACACAGCTATTATTTGTAGAAAGAGTTTTAATTTTGGTGAAGTTCTTTTTGAGAAAATTAAAGACAGCTTTCATGCCCCTAATTTTGGAAGAATTATTAGTTTGTTGCTGAATGGTAGTTATCCAGATTTTTTTAATCTTGGAAGAGGTATTCCCATCCATCACACTAAGAAAATCAACTCCTCTATTTTCTCCAAATAAGAAAGGGTCATTCCAAAGGGTGGAGTCAAGAATGTTGTTAGTGGTGATGAGGACCCTGTGCAGAATGAGAATAGAGCTCATGAAGAAGGTCAACCCTCAAGGGGTAGTGGACCTAGTTCTGCTCCTGATCAGGGTAGAGGTGAACACGTTGAGGGGGAGCCTCCAACCCCAAGAGACATTATTGCAAGTGGTGCTGCTTCAAAGGAAATTCCTCCCAGTGAAATTGATCCAGTTCATACTGATCCAGTGTATGTTGATCCAGTTAGTCCTGCTGTTCCTGATACTGTTCCTAACCTGGAAGGTCAGGGGAAATCTGCTGCTGAAGATGAAGCTTCTATGTTAGAAGACTCAAGAAGATCCCCTGCAGAGTTTGTCTCACATTCAGATCATCATGAAAACTTGCCAGATACAGCATCTGAACACTCTGAATCAAGGAAATCAGCTGCACAGTCTGAGAAATCTGATGCTTTGGACAAGGGCAGTTTTGGTGCTCAGTTGGAATTTGCCAAGAGGATGTCCTTGGCTGAGGGGAAGAAAGAACAGGAAGACATATTTATGGGTGAATCTGCAGTCCCTCCTGTGCTGCTCTTGCCCCCTCCAGAAAGTATTTTGAGACAATCTCCAAGAGCAACAGTGCTTGATGAGCAAGCACATTCTACAAGTTTTGTAGCTGATAGAGTCTCTCCTGATGTTTTTGAAACTGGAGAGAGCTCTCAATCTTCTTTGCTCAAGTCAATTTCAACTCTGCTGCAAGCTCAAACAGAGCATTTTGATCAGTCCATCAAGTCAGTTTATCAGAAAATTGATAAAGTAGATAGTGCTTTGAGGCAGGAAATGGCTGAGATGAAGCATGAAATGGGCAATTTCAAGAGTGATCAAGAAGCTTGGATGACAAAGGCAGGAAAAGCATTGGACCACACCAATAAGGCAGTTGGGCATGCTCTAAAGAACTTGCATCAGATTGGTGAAGATGTCCTTCATCTGAATACTGCTCAAACAGCTCTCAGAACTTCTCATGATCAAGGGCTTACTTTTCTGGATGATCAAGTTGAAAGACAACTGGCCAAACTCTATACCCTCCTACATGAAGATGTCATAAAGGGGGAGGAGAGTATTGTGTCTGAGATAGAAGAAAGTGCTGGTAAATTCAGTGATTTGGATGGAAATGTATTTTCCAAGATGTAAGAGCTTAAGGAGAACATATTACAAAATGTTGTAGATGTAAATTGGTACACTCATGAATCTACAAGTTGGCTGTTCAAAGAGGTTGCAGGCATGCTTGGATTCACTGATGTGGACAAAATGCCAGATGCTCCAGGTCCAAGTGCTCCAAGGTCTTCTCAAATTCCTGTTGAGGACTCTGATTTTGCTGAAGCAGATATTCCAGCCTCTACCTACCAAGAGTTCTGGGATGATCCAGTGCTTGAAGCTCCAAGGTTTCTGAATCTTCTGAAAAGTCTTTGAAAAGGAAGATCCTTGGTGGTAAACCTTCTGCTAAAAGGTCCAATCCTCACAAGAAGATCAGAGAATTCTATGATGGGCCTCCTCCAAGAAACTTCCAAGAAAGCTAGAGTCCCACTTCAAAGAATATCATTCTTACATCTTTCAACCTAGTCAGTAAGCAAAATGAAAGTGTCAGTAACCATTACAGTCAGGAGGAATGGGATAAGTTCAAGAAAAGGACAACTGAAAGGAGAATTCATTTCAAGACAGGTGGATCTAAAGAGACTGGTCCTGATAGATATTGGCCTAAGCCAAAGGCATTCTTTGAGAGAATGGAATCTGAACAGAAAATGAGAGCTGAGGCAGTGGAAAGAATTTTTGGAAAGCAGAAAGGCAAGGATCAAGCATGAGCAGAGCTGTTCTGGAATCATGTTGTTTTTCTTTGATTATATATATATTTTTGTGTTTGGATAAACATTGATTCTCTCTTTAATTATTAATGCCTGGTTGTGCTGCTTTTATTCAATTATATCTTCTGTGCAATTCAACTTAGTGCATAGGGTTATGACATCTTCAAATAGGGGGAGATTGTTGGGTATTGTATCCATAATTACCTGGATATGAAGATGTCCCCTAGTGAACTAAATTGAATTGAGTATGTATTGGATGATTTCTCTTTAGATGTGTTGTGACAGGTCATAACACTACAACAAACTGCACCTGTTGTAAGGACTGGAATGTAACTGAAACACAATTTGTTACTAATAGTTATATTTAGTAACAAAGTTTTTTTGTTGTTACAAAAAAGAACTTTTTTGTAACAAATATTTTAAATTTTGTTACAATAATAATTAATTCGTTACTATAACTATAAGTATTTGTAACAACACTAATGTTACGTTACCAATAGAAAACTTTTCTCACAATAAGTATCAATTGTAACCACATCATGGAAGTTTTTTGTGACAAAGGCATTGTCCTTACTAATAGTAATATTTTATTATTAAAGTTTTGTTACAAAAAATATATCATATTTTATTTTCAATTTTTGTACAATTTTATTATCAAAGTTTTGAATTATTATTTTTTTTTTTGAAAAAAAAAAATTTGTATGCGCGCAACAGTACCCCGCCTCGATAGTGCTCTAACGCGACGACGTACAGTACTCCTACAGCTCGCAAACATTCGTGCGCGGATGTCGCAGATATGTGGTACTATTGCGATATGTATTTTTGCGCGTACGGGTTTTTTTATAAATCTTTAATTTTTTATAAAAGTTTTTCTGCCTCTCTCCCATGCAGCTCTATCTCTCTCTCACATGAATGAATGAAATATACAGATGAAAATTTCCCTCCATAAAGTTTTGAACAAAACAAAACTAAAAATTAAAAATATATTAAATGTAAAAATGAATGCAAATTAATATAACATTATTTTTTTAAAATAATTTTGGAATTAAAATAAAATCACGCACGAACCCGCGTGCACGCAAATGCACTCTCGCGCGCACGCAAATGCACTCTTGCGCGCACGCAAATGCACTCTTGCGCGCACACAAATGCACTCTCGTGCGCACGCAAATATATTTGCAGCTGCGTTGAGTGCATGTGTCCATGTTGTGTGTGCATGGTTGTGTGTGCATGTGTCGCATGTGTGTGCATTTGTCTGTGCGTGAGCCCCACGCGTGTTGCTTGTGTTGCGCGGGGCTCACATTAATGAATTATATGGAGGGAAATTTCCCTCCATAA
Source organism: Dactylorhiza incarnata (assembly GCA_033032865.1). NCBI lineage: Eukaryota > Viridiplantae > Streptophyta > Magnoliopsida > Asparagales > Orchidaceae > Dactylorhiza > Dactylorhiza incarnata. Next base: position 11,453,849 of record JAWHQI010000010.1, on the reverse strand, counting down.
AATTGCATGTGTACAAAACAAATCAAAAAATTTAAAACATATATATTAATATAATTTTTGAATAAAAATAAGGATCGCACGTTTTTTCAGTCGCGCGCATTGCATTAGCTAGCTCTATCTTTTTTGCTCGGGAGCATAAATAAATTTGTTAGCGCACACGTTTTTTGCTCGGGAGCTATCGTTTTAATGAAAATATATGTCATATATATATAGGCAATTGTTAACCGCACCCCAGTTTTGGCTATCCGCAACCCTTGTATATGAATTATTACGTGTTTTTTTAGAAATACGCCTTGTACAAGCATTTTTAGGAAAAGTGTTCAACACAAAAGTTGTAGATATCGTCGAGATCTACAACTTTTGTGTTGAACACTTTTGCTAAAAATGCACGCACAAGACGCGCGTATTGCCGCCCGAATTGAAACATGGTGTAACTATATATAAATATATATATATATAACGATTTTTTGGAAATACGCATTGGGCATGCATTTTTAGGAAAAATGTGCAACACAAAAGTTGTAGATCTCGACGATATCTACAACTTTCTTGTTGAACACTTTTCCTAAAAATGCTTATACAAGGCGTATATACAAAAAACGCGTAATAATTCATATAAATCATGAGTTGCGGATAGCCAAAACTGGGGTGCGGTTAACAATTGCCTTTTTGATTGATGGATGACACGCCCATTAACTTAATGAAAATAAATGTGTAATGAAATTCATAAATACATGTCAAATCAATTCATAAATACAACGCGTTGTTCAATAAAATTTACTTTTTACATAAGATTTATGTTTTTTTTAAAATAAGAATTACCCCCGCTCAATTTTGTCCGCTCTCAGGAGCTCGATCAACTGACAGTGCACATGAGGCCCATGTTCCCCGCTCGACAATACCCCCGCCTCGACATTGCCCGACAGTGCACATGAGCTTTAAATAAGATTTATGTATTTTTAAATAAGGTTTATCCGTTTATGTATTTTTTAAAAGTAAGAATTACGTACCCCGCTCAATTTCATCCGCTCTCAAGAGCTCGATCAACTGAATAAAAAATAATTGAATATTAATTTAATTTTCTCACCGGACACAAACACACACACACACACATACACAGACACATACAAACACAGACATGCACACAAACACAAACACAGTCACAGACATAGATACAGACTGACATAGACTCACATGCATAGACAGACAAACACTCACACACAACCCAAATACACAGACACACACAAGCACAGACAAACATGCATAGACAGATAAACACTCACACACAACCCAAATACACAAACAAAGACAAGCACGTGTACATACAGACATAGATACATAGACACAAACACATGGACACAGACACAGACTTGTATAGATACATGGACACATACACAGACACATGGACCGACACACATACGTACGTACACAGACACAGACACATACAAACACAAACACATGGACACAAACACAGACATATGGACCCACACATATACGTACACAGGCATTCAAATACACAGACACTGACACAGCACAGACAGTCACAGTCACAGACACACACAGACACACACACACACAATTACGCCACGACACACACACACCACAAACACCAAAGACAGACACACAGACGTTTGTGTACACACACACAAACACACACAAACACACACGAACACACACAAACACACACAAACACACACAAACACACGAACAAAGACACATACAGACACAGACACATGCAGATACACGTAAACACACAGACACACATACATACAGATACAGACACACACATGCACAAGCAAATATACATTACGCATAGACACAGACGCAGGCCCCATGCAACATGCACACACACACACACACATATATATGCACAATCTCGATTTTGAGTCGAGCTCGAGTTCAATGAGCTCAATCTCGAACTCGAGTTCAATGAGCTCAATCTCGATTTTGAGTCGAGCTCGAGTTCGTTGAGCTGGAGCTCGATTACTACTCGAGCTTCAGCTCAAATATTTTTGATCATGATGGCGCGCGAGCCATCTCTCGAGATCGAGCAAAAAATAGTCACATATAGAATGTTGAGTCAACATATCAAATTATGTAATAAACTTGCATCAATGACCCCATTTAAAATTACGCAAATATTTGGGTACATATGCGCACCTCCCGGAGGTGCGCGAGCAGATTCGACCGTAGGATTGCGAGATCCCACGGTGGATAAAGCAGTATAAAAGAAGTATTTCAGATGTTTTTGCGGGAGATGCATCTCGACCATTGATCGCGAAATCATACGATCCCGCACCTCCCAAATTTGATGCGCATACGTACTTAAATATTTATCTTAAAACTATGAGTTGAATTATATTAGGCAATTGTTATTAGCACACCAGTTTTGGCTATTCGCACACCAATTTCTATGAGTTATCACGCACTTTTTGAAAATACGTCTTGTCATGCATTTTTAGGAAAAGTGTTCAACACGAAAATTATAGATCTCGTCGAGATCTACAACTTTTGTGTTGAACACTTTTCCTAAAAATGCACGCACGAGGTGTATTGCCGCCCTGATCGTAACTATAGCGAATTTTTGACGAATTTTTGAAAATACGCCTTGTACAAGCATTTTTAGGAAAAGTGTTTAACACGAAACTTGTAGATCTCGACGAGATCTACAATTTTCGTGTTGAACATTTTTGCTAAAAATGCATGTACAAAACGTATTTTCAAAAGACGCGTAATAACTCATTGAAATTGGTGTGCGAATAGCCAAAACTGGTGTGCTAATAACAATTGCCTATTGGAGGGAAATTTCCCTCCATAAACATATATTCTCGAAACCCTCGTAAACCCCATCCCGTCCTTCATCCTGAAGCATATTCTCGAAACCCTCGACCCCCATCCCGTCCTTGATCGCGGCTCGCTTCTTCCTCCGGCGAATCGACACGACTCCTCACGATACCCTCTCCGGCGTCTCTTCTCAGGCGTCTCTTCCTCCGGCGATCCAGCAGTGTTCTTGATCCAGCGTTCTTCATCATCTCCTTGAGGTATACCTAAACTCGTAGAGTGAAAATGTCTGTGTAAGTGTGTGTGAGCGTTCTTCAGTCACTGAACGCATGGATTATGGGTGCGGATATATGGATTAGGGGTGCGAATATGCATTTTTCTTTCTCCGTAGAACTCATCGGAAAGCTCCGTCGCCATTTTCGTATAGATTATGAAACTAGAACGCGGTAAGCTTCCAAACCTGGAGAGAGGAGGTTTACTAGAAAAAGTATGTAGAGGGAGGGGAAATGAGTGTGTTGCTGCTCAGATGGGGATGATGAATTAAAGAGGAGTGAGAGGTGGGGTTTGTTATATGGGGGGATTGAAGTTGTACAGAGCTGTAATTAATAATATCATTAATTTTCAAAATCTAATTTATATGTGCAGTGTATTTAGCATGGCATACTTTACTGATTTCTGCACAATGCTCCATGGCTCCCATTGAGAATAGAAATAAAATATTATAAGAGGGATACTCTTAATTTTATCTAATATGGTTAGTTTTATTGGGAGATTTTTGTTGTTTGGTTTGATTGGATCAATTTGTATTGATTTGAATCTACATAAATTTGTGATAAAAATAAAATTTAATAGATTACAAGTTTAAGTTAAAACATTTTTAACCTATGTTTATATGAAGCATAATATAGTGTGTTTTGATTTGATTTCATTTGAATTTAACAAATCCTCAAACCAAACAAAGATGGTCATTGCAAGTGCAAACACCTATCATTAATCAACATCACGCTCCTGCCGGATGATTTAAAAAAAAATCATATTTTTAGGCAAATAAGATCTTAGATTGTTTATAAAAATATGTTAATTAAAAATCAATATTATTTTTCTAGTTTTTTTAACCACGTGCTTACTGTGAGTGTGATATTGTCTTATCCCATTCTTTTTTTGTTAGGTATGGATAAAAGCTGGATTTATGAACCAGATAGATTCAATCTACTTATACTAGAGGTGTGGATTTATTTTTAGAGTTTGCACGGGCAAATGCTATTTACTTTGAAGATAAAATTCTTTGCCCATGCAATGTATGTCGAAACACTAAAACAAAGAGCCTCATTGAAGTTAAAGCAGACTTGCATTTGAAAGGGTTTTACAAATATTATAAGGAGTGGATACATCATGGAGAGGCTAAACTGACTAGTTCTTTTGTGTTCAGTTCGAATAGTAACAATAGTGGACCTTCTCAAAGTCATGAAAGTAACGATGATATTGAAGCCATCGTTGATTTAGTTGATTTGATACATGAGATTGGAGATGCAGAACTTCCAGAACATTCTAACGAAGATAGTACGGGAACTTTTTCAAGTCTATTATGTAATGTCAGACGTGAACTATACCCAGGTTGCAAAAAATACTCTTTGTTAGCATTCATTGTTAAACTGCTGCATATCAAAGTAATGAACAAGATGTCAGATAAGTCAGTTAACATGCTTCTTGAATTGCTAAAGGACGTGATGCCAGAAGGTAATCTTATTCCAAAATCTGTTTACTGGGCTAGGAAACTTCTTTCTAGTATAGGTTTGGGCTATAAGAAGATAGACGCGTGTAGACATGATTGTGCACTATTTTGGAAAGAGAATGAGAAGAAAGATGTGTGTCCTGTGTGTGAAGAACCACGTTGGAAATATAATGAAGGAAAAGGAAAATTAATTGCTCAAAAGGTTTTGTGGCATTTCCCCTTAACACCAAGGATACAAAGACTTTATATGTCTTCTAAAATAGCAGCTGACATGAGGTGGCATACTGAGAAGCATATATAGATAGAAGGTACGTTAAGTCATCTGACAGATTCACTTGCATGGAAAAGTTTTGATGCACACTATCCCAGTTTTGCTGCAGATCTACGCAATGTTAGGCTTGGATTGGCTACTGATGGGTTCAATCCGTTTGGAAATATGAGTACTTATTATAGTATGTGGCCAGTTGTGCTAATTCCATATAATATGCCGTTATACAAAGGTATGAAAGATGAGTTTCTTATGATGTCATTATTAATTCCTGGCCCACGTGCGTCTGGAAAAGATATTGATGTTTATCTTAGACCACTGATAGAAGAATTAAAAGAATTATGGAATGGTGTTGAAACTTATGACACATACACCAAAGAGACTTTTAAAATGCATGCTGCTCTTATGTGGACAATCAATGATTTTCCAGCTCTTAGTAATTTATTTGGGTGGACCACAAAGGGTTACGGGGCATGCCCAACTTGTTTATATGATACAGATTCTAAAAGAATTCGAAGTAAGATATGCTACATGGGACATCGTCGTTATCTACATAATGATCACCCTTATTGAAGGAGTAAATTGTTCAATGGAAAGTCAGAAAGTCGTTCAAAACCAAGAGAGTGGAGTGGCGCACAATTGCTTTCAGATTTAACCAAACTCGAACATAACTTTGATAAATTTGGAAAACACCCAAGCAAGCGTAAGAGGAAGCGCAACAATGAAGAAGGGAATTGGGTAAAGAGAAGCATCTTCTTTGAACTACCTTACTGGCATAAGCTTTTGATACGACACAACATTGATGTAATGCATGTTGAAAAAAATATTTGTGATAGTGTTTTGGGCACATTGATGGAAAAAACAAAGATACGGAAAAAGCGCGAGAAGATTTGCGAGACCTTAACATCTGGAAGGAGTTACACTTGATTAGAAATGGAAGTACTATAATAAAACCTCAAGCATGTTATAATCTATCTTCCGATGAGAAAAAAAGGTTTTGCAATTTTTTAAAAAATGTCAAGTTTCAAGATGGCTATGCGTCAAATATTTCAAGATGCGTAAAGGATGGGAAGATTTATGGACTTAAATCTCATGATTGTCATGTTCTACTACAACGGTTAATTCCTATTGGCATTCGTGGGTTTCTACGCGCAGATGTCGTTGAGGCACTATACGATCTAGGAGATTTTTTTAAAAATTTTATGCTCAAAGACACTAAAGGTAGAACATATCGAGAAGTTGGAGAGTAATATCCCAATTATTTTGTGCAAATTGGAGAGAATATTTCCTCCAGCATTTTTTTATGTAATGATTCACTTGGCTATTCACCTTCCGAAAGAGGCAAAGATAGCTGGCCCAGTTCACTCACGTTGGATGTACCCGATTGAAAGGTACTTGTTTTTTATGCATTTATACTTTATTATCTTACATAGCATAAATGAACAATTTTGTTATTATGATCATTGAGTTTTCCCTTTAGGTTTCTTAAAACTCTTAAAGGATACGTACGTAATAAAGCTCATCCAGAGGGTTCTATAGCTGAAGGATATATTGTAAAAGAGTCTTTGACATTTGTGTCAATGTACCTAAATGAAATAGAAACAAGGTTCAATAAAGAAAATAGAAATGAAGATTCAGTGGAGCATCAACAAGAGTGTGAATTATCGGTTTTTGCATCAAAAGTGAGACCCTTTGGACCTCTTCGCCGTTGCAAAGCACTTTCTAAAAAAGATCTAGATGCAGCTCATAACTTCATATTAAACAATTGTAGCGAAGTAGACGATTTTTGAAGGTTCGATTCATGAAAGAGCTCAATTTCCTTACTTAATTTGTAACAAATTTTAATGTACTTTTTTTAAATAGTAAGCACATGGAGGAGCTTAAAAGGGACGAAAATGAAAGAAACATTGACAAAACTCATCAAGAGAAGTTTCATTATTGGTTTTAAGCTCATGTAAGCTCCAAATACGAAGATACCCTTGAAGATTGTTAATTTATAGTATCATCTATCTAATTAGCTTCCTATTGTATTTTGTATAGATAAATAGAGTGCATCACACAAACTCGGGCGAAGTCTCCAAAGAATTATGGGCATTGGCAAATGGTCCACAATCATACTTAACAAAATTTTACTCTGGTTGTATTGTTAATGAAGTACGATTTCATACGCATGATCGAGATGATCGCCGAACAACACAAAATAGTGGTTTACTTGTTGTGGTGGAACATCAAAATATCTTGGTAGAGTTTTATGGAGTATTAAGTAGGGTCGTTGAATTGACCTATCTTCATGGATATAAAGTAGTATTATTTTGGTGTGAGTGGTTTGACACTGGTGGGAAGAAGACTATGCATAAAGATAAATATTTTTTGAGCATCGACATAACTTCTCGTTGGTGTGAAGATGATCCATTCGTTCTTCCAAACCAAGTGCAACAAGTGTTCTATGTCGATGACACAAAACTCGGCGATCCTTGGAAAATTGCACAACTTGTATGTCATAGACACCTTTGGGACATAGAGGAACACGCTGACCTAGAAGTGAAGGAGATGCATGATAACATAGTTCAACAACACGAGTCCTCAGAAACTGAATTAATATATGCTACCGAAGATCAAAACTTGTAATTCCTAGGAAGAGATGATATAGAACCTGATATTATAAATATAGAAGTTCTAACTAGAATCCACGAAGAGGAAGAAATTAATAATATTGTTGATGGAGATGAGTCAATAGATGAGGATGATGAAACACTAGTGCAATATTGTGACGACTGTGATCATAACATGTAAAGCTAATCCAAACGGTACGTTAAGTTTTTTCTTATTCATTAGATCGAAACTGTAATGCAATTCTTCCTTTTTATGATTTCTCTAAATAATTTAATGTGATGTTTAACGTTTGCATCTTATTTACTTCGCAGTAATATGCCTCCAAAAAATGTTATTCTACGGCGCCCTACGACAAGGAGCAGAAAACAACTGCTTGTTGCTGAAAAACCAACAAATACTGAGGTTGTTGAAATGTCACCTACACCAAATACACCTTCACCTACACCAAATACACCTTCACCTAATCTGCAGCAATCACAAAGTGGATCATTTGCCACCATTAATGAAGATGATACCACTATTAATGAAGGAAATGATGAAAGTCCAATACAGGGTTCTGATAATAGTAGTAAGTATACCTTATTTTATTTCACAAGTTTGTATCATTTACTTGAATCATATATTTATTAAGGGTTTTTAATTATGCAGTGGGAAGCTCATCTATAAGAAGAGGTCGTGGGGTGACCACCGGAAAGTCGATTGAGAAAGCAATACTAGAAAATGTATGCTTTATTTAGGTATATTAAAACTTACATACACTTACTATATGTTAACATACTTTTATTTGTTTTGTTAGGACAAGAAACTACTTGAGATTGAGTTTCCAGAAGGTTTTAAGAAGCCGCATCGCTATGCAAAGCACCTTGGAAATGGTATAGGTGTTACTGTAAGACAGTGCGGGTTTGGATTTTTTGAACCCAAGGAGTGAATTGGGGGAAGAGCTGAAACTTACTTTATATGCTGCATTAGGTGTAAGTAATTAATATTTATATACCATATATGTGAATTTGTTTGGGATAACCAAATAATTTATTCTTTTGTAGCAATGGTTTGTGATAAAGAATTGGGAAACAGATAAAAGTGTGCAAGAGTTCATGGAGGAGATGTTTCAACGTAGCTACACACATTGGAGAGGAAGATTATCTGCAAGGCATAGAGATTATATTGTGGCAGGAAAGAATCCAAGAGCTAGTAGCCCATTTGAGTGGATCTCAATCGAGAATTGGTGTCAGTTGTGCGATCTCTTTGAAAGTGAGACTTTTAAGGTGAATGTGACTACTTAATTAAATTCTGTTTAATACATATGTTATTAATCACACATTCAATGACTAGAATCCAATACTTTTGTTTGCTTGCAGAAAAGGTCCAAGACAAATGCTGATAATAGATCACACATGCCGTTTACTCATACGTCGGGTTCTAAATCCTACCATTCCCGACTGCTGGAAATGGTAATGCAATAATTACATGTGAGTTATTGATTACTATGACATATTCTCAAATATTTTTTTGATATACAGGTTAATCAAAGCCCGGTTGAGAACTTTGTGAACACCCATAAGAAGAATGGGGTGTTTGTCAGCGAGAAAGCAGAAGCGGCATACGTAAGTCAAAATATATTTGAAACTTCCGCAAAATTGATTGATAACATACGTTTCTATTATAACACTATATTTTACAGCGTGAAATGGAAAGGCTGGGGACAACAACAGATTCTGACAGTGATCTCATAAGCTCTGAGCGAGAAATTATAAAGACTGCACTTGGAAACAAGTCTGGTTATGACAAAGGGCTAGGCTATGGTGTTGTGCCTTCAAAACGAATGAAGAAAACATTGAATGTGACTACTCAGTTGAAAGAGAAGTTGAATGTAGCGGAAGAAGAATTGCGCGATGCCACAACTCGTCTAACAGCACAAATAGAGCTTATAGATAAACAGGAAGCTTTGATTCAAACACACAATGCAGAGATTGCAGGATTAAAGGAGGGGCAAAATGAGCTGAAAGAGCAGCTGGCATTCGTTCTGCAAAAATTTGGGGCAATTCCTTGACATTTATGCACTACCATTTACTTTTTGGTGCACTTTTTTGTTGTCAAATGGTTTATGACTGTTAGTTTTTTAGTTTACTGCTTTGTGACTATTTTATTACTTTTGCTTGGTTTATGACTGTTAGTATTTTGGTTCCAAGCTTGGGAATCTGCTTGGTTTGTTGGCTTGGATGATTCTGTTTTGCCGATTATATACTGATTAGTAGGTTTTGTTAGTGGGGTGTTAGACTATTTGGCATTTTGCTTCTGGGTATGTATTGCAGGTCTTGCTTTGGCCAGAACAGTTTCTCCAGGTATGCATATTGTATTTGTTTTCACTGCCTGGTGTTGTGGCTGTGCACTAAATTTTCTATTTTTGGCCAATGATGGTTATGGTTATACACTTATACTTAGTGATTGTTGCGGCCTTTAGGCCCAATGATGGTTCTGTTATGCACAGCAGGTTTTAACTTTGGACAGCTTTCAGCATCTTGGACTTCTTATTCAGTTTTCTGATAATGGCCATGAAGGAGTACCATTTAGTCAAGCTGTTCCCTTTTTTGAAAATAGTGATGCAAATATGTCTGTTGTTTTAGTTTCTGCCAGTAAGGTACTTGATTGGCTTTTGCAATGTATATCAACTACATTGGAGCACATTGCAGCTGCAGATAAATCACCTACCATAGAAACTGGAATAGGGGGCATTAATGAAGTGGATGTCTGATGCGATGGTTCGGCAAGTGCACCGGTCGCGCAAGTAATAATAATGGGGAAAATCCCCGAGTGTCGGTCTCTTGAGGAACATAGTAAGGTGGAGTTAGGTTTCGAGGAAGGACTTGAGATTGAAGTCCTTAAATCGGATGGAATGCGGGGGAGTTGGGTTGGCTTTTGGAAAATAAAATAAAAGCTATCAACTACTCCTATGCAATGCCGCTATGCAATGCTTCGCTTGGCGGGATGGAGACTAGGCAGGCCTTGAGCGCGCTGCGTCGAAAGGGCGGATGGACGAGTAGGCAAGCGGAATCAAACTATGCAGGCCTTGAGCGCACTGCTTCGTTAGGCGGGATGGAATACACGGGCCGCGATGTCACGCTTCGGTAGGCGGATGGACGAGTAGGCTAACGGAATGAGGGTCGCAAGCACCTCATCGACAAGCACGCCACTAGCAATTGCTAGTGCGGCACCGGACGTGACGGCGGGATGGAGGATGGAATGGGGCGCACCTCAAGCACACAAATAAACAAAAAGGGTATTTCACAAAGACATGAAATAACTTTAAATAGCAAGGTCTATAGTGTTCTTCATCAAATTACAAAAGATCTAACTATTACAACAATCAATAAGAGGAGAACAAGGCAAGAAATCGACCGAATCCGAAGGCTCGTTGGAGATTCACGGTTGGAATCGCCGGGTTGTCAATCCGCATCCAAGCTCGGTCCGCAACTACGTCCGGGGTAGAGAGAGCTGTCACGACTCTCCAATGGGCCCGTCTTCTTCGTGTCACGATCCGGTAGAGGTTGCAAACTTCCTCTTGCTTGATGGTAATGGCGGCTAGGTCTTCCTTTGGAGCTCTTGGATGAAGGAGGAGGCCGAGAGGTAACTCCGGCTCAAGATTGGCGTGAAGAGCAAGCCCGGAGCACCTCCATATGGTGGGCGACGGTGGAGGGGCGAATCTGGACGGAACCAGGCGGAAAACGGCGGAAAAATGCGGAGTCCGACCTAAACTCGCGAGCAGGTCGATTTATAGGAGCTGGAATAAACAGTGCGCATGGTCATTGGTGCACGACCAGTGGTCGTGCGCACTTGATGTTGGGTTTTTCTAGAACCATACATCAAATGTAGGCGCAACGGAAATGAAGAGAAACAACCCAAAAAGACTTTGGATCGGCCATGAATGTTGAATCAAGAAGTTAACAAAATGCTAGGTATGAAATTACCTTTGCGGGATTGGATCAAATCCAACCTAGATGCTCCACGAGTTGATTCCTGTCGTCGGCTATGCGAGTCCTCACGTAGAATAATATCTACGTCTCTACAGTGATCCACACGAGCCGGGAGAAGAATGACTGCACCTTGAACTTCCACGAACTGCTAGGTTCGCTCCAGGAAGAACACACACAGCGACGATCGCCGGAGAGGAGGTCAGCGGAGGCGAACGAGCGACGGAACTCCTTCCGTCTAGGGTTCGGGCGAGAGCGGAACACTTCCGTCGGCCTTTCTTTTCGTTAGTTATAAGAACCCTAAAACGAAGTCCTATTTATACCCAAAGGATAAACAGCTTCTAGAAGAATCGCTATCCGCAGACCACACAGCAGAATAAGGGCTTCTGTTACAATTCGTCGGAATTCCACGGAAGATCATTCGTCGAGATTTCACGGGACAATCCGACGAATCCGACGAATCAGATCAGACGGCAACATTTGCCGAGAAAATGATCTCTGTAACAATTCGTCGAGTCTTCACGGGACAACCCGACGAATCCCGACGAATCCCGACGAATCCAGACAGACGACAACATTTTGTCGAATGAAGGGTTTCTGTAATAATTCGTCGAGTGTTCACGGGACAATCCGACGAATCCCGACGAATCCGACGAATTCTATCCGTGTAAACCCGACGAATTCAGACAGCAACAACCTGCTGGATTTCCCCATTCTATATATGGTGATTGGTAACATTTACCAACACAGTCAATCTACCAACTTCTCCACACGCTCTTATGTGCGACCCTGCAGGCTCATATCGTGTTGGCAGTGAGATTACATGTTTGACCACTTCTAGATCACAATGGCAACTCCAACACTTGAATCCTGTGATCGTGCGCCTGTCTGGACGGAGCCTGCAAAGACAGAAATTATGAAATAACATGTTCGCACGACCAGTGGCGCACGACCGGTGGTCGTGCGCACCATCGTCGGTGGTCGTGCGCACAATCGTCGGTGGTCGTGCGCAATAGATGAAACAGAACTCGTAAAATTACTGTTAAGTGCGCACGAATAGTGGCGCACGACCGGTGGTTGTGCGCACTGGAGTTGATGGTCGTGCGCACTACAGCAAACAGAACTCGGAAATTAAATGGTAAGTGCGCACGAGTAGTGGCGCACGACCGGTGGTCGTGCGCACTATCGTAGATGGTCGTGCGCACTGCACCAAACAGAACTCATGAAAAAGGTGTTAAGTGCACACGGTCAGTGGCGCACGACCAGTGGTCGTGCGCAATAGAACCAGTGATCGTGCGCAGTGTTCCTGTGCAGAATTGCACCGGAAGCACCTGCACGACTCCTGTTCTAGCGTACAACCACGAATCCAGCTACTGAAAGTGGCACTTAACATCGCAAGAAAACTAATAACAAAGAAAGATACGAAATAACACCAAAATAGGGCCTATAAGTGCACCTAGCATAGAATGACCAATATGAGCTAAAACAGGGCTAAAGTGCAGTGAAAAGACTAAATAGATGGCCCAGATGAGTCCATAAAAGTGTATATAATCGGGACTCATCACACCCCCAGACTTACCTGTTTGCGCGTCCCGAGCAAACAAATTCCATGCGAACGGGGAAAGAAAAGTAGATGGCTTAAAACTACAATACAGAGTACCATACGAAGTCGCATGCTCACGTGCATAAGAAAAATAGTAGAAAAGACTTCTGACTATAAAAGCAGTTTATATATTTCTAAAAGAGTAAAAGCATATTACAACTACTCAAAATGGTGAACTACGGTGAATCGTTCGGTCATGCATACAGAGAAAGTAAACTAAACGCTGAGATGAGCATTGCTCAAGATTGGGATGCCGGACAAACTCCACCGAAATCCATCGGCGTCGGTGACCATAGGCTTGCCCGGTCACATTCTCTCCACGGCACTGGTTTGACTCAAATGCGTGAATCAATAGGACTTTAGGTTTTAAATGGGGCTTGGGTTTAGGTGAGGTTAAACAAAGATAAAAACGCCGGCTCAAGCACTAAACCCAAATGAGCTAATGCAGGAAACTATCCTCATTCACCACACAAACACGCGGGTACACAACACCCCCAGACTTGGACTTAACAGCATGGGTGCGTGCACCGCCCACTCCCAAACATAAATCTATACATAGAGATTTTCAATTAAACACTCCTTCTCTTTCCTTTCTTTTTAACTTCTTTTCTTTTTCTCATTTTTTTCTTTTCTTATCATTTTCAGCAAATAAACAAAAGGACACATCCACATCTTCACAAACATATTACCACATCAACAACCCAACTCATGAAAATAATAAACAGCTAAAGCTCAGATTTGGGTGTGCGACTAGGATTGGCTTTTGGGCTTTGGTGAAATAAAAGTGGGGCTGAATCAAAGAACGGGTAGGCACAACTGGGCTAGCGAGGATATAGCGGTAGGGATAGGCACAAAGGCTCAACCGGGCCAAAATGATGGCCTATATCACATTCACGCAATTGACTAACCGTATACCCATGCTTCAAGAATCGCTTGGGGCAAGTTCTAGCCACCGAGAAAGATTCTCCTTTCTCCCAACTCAAGCAATACGAATCTAGCGATCGTTTACACACATCCCTATGCTACCGTTTGATTCCACCGAATTCACCATTTGAGTAGAGCAAACAACATTTACACTAATAAGAAAAATATAAAACCATAGTATAAAAAGAAATCTAATCTACACAAATCTCTATGCAACCGAGCACTCGACTAGGAGCACTACTAGAGTCAACATTTTACTCTGCTACATAATCCTAAGCCATCACCTAGACTTTCCCAAATAAGCAGAAGAATTAAATTCACAACAGAGCAAGCAAACAGATGAGTACGCGCTCAAGTGGGTGATGTGGTGTGCAATGAAAATAAACAAAACATTTTAAATGAAATCTTCTAGCATGCAGTGCAATAGTGCACGTGAGCGGGTAAACAAAACTACTCTCCCCAAGACTTAAACTAAACAATACGCATAATATATGACATGAAAATCAGCAAAGGCTAGGGGAAGAGAGTACCCAATGCTCAGCAAGTGAGCATACCAGAAGATTGGCGTGTAAGCTAAAATGAGCTGCAACATCTGCCATCCAGAGAAGATACCTGCAGGGGTCAGCTCCGCAAAAACAAAAGACAAAAGAAAACTGAAAAGAAAGTACTACTAACTAAACATGATTAGAAGAAATAAGAATGCAGGAAAAGAAAGATAACTACTGGGGTTATTGTCCTCCCAGCACGACTTATTCAAACTTTAAGAGTTCTAGCTAATGGGCCTATGGAAGGAGAAGTGGACAGGTAACTGGCCTAATATCCGTGTCGGTAGCGGGTACCTATACGGATAAAGAACAGTCACGCCTCTACCCGAATATAAATACCTGCTCCTCACAGGTAGAGGGAAAAGAAAGTAAGAAGAGGAGGAGGCCTGGTCCTCACTCATCTCACCAAAACTATCCTTGCCCAGCAAGGAATCGTCCACAGCAAGTTTACAGGAGGAGGAGGCAACGAATGAGGCTTCCTTAACGGAGGAGGGGTCAACCTCCTCGCATATGAGGATGCAGTCATCATTGACTCGGGCAAGAAGCTCCAAGTCCTCCTGAAGTACCTGTGAAGATTCAACCTGCACAGGCTCGGGTGAAGAGGGGGGATCGAGAAATAAACAAGATGAAGAGCATAAATAATCAAAAATCGGGGGAGTGGTCCCGGTCTCACTCCCATTAGGTTGGGGAAGTAAAATAATGTTTGCATTGTCATCAATGCTACAAGATTCGGCGGGATCAACGGTGGCCAGGCTTAGGATTTGGACTTCCTCCACCGGTGCTGAGGAAAATTCCTCTTCACCTAGAAGGTTGTCCTCCTCCATAGGAATAGGCACAACACTCAGATCAACCGCCTCCTCCTGCGACACATCATCAACAATGTCGTCAGAGACGAGTGTAGTATGCACAACAGGGAGAGGAGTAGTGCTCGGATAAAAGTCGAGCACCGATTCCTCACAAAGAATCGAATCCACTAGAGGTGGTGGATGCACCGGGAGAATAGGCTCAGCAATGTCGGTGCCCAGATCAGCCACACATCCAGTGACCGTGTCCATGCCATACCCTTCAAGATGTGAAGGTGACAAAGACACATAACCGGATGTTGAAGGTGTGCCGCCAGAGTTAGGATTCGGGACGATCCGGATATCCGGCTCGTCATCCTCATCCAATTGGCGAAGATAAGCAACACAATCCTTCAGGGCATGATCTGTGCTCCGACAAAACTGGCACTGCCTAGCAGGCTTCTTTGGCACAGCGGGTGCTGAAGCCGAAAAGAAGTATGACGGTAAAGGCTCAGCAGAGTAGCCATAAGACTTATGCGCACCATATGGAGTACCAGACGAAGTCGGTGCTCCATATGCTGGGCTATAAGAATTATGCCTACTATTCTCCGTAGGGCATTCATCACTAGAGTGGGAGGTAGCTCCACACCAACGGCAACGGAAATTAAGATGTGCCCACATAGTGCGAAGATAAAACGATTCAAAAAGACGAACACTATTGTGCGAAATACTACACCTAACAAAAATTTACTAAAGCAACCTACTATAAAACAAGAAAAAGGAATAAAACGAACAGAAATAAAATAAGGGATGCAATTTACAAATGGAAGGGCTTCTCTCTCAGACTCTCCCTCTCCAGAAAACTCACACGTCTGTGTTCCCCGGCAACGGCGCCAAAAACTTGATGCGATGGTTCGGCAAGTGCACCGGTCGCGCAAGTAATAATAATGGGGAAAATCCCCGAGTGTCGGTCTCTTGAGGAACACAGTAAGGTGGAGTTAGGTTTCGAGGAAGGACTTGAGATTGAAGTCCTTAAATCGGATGGAATGCGGGGGAGTTGGGTTGGCTTTTGGAAAATAAAATAAAAGCTATCAACTACTCCTATGCAATGCCGCTATGCAATGCTTCGCTTGGCGGGATGGAGACTAGGTAGGCCTTGAGCGCGCTGCGTCGAAAGGGCGGATGGACGAGTAGGCAAGCGGAATCGAACTATGCAGGCCTTGAGCGCACTGCTTCGTTAGGCGGGATGGAATACACGGGCCGCGATGCCACGCTTCGGTAGGCGGATGGACGAGTAGGCTAACGGAATGAGGGTCGCAAGCACCTCATCGACAAGCACGCCACTAGCAATTGCTAGTGCGGCACCGGACGTGACGGCGGGATGGAGGATGGAATGGGGCGCACCTCAAGCACACAAATAAACAAAAAGGGTATTTCACAAAGACATGAAATAACTTTAAATAGCAAGGTCTATAGTGTTCTTCATCAAATTACAAAAGATCTAACTATTACAACAATCAATAAGAGGAGAACAAGGCAAGAAATCGACCGAATCCGAAGGCTCGTTGGAGATTCACGGTTGGAATCGCCGGGTTGTCAATACGCATCCAAGCTCGGTCCGCAACTACGTCCGGGGTAGAGAGAGCTGTCACGACTCTCCAATGGGCCCGTCTTCTTCGTGTCACGATCCGGTAGAGGTTGCAAACTTCCTCTTGCTTGATGGTAATGGCGGCTAGGTCTTCCTTTGGAGCTCTTGGATGAAGGAGGAGGCCGAGAGGAAACTCCGGCTCAAGATTGGCGTGAAGAGCAAGCCCGGAGCACCTCCATATGGTGGGCGATGGTGGAGGGGCGAATCTGGACGGAACCAGGCGGAAAACGGCGGAAAAATGCGGAGTCCGACCTAAAATTGCGAGCAGGTCGATTTATAGGCGCTGGAATAAACAGTGCGCACGGTCATTGGCGCACGACCAGTGGTCGTGCGCACTAGAATCCTGTGATCGTGCGCCTGTCTGGACGGAGCCTGCAAAGACAGAAATTATGAAATAACATGTTCGCACGACCAGTGGCGCACGACCGGTGGTCGTGCGCACCATCGTCGGTGGTCGTGCGCAATATATGAAACAGAACTCGTAAAATTACTGTTAAGTGCGCACGAATAGTGGCGCACGACCGGTGGTCGTGCGCACTGGAGTTGATGGTCGTGCGCACTACAGCAAACAGAACTCGGAAATTAAATGGTAAGTGCGCACGAGCAGTGGCGCACGACCGGTGGTCGTGCGCACTATCGTAGATGGTTGTGCGCACTGCACCAAACAGAACTCATGAAAAAGGTGTTAAGTGCACACGGTCAGTGGCGCACGACCAGTGGTCGTGCGCAATAGAACCAGTGATCGTGCGCAGTGTTCCTGTGCAGAATTGCACCGGAAGCACCTGCACGACTCCTGTTCTAGCGTACAACCACGAATCCAGCTACTGAAAGTGGCACTTAACATCGCAAGAAAACTAATAACAAAGAAAGATACGAAATAACACGAAAATAGGGCCTATAAGTGCACCTAGCATAGAATGACCAATATGAGCTAAAACAGGGCTAAAGTGCAGTGAAAAGACTAAATAGATGGCCCAGATGAGTCCATAAAAGTGTATATAATCGGGACTCATCAATGTCACCATGGCGGAAGCCTCAACAAACAAAGCAATGCTGCAACTCCAAGGTTTACCTGGTGGATATTTTGGACTGAGTCAGACTGTAGTGGAGGGCATTTCTAAAGCTTCAGTAGTGAAGCAATCATCTGATACAATGGGACATCTTTTAAAGGTGAGGTTGACTTGAAAAACTAGCCCTTGTTTGTTTGTTCTCTGCACATACCTTATTATGTCTTGGTTGGATCTTTCCCTTGTTATCATAACAAGCCCAAAAATTCTATGGATATGAATCTAGATCTATGTTTGGTGGCCATTTCTTTTTCACTTAACTGATGGTCTGCTTCGCTTCAGGTTTTGAATTGCCATGATTCAGTGATTTATATATTGACGCCGTTGAGTTATGCCACCGTTTATGGTTGTTCCGATGCAACAATCATCATTGGTGCTGTTGGTAAGGTATGCAGGATGCTATTATGACATTTCGATGCAACAATTGTCACTAATTAGTTGTTTTGTAGACTTGATGAAATCGCTTTCAGCTTCCGTTTGACATAGAGTTGGACAGCTTCTTAGAAGAATGTTGATTAAATCTTGCACTAAAATGAATGCAAACTTTTAAGATTGTAGGAATCTGTAATTCATTTGACTCCGAACATTTTATCACATGAATAACAAATTTTTTCAATCTTGTTGTTGTTCTTCTGTGATTGTACAGTTGTTTGTTGGAGCGAAAGTCCTTGAAGGTCATCCCGAAAAATCTATAAGAGTATGTTCTGGAAATGTTGGATAGGGATATACATCATAAGAGGTAATTAATTGGTTATTTTCATCTTTTTTTACTTGATGAAGCTTTAGATATAGATCAATGCTTCAAAAATGTTGTATCCACTAGTTCATGGGATCTACCTTATATTTTATCAAGATCATTTGATTCTGTATCAAGATCCCATGTCAGAGTCCTCGCCTTATTTTTCTTGCCAATTTCATAGAACTACATTCCATCATGATGTCAGAATTCCCCATTCTGTAAACTGCAAAATTAAAAGCAACACAAATCTGTCATAAGATAGTTTACCTACAAGGCTGCTAGCATTAGGTGCTCACTGCCCTATTATGTTTATTCATGAATCTCTCGCGTGTACTACCTTAAGAAATATTATAAGTATTCAACGCCACTAGAGTAGAATTTTTCTGATCATAAGATAGCTTTAGATGACCTGCGTTCTTAACTGAGCAGTGATTCTAGCTTCCATTCTAATTAGGTTTTTGCTTGTCTTGCTTCAAGAATTGAAAGTCCTAATCTCAGTCTGGATGACTCCTTTATCTTTGTTCTCTTCATTCATGCATTTTCTGCTACAATTTTCTAGCAATTGTAAGATGCCGATGATACATGCAAAAGTTGTAAATATGGCGATTCCAGAATTTTTGATGCTCTCTTCAACATTAATTTGAAGCTGTAAATTTAATCTTATACTTTAATCTTTAAATTATGCTTTGACTTATGTATTGAATCCCGTTCTCACTATTGTGGCAGATTTTTGTGCAATGCAATGATCTTCTGACATCACAGTTTGAAAATCAAAGGCAGGTATGCACTGTTGTTCTAAAAAAACATGAATGATGAACCTCATTGATTTTGCATATTTTATTTTTGGCATGTCAATGTTTACTGATCTATGTTCTAGAATGCCATATACTGGTTATGTGGGTTGTGTCAAAGTCCTGGGTTGTATTTTATAATTTAAAAGTAATTTGAAGCTTCAATATGCCATGTTAAAATTATCAAATTAAGTCCACCTGAATTAGTTCGGCCACTTTTATACTGATATGCATACAATGTTTGCCTGCAATAATCCATCTACTTTTATACTAATATGCTTAATAAGTTGTTTTTATTTTGATTCCTCAAGAATGGGGTGCCAATCCAATCCAATCCTCTGCACATTTTGATTCCTCAAGATGGCTCTAGATTCCTTCACCTAATCATATAATGCCCACATCACAAACTTGATATAACAAAATTTAATCTACTCCATTCCTTCTAACTCTTGATTGACTGATGTTGCAGTCATTACATAAGATAACTAAATGCAACAATCAAAGTACTCTTGTTACTAAATTATTAGAAATAAAACAAAATTAGTTGTATGAGTCTAATCATGTTCTATTTCGAAGATGACTAAAGAGCAATTTACAATTCAGCAACTCTTGTTCTATGCAGGAGCAATGGTTATGATCAAATGCTGATTTCAAAATTTGAAGGTGTTTATACCCTCCTCCGCATTCTCAATGTGGTGTCGAAGAACTGATGGGCTAGTAGATGGACCTAATTCTTCCCACAAAACTCCGACCGCTCTAGACCGTTGGGAGAAAAGGTTGAAGGATCTGTTTGAAGGCGTATGACATGTTTGACACTGCACTTTCAGATATAGTAGCAAGATTTCCCATTGATATTCAGGTAACATCAAAATGCAAATTGCATAAACAAACATATATAATTGACTCTGATCCTCTGATGTATGTATTCCTTTTTTCTAACTTTTTTATGCAGCTATTCAAGGACATGATTGAAGGAATGAGACAGGACCTGACGAAATCCACATACGCGAGCTTTGCTGAGCTTTACCAATACTGCTACTATGTTACTGGAACTGTAGGACTCATGAGTGTATAATCTCTTCATGTTGTGGTATAATTTAGATTTGGTGTTACACTTTGAGCATTATTAGTTGTGGAATAATTTCTTCATGTTGGGCATGTAGTTTTTTTTAAAAATTCCTAATTTATTATTTGCCACGGTTAGGAATTGCATGAAAAACAACAACCTTGCAGATTTTTATTATGCCTAAAACAACCTTGCCATTTTCAATATGTATAGTGCATATATCTCAGCACTTTGTACAGGGTCAGATATTTAGGTTTTTTTTTGTAATTTTAATGTTTTACAATTTTTACAATGGAATTGTTGGCTAATCAGAGTTTCTTCTCACTAATAGTTTTGTTGTGATGATTGCATGAAGATTGAAGGGCATATACCCAGGTATTTCTTTAAAAAATTTCCAATGCAAAGAACTAATTATGGGTAGTTTTCCCCTTGCTGCAACTCACTTTTGGAGAGAAGTGATTTTTTGTTTCTTTTAGGTGATCATTTGATTCCCTAAATCAGTTTTGTTCCTGGTAAACTTTTTTCTAACTACCCCTATGTTTACTACTCTCTATCTATAAGTCTTCCAAATACCAATGGTGTCTTATAAGTATTCCATAGTTATGTTATGATGGCAAACCTATGTCTACAATTATCAATTTTGGTGTTATTATTTGAGACATTATTTTTATTTGTAGGGTGATCTTAATTGCTCTCTTTTATTTGTAGGGTGCTCGAGCATTGACCGGCAAGTGACGAAAGATTCATTAGTCAGAAAGTGATGGACGATTCATTTTTCGAAAAATGACGGAAGATTTATTAGAAACATGTTGATCTTGTAATGTAATATTGTATTATTTTAGAAGAGATGATAATAACTTGTACTTTATGTAATACTTTTTGGTGTGAATAAATACATGTTGATCTTGTTACGAAATATTAAATATGTGTGTTTTCAAGATTATTATTTGTAATATAATCTCAGGTACACAAAAAATAGAAATGGAATATTTTTGATATATAAATGAACTGGCTGTAGTAAGAAGAATGGAAAACAAATGTAACGATTTTTTCGTTACTATTGTTTAATCTATTGTAACAAAATAATGTTTATTATACTTTATTTTAACGAAGTTAGTTTGTTTTTAGTGAGGAAAAAATAAAATATTTGTAACGAAATAGTTTTAATCGTAACTATTTTTTTGTGAGAAAAAAAAACATTCGTAACGAAATAATATTTATTGTGACCAATTTATTGTGAGGAAGAATCTCTTTTTGGTGAGAAAGTATCGTTTGTTACAATTAATTTATTTGTAACGACATGCATACATTCGTTACAATAACCTTTAGCGTCGAGCTTTAGAGGAGGACCGTTACTTAAAGTTTTTTTCGTTACCAAAGAGTTTTTGTAACGAATTTCGGCACTTATTGTAACTAATTAGGTCCTTACTATAAGTTCAATTTGTTGTAGTGTAATGCTAAGTGCACACCAAAGTCAGGTTGCAATGGATCACCAAGCACAGTCCTAGACAACGTAATCCCTCATTGTGTAGAACAAAGTGTTGGTCCATGTGTAATCTCTCTTTTGGGGTGCACTTCATATTCTCATAGCTGAAGGCTTTCTAGTTTGAGGAGTGGAGCAGGTTTTCAGAAGAAAAGGAAGTTTTGCTAAGTCAATTCGTCGAGATGTCACGTGAAGTCCCGATGACTCCCGACGAATCCAGACAGAAGCCAAATCTCCAGTTGAAAGAAGAAATTCCTGTGGCTAAGTCCATTCGTCGAATGTTCTCATGAACTCCCGACGAATATCGACGAATGCTGACAGAAGTCAAAAAGGCAGCTTTGTGAAGGAAATTATGCGGCTAAGTCAATTCGTCGAAAGTTCTCGAGAACTCCCGACGAATGAAAACAGAAGGAGCTTTTCATGGGTTGTTCAATCTTTTTAATGGCTAAGTCAATTCGTCGGATGTTCACGTGAAGTCTCAACGAATGACGGACAGACGGATTTCAAAAATATGTTTCATTTTTAAAAATTAGGGGTGGCCGCCATGTGCAGCACACGTGTCGATCATTCCCTGTCTGTCGCCCTACCCGTTGGAGTTCTTCCTATAAATAATCTCTTATTTTTAGGGTAAGACATTATTATTATTCAACCCGATTGAAAGAGAAGAACCCAGCCGTCTTCCTTCTTGCTCGCTGAACAAGTTTTTTCTGAGATCTAACTTCTGCGCCCTCAAGACTCGTTCTTCAGTGTTGTTAGAGATTTCTCAGATAAGAAGGCTTTTGATTTATTTGCTACTCCATATTTTTGAAGATCTTTTCAAGAAAATCAAAGGGCCTATTCAGATCAGGTTTGCCGAGTTTCTTTTCTTCCAAATCTTTGAAGATCCAAGCTTTCGTTCTCAAGGAAGAAGAAGACTCAGTTTTTCCAAGATCTGAAGTTAATCTCTGTTGAGATTTAATAGAAGTATTTTATTTCAAACTCTATTTGATTCTCCTAGGAGATTTTTCTCCGAGTTATTTTGTAGGAGTATTTTGCTCCGAGTTGTAGGAGTTTATATCCGAGTGCTTTTGTAGGAGAGGTTGTTCTCCGAGTTTTTAGGAGCCGTTGTCTCCGAGTGTAGGATTTGTTGATAAATCGGAGTTTTGGCGAAGTTGCCGACGCTAGCCCGAAGTGTTAGATAGGCGAAGCGGGAGAGAGGAGTACCCACCTTGGGGAACCTCTATAAATCTTGTGTCTCTGTGCTGTGATTTTTTTTCTTGTTGTGTGTGTACTTAATTTTTATTCCGCAATCGCAGTAGAGATCACTTATTCACCCCGCCCCCCCTTTAGGTGATTTAGGTAGACAACGATTTCTTTCAGTAGGACTTAGGGCGGAAATTCGCCTCGTGTTGGCGACTAGATCTAGGCTAGGTCTAGGGGGTGCTCGAGGCCATATCCGGGGAAGGGTTGGCTAGAGCGGCTTGATGCCGAATCCGGGGAGGATAGGCTAGGGACACCGGTTCGTGGGGATGTGAGTCGGGATAGAAAACAAAAAGGGTCTACTATTCTTCGCCACCGATTTCTAGCGTTATAGAAATCAAATTTTGAAAAAACTTATTTCTTATTAATAAAGCATGTCTCCACTTTATTTCAATTGTTTTACTTGACTTCTTATTGTCTTAATCTCGCATTATTTCAAAGCTCTTCAAAATATAATATAAGTTTTTGAAAACCCTTATTCATCCCCCTCTAAGGGCGCCTACCAATCCAACAGTAGCGTGCCAGAGAAGACTCCGTGTATATGTTGAGTTTCGGGTTCTTGTACTGTGTTGTACAGCAAATTGATCTGGAGGTGTTTCTCATAAAGTACCTGAGAAAAGTGAGCAGAACTGGGTTCTGTTACTAACGCCGGGCATTAGAGCTAACGCAAGCCGTAGCTCCAGGTGAGCAGATTGTGTAACCCTATGAGGTTATAGTTTAACGGGCGCAAGGGGAAGCTGGACCCGTGTCAGGCATAGTTGAATACTGACATTTATGAGCGCGGGCCTGCAGGGAAGGTTATAGTTGAATACTGACATTTAGACGCACCTGTGATATATATATACTACTGTTGCTTGCCTGCAGGGAAGAAGCACCGCCGCCCCGAGCATGGGGTGGGGTCGTTATAAATCTAGGTCAGCTAAAGCTGACCGGTTACTTGTTTTCCCACCGCTTGGATAATTTGTTTGTACAGGCCCTGGCGAGACTAGCGGAAATAGCGGGCTGAAGCCCCAGCTGCAGTGTTGTACTGGCCCTCGATGGACAAAGCTTTTGTTTACTATTTTCATGTGTGGCCGGCCTGCGCGCCGATGTTTGGAAGCCACCTAGTAGATGTAAACATTATAAGAAACAAACTATGTTGTAATGTCATTCCTAGTCGCAAATGTGGACATGTGTTGAACTAGTTTTACTTGAATAAAATAAATGCTTCCGTTGTACGACTCTGTTTGCTGAGATAGTTATGTTCTTAACTGTTTAAAACTAATTACGTAACGCGCTCTTCTGTTCGTTTAATATGGCGTGGGGTCCCGGCCGGACCTACTGCTATATTTTATGTAACAGGGCGGGTGTTACAAATTGGTATCAGCTTGCGGTCTTGATCCCCACCTTGCGAATTCATGGTCGAATTCTTTTAAGG
Source organism: Dactylorhiza incarnata (assembly GCA_033032865.1). Lineage (NCBI taxonomy): Eukaryota > Viridiplantae > Streptophyta > Magnoliopsida > Asparagales > Orchidaceae > Dactylorhiza > Dactylorhiza incarnata. The sequence goes on along the minus strand of JAWHQI010000010.1, from coordinate 11,429,183 downwards.
GGTGGTGGGCACGTTTGTGCGTCACCGTTTAACTCACTTAAATAACCCGAATGTCCACTTAGGAATGCATTATGTGTATGTTTTGGCATGATTGTGGAACCTGTGTGTTCCTTACTTGCTCTTTAAGTGTGCTACTAGTCACTAACTTGTCGTTGACATAATTATAGGGGACTAGAAGTGGTACGGGGCAGTCCCAACCCTGGCACTCTGCCGAGAGTAGTGCAGCTGCTGAGTTGCCTATGCCTCCTCCTTCTAATGAAACAATACGAAGGCTTGCTGATGCAGTGGTCGCCTTGATCAATGCGCAGCCTCCTGTCCGTGTGGTGGCCCCAGACCCAGTTGTTGCAGTTGAACCCGTTGTGGACAGACAGGTACCAGCTGTACCGGGTGAGGCGCCACGGGCGATAAACCATCACTTCAAATAGTTTCTAAGTTTCCATCCTCCCACGTTTGAAGGGGTAGGAACGCCAACGCAAGCTGAGGATTGGTTGTCGCATGTAAAGCGAACCCTAATGGCTACAGAGATGGAGGAAAGGCAGAAGGTAATACTAATTACCTATCTGTTGGATGGAGAGGCTAGACTGTGGTGGGAAAGCTTGGAAAGGCATCAGTATGCTGGTAGGCTTCCGACGGACATCTCGATGGAAGAGTTCTCGAGAGTGTTCTTAGCAAGGTATCTCCCTTCTGCGCAACGCATCGACATGGAGAACCATTTTCAAAGGTTGACGCAAGGGAAAAGGATGGTGGATGAGTACCCCCATGAGTTTACGCGGCTGGGAAGGTATGCGGGCTCTTCCTTTGATGATGAAGAGAGAAAGACCAATCGGTCTTATGAAGGTCTGCGTGATGATCTGCGGGTGCTGCTGTCAGGCCTGATGACGCAGGGCTTTCTGACGTTGGTCAATACTGCCAGATCTCTTGAGAAGGACCTGAAGTGGATTCAAGCAAACAAGGACCAAGCAGTGAGAATGACGGAGTTTAAAGTTCCTAGCTCGTCAAAGTCTGGGTCCCGACGATTCAAAAAGAAGCCCAGGTTTTCGGAACCGGCTTTCTCTTCTGTTGCAGGAGTGTCGACTGGGCGAGGCCCAATTATTTGCTTTAATTGTGGTAAGCTGGGACACATGGCCCGAGACTGTCATGGAGGCAAGAAGGCGGCTGCGGCTTACGCGACAGAGAAAGGGAAGGCGGCAGAGTCAACTGCATCCCATGCTGCTCCAGCCCAGCCTAGGGTGTACAATCTTGGCCAGCAAGAGGCCAGCAAGAGGCCATCAAGCAAAGTGATGTCGTGACAGGTATGATTTGCTATATAGTATTTATGGCAATCTGTCTTTTATAACTTGTGTGTGATTGCCTGTATACCTTGTTTGTACGTATTAGGTTTTGTCCTAATTCGAAACTATCCAGCGAGAGCTTTATTTGACACTGGAGCTTCACACTCCTTTTTATCGAAGGACTTCACAATGCGTGTTGGAGTGCCTTCGTTCGTGGCAAAGAACAGACTAGACGTCGTACTGCCAAATGGGTGTCGAATGCATGCGGACAGAGTTTGTGTTGTTCAATTGCGAATAGGAAGTCATGAGTTTGACTTGGAAGCATCGATGCTATTGATATCCGAGTTCGATGTAATCTTTAGCATGGACTGGATTTCGAAGAAGCGTGCATGCATTGATTGCAACTTGAAGGAGGTCACGCTAGGGCAGAACACTGAACGCGAGACTACGTTTATGGGATTGCAAGGATTGAGTAAGATGTTCATGTCTGCTCTCCAAGTAGTCAAGGTGGTTCGAAAAGGCGCAGAGTTATTCTTCACGGTCTTGGAGACTTCTGAGCCAATGCCCAATTTGTGTGATGTCCCGATCGTATCGGAGTTTGCGGATGTTTTCCGAAAAGATCTTCCTGGGGCTCCACCTCAACGAGAGATTTGCCAGTTGCCAAACCTGTGGCACGCTCACCGTAACGAATTGCGCCGAAGGAGATGGCCGAGTTAAAGGTTCAGTTACAAGAATTGCTAGAGCAAGGCTATATACGTCCAAGCTCATCCCCTTGGAGTGCACCGGTCCTCTTTGTAAAGAAGAAGGACGGCAGCTTGCGTTTATGCATCGACTATCGCGAACTGAACAAGTTGACGGAAAAGAATAAGTATCCAATTCCGCGAATCAATGACTTGTTGAATCAGCTAGTTGGCTCTGTTGAAATTGTTGAAGTGGAGTTGAAGGTGGCCGGCTGTCTGAACATTGGTGACCGCAGAGACCGCGCGTTCTCTAGGTTGGTGCTCTGCCGGTCTGGCTCTGGAGGTCTGTTGTGTTGGCCGGTTTGTTCTAGCCTGTTGCGGTCTCTTTCCGGTCTGCTCTGCTTGGTTGGTCTTGCTTCTTTGTAAGAAGACCGGGCAGTCTGTTCTTGTGTAACCGCTATGACCAGGTGGCTTATATAGGTTGGTCTGGCGACTTGTCTGAAGTCGGACAGATGTTCTTGGTTTGCTCTTGGCGGTCTGTTGTGTGTGTCCGCGCGGCTTGTGTGCGGTCTGCTGCTGATCTGCGGTCCTGGAAAGGATGTTGTACAAGTGGTCTGATCGCGCAGTCTGCTTTTTGAGACCACTCGTGATCTGATGGGTGGTGATTGTACCTCTCTTGCGACGGTGACAACATCCATCTTGTCGCCTATAAATAGGGGTGCATGACCCATCATTCATAACGAGAACTGTAAGAACTAGAGTCTGGGTTGTTTCGTGCGGTCTCAACTTTGAGGTCGGGCGGTCTCAGAAGCGAGTTGACTATTTGTTGTGTTCGCAGGTTTGCGGTCAGCAGGTTGCGGTCTCCTTCCTTGGTGTTTTTCCCAGCGGCTTGAATAAATAGTTCAGCAGTGGCTTGTCTGCGAACTGGTTTATGTTGTTCTTGTGTTGTTTGCAGCGAGCTCGGTGATCAGGCGACCTTCAGCGGTTAAGCGATCTGAGTTGCGGTCTGGCGATAGCTTTTGTTCTCTGTTCAGTTCAATAAGCTCCAGTTCGTGCGGTCTGAGGTGGCAGTCTTGCAGTTCAAGTCATCTTGCCTGTTTTCTGTTCGTGCGGTCTCAGGTCAAGCCGGGTGGTCTCTGGAGTACAGCGGTCTGTGCGGTCTCTTCTTGTCACGTCGCCAGATTTGTTTTTGGTGTGTTTTGTTCTTCTCTCCTTTGTAATTCTTATGAATCCTGTCTCGCCATGTATACCTCGCACTGTAATCAAGTTTTGTGATTTAATAAAGATTTGTGTTGCTGTGTGGCATTGTGGTTGTTTGGCTATAACTCTGTTGATGCAACTCCTGCTTACTCCTAAACGATTTAAATCAAAAAATTTAACATGGTATCAAAGCCAGGTGTTGGAGTGGATAAACAGTGTTCAACTTGAGTTGCCATCATCTTTGTGAAGAAGAAACCACATAGCTTGCCATGGAAGCTGGATACGCAAGAGGGCTTGGTATTGAACTCCTCACATCGACTAACTTCAAGAAGTGAAAGTCGTGTATGGAGAGTTATTTGCTTGGCGAGGATCTATGGGATATAGTTGGAGGAGAAGACACACAAGAAGTTTATCTAGCAGGAGATAATATGGCAGAGGTGAGACTTTGGAGGAGGACTAATGCAAAGCCAGAGTTCACACTCAAGAAGGCTATCTCACCAGAGCTATTTGATCACATCATTGGATGTAATTCTGCTGCTGAGATTTGGACGTCTTTGGACGGGCTGTTCAATAAGAAGAATGTAGCTCGGCTACAGTTTCTTGAAAATGAGTTGGCAAGGGCCTCTCAATGTGATCTTTCTACCTCTACTTTCTTTCTTAAGATGAAGAACCTCACATCAGAGATTTCAGCATTGGACCCTGATGAGCCCATCTCGGAGGCAAAACTGAAGAGGCATATCATCCGCGGGTTGCGGAAGGAGTATCTTGCCTTTGTGACGTCAGTTCAGGGTTGGGCAAATCAGCCATCCCTATTGAAGCTGGAAAACTTACTTGCTTCACAGGAAAGTTTGTCAAGACAGATGGCGGGGACTTCTATCTCTGGGGGAGATAGTGATGTGTTGTTCTCTGGGAAGAAGAAGAAGAAGTGGGAAAAGAAGAAGCCAGGTCAGAGATCAACGTCTGGTTATGTCTTTATGGCGGGCCCCACAGCTATTTCTTGGTGCAGCAAAAAGCAGGACTCGGTGTCTATACCTACCACAGAAGCAGAATACAAGGCTTCAGCCATGGCAACTCAGGAAGCCGTCTGGCTCTGGAGGTTGGTGGAGGATGTGCATGAGGAGGTTTGAGGTCCCACTATGCTACGCGGGGACAATGAGAGTGCTCTCAAGCTGGTGAATAATCCAATCTGTCATGCGAGGACCAAGCATATTGAGATTGAGCATCATTTCATTCATGAGAAGGTGTTGGGAGGATCACTTATGGTCGAGCATGTTCAGAGTGTGGACAATGTTGCAGACATCTTCACAAATCCGCTGGCGAAGGGACCGTTTACTCGGTTGCGGAGTTTACTTGGGCTAGTTTCCACTTCCCACTTCAAGGGGGAGTGTTGAAATTGTTGAAGTGGAGTGGAAGGTGGCCGGCGGTCTGAACATTGGTGACCGCGGAGACCGCGCGGTCTCTGTGTTGGTGCTCTGCCGTTCTGGCTCTGCCGGTCTGCCTCTAGAGGTTTGTTGTGTTGGTCGGTTTGTTCTAGCCTATTGCGGTCTCTTTCCGGTCTGCTCTGCTTGGTTGGTCTTGCTTCTTTGTAAGAAGACCGGGCGGTCTGTTCTTGTGTAACCGCTATGACTAGGCGGCTTATATAGGTTGGTCTGGCGACTTGTCTGAAGTCAGCCAGATGTTCTTGGTTTGCTCTTGGCGGTCTAAGGAAGGAGTGGTGTGTGTCCGCGCAGCTTGTGCGTGGTCTGCTGCTGATCTGCGGTCTTGAACAGGATGTTATCCCAGTGGTCTGATCGCACGGTCTGCTTTGTGAGACCGCTCGCAATCTGATGGGTGGTGATTGTATCTCTCTTGTAGCGGTGACGACATCCGTCTTGTCGCCTATAAATAAGGGTGCATGGCCCGTCATTCATAACGAGAACTGTAAGAACTAGAGCCTGGGTTGTTTCATGCGTTCTCAACTTTGAGGTCGGGCGGTCTCGGAAGCGAGTTGACTGTTTGTTGTGTTTGCAGGTTTGCGGTCAGCAGGTTGCGGTCTCCTTCCTTGGTGTTTTTCCCAGTGGCTTGAATAAATAGTTCGGCAGCGGCTTGTCTGCGAACTGGTTTATGTTGTTCTTGTGCTGTTCACAGCGAGCTCGGCGATCAGGCGACCTTTAGCAGTTAGGCGATCTGAGTTGCGGTCTGGCGACAGCTTCTGTTCTCTGTTCAGTTCAATAAGCTCCAGTTCGTGCGGTCTGAGGTGGCGGTCTTGCAGTGTAGGTCATCTTGCCTATTTTCTGTTCGTGCGGTCTCAGGTCAAGCCGGGCGGTCTCTGGAGTACAATGGTCTGTGCGGTCTCCGCTTGTCAGGTCGCCAGATTTGTTTATGGTGTGTCTTGTTCTTCTCTCCTTCGTGATTCTTATGAATCATGTCTCGCCATGTATACCTCGCACTGTAATCAAGTTTTGTGATTCAATAAAGATTTGTGTTGTTGTGTGGCATTGTGGTTGTTTGGCTATAACTCAGTTGATGCAACTCCTGCTTACTCCTAAACGATTCAAATCAAAAAATTTAACAGGCTCGATTGTATACTCAAAACTAGATTTGAAGTCTGGCTACTACCAGTTGCAAATTCGGGAGTGTGATATACCCAAGACAGCATTTAGTACCCGCTACGGGCACTATGAGTTTACTGTGATGCCGTTTGGATTGATGAATGCGCCATCAGTATTTATGGATCTGATGAATCACACGTTTCGAGAGTATCTCGACCGATTCGTTATTGTCCTTATAGACGATATTCTGGTCTACACTCAGTCGGAAGAAGAGCATGCAATTCACTTGCGCATTATATTAGATACCCTGCGGCGAAGTCAGCTGTATGCCAAGTTCTCAAAGTGTGAATTTTGGTTGTCCTCTTTGGCATTCCTAGGTCACGTGGTCAGTGGAGAGGGCATTGCAGTGGATCCTGCAAAGATAAGTGCAATACGGGAGTGGCCTATATTGACTACAGTGGCGGAAGTCCGGAGTTTCCTAGGACTTGCCGGCTACTACAGGCGCTTCGTAGAGAATTTCTCGAAGATAGTTCTGCCTCTCACGACATTGAATAGGAAAAATGAGAAGTTTGTTTGGTCGCCAGAGTGCGCGCGAGCTTTTGAAGAGTTGAAGAGTCGTCTGACCACGGCCCCAATTCTATGATCGCCATGTGGTACGGAAGGCTTTGAAATCTACAACGATGCGTCAGGGAGCGTCTTAGGCTACGTTCTTCTTCAGAATGGTCAGGTTATTGCTTATGGATCTCGCTAGTTGAAAGTGAATGAGCGGAATTATCCGGTCCACGACTTGGAGTTGGCGGCCGTGATTTTCGCTCTGAAATTGTGGCGGCACTACTTATATGGTGTGAAGGTTGATATCTTTATGGACCATAAGAGCCTAAAATATATGTTAAATCAGAAAGAACTCAATATGCGACAATGAAGATGGATGGAGTTCCTGGGGTACTACACTTTCGAAATACACTATACTCCTGGGAAGGGAAATATCGTCGCAGATGCTTTGAGCCGGAGGGCTTCTACGCAGGCCAACTTGATTCAGATGTATGATCCATGTCTGATCAGTGACTTGGAAGCCTTTGAGATCTCCTGTGTGGAGAAGAGTTCTAGTGCGAGTGCGTTCTTGAACTGGACGGAGGTGCAATACAACCTCGCGGACAGAATATGACAGGCCCTGGAGCTTGATTCGAGCATGCAGCGCTATTTGGCAGAGTCTGAAGTTGGGTCTGCTGCACGGTTTGTGTTGGACGACGGTCTGATGTGGAAAGAAGGTCGGTTGTGCGTCCCAAATGTGGGTAAATTGTTGGAAGAATTAATGTACGAAGCGCACTTTACAAAGTACTCAATCCACCTGGGGAGCACAAAGATGTACCAAGACATGAAAAAGCTATTTTGGTGGCAAGGTCTGAAGAAAGACATCGCCTTGTATGTGGCAAAATGCAAAACTTACGCACTTGTGAAGGCGGAATGTCAGAAACCTGGTGGGTTCCTGAAGTCGTTGCTAGTACCGGAATGGAAATTTGATGATATTTCTATGGATTTCGTGCACGGTTTGCCGAGATCTCAGAGTGGGAATGATGTCGTATGGGTGATCGTGGATCGCTTGACGAAGGTATCCCACTTTATTCCAAACCAGAGGGACGATTCTGTTGATTGGTTGGCAAAGCTATATGTTGATAGCATTGTACGATTGCACGGTGTGCCCCGTAGCATAGTCAGTGACCGAGATGGGCGCTTTACTTTGAAAGATTGGAGGCTAATCCCCAGTTGTTGGGTACAAAGTTGAAGTTTAGTACTGCCTTCCACCCTCAAATGGATGGACAGACTGAACGTACGAACAGAACTCTGGAGGACATGCTCTGTATGTGCGTCCTGGATTTCGGTAAGAAGTGGGAAGATCATCTTTTCATGGTCGAGTTTGCTTATAATAACAGCTACCAGGCAAGTATAAAGATGGCACCCTTCGAGGCCCTCTATGGTAGAGCTTGTCGCACTCCCTTAGCTTGGGCGGAGACAGGTGAGACGAAGCTGTTTAAGCGGAAGGAAGTCGAAGATGCAAATTTGGCTATTCAAACAATCCGGGAGAGATTGTTGATTGCACAAGATAGGCAGGCGAAATACTACAATGCCAAGCACAGAAATGTCAAGTTCGCTATGGGCGACTGGGTTTACCTAAAGATCAAACCTTTCAAGGGTGTGTCCAGGATTCGGCGCTTGAAAAAGCTGAGTCCGAGGTACCTTGGACAGTTTGAGATTCTGGAGCGTGTTGGTGAAGTTGCCTATCAACTCGCTCTTTCGACAGAGTTGAGCGGACTGCATGATGTGTTTCACATATATGTGCTGCGGAAAGCTGTGCCAGAGCCTAGCCAGGTCCTGGTAAAGAATCAGGTGTTGGTCGATGATGAGTTGAAGACGCTGGTCTCGCCTATTTGCATCAAAGACACTGATGTCAGGCAGTTGCGGAATAAAATGATCTGAATGGTCGAAGTCCGCTGGAACAACTGCGGTCGTGAGGAGCTTTCATGGGAGCGGGATGAGTTCCCCGAATTGTTCCGTTGAGGTACAAGTTATGTTTTGTATCTTATTATTTCTTTGCACTGTTAAAATTTCGGGATGAAATTTCTTAAAGGAGGGGAGATTTGTAACACCTCAATTTCCAGTGCACTGAAATCAGCAGGTTGTTAAGGCTGAAAGCTAATGCCAGCGTTAGGACTAACGCCAGGCGTTAGCCCCAGACGTTCGTCGAACGCAGTTAGCCATTCGTCGAATGCAACTTTCTCGCCGTTCGTCGAACGCAGTCAGCCATTCGTCGAACGCAGCCATCTCGCCGTTCGTCGAACGCAGTCAGTCATTCATTCAACACATCTTTCTAGCCGTTCGTCGAATGCAGTCAGCCATTCGTCGAACGCAACTTTCTAGCCGTTCGTCGAACGCAGCCAGCCGTTCGTCGAACGCAGGCTTCAGGCAGTTCGTCGAATGCAGGCTGTAGAGAGTTCGTCGAACGCAGCCAGCCGTTTGTCGAACGCTGATCGCCGAATGCCGTCGGGCTTTAAGCGGCTGTGGATAAATGCAGCCACTGCCTTAGGGGCTAACGCCCGACATTATGTGCTAACGCTAGCGTTAGCTAAGAAAATATATAAGGCAGCAAAATCCGACTTTTCTTCTCATTTTCTCTGAGACACTCTGCATTTCTGAAAGCTCTGGGAAGGAGATCAGTTGGAGGTGAGCATTTTGCTTGTATTGAGAGCAAATCCGTGGGGGAGATTGCTTGCGTGTTTGCCATCGTAGATCTAGTGGAGAGGAAGTTGTTTCAAAAAGAGTCCAGCCGAGTTCCTCTCAGATCTATGGTACCGAAACGAGCGTCGAGGGTAACGATTCTCCTCCCTTTATCTTTGGACATGTGCGTCCTTTGATTTGCATGCTTAGGAAGATTTCTACTAATTAGTAGATGGGTTCTTCCGGTGGGTCGATGTTATCCCCACAAAATTTGCATATAGAGTCCGGAATGGTAGTACGGACATAGGCATGCTGTGTGAAGGCCATATGGACAAGTTGGTCCGGATTGGTGATGTTTACTGCTTGTAGCGTGCCGGAGAAGAATCCGTGTATATGTTGAGTTTCGGGTTCTTTGTACTGTGTTGTATAGCAAATTGATCTAGAGGTGTTTCCCAGTAAGTACCCGAGAAAAGTGAGCATAACTGTGTTCTGTTACTAACATTGGGGGTTAGAGTTAACGCTGGCGGTCGCAGCTGGACCCGTGTCAGGCATAGTTGAATACTAACATTTATGAGCGTGGGCACAAGCTGTACCGAACCCGTCACATAGCCAGTTGGTGATGAGGTCGCTCCTCCGTGTTCACCTAGGGCATTGTCGGATAGAAACCGTAAGGTAGTGCTAGCCTTGACGATCGCTGCTCATAGTGTACATACAAGTTGAAAAAGTACTTGTCGATGTCTTGCCGAGAGTGCACAAAGCGTGTAAGCCTAAATCCAAGTTGAAAGAGGACTTATCGATGACTTGCCGAGAGTGGATGTCACCTTGTGATGAATGCTTCTATGCGGTGCTTAGACTCACCTGTGATATATATATATACTGTTGTTGCTTGCCTGCAGGGAAGGAGCACCGCTGCCCCGAGCATGGGGTGGGGTCTTTATAAATTTGGGTCAGCTAAAGCTGACCAGTTACTTGTTTTCCCACTGCTTGGTGGATTTGTTTGTACAGGCCCTGGCGAGACTAGCGGGAAATAGTGGGCTGAAGCCCCTGCTGCTGTGCTGTACTGGCCCTCGAAGGCCAAAGCTTTTGTTTACTGTTTTCATGTGTGGCCGGCCTGCGCGCCGATGTTTGGAAGCCACCTAGTAGATGTAAACATTGTAAGAAACAAACTATGTTGTAATGTCATTCCTAGTCGCAAATGTGGACATGTGTTGAGCTGGTTTTACTTGAATAAAATAAATGCTTCTGTTGTACGACTCTGTTTGCTGAGATAGTTATGTTCCTAACTGTTTAAAACTAATTACGTAACGCGCTCTTCTGTTCGTTTAATATTACGCGGGGTCCCGGCCGGACCTTCTGCTATATTCTATGTATCAGGACGGGTGTTACAAACTATTTCTCAATTATTAGGATCTTGATTAATCAAGGTTTTAGCTTTGTATGATTAACCTATCTCTAATACCATTTGAAAGTGCAGAATATGAATTGGGAATTACTCTAGTGGTGGTGTTGTATGTGGGGGGTGGTGAATACGATACTCAAGCCTTAATCCCACTATAGTGGGTCGGCTATATGGATCCTTTGTCTCCATCATGGGGTGAATCACTGAACATACCATAAATTATATATGCATAATAACAAATTAGGCAAAATAATAAAATCTAAGTTATATAGCAATCATCCATATGACAAAAGAGTTTTATAGAGGTTTCCCAAAATCTTGGGTACGTCCTCTCTTCTACCCCTTGGTAGGATTTCACTATACAAGTGATGAGTCTTCAGATAAGAAGACTCTTAGAACCACAACTGAATCTTTTAATCAGGAGATTCTTATAACCATTTAGTTTTTTGATGAGGATACCCTTAGAACCACTAAGTATTTTGATAAGGACACTCTTAAAACCACCTAGTCTTTTGAAAAGGATACTCTTAGAACCATTGAATCCTTTTAAGAAGGATTCTTAAAAGTCTTGTGGACTTGATGGATGTAGTAGTCTTTTCCATAATGAGATCCTTTCTTCAACAAGCTCTGAATGGATCTTGAATTTGATAGCTCTATGTGGATACAAATTCCTCTTTGACGAGTTGTTCTTGAAAAGAGAAAGAAGAACACATTTCAACTTCTTTTCTATTCTTAAGTCTGACAGCAACAACAACCCCTTCAGATTGAGAGAGACATAAAGAAATTTGGATTCATAGATTAGATGAATCCTTCAGAGAATTGTGAAATAAGAGAAGAGGGTTCATGATCTTGTTTCTCTTAGTTGAATTTTATGTATATATAAAGATGACAACCAATTCAATACTTTATATCTTCTTTGATTCATCATAATCACCTTTGTTAATTGGAGCGTCAATGACTTGATTTTAATTGTAATCACGACTTTATTCTGCTCAACTGCCTAAACTATCATCCTGTGAGAATTCAATGTAATCTTAATAAAATGTTGATTACTTCTCAACGTTCATCAATTACTAATAATATAAGAAATCGACGTAAGCTGAGTTCTTTTACTCTAAAATTTAACTTCTTATTTTGTGCTTTAGAGAAGTCGATGTAAGGTGTATTAAATCTTCGACGTAAGTTGATTACTTCTCCATGCACAGAGCTTTTATTCAACATTTTCCTTTGTCCTCCATGCCTACATTTTTGCTAGCTTTCCTATTTTACAACAATGATATATTTGACTTTAAATACATTCACAAAAATCGCTTATTTTTCGTGTTCTACCAAATTAAGAGGTTTTTCCCAGCAGTTTGATTATGGTTCACGCCAACTAAAGGTGTATGAATGTAAATACCAAGTCCATTACTTGGTTTTTGCAACCATAGTATTCTCTCTAAATTTATGGAGGCATTGCTTATATGTCATGAAGATCGACATCTTCATGGATCACAAGAGCCTAAAGTATTTGTTAAATCAAAGACAACTGAATATGTGACAAAGGAGGTGGATAGAGTTCCCAGGGGACTACACTTATGAAATTCACTATACTCCCAAGAAGGGGGATGTTTTTGCCAATGCATTGAGCTGATGGGTGCTAATGAGTTGGATTCTATCTCATGATGATCATCTAGCTAGTGATATGGAGGCGCTTGAGATCACTTGTATTAATAAGAGTACAATAGATACTACGTGCTTGAACTAGATGGAGGTTCAATATGGCATTGCAAGTTGAGTTTGATAGGCTTTGGATCTTTATGAGAGCATGCATTGTTATGTGGAGGAGACCGTGAACTGGTCAAACACCAAGTTTTCCAAAGAGGATGGACTTCTGCGAAAAGATGGTAGATTGTGTATCCTTATCTTTGGGAACTCCGTGATGAAATGATGCACGAGGCACATTTTATGAAGTACTCAAATCATCCATGGATCATAAAGATATATATGGATATTAAGAGGTTGATTTGGTGGATAGGCATGAAGGACATTGCCCTATTCGCAGCAAGGTATCACACTTGTGCGCTTGTGAAATTTGAATGTCGATGGCCCGATGGATTTTTGACATCCTTGCCGATTCCAGAATGGAAATTTGATGAGATATTGATGTACTTTGTACATGGATTTCCAAAATCACAACAGGGCAACAACATAGTCTAGGTGATCATTGATCATTTGACGAAGTGATACACTTTCTTACAAAGTGGAAGGAAAATTTAGTGGATAAACTTACCAAGTTGTATGTTTAGAACATAGTACGGTTACATGGTGTTCCTCATAGCATTATTAGTGACTAAGATAGGTGCTTCACATCCAATGATTGGAGGCTTATTCACTACTTGTTGGGTACAAGGCTGAAGTTTAGCATTGCTTTTAATCCGCAAATTGATGGGCAGACCGAGAGAACCAATAGGACTATAAGAGATATGTTGTGGATGTGTGCATTAGTCTTCAAAAAGATATGGGAAGGCAACCTCTACATGATCAAGTTTGCCTACAATAACAGCAACGAAGCTAGCGTTCAGATGGCACCCTTCAACTTGTGTGTTCTATGATTGTTGTTTTGCTATTTTTGGTCACTAAATTGCATGTTTAATGATTAGAGGTGACTAGCAGTGGAGTGGGGCCCTCTTAACCCAATGGAGTTAGTGAGAGTTGTATGTGTACTTCTACTACTATGAGTCCTCCGTATACAAAGATGTGCAAACGGATTGTAAAGGCGGTAATTGCCACACTTGAAGCTCGATCAGAGAGCATTTCACAAAGCGTTGCACCTCCCTATCCTGATTTGTCCCTGATGCCGATTGTGGAAATTGCGTTGTTAGCTGAATCGCAAGCACATAGTCAGCCGTTGAAGTATTTTTTGAGCTTCAACCCTCCTTCATTCTCTAGGGCCGAAACCCGAATAGAAGCCTAGGAGTGGTTGTAAATATTGAATATAGTTCTCATGGCAAAGGAGGCAGAAGATGAAAATATGGTCATCTTAGTCGCCTTCTTACTGAATAGGGAGGTAAGGATTGAGTGGGACAAGGAAGTGGAGTGTAGTTACTCACATAGATCTCGATGGAGGACTTCTATGAGTCCTTACTTTGGAGATACATACCCTCTGTTACACATTTAACACTATAGGTGCAGCTCCTATGACTAATTTGGAAGGATATAAAGGTGGGTGATTACTGACATGAGTTCACTTGATTGATCCGTTATACCGAGAGGTTTGTGGAAGATGAGGAGAACACTGCCCATAGGTTTTATGAGTGTATCTGTGATGATTGAGATTAAGACTGGTGGGATCCAAGTCTCTTAGATTCCACACTCTAGTGGAGACTATGAGAGCGTTAGAGATGTACTTGGAGAAATTCCTACATAGGAAAAGTTTAAATGTTAAGGGTTTCGAGTTTAAGGTGTCATTTTATCAGGGAAGAACTAAAAGAGCGGGTGGCATAATAGGAAATTAAGGCATGTGGAGGTGACTCCCTCTACTATTTTGGGAGTTTAGGGTTTGTGGTGGCCACTCAGGCGGTCCAGAAGGCCAAACCTACCAAGCTCGCCCCCTGGATCTCTCCGCAACCTGCTCCGCCCCTGCCTCAGGTTAAGAGGGCTAAGACCGTCCGACGGCCATCCAGGGAGGATGAGTCATCTCCACTGTCTCCCTCTCCCCGCTACAAGCTCGCCTCGCAGGTTCTACTATAAAAAGACTCGATACTCCAAATAGTATTCACCTAACTCTACTTCTTTGCTCGTAGGACCCTCCCGCCAAGAAAAATCTTATCAGGCCGTCGCCAATGGGGTCTCGCCCCTGCCCCCCGGGAGGACTGATCCCCCTGATGTGAGGACTACTGACCTGCGAGCCTCATCCTCGCGTCCCGGTAAGTCATTTATCTTGTTATCTCTCGCTCTTCTTTGACCACTGACCCGCCTCCTTCCGTTTGCAGAGTCCCCTCTCATGACCCCGGAGAGGCGAGTCCCCACTCTGGTGGGCTCGCCAGCCCCACCGAAAATGAACATCAACACCCCGGGTGGCTCACTACTTGCCGAACCCCAGGTCACAGACGAGACGATGCACCGCCCTGGCCTGGGAAAGTCTGTTACCCCGACCTTTACTTGCCGAAACCTAGGTCACGTGACTAACTGCGATAAAGTGAACAAAACCCATTACTGGCACCAGAAATACGTCTTAGTCAAATGGCCATTCAGCAATATCCCCTTCTCCCCCCTTCAACGGGATGATGCAACCTACCACCCTCCCGCCTCGCTCAGTGGTGATGGCGCGAGGCTCTACCAGTATATGGAAGGAAAGAACTTCGAGGTTGTCCACCTCCGGTAGAGGGTGGACTCGCTGTCGCCGGTCTCACAAGGAGAAGGTTCGACTCGCACTCGCAAGCTCCTATAACTTTACTTATTATGATCGCTAAATATTTCATTGCCTTTGCAGGAGAGCGGGATCTTCCCATCCATCCCCCGCATGCGAGGAGCGCCGTCCTCTCCTCCAGCTCTCTCGCCACCATGGCCGTCGACGCATGCCGAGAACACCACGGCTCAACTTCGGGTAAGAAGCGGTCGCTGCCTGCGAGCCATCTCGCCGTGAAGCCCCCAGCTAAGAAAAGGAATAAGGAGACCTCCTCTGCGGCCAAGGGGAAGGAGGTCATGGACCTAAGCGAGGCTGAGGTCCCGCTCCCCCCACCCGTGAGCCAGAAGGACATCGAGGGGGGTAGCGAGCTGAGGGATGCCCCCGGAGGGCCCAAGCCAGCCACAAGAACTTTGGCCTGGGCGTGAAACTCCCCGATGCCCTCAGAGAGTCGGTGCTCGTGTGGGATCCTGACCTCAACATGATCTCTTTCTCTTCGCTCCTCCCCTCCTGGGTTGAGAGCGATAAGGTTAGAGGCGAGGCGTCCTCCCTCGCCTTCAGGATGTATGGCCGCGAGGACACCACCCATTTCGGCGCCCTGCGATCCCGACTGCTCATCAACGAGGCCATGCGAGCCCACTTCCGGTGTATGGAGCTCATCCATATGGTGGCTCGGCGATACCTCACCACAGAAAGGGATTCTAAGGAGCTCCAGCGCGAGCTCAGGTTGGCTTCAGATGAGGTTGCGAGACTCAAGGGGAAGGAGGCCATCTAGGAAGGTCTCCTTTCTAGCCTCCAAGGTGGAATGGTAAGTCATTCATACCACTTCAATCTCGCTCACAATATTTCCCTTTGCCTGACTTAATCTCTTCTTTTGCAGGATGCTGAAACAGGGAGCTGACTCCTCTTGCGGAACGCGGACTTGGAGAAGGAGGTCATGTTCCTTAAGGCACAAGTCCGCGAACTGACCAGAGCAGTGCTCCCACCGTACCCTCCATGAGCCGGGGCTCGCAAACAATCGCGATACGAGAAGGAGGCGACCCGTAAGAATTCAATGGGTGTCGCCAACATCGTCTTCGAGACCCTCAAAGGGGCGGGCTTGATCTCCCCGGATGCCTTGAAGCTCAGCATCGAGGACATCGTCCCGAACCTGTTCGCGATGATCCCAGAGCCTGAAGATCGCGGGAGCGAAGAGGGGCTATCCGACGACCAGCCTTGATTTTTCAATTTCTTCAATGTAAATCAATTGTTTTGACTGGCGAGTTCGCCGTTACTTGTAATGCACCTTTGAGAAATGAAATAAGGAAATATTTTTTCTATCTTCAAACTATCATTTTATTTTGCTCGCGCTCACACTTTCTTCTATGCTCACGCTGATGTACTTTGCCATGCTCACGCCCATACGCTTTGCTGCGCTCACATCTCAACGCTTACCCGTGTTCGCATATCTGTGTTTAGTTATGCTCGCGCTCGCATTTTTCTTATCGGCGAGGGTTATAAGGTTAACCCTTTTATCATACTTTCATTTCATCCCGTCACTACACCTCACGCATGGCCAATATTGCGTTCGCATAGCTCCTCTCACTTAGAAGCTTCGTTAGATAAAACTATTTTTACCTTTGCATCTGGGTAAAGCCTGAGCTGCTTCCCACCTCTAGCTCACCACGTTGGGGCCCTTGCGAGCGGGGTCGACCTTACTTTGCCTCGCTCGCTCAACCCCTGTGGGCGTCTAGTGTTGCTTGTTAACTACCACCCCGACGGACCCCCCTGACTCGCTGATTTTATGTATGGCACAGAAATTCTCCAAGTGTTTTCGCGAGTTAGGGCCCAACGCGACGAGCCTTGCAACCACCGTATCCGGCTGTCTCGCTATTACCATTGGACTTGGCGTTTTCCCTCAATTGCTGCTTTTTATTTCCCGCGAGCGAGCCGCAGGGCTCGCCCTGCCTAGGCCTTGAGAGATTTTGCGAACCGATCCCATTAACATGAGTAACTTACTTGCCAACCTCTCTGTGAGATCAACCTGACCCACCGGCTAGTGAGAGCCCGACAGAGGAATCATCCAAGACAATCCAGCACAAAAGACTTGCTACTTTGCCACCCTCTCCAGAGATCAACCTGACCTACCGTCTAAGAGAGCACGGTAGCGGAATCGATCTGGGGCACTCCAGCACAAAGACTTGCTACCTTGTCAGCCTCTCCAGAGATCAACCTGATCCACCGTCTATGAGATCCCGGCAGCGAAATCGATCTAGGGCACTCCAACACAAAGGACTTGCTACCTTGCCAGCATCTCCAAAGATCAACCTGACCCACTGTCTATGAGATCCCGACAGTGGAATCGATCTGGGTCACTCCAGCACAAAGACTTGCTACCTTGCCAGCCTCTCCAGAGATCAACCTGACCCACCATCAATGAGAGCCTGGCAGCGGAATCGATCTAGGGCACTCCAGCACAAATGCTTGCTACCTTGCCAGCCTCTCCAGAGATTAACCCGACCCACCATCTATGAGAGCCTGCCAACAGAATCGATCTGGGGCACTATAGCACAAAGGACTTGCTACCTTGCTAGCCTCTCCAGAGATCAACCTGACCCACCGTCTATGAGAGCCCGGCAGTGGAATCGATCTGGGGCACTCCAGCACAAAGGACTTGCTACCTTGCCAAACTCTCCAGAGATCAACCTGACCCACCGTCTGTGAGAGCCCGACAGCGGAATCGATCTGGGGCACTCCAGCACAAAGGACTTGCTACCTTGACATCCTCTCCAGAGATCAACCTGACCCACCGTCTATGAGAGCCCGACAGCAGAATCGATCTGGGGCACTCTAGCACAAAGGACTTGCTACTTTGCCAGCCTCTCTAGAGATCAACCTGACCCACCGTCCATGAGAGCCCGACAGCGGAATCGATCTGGGACACTCCAGCACAAAGGACTTGCTACCTTGTCAGCCTCTCCAGAGATCAACCTGACCCACCGTCTATGATAGCCCTGTAGCAGAATCGATCCGGGGCACTCCAGCACAAAGGACTTGCTATCTTTCCATCCTCTCTAAAGATCAACCTAACCCACCATCTATGAGAGCCTGACAGCGGAATCGATCTGGGCACTTCAGCTTGAAACACGTTGAGGACTCCTGCTTAGGAAAAAACTTCAGAACCAATATATGGAGAGTCAAACATATAACAAATCAATTACAAAAAGCATCAAGGATATAATCCTTTCAGGTCATCCCCGCTCCTGGCTAGGCCGAGGAGTATCCCATCCACATCCCGGAGGTGGTAAACTCCTAACCTGAGCACCTCGTCTACAATATACGGCCCCTCCCAGTTGGGATTGAGCTTTCCTACTGCGGCTCCCCTCCCGGCCGCGTCAACCTTCTTCAGTACTAGGTCTCCTTTCTCAAACTGTTTTATTCGGATATGCTTGTCGAAGTACCGAGCCATCCGCCGTTTGACCTCTTCTTGTCGGACGGTGGCTATGTACCGGAGCTCTTCCACCAGGTCCAGAGATAGCCTTTGCTCTTCCCCATTCTCCACCAACCATTCTTTATCCCCCTCGCCCGCGGCGACCACCCTGGAGGATTTCACTTCGAACCCGTGGGAGAGCTTGAACGGAGTCTCCTCTGTGGTCTTGTTCGGAGTGGTCCTCAGGGCCCAAAGGACCGAGGGTAACTGCTCGACTTGGTTCCCCCGAAGGTTCTCGACCTTCTTCTTCAGCAAGTTCACGATAATCTTGTTTTCCGCCTCCACTTGCCCATTACTCCTTGAATGGTGGACCGATGCAAACCGAAGGTCTATGCCAAGCTGGGTGCAAAAGCTGACGAACTCGTCACTGGCAAACTGCGGCCCATTGTCTGTAACTATGGCTAGCGGGAGCCCATGCCTGCATATTATCTCACCCCATATGAAATTTCTAACTACTTGAGACGTTACCTTGGCCAGCGCCTTGACCTCCAGCCACTTGGAGAAATAATCAATCATCACCAATAAGAACCTTCTTTGGCCACTTGCTTGCGGGAAAGGACCCACCAGATCCAAAACCCATATAGTAAAGGGACAAGGAGCTGTGATGGTTCAGAGTCTTTGGGATGGCAAGAGCTACAGAGGAGCGAGCAGTTGACACTTTGAGAACTTCCTTGCGAACTCAGCCGCATCCTTGCTGAGGGTAGGCCAAAATTAGCCTTGCATCAACACTCTCCCCTCCAAGGTTCGGCGCCCAGAGTGTCTGCCATATTCTCCCTAGTGGATTTCATCCAGGACCCTCAGGACTTCCTCCTCCGCTACACAATAGGCTAAGAGCCCCGAGAGTGTTTTCCTGTATAGTTCTCCTGCATGCAAGGAATAATACGCAGACTTATACCTAAATCACCGCATGTCCACATCCCCCTCAGAGAACCTTCCTGATGCTAGGAAAGTGATGAAGGGGTCCATCCATGATGCCCGCTGGTCCACCTCCATCAGCTCCCCTTCTTCGATGGATGGTCGAAAGAGGTCCGATACCATCCCCCCTACCCTGGGACCGAACTTGGCCAGGAGGTCCGCCGCGGCACTCTCCTCCCTTGGCACATGATGGATCGAGAAGGTCCGGAATTTCCCTATGAGTCCCTTGACCTTTTCGAAGTATCGCTGAAGAGTCGACTCCTTTACCTCGAACTCCCCCCTGACTTGGCAAGCCACCACCATGGAGTCCGTCGAGAACTCCACATCTTGCACTCCCAACTCTAGGGCCAGCCGCATGTCTGCAACCACCTCCTCGTAGTTGGCCTGGTTGTTGGTGAGGGGAAAATGAATATTGATCGTCAGCTCGATGCTCGTTCCTTGGGGGCTTACCAAAACCACCCCTCCCCCGAAGGAAAACTTTCCCGAGGCCCCGTCCACCAACATCCTCCAGGCCAATGCGCTGGGTAGCTCGGACTATTCCACCTCGGTTACATAGTCCACCAAGAAGTCCGCCACCGCTTGGGCCTTTATGGACAACCTGGGCACATACGAAATATCAAATTCACTTAGCTCCTCTGACCAATTAGCCAACCTCCCCAAGTGCTCTACCCCTTCCATGATGTTGCGAAGGAGGTGGTTAGTCACCACCTTGATTATATGTGCTTGGAAATAAGGTCGGAGCTTCCGGGCCGACACCACCAAAGTGAAGTCCAATTTCTCTAGGATGGGGTACCGAAGCTCTGCCTTCCTCAGCACTCGGCTAACGTAGTAGATTGGGAGTTGCCTTCTGCCTTCTTCCCAAACCAGCACTGAACTCACTGCCTCAGGTCTTACTCACAGGTATAGGGATAATTCCTCCCCCTGTCTCAGCCCTTGCAGCAAAGGAGCTTGGGTCAATTGCTCTTTCAGCGCTTGAAAGTCCCTTTCACATTCAGGGGTCCACTCAAACTTTTGGTTTTCCCGCAACACCTTAAAGAAAGGGGCACACTTCTCTCCCGCCTTGCGGAGGAACCTGCTAAGCCCGACCAACATCCCCATGAGGCACTGAACCTCCTTCGCATTCCTTGGTGACCCCAACTCCATGATGGACTTAACTTTGTCAGAATTAGGCTCCACTCCCGCTGGAGTGAGCAAGTGGCCTAGGAACTTTCCCCGGATAGCCCCGAAGACACACTTCTGGGGGTTGAGCTTCATCTTGAATTTTCTCAACATCCCGAATGTTTCTTCAAGGTCGCGGAGGTGGGACTCGAGGTCCCGACTTTTCACCACGAGGTCATCCACGTAGACTTCCAGGTTTCTACCCTTTCGTTCTCGGAAGGCCCGGTCCATCATCCGTTGGTAAGTCACCCCTACAACTTTCAACCCGAAGGGCATCATTTTGTAACAATAACACCCATCCCCCATGATGAATAGTAAATATACGCATTTTTCTTTATAATTTTTAGTATAATTTTAATTAGATTTCTAAATAATATATGTAAATTAATGAATAAAATGTTTGTTTTTGTTATTTTTGTTTTTAACTTAGTTTTATTTTAATTTTTGTAAAGTTTTTGTAATTTTGTTAAGTCACGCCCTTGGTCACGCCCGTGTCCAAGGGCGTGTTCACTAATCCCTAACATTTTCTTTTCCCTGCTCTTTTTCCAACTCAAACATCAAGTCACGCCCTCGGTCACGCCCGTGACCGAGGCCGTGTAAATCAGTCACGCCCGTGTTGAATGACCAAGCCCAGATTCGAGCCAAGATGTCAATGTCATGCCCACAGTCACGGCCGTGATCGGGTCACGCCCGTGACCGAGGCCGTGACCCCTCAATTTCTTTCGGAAGAACAAAGGACACGCCGCCCGTCACGCCCAGCAGCCGACAACACAATGCCGACATCGAACACGCCCGTGTTACTTGGAACACGCCCGTATACTTCCGAAGTCGCCGGTCAAGCCTTCCAGATGCCTGCCTGGATCCAGCTGTTCTGGCTATTCGCACCCCAAGCCGTGTCACGCCCTCAGACACGCCCGTGTCCGAGGGCGTGTAATCCAAAAATTTTTTCTATAAATAGCCAGTTTCAGCTGAGTCCAAGGGTTCAAAAATTTTAAGAGCTTACTCTTAAGGTTTTGATCCAACTAGTTTTTATGTTTTTGTAATTTTGTGCTCTTTTTCTCTCTTGATTTTTGTAATCTTTTTATTATGGAAATGAAATAGTTGGCTTGTTTTGTCACACTCTCTCTCTCTTTGTTTTGTTGGAAGTGTGTGTGTGTTTTCTTTTTCTTTTTCTTTTTATTTTTAGTTTTTTGTAATTTAGTAATTTAGTAATTTTAATTAGTTTTCATCTTTTTAATTTGTGTGTGTGAGTGTATGAGAGTAATTATCTTGTTTTTAGTTTTGTTATAATTTTTAGATGTTTTGTTATTAGTGTGTGTGAGTGTAGGTGGTTAATTAAATTGTTTTGTTTTGTTTTATTTTGTTGTTTTCACTTTCTTTGTCTCTTTTTGTAAGTGTGTGTGTGTATGAGAGTAATTTGTATTTATTTTAGTTTTGTTTTGTTGTTAGTGTGGGTGAGTGTATGAGTATAGCTTTTCTTTTCTTTTAACTTAGTTTTCATTATTGTTGTGTGTGTGAGTGTATGAGATTAGTTTTGTTTTATTTTTAACTAGATTTCATTAAAGAAGAGTGTGTGTGTTTATGAGCATAGATTTTATTTTCTTTTAACTTAGATTTCAATTTCAAGTAGAGTGCGTGTGTGTAGGTGAATAAATTTTGCGCCTTTTTTGTAACCGAATAGTTTCCATTTCTGTCACGCATTTATTTCCCGCCTATCCGTTTGGATAGGACTTGCTCACGCATTTATTTCCCCTCTACCTATTTGGGTAGGGATCGCATTTCTTCAATTTCTGCAATTTACCGCTTTAATTTTAATTCCGTAGAGTGCGTGAGTTTTCAATTAGTGCGTCTTTTATCTTTTATATATTTGCTTTTTGCTTAATCACGCGCTCCGCTCAATCGCTAATTATCGCCGTAGTTATCATTATAGTTTCATAAAACCCTAAAAATTTCTAAGCAAAACTACTTTTCAAATTAACGTTTTCGTTCTTTTTCTTTTCATCGCTTTTCTTGGTTTTTGCTAAACGCACACCAAGCCCGCGATAGTTATCGTTTTCGTCACTAACTTTTCTATAAAATCATAAAAATCTTCAAACTCTTCTCGATAAGATAATAGCGCGTTCCTAACAAGTAGAAATAATCGATACGACCTTGGAAAAATACGACCTTGATATTTCAAAAGAAATATCCTATACTACTATCGATAAGGTCCACTTGCCTTTATTGATTTTAGTCCGGATAATTACATAAACCCAAAAGCTTTCTCTCTAAAGCACTCTTTAAAACTCTTTTAAAAACACTAAAAAATTGTTGCAACGCCTCTTTGGTTGTTGCAACTAGCTCAAGGTAAAAGAAGTTTTAAAGCGCTCTTAAAGAATTGTTGCAACTACTTAAAAAATTGTTGCAACAATATTTTCAAAAAGCTTTCAATTTAAATTTTAAAAGTAAAGTAGCTTTATTTTTCTTTTCATTCTGCCTTCAAAGGACGCGGCCGAGGAGGAATCCTCGATATTTCGAAAGAGAAAGAGTCCGTTACTTCTATCCTTCGATAGGATAACGGATAATTCCTCGAAGTAGGATTACTCGCGGGGCTCTTCGAAAACGTCCGCCCAAGGTTGAATCGAAAAGGAAGAAAGAGCTTTTCCTTTTCTTTCTCTCTTTCTAACAAAGAAAAGAGAGAAACAAACCAATTAAAAAGCGTATCAAGTTTTTGGCGCCGTTGCCGGGGAACTTGTGTCGTTATTTTGAAATAGGAAACGCTATTAATTTTATCTTATATTTCATCACTTTTTCTATCTAAAAAAGAAAAAACAAAAACAAAAATATATCTAAGTAAAGAAAAAAGAAAAAAATATATAAACACATATTTTTCAATTTTCTTGTTTTACATATATTTTGGAATATAACTACTTATATGTTCATATAAAAACCAAAAAACCAAAAAACAAAAAAAACAAAAAAAAAAAAAAAACCAAAAACCAAAAACCAAACCAAAATCACAAAAACAAATAAAAACCTTATCTTTTTCTTTCTCTTTATTTTAAATTCCTCCTAAAAGTAAAAGCCCCACAAAAATCAAATATATATATATATATATATTTTACTTAAGTAAAGAAAAACCAAAAAAAATATATATTACTTTCTTTCACTTATTTTTCTTTTTTTCATCTTTGTAAAAATATCTCTAAAACAAAAAAACCAAAAAAATCTATAAAAAGAAAAACTCTCTTTTTCAAAAAAAAAATTTTGCGAATAGTGTATGACCCGAGGCGATTCTTCGAATAATCCAATATTACCTTTTGATCCCGAAATCGAGCGCACGCTTCTCGAGCGCCGCCGATCTCGTAATCAAAATCTACAAATAGATCCCGAAGAATCCGTCGGCGATATACATATAGGAGTAATGGGCGATCCTAATCCACCTGCGGCTCCGCAGCGGACCATGGCCTACTATGCCAGGCCGAATTTGGAGGATACAGGATCGAGCATCACTCGCCCCGCGATAGCAAATAACAATTTCGAAATAAAACCCAGCACCATTCAAATGGTACAGCAGTCGGCTCAATTCGACGGCTTGCCAGATGAGGACCCAAACCTTCATCTATATAACTTTTTAGAAATTTGCGACACGTTTAAAATTAATGGCGTCAGCGATGACGCCATTCGCTTGCGCTTATTTCCCTTTTCCCTGCGGACAAAGGCGAAATCGTGGTTGACTTCTCTTCCGAGAGGGTCCATAACCACGTGGGCCGAATTGACGGAGAATTTTCTAACTAAATATTTTCCTCCGTCAAAAACCGCCAAATTACGCACCGACATCGCATCATTTATACAATTCGATTCCGAGTCTCTCTACGAGACTTGGGAGAGATATAAAGAATGTCTGCGTAAGTGTCCTCATCACGCGCTACCACCTTGGCTACAGGTACAAACGTTCTATAACGGCTTAAATTTCTCGACTCGACAAATGATCGACGCGGCCGCCGGGGGAACGTTAAACAACAAAACCCCGGAGGCCGCTCAAACTTTGTTCGAGGAAATGGCCATGAACGCATACCAGTGGAATGTGCCAAGGGCGCGTCCTTCTAAAGCGGCTGGGATTTTTGAAGTGGATGCCACTACTCACTTAGCCTCGCAGGTAGAGCGGCTAAGTAAGCAAGTGGCGGAGATGACTGCTTCCTCCTCCACCCCCGCGTGGGCTAATAATAATAATAATAATTTTAATAATCTTAATAATATTAATAATAATAATAATTTATGCGAGGAATCGGTGGATTACGTGGGTAACCAAGTGCGGGCGCCCTTCAACCCTTATAGTAATAACTATAACCCGGGTTGGAGGAATCACCCGAACTTCTCCTGGAGTAACCCAAATAATGCGCAACGCCCTCCACCTGCGATCCCGCAAGGATTTCCGCATGGATTTCCCCAAGGATTTCAGCAAGGTTTTGCGCCTCCCCCTCCAAAACCTTCTCCGCTCGAGGAGCTTTTTGCAAAATACATGGCTTCCAACGACGCAAATATCCGGAATATAACCGGATCGCTAAAAAATTTAGAAATACAGGTAGGCCAGCTTGCAAAAATGGTCTCCGAGCGGCCACATGGAGCACTGCCGGGGAACTCGGAGCAGAACCCGCGTGAAAATGCCCACGCCATTACCCTTCGCAGCGGCAAGGAGGTCGACTCCCCATTGCGGGTTGAGCATCAGGTAACTGTTTCGCCTCCGACCCCTGCACCCTCGTCTTTTATTTTATTAGATACGGAAACAAAATTAGCGCCGGGCGTCTCGAGCCCGCAAATTCCGTACCCCGCAAAACTTAATAAAGAGAAGGAGGACGAACATTATAAAAAGTTTTTACAAATTTTTAAACAAATTCAAATTAACGTCCCCTTCTGCGAGGCACTCTCACAAATGCCGAAATACGCGAAATACCTTAAGGAGCTCCTTTCTAATAAAAAGAAGCTCGAGGGTATTTCGCGTGTTTCCTTAAATGCGGAATGCTCGGCGGTCCTACTTAATAAATTGCCGCCAAAACTAAACGACCCGGGAAGGTTTTCCATCCCGTGCCTTTTTGGCAATTTATTAATAAAGTACGCCCTAGCGGACCTGGGAGCGAGCATCAATTTGATGCCCTTCTCCCTCTTTAAAAAACTTGATTTGGGTGTTCCCACCCCAACGAAAATGAGCATCCAACTCGCGGATCGCTCGATAAAATATCCTATCGGGGTAGTGGAGGACGTTCTGGTCAAGGTTGACAAGTTTATCTTCCCGGTAGACTTCGTCATCCTCGACATCGAGGAGGACGCCGAGGTGCCAATTATCCTCGGTCGCCCTTTCCTCGCGACCTCCCGCGCTTTAATTGATGTGAGTAACGGTCGCCTCCTCCTTCGGGTAGGGGACGACGAAGTTACCCTTCTTATTAATCCCTCGATGCGAAATTCTTTATCGAACGACGATTCTTGCTTTCACTTAGAATCCGCGTTCGAGGATGAGTGTTCTTCGCTTTATGAATTACTCGCTTTAAATATAGACGAACCGGATTTGGCGGACCTCGCCCCTTTGGACGAGCTACCGCCAGATTCGCCCTTCGAATCTTTTAATTCTAAAAGTTTAAAAATAACAACCTCTTACGAAGAACCCCCGGTCTTGGAGCTTAAGCCACTCCCCGACCATTTAAAATACGCTTTTCTCACCGCGGACTTAAAACTCCCGGTTATTATTTCGTCTTCCTTATCTGATTCGGAAACTTCCGAATTAGTTAAAGTTTTGTCCACGCATCGCCATGCAATTGCATGGCAGATTTCCGATATTAGGGGGATAAATCCCTCTTTTTGCACGCACAAAATATTATTAGAAGATAATTCCCGCAAAACCATCCAGCCTCAGCGACGATTAAACCCAAATATGCGGGAAGTCGTTAAGGCTGAAGTAATAAAATTACTGGATGCGGGGATTATCTACCCTATTTCTGACAGCACGTGGGTTAGTCCCATTCATGTCGTGCCTAAAAAGGGCGGTATAACGGTCGTGGCAAACGAACATAACGAATTAATTCCAACTCGTACTGTTACGGGTTGGAGGGTGTGCATCGATTACCGAAAATTAAATGATGCCACCCGCAAAGACCACTTTCCGTTACCGTTTATCGATCAAATTTTGGAGCGGCTATCGGGCCATCCTTATTATTGTTTTCTCGATGGTCTATCGGGATTTTTACAAATTCCTATCTCCCCCGAAGACCAGGAGAAAACAACCTTTACGTGCCCCTTCGGTACCTTTGCGTATCGAAGGATGCCATTCGGCCTCTGCAACGCGCCGGCTACATTTCAACGATGTATGCTAGCGATATTTGGAGAGCTCGTAGAGGATATTATGGAAGTCTTTATGGATGACTTCTCGGTTTTTGGAAGCTCCTTCCAAAACTGCCTCCAAAATTTAGATCGAGTCCTCCAACGATGCGAAGACACGAACCTGGTTTTAAACTGGGAAAAGTGTAATTTTATGGTTCGAGAAGGCTTAGTTCTCGGCCACAAAATTTCTGAAAGAGGGATGGAGGTCGACAAGGCCAAGGTCGAAATAATTGAAAAACTCCCCGCGCCCTCAAATATTAAATCAATCCGTAGTTTTCTTGGCCACGCGGGTTTTTATAGGCGGTTCATCCAAAACTTTTCTAAAATAACAAAACCGCTAACCCACCTCCTGGAGAAGGAATCTCCATTTATTTTTGATAACGCGTGCGTAGAGGCATTCAATGCCATAAAAAATAAACTTATCCATTCTCCCATTCTGGTGGCGCCCGATTGGACCCTTCCGTTTGAGATAATGTGCGACGCGAGCGATATAGCGGTAGGGGCTGTATTAGGCCAACGCGTAAATAAATATTTTCATCCTATCTACTACGCGTCCCGCACGCTCACGGCCGCACAGGCTAATTACACGACAACGGAAAAGGAACTCCTTGCCGTCGTCTTCGCCATAGATAAGTTTAGGCCCTACGTCACGCTTTCAAAAATTATTATATTTACCGACCACTCCGCCCTAAAATATTTATTAGAAAAAATGGACGCTAAGCCCCGCCTTCTTCGATGGATCCTCCTATTACAAGAATTTGATTTAGAGATCCGCGATAAGAAGGGGGCCGAAAATTTAGCGGCCGACCACCTTTCTCGTTTAGAGCACCCAACCGCGGAAGCACTCTTCGAACCGGAAATCGATGATCGATTTCCCGAGGAGCGTCTTTTAGCTTTAAATAATTTACAAACTTCTCCCACGCCTTGGTTCGCAGACTACGCCAACTATTTAGTTGCGCGGGTGCTCCCGAAAGACTTTTCAAAACAGCAAAAGAAGAAATTCTTTTCTGATTTGAAAAATTACTTTTGGGAGGACCCTTTCTTATTTCGCGTCTGCGCGGACCAGGTCGTGCGGAGATGCGTTTCGAGCGAGGAAGGTGCGCAAATTTTGCGGCACTGCCATGAAGGGCCAGCCGGGGGGCATTATCAAGCCAACCGGACCGCGCAGAAAGCGCTAGAGGCGGGCTTTTATTGGCCCGCTCTCTTCAAAGACGCTCACACTTTTGTGAGCACATGCGATAGCTGTCAACGGTCGGGTAACATCTCTCGTCGCGACGAGATGCCCCAAAATTTTTATTTAGAATGCGAGATTTTCGATTTATGGGGCATAGATTTCATAGGCCCCCTACCTCCTTCATATACAAATCGCTACATTTTAGTGGCGGTCGACTACGTATCTAGGTGGGCGGAAGCGCAAGCTCTCCCCACCAACGATGCGAGAGTCGTCGTCAAATTTCTTAAAAAATTATTTTCTCGCTTCGGTACGCCCCGTGCGATAGTTAGTGATAGGGGTACGCACTTTTGCAATGCCCAGTTTGCAAAAATATTAACCAAATATGGCGTCACGCATAAGCTCGCCACCGCCTATCACCCCCAAACGAGCGGCCAAGTGGAGGTAGTAAATCGGGAAATCAAACGCATATTAGAAAAAACCGTTTCAACTAATAGGAAGGATTGGGCACTTAAATTAGACGACGCGCTGTGGGCTTATCGTACGGCGTACAAGACCGCAATCGGTTGTACGCCTTATCGATTAGTCTACGGCAAGGCATGCCATTTGCCCGTAGAATTAGAGCACCGCGCTTTTTGGGCGTTAAAACTCTTAAATCTCGATCATAATTTAACCGCCGAAAATCGGAAATTCCAATTAAATGAACTCGATGAATGGCGTGCGAACGCTTACGAGAGTAATAAATTTTATAAGGAACGCTCGAAATTTTACCACGACCGGAAAATAAAATTTCCAAAATCATTTGCGCCGGGCGATCTCGTCCTCCTATATAACTCACGTCTTCGTCTTTTTCCGGGGAAACTAAAATCCCGTTGGTCCGGCCCCTTTCAAGTGAAAGAGGTTTGGCCATACGGGACCGTCCTTATCACCCACCCGGAAAAAGGCGACTTAAAAGTTAACGGTCACCGACTAAAACTCTACCACGCGGGGGATCATCTGGGAGGGAAGTTAAATTCCATACCCCTCCCCCACCTCTAAAAAGATCGTACCCCGCCAACGCGTCGAGCTACGAGACGGTAAACAAAGCGCTCGTGGGAGGCACCCCCATATTTATCCAATTACGCTTTTTTTTATAAAACCAAAAAAAATGATGAAATAAATTTTCATTTCAAAAAAAAAATAAAAACTTAAACAAAAATAATAATAAATAATAATAATAATAAATAATAATAATAAATAAATAAATAATAATAATAAATAAATAAAAAAACAAACAAACAAAATGAAAAAAAATATAATAATAATAATAATAATATTAATAATTATGCATATTTTAAATTATCATTCTTTTTCAAAAAAGAAACATAAAACAAAACAAAATAATGCAAAAACTTTAAAACAAAAATCATAAAGAATTCTGGGAATTTTAAGATAAGACAATAGGAAGTTTCTCAAAGTAGGATTACTCGACAGACCCGAGAGGGGATTTTTGTCGATATTTCGAAACGAGAAAACCCCGTTGCTTTTACCTTTTTATTTCTCTTCTTTCTTCCTTGGTTTTTATCTTAAAGCCTTTTCTTTATTTTACATTATTTTATCTTTCTTAAAATTTAGATATATTTTAAAACATGCATATTTTCAAATTAAAACCAAAACAACAAAAAATACGTATAAAAGTACATATAATATAAATAATAACATAAAAAGATGATAAAAATTTATTTTTATCATACCAAAAAATATATGTTTTTAACTTCTTTTATACGTATTTTATTCGTGTTTTGTACATTTCGAAAAACTAAAACAAACCAAAAAACAATTTTGTATATATTCGTGGAGTCCCTTTTTTATTTTGTAACTATTCTTGTATATTTTTTTTCTTTCTTTCTTGTAATTAAAATCTTCGTCTTTTTTGTAAATATTTTCGTTCCTCACACTTACCTTCAACATTGAGGACAATGTTGGTTTTAAGTATGGGGGCGTGTTTTCCCTCTTTTTTTGTAATTATTTTTGCCCCTCCCTTATCAAATGAAAAATCCAAAAAAAATTTTACATGTTTTATATTTATGTCTTTATTTGTATATAAATAAACCTTATTTATAAAATCAAAATCCAAAAAAAAAAAAAAAAAGATGAAACGTTTTACAAAAAATTTGTTACAACAAAATTCACAAAAATTTTGTCATAACATTCAAAAAAAAAATGTCTTTCTTTTTCCTTTTTTTAGTATTAATGTAAATATATATGTATTTACTTATGTTTTTTTTTGTTATAAATCAAAATAAAAAAAAATGATGAAAAAAAAAAAGTACTTAAAAATTTGTTATAACAAAATTAATTTTGTCATAACACCAAAATATTTATGTTCTTTCTTTCTTTTTTTTTCTTTTTTTTTTATATATGTACATATTTTTAACAAAATTAAAACAATCAAAAAAAAAAAATATGATGAAAAAAAATATCTTAGAAAAATCAAAAATATTTTGTATTTATATATGCATTTTGTTATAAAGAAAATCAAAAATCCAAAAAAAATCATATCTTAAAAACAAAAAAAAAAATATATGAAAAACTTATCAAAAAAAAAAAAAAAAAAAACCCAAAAATAAAATAAAACCCCTACTTAGCTTTTTGTTATTCCCAAGGCGAGGGTAGTTTTATCTCTAAGCGCTTTTCATTATTTATGATTTGCTAAATCAATTTTATTTATTTCATAGTTTGAAAAATTTAAATTGAGGAATTTTCAGTAGTAAAGAAAATCTTGCGATCTTAATTTAATTTGAGAACAGAACTTTTAGCACTACCTCGAGTTTACCCTAAATAGATTCATTTTTGTATTATATTGGCAAACCATCTTTAGATTCAATTATTCTAACTCTAAACTTGTGAAACTTTAGGAATGTTTTTAATCTACTAAACTTGCTCTCAAAATCTTTCTTTATTAATCTAGAATTTCTCTTGAAACCAAAGTATAAACACCCCTTTAGCTTGGCATAAAAAAAGTAAAAGAAGAAGTTTTAAAAAAAAAGAAATCCTGTGTCAATGGGAATAAATAGATTCCGTAAACACAGGCACCCAATATTGTTAAAAGAAATCCCGTGTCAATGGGAATTTAATTCCGTAAACACGGGCATTGGGTTAAGTTTAGAAAAGATTTCAATTATCCCGCGTAAACCAACGCTGGGAACCAAAGCAAAACCACCAAAAAGGTGGGGTGAGAGGATAAAATCCGTCACCCCTATATCCAAGCACTCTTCTTTTTGCCAAGGCTACCTTTTTTCCCTACCCCTTAGCCAATAAAATTGTACCTAGATTTTAATTTAAAAAAGTTTGAGAGAGCATAATTAGTAGGCTTTATTTATTCTTAAAAACTTTCTTAAAAAAGGTTATAGTTTTATATAATTCTATTCTAATTAAAAGGTACCAAAGACTGCAATAATCGATGCTATTTAGCTAACTTTAGAAGTCTCGCTAAAATTTTTTCGCTCTTTTTAAATTACTTTCATAGTTTTGGACTTACCTCTTTAAATACCCTAAATTTATTTCGATCTTACTTTTGATTTAATAAAAACTTTAGTAAATTAGAAATTTTATTAAACGTCTTATAGGTATCCCTTACTTTTGCTCTGGAATAGCAAAAGCTTAAGTATGGGGGTGTTTGATGAATAGTAAATATACGCATTTTTCTTTATAATTTTTAGTATAATTTTAATTAGATTTCTAAATAATATATGTAAATTAATGAATAAAATGTTTGTTTTTGTTATTTTTGTTTTTAACTTAGTTTTATTTTAATTTTTGTAAAGTTTTTGTAATTTTGTTAAGTCACGCCCTTGGTCACGCCCGTGTCCAAGGGCGTGTTCACTAATCCCTAACATTTTCTTTTCCCTGCTCTTTTTCCAACTCAAACATCAAGTCACGCCCTCGGTCACGCCCGTGACCGAGGCCGTGTAAATCAGTCACGCCCGTGTTGAATGACCAAGCCCAGATTCGAGCCAAGATGTCAATGTCATGCCCACAGTCACGGCCGTGATTGGGTCACGCCCGTGACCGAGGCCGTGACCCCTCAATTTCTTTCGGAAGAACAAAGGACACGCCGCCCGTCACGCCCAGCAGCCGACAACACAATGCCGACATCGAACACGCCCGTGTTACTTGGAACACGCCCGTGTACTTCCGAAGTCGCCGGTCAAGCCTTCCAGATGCCTGCCTGGATCCAGCTGTTCTGGCTATTCGCACCCCAAGCCGTGTCACGCCCTCAGACACGCCCGTGTCCGAGGGCGTGTAATCCAAAAATTTTTTCTATAAATAGCCAGTTTCAGCTGAGTCCAAGGGTTCAAAAATTTTAAGAGCTTACTCTTAAGGTTTTGATCCAACTAGTTTTTATGTTTTTGTAATTTTGTGCTCTTTTTCTCTCTTGATTTTTGTAATCTTTTTATTATGGAAATGAAATAGTTGGCTTGTTTTGTCACACTCTCTCTCTCTTTGTTTTGTTGGAAGTGTGTGTGTGTTTTCTTTTTCTTTTTCTTTTTATTTTTAGTTTTTTGTAATTTAGTAATTTAGTAATTTTAATTAGTTTTCATCTTTTTAATTTGTGTGTGTGAGTGTATGAGAGTAATTATCTTGTTTTTAGTTTTGTTATAATTTTTAGATGTTTTGTTATTAGTGTGTGTGAGTGTAGGTGGTTAATTAAATTGTTTTGTTTTGTTTTATTTTGTTGTTTTCACTTTCTTTGTCTCTTTTTGTAAGTGTGTGTGTGTATGAGAGTAATTTGTATTTATTTTAGTTTTGTTTTGTTGTTAGTGTGGGTGAGTGTATGAGTATAGCTTTTCTTTTCTTTTAACTTAGTTTTCATTATTGTTGTGTGTGTGAGTGTATGAGATTAGTTTTGTTTTATTTTTAACTAGATTTCATTAAAGAAGAGTGTGTGTGTTTATGAGCATAGATTTTATTTTCTTTTAACTTAGATTTCAATTTCAAGTAGAGTGCGTGTGTGTAGGTGAATAAATTTTGCGCCTTTTTTGTAACCGAATAGTTTCCATTTCTGTCACGCATTTATTTCCCGCCTATCCGTTTGGATAGGACTTGCTCACGCATTTATTTCCCCTCTACCTATTTGGGTAGGGATCGCATTTCTTCAATTTCTGCAATTTACCGCTTTAATTTTAATTCCGTAGAGTGCGTGAGTTTTCAATTAGTGCGTCTTTTATCTTTTATATATTTGCTTTTTGCTTAATCACGCGCTCCGCTCAATCGCTAATTATCGCCGTAGTTATCATTATAGTTTCATAAAACCCTAAAAATTTCTAAGCAAAACTACTTTTCAAATTAACGTTTTCGTTCTTTTTCTTTTCATCGCTTTTCTTGGTTTTTGCTAAACGCACACCAAGCCCGCGATAGTTATCGTTTTCGTCACTAACTTTTCTATAAAATCATAAAAATCTTCAAACTCTTCTCGATAAGATAATAGCGCGTTCCTAACAAGTAGAAATAATCGATACGACCTTGGAAAAATACGACCTTGATATTTCAAAAGAAATATCCTATACTACTATCGATAAGGTCCACTTGCCTTTATTGATTTTAGTCCGGATAATTACATAAACCCAAAAGCTTTCTCTCTAAAGCACTCTTTAAAACTCTTTTAAAAACACTAAAAAATTGTTGCAACGCCTCTTTGGTTGTTGCAACTAGCTCAAGGTAAAAGAAGTTTTAAAGCGCTCTTAAAGAATTGTTGCAACTACTTAAAAAATTGTTGCAACAATATTTTCAAAAAGCTTTCAATTTAAATTTTAAAAGTAAAGTAGCTTTATTTTTCTTTTCATTCTGCCTTCAAAGGACGCGGCCGAGGAGGAATCCTCGATATTTCGAAAGAGAAAGAGTCCGTTACTTCTATCCTTCGATAGGATAACGGATAATTCCTCGAAGTAGGATTACTCGCGGGGCTCTTCGAAAACGTCCGCCCAAGGTTGAATCGAAAAGGAAGAAAGAGCTTTTCCTTTTCTTTCTCTCTTTCTAACAAAGAAAAGAGAGAAACAAACCAATTAAAAAGCGTATCACCCCATGATGAAAGAGATATCCTTGACATCGGGAGGGTGCATATGGATTTGATTATAACCTGAAAATTCATTTAGAAAAGACATCATAGAGAAATCGACGGCTGAGTCAACCAGCGCGTCGATTCAGGGCAAGGGATAGCAATTTTTGGGGCATGATTTATTAAGTAAAGAAAAGTCAACGCACATTCTCCACTTACCTCCCCCCTTCTTTACCTTAACCACATTGGAGACCCATCCTGGGTACTGGATCTCCGATACAAACCCTGCTTGGAGGAGCTTGCCCACCTCCTCTCGGATGGGCCCCTCCAGTTTGTCAGTAATGTATCTCTTCTTTTGTCGGATGGGTCGGGTGCCGCGATCGAGGTTAAGGCGATGGCAAGCCACATCTGCATCGATCTCGGGCATCTCTGTCGCGCTCTAGGCGAAGACATCCACATTCTCCTGTACGTAGGCCAAGATTTTCTTCTGCTCCTCCGGGATGAGCTCGTCGCTGACCTTGACTTTCTCTACCACCCCCGCTCGGGTGGTGACTTCGAACTCCACAACCTCATCCACGGCCTCCAGCCGAGACTGCTCCCCCCAATCACCCTCTTTCTCCTCGTCGTGAGCTAGCGCTTCGGCCTCCTCCTCCTTTCTCCCTTCCCAAACCTCCATCAGTTCTTCCGCCCCTTCTTCCTGGGCCTCCCCTTCCTCTTCTTCCCTCTCCTCCTCCATCTACTCATCCACCCCTTCCTCCTGGGACTCCCCTTCCTCTAATCTTTCCTTCTCTCCTCTATCTTCGAGCCTCGCTGACTCCCCCTTCTCCTTATCCCACTCTTCCACCTCGGCCATCCAGGAGATGGTGTTCACGACGGTAACATAGCACTGCCGGGCCACCTTAGGATCTCCCATTATCTGGACTTGTACTCCTCCCGCGTTGAACTTAAGGCACTGATGGAATGTGGAGGGGACGCAGCGGAACGCGCTGATTTGTGGCCGTCTGAAGATGTTGTTGTAGCTGCTGGGGGAATCCACTATGATAAAGCGGCAATTTCTGGACTGCCCCCAGGACTACATGGAGTCCCACTCTCCCCTCTACCTCCTTCCTCTCCCTAGAGAATCCAAACAATGGGCCATCCGAGGCCATCACCCTTCGTGCCTCCACCTGCATCTCGTCAAATGCCTTCTTGAAGATGACGTTGACCGAGCTCCCATTATCCACAAGGATTCGGGAAATGGTGAACTTCTCGATCGATGTCTGAATGACCAGCGCATCGCAGAACGGGTCTTCATGACCAGCATGTATTTTTGAGTGAACGAGATCTTCTTTGCTGGGAGAGGGGCTAGGGACGTCGTAGCCATGCTATGACGGTAGATAGTATGGAGGTTTTCCTTTGGGGTCGCCTCAATCCCTACCCCCTATGGATCACCCCGATCCCTCCTCGGGTCCCCACATCAACCAGGTCTTTGCATCTCTCATCCTCCTCATCCTGAGGTAGGACCTCTTCAATCCTCACCGCCCGCTGCTCCCGCGGTGCCGGCGCTCTGGCTCCCTTCATTTCCAAGAACTCTAGGCAGGTGGCCGTTGCGTGACCTTCCTCCTCGTGGAAGTCAGTATAGGGCAATGCCGCCCCCTCCTCTCAGCCTCTACTTCCCTATTCCTCCTCCTAGGACTGGCTCCTCCAGCTCCTTCTCCTCTTCCCCTGCCTGGTCTCCCTCGACCGATCGCAATTGCCTGCTGAGGCAGGTGGGGATGAGGCGGCCTCGGGCCCTGCCTCCATCCTAGCTGGTGGGGTCTTCCTTGGCCTCCTTGGAAGTTGCCCCCTCCCTGGTGGAAACACCTTCCCAGGCCTTTCCTCCCCCCTTCTTGCTGCCTCCACCCCACCTCTAGGGCCCTCGCCTCTTCTCTTCTCCTTGCTTCCGGATGCCTGACCTCTGGCTCGCTTAGTCGTGCCAACCTCTTTGTGAACTCTGGGTTTGCTGCCTCCCCCTCTATTTCCTCTGCCGCTCTCTCCATAAACTCCTCGAAGGACAAAGGAGCCCTCCTCTTGAGGTCCATCTTGAAGAACCCCTCCCACAGCCCCACTAGGCAGGCTGAAGGGTGTACCCTAGCACCTCTTGGATGAGGAGGACCTCCTCCTGAAACCGATCCACATAATGAGCCAGCGACTCCCCTTGCCTCTGTTTGATGTTGAAGAGCGCCTCGAGGTCCTTCTTCCACTTTTTCGAGGTCGAGAAGCGCAGCAAGAAGCCACGACGCAGGTCCTCGAAGGCATAGATCAAGCCGAAGGGCAACTGGGGGAACCAGTCCCTTGCTTTCTCTTTTAGGGTGGTGGCGAAGAGTCATCACTTGAAGGCGTCCGACATAGGTCTGATAGAGACCATGTCTTCGAACCAATGCAGGTGTTGAGTGGGGTCATCCTTGCCAGTGTACCACATCATGGCCGGCTCACTGAACCCCTCAGGGAGCGGTGCCGAGAGTTCCAACTCGCAGAATGGACTCCCCCCTTCACACACCTGACCTACTTCACTCGCCCTGCGAGCTCCCCGGGCGAACTAGCTCCTCCCTATCTCGCACTCACCGAGGGACCACTCGTCGGGATCCCACCGACCGGGATCCCTCCTCCCGGGATGGTGCTCGCTTGAACCCCACCCGCACTCGCCGGCTGGGGAAAAGCTCCTGCCCCACGAGGTCTCACTCCTGCATCTGGGACATCGCCTCCTTCCTTGGCCTCTGCCCCGGGGTGCACTCGCCTACTCCAACTGGAGGGGCCACCTAGGGCGCAGGGGTTGCGAGACCCCCAAGGGCCATGGCAAGGGCACACTGGAAAGACCCGAGCAGGTCCGTCTTCAGGTCGGTCAACATCTCCATCGTTGCTGGCGCACCGGGTGGCGGCGAGCTGCCGAAGTCCGCCTCTCGCTCATTGTCTCCTGCCATCTCTTTCTTAGAGCTTTCTTGACCTAGCTGCACTCCATGCTCACCGCACCAAAAATGTTGAAACCAGGACTTCTTGTGGTGCTCGGGCCCTCAACTAGTTGAGGGGAAACTAACTCTTACTGATTCCTCGGAAGGAACAGTTCGAAGACTCAAAACTATACACAGACCTTTGGTCGCAGCGAGGAGGTCCCACCACACACCCGGAAGATCTTTGAGTGCTTCCCCTCCCAAGCCAAAGCTGAGACTGGGCACCTTGGAGAGCTTGGGAGTTAAGACAAGATAACCTATGGAGGAAGAAGCTCAGAGTACTGAGATTGGAATCCTCTCCGAAGGTGCCCTTCAAGGTCTATTTATAGTTTTTCTGGTCTGGTCTGTTAATGGCGGGATTCCGCCTTACACGTTTACTACACGCAACCCAAAATGGTCTGCCAACAGCCAAACTCCACTGTTTGGAGTGGCTAACTACTGACCACCAGGGGCTCATAGGTAAAAGCACCCATGAACCCCTACTGGGCGAGCCACCCACAGGGGCTTCTCTCGCGACCGGGAGGACCTGGCTCGTCCGCCTTCCTACAGGTGGCCCACGAGCGGTTGGAGAGAGCCCGACTCGCCTGCTCCCTGCGAGCAGCCGGCGAGAGCCCAACTCGCCTGCTTTCCTGCTAGCCTGCTTTGGTACTCTGGCTCGCCCTCCTTCTCACTCCTCTCGCCTGCTGATTCCTTAATCTCCGCTCACCTCCTGGCAAATACCGGGGTTGTACATTAACATTTAATGTGTGCGCAAGTAAAATAAAATAAAATAGAAACAAGTGAAAATGATCAAGGGGTGATATATAGATATATGACTAGTGATATCTCAAGATCCATAAAAATATTGAATTAACATGGTGGCAAACAACAAATATTCAAATAAAAATAATGGAAATATATAACAATCTACAATATATACCCAAATAGAAACATATAACTATGCATTATCACGGAATAGAGATTGCACATGGTGAGCATGATAACGAGACGATCCTGAATAGGAAGGAGTCACAATATTGCGCTTATCGCAAAGATAAGAGAGTTAGTCATGCGTGTTGGCTGTTCCAGCCCTCAACTTGTCAGTAATCCTGTACTGAGTCCTCTACAAATCTATCCCCTAGTAATGAAGATGTTGAAGAGTATCCTCAATCATATGTTGGGTGCTGGTAATATTGGTTATCTGGGTAGCCATAGTCTCTCGAGTATCCTTAATATTCTTTCATCGGTCCAACTCTAGGGGCTCCTCAAATCTATCTCCTAGAGCATGTGAGACCTGGATACACTTATGAATATCTATCAGAGTGTGAGAGGTTTTTGATGAACTAGGGGAGTTCTGTCCATCTTCACAAACACGCGGATCACCAATTATACATCCCTTTGATGAAGAAATGTACTCCAATAGGCCCAATACGCGTGCTAACGATCCCCTAAGACAATAGAGACTCCATCAAGATTGGATTCATCCAATATATGGGCTACATGCAGGGAAGTCTATCAAAGGCCCCTAGTTATTTTGCAAAAAGTGTAATGTATGGACTGGTTCTTACAGAGGTGATATGCGGTATTTTCACATGATCACGGATGCTCT
Source organism: Dactylorhiza incarnata (assembly GCA_033032865.1). Taxonomy (NCBI): domain Eukaryota; kingdom Viridiplantae; phylum Streptophyta; class Magnoliopsida; order Asparagales; family Orchidaceae; genus Dactylorhiza; species Dactylorhiza incarnata. Next base: position 11,390,847 of record JAWHQI010000010.1, on the reverse strand, counting down.
GAAAGAGGAAGTATCCCACATTGCTCTGGTAGTTGGCATTCATGTTGTATAATAGTAGAACGTCCTACTTGCTAAGAGTGGTGTTGCAAACATCTACCCCTATGATAGTCTGTCTGATATGATGGTGTAATATCCATAATGAAGCATAACAAAATGAAGAAACATCATTCTATTTATCCTGAAATTATTCCTCATGCTGACTGGGTATCTCACAGTTGTCATGTACACTCATATCCTCCAGAAAAGTAACCGCCAATGCTTGATATCTATTTGATTTGATGAAATCCTGACAGTAGAATCCCATGATGGTGTTGAAGTCTACCACAGTCAAAGTATATGTCGGTCTCCCTAGGCGTTATAAAAAAGTGGACTCGTATCTGAATGGTCCTGCAACTCTGAGAATCCTACAAGTACATAGGAATTCAACTGTTATCTAGGGGTATCTGAATTATTTAATGTTCAATAAATTCATCCACCAGGGTTGGTAAGTACGTCGATGATTCTGGGGCAATATAAGGTCTTTGAACCACATCCCAGTCAATTTTTCCACAATCTATGAATCTCTTGTTCTGCAAGCAAAATATCTTATTCTTGATACGGTGTCCACATATGGTATCTGTTGGAACATGGTCTTCCACATCTCCTAGGTTTGAGAATAACAAATCCTATGTGTATTTGATCTTGTGTGTTTAAGTGTGCAGGATAACACAGTCCACATGACTCAAGGATTACATAAGAAGGTTGCCCCCAAAGTTGAGCCATCAAATCCAACACTCCTACTAGCGCCGACGGTAGTCCTAGCGCAGGCGCTAGCTGTCGTTCGATGAACTATTAGCGGTGCTCGACGAAATGCTCATAACTGCATTGGATGAAAATTCGCTCGATGAACTGTTAGCTGCGTTCGATGAAATTTCGATCGACGAAATGAATGCTTAAGCGCAAATTCCGGGAGTACTTATAGAAGTCGATAGCGCCTGGCGGTATCCGATAGCGCAGGCGATAGCGCAGAGTACAGAAGGCAAGGGAGAAATGTTTCCTCGGATTGAAGATTTTGCAGCGCAGAATATGTCCTAAAATTGGATAGCGCCGACGGTAGCACTAGCGCAGGCGCTAGCGCTGAGACTATAAAAAGGACCCCTTGGCTCTGTCTTCATTATCCTCTTGAGATCCAAAATTCCAGAGCTTCGTGCCACAGCATAGAGAGGAAGGTTCAGAGATATACTCCCACAAATCCATGAAGGCTTAAGGAGATCCGTGGAGAAGATTTCAACACGCGTCATCATCGTGACAAAAGACTGCATCGACTACGATCATACTCTGTGGGTCTTCGTCTACTTCTCCAAGAGATCCATATAGGGAGTTCTTATATTGTTGTTTATTTATTTCACATCTTTTCTTATAAACGGTTAGAGAAATCGCCTCGTGTTGGCGACTTGGTCTGGGTAGGACTTAGGGCAAAAATTCGCCTCGTGTTGGCAACTAGGTCTCGGGTGTAGGTCTAGGCGGTGGTCGAGGCCATATCCGGGGAAGGGTTGGCTAGAGCGGCTTGAGGCCATATTCGGGGAAGGATCGGCTAAAGCCAACTGGTTCGTGGGGATACGAGTCGGTATAGAAAACAAAAAGAGTCTTTCATATTTCGCTTTGATTTCTAGCGTCATTGAAATCAAATTTTGTAATCAATTTTATTAATAATAATCATGTCTCTCTTTGTGTAATAAAATTGATTTGATCTTCATTTCTCTAAATTGTTTACTAACCTCTCCTTCATTATAAAACAATTTAGATCTTTATTCAAAATCACTATTTTGATCTCTTATCATAAACAAATATTTCAAAATATAATATAAGTTTTTAAAACCCTTATTCACCCCCCTCTAAGGGCGCCTACCGATCCAACAAGTGGTATCAGAGCAGTTTTATTCCAATCGGCTTAACAACCGGGAATAATGGCGTCTCATGATCTCGCTTCTCTTAGTGGGGCAAATTTTTATGAAGAAGAAAAATCACTAGCACCACCTTTATTTAAAGGGACAAATTATAAAGGGTGGAAAATTTTAATGGAAAGGTTTATTAAAACTTTAGATATCGAAGCATGGAATCTAGCAATAATAAGACCAGCGGATGAATCAAATAAAAAGGAACGTCACCTAAATGCAAAAGCCAAACACTATTTATTTTGTGGTCTATCAAATGAAGTTTTCAAATTAATATATTGTTTTTCTAGTGCTTACAAAGTATGGAAGTTTCTTGAAGAATTGTATGATCTTCCTCTCGCAGGTATGGAACAAACACAGGAGGAGAAGGACATACAAGCATCCACCATCATTCAAGAAGATCTCTCTCATAGCAAAACAATGGAGATCATGGAAATCAACTTAGAAAAAGAGAGCAATACATCGAGAGAAAAAGAAGATGAAATTTCATCTATGAAGGAGGAAGGCCTAGAAGACGACAAAGGAACGTTATGTTCACATCTTGCTTCTTCCGATTGCGCTGTAAGAAAGTCTAATTCTTTTTCTTATTTCCATATACAAAAAATTGCTAAACGTAGATTGAAGAAATTAAAAATTGCTAATAAGAGATTACGTTTAGAAAATAAAACTTTGAAAGCAAATGTGAATGAAGAATCCAAAAAGGATGTGTTTGAATCTCAATCATGCTCTTCATTTGAAAATTATACACCTTATTTTGAGTATAATAATATTAAAGAAAAATTCAAGGATTTAGAAAAAGAACTTTTAATTTCAAAAGAACATAACGAAAAATTGATAAACGAAAATAATACTCTCTCTCTCATAAACTAGAATCTGTAAAATCACTCTTTCAAAAAGGATTAAATAATTTTAAATATCTTATTTCTAGTTTATCATCAAACATGTGTAATACTTCTACTAGTATGTTAAAATATATTAACCATGCACCTAGTAGAATGTTTAATCACACAAACATAATAAATTCTAACACACATTATGTATCTCCCAAATTAAATTCTAATGTGCACAAATTTCCTATGAAATATAATTTCAAAAGTGATTATTATTTTAAACCTAAGTTTAATGAATATGGAAATTTGATGCATAATATTAAATCAAAATATGAATGGAGACCCAAAATAAAAATGAAACATTAACTCCACTTGAAAGAATTCATTCATTGTCGTCTCCCCAAAAATTATCATGCTATATTTGGGTACCTAAAGGAACCGTTACACTTGGTTCCCTTTGGTTACCCAAATCTCTCATCTACTAGTATCATCCAAATGCATGAAGTAGAATATTTTCAAATTGAAATATACAAATTTCTACTTCATGATGTGCCTTAATGTCTTTTCTAATTTTTCTTTTTGTTTTTCTTTTTAAGCCATCATGTCATGGTCATCTAATATAATATTTGAAATTTTGACTTTGTCCCCTAAAGCCTAAATGAAGTGAGCAAATCAAAGTAAATCAAAAGTAAAAGTCAAGTATTTTTTTTTATTTATAAATGACCAATCTATTACTATTAAAATCATTACCCATAAATATCATATAGTATTCATATAAATTGAACTATAAATTTGCTATAAGATATTTCAAAATTAAATCCAGTTATTAGGCTATTAAGCTTTGTAGCCTTCACCAACAAATGGTTTAGTGAAATAACATGATCTAAAAGAAAGTTCAAGATCTAAATAAAAGCTCAACCTTCAATATGGTTGTCTTTGTTCACAACAACAAAAATTATATTGTGTTCACTCCTTGATGTCAAACATGATTTAAACCATCACTATTGTTCACCCATCAAAAATCACATATATATTCAAAATTCTTAATTAAAAGAAAATCACTAAAATGTATTGAAAGAATTTACCTTCATAATGAATATTGAATTCACAAGCACCACTATGATCTATTGATGTCCTTTGCTAAAATTCTCTAACATCATATATCTTAAGTCATATCAAAAGTCTTCTAAAAATAATTATTTCTATCACATTTATGTGAATTATAATTGATATATTAACTAATGACAATTGATATTATAATTACATACCTTGGTTGGTGTATTATATGTGTATTGTGATTTATTTCTAGTTTAGATCTTTGAATCATCTTGATATCAAATCAAATAAAATCGTCACTCTATTCTAGGTCTATAAGTTGAAACACTATCAAACCTTGGTATAACATTAATCTCAAACTTATCATACTAACATTGTCGCCTAAAGAATATTTGTGTCTATGTTAGGCTTTATATGTTTACCAAGACATACAGGCTGGGTATTCTCATCTAGGGCTTATCCATGGTATTATTGTGCATGAACATTATTGTTAATCACTAAAATTATGCATATTTAATTTGTTCATTCATGTCCTCTCATGCTTACATTTCCTATCATTTTCAAACTACATTGGTAAATATAAGCCTTAAAATATTAAAATGGAGGTATAATAAAATATATCACTTGCAAAGTTTATTTGGAAAAGTCATATACAAAATCACTAATGTTTCATGCAATTTGGACTATCTAGACATCTCCTAAAAATCTGAAATTTCAGCATGAAACTACTATTAGGACACTTAATCAAGATCAACAATTAAACATTTCAAAATCATCAAAAATCGTGTACTGTTTTCCACGCTAGCGCTAACATCGGCCCTAGCGCACCTATTTGTTTTTCTATATTTTTAAAATTTTGAAAAATTCTTAAACATATATCAATCTATGTGTACTATTTATTTTTGCATTTCTGCTTTTATTTTATTTTTGAAAAATCAAATACAAAAATACAAAAGACAAATTAAAAAAAATATGTTTTGCCTTTTTTGGTTTTTTTGTCATTTGTTTAAATTCTATTTCTAAAAGAAAAAATCAATTACAAAAATATAATACAAAAAAATATCAAAAATTATTATTTTGAACTTAACTTTTCTATTTATTTGTATCTTGCGAAAGGGTGATTTGGACTATCATCCCATCACATCACCTAGTACCGGGTGAACCTCTCACAGGGTAGACCTCGGGAAGTTTAAGATCAATCTTAAGAGTTCAAACTTTAAATCAAAATTATTCTTCAAAATATCAAAAATACTATATGGACTTCATTGAAAATCAAGTATGATTTAATCTATTATTTAGAACTTCTATGATGTTGCATGTTATCTTTTCAAACTACTTTGAACATTATTTTCATCATGCTTTGATATATCTATTAATATGTGCATCAATTATATTATAAAAGTTGTGTAGAACTACGCTTAGCATGCCTCTAAGTATGAGTAAATGTTTTATGTTTGATAATGATCTTTATTCACTCACTTATTTTGGCATTGTCTACATATGTGTTTAATCTAAGAATGCTTGTGTATGTTTTGTATTAGTACAATGCATTAAAATTGCACAAGTATCTTACCTACACTACTTTTATTTGCACTTTTAAAAAGTTAAGAAAAGTGGTTATGTTTTCATAAATTCTATTGGTTTGCAAAACAAGTGTATTCGGAGAACTTTGTACAAAACAAAAATCATAAAATAAAGTGACAAAGATAACTCCACCAAGCACTACTTGAACCTCCTGATAAGTCTTAATAAACATTGTGAGGTTGAGCACCTTGGAAAGAATAGTAAAGTATCTTGTGCAAACCATATCTTTCTTTCAAAATAAAAACCACTTGCTATTAAGTACACCGGATCACTAGTCTCAACATTAAAAATAAAATATGTGATCCCCCAAGCACTACTTTGCACCCTGATAAGTCTTAATGAGCATTGTGTGTGCAAAGCACCTTGGTAGTTGTACATTTTTTGTGCATTGAAGTTTGTGGAAGTAAAAGTATTTGTGTTTTATTGTGCTCTCTCTTTACATATTTCTTGTATTTTTTGAATAAAACATTTGTTTACTCTACTCAAAAATACACTTATGTGCACATCATTATATTCCATAACACTTCTTCTCATGAGTATTGGATTCTAATGCAAATTCTATACTAATCTTTATTTATAAAATGCACTAGATAACCTAGCATGCTTTCTACAATGTTTGGTATGTTTTGAAATTGTGATTTAAAGTAACATTGTAGTAATATCATTTTGATAACATTATTTCATGCTTGGTTACTTTATTGTCACACTTAAAGATTTTAATTGAAAAATGATTTACAAAAACATCTTCTTTTTGAAATTTAACTCATATATCTGTTTATGGATCATCATTGATTATAATAAGATGTTTCATGTATTTCTATAAGTCTTCCGCATCATAACCATATAATTGTTTTACCTTACGCTTTCATGCTTACTTAAAGTTTTTTATTTTATGTGCATCATCACTTGAATCTTAAAATTCCTTTCTTTCAACAAGTGGTAGACTTGCTTGGTAAACTTTATATTGGTTACTCTAAACATGAATATTTGTTTTGCTAAAAACTCTGATTTATTTCTATGAAAATATTGTTATATTAAAAACTCTGATTCATTAATGGATTTTAAAATAGCTATGTGAGTATTTTCATAAATTCAAATAAAAATATAAACCCATAGGATATTAACTAATCACTAAATTTGAATGCTTAATGTTTCCAATAATTATTATCCATGACTTCATATCTCATCATAGCGGGGGCGTAGGGTTGTAGACATTAGATAACCTTATCTCTAGTCATGTCTTGTCCTTAACCGGGGAGGGTTCCAGTGGGGCCTTGCGAGGCACTGGGGGAAAGAGTGCTAGGTTAAGTTTTTGTCTAGTGTTTGCATATGGGACTAACACCCCAACATACGGCATGTTTGCAGCTCCTCATGACCATCCGTCACTTAGTACGGGGCTAGGGTGTAGACATATTGTCTGGGTAGTTTAGTTACTTGGAAATCATTACATCTTTTTATGCTTAAAACTCTTATATAAAAGGGGATGAACCAACATAATAATACTTGAAAAACTCTGATCTATCTCTATAAAAATTATTTTAAAACTCCTTATCATTTCCTTCTCTCTAGAAGCTCGATCATGCCTTTATCTTATTATCAACTTTTAAGTGGTGTCTCCTTACCCGCTTTTGCTAATAACAAAAGGGGGAGAACTAACATGATAAATATAATCTGCTATGAAAAAAATATAAAACTACATGCTTAATTAAGATGATAGCTTACATATTAGGGGAGCATTCACTTAGGGGGCATGTATTTAGGGGGAGCAATTCTAAATGCTAAAATCGATAATTATCCTAAGTCATCACTCTCACACGCACACAAGTAAGTTTCATCATGCTTATATATTAATGCTCTGATTTATCATTAATGGATTTGTTAGTATCAAAAGGGGGAGTTTGTTGGAACATGGTCTTCTGCATCTCCTAGGTTTGAGAATAACAAATCCTATGTGTATTTGATCTTGTGTGTTTAAGTGTGCTGGATAACAAAGTCCACATGACACAAGGATTACATAAGAAGGTTGCACCCAAAGTTGAGCCATCAAATCCAACACTCCCACTAGCGCCGGCGGTAGTCCTAGCGCAGGCGCTAGCTGTCGTTCGATGAACTATTAGCGGCGCTCGATTTCAACACGCGTCATCATCGTGACAAAAGACTGCATCGACTACGATCATACTCTGCGGGTCTTCGTCTACTTCTCCAAGAGATCCATATAGGGAGTTCTTATATTGTTGTTTATTTATTTCACATCTTTTCTTATAAACGGTTAGAGAAATCGCCTTGTGTTGGCGACTAGGTCTGGGTAGGACTTAGGGCAGAAATTCGCCTCGTGTTGGCGACTAGGTATCAGGTGTAGGTCTAGGGGGTGCTCGAGGCCATATCCGGGGAAGGGTTGGCTAGAGCGACTTGAGGCATATCCGGGGAAAGATCAGCTAAAGCCAACCGGTTCGTGGGGATACGAGTCGGTATTGAAAAAAAAAGAGTCTTTCATATTTCGCTTTGATTTCTAGCGTGATTGAAATCAAATTTTGTAATCAATTTTATTAATAATAATCATGTCTCTCTTTGAGTAATAAAATTGATTTGATCTTCATTTCTTTAAATTGTTTACTAACCTCTCCTTCATTATAAAATAATTTAGATCTTTATTCAAAATCACTATTTTGATCTCTTATCATAAGCAAATATTTCAAAATATAATATAAGTTTTTACAACCCTTATTCACCCCCCCCCCCCTCTAAGGGCGCCTACCGATCCAACAGTATCTTGGTTTCCACATTTTCATAAGAACATGGATAGATGATTATTGAGACATGACTACTTGTAGAAAGTTTAAAATTTTGTTGAAATTTGGATGGCAGACACAAAGAAGTTTTGATGATTTGATGAAGAATTAATTTAATAGAAAAATGAGAAATATTTTAAGAAGAGATCGACACAAATGGAACATAACAAAATTTGTTTTGAAATGTGAAAATATTTAATTTATTTTTGGTGGATGAAAGCAAATGCGAACACAATAATTGGAAATCAACTTGATCGAGATGGTAGGAAAATTTTGCCATGAATTTGGCATGATTGCTAAATAAAGGGTTTTAGAAAATTTGCATATGTAGAAAATAGACATTTTAGAAATGATTAAGAAGAGCCTAAGAAGAATCGATCGGAAAACAAACCAATTTGTGAGAATCTTAAAATAGAGAATTGAGAAAAGTTGATAAATTTTAGTGAAAATTCTGAAAATGAGTACATTGGAGAGTGAATTTGAGGTTGAGGAGTTCAATTTCATAAAAGTAGGGTGAAATGATCTTGAATTGGATTTGGGATTGCAAAAAATGGTGGAGATTGACTGATTTCTGAGGTAGAAGGAGGAAATTTGAGGGAGGAACTGACAGTAGTAGGAACTTAAAGAGTGGGAAAACACAAATAAAGAAAAAAAACTTCCACATGGTCAGCGACACCTGATCGTGTGCATCGGTCGTGTGCCGTTGAAAATTGACCCACAATTTCTCCTCGATCACAGGAGTCCTACCACATCATTTGGGCGACATACAATTGGGGCACATAGTCATGTGCCTCGTTTCATGTGTCTTCAAAAATCCTCAAATAACCTCAATTTTCGAAATCGACTAGCTTCTATAATTTTCGATCAGTTTTTCCTCTATTTAAAATTACAATCATCCATGTTTTTATCTAAAATTATCTCTCCATAATATAACTTAAATCTATTCCCAGTAACCGTGAATGATTCATCAACCGAGTGGAATAATTCAAACATTCCATTCGGGAAAATCATCTTTACTTTGTAAGGCCCAGACCATCGAGAACTCAATTTTCCTGGAAATAGCCGCAATCAAAAATTATAAAGCAGGACTTGATCACAGAGGTTTATGATTTTATTACCCCGTAGACGACTGTCATGATACTTTTTAACTCACTCCCTATAGATTTGTGAATTTTTGTAAGCGATATGATGTCATTCATGAAGTTCATTAATATAAAAATTATGCTTTTCTCCAATCAAGTTTATATCCCAATTCATATTTTTAATAGCCTAATAAGCCTTGTGTTCTAATTCAAGCTGTAAATGACAAGCTTTTTCATAATTGAGATGTTACATCGTTGAACCAATCATTGTTTTATAAGCAGTTCTGTAAGCCCATAAGGGATCACCTAACTTCTTAGCCATTCCTTGCGATTTGATTCCACCGATTTTTTGAGAATGTGCTTTAATTCTCTATTGGAGACTTCAACTTGTCCACTAGTTTAGCGGTGATATGGAGTGGCTACTCTGTGAAAGATGCCATATTTCTTTAAGACACAATTAAATTGTGAGTTGGAGAAGTGTGTACCCCTGTCACTAATGAGAACCCTTGGTGCTGTGAATCGAGAAAATAATTTACGTAAGAATGAAACAATGACCCTAGTGTCATTCGTTGGTTGTTCTTGTGCTTCTACCAACTTCAAAACATAATCCACTACTACCAGGATATATTTATTTTCGAATGATGTAGGGAAATGACCCATAAAGTCTATCCCCTAAACATCAAAAATCTAACAAATGAGGATATAATTTTGCAGCAACTCGTTGGCACGTGAAGTATTTCCTGCCCGCTGACAACTATCACAACTTTGAATGAAGCGATGGGCATCTCTTAATATTTAAGGTCAGTAAAATCCTATTTTGAGTACCTTTCGAACCATTCGGTTATCACTATTATGCCCCCTTGTCGGTCCGGCATGGCAATGATAGAGAATATTCCACCCTTCCTCAATCAATACGCATCTATAAATGATTGATTCTGCACAGATTTGAAATAAATAAGGATCTTCCCAAAAATAGTATTTCAAATTAGAAAAAAAATCTCTCTGTTGAAACATTAAATTTGGGGGAAGAACCTTGATGATTAAATAGTTTACAAAATCTGCAAGCCATGGATACTGATCTTTTGAAATAGAAGTGGCAATATATAGATATTCATCTGGGAAGACGTCAGATATTTCAAAATCATTCAGTGCTTTGAGTAAGAGATTCTCAAGACGGGATAAGTGATTGTGATGAACGAAAAATTAAAGGGTTTTTATATTATAAACGGAATAGGCAAGAGTACCTATCATTTATACCATAGGATATAGAAATATCAAGTGTCGTATTAGACTCGGGGCTGTCGAGTACTTTTACTTCGGGAAAACAAAACTATTATTTTATCGAATAATATTTTATTAGTGATAATTTATAATTAAAATTAAAATAAAGAAATAAAAAAAAGAAAACAAATCTTGATCAAAGCGCACTTGAAATGAGAATCAAAAGAGATAAATTCTAATCCGTTCCTTGACCGTGGAGATTCTCGGACAATGAACGTACCTCTTTCGAGGACTACACCCAACTAAATTTAGGAAATATCAATTGAATTTCCATTCTATAATTGATAACCTAAGACTCGCTTTACGAGATGAATCCCACTATTGGCTTTTACTCCAATCCAGAAGGGTAACTGTCGTCCTCTTTCAAGGATTGCGTTCTGCTCTTTTTATCCTTGAGCGATCGATTCATACTCACGAGCTAGTTCAGCTAACTAGAGTTTGAAAACAAATATCGCAATTCATAACCAAAATATGAACACGATACGTTATTATTCAAGAATAAATCGAAGGAGGAAAAGATATAAAAACGAATAAGAGAATATTTCATCCAAGGTTTGCAAATTTCAAGATTCAAATATTAATCTAATTGACATGAAAATAAAAGGAGTAAATGAATGGAAAAGACATTTTTATTAAAAGGAAATTGAATTACATAAGAATTGAAAACTATGCATGAAATGAAAAGTAAGACTACATTGCATAAATTGAAATTACATAAAATTGAAATCTAAACTAATACAAGAATTGAAAAGAACAATTCTGCCCCAAAAGGGGGCAGAAGGAAAGAAGTTTCGACCCAAGGAGGGTGGAAAAAGGGATGCCTTGAGATCTGGAAGAGCTGCCTTTTTATAGGCAAAAGTTGGGGTTACATGCCCTTGGTCACGCCCGTGAACAAGGGTGGGTAATGGGCGTGATCGAAGCTAGAGCGGGAGAGGTGCATTCTGGAGTTACTGCAGGCATTACAAGTGCATCACGCCCTTGGTCATGCCTGTGACCAAGGGCGTTGGTGCGTGTTCGGCAAGTGCACTAGTTGCACAAGTAATAAAGTTGGGAGTACGTCCCCGAATATCGTCTCTCAAGGAATGCGCGTGGTTAGTTTGACTCTTCGGATTGAGAAAATAATTATAAGAGTTAATTAAAGGAAAAATAGGGGCTTTGATTTTGGGTTTCCTAAACTAGTGCAGAAAAGAGAGATGCGGGTCAAAACTCCGCTTCGCAAGGCGGGATGGATGCAACAGCTGCGATGCCGTGCTTCGGAAAGCGCATGGACGAGAAGGCACGCGGATGGGCGATCGTAAGGGCGGAAGTGTTGAGGGTCGAGAGCACCTCTTCGCAAATGCTAATAGCACTTTTGCTATAGTGTGGATTGTGAACGTGAATGAAACCGAACGATTGTCACAACGAGATCATCAACCAATAACATAACGAGACATGATTATATTATCACAACTAATTGTTCAATACACAAAAATCTCAGAAATTACACAACAAGTAATAATATGAAAATGAGAGATAGAGGTTTCGTTACCAAAGGATGAAAACTCGTCGTCGTTCACAGCCGGAATTTCGGGTTGTCAATCCGGATTCGGGCTCGGCTTCGGCTAATGTCCGGGATACTAGAAGGGTTGTCAATCCTCCGCTAACGTCCCGTCTTCTTCACTTGAACCTCTGAACTGGCACCGAATCCCTACATCTTCTTCTTCTTTTCACCTGAATAGTGTTGCGTGGTTGAGAACTCGCCGGAGTGGAGTAAGCGGAGCGTTTGGATGATCAATCAATGCCTGGATCTTGAACAGAGGATGGATGGACGAAGGGAGGCGAATTGGGGAGAGAGAAGCTCCCAAAATCCATGGATGGGCGGCTACGGGGCGGAATGAATACCCTAAAATCGCGGAACAGGGCATTAAATAGGCGCTGGCGAAATAGTGCGCACGACCAGTGGCGCACAACCAGTGGTCGTGCGCACTAGAAGTTAGGCGCTCGTGCACACTATCCCAGCAGAACCTGTGACATAAACTTTATAAAATATAAAGATCGCACGACCGAACGCACGACCGTGCGTAAAAACGCACGACCAAATTTAGAATGCAACTTTGGGCAGCAAATGATCGCGCACAATTGGCGGCGCACGATCAGTTGTCGTGCGCAGTATAACCAGTGATCGTGCGCAGTGTTCCTGTACAGATTTGTACCGGGAACACCTTCACGACCCCTGTTCCAGCATAAAAAGAAATCAAAACCACTAAAAGCGGCACATAACACAGCATGAAAGATATTAAGAGTGATAATCAAGAAAATACACCACACGGGCCTAGTAGTGCACTTCATGTGAGAATTGTGACTAAATGAAATATAAGCATTATTACACAAAAAGTGAAGTGCAAGTGCGTGAAAACAAGCCCAGATGAGTCCATAAAAGTGTATATAAATGGGACTCATCACACCCCCAGACTTACTCGTTTGCACGTCTGGGGCAAACACTCAATCCCATGATAGAAAAATTGATATTAAATAAGCAACTGTGCAGGCAAAACATGATGGGAAGTAAAGAACTAACGAGCGTAAAAATAAAGTAGAAAAGGTTTTAAAACAAAAACTATATTTTAAGAACTTCTACAAGTGTAAAATACAAAATACTACTACTCTGAGGTGAATTATTGGTGAATCGAACTGTCGCGCCCTAGGGAAAATAACATGAACTGCTGAGGTGAGCGTTGTTCAAATTGGGTCTCAAGAAAGAGCTCTCCAAGAAATCCATCAAGGTCGATGGTCATATGCTCGCCCTTTCACACCTTCTCCACTGCATGAGACGATCTTATCAAGAATCAGTAGGGCTTTTAGGCTAGACTTGGGCTTGGGTTGAGGTACGGTAATGAAGTAGAAGAACGTAGGCTAAACGCACCCAACCTCCGGTAAATAAGCAAAATTCAACCTTAACATCTTCACCTTGAAGCACACTCCCCCAGACTTCAATTAAGCACTATGGTGTGCGCGAGACTACCATACTTATGGTTCTATTCTTTTTAGAGTTCATTAACTCTCTTTTTTTTATAGATCCATAATAACATAGGTTAGGATCAATTAAATTTTTTTTTTTCATTTTTCTGCGCGCACACACCACATCACACCTCCAAATTTTTATTACTCCGCATCGCACAATCATCAACAAAATGTATAAATTTCAAAGCTTGACTCTAGTGCGTTTTAGGTTAGGATATGTGGTCCTGGTGAAAGTTTGGTGGAGTTTAACAAATAGGAAAGGTAAGGCTCAACGAGGCTAGCAATGGGTGATATTAGGTTGGGAAATCAAAGCTCAATCGAATCAAATGATGGCCTACGTCATGCTCCCAACAAGATCATTCAACGCACTCATTTTGAAAATTGCTAGGGGCAAGTTCTTAACCACCGAGCGAGGTCTCCTCTCCTTCCAACTCAAACAACACGAGGCTAACAGCTCTTCTACACTCGACCTAGGGCTACCGCTAGATTCACCAAATTCACCGTTTGAGTAGAGTATTTTACAGTTACACTATAGAAGTAAATAAAACTATAATTTTGTAATAAAATCTACTCTACAAGAATTTTTAAGCCACGTTAGCGCTCTACTAGTAGCACCGCATGGGTCACAACTTGTTCTGCCACACAATCCTAAATCAACAAACAAGCTTCCAAACATAAAAATTAAGCACTTACATGATAAATGCGCACGAATAACAAGAAAACAAATGTGGTGCGTGGTATGCAATGCAACAATACATTTGAAAATTCCTAACATAACATTCTAGCATGTATGTGCGTGTAGCGTAAGCGAAGGCCCGCTCCCCCAGACTTGATTTGAAAACACACATCAAATATAACATTTCATAGCAAAAATAAAGCTAGGTTAGGAGTACCTATGCTCATAAGAGCACGCCAGAAGAGCAGTATAATCCTTCTTTTAAAGATATCATCCTCTTCATCCAATCGAGTTCACACCTGCATTGTTAGCACCAAAGCAAAAACAAATAAAACATAATAGAAATTAAAGCAAGCAAACGGAACCGGGTGGTTCCCATGGGTTGTCTCCCAAGAAGCCCTTTTGTTTAACGTCCTTAAAGGTGGACCAAATACCTGTATTAAGCAGATTATAAAATTGTTCACGCAAGACTAAAGAGAGGAGGACATCCCAGTCTACGTAGTATTATTACACAACCATACAGAGAAATCAACTATATGTTGACTTAAAATAGTAACTGCACATAGAAGAAAAAGGTCTGGAGACCCACAACTGATGGCAACGAAGTAAGAGGTTTAGCCTCCATCCCCAAGTCTCCTCTTTTCTTGCTCTCTTTCTCTCTTCCAAGAGTATTTCTTCAAAGAAAAATCATTTTCCCCCCTGCAGCCAGTCCTTTAGGGGAAGCACATGCGATGACGCTGGAGTGGACCAAGCAATATCGTCTGCCACTACAACTTGCTTATCCGGCCAGGAATGCATCATCCGACTGCCCAAAAATGGGTCAGCATATTCCAAATTCTGCAGGGGCACAAATGAAACGATGTTAGAAATAACAGGAAACCAAGTAGATGAAGAACATAAAGAATCATTAGTCGAGGGAGTGATCCCGGTTTCACTCTCTGCAGGTTCTGTTTGTACCACTATCACATCATGAGGAGGTTCTTGCAACACAGCCGAGGCAAGAGACAATAAAGTCTCCACCTGCACAGTCAATCTATCAATATACTCTTGCCGCGTTTCAAGGCCTTGAATTATAATTTGAGCGAATTTGCAGAATTTCTCCTCCAAATAGGTTGTATCCTTATCATGTTGTGACAGAGGCAGTAAAGAACATGACATCGCTCCTACATACACATAACCCGAAAACAGTAGAAATAAAAACAAAACAACAACTCCTAAAACTATTAACTCAAACACCAAAATCAAACTAAGCCTGCATTCCCCGGCAACGGCGCCAAAAACTTGATGCGTGTTCGGCAAGTGCACCGGTCGCACAAGTAATAAAGTTGGGAGTACGTCCCCGAATATCGTCTCTCAAGGAATGTGCGTGGTTAGTTTGACTCTTCGGATTGAGAAAATAATTACAATAGTTAATTAAAGGAAAAATAGGGGCTATGATTTTGGGTTTCCTAAACTAGTGCAGAAAAGAGAGATGAGGGTCAAAACTCCGCTTCGCAAGGCGGGATGGATGCAACGGCCGCGATGCCGTGCTTCGGAAAGCGCATGGACGAGAAGGCACGCGGATGGGCAATCGCAAGGGCGGAAATGTTGAGGGTCGAGAGCACCTCTTCGCAAATGCTAATAGCACTTTTGCTATAGCGTGGATTGTGAACGTGAATGAAACCGAACGATTGTCACAACGTGATCATCAACCAATAACATAACGAGACATGATTATATTATCACAACTAATTGTTCAATACACCAAAATCTCAGAAATTACACAACAAGTAATAATATGAAAATGAGAGATAGAGGTTTCATCACCAAAGTATGAAGACTCGCCGTCGTTCACGGCCGGAATTCCAGGTTGTCAATCCGGATCCGGGCTCGGCTTCGACTAACGTCCGGGATACTCGAAGGGTTGTCAATCCTCCGCTAACGTCCCGTCTTCTTCACTTGAACCTCTGAACTGGCACCGAATCCCTGCATCTTCTTCTTCTTTTCACCTGAATAGTGTTGCGTGGTTGAGAACTCACCGGAGTGGAGTAAGCGGAGCGCTTGGATGATGAATCGATGCCCGAATCTTGAACGGAGGATGGATGGACGAAGGGAGGCGAATGGGGGGAGAGAAGCTACCAAAATCTGTGGATGGGCGGCTACGGGGCGGAATGAATACCCCAAAATCGCGGAACAGGGCATTAAATAGGCGCTGGCAAAATAGTGCGCACGACCAGTGGCGTAAGTGCGTGAAAACTAGCCCAGATGAGTCTATAAAGTGTATATAAATGGGACTCATCAGGCGTGTAAACTTCAAACAGCGCTGGCGCGGGAAATCTTGGCGGGAAGGCGTGACTCAGGCGCAATCTGGATTGAGCGGGATTGGACACGGGCATGACCCAAGGGTCACGGGCGTGTACTTGGTGAAAATCGCATCATGGCTTCAGGACACGGCCGGCTGAGCTGGAGGCAGGGTTCACGGGCGTGACATTGGAAGGTCACGGGCGTGACACGGGCAGTCACGAGCGTGTACATGGAATTCTTCTCAGAATGAGTCCAGGTTGGCGGCAGCAGGTCTGGAAATAGTTTTATGTTGACACGTCCTTGGTCACGGGCGTGATTGAGGGCATGTACTTGCATTTTTGGGCAAAAACTCCAGAAATCCTGAAAAACATAAAACAAACTTAAGTTGTGAACAATTATAAATAGAAATGATTATTTAGTTAAAATAGACATATTATTTATAAATTTATATTATTATTAGCCTAAATGCTATAATAATATTTGTACAACCCCGATATTCTCCAGGCGAGGAGGCGCGATTTAAGAAGGCAACAGGATGAAGGAAGTAATAAGAGAGGAAGGCCATAGGGCCAAAGACCTCGCGGAAGTCTCTCCCGGAAGTCTCGCAGAGAGGCGATCGAGAAGGGTCGGCGAGATGAACGCTCGCAGGCAGTTTCAGGAAGCTTTTTGAGCTCGACGAAAGGAGTCTCGTGTTCGACGAACTTTCCCGTGTTCATCGAGCTCACCTGCGGTCGTCGAGCTCACCCCTGTTCGGCGAAATCATCAGAAGTCGACGAAGTGTTCTAAGCTCATTAAAGCTAAAGGGATGGTCTCGCAAGAGGAGCCGCGAGACAGGACCTCGACAGATACTGCCAGAATGGGCCAGCGAGGTCCTCGCAGGGCTGTCGCCTAGGAGAGGCATCGCGAGCAGGACTCGCGAGAAGGCCAGCGAGAGCTTCGACAGTAATGTTCTCGCAGTTCCTTGCCCATGGGTTAATAGGGCCAAATTACCCTTTTACCCTTGGTGGTCTTCCTTTAGCCTCTCCAAACAGCGGAGTTCGGCTGTTAGCAGACCTATTTGGGGTGCGGATAGCAAAATCAAAAGGCGGGATCCTGCTATTTGCAGGCTAGATCAGAAAACCTATAAATAAGACCTAAAGGGAACCTTTGGAGAGGACTTCACTTCATCTTCTTTCTCCTCAGGCTCTCCTTAGCTAGCATTTCCAGAGCTCTCCAAGGTGCCCGAGTCTCAGCTTTGGCTTGGGAGGGGATGCGCTCAACGATCTTCCGGGTTAGTGGAGGGACCTCCTCGCTGTGACTAAGGTCTTAGTCATTTTCCTAGTCTTCAGTCTACCTTCTCTGAGGGATCAGTAAGGGCTAGCTACCCCTCATTTCGGTGAGGGCCCCGAACTCCACAAGAGGCTGAGAAATCAGTTTCAACATTTTGGTGCGGTGAACGTGGAGCGTGGATGGTCCAAGAAAGTTCCAAGGAGCAGACATGGCAGGAGGCGAGGATCAAGGCGAGGAGCTCAGCGAGTCACCGCAGGTGGTGACGCCGAGGATGTTCGCAGATTTCAGGAGGGAGGTGCTCGACACCTTCGGGCTCACGGTCGCGGCGCTGCGGAATGAGTTCGCGACCCCAGCGCCTCAGGAGACCCCTCCCCCAGTAGCGGTTGGCGAGAATGCCCCGGGGGGAAGGGCTGGAAAGGAAATCGCCGGGGGTTTAGTACAAGACCTGGAGGGGCGAATGCTGTTTGCCAGTCCGGCGAGCTCCGTGCCAGCGAGCTCTGTGCCGGCGAGCGCGGCGCAGGCGAGCACGCGCCCGAAGGATATAGCGACTGTGGGAGTGGTCCAGGCGAACACCGTTCTCGCAAGCGCAGTCCCCGCGAGCCTAAGTCTGGCGAGAGAGCTCGAGGGGCGTGTGGAGCGAGAAAGGATGGCAGGAGGGGGAAGTCCCTTCTGCGAGTTAGTACTTTCTGCACCTATCCCGGCAGGGTTCGGAGAGTGGGACAGGGTGTACTACAATGACAGGGATGACCCTGTCCAACATCTCCAGTCTTTTGAGGACTCGGTCTCTATCAGGCCGATGTCAGATGCTTTCAAGTGTCGGCTCTTCGCCGTCACCCTTAAAGAAATGGCCAGGGACTGGTTTCATCAACTCCCTACCAGATCGATCTACACCTTTGAAGATTTGCGCCGAAGTTTCTTGTTGCGGTTCTCAACTTTAAAGAAAAGGAAGAAGGACGCCAAGTCTCTCTTCAAAGTGAAGCAGGAGACGAAGGAGTCGTTGGCACGCTACGCGGACCGGTTCCAGGAGGAGGTGCTACTCACCCAGGAGATGCCTGGGTTTGCACTCCAGCTCGCCTTCACGGTCGGGCTGAGGGAAAGTTTCTTCAAGATGGCTCTGAAGAGGAAAGCCACCGTCTCCTACGAGGAGCTGATGGAGAGGGTGGCGGAAGAAATCGAGAGTGAGGAGGCCAACCCGGAGCTCACCAAGAGGCTAGCAAAGCTTAGTGAGCCAGAGGTCAGACAGCAAGAGGTGAGGAGAAGGGAAGAGCCCAGGGTCCTGGAGGGGGAGTGGAGGCATCATGGCGGAGGAATGCAATGTCAGGGAAGGGGTTACGCCCCGGGGAGGGGTAACTTCAATGGGGGTCAAGGAAGACCCCATCAGTTGGGATGGAGGCAGGGTCCGAGGCCGATGCCTCCTCCACCCTAGCAAGTCATGGCAATCAGGCGGGGAAGGGGAGGAAGAGGAAGGAGAGAAGAGGCGAGAGAAGAAGCAGGAGCAGGAAGGAGAAGAAGGAATAGGATGGCGGAGGCCGAGACGGGAGAGGTTACACTGCCGTACTGTGACTTCCATGATGAGGAAGGTCACGCGACGGCCACCTGCCCGGAGTTCCTGGAGACAAAAAGGGCCTGAATGCCCGCGCCGTGACAGCAGCAACCTGTGAGGATTGAGGAGGTTGAGCCTCAGGAGGAGGAGGAAAGGTGCGAGGACCGAGCCGATTTGGGGTCCAGAGGGGGGATTGGAGTGATCCATGGGGGGTAGGGATGGAGGCAACCCGGAAGGCGAGCCTCCATACTATCTACCATCGTAGCGTGGCTTCGACATCCCTAGCCCCGCCCCCAACAGAGAAGATTTCCTTCACCCAGAAGGACATGCCAAGTTATGAGGACCCATTCAGCGATGCGTTGGTCATTCAGACAGCAATTGAAAACTTCACCGTTTCCCGAATCCTGGTGGATAACGGGAGTTCGGTCAATGTCATTTTCAAAAAGGCGTTTGATGGGATGGAGGTGGAGGCGCGAAGGGTGTTGGCCTCGGACGGTCCATTGTTTGGATTCTCCGGAGAGAGAAAAGAAGTAGAAGGGGGAGTAGGACTCCATGTGGTCTTGGGGGGGCAGTCCAGGAACTGCCGCTTTATCATAGTGGATGCTCCCAGCAGCTATAGCGCCATCTTCGGACGGCCGCTCATCAGCGCGTTCCGCTGTGTCCCCTCCACATTCCACCAGTGCCTTAAGTTCAATGACGAAGGAGTCCAAGTCTGAATCAGAGGAGATCTGAAGGTAGCAAGGAAATGCTACGTGACGGCAGTCAACACCATCTCTTGGATGGGAGAGGAAGAAAAATGGGACCAGGATATGGGTGAGCCGGCGGGGCTTGAGGGAGAGGATCGAAAGAAGGAGATGGATCAGAGGTCAGAAGAGCTGATGGAGGAGGAAGAGGCAGAGGTTCAGGCCCAGGAAGTGGCAGTAGAGGAATTGAGGGTGGTTGGGCAAGAAGGAAATGAGGGGGGGGGGGGGGGGGGGGTCGAAGCACTTGCTAGTGGAGAAGAGAAGGAAGGACATTGGGGAGAACAGTCCCGGTTGGAGGCCGTGGAGGAGGTCGTGGCTCTCGAAGTCACCACCCGAGCCGGTGTGGTGGAGAAAGTCAGGATCAGCGGGGAGCTTGGCCTGGAGGAGCAGAAGCAGATCCTAGCATGCGTTCAGGAGAACGTGGATGTCTTCGCTTGGAGCATCGCGGAGATGCCCGGGATCGATGCGGATGTGGCTTGCCACCGCCTCAATCTCGACCCCTCCACCCGTCCCATCCGTCAAAAGAGGAGGGCAATAGAAGACAAGCTGGATGGACCCATCCGAGAGGAGGTGGGTAAGCTCATTCAGGTAGGGTTTGTATCAGAGATCCAGTATCCAGGATGGGTCTCTAACGTGGTCATGGTGAAGAAGGGGGGAGGTAAGTGGAGAATGTGTATCGACTTTTCCTTGCTTAATAAATCATGCCCCAAGGATTGCTACCCATTTCCTAGAATCGACGCGCTGGTTGACTCAACCGTTGGTTTCCCTGTAATGTCTTTTCTAGATGCTTTTTCAGGTTATCATCAGATTCGCATGCATCCCCCGGACATCAAGGATGTCTCCTTCATCATGGGGGATGAGTGTTATTCTTATAAGATGATGCCCTTCGGGCTCAAGAATGCAGGTGCCACATACCAAAGAATGATGGACAGGATCTTCCGAGAACAAAAGGGGAGAAACCTGGAGGTCTACGTCGATGATCTCACGGAAAAGAGCCGGGACCTCGAAGCCCACCTCCGAGACCTTGAAGAGACCTTTAAGACTTTGCGGACGTATAAGATGAAGCTCAACCCCTTGAAGTGTGTCTTCGGGGCTAGCCGAGGGAAATTCCTAGGTCACCTGCTCACCCCGGAGGGAGTGGAGCCAAACCCAGACAAGGTCAAAGAAATAATGGAGTTGGGATCGCCCAGAAACTCGAAGGAGGTTCAGAGCCTCACTGGAAAGCTGGCCGGACTCAGTAGGTTCCTCTCCAAGGCGGGAGACAAGTGTGCCCCCTTTTTCAAGGTGTTAAGGGGAAACAAAAAATTCGAATGGACCTCGGAGTATGAGGGTGCCTTCCAGGCCTTGAAAGAACAACTCACTCAAACTCCTCTACTCCAAGGGCCGAGACCGGGAGAGGACCTATCCCTATACCTGGGGGTAGGGTCTGAGGCAGTAAGCTCAGTACTGATCCGGGAAGAAGGGAGAAATCAGTTCCCCGTCTACTACGCCAGCCGAGTGCCGAGGAAGGCGGAGCTCCGGTACCCGATTCTAGAAAATTTGGCCTTCGCATTGGTATTGGCGGCCCAGAGGCTCCGACCTTACTTCCAGGCACATTCGATCAAGGTAGTGACTGATCACCCGCTTCGCAAAGTCATGGAAGGGGTGGAACACTCGGAAAGATTGGCAAACTGGTCCGTGGAGCTGAGTGAGTTCAATGTTACGTTTGTGCCCAGGGCATCGATCAAGGCCCAAGCAGTGGCAGACTTCATGGCTGACTACACAACCGAAGTAGGGGAGCATGAATCTCCCCCCCCCAGTGGCATGGAAGCTGTTGGTGGATGGTGCGTCAGGAAAGCACTCCTATGGAGGGGGAATCATCTTGGTGAGCCCCCAGGGGACCAAGATCGAGCAAGCTTTGAACATCCACTTCCGGATTACCAACAACCAAGCGGAGTATGGCGGTGATAGCGGGCCTGCGGTTAGCTCGGGAACTAGGAGTGCAAGATGTGGAGGTCTCGACGGACTCCATGGTGGTAGCAAGCCAAGTCAAGGGAGAGTTTGAGGCAAAGGACCCGACCCTCCTGCGGTACTTGGAGAATGTCAAAGGGGTCATCGGGCATTTCTGCACTTTCTCTGTCAAGCATGTGCCAAGAGAAGAGAGCACCCTTGCAGACCTCTTAGCCAAGTTTGGTCCCCGAGCAGGGGGAACAGTTTCGGAACTTTTCCGACCCACCATCGAGGAAGGAGAATTGATGGAGGTGGATCAGCGGGTCTCGTGGATGGATCCTTTCATCACCTTCCAATCATCAGGGAAGTTCCCTGAGGGAGACATAGATAGATGATGCTTCAGGTATAAGTCATCTCATTATTCCTTGCATGCATGAGGGCTATATAGGAAGACTCTCTCGGGACTCCTGGCCCGTTGTGTTGCCGAGGAGGAGGTCCCAAAAGTCCTAGAAGAGATTCACTACGGGGAGTGTGGCAGTCATTCCGGGAGCCTATCTCTAGAGGGGAGGGTGTTGAGACAAGGCTACTTCTGGCCTACCCTCAGCAAAGATGCGGCGGAGTTCGCAAGAAGATGTTCAAAATGCCATCTCTATGCTCCACTCCAACTCCTCCCAGCCCAGAGGCTCCGGACCATCACGGCTCCCTAGCCTTTTGCCACATGGGGGTTGGACCTAGTTGGCCCTTTCCCTCCAGCTAGTGGACAGAGGAGGTTCTTATTGGTCATGATCGATTAATTCTCCAAATGGGTGGAAGTGAAGGCGCTAGCCAAGGTAACATCTCAAGTTGTAAAGAATTTTGTGTGGGGAGATAATTTGCAGGCACGGCCTCCCCCTGGCTATAGTGACAGACAATGGGCCACAATTTGCTAGCGATGAATTTGTTAGCTTATGCACCCAGCTTGGCATCGATCTCAGGTTCGCATCGGTTCACCACCCCAGAAGCAACGGCCAGGTAGAGGCGGCAAATAAAGTAATCGTCAACCTACTAAAGAATAAGGTCGAGAACCTCCGGGGGAACTGGGTAGAGCAGCTACCATCCGTTCTCTGGGTAGAGCAGCTACCATCCATTCAAACTTTCTCATGGATCTGAAGCAGTCCTTCCCATAGAGTTCGAAGTACAGACCCCCAGGGTGATCACTGTAGGTGAGGGGGATGAAGAGTGGCTAGTGGCTAATGATGCGGAACAAAGGCTATCCTTGGACCTGCTGGAGGAACTCCGGGACCAGGCCACCATTAGGCAGGAGGAAATCAAGCGATGAATGGCCCGATATTTTGACAAGCACATCCGAGTAAAACACTTTCAGAAGGGAGATCTGGTCCTGAAAAAGGTCGACGTTGCCGGAAGAGGAGCCACGGTGGGTAAGCTTAACCCCAATTGGGAGGGTCCGTATATTGTAAGTGAAGTGCTCAAGTCGAGGGGATATTACCTCCGAGATGTGGAAGGGGTACCTCTCGGCCGAGCCAGAAGTGGACACAATTTGAAGAGATTCTACCCTTGAAAGTTTTATTATGATATTAGTTGAATATTTTACTTCTTCACTTGATAGTTATAACTGTTATGCGGGGAAACCAAGGTGACAAGTATTAATGCTAGAATGCCCCAGATCGATTTCGCTCCCGGGCTCTCACTAGACGGGGGGTTTCAGGTTGATCTCTAGAGAGGCTGGAAAGGTGACAAGTATTGATGCTGGAATGCCCCAGATCGATTCCGCTCACGGGCTCTCACTAGACGGGGGGTTTCAGGTTGATCTCTGGAGAGGCTGGCAAGGTGACAAGTATTGATGCTGGAATGCCTCAGATCGATTCTTCTCCCGGGCTCTCACTAGACGGGGGGTTTCAGGTTGATCTATGGAGAGGCTGGAAAGGTGACAAGCATTGATGCTGGAATGCCCCAGATCAATTCCGCTCCCGGGCTCTCACTAGACTGGGGGTTTCAGGTTGATCTCCAGAGAGGCTGGCAAGGTGATATAGATTTTTCGGTTTTGAAATTTAGTGAAGGTTTGAGATTTTCTCCAAAACTATATCCGATAAAGGCAAGTGTACCTTATCGTCTATAGTATAGGATATTTAGGAATATCAAGGTCGTATTCCACGGGGCGCGTTGATTACTTCTACTTCGAGGAAAATCACTATTATTTTATCGACGAAAATTTGAGGTTTTGATTACTTAGCTAAAAAGAGAAACTAATTGCAAGCTAAATGAGAAGATTAAACATTGCATGAAGGGAAAGGAAAATTAACATTCATAAAGGAGAAAATACTAAGGAGAGAAAGAGAACATGAAAGAGGAAACTTGATTTTATTGAAAACGAAAACGATTACAAGCTTAAAGAGAGATTACAAAGCTAGGAAAGTTAAGTTACAAGCTTTAATTAACTAGTGCAAGCAAGAAATAAAAACTAGTACATTACATGAAAAAGAGAACATGAAAGCTTAAGGAAGAACATGAACATGAACAAGAAAGACTCACTATCAGCTCTAGCAGCACCTCCCCCACTCCAAAATTCTGAACCCTGGACTCAAGGAGAGCCTCTGAATTTATGGGCGAAAATTTCAAGTTACACGCCCTTGGTCACGGGCGTGCACTAGGGCGTGACTGCACTATTCACATCAGATCCGACAGCGGCGTGGGCTTTCTGGACGGCGCGGCGAAAAGTGGACATTACACGCCCGTGTAATTTTGGTCACGGGCGTGACTTTGGACGGCTTCATTAAATGCAGCGTGGGCTGGAATTCGGCGCGGCGGCGAAGCAGATATCACGCGGGCAAGGCACGGCCGTGACATGTGGGTCACGGGCGTGACTTAGGTTGACTTCTCGACAGCATCTCCACGTCTCGTCAGCAGCCAGTTGGGAAGATTCTAAAATTACACGCCCTTGGTCACGGGCGTGACACTGGGTCACGGGCGTGACCGAGGGCGTGACTCGCTGTGGACTAGCTCAATTGGCGCGGCATCGACTCTGGACTGATCTTTAGGTTACACGCCCTTGGTCACGGGCGTGACTTGGGGGCGTGTACTTGTCAATTTTTCCAATTTGTCCCAAAATTCTGCAAATATTAAAATTAAGCTAAGTTAGAGACAAAATTATAAAATAACTAATTATAACCTAAAATTGACATAAAAAGAAGAATACAAATTAAATATTTACAAAAATTACTATTAAAAAGATATATAATTACTACTTATCACAAGGTGACAAGTATTAATGCTGGAATGCCCCAGATCGATTCCGCTCCCGGGCTCTCACTAGACGGGGAGTTTCAGGTTGATCTCTGGAGAGGCTGGCAAGGTGACAAATATTGATGCTGGAATGCCCCAAATCGATTCCGCTCCCATGCTCTCACTAGACGGGGGGTTTCAGGTTGATCTCTGGAGAGGCTGGCAAGGAGGTGGATTCCTCATGAAGGTAGGTCAGAAAATCACAGGTTGACAAGTCTTCGGTACTGTCCAGGGCCTTCTTGCTCGGCGAGAAGAATGGATTTCGCACAGCAATAAAGGGGTCGGCGAGACCCTCGCAGGATGACCTCTTAGGAGAGGTATGGTGAGTTGTATCCATTAGAAGGCCTGCAAGAACTCCAATGGAGGGAGAGGGGTTCTCGCCGGGAGGGGGTATATCGTGTGAGTCCTTAAAAGAAGGGGTAGTCCTAAAACCCAAACCCAAGGTACGGCGGAGAATCCACGCCAAGACGTGAGGAAAAGCGAGACTAAGCGAGAGCGGAGTCTACGCCATAACTGTCGAAGCACGCGAGAATCGGCTTGGCGAGAACGATAAGAAATATGCGGCAACGCGATATAAACATGCAAATAATGAGGCAGAAGAGATGAACAAAATGAACAAGGCATAGAAACTATGTTTACACTTCAACAGTCCAATTACAATTTGCGGCGATCTTGCCAGCCAAAATGGAAACAAAAACAGAATGTCGACGATTCTCAAGAATCGCTCGCGGACTCGTCCTCATCGTCGCTGCTCTTCACCGGCGCGAGAGGGATGAAGAGCTCCAGGGTGACGTCTTCTAATGTGATGTTGGCCGCATCGTCAGACATTAGGCCGGCCACCTTCATCGCGTCGAAGATGAAGCGTGCCGACTTGATTGACCCCAGGAGAACCTCCTCGTCCCGCGCTCGCCGCTCTTCCATCAGGCGGCGGGGAGAAGGGGGAACGACGGCACGGGAGAGCTCGTAATTTAGAGCTTTTAGCCAGACCACCTCGCCCTCCAGGTCCTGGATGCGAGCATCGGCTCTTCCGGCAGCCTCGACATCCTGCAAGTAAGATAAATTAAGGGAGCGAAATGGCCGAAGGAGAGGAGGGTGACGAGGTCTAGGTAACTCACCACACCGCTCTCTACGGTGAGCAGCTTCTCCTTCAGCTGCGCGTTCTCGGCGAGAAGCCCCTGATAGGCCCTCGCGAGCTCCACGTTCTGTTGCTCCAGTTGCAAACAGTGCCTCCCCGTCATGTTGGCGAGCTCGGCGGAGCGCAACTGAGACCTCGCGCTCTCGAAAGCGAGGTTCCTCGCAGTCTCATCTTTGTAATCCCCCGCGTCCTCGCGTCCATAGAGGACGAATGAGAAATCAAAGGCATGACTGCTGACGGTCGCCTTCTCCACCCAGGTAGGGAGGATGGTGGAGATGTCCGCCCGGTTCATCTCCGGCTTCTAGTTCACCAAGAGCTCGCCGGTCTCATCCCGGCGCCTCTGGCCGAGACTGAAGTTGTAGTGGTTGACGGGGATGGGCGGAGTGGAGGTTCTGGCAGCCTCCTGGCTGGGCTCGTCGCCCTCACCTCCAGCGGAGAGCCCGGTAAGATCGAACTCATCAAATGCGGCCTCGCCAGGCTCCTTCCCCTTCGAGGAGGCGAGCGAGACCCGGCTCTTCTTATTCTTTTTCTTTGGCGGGGGTTTTGGGGGAAGACCATGGCTACTAGAAGCCCCCGATCTCTTGCGATAGGATGGATCACCTGGTGTGATGGCGTCTCGGCAAGCCTCCGCCGCCATGGTCGCGAGAGCAAGGGTAGCGTCGGTCTTCCAATTGCTCGCGTAGGGAGGATGGAGGGGGAGATCTCGCTCACCTAAAAATTGTTGGAATTTCAATAAATACGGAGTTACTTAGAATAGCAGGAGTTATTGAGCGAGATCTTTACCTTCCCCGGCGAGCACTGGAAGCAGCGAGTCGAGGTTGCGGTGGAGATGAACAACCTCGATGTTCTTCTTGCAGAAGAACTGATAAAAGGATGGCGTCATGACCGCCGAGGGCAGTGGGCCGATAGGTGGTCTTGCCGTGTTGGACTGGCGAGATCGGGATATTGCCGAAGTTCCCCTTGACGAGGAGGAACTTCTGGGCCCAGAAGTGTGCCTTGTTGACGGTCTCGACGACTTTAGGACCCGAGCCCACGAAGTAGGCGGTCCCGTCCTTATATGCGCGGAAGGAGAACAGCTTCCGAAAAACCAGAAGGCTGAACTCGATGCGCTCCTCGCGCAGGTAGCATGCGAAAGCTGTAATCACCGCCATGGCACTAGGGGTAAGCTGATCCGGGACAACACCATAATGTTTGAGCACCTGGCGAGCAACAAGAAAACCAGGATTAATTTACATAATGAGCGAGACTTGACCTGCAGAGAATAAGAAATGAGCGAGAACGATTATTGCCTGGCGGATTTTCGGCCACAAGGGGAGACGCAAGCCGACCGCGAAATGAGCGGTGGGGATGGCCAGCTCGTCGACGAGTGGCGCGTTGATCACGTCGTCCTCACTAGGGTGGTGCGCTGCGAATGGTGGGGTGACATAGTCGGCGACCGCGGTGAAGTATTCCTCATCTGTCAGGTTGCAATGAAAGAAGTCATGCTCGGCGAAAGCCTTAGCAATCTTTCGCCGACCCTCCGACTCGTTAGCATCACCGCCCATTTCGAAAACCTGCGAGAAAGGAAATAGAGCGGGAACAGTAAGAAGTGAGAGCTCTGAAGCAGAGTAGGAAGAAGGTTGACAGTAAATGCGGTGGTTGACTCAGCTATGACAGCCTATTTATACTAAAATTAAAAGGGCGAGAAGAAGCCCAAGCGCCGGTGAGCGCGGTTAGCCAAAACATCACATCACGATCGCGGGCGAGAAAGGCCTGGGAGATTAGTACAAGCAACATCTTTGCGAGAATAGCATAAGCAAACATAATGGCGTAAGGTGGGGCCGCCGCGAGATACATTTAGCGAGTATGGAGGCTCCTCGCGAGTACAACATAACATGAAAAAGAAACGGACATGTTAGCAATGAGCGAGAACTAATAAAAAGCTAGTAATAATTATTATCAGACGAGATAAAACCAATATATGAGTTACAAGCCATTGCGAGATTGTCCAAAATGGTGGCACTCATTAACAGGTAATAAGAGTTAGCGACAACGTAGAAGTTTGCGAGAATCATGGGGCAACCACTTCCACCTACCCCCACCCCGCGACCCGGACCGCGGCGGTACCCTAGAATTGTATTAATCCTCGGTCGCGCGGCCCTCCCGGTCCACGAGGAAGGCGTAATCCCTCATCCTCGCTATATGCACCTTCGGCGTCGTGACGTTCTCATCGAGATCACGTTGTCTCGCGGCCTGAAGCCTCGCACACTCTTCCATCAAGACAGCATGCCTATCCTCAGCGGCCTCTCTGTCCCGTCTCGCTTGCAGGTTGAGGTCCATCAGCATCCGACCATGTTTTCTAAGCAACTCTTCGTCTCATTGTTTCATCGTCTCAGGATCTCGTGGATCCCCTAAGAAGTCTTCCACTTGGACAGGGAGAGGAGACATCTCGTCATCGCCCAACTCGGAATCAGTAGGCGGATTTTCAGAATTCTCTGCGAAATATTACGAAAAGGTTAGATGGCGACTTGAGTTCGCGCATGGCAGGGGCCGTCAGAATGCTTACCCAGAGGGGGGCGAGAAGTCTCAGGGCGGCCCTAGAAGACGTTACCAAGGTGGGGGTAGAGAGATTTCCCCAGGCCAGGAGGGTAGGCTGCGCTGATGGACGGAGGGATCTTTGGCGGTATAGAGCCGCTGGTATCCTCGCTCGTCAGGAGGTTGAACCCTGGCCTATCTATAGTTTTGTCAGGAGGAGGTGGAGACGGAGGCCGCAATGCCTGGCGAGCCGGGGACTTCCGGGGCAATACTGTAAGAAGCAAGGAATAAAGGTCCGATAGTTGACAAAAGGAGGGCTGGCATGCGAGATTAAGGGCGTACCTGCAACATTTTTCCCAGCAAGATCTGTATCTGCTGGTGGACTTTTGCGAGACCCACCAGCAGGTTCGCCAACGTCCTCATTCGGCAAAGCATCCTGCGAGTAAGCAATTCATTAGAGCGAATCTATTGGTTTAACTAAAGGAATAATTCCTACCTTCGCGGGGGAGGGGTTATCGGAGGAAGAATCCACCAACACGGAGTCGCCTCCGGATTGGCGGACCGCTTTTGCCTTCTTGGTCTTTGGCGTCAATGTAGGAGGCGGGCGAGACATCCAGGCGGGAACTTTTACCGTAGAGGACAGCCCGCCAACCTTGGCAGCCCTTAAGCGAGCTTCAGCTTCTTCAGAAACCGGCATCTCCTAGCAGCTACAGTACAGGACAAAAAGAAAGAAAAGGAAGTGACGGCGCACGTCACTGAGGACTCGGGACGATATTTATAGCCCTCGGGGTGGGCCCTACCAAATATTCCTGACAGATCATCAAGGGCCTGGCGAATACCAAGGGTTGGATGTTTCTTCCTGAGCCTAAAATAGCATCGCGAAGAGCGGGGATTGTGTACAACCCCGATATTCGCCAGGCGAGGAAGCGCGGTTTAAGAAGGCAACAGGATGAAGGAAGTAATAAGAGAGGAAGGCCATAGGGCCAAAGACCTCGCGGAAGTCTCTCCCGGAAGGCTCGCAGAGAGGCGAGCGAGAAGGGTCGGCGAGATTAACGCTCGCAGGCAGTTTGAGGAAGCTTTCTGAGCTCGACGAAAGGAGTCCCGCATTCGATGAACTTTCCTGTGTTCGTCGAGCTCACCTGCGGTCGTCGAGCTCACCCCTGTTCGGCGAAATCATCAGAAGTCGACGAAGTGTTCTAAGCTCATTAAAGCTAAAGGGATGGTCTCGCAAGAGGAGTCGTGAGACAGGACCTCGGCAGATACCGCCAGAATGGGCTAGCGAGGTCCTCGCAGGGCGATCTCCTAGGAGAGGCATCGCGAGCAGGACTCGCGAGAAGGCCAGCGAGAGCTTCGGCAGTAATGTTCTCGCAGTTCCTTGCCCATGGGTTGATAGGGCCAAATTACCCTTTTACCCTTGGTGGTCTGCCTTTAGCCTCTCCAAACAGCGGAGTTCGGCTGTTAGCAGACCTATTTGGGGTGCGGATAGTAAAATCAAAAGGTGGGATCCTGCTATTTGCAGGCCAGATCAGAAAACCTATAAATAAGACCTAAAGGGCACTTTTGGAGAGGACTTCACTTCAGCTTCTCTCTCCTCGGGCTCTCCTTGGCTAGCATTTCCAGAGCTCTCCAAGGTGCCCGAGTGTCAGCTTTGGCTTGGGAGGGGAAGCGCTCAACGATCTTCCGGGTTAGTGGAGGGACCTCCTCGCTGTGACTAAGGTCTTAGTCATTTTCCTAGTCTTCAGTCTACCTTCTCCGAGGGATCAGTAAGGGTAGCTGCCCCTCATTTCGGTGAGGGCCCCGAACTCCACAAGAGGCTGAGAAATCGGTTTCAACAATATTAGGCTAAAATATTACTCATCAAATACCCCCATACTTAAGCTTTTGCTATTCCAGAGCAAAAGTATGATTGATATTCATAAGACATTAATAATATTTCTAATTAAATTAAAATTTTCTTGAATCAGAAGAAAGCTTAAAAATAAAATTTAGGGGTTTAAGAAATAAGTCCTAAATTATGAAAATAAGATAAAAAAATAGAGAAATGTTTAGCCAAGAATTCTCAAATTATTTAACTAGCAGAAAAAATTAAGTAATTTGTGAATCAAAATTAGATTGGAATTATAAAAACTCCAATTTTAAAGAGGCTTACGGAAAAATTCAAACTACTACTTATGCTCTCCCAATATTTTAATTTGAGCCTAAAATCAATTATATTGGCTAAAGGGGTTTGGGTAAACATGAAGCTAGCTTTGATTGGGAGTGATGAATTGTATCCTCTCACCCCATCTTTTTTTTTCTTTTCTACTTGTACATGTTTAGGAAAATGATGAATTTTATCCTCTCATTTTCCATGACATATAATCTTTTCATAATAAACTTCATAAAAGGGAGGTGCATATTTTTAGGAAATAATGAATTTTATCCTCTTATTTCCATGACATATGATCTTTTAATAACTCCTTTTTTTCTTTGGGCAGGGCTAAAATAAATTTTATATTAAATTGAAATATTCTGAGAGCAACTATAGTAAATTGAAATTTCCTAAGGATCTAAAAGCATGAGGTAAAAATAATTAAAATCTAAAGTTGTTAAGCACGACTACTACAAAATTGAGACTAATTAAAATAAAAGAGAAAAAGTGCTAAATAAATTACTCTAATCAAATTAAGATCATAATAAATTCCTTAAAACTAAATCAACTAAAAATTAAATTTTTACTAACCATGATAAAATAGAAGATTAGCCAATTAAAAATAGTTAAAAATGCTTATAAATAAACTCTCAAGTGTTTGATTTTAGAAATAACAAAAACCTAATTAAGGGGTTACTTGATTATCATTAATTTTTTAAGTTTTGAAATTTTTATATATTTTTTTGTTTTTTTTGGAATTTTTTTTTAAAATTTAAATATTAGGAAATATACCCCCATACTTAAAATTCAACATTATCCCCAATGTTGAAAACTAAGTATGAAAAAGAAAAGAAAAAAATGGGAAAATAAATTTTTTTGATTTGTTTTAATTAGTCTTGGACTTCCCAAGGTCAACTCGGTGAAGGGCTCGCAAGGTACTATAGGCTGTGATGGGAATTCAAGCTCAAAGCATCCTTTCCAAGAATTTAATTATAGCATAAATTTTTTCATTTTTAAATTTGTTTTTTAAAATAAAAAGAAAAAGAAAGATAAAGTTAATAGCATTTCCCCTTTTTGAAATATCGACAAAAAATTCCCCGACAACGGCGCCAAAAACTTGATGATGAAAATTAGAAGGTTTTTATATTATAAACGGAATAGGAAAGCGTACCTATCATTTATAGCATAGGATATAGAAATATCAAGTGTCGTACGAGTACTTTTACTTCAGGAAAACAAAACTACTATTTTATCGAATAAGATTTTATTAGTGATAATTTATAATTAAAATTAAAATAAAGAAATAAAGAAAAGAAAACAAATCTTGATCAAAGCGCACTTGAAATGAGAATCAAAAGAGATAAATTTTAATCCGCTCCTTGACCGTGGAGATTCTCGGACTATGAACGTACCTCTTTTGAGGACTACGCCCAACTAAGTTTAGGAAATATCAATTGAATTTCCATTCTATAATTGATAACCTAAGACTCGCTTTACGAGATGAATCCCACTATTGGCTTTTACTCCAATCCGGAAGGGTAACGTCGTCCTATTTCAAGGATTGCGTTCTACTCTTTTTATCCTTGAGCGATCGATTCATACTCATGAGCTGGTTCGGCTAACTAGAGTTTGAAAACAAATATCGCAATTCATAACCAAAATATGAACTGGATACATTATTATTCAAGAATAAACCGAAGGAGGAAAAGAGATAAAAATGAATAAGAGAATATTTCATTCAAGGTTTGCAAATTTCAAGATTCAAATATTAATCTAATTGACATGAAAATAAAAGGAGTAAATGAATGGAAAAGACATTTTTATTAAAAGGAAATTGAATTACATAAGAATTGAAAACTTTGCATGAAATGAAAAGTAAGACTACATTGCATAAATTGAAATTACATAAAATTGAAATCTAAACTAATACAGGAATTGAAAAGAACAATTCTGCCCCAAAAGGGGGCAGAAGGAATGAAGTTTCGACCCAAGGAAGGTTGAAAAAGGGATGCCTTGAGATCTGGAAGAGCTGCCTTTTTATAGGCAAAAGTTGGGGTTACACGCCCTTGGTCATGTCCGTGACCAAGGGCGTGTAATGGGCGTGATCGAAGCTGGAGCGGGAGAGGAGCGTTCTGGAGTTACTGCTGGCATTACAAGCGCTGCACACCCTTGGTCACGCCCATGACCAAGGGCGTGTAATCTTCAAGCAGTGCTGGCGCGGGAAATTTTGGCGGGAAGGCGTGACTCGGGTGCAATATGGATTTAGCGGGATTGGACACGGGCGTGACCCAACGGTCACGGGCATGTACTTGGCGAAAATTGCGTCATGGCTTCAGGACATGGCCGGCTGAGCTGGAGGCAGGGTTCATAGGCATAACATTGGAAGGTCACGGGCGTGACGCGGGCAGTCACGGGCGTGTACTTGGAATTCTTCTCAGAATGAGTCCAGGTTGGCGGCAGCAGGTCTGGAAATAGTTTTATGTTGACACGCCCTTGGTCACGGGCGTGACTGAGGGCGTGTATTTGCATTTTTGGGCAAAAAATCCAGAAATCCTGAAAAACATACAACAAACTTATGTTAGTGAACAATTATAAATAGAAATGATTATTTAGTTAAAATAGACATATTATTTATAAATTTATATTATTATAGGCCTAAATGCTATAATAATATTAGGCTAAAATACTACTCTTCAGATTGGCTGCTAGGTTTTTTCTCCCCTCTTGTCTCAGATCTCAAGGTCAAATTCTTGAAGTATATGGACCCATCAAATGTGTTGAGGTTTCACATCCATTTTTGTTAAGAGATAGCGTAGAGAGGAGTGATCCATATACACTATCGCCTTAGAAAAAGTTATATTTGACCTAAAATTATCGAAAGCAAATACCACTCCCAATAACTTATTCTCTGATGTGTGTAATTCTCTTGAGCCAATGATTGCATTTTGCTAGCATAATAGTTTGGGTGAAAATGTTTGTTGCATCGTTGTCCTAGGACAACATCCACAACAAAGTTGCTAGCATCACACATTAGTTCAAAAGGTGAAGTAAAATTAGGAGCTATCATCATTGGAGCATTAATTAGTTGTGTTTTGAGAAAATTGAATGTACAAAGACATTCTAAATCGAAAATAAATACCCATTTGTTTTCTAAGAGTTTTGTTAAGGGTTTTGTGATTTTTTGAGAAATCCTTAATGAAGCGTCTGTAGAAACCAACATGGTCGATAAAACTACAAACAACTTTCACACTTGTAGGAGACGACAATATTCAACCATCTGTATCTTCGCCTTGTCCACTTTGATTACTCTACTAGATACTTTGTCTCAAAACTAACATGTTTGGGCTAATTACACAGCTTATTCTTTTTAAAGCAATACGGTTCTCATCAATAGGGTTCGCTCCTGAAGAAAAGATGAAATGCCAACTTGCTCAACATAAGAGCCTTAAGCCTGCCAAATAACATGACAGTAAATTTGGGAATACTCGACAACCAGGAAGAACTCACTCAAAAGGAGTACTCACATATCCAAAGAATACTCACAAATTGGTTAGAACATCCTAGGAAGTCCGCAGATCACCCTAATATCTACTAAAACATCCCATAAGATGGTAGAACTGGCTACATCCTTTAAAGTTGACAGACCGAATGGAGGAACTTCCTCGCGGGGAAAATCCCTTAAGTTTACAAATAGGACCAACACTGTAGTTATAAGGGGCGTCGATGATCATCTCAATTTTATAGAAAGCACTCGCTCCCTCTCTAAAAAAAACCCGCGTGTACCCTAAAACATCATCTAAATCATATAAATAATATGAAACTAATAACAAAGATGAACTCGATCCTCATCAATAAAATTCTAAACTAGAGTAAATGATCACTCAGCAGATTAAGACCCACGTCTCAAAAGAGATGTGCGGAACTTGTGTAAAAAAAGCAGCAATAATTCAACATGTGACCTTCAGATCTCGAGTGATCGAACAAAAACAAGTTGCAATAAAAAGACTAGGTTCATCTAAAACTTCACCTGGGCATTCTCGCAACCCCGACGAACCAGCCACGAGATCTGAATTTGATCGGATGATGCGTATACTCCTCTGAATTGCTGAAAAAGTTGAAGGATCGAATTCAGGAGCATTAACACAAAATAATTGCTCCCAAATCCTGAACCAGATCCCCAACCTCAGATGGAGGGAGGTGAATTTTCCAATGATAGGTGGGAATAGTTCATGGTAAAGGCTATCATAAGTCCACAAGTATTTAATTATGGAATACTCGCAAATGCTCCAGAAGAGGGGAATTTCTTCAACAGGGGATGAAAATACTTAGGTCCAGTCGTGAATAAGATCCGTGAATACCAGATTATATGGTACTCACAAACTTCCAGGAGGAGGAGGATGAATCTTTCCCCTTTGTTGATGAAATCCATTGGGCAACATTCCCAAATGGGTTCAGAAAACCCCATCACCCTCCTTTTTTTGGAAAGGAGAACCCTCCATGCCATTTCCAAGTCTTTGAGTTTGTGACTTCGGTGCAGACCTTTACTGTTGTAGTCTATTATAAGTTGCTCATTACTTTGTATGACGGAAAGGCCAGGGAGTGGTTATATAAGCTGTTTTCCTAGCCAATTCATTCCTTCTAGGATCTTCAAAAGGAACTTCTTCTAAGATTTTCCACCTCTAGGAAGAGAAAAAGCGGCCCACCCGCTTTTTTGACATAAAACAGGGACCTTATGAATTCCTTGGCATTTCGTGAATAGATTTCGTAAAGAAATCCTTGGAATACTTGATGTGGACTCATCTTTATATCAGGTCGCTCTAACCTGCGGCCTTTAAGAATGCCACTTTAAGTTCGATGTCGAGAAGAAGTAGCCGACTTCAAGCGGAGAACTTATTAACATGTCCAACCATTTCATTGAGGGAGAAAGAAGTAACCCTGATCTCGTCTCTTCCCTTGGTGATCTCATCCACCAACGTCGAGAGTCGAGAACTTCGACCTAATCCCCTAGTGCTCCATATCGGGATGCACCATGACGATAGGAGTCCTTTCCACTCCAACCACCATGTTGAAGGCATATTCATCCTTACCAACCTCCTCTGCATCCAAATCAGTCTAACCAAATGAGATCACAGTACCCTCAATCTCCCCCCAAATAGTAAAGCACTGATTGTTCCTCATAGCCATTCGTCAACCTCACAAACTAATCTACCACAATAATATGACATTCATGAGGTTTATATAGATTTAATCATACCATTGAATGAGGCGGCAAAAATTCTACAAAGACAATCAGGGTATAAGAGGCCTCGACCCCTTACTTCCAAAGAGGATTTGCGAACAGGAATCTAAATCTATATTATCATTTTCATCAAGATACGGTCCATGACATAGAAGACTGTCGAGCCCTTCGAGATCTTATTTAAAAACTGCTAAAGGCAGGGAAGCTCAAATAGCTTGTCACCCCCAAAAGTAATGACTAACCTACCACCTCCAAAGGGAAAGGGGTAGAAGAGATCCAAGAGTTATGATGTGAGTGCATCAAGCAGGAATATATCGGTCTATTCGGGAGCGTGAATGAAGAGCCAGAATGCATAGAAATTGAGAGTGAAGGAGCCTTGGGTTTTATTAACTACATTCATGGGGGAGGCCTCAAAACTTCTAAGAAGTTCAGCACAAAGAGGATATCCCATTTGGAAGTAACCTTAACTTCTTGATCTTTGCCTTCCCGGGTAAATATCTCTTTTGGGGAAGATCTCCCAAAAATTGCCAATCCATTCCATGACGCAGACATCATTTGGGCAGTAATCAATAACTACACTATGACAAAGATTCTAATCAACACCGATAGTTTTAATAACGATCTTTTCAAACCTGCAATTGATGCAACAAAGATAGAAAAGAAACTCCAAGCATGCAATGGGACCCTTTACGACTTCATTGGCTAGAGGAAGGAAATTGAAGGGAGTGTTGATCTTATTGTTATGCTATGTGGAATAACAAAGCAAGAGACCTTCTTGGGCGTAGATGCTCCAAGTAGTTATAATGCCATCTTTGGAATATCGCTCTTTAACGGATTCCAAGATACACCCCCCGCATATCATCAAATTTTGAAATTCCCACTAGGAGGGAAACAATACTGAGTTCGAAGCGATCCACGAATCACTAGGTAGTGCAATATTAGCGCGGTCAACATGATTGACACATATATACCTCCTAGAATAAGCAGAGATGATTTCATACAACAGCTGAAAGAATAGAAAGGAGAGAAGGAAATGGGAAGTGAAGGCACCAAATAGATGAGGGACAGAGTTCATCTGGAAGATGCCCAAAAAGGTCAAGTCATCCCAATTACTAGAGGGAGTGAAGATAGGATGCTTTCCATCAATGCCGAGTTAGGAAAGGAGGACAAGGTAACACTAATCCAGTGTCTTCGTGATAAATTAGATATCTTCGCATGGTCGACAACTAACATGCCTGGAGTAAGTCCTGACATCAGCTAAACATCAGGCTTGAAGACCACTCGGTCAAGCTAAAGAAGAGTGCGGTGGCGACAACTCTGGTAAAGCCCATCCAGGATGAAGTTCAAAAGCTCCTCAAGGGAAATTTTATTAAAGAAATTTAATGTCCGGATTGGTTATCAAATGTTGTAATGGTCCAACATTAAGTGGCGTATGTGCATTAATTTTACTAAACTAAATAAAGCATGCCCTAAAGACTGTTACCCCTTGCCTCGGATAGATTCCCTAGTTGATTATGATGTTGGGTTTTCTATCATAAGTTTTCTCGGCGCTTTTTCAGGATATCATCAAATTCACATGCACACACCAAATATCCATCACACATCATTTATTACGAATGATGGATGTTATTGTTATTGGGTCATGATGTTTGGTTTAAAAATACAGGAGCCACATACCAAAGAATGATGGATCACATATTCAAATATCAGAAGTGGTGGAACCTCAAAGTTTATGTTGATGACCTCCTAATAAAGAGCCACAAGTTCTCAGACCACATTCAGTATTTGTTAGAAACATTTTCCACTTTGTGAAAATTCAACATGAGATTAAATCTGGCCAAATGTATTTTCGGCACAAGCATGGGAATTTTCTAGGTCATCTCCTCCCACCCTAGGGTCTCAAGCCCAATCCTGATAAAGTCAATGCAATTCTAGGTATGAAAACTCCTTAAATACCAAAGGAAGTCTAGTAATTGGCAGGAAGTATTACCATCTTGAGTCAATTTATATCTCAGCCTGGAGACAAGTGTGCATCTTTCTCCAAGACACTTCGAGGAGCTTAAAACTTGGGTGGACCAAAAAATTTGATCGAGCCTTCGAAAAACTTAAGAAGCTTTTAACATCAACACCCCTCCTCCGAAGCCCCGGGGAAGGTGAAAATCTTCTGATTTATCTCAGGGCAGGATCAGAAGAAGTAAGTTTGGTACTCCTGCATGAAGAAGGAAAGAGTTAATTTCCAATTCATTATGCCATTCTGGTACTAAAAGATGCAGAGAGAAGGTATTCAATCTTGAAAAAATTGGCTTTCACCCTAATAATATCAGTATGAAGTCTTTGCCCCTATTTTTAGGCTCACTAAATTCAAGTGGTGACTGATCATGCACTAAAGAACATCCTCGAGAGGACTAAGCATTCTTGATGATTAGCTAAATGGGCAATCGAACTAGGAGAGTTCGATATTTTATATACTCCTCGGATGGCAATCAAGACTCAATTCTTTGGATATTTCATTATAGATTCTGTGGAAGGAGATAGCCCAGGGGACAATATCCTGACTCCAATGGATTGGATATTATACATGGATGGAGCCTCTAAAAAAAATTCTTCCAGGGATGGAGTAATTTTGGTCAACCCAAATGGCATTAGGATTGAGCAAGCCGTCAAACTATACTTCACTGTTACAGATAATCAAGCAGAGTATGAGGCATTGATTGCAGGATTGAGATTGGCGAAAGAAATGGGAATATAACACATTATGGTACATACCAATTCTCTAGCCATGCCTCTCAAGTAATAGGTACTTTCGAGACAAGAGATTTTATACTCAAAAAGTATTTAAGAGTAGTAAAGAAAGATATATGGGCTTTCAGAACATTTAATATTTGACATATTCTGCGATTTGAAAATACAGATGCTAACAATATAGCAAAATATGGACTCGCGGTAGGAGGGACCGTCACAGAACTTCTTTTTCCCCGCAATTCAGGAAGAAGATATAATGGAGATCGATCAACGACCTTCTTGGATGAATCCATGAATCTACTACCTTTCAACCGGGAACTTCCATCCCTCAGTAGTTGACAAAAGAAGTTTCAAGTTAAAAGCGACACATTACTTTCTCCTTTTAGGTGTCTTATATAAAAAACTTTTTTTTACCCTTAGCAAGATGCATCTCGGAGGAAGAAATTCCAAGAGTGCTTCAAGAGGTTCATTCAGGAGAGTGTGGGAGCCACTTGGGAGGAAGAACACTTGAGAAGAGGATCCTAAGACAAGGATATTTTTGGCCAAAAATGAAAAGAGACGCTGAGCAATACATGAAATGGTGTATTCAAAGCCAGCAGTTTGCCTCACTGCAATGAAAGCCCGCTCAACAATTACATAGTATATCGACCTCATGGCCTTTCACAATTTGGGGAATGGATCTCTTGGGGCGCTTCCCAATGGCAAGCGGGAAGCAACAATATATACTCATAATGATTGATTATTTCAGCAAATAGATTGAGGCTAAGGCATTGGAAAAGACAATCACCCATATCGTCAATAATTTCATCTAGGGAGAGATTCTATGCAGATTTGGAATCCCAATGACTATTATCACTGACAATGGTCCACAATTTGCATGTGAGGAGTTAAACAATTTATGTCGACAAATTGGGATTGACCTCTAATATGCCTCGGTATGCCATCACTGAAGTAATGGTTAAGTGGAAGCAGCGAACAAATCAATTCTCAACTTATTAAAGAAAAAAGTGGAAAATGTTTGAGAAAATTGAGCTGAATAGATACCTTCAGTATTATGGGAGCTTAGGACAACATAGATAGATGCTATGGGAGAAAGACCTTTTAAACTATCTCACAGATCAGAAGCATTGATTATCATAGAGTTTAGCGTGATGATTCCAAGGGTCCTATTATCAAAGAAAGGGGATGAAAACTGGGTCAAAGAAATTGATGAGAATCTGCATTATAGTCTAGACCTGATCGAGGAATTCTGAGAGTTAGCCATTGTGAGGCAAGCGGAAGTCGAAAGAAGAATGTTGAAGTATTTTGATTAAAATGTAAGGGTCAAATAATTTGCCATAGGAGATTTGGGTTTGAAGAAGGTTGATGCCACCGGAAGAATGACTTCAGTCGAAAAGCTCAATCCAAATTGGCCAGGACCCTTCATAGTGAAGGTGGCCCTCAAGAATGGGGGATATCGACTACAAGAATACAACAACCAAGACATTCCAAATACTTAGACTCGCGATGACCTGAAGATGTACTTCCCTTAAAAATATTCATTTATCCTTACTAAAATTTCATTATCATTTATGTTTTTTAAATGTAAGCTTCATTTCCATAAAGGTTTTTCAAATTAGGTTCATAAAGATTCTCAGAAGTGATTATATCATGAATATCTTTTCCTGTTAAACTGTAACACCCCATTTTCCAACAAATGGTGAAAATCCATGTTTCTAGGCAAGCAGGAAATGCTCTGCCAAGTATCGTCGTTGTTGGGAAAAACCCTTTTTGATTTATTTAATAAATTATCTTAAAGTGATTTTATCAGTTAGGTTGTATTACCCATATTGTATAGAAAGGGTAAAATAGTCATTAAATGTCCTAGGATATCACATTCACTTAGTGTGCCAAGACTAGGCCAGAGAGAAGCACAAATTCAGTTAAGTTAAAACTTACGTTGAATAGAAGTCGATGCAACTTCGACTAGATGTCGACGTAACTCTGACTGAAAGTCGAGTAACTCAATTTGCCTGTCGAAGTATCAAGACAAGTCAATGCAACGTCGAAAGGAACTCGACGCAGAAGGAAGAGCCTGTCGAAGCCATCTCAAAAGTTGACGCAACTTTGACTTCAATTCGACGCAGAAGATAAAGTTCAATTCCAAGTCTTCAACTCGATGGATACGTCAATAAGTAATCGACGCAACATCGACATCTGAGTTCAGACAGAGCTAAGAAGGAATTTGAAGCAACTTCCATAAGAACTCAGACGTGCGTCGATATAATGAAAGATGAAGTCGGCATAACGTCTAGTACATACAGAAATAGAAGGTTTTCTGCAGTCCTTTCTGGTGCTTTTCCAGATGATCTACAAGGCTGAAATATGTTCTCTAATGGCTCGTTTATTGCCAAGAATGGAATGAAGTATTCTATAAATACAACAAAGACAATCTTGGAAGTTATTCAAATCAGATGGATGGGTCAAGAGCAAAAATAGAAGGAATTATCAATTGTCCAATGGACATTCCTTCTAAGGACAGTCCAGGAGAAGAAAGAAATTCAAACTCAAATGATAGAGAATAAGTATGCTGAGAGAAAAAGAAAACACAACCAACTGATTCATTATTCTTTCTGTCGAGTAGGGCTTCTTCTTCTTCTTCCTCCAACCCTAAGACAGAACAGAAGAACAACTCCTCTGTACAGTAAATGATCATAACAACGTTGCTGCCTCTTCTTCTACATCACATAGCAGCAAGTCAACAAAAATGCAGAGAGAATCAGGATAAAGTTTATAACCCTTCAATCATCACTATCTTAAGCAAGGGTTCATCATATTCAGATCCTGAGATAAATAGAAGCAACATCACTCAAAGAAATAGCATCTGAAGAATTCTTACAGATGAATTCTATTCTCTTCTTTCTTCTCCTTCTACTATTTTCATTCTCCAACTGTAAAAGAGTTTTAAGAATCCCTCTTTCAAAGTATTCAGTGGTTCTAAGAGTCTCCTTATCAAAAAACTCTGTGTTTCTAAGAGTATCCTTATCAAAAGACTATGTGGTTCTGAGAGTCTCCTTATCAAAAGACTCGGGCACATTTAGTGCAATCCTACCAGGGAGGTAGAAGAGTGGACTACCCACATTTTGGGGAACCACTATAAAAATTCTGTGTCTTCTATATTTATTTTTTGTGTTGTCCAGTTTACTGCTTTTCTTGTTTATAATTTATGTACTTATTTTATTTTGTCTTGGTATTGTTTATTGTAAAATACTTAGTAGTTTTATTGTGTGTGCATAACTATGGTATAAAAGTTTTAAAACTCTATTCACCCCCCTCTAGAGAATACTCAGAGGCACACTGTGCACTTTCAATTGGTATCATAGGGAGGTTGATCACTAAAAGGTTAACAACTTGATCAAAAGATCTCCTCACTCTTATTTCTTTATTTACAAAATTAGTTAAAACTGTTTTATAAAGAAAAATGAGTTCTAAGGAATATGCATCAACAAGACCACCAGTGTGTAATTTGAATTAGTTTACACTCTGGAAGGCCAAAATAAAGCTCTATATGAACTCCATTGATGAAGACATCTTTAATGTTATCATTTCAGGTCCCCCAATCCCAGTCAGAAAAGATGCTAGTGGGACAGTAACACAAACTGTAGTCCCCAGAGTAGTGGATTGATTCTGAAAAGAATGTGAAAACATGTGATGCCAAAGCCATGAATATTCTGGTGTCAACTATGTCTGATGAGATATTCCCAAAAGTTGCTGATTGCAACTCTACCAAAGAAATCTGGGAATCACTTTCCATATTAGTTGAGGGCATCTCTGATGAAAGAAAGGAGAAAAAGTCCCTTCTCATATCCCAATATGAGAACTCTTAAAAAAAGACTGAAGAAAGCATAAATGAGATGTATGACAGGTTCAGTTTCATCATAAATGAGCTGAATGGTCTTGACAAAGAAATTTCTCTGACATAAATTAATGACAAACTCCTCATGTTCTTCCCAAGCACATGAGACTTAAGAATCTGGGCTATCAGAGATTCCAGGTGTCTCAGAGAAATATCTACATATGCTCTGCTAGGCAAACTCAAGTCATATGAGCTCCTACTAAAAAGCAGGGCTGAGTCAGAAGCCCGGGAAAGAATCTCAACTCCTAAGGAAAGGACACTTGCTCTAAAGGCTGCTGAAGGAGAGACTTCCACTTTTGAAGAAGAGATGTTCAATCTCTTGGCCAAATGATTCAACAGATGGGTCAAGACAGAGGACTCCTGAAGGAAGGAGAGGAGTTCAGGCAAACCAAGGTATAATAAAACTCCTAAATGGGAAATGATCTGCTTCTCTTGCAGAAAACCTGGGCACTTTGCCATAGAATGTCCTGAAGAGGAAAAGAACAAAAGCAGCAAGAAGAAGGAGCATAAGAAGAAATCCTTCATGAGGAAGGATAAGAAAAGGGGGAAAGGTTTCATTGTTGAAACCTGGAGTGATTCAGAGTCTGAGCCAAGTTCCTCTTCATTTGATAGTGATGAAGAGTGTGCAACTAAAGAAGCCTGCTTAATGGCT
Source organism: Dactylorhiza incarnata (assembly GCA_033032865.1). Lineage (NCBI taxonomy): Eukaryota > Viridiplantae > Streptophyta > Magnoliopsida > Asparagales > Orchidaceae > Dactylorhiza > Dactylorhiza incarnata. The sequence continues at coordinate 11,347,261 of JAWHQI010000010.1, read as the reverse complement.
CTGGAAGACTCTACTACAGAAAATCAGGTAACTATTTTTGATGAATTTGACTTTTCCTCGGAAGATTTTAAAGATTGTTTAAGAGAATTTTGTCAAGATTACATTAACAACTAAAAAGAACTTAACATAATCAGAAAAGAACTAGAAGACCTTAGGAAAGACAATCTGTACTCAGTTAACTATGATCTAAGAAATCAGATTTTTAAGAAAGAAAAAGAAATATACACTTTGACTAATGAAAATTCTAATTTAAAGAAAGAACTTACAAAAGCAAAAGCCTTTGAGGACTCCCTCAAAGGGAGGAGTCAAAAGCTTGAGGACATCTCACAAAATCTCTCCAAGAGATTTAACCATCTTGATCTTGAATCATTACCATCCACCAGCACACTAATCCCTAGCAAACTTGTCTGGGAGAATCCTATTACATTCATTAGGTCTAGTATAAATCAACCTATGAACAACTTAAAATCAGGGGAAGAACTAAATAACAACCATAATAAAATCATTATCTTCAATAGAGTGAATAATACTAATCACATAGGACTTCTAGGTAAGCACCCCTCATAAAATCTAATGAGAAATTATAAAATCCTTAATAAAAGAAATTATTTGTCGAATAGAACTCGACGCACTTTTAAAGATGTGTCAAATGAAACTCGACAGAGTTCTGCATATGCTTCGACACCATCTCGAAACAAGTATGTGGGCGCATTGAATTCTATTCGACGCAACCAATATTCTGCATCGAATCATTATCGGCGTAACTATGCAGACACGTCGAATTACACTCAACGCAACTCCAAAGATGCATCAATTTCTTATCGATGAATGTTTTTTGAAAGAAATCTCCAATCATATAGACCTCTCTCTTTTATCTCTAATTACCATCCTAGATGTTCCTTCTGTTTCAAAATTGGGCACAAATCTAAAAATTATTGGCATAATAAACCAGCACTTCTTCACCTTAAGGGGTACACTGAAAGACCAACCTATTCTTTCATAACTCCATATGATTATAGAAGAAAGAGACCCCAGCAAGTGAGGGTCTATGCTAATGTTTAATTTCATGTGCAGAAGGGAGATTATTCTACCACAAACCAGCAGTGGTATCTGGATAGTGGATGCTCCATGCATATGACTGGAGCAAAGAAGATGCTCGAAAACTTCAAGGCCAAGGAGGGCCCTAAGGTAATTTTTGGGAACTCCCACTCTGGTCAGACCAAAGGATATGGTGTGCTCAGAGTTGGAGAAATCTCCTTCTCTAAGGTAGCATATGTTGAATGTCTTCAGCATAATTTAATTAGTATCAGTCAGCTGTGTGATGGTGAATACAAAGTGGTATTCACCAAGTCCTTATGTCATATAGTTAGATCTATTACCAATCAGATAGTATTGACTGGTCTTAGGAAGGGAGAGGTCTATGTTGTAGATTATGAGTATGCTAAGTCAGAGATCTGCTTATTTAACTCTCAATTAAAAAACAATGAGTTGTCGCATAGGAGACTCAGTCGCCTAAATTTTAAGACCATAGCTAAATTGTCTAAGCTTAACCTAGTAAGAGGCTTACCAACAGGTAAGTTTAATAAAGACCATCCCTGTAGAGCCTGACAACTAGGAAAGTAGATCAAATCATCATTCAAACGAATTGGTAAGAATGATTCCCCCATAACCCTATCCCTATTGCACATGGACCTATTAGGTCTTATCTCCACACAAAATTGAGGAGTCGGTGCATGTGTTCTTTGATGAAGCTAACATCTTTTATAAGGGGAAGGAAACTTCCACCAACACTCTATTGAAGGAAGAAGACCAACTTGCAGATCAATTTGAACGGCTCAGCATCATGGACCAATCATCAGAGTGTTTGGACAGTGGGAACCAGAAGGCTGACACTGATTCAGATGAAGACTCTATTGTAAATGAGGATAAATGTCAAGCACCTGATCTACCAGCCACTGAGATCATTCTAGAGAATGTAGATGGTGCTCCTATAGTCAATGAACAAGTGGAACTTCATGAAGAAGAAAATCCTCTAAATAGCTCAACAAGAACCAGGATGACCCTAAAGGATCATCCTTTAACACGGGTTATAGGAGAGTTGACAATGGGAGTCATGACAAGGAATCAGATAACACATGAAACAATGTTGCTGTGTTATCTTTCACAGTATGAACCTAAGAAGATTGAAGAAGCAGACAGTGATCCTCACTAGATATCTGCAATGCAAGAGGAGCTAACTCAATTTGAAAGGAATAAGGTATGGACACTAGTTGAGAGACCAAGGAATTACCCAGTAATTGGAACCAAATGGGTATTCAAAAACAAGATGAATTCAACTGGAGTCGTAGTCAGGAACAAGGTCAGACTTGTGGCTCAAGACTATAGGCAAGATGAGGGGATTGACTTCAACCAGACATTTGCTCCAGTAGCAAGGCTGGAAGCCATCAGAATGTTTCTTGCATATGTTGCACACATGAAGATTAAAGCCTATCAGATGGATGTGAAGAGTACATTCCTAAATAGAACTCTTCAGGATGAAGTATATGTGGAGCAACCCCCAGGAATTGTCAATCCATCTTTTCCCTCCTTTGTGTATAGATTAGATAAAGCATTGTATGGACGAAAGCAAGCTCCAAGAGCTTGGTATGAGACCTTATCCACCTTTCTTCTGGAACACTCCTTTGAAAGAGATAAAGTGGATAAAGTACTCTTCGCAAGAGCACATAAAAATCATCTCCTACTAGTACATATATATGTAGATGATATTATATTTGGGTCAACAGATCAAACACTATGCAAAAGATTTGAATACCTAATGCAGCCTAGATTTGAAATGAGTAGCATGGGGGAATTATCCTATTTCCTAGGCCTTCAAGTAAGGCAAAATAAAGATGGCATTTTCATATCCCAATTCAAGTTGAAAGTGAGGTTAGATCTTAAATTAACTCTAGAGGCGAGGTGAATAGAGTATTAAAACTTTTTCCCATATTTTTATAGCGGAATTAAAAATACTGATATAAGTATATGTGTAGAGAGTGTTTTATAAAAACTAAATAACAACAAATAAAGAAATCAGCACAACAACAAAACACAGAAATTCACAGCACATAAGACACAAGGAATTTTACAGTAGTTCCCCAATAACCTGGGTAAGTCTACTCTTCTACCACACTTGGTAGGATCCACTAGGAGGTTTGATCAGGTGCCCTCACACCAAGGTGATTTTGTTCAGGTGTCCACACACCACAGAGATTTTGATCAGGTGCTCAAAACCAACAGGATTTTTTGATCAGGTGTCTTGCCACCAAGGAGGTCAACTTTTGAAGGGAGTTTTAACCCTGTACAAAATGGGATAAAGAGGGGTTTAGATGTTCTTCTCTGTCAAGATGCTAAGAGAAGACTCTAATGGATGTTGATGTATAAGAGAACTCCTATGTCTGATATGAGATGTTTGACAGTTGATTTGCTGGAGCTTTTCTTGAAAGAAATGATCTTCCTATAACTGATTAAACTGAGAGAACAAGTTCTCCAATTTGTTTTTGCTCTTTTGAAGATCTGAAAGCTTGCAGCAGAGATCTGAGAGATTGATCTTGATGATGTTGTTCTCAGAAAATGAAGGTGCTGCTTTGAGGAAGAAGAAGATTGAAAATTGTTTTCTCTATCTGTGCTTATTCTTCTTCTTCTTTCTTTTCTGATTCTTGCAGCAAAATGACTGAGAGAGGATGTTGAAGATGTTCTCAGTATGTAAGAGCTGCTCGAGAAGGAGGAAGAAGAATATCTGTTAGCTATATGTTTCTTCTTTTTTTCCTGTCTGATTTTCTTTCTTTCTTTTTCTCTGTCGTTTTCTGTACAACAATATGTTCTGTGATGATCTGTCGTGTAAGCTTGTGTATAATCTATTGTATATCTTCTGCCTTTTCTCTTTTCAAATTTCTGACAGCTATTAAATGTAAATCCCTTATATTAAGGAATAACATGCGCTGAAGAGATATCAGTACAGTACTGCTACGCCGTTTAGCTTTTTCCTTTTATATGAAATGTCCTTTTATGCTGGAAGTCAACAGCTATAACTTGAATAAATAAAAGGAAATATATTTTCCTTACTTGATCTGACAGAAAGAGCCGTTGATGTTTGTCGATCTGAGTTCAGAGAATGAAATGATATAATCTTTCTGAAATTTCTGAACTTAAATAATAATTCTTCGATCTGAACAAAATTCGTCGAATGCAGATTCGTCGACCTCAAGATTTTCGTCGAACACAAAATTTACTTCGTCGATCTCAATTGAATCTTGCTGGAATAATTAATTTTGTTAATCTGTGAGAACTTTCGTCGATCTGAATGTGTTCGTCGAACGCAGACTAGAGTTCATCGAACATAGAGAACAAGTCTGTTCGTTGAGCGCAGTATGCAAGCCATTCGCCGAACGCAGAGAGCTTGCCGTTCATCGAACGCAGATAGCCGTTCGTCGAACGCAGTGTGGAGTTCGTCGAATGCAGAATCTGAATGAAATCTCTAGTTCTAACAGCCTAAACTCTTGACCCATAAACTATACATTGGGGTCAACTTTGTCCTTAGTCAACATATAGTGATCCTAGCCCAAATCAGAAATAGGGTTGTTCCAACAATCTCCCCCTATTTGGGTTAGGACACTATTTGACAAAAAATTGAAAATAAACAAATACTAATACAGCAAAAACAACAGAGCATGAATATATCTGATATATTTTAAATATTTTATCAGATATAAAATAAATAGTACTCTAAGTTTTGAAACATTTCAATGAAAATAAAACTGATAGAAATACAATCAGAACCTTTGATTTTTCTGAATTCTGTCATCTGAATTCTGAAATTCTGATTTTGTCTGAACTGTATTGTTCTGAATTCTGATCTGTAACTAAACTATATCTGCTATGTAAATCAGCTTTCTGAATTTGTTGAACTGAATCTTTATATTCTGAATATATTATCTGCTGCTTCTTTTAAACAAAAAACAGTATTCTGAATCTGCATAGAAATATTGGAATCTGCTTTCTTATCTGAACAGCTTTATAATTTTGATTAGCTGTGCTTGAAGCAATAACTGATACTGAATTTGCTATATTAAAATTCTTCTTCTGAGCTGTATCTGCATCTGAACTTGATCATGATCTTTATCTGAATTTTTCTGAAACAGAAACTACAAACAACAAACTGCTGTGAGCTTTATCAGCAAACTATTGTGAGCTTTATCAAGCTTCTTCATACAGCAACTCCCCTGAGAGTGTCTCCCCCTAAGACTGGAGGTCCTTGTCTAGTTTATAGAACAACTCCCCCTGAGTAACTGCATCAAATGGGGCTTGTTCATATAAACATCTCCCCCTTCCTAGTTTCAGGAAAGCCCTGAAGCTAGGCCCCTTGAAGAAGGGACATTTGATGGAAGTAGGGAAGGATGCAAGATTGTCATTGCTATTGTTCCTGTACAATAAAATAGAGATCAAGTGCAAAGGGAACTAGAAAGAGAAGCAATTCTATAGGCATTTATATATAATAAAATATTTGATAAATGATAACAGGCTGAAATAAAAAGCTTCATAAAACCGGGTTTAATGAAGAGATGGGTAAGTAGAAAACTTAATTTTTTTTAACAGATTGAATCTCCATCTATCATACCTAGCTGATTTATAAAGAAGATATGTTTCTTTTCATCCAAAGGCTTGGTGAAAATGTCAGCTCTTTGGAAATCAGTAGAGATGAATTGTAGGCAAATTTTGTTTTTATCTACATTATCCCTAAGGAAGTGGTGCCTAATCTCTATTTGTTTAGTCCTACTATGGAGAACTGGATTTTGTGCTATAGATATTGCACTAGTATTGTCACAAAATATAATTGAATTATTTAAGTTGACACCATAGTCTAGGAGCTGATTTTGTATCAACAATATCTGTGAGCAGCAACTGCCTGCAGCTATGTATTCAGCTTCAGCTGTTGATGTAGACACAGATGTTTGTTTCTTACAAAACCAAGACACAAGCCTATCAACAAGAAACTGGCAAGTTCCTGATGTGCTTTTCCTGTCTACTCTGCATCCAGCATAATCTGAGTCTGAGAATCTAGTTAATTCAAATTCAGATGTTGTTGGATACCAAAGTCCTAGATTAGGGCAACCCTTTATATATCTCAAAATTCTTTTTAATAAAATTAGATGAGATTCTTTGGGGTTAACTTGAAACCTAGCACAAATACAAGTAGCAAACATTATAACTGGCCTACTTGCTGTTAAATAAAGTAATGAGCCAACAATTGCTCTATATACCTTCTGATCAACAGGTTTCCCTGATTCATCAGCATCAATAACAGCATTAGTGGGCATGGGTGTTTTCATGGTGGAAGAATCAGACATACCAAATCTTTTCACTAATTCCTTAGCATACTTAGATTGGGATATGAAGATTCCATTTGGAGTTTGCTTCACTTGAAGACCAAGGAAGTATAATAGTTCACCCATACTACTCATTTCAAATTAGATTGCATTAGATCAGAAAATCTTTTGCATAAGTTTGAATCAGTAGAGCCAAAGATAATGTCATCTACATATATTTGAACTAGTAATGTTTGATTTTTATGTATCCTGAAAAATAAAGTTTTATCTACTATGCCTCTACAGAATTTATTCTCTAAAAGAAAACTAGCTAAGGTCTCATACCATGCTCTGGGAGCTTGTTTAAGACCATAGAGAGCTTTATTAAGCTTAAATACAAAAGAAGAGTGAGTTGGAGAGATGAAACCTGGTGGTTGTTCCACATAGACTTCTTCTTTGATTTCTCCATTCAAAAATGCACTCTTTACATCCATTTGATAAACCTTGAATTTCTTGTATGCAGCAAATGCAAGGAAAATCCTGATTGCTTCTAATCTTGCAACTGGTGAAAAAGTTTGATCATAGTCTATTCCTTCTTCTTGTGAGTATCCTTGAGCTACTAGTCTAGCTTTGTTTCTTACAATGTTGCCATCTGCATCTAGTTTATTCCTGTGGACCCACTTAGTTCCAATGACTGGATGATTATTTGGTCTAGGAACCAAATCCCAAACTTTGTTTGTCTCAAACTGATTGAGCTCCTCTTGCATAGCAATGATCCAGTTGGGATCTTGTTCTACATCTTGTAGGGATTGAGGTTCAATCTGAGAGAGAAAACAAGTGTGCATCATATTCTGATTTACTTGATGTCTTGTTTGCACACCTGCTGAAATATCACCAATAATTTGAGATATTTGGTGATCTCTAACTGTGATGTGATCAACAGTTGGAGTGGGTTCAGCAATAATTTCCACTTGGGGAATTTGTTCAGCTGCTATATCCTGTGGAGGATGATCTGTTGTTATCTGATTTAATCTGTCAGCAAAATCTAGGTGATTTTCTTCTTCACTTTCTTCAGCATTCTGCTGTACAGGATTCAAAAATCCTTCTTTATGTAGAGCTAATTGATCTAGCTGCTCACATAGTGTAGGTACCTGTAAATTTTCTATGGTAGAAGAATTCTTCTCCTTATAAAACATATTAGTTTCATCAAAGGAAAAATGCATAGATTCTTCAATCTTAAGAGAAGATTTGTTATAAATCCTATATGCTTTGTTGATTAATGAATAACCTAAGAAAATTCCTTCTTCAGATTTTGGTTCAAATTTCCTAAGGTATTTCTTATCATTATTGTGAACAAAACATCTACAGCCAAATGCTCTAAAATAGTTAACTTTAGGTTTCTTCCCTTTAAGTAATTCATAATGAGTCGTACCCTCAAGTTTGTGTATCAAACTTTTATTCAATACATAGTTTGCTGTGCTAACAGCCTCTGCCCAAAAAGATACGGGCAAATTATCATCTGCAAGCAATGTTCTTGCTGATTCAATTAGAGTTCTATTTTTCCTTTCAACTACCCCATTTTGTTGAGGAGTTCTAGGAGTTGAGAAGCGATGCCTGATACCTTCCTTCTCACAGAATTCTTGCATGAGAAGAGACTCAAACTCAGTGCCATGATCACTTCTGATCAATGCAACTATAGTAGAGTACTCAATATTATGCTCTTAAGAAAGTATGTAAGAACTTTAAAGTTATCTGACTTTTCTCTCAAAAAGAACACCCAAGTGAATCTAGAGAAGTCATCTACAATAACTAGAGTGTAAGACTTCCCCCCTAAACTCTTTGTTGCAGTAGGTCCAAAAAGATCCATATGTAGCAAATATAAGATTCTAGGTGAATCACTTTTAGATAATGATTTAAAACTATTTTTAGTTTGCTTGCCTAGTTGACATGCCCTAGAAAGACCTTCTTTCTTGTATGAACCTAAAGGTAAACCTCTAACAAGGTTGTCCTTAGATAATTTAGCAATGGTCCTAAGGTTTACATGTCCTAATCTCTTATGCCAAAGTTAACTAGGTTTGCTTAATTCATTAAATAAACAAATTTCTGATTTAGATGAATTGAAATTTACTAAATAAATATTACCTTGTCTAATACCTGATAAAACAATTAACATTGTCAGAAGATTTAATAAGGCATTTTAATTTATTAAAGGTTACCTGATACCCTTCATCACATAATTGACTTATGCTGATGAGATTGTGCTTCAATCCCTTGACATAAGCTACCTCTTTGAAGGTGACTTCTCCAACCTTGACTTTTCCATAGCCTTTTGTTTGTCCATAGTTGGAGTCTCCAAATATTACTTTTGGTCCAAGCTTTGCCTTGTAGTTGTTCAGGTTGACCTTGTTTCCTGTCATATGTTTTGAACAGCCACTATCCAAATACCATTTTTCATTTATTCTTGGACAGCTGTGTACCTGCAAAAACAGAAAAACAATCTATTTGTTCTTGACCCAGATTAGCTTGGGTCTTTTTGTATTTCCACAAAAATCTAAAATAAAAGACATTTCAGGTTGGTCCTTGTAACCTTGTGGATGATATCTCCTTGGAGGTATTATCCATTCAGTGAAAGGATTGATAGAATGTGAAGAATAAGAATTGTTCAGATTTGTTGTATAGTTTCTGTTCGATGAACTGGGCTGAGTTCGTCGAGCCCCATTCATATAATGACTATATTGAAAATCTATCTTCAGAGTTCGTCGAGCTCCGTTCAACGAAGTGGTTACATTTCGTCAAGCTCCGTTCGACGAATTCTACTGAATTCTGCTATTCTCGACAGTCTTACTTGAAATGAATTTCTTTATTCCTACAACCTCTTTGCTCTTAGCATAGATGAATTTTATAGGTGAAGATAATATGTTCTTCTTAATCAGATGTGGCTCACATGATGAAGCACCCAAGCCTAGTTTGCTCTTATGTATAGCATTGACAGTGCTTGTAATGTCCATCAGTTTGATGCTTCTCTCATTTAGGGATTCTTCAAATTCCTTAGCCTCTGAAAGTTTATTCTCAATGAGAATAATTTGTTCTCTAGAGGCAGCCAAATCTTTCTTAAGATTTACATTTTCTTCACTTATATTTTTCATTTCAGCTAGCTTACTTCTGAGTGAGATTATTTCTTTCTCAGATTTTAGTAAGTCTAAGCAAAGAACCTTGAATTCAGCTTTGAATTCAACTGAAGTAAAATCAAAGTTATATATTACCTAATCAGCATCAATTTCTGCTTCTGATTCTGATTCTTCTTCATCAGAATTGTTGGCTGAGGCATTGATTGCCATAATGCAGAAGTTCTTCTCTTCTTCATTATCTTCATCATCACTAGATGATGATGCATTTCCTGACTCACTGCCTGAGTCATAAATTGCCATCAGGAACTGATCATTCTCCTTTGATTCTTCTTCATTCTCTGAAGAACTGGATGACTGTTCTGATTCAGTGTCACTCCAGGTTTCTGCTACAAATCCTTTTCCCTTCTTTTGATGTTTGTGGGAGGAAGACTTGCCGGAGTGTCTTCTTTCCTCTTTTTTAGTTCTCTTCTCCTTCTTCTGATTTTCTGGACAATCTGGCAGAATATGTCCAGGTTTCCTGCAACCATAATAAATGATTTCTTTAGAATTTGACTTGTCATACCTGGCTTTTCATGGCTCCTGGATGACTTTTTCCTGAAGCCTTTTCTTGCCATCTTGTAGAACCTTTTGGCTAGAAGGTTCATGAACTCCTCATCTCTTGGAGCTTTTTCTTCTTCTTCGGCTGCTTTGAAGGCTATGTTCCTTTCCTTCTTTGTTGCTGGAGATGAAGTGGACTGTTCAGCTTCCCTGGATTTGATGAGCTGCTCATAGGATTTGAGCTTGCCCAACAATGTTTCATTAGAAACCTCATTGAGGATTCTGGCTTCCTTGATTGGCCAGATTCAAGAATCCCATGTGCTGGGGAAGCACATTAAGATCTTGTCATTGACCTCAGTGATAGAGATCACTTTATCCAAGGTCTTCAGCTCATTTATTATGAGACTGAGCCTATTGTACATATCAGCAACACTTTCAGATTCTCCCTTCTTGAAATTCTCATATTGAGAAATGAGATGGGACCTTCTGTCCTTCCTTTCATCAGCAGATCCCTCAACCATGTTGTTGAGAGAAATCCATATTTCTCTTGCTGAGGTGCATTCCACCACTCTCTGAAAAATGTCATCAGACATTGTTTGAGCCAGAATGTTCATGGCTTTTGCATCAGCACTCCTTTGCTTTTTCTGGGCTTCTATCCATTCAGGAGGTGGAACAGCATTGTTGGCAGTTGTGGTTTCATCACTAGTTGTTGCTGTGGGAGCTGGAGGTCCTGTCAAAATTACATTGAAGATTTCCTCATCAATAGAATTCATGCACAGCCTAATCCTTGCTTTCCATAATGCAAACTTACTGAGATTGCACATAGGAGGTCTTGTGCTAGAATACTCTTTGTTTTGTGCCATGAGTTTTTAACAGAAATAAATAAAATAAAAACTCTAAAAGAATTTAAGATCTAATTGATCTTTGTGATTCAGGTGTTAGCCTGTAATGAATCAACAGCCCTCTGATACCAATTGAAAGTGAGGTTAGATCTTAAATTAACTCTAGAGAGGGGGTGAATAGAGTATTAAAACTTTTTCCCTTAGTTTTATAGCGGAATTAAAAATACTGATATAAGTATATGTGTATAGAGTGTTTTATAAAAACTAAATAACAACAAATAAAGAAATCAGCACAACAACAAAACACAGAAATTCACAGCACAAAAGACACAAGGAATTTTATAGTAGTTCCCCAATAACCTGGGTACGTCTACTCTTCTACCACACTTGGTAGGATCCACTAGGAGGTTTGATCAGGTGCCCTCACACCAAGGTGATTTTGTTCAAGTGTCCACACACCACAGATCTTTTGATCAGGTGCTCAAAACCAACAGGATTTTTTGATCAGGTGTCTTGCCACCAAGGAGGTCAACTTTTGAAGGGAGTTTTAACCCTGTACAAAATGGAATAGAGAGGGGTTTAGATGCTCTTCTCTATCAAGATGTTGAGAGAAGACTCTAGTGGATGTTGATGTAGAAAAGAACTCCTCTGTCTGATATGAGATGTTTGACAGTTGATTTGCTGGAGCTTTTCTTGAAAGAAATGATCTTCCTGTTGCTGATTAAACTGAGAGAACAAGTTCTCCAATTTGTTTTTGCTCTTTTGAAGATCTGAAAGCTTGCAGCAGAGATCTGAGAGATTGATCTTTATGATGTTGTTCTCAGAAAATGAAGGTGCTGCTTTGAGGAAGAAGAAGACTGAAAATTATTTTCTCTATCTGTGTTTGTTCTTCTTCTTCTTTCTTTTTTGATTCTTGCAGCAAAATGACATAGATAGGATGTTGAAGATGTTCTCAGTATGTAAGAGCTGCTCGAGAAGGAGGAAGAAGAAGATCTGTTAGCTATATGTTTCTTCTTTTTTTCCTGTCTCCTTTTCTTTCTTTCTTTTTCTCTGTCGTTTTCTGTACAACAATATGTTCTGTGATGATCTGTCGTGTAAGCTTGTGTATATTCTGCTGTATATCTTCTGCCTTTTCTCTTTTCAAATTTCTGACAGCTATTAAATGCAAATCCCTTATATTAAGGAATAATATGCGCTGAAGAGATATCAGTACAGTACTGCTGCGCCGTTTAGCTTTTTCCTTTTATACGAAATGTCCTTTTCTGTTGGAAGTCAACGGCTATAACTTGAATAAATAAAAGGAAATATATTTTCTTTACTTGATCTGACAGAAAGAGCCGTTGATGTTAGTCGATCTGAGTTCAGAGAATGAAATGATATAATCTTTCTGAAATTTCGGAACTTAAATAATAATTCTTCGATCTGAACAAAATTCGTCGAACACAAAATTTACTTCGTCGATCTCAATTGAATCTTGCTGGAATAATTAATTTTGTTGATCTGTGAGAACTTTCGTCGATCTGAATGTGTTCATCGAACGCAAACTGGAGTTCATCGAATGCGGAGAACAAGTCTGTTCGTTGAGTGCAGAACGCAAGCCGTTCGTCGAACGCAGAGAGCTTGTCGTTCGTCGAACGCAGATAGCCGTTCGTCGAACACAGTATGCAGTTCGTCGAACGCAGAATCTGAATGAAATCTCTAGTTCTAACAGCCTAAACTCTTGACCCATAAAATATACATTGGGGTCAACTTTGTCTTTAGTCAACATATAGTGATCCTAGCCCAAATCAGAAATAGGGTTGTTCCAACACATGTATACAGGAGAACTCATCAAGAGGTTTGGGATGGAAAATTTCTATGTCATGAAAACCCCCATGGCTACCAATGCTGTTCTTGATAGAGATGAAAATGGTAAGTCATTTGATCAGAAGACTTACAGAGCAGCCATTGGCTCTCTTCTCTATCTGACAGCTAGCAGACCAGATATAATGTTTGTTACCTGTATACGTGTTAGGTTTCAGGTGGACCCTAAGGAATCCCATATGAGTTCTGTAAAAAGGATTCTCATATATCTAAAGGGTACACCTGAACTTGGCTTGTGGTATCTAGCAGAATCTGGATTTGACTTAGTTGGTTATTCAGATGCAGACTATGCTGGATGTAGGCTAGATAGAAAAAACACCTCAGGAACCTGTCAATTCCTGGGTGCTAGACTGATCTCATGGTTTAGCAAGAAGAAAACCTTAGTCTCCACTTCTACAGCTGAAGTTGAGTATATAGTTTCAGGAAGTTGCGGCTTATAAATATTATGGATGCTACATCAGTCGTTAGACAATATCATCTCTCTTGACAATTCCATAATATTTTGTGACACCTCTAGTGCTGTTTCCATAGCTTCCAATCATGTTCTCCACAGCAGAACTAAGCACATAGAGATAAGGCAACACTTTCTCAGGAACAATGTTGAGAAGGGTAAGATCAATCTTCAATACATTTCTACTGATAGTCAAAGGGCTGACATCTTCACTAAGACGCTTGATGAAAGTAAGCACAAGTTCTTCATCAATGCACTGGGAATGCTTGATGGGGATCTCTAGGTCACCTTTATTATGTACTCAAATCTATTTTTCATAGAAAGGTCTTACTGGGAAAAATAGTAAAATATTTAAAAGAAACACATAACTATTTATTCAGAGCTGCGTCGAATACAAATTGACATACCATCGATTTCTATTCGATGATAGCTCCGAGAGTTGGCTAGGATAGTTCATTAGAATAGCACTCGATGCAGCGTCAAATACATATCGACATCTATGTCGACATCATATATGCTGTCTTTATTCGGAGCAACATCGACTTTTACTCGACGCTACATCGACTATGCAAAAGCATGCACTGTCTTGCTATTTAGTGTCTTGGCATGTTGTTTTCACCTTTTTTCGACGTTGCTTGGAATACAACCCTGGGTTGCAATGAATCATCTTCTTTTAAGCAACTTAGGTGTCGAATCTGTTGTGCTTTCGAATTCTTTCTGTCGCTCTCTTGCTTCTCCCTTCTACTCCCCTCTTCCACCTTCTCTTGTAGGTACTCACAAGAGGTAAATTGCGTCTCTCCAAAATCAACAAGAGCTTGTTGAAGCTGTTAATCTTGCCCTAGAGACACTCTTGTCTCATTTCTCATCCCTCTATCTGGAATTCTCTGACGAATGTTACAAGAAACTATGTCTTCAACACAGGAGGTTGTGAAACCTTACAACCCAGAAAAGGGATCTTGAAAGGGAATTGCAATCATCCCTAATGCCTGCTGAGGTCTTTATATCATGTCTATAAGATATAAAGCAGGGGGAGAAGTTTGACAGTAGGCCCAGGCTGCCTCAAGATTCAATATATACAACGTTTCTTCCCTCTCCCTATGTCTCTGAAGGTGAACCGGTTATCACCTCCAAGATCCTTCTAGAACCTTCACCATTCTCTCCCCCAAGGATTCTGCCTTCCATACAGGGGGAGTCATCAAAACAGGGGGAGTCTTATTTGTTTTCAGATGATAATGACTATCTGAAAAGTCTGCAGGAGTCAAAAGAATGGAATGAGCTACCTCTCCCTGAAACAATTGATTTTAGGCCCTACTCTGAAGAATCCACAACAACACCATCTTCAGTCAAGCCTGCTGATCAGGTCATTGAACTTGCTCCAGTATCCCCACCACCATCTCAGCTCCCTCATTATACTACTCCAGCACCCACTCCAATTTCTCAAGCACCAGTCTTCAGAGGAAGACCTACATACAGAGGAAGGGGGCATGCATGGAATTTCAGAGGAAGGGGAAGAGATGTTAGAGGAAGAGGATATGAAGGAGATATACCAATCTAGGAGAGGTGTACAAAAGAGCAAAGAAAACAGTACAAGAAGGACAGATCATACTACAAAACTTATGAGAAGGTTGAAATCCCTGAAAATAAAATGAAGGAATATATTGATCCAAAGCTTGACAGTGCCCTAGATGAAATTAGTGAAAGGGATAAATATGAGTATGAAGCTTCTGAAAGAGATCTTCAAGAAAAGAGAAGGTTATTTATTGTGAGGCTGCAGAAGGGTAAGGATGCTGTAGAAAAAGACCAACTACAAGTATGTAGAAAGAAAATTCAGAAAGGTTTATGAGGCCTAATCTACTTTTCTCAAAAAGAGAAAGTAGATCATTTCTTGGGTAACTAACTCTGATAAATAGTTATTTATATCAATCTAATGTTTTTTTAGTTTACCATTTCTTTCAGTCTATTGATATGTGTATATGTGCTTGTATTTAATTTTATGTCAAAGTTTGTTTGAAATCACTTAATCAAATTATAAAATTTGTTAAGATAAATAAGGGGAGATTGTTTGGAAAAACACTTTTCGATTTATCTAACAAATTATCTTAAATTGATTTCATCAGTTAGGTTGTATTACCCACATTCTATTGAAAGGGTAAATAGGTCATTATATGTCCTAGGATAACACATTCACTTACTGTGTCAAGACCAGGCCCGAGAGAAGCACAAATTCAGTTAAGTTAAAACTTGCATTTCTAATAGAAGTCGACGCAAATTTTACTAGATGTCGACATAAGTCTGACTGAAAGTCGAAGTAACTCAATCTGCCTGTCGAAGTATCAAGACAAGTTGACACAATGTCAAAAGGAACTTAACGCAGAAGGAAGAGCCAGTCGAAGCAATCTCAGAAGTCGACGCAACTTCAACTTCAATTCGACGCAGAAGATAGTTCAAGTCTAAGTCTTCAACTCGACGAATACGTCGAAAAGTAATCGAAGCAACGTCAACATCTGAGTTTAGCCAGAGCTAAGAAGGAATTCGAAGCCATAGGTGCGTCGATATGATGAAAGATGAAGTCAACGCAGCATCGAGTACATCAGAAATAAAAGGTTTTCTGCTGTCCTTTCTGGTTTTTTTCCAGATGATCTGCAAGGCTCAACTATGCTCTCCAACGGCTTGTTTATTGCCAAGAATGGAAAGGAGTATTCCAGAAATACAGCAAAGACATTCTTGGAATTTATTCAAATCAGATGGATGGGTCGAGAACAAAAATAGAAGAAA
This sequence comes from Dactylorhiza incarnata, assembly GCA_033032865.1. Classification (NCBI taxonomy): domain Eukaryota; kingdom Viridiplantae; phylum Streptophyta; class Magnoliopsida; order Asparagales; family Orchidaceae; genus Dactylorhiza; species Dactylorhiza incarnata. The sequence continues at coordinate 11,331,321 of JAWHQI010000010.1, read as the reverse complement.
ATATCAATTGTCCAATGGACATTCCTTCTAAGGATATTCCAGGAGAAGAAAGAAATTCAAACTCAAATGATAGAGAATAAGTATGCTGAGAGAAAAAGAAAACACAACCAACTGATTAATTATTCTGTTTGTCGAGTTGGGCTTCTTCTTCTTCCTCCAACCCTAAGAGAATAGAATAACAACTCCTCTGCACAGAAAAAATCATAACAACACTACCGCCTATTCTTCTACATCACATAGTAGCAAGTCAAGAAAAGTGCATAGAAGATCAGGATCAAGCTCATAACCCTTGCAATCATTACTATCTTATGCAAGGGTTCTTCATATTCAGATCCTGAGATAAATAGAAACAACAACATTCAAAGAAATAGCTTCTGAAGAATTCTTACAGAAGAATTCTATTCTCTTCTTTCTTCTCCTTCTACCATTTTCATTCTCCGACTGTAAAAGAGTTTTAAGAATCCCTCTTTCAAAAGATTCAGTGGTTCTAAGAGTATCCTTATCAAAAGACTCGGTGGTTCTAAGAGTCTCCTTATCAATAGACTCAGTGGTTCTGAGAGTCTCCTTATCAAAAGACTCAGCCACAGATAGTGCAATCCTACCAGGGAGGTAGAAGAGGGGACTACCCACATTTTGGGGAACCACTATAAAAATTATGTGTCTTCTGGATTGATTTTCCATGTTGTCCAGTTTACTACTTTTCTAGTATAAATTTTCTGTATTTACTTTATTCTGTTTTGTTATTATTGATTGCATAATACTTATAAGTTTTATTGTTTGTGCATAACTAGGTATACAAGTTTTAAAACTCAATTCACCCCCCTCTAGAGAATACTAACATGCACACTATGCACTTTCAGTTGTGAGGATATGACTACATGGCTGATCAAGACCATGTCGTTGAGATCGTCTCGTCGACACAGCTAAGAAAGGCCATGTCGCCGAGATCATCTTGATGACACAGCTAAGAAAGGCCATGTCGTCGAGTTCTTCTCGACGACACAGCTAAGAAAGGCCATGAGGTCGAGATCATCTAGATGACACTGTTAAGAAGAGCCATGTCATTGAGATCAACTTGAAGACAGAGCTGAGTAAGTCCATGCCCTCGAGATCATATAGATGACACAGGATAAACTACTGTGTCAGCTAAACCATCAAGCTGACATAGATAGAAGTTGTGTGCAAAAAAATTTTTGGGTTTTCCCTATTTTAATCAGACGATGAATCTGTTTTGCAAATCCCGTCTTTCTTTCGTCAGAACTCCTCGAAACTCATGCCTTTTGGATATGACATGTTCCCGAAGTTAAATAAAACTGAGGTTAAGACTTAGGTCATTATACCTTAGTCTTTCTCTCTCCAAGCTCGAGGTAGAAGCTTTACGAAGAAGAAGATGATGAAGAAGATTCAATCGGCCATTGACGGAGCCCCGAAGCTCCGAATCGTGAGCCGTTTCCAGATCCACGGAAAGCAGCCCATTGCGGTTCTTTCCATCCGATTGAAATCTCATATTTTTGGCTCCAAAGAGAGCGCTGGCAAGGGTAACGATCCTTCCTCCCGGTCTTAGGACATGTTTTGTTCCTTTCATCCCTTTTATATGCTTACATAGGGTTGTCTCTTTCACTAATTAGTGAAGTGTAGGAGTCCCTTTATTTCTTCAGAACTCTGAGTTGATTGTGTCTGTCCCCGACATTTATTGCATATAGAAATTCAGTAGTCATATGGATTTTTGTCGTTAGCCCAGATTGGTGATGCTTCATTTTGACGTGAATTTAGGTTAAGCCTAGAATGTGTGCCAGAGAATGACTCCATGAAATACGTCATCGTATTGCAGGAGTTGAGTTTTAGGGTGACTTTTGGAGATCCTAACAGAAGCCTCGTGCTTGGGTTGTGGTTGAATGCAAATCTTCACCACGAGTTTTGAAGTGGATTGGTCTTGTACATCCTTCATTGGTCATTTTTGTGAAGCATATATCCTCTTGGAATGATTAGATGCGTAGCTTATCTTTTGTGTAGCACTTATATGTGTCAAACCCTTACGGGTCGAGGCGAAGCTGTACCCGCATCATGCGATAGATCATGATGAATAGAGCATGTGAAAAGCAGAACCGAACCCGTTTCCATGCAGATCGCTGAGAGGTCCCAACCTCTTGTGCATCGTGCGATCATGGGAGAGGTCGTGGAAGGTGTTCACCTAGACCGGCCAGAAGCACTTTTCCCACCTGAGATGGTATAACTTAGGGTGGTGTTGGAACTTGTGAAAGAGTACTTTGGAGACCTGCTTTGCGTGCATGAAATGCATGGTTATGAGTACCCACATTTGTATTGTTATGAATTGATGTTATATTAGCCTCATGCGGTTGCTTCGGCGGTTGTGGGGATCCTCTGGGTGAACCCAACTAACATCATGTGCATACCTAGGTTCCCTTTTCTTTGATGCTCAAACTAGAAGATTGATTGTGCTTGAAACCTCAACTTGTGTAGAGTAGATGCACTTTCTTTATATTATTATATGTTGCATGTACGACTTGCTTGCAGGTTAGAGGTGCCCCGCCCCTGAGAAGGCTAGAATGGCCAGGGGGTGGGATCATTATGCGGATTGAAGCCATTTGTGGATGGTGTAGGTGCTGGTGAGGCGAACGGGAAATAGCGGGTTGAAGCCATTTGTTGTGTTGTCCCTTGAAGGCCAGCCTTATTTTACCGCTTTCCCTGAATTGTCAGCCTGCGTGCCGATATATGTTGATAAGTTAATTACATTGTTGAATGTAAGTCCTTAAGGCCATAACTTAATTGATATATTCCTGAGATGGTGGACATTCTGAAATTATTGTTTAATGAAAATTTCTGCTTACGCTTTGTTAATACTCTGGTGTAGTTCCTTTCTATTTATCACCTTTTAACGTCTAACTAGTGTGTTCAATATGGCATGGGGTCCCGGCCGGACCTATTAATATATTGTTTGTACTGGCAGGGTGTTACATAAACTTACTAAGATACCAATCTCGAGCCCTACTTGATCCCCTTGTATTGCGATCTTCGGATCCAATCTCGCAAAGGGCATTAGAAAAAAGGAAGTTATAAGGCCTACTTGACCCCCCCCCATGTTTTGCGATCTCCAAATCTAATCTCGCGGAGGGCTTTAGGCAAAAGGAAGTTTTCAAAGCTTACTTGATCCCGATCTCCAGATTTGATCTTGCGGAGGGCTTTAAATAAGGGAATCGACGGAACTTACTTGAGACCCCTTGAATTGAAATCACATGATCCAATCTCATATGGAGTACTTTAAGCTTCCAGATCTTTCCACTGGAATCTGCCATACTCCACAGACGGATGTAAAACCACTACGATAGCTTTCTCTAGAAATGACCGCAACTTGTATATGTGGAATGCCATATATAGATTCGAGTGATAGAATAGTTTTACCTAGCGTCAATAGAGATACTGCTACTACTAGGGTGCCTTTTTAGAACAAGCTTCCCATAGAGGATGCCTTATTCCCAACTGGTCCACCTTAGTGAATAGATTTGGAGACACCTTGAAGGATGAGACTAACTTCTAAGGTTCCCAAGAAATATTAGAATAAAGTGCCTTTTTGAGAGAAAGCATTCCCATAGTGGATGCCTTATGCCCAACTGGTTCACCTTCGTAGATAGCTCTCAAGGTTCGACGAAAAGTGTTGGGAATCATCCCCTCATGATTCCTGATTTGGAGAAGTCACCAATTCAAGAGAACTTCACTATTTATTTAATTATCTTCTTAGCTTTTTTATCTCAGTAGAAGACAAGTTCATAGAATGTCGAACTGACGAATATCGTCGAAAAGAAGCCTTAACGTCGATAGGGCTAAGTCAGAACAGATATCGTCGTAAAAGAGGCATGTCGTCGATAAGGCTGAACAAGACAAGTATCGTTGTAAAGAAGCCTTGTCGTTGAAAGGCTAAGTAAAACTGATGTCAATGATATCGTTGTAAAGAAGCCATGACGTCGAGAAGACTAAAGAAGGTCATATGAAGACGGGCAGTTGTTGAAGAATGTTCTGTCGACATGATATCTATTATGTCGTTGACAACATAAGGTGGTCACAACGATATCAAGCAATCAAGAAGATTGCATCGACATCAGTTAGATGAATTCATGTTGTCTTAAATGCAAGTACAAAAGGGATGTCCCGTGTCGTCGAGATATCTCTATCTGAAGAAGAATTGAAGATGAAGCTAGTCCAAGACAACGATAAGTCCTTCCGTCGAGATAATGTCCATGTCGTCGTAACCATGGAAATGTCGTCGAGACAGATTCAAAAATGCCAGACGCGCTGTCAGTATTTAATGTCGCCGCCTGATTGTCCAATCAGCGCGTGCTCTTAAGGTATGGGCATCTGTCAAAGTAGGACATCATAGGAGACCGTTAAATGGCTTCTCAGTACTATAAATGGGAACAGTGAATGCCCTAAAAATCACTCTCTCGAATCCTGGAACTAAAAGAATCTCGCTCAACATTTCTCAATAGAACAGAAAAAGCAGCAAAAGTAAAAAACAAGAACTGAGAACAAGTCGATCTTCATCCTTTGCTCAAAAAGAATCAGTCTAGCTTCATCTACTGATAAGGAGAGTTCCAGATAGAACGAAAGCTTAAAGAAGACCCGTGATGTCCAGATTCTAATCAGAGGCATCGTCTTCAAGACAAGAAGTCAATCTCCATCAGGCTAAAGGAGAAGGATTGAAGAAGATCTGTGTTACCATCGCCTACATCTGAAGCATCTTCTTCAAGACAAGAAGTCGATCTCCATCAGGTAGAAGAACAAACTTTGTATATCTTTTTTTGTAAGGCTTGCGGGCCAAATCTGTAAGATTTGGTTTCAGATCTAATTGTCAAGATTGAGGGCTTGAGATCTGTGAGGCTTGAGGGCTAGGGCAGAGGACTTGCGGGTCCAAACGTGTCGAGCTTGCGGGCTTAGGTGTAGTGAAGGGGCATGCGGGCCTAGGCTGCAGGGACTTGCAGGTCCAAACATGTCGAGCTTGTGGGCTCAGGTGCAGTGAAGGGGCTTGCGGGCCTAGGCTGTAGGGACTTGCCGGTCCAAGAGGCAAGATATGCAGGTCTGTGCTGTGTAAGGCTTGAGCGCCTCAGTGTCAAGCTTGCGGGCTCGGGTGCAGTGAAGGGGCTTGCGAGCCTATGGTGCAGGGACTTGCGGGTTCGAGTTGTAAGGCTTGCGGGACTGAGACATTGGCAGAGTTTGCCGAGCCTAGCACACTGCTAGGTAGGCACAGAGGGAAAGCGGACTACTCAAGACACCCTGTCTTGAGGAACCTCTATACATCATGTGTTGTGCACTGAGACTTTCTGTGTGATAGTTCTTTGTTGTGCTTACATTATTTACATCTCAAACAAGAATATTTAAAAAGAACCAAAATCAGCTCAAGAAAGCGACTTAGCCATCGGATCTAGATCTTAGAACAACTCAATATGGCTGGAGGTGATCAGCATCGAGAGATGAGAGCCATGAAACTCCCAATCTGCACAAAGGTGAACTTTCCTATCTGGAAGGAAAGAGTAAGGTTGTTCATTGAGGCATCTGATCCAAGAGTCTATATAACTGTTCAAGAGGGCCCCTTCATTCCCATGACAACATCCACTATTGATCCAACTAGGATGGTGGCAAATAAGTATACAGACATGATCAAGGATGAGCTAACCTTGGCAAGCCTAGATAAGAGGGCACAGAACGTAATCGTAAGTGCCATTACGACTCAACTCTCCAGAATCTCATTCACTGCAAGACAGCCAAGGAGATGTGGGACTCCCTGATTGACTACATGGAGGGTACTGAAGAGGTAAGGGATGATAGGAAATCCCTCCTCAATCAGGAGTATGAAGCCTTCTAACAAGGCAAGAATGAAACCATCTCTAGCATTTATGAGAGGTTTTTCAAGATGGTGAATGGGCTGAAAAATTATGGCAAAGACTTCACAAACTCTGACCTAAGTGATAAGTTCCTTAGATCCCTCTCTAAGGAATGGGATATTAAGATTTGTGCCATCAGAGACATGGGTCAGCTGGGCATCTTAGAGCCTAAGAATCTATATGGGAAGCTGCTGTCCCATGAACTTCAGCTCAACACTTGGAAAGCTGAAGATAAATGCTCAAAGGGGAGCTCCAGAGAAAGATCTGTGGCTCTCAAGGCTGGGAGCACAAGGAGGTCCAAGGACAAGACTTCTGCATACCAGAACAGATCCGAGAGCAATGAAGAATCTGATGCCAGCACATCAGATTCTAGTGATACAGACAGGGAGATGGTTCTCCTCTCTAAACAGTTCAAGAAGCTGATTACCAGAAGGAGAAGAGACAACTACAGACCCACCTCCTCAAGCTCAAGAAGATCTGATCAATATGACAAGTCTAAATCCTCAAGAGAGGACAGATATAAATCAAAACCTGGTAAATTTGATTTTTCTAACACTGTTTGCTACTCCTGTAATAAGACAGGTCATATAGTTGTTGATTGCTCTTCCAAGAGAAGAGAATCAAAGAATTATGAAGATAAGAGAAGATCAAGGGACAAGAAGAAACCTAAAAAAGGGTTTATTGCAAAGAAAATCAGAACTCTTAAGTGATTCTGATTCAAGTTCCTTAGACACTGAGGAACATGCTCTGATTGGCCTAATGGCCATAAAGGAAGATAACCAGGATGATATCTCTCCTGGAAAGGTACCCATCGATGCTCATCTATCTGCATCTGATTCAGAATCAGTAGCAGACTCCTTGCATGATAATGAGAGTGTGTATGCTGCTAATAGCTCGACCTCATGGTCCCAATATGAAATTGAACCTGACCTGATAAAGAGTATAAAGCTTTATGGAAAGCTTTCAAGAACAGTAAGAAATTCCCTCAAAATCCAGACCAAGGAGTTAGATTCCTTGAAGTCTGTCCAGTCTGAGCTCAAGAAAACAGCTGAAAAGCTGGCTTCCATGAGTAAAGAAGTGGACAGATTCAAGGAAGTCACATGGATTAAGAGTGTTGAATTAGGTCAGAAGAACAAGGTCATTAAGGACCTTGAGGAGATGCTGCTGGCTGAGAAGAAACTTGCTGCAAGCTTCTCTATGCCCAAGACAGTCTTGCCCATTATTGATACCTTCTTTGGATCATTCAGAGCTGGTATAGGATTTAATCAGGAGACTGTCAAGTACAAAGGTTCTGATGTTCAATCTTCTCTTAAGAAGGTGCAAGTATGAGGTCCTTCTGCCTATGGACCTATAACAACATCACTGAAGAGTAAGGGAAAGGCTTCTTCCGCAAAGCCTATTCCCAAGAAGGTAACCCAACAAGTGGTGAGACCAGCTCCACTCCACTCTCACACTTGTATGGTTCACCCAAGGCCTGTTAGGGTAGTTGTCTTCTCTCCTGCTCACCAACACTCCCAACCCACTCAAAAGGTGAGGCAGAAGAGAAGGTATAATAGGTATGAATGCTGGTGCTGTGGGAAGGTAGGCCACTTTGCCCTGGACAGTTGGTTCAACCCAACAGGACCCAATGCAAAGATAATGCAGAACCCTTAGTGGTGTGGCATTCTATTTTATCTTCCTAACAGGAACCAAGGACCCAATCTAAATTGGGTACTGAAGGGTAATTAACTTTTCTTACAGGTATGTCCAAATGCCAACCAGTTTCCAATCTGGTATTTGGACAGTGGCTGCTCCAGGCATATGACTGGAGTCAGGAAGTATCTAAGAAGTTCACCCCTATGGAGAATGGACCAACGGTAATTTTTGGAGGTTCAGAGAAGGGGGTGACTAAAGGTTATGGTAATATTTCTAATAGCTTAGTTACCATCACAAAGGTAGCTTATGTTGAGGTATTGAAACATAATCTCATAAGCATAAGCCAACTTTGTGATCTAGGTTTTGTTATCATCTTCCACAAGGATAAGTGCTTGATTAAGAAATCCTTAGATTCTGAGGCTACCTTAACTGGCACTAGGAGTGGTAATATTTACTGCTTAAATTTTTTTAATGAAAATTCTTCCATGCATATATGTCTTGTGGCTAATGACAAAGAGGCTCTATGTGTACAATGGCACAAGAGACTTTCACACATTAACTATAACACTATAAGCAAGATTTTCTCACAGGACCTAGTTAGAAATGGACCTAATATTAAGTGCATCAAGGAAGTTCCCTGTCAAGCTTGCAAACTTGGGAAGCAGACAAGGACCAGCTTTAAAAACATTTCTGACAAGAATTCCTCTAGGTGCTTATTTCTATTGCACATGGATTTGTTTGGTCCTATGTCAGTTCTCAGCTTAGGAGGGAAGGCTTACACCCTTGTAGTAGTTGATGATTACTCAAGGTTCACTTGGGTGTTCTTCCTTAAAAGGAAGTCAGATACCTTAGATATCTTGAATAACTTTGTCAGGCAGATCCAGAATGAGATGAACAATACTGTGGTCAAATTTAGAAGTGACCATGGCACCGAATTTTAGTCAGGGGCCATGACAGAATTCTTCCATGAACTAGGTATCTCTCAAGAATTTTACTCCCCTAAAACACCTTAACAAAATGGGGTTGCAGAAAGGAAAAATAGAACCTTGATAGAAGCAAGTAGGACAATGCTAAGTGACTCCTCTGTACCAGAATATTTCTAGGCAGAGGCTGTCAATACTGGTTGTCAAGTGATAAACAGGGCCTCCATCATCAAGACTACAAAAAGACTCCCTATGAACTGATGAAAGGCAGAAAACCTACCTTATCCTACTTCAGGATCTTTGGTATTAAATGTTATGTCCTTAATAATGGGAAAGCCAAGCTAACCAAGTTTGCTGAGAAAAGCAGTGAGGGTATTTTGTTGGCTACAGTTCCTATAGCAAGGCTTATAGGGTATATAACATCAATACCCAAGTAGTAGAATAATATGTACATGTTGTATTTGATGAGACTAGCCTTATACATAAAGGTTGGTCTAGTTCTCTAGTGAATGCAGGTACAACAGAGAAAATGGAGAAATTATCTATTGAAGACAAGGCTGAGACCTCAACCAAAGATAACAACCATTCAACAACTGTGGAAATTGAAGAAGATGTTATAGAAGGCTCAGAAGCAGCAGAAGAAATGCAACCTGAAGAACCTGCCACAGCATAAGTCCCCAGAATATTGCCAGTTGCCTTGAGACAAATGAGAGATCATCCTCAAGAGCAAATAATAGGAGATGTCAACCAAGGAGTACTGACAAGGAGTAGAGCTGTAAATGAAGCATTGTGCCTGAGTTTTCTTTCTCAAATTGAACCCAAGAAATTTGAGGAAGCAAATCAGGATCTATTTTGGATTGCAGCAATGCAGGATGAGCTGAACCAATTTAAGAGATGCAAAGTTTGGAAGTTGGTTCCAAGACCCCAAGGACAGAATTTTATATGAACTAAGTAGGTCTACAAAACAAACTAGATGAAAATGGAATCATCACTAAGAGTAAAGCAAGGCTAGTGGCAAAGGGATACAGACAGGAAGAGGGGATTGAATTTGATCAGACCTTGCCCGTGTAGCCAGACTGGAAGCCATCACACTATTCTTAGCCTAGGCTGCCTACCAAGGATTCAAAGTTTATTAGAAGGATGTGAATTCAGCCTTTCTAAATGGTGATCTCAAAGAAGAAGTCTATGTAGATCAGTCTTCAAGTTTTGTTGATTCAACTTATCCTGACTATGTGTATTTTCTTAAGAAAGCCCTATTTGGCATAAAGCAGGCACCTAGAACCTGGTATGAGACTCTGTCAAGCTTTCTCATTGAGAATAAATTCTCTAGGGGAAAGATTGATAAGACTTTGTTCCTAAGGGAAGTTAAGGGGAAGATTTTGCTAGTGCAGATCTATGTAGATGACATTATCTTTGGCTCTACAGACAACAATCTCTGCAAAAAGTTTGTCAGCTTGATGCAGGGAAAGTTTGAGATGAGCAGCATGGGTGAGCTCAAATACTTCCTAGGTCTCCAAGTGAAACAATCTGAAGATGGTATAATCATCTCTCAGACCAAGTTCACTAGAGAGCTAGTCAAGAAGTTTGGATTGGAGAGTGCTTCCTCTATGAAGACTCCAATGGGAACCAATATGTCTCTGGACAAGGATGATAAAGGAATACCCTTTGATGAAACCAAATACAGATGCATGATTGGATCTTTTCTATACCTAACTGCAAGTAGGCCTGACATAATGTTTGCCACATGTGTCTGTGCTAGATATCAGGTGAACCCTAAGGAATCTCATCATGTCTCTGTAAAGAGAATCCTATGATACCTAAAGGGCACATCAAATCTTAGCATATGGTACCCTAGGAACAATGGGTGTGAACTGACAGCTACTCAGATGCAGATTATGCAGGACGCAAAGAAGATCGGAAAAGTACCTCAGGTACATGCCAATTCCTTGGAGGAAGACTGGTCTCTTGGAGTACTAAGAAGCAGACAAGTGTAGCAATATCCACTGCAGAGTCAGAATATATTTCTGCTGGGAGCTGCTGTGCTCAACTGCTATGGCTTCAGCATCAACTTGAAGACTACAATCTTAAGATAACCAAAACACCCCTGTTTTGTGACTCTTCTAGTGTAATCTCAATTGCTAAGAACCCTGTCTCACACAGCAGGACTAAGCACATTGAGATAATGTATCAGTTCATCAGGGAACATGTGGAGAATGAAGATATCATCCTTGAGTTTGTTCCCACAGATAAACAAGTGGCTGATATATTCACAAAGCCCCTAGATGAAGCTAAGTTTAACTTCTTCAAATTCCAATTGGGGATGTTAAACTTAGAGTAATTTTCAACTTACTGATCACTAATCTCCCTATATATGATAGTAAGAAGAACTTGCAGGACAAGTGCTGAAACAATCTGGTAATAAAAGCCTACCAAATGCCAAAGTCAGACAAAATATCGAACAATGGTCAGGATGATACAAACTATTGTCTCAACGACATAAACCTCCCTCATGACGAAAATAGAAGGATCGTCGACAAACAACATCTGCAAGGCCTATAATGAAAAAGTCAGAAAGGGGGAGAAAAGAATAATCTGGGAAGAGAGAAGAGAAGATGCATAAGTCAAGGGGGAGTAAAGAAGAAGATGCATCACATCAAGGGGGAGCTACCAGCTCAAGAAGATGCATAAGTCAAGGGGGAGTAAAGAAGAAGATGCAGCACATCAAGGGGGAGCTACCAGCTCAAGAAGATGCAAAAGCTAAGGGAATGGTAACTGTGTTAACATCTAATGCATAATCTCACATTTTAGTAATAAGTGTAAGTAATTTTGAAGTGGGGTTCTGACTTCTTCAAATAGGGGGAGATTGTTGGGAATCTTGCCCTCATGATTCCTGATTTGGAGAAGTCACCAATTCAAAAGAACTTCACTATGTATTTAATTATCTTCTTAGCTTTTTTTCATCTCAGTAGAAGACAAGGTCATAGAATGTCGAACTGACAAATATCGTCGAAAAGAAGCCTTGACGTCGATAGGGCTAAAATAGAACATATATCATCGTAAAAGAGGCATGTCGTCGATAAGGCTGAACAAGACATGTATCGTCGTAAAGAAGCCTTGTCGTTGAAAATGCTAAGTAAGACTGATGGCAATGATATCATCGTAAAGAAGCCTTGACGTCGAGAAGACTAAAGAAGATCATATGAAGATGGGTAGTTGCTGAAGAATGGTCTGTCGACATGATATCTATTATGTCGTCGACAAGATAAGGTGGTCACAATGATATCAAGCAATCAAGAAGATTACATTGACATCAGTTAGATGACTTCATGTCGTCTTAAATGCAAGTGCAGATGGGATGTCCCGTGTCATCGAGATATCTCTATCAGAAGAAGAATTGAAGAAGAAGCTAGTCCAAGACAATGATAAGTCCTGCCGCCAAGATAATGTCCATGTCGTCGTAACCATGGAAATATCGTCGAGACTGATTCAAAAATGCCAGACACGCTGTCAGCATTTAATGCCACTGCCTGATTGTCCAATCAGCACGTGATCTTAAGGTATGGGCGTCTGTCAGAGTATAACATCATAGGAGACTATTAAGCAGCTTCTCAGTCCTATAAATGGGAACAGTGAATGCCCTAAAAATCACTCTCTCGAATCCTGGAACTAAAAGAATCCCGCTCAACATTTCTCAATAGAACAGAAAAAGCGGCAAAAAGTAAAAAACAAGAACTGAGAACAAGTCGATCTTCATCCTTTGCTAAAAAAGAATCAGTCTAGCTTCATCGACTGATAAGGAGAGTTCCAGATAGAAGGAAAGCTTGAAGAAGACCCATGATGTACAGATTCTAATCAGAGGCATCGTCTTCAAGACAAGAAGCCAATCTCCATCAGGCTAAAGGAGAAGGATAGAAGAAGATCTATGCTACCAACGCCTACATCTGAAGCATTTTCTTCAACACAAGAAGTCGATCTCCAACAAGCAGAAGAACAAACTTTGAATATCTTTATTTGTAAGGCTTGCGGGCCAAACCTGTAAGATCTGGTTTCAGATCTATGTGTAAAGCTTTAGGGCTTGAGTTCTGTGAGGCTTGAGGGTTAGGGCAGAGGACTTGCGGGTCCAAACATGTCGAGCTTGTGGGCTCGGGTGCAGTGAAGGGGCTTGCGGGCCTAGGTTACAGGGACTTGCGGGTCCAAATGTGTCAAACTTGCGGGCTCAGGTGCAGTGAATGGGCTTGCGGGCCTAGGCTGTAGGGACTTGCGGGTCCAAGAGGCAAGACTTGCTGGTCTGTGCTTTGTAGGGCTTGAGGGACTGAGTGCCAAGCTTGCGGGCTCGGGTGCAGTGAAGGGGCTTGCGGGCCTAGGATGCAGGGACTTGCGGGTCTGAGTTGTAAGGTTTGTGGGCTGGAGAGATTGGCAGAGTTTGTCGAGCCTAACACACTGCTAGGTAGGCCTCTGAGGGAAAGAGGACTACTCAAGACACCCTGTCTTGAGGAACCTCTATATATCTTGTGTTGTGTACTACGACTTTCTGTATGATAGTTCATTGTTGTGCATACATTATTTACATCTCAGACAAGAATATTTAAAAACAGCCAAAATCACCTAACCCCCCCCCCCCCCCCCCCCCCCCCTTTAGGTGATCATTCAATAACCAACAAAAAGTATTGAAAGTGGGGAGATTATCATCAAAGTTAGAGAAAGTACTCGCATATCAACGGAGGTGTACTCGCTCATTGTATCAATAATCCATATATATTAAGAATGAATATTTGCACTTTTATATTTTGGTATTCGCTATAATGGGTTGACTGGAAATCGCATCAGTTCCATGACTATTCTCAGCCTTTATATATTCTCTCAAGAAATTCATCATTCTAATTGTTGGTATTTGAAGTTCTATACTTGGGAATTCATGCATCGTTTGGATATTCACATTAATGATCTATCTGAAAGCCACGTCAGAGTTATAAATCGACTTACTCTCAATATGTTTCCAGAAGTTTCAATAGGATAATGGTGAGTGTTGGATCTTGAGGCGCCCTTAGAGGGGGGGGTGAATAAGGGTTTTAGAAAACTTTAAATCTTAATAGAAAAACTTAAGATATTTTATTAGAGGTAAGTTAAATCAAAAGAGATAGAAACTAGAAATGAAATCAATTTTATTAAACAAGAAAATACATGATTATTATTTATAAAATTGATTACAAAATCTGATTTCTATGATGCTAGAAATCAAAGCGATTATGAAATACTCTTTTCATTTTCTATACCGACTCTTCTCACTAAGAACCGGTTGGCTTTAGCCGATCTCTCCCCGGATACGGCCTCAAGCTGCTCTAGCTCTTCTATCCCTAGAAAGGCCTCGAGCATCCCCTAGATCTACTCCCTAGACCCAGTCGCCAATACGAGGTGAATTCCTCCCTAAGTCCTACCTAGACCTAGTCGTCAACACAAGGCAAATTAACGAACTAATTATAAAGATAAATATAAAATACAAAAGACAAATATAAAAACTCCCTATGAGGTAATCTGAAGGAGACGCCGAAGAATCGATGAAGATCATTGAAGTCCTATCGCGTGTTCTTCATGTTGAGTTAGCGTGTTGATCCAAGCCTCCTTTGATTCCTCCTTTTTGAAATTTAGTTGGAGAACGTTTGTGGTCTGGAAATACGGCCCTCGCAAATAATTCAGAGTGCTGGAATTGGGCTCCTTTCGATCAGTAGTTGGAGAAGATGAAGTCCACCAATTTATAGGACTGATGGCTAACGCCGACGTTAAGGCTAATGCCTGGCGTTGACCCAGTTTGGAATTGTTTTGATGGCTCGGATCTTCAAAATGGGAAGGAGATTCTGCACTTTAGGAAACATCCATTTTAGGCAACCCTAATGTTGGCGTTGAGGCTAATGCTGGCGTTAGGTCAAATCATTCCTAAAGTGCCCCTACAATCATGACTGCTTCCCTCCTTGCCATAATCATCAAGAGTTAATGCCCCGCATAAAGACCTAACGCCTGGCGTTGAACCTCTTTCATTAACGGTTTTAGAAAACTTTAAATCTCTATAGAAAAACTTAAGATATTTTATTAGAGGTAAGTTAAATCAAAAGAGATAGAAACTAGAAATGAAATTAATTTTATTAAACAAGAAAAGACATGATTATTATTTATAAAATTGATTACAAAATCTAATTTCTATGACGCTAGAAATCAAAGCGATTATGAAATACTCTTTTCGTTTTCTATACCGACTCTTCTCACTAAGAACCGGTTGGCTTTAGCCGATCTCTCCCCAGATACGGCCTCAGGCCGCTCTAGCCCTTCTATCCCCAGAAAGGCCTCGAGCACCCCCTAGATCTACTCCCTAAACCCAGTCGCCAACACGAGGTGAATTCCTCCCTAAGTCCAACCCAGACCTAGTCGCAAACACGAGGCGAATTTACGAACCAATTACAAAGATGAATATAAAATACAAAAGATAAATATAAAAACTCCCTATGAGGTAATCTGAAGGAGACGCCGAAGAATCGCTGAAGATCGTTGAAGTTCAAGCGTGCGTTCTTCGCATTGAGTTAGCGTGTTGATCCAAGCCTCCTTTGATTCCTCCTTTTTGAAATTTAGTGGGAGATCCTTTGTAGTCTGGAAATACGCACCTCACAAATAATTTATAATGCTGGAATAAGGCTCCTTTCGATCAGTAGTCAGAGAAGACGAAGTCCACCAATTTATAGGACTGATGGCTAATGCTAGCGTTAAGGCTAACGCCTGGCATTGACCCAGTTTAGAATTGTTTTGATGGCTCAGATCTTCAAAATGGGAAGGAGACTCTGCACTTTAGTAAACATCCATTTAGGCAACCCTAACGATGGCGTTGAGGCTAACGCTGGCGTTAGGTCAAATCATTCCTATAGTGCCCCTGCAATCACGGTTGCTTCCAACCTTGCCATAATTATCGAGAGTTAACTCCCCGCGTTAAGATCTAACGCCTGACGTTGAACCTCTTTCATTTTTTTCAGTCGACAAGCAATCTCGTCGATCGGCAAGCCATCCCGTCGATCGTCAATGCCCAGCGTTGAATCTTAACGCCTGGCATTAGACCACATTCATAATTTCTGCTTGTGGGCAGTTCTAGACCAATAATGCAACAACCTAGTGTCATATCTGTTTAAACCTGCATGCTAAAAACATAATGGAAAACATGATCAAATACAAGTAGGATTTGTTATTCTCAAATCAAAGGGATGCGAAAAACCATGTTCCAATAGTGAGTACTCGTATTAATATATGACATGAAGCTTAATCATGTACCAAAACTTTGTCAAACTTCTATCTAAAATTGGAGATTATTGGGACATATTTTCACCAAGAATTCACCTCCTGAAGATGGCTCACCTATTAAATGTTATTTTATCATTAGTTATCCGACTTCAGATGCGTACGGATTTTGCGCTTTACTTAAGTAACAATCATTCCATGTTAGGTTCATGATGGAATAACTCTCAACCTTTGAATACTAAATATTCTCCAAAATCATTCGTTATGTTTGTTATGTTGTTCAGACATCACGTATTCTCTAGACAGAGTTAAGTAGAGCTTGAGTTTTTTTGTATATAAGTTGATTCACATAAAATTCTGCATATCCACTGCTCGGTATTCATTTTCTATGAAGTCGTTGTGGACTTGGGATAAATCAATTATGGGATTCCACGCAAGGGAAAATCGATTCCATGCATCATGTTCGCCAGAAACTTTATTAGAGTCAGCTGAATACACCATCCAAGAAACATTATCATTATTTGGAACGAACATGTGAGAGTAAGGTATTCGCCGATAATAAGAGGTGAACTCGTCTGAAGAAAGAAAAGTAAATTCAATGATAAGCTGGGAATTAGTTCTCGAACCATTTGGCATAAGTTATTAGTTGATCTGCTATTCCTTTGTAGTAGAAGGCTATTGGTATATGACAAAAATGTCCACAAGGAAAAAGTAGAACAAAGTTTTTTCTTTATTCAATCAGATCTGGAAACATTGCATAAACAACTCTCCATTACAAAGTTAAAGCGAGAACTTGCATAAGAAAAGATGTTCAAAAAATAAAACATAAATCTGCTAAAATACATCTCGCGCTTGTTAATAGTGTGAGAACCACTTCAAGGTTGATGCTACAACAATGGATAGTGTCTGTAAGCAAACCGGAAGTGTGTGTGACCTCTAGGGGATTGAGACTCTTTGCCACTATATTGACGCGAGTATCCCTGCCGGAGGCCCGACCTCCAATTAACCATTAGAAGACTAGGTTTTAGGTCGCAGAACCCTCAAGAAGGTCCGTGTTGAAGTCGCTCTAAACCCCAAACTCTAAACCTAGAGTCTCAAAAAATAAATACTTTCTTCCGCAACTTCCAGATCTCACTGCAATGGAATTCTCACTTTAAGACTAGGTAGTCGACCTGGGAGTAAGGAAGATACATGTTCGAGTGAGAAGGATAAGTATGCTTCAGTAACTAATGATTTCCTCTATTTATAGAGGAAGGATCATTAAAAAAGCTCAACTTCCAGGTATTGATGGCGTACCTACGATAATTGATTGACAGAAGAATATATAAAATCATGTACGGATGTAGTCAAGTCGATGAATAGTAATTATTAGAAAATTGAACATGCAAACCTAAGATAACTCGCCATATGAATTTGCTTAAACAAGGGCGGGAAGATGCTTCATCTAATCATAACACAGCGAGTAAGGGCATAAAGAAATGTTTACAAATGATAAAGAAATATAAGAAGTCAAAAGATATTGCATCATGCAAAATATGTAACTAACATATATACAAATGCAAAGAAGTCATTACAAAATGACGTGCGACTTCTAACAAACAAAAATATATATAAATAAACATGATTATTCTTGGTCTTGATCATCCTTTGAAGAGCTCGATTTAAATGAGCATGAGTCCTCCAAATAATCAGAAACCTCATCTACTCCTCATCAGAAGATTTTCTTTCTACTTCTTGCCTCTTCTCTGGAACAACAGCCTAGGGAAGGAGGGTCAGATAGTCTATATCGACTAATTCTACCTTCAACATATCTTATTTCTTCAATTTGGAATTTGTCGTCGGATGAGTGCTAAATTATACTATTTTATAATATCATTTTAATTAATAAAGGCACTCATCATATATTCTTTTTATACATTTCATTTTCTATTTCACTTGTTTCTGTATTTTCGGGAATCAAGACGCAAAATATTGAGAAAATTGTTAAAAGGAGACTAATTACACCATTTTGGGCATAGAATGGGCTCACAAACTCGGAATGATGTGATTCAAGCGCTATTGGAAAGCTGATACAAATGGCTACGACATTGTAAAAGGCAATAAGGACACACTGCTATAAACACATGGCCATGTCCCCAGACCGTGTGCAGTTATTTTTGTAGTTTTAGATAGTGGAAGACGTGAATGAGGAAGCGCTACTGTAGGGACACAATCCCAAGACACATAGGCATGTACCCCTGAATGTGTGCGACTGTTTTTAGGAAAGTATATATTTTCGCTCACAACACAAAAAAACACTTTTCCTTCTGTGAGAAAGTCATTTGGAGTCATCTTAAGGCCGAAAACAACAATGTAAGGGAAAATCCAAGAAATAAGGAGATCGATGAGGGAAGATCTTTATCTCTATTTTTATCTCTCTAGATTTTTATTATTCTCTTAGGGTTCTCTAATGTTGATTATGTCTGTGTAATCAGTACATTGTACATGTTAGTTTGATTATTGAAATATTATTTTGTTTATTACAATCTCAACTCTTCTCCGATTTCTTACTCTCTAAAGATTTATCTGTGTTTATAATAGAATGGAATGGTAGATCGTGATTATCATATTCTTATAAAATGGGTAGGTTGATTACCTGATAGAATAGGAAACCATACTCTTTCGTCTAGGATGTTTCAAAATCAAGTGACTGGGTTCACAGTGCGATAAGGAGATCTTCAGGGCCCCTACTAATATTTCAAATCTCAGGCAGGCCTCCCTAAAATCAGTTCTCCAACTACCCTTATGATGCTGGGGCCAGAGTGGTGTGGAACCCCAGCAGCTTAGAGAGTACAAAAAAGAGGTATAAATCTTTATTTTTATATATATATAAATATAAATATATATATTCATAATCTAACATGTTTATATTTTAAATGGTCAAATCATTATCTTCCAAATGAATTTCATAGTTAGGATTAGTCAAAATATATCTTTATTTTATCTTTATTAACTTATATATTAGAATAAGATAATAAGAGAGATGTGAAGTAGGGTAGTTAATGGTGATCCTTGGGAAATACGACCTTGATGCGAATGTCTCAAACTCATGTAAGATGCGTGACACATCAAATTTGTAAATTTAAAACTTGACTAATCCAAAAAAAACTCATATACACCATCAAAAGATTCCTTTGCCTACAAGTACACAAATCTAACACTTTTCTAGGTGTGATTGGAACGTATTAAGTTTTTGGCACCATTATCGGGATAACAGATTGTCAAATTTATTGGTCATCATTCACCATTAATATTTGAAAAGCTTTGATCTTGTTAATCTTATTTTTGTTTATGTTTGTTTGTTCGCTTGCAATTTGCTTTCAACCAAAAATACCAAAAAAAGTTGCTTTACTGTTTGTGTGTGTTTGTGTGTTTTATCAGTAAGTGAAATCTAAATCAAGATTTCACTCTTTTGTTCAAATAATTTGTTTATGTTGTTTGTAACAATGTAGGATGAAAAGGCATAGAGTCGTCCTTAACAATTTTACTCCAAAAGATTCACACGTGGAAGAAACTACAAAATAAAAAAATAACATCATTATTTATGATTCCCCCAAGGCACTAAAGATCACCAAACCCAATGTTATTATTCTTTTCCCCACCTTTTATTTTTATACTCATATAATATTAAGGAATATGCTAGATTTAAGTGAGTGGTAGTTCATATTCTTTGGGAGGTTGATTGGTTGCCAATTTATCTTGATAATAAACTTCTTTCCTTATGACAAAATATTAAAAAAACATATTATAAAAATAAATACATATCTTGAGTCTTTTGCATATTTTGGAGCAAATAATTTTTTTAAAGTATAGAGGTATTGTATATAAATAATTTGAAGGTACATTCTTATTGTGTGTGTGTAAGACCCCCAATGATATGTGCACACCAAAAGACCCAAAATGAAAATGAGTGCAAGGCAGGGAGCTAGCGCCAGGCGCTAGCGCTAGCGCCAGCGCTAGCGGTTCCTAAGCGGTACCGACTCAGGCTACCGCCAGGCGCTAGTGTTAGCGCCGGCGGTAGCGATAAATTGTAAATACCCTCAATCCCGACTCTTCAGCCCATTTCTTCTGATTTCCTGTGGAGTGCTGAGGGCTGAGAGCTGGGAGAAGGGAAGGGAAGCCTTAGGAGTTGAGCTTTCGTCGTGCTAGGAGGGATTTGTGAAGCATCGTCTTCGTGCGTGTGCCACCGCGGATTCCAGCCATCTCCCTCTCGCTTCTATGGCACCGAAACGGCCTACAAGGGTAACGATTCTCCTCCCTCAGCCTTGGACATGAACGTCCTTTAGTTTGCATATATTTAGGGAGATTTCTACGAAATAGTAGATCGGATCTTCCGTTGGGTTGAAATGATTTCCCCACAAATTGCATATAGCGTCTGGAACGGTAGTACGGACATAGGCATGCTGTGTGAAGCCTATCTGGACAGATCGAGCCGGATTGGTGATGTTTTAGTGCGTGTAGCGTGCCGGAAGAAAATTCGTGTACGCGCTGTGATTCGGGTCATATGTATAATCTGATGCAGAAAAAGAAGTCCTGGAAGTGTTCTCCAGGTTGTGCCCGAAAAAGTGTGGCAGAACTAAGTTCTGTCACTAGCGCTGGCGCTAGCGCTAGCGCCGGCGGTAGCTCCAGGTGAGCCACCTGTGTTGATATCTGGAGGTGTATTCCCAGAGGTGACAGGGTGATTTCTGTTACCAGTGCCGGGCAGAATGAGATTCTGTTGCTAGCGCCGGGCGCTAGTGTTAGCGCCAGCGGTAGCGCCCAGCTTGCAGCGTGTTTGATTCAGTGTTACCCAAAGCATTGGGGACTGGATACATAGCAGTTGAAGCTGTGGAATTTGCAAAGCCCACCTTTTAGTGAGGGGTATTAGGTGACGCTTACCCGTATCGTGCATAGGTGAATCACGATATTTGAGCACGGGCCTAGCTGATCCGAACCCGCCCATAGTGGTGGTGAAGAGGTCGCCCCTCGGTGCACCAGGCTATGGAAGAGTGTCGTAACTTCGTTAATGCGGACTCGCTCAATTTGCTTGTCTAAGTTGTAATAAGACTTAGCGTGAGGGCGTAACTCGTTGAGTATGCCAAAGTGTGCCTTGTGAGCACGAAGCGGGTGGCTTGGTTTGCCTCTGTTGGTGTTGTTTGTGGTTATATATATATATATGCTGCTGATTCTTACTTGCAGGGAAGGAGCACCGCCGCCCCGAGTGTGGGGCGGGGTCGTTATAAATCTTGGTCAGCTAAAGCTGACCGGTTGCTTGTTTTCCCACCAATTGGTGGATTTGCTTATACAGGTCCCGGTGAGACTAGCGGGAGATAGCGGGCTGAAGCCCCTGCTGCTGTGCTATGCTGGCCCTCGAAGGCCATAGCTTTGTTTACTTTTGTTCATGTGTGGCCGGCCTGCGTGCCGATGTTTGGAAGCCACCTTTTTGATGTAAACAAACTCATGTAAATAACTCGTTTATGTATTTCATTCCTATTAGTAGTGTTGTGGAAAATGTTGTAAACTGGTTTTAAGTAAATGAATATAGTTATGCTTTCGTTGCGACTCTGATGCTGAGATGGTTACTTCTAACTATTAAATACTAATTTTAGTAACGCGCTCTTCTGTTCATTTCATATGGCGTGGTGTCCCGGCCGGACCTACTGTTATATGCTATGTGACAGGGAGGGTGTTACAAATTGGTATCAGCTACGGGTCTCGATCCCTTTCCGTCTGAATTCGTGGTCGAATTCTTTTAAGGGGTGGTGAGCACGTGTGTGCGTCGCCTTAAACTCATATCAATAACCAGTTTTGTCCACTTTAGGAATGAATTACATGTTGATCTGTAGCATTTTGATGGAACTTTTGTGTTCCTTTAGTGCTTCATATTATCTCTTAGTCGCTAATTATGCTTTGAATACATATATAGGCGGCTGGGAGTGGAGCGGGTCCTTCTCGACCCCCTCGTTCGACTGCAAGTAGTGCACCAACTCCGGTGCCGACTCCTCCTTCAGCTGAAACTGTAAGGATGGTGGCAGAAGCAGTGTTTGCAATGTTCACGGCGCAACCAGGAGGGCATATCCCTGGAAAACCTCCTATTCCTGGAGCGGCTCCAGTGCCGGCTCCAGCAGCCGAACCTGCGGTGGAATCGCCAGTGCCGCTGAGGGCACGAAGAGCTCCCGATCAACAGCTACAATACTTTTTGAGTTTCCACCCTCCTACGTTCACGGGGGCAGGAACCCCGACGCAAGCAGAGGATTGGCTCTCAAGGGTGCGTAAAACCCTGAAGGTCACAGATACAGGGGAAGAGCAAAAAGTTACTTTGGCAACCTTCCTATTGGATGGGGAGGCGCAACTGTGGTGGGACGAGATGGAGATACATCAGCTAGCAGGGAGGCAGCTGACAGATGTGTCTTTTGATGAGTTTTCCAGACTCTTCTTGGCGCGGTATTTGCCACAGGCCCAACAAATAGAAATGGAGAATCAGTTCAATCGTTTGACTCAGGGGAATAGTACGATCGACGACTATCTTCATGAGTTCACACGGTTGGGTCGATATGCAGGCGTGACATTTGCAGATGAGGCGCGTAAAACAAATCGGTTCTACGAAGGCTTGAGAGAAGAGTTGCGGTTCTTACTGACGGGGCCAATGACGCAGGGGTTTATGACCCTGGTCAACACAGCTCGCTCTTTGGAGAAAGACTTGAAGCGGTCCCAAAGCAGGAAAGAGCTAGCAGTAGTCAAGCCAGAGTTTAAAGAGCCGAGCTCGTCAAAGTCAAGACGAGGCAAGTGGAAGAAAAGAGCACGACCATCTGGGTCAGCTCAATCTTCAGCATCAGGAGTGACTGGGCGAGGCCCAATCATTTGTTACAACTACGGCAAACCGGGACACATAGCCCGAGACTGTCGTGGAGGAAAGAAGGCGGCTGCGGCTTATGCGGCAGAGAAAGGGAAGGCGGCAGAGTCAACCGCATCCCACGCTGTTCCAGCCCAGCCTAGAGTTTACAACCTTGGCCAACAGGAGGCCATCAAACAGAACGATGTGGTGACAGGTATGTGATAGTATATAGTTTTGTTGCTCTTTATACGTCATACCTTATGCATTGTTTGTTACACATTGATGTCCTAGGCTTTGTCTTGATCTTTAATCATCCGGCGAGAGCACTATTTGACACGGGTGCTTCACACTCCTTTCTATCGGAGGCCTTCCTACATCAAATTGGAGTGCCTTCATTGTTCAGACAGGAACGATTAGATGTGTTGCTACCCAATGGGTGTTCGATGCGTGCGGATCGAGGTTGTGTGGTAAAAGTACGAATAGGAAGTCAAGACTTTGATTTGGAAGCACTGATACTCCCGCTTTCGGAGTTCGATGTAATCTTTGGTATGGACTGGCTGTCAGCGCAGCAGACCTACATTGATTGCACTTCTAAGGAGGTCACACTGGGGCGGAATACCGAACGTGCGACTACATTTGCTGGTTTGCGTGGGTCAAGCAAGACACTGATGTCTGCTGTCCAAGTGGTCAAGGCAGTTCGACAAGGCGCAGAGTTATGTGTTGTGCTAGTGGGGGCTGCAAAGTCTTAACCCAGTTTGAGTGATGTTCCTGTGATTTCAGAGTATTCAGATGTGTTTCCGAAAGATCTTCCTGGGGCGCCACCTCAGCGAGAAATTGACTTCACTATAGAGCTGGTGTCAGGTGCCAAGCCTGTTTCACGCTCTCCGTACCGAATTGCGCCAAAGGAGATGGCGGAATTGAAAGTTCAGTTGCAAGAATTGCTAGAGCAGGGTTATATCCGACCAAGTACATCCCCTTGGGGTGCTCCGGTCCTTTTTGTGAAGAAGAAGGACGGAAGCCTACGTCTATGCATTGATTACCGAGAACTAAACAAGCTGACCGAGAAGAACAAGTATCTGATTCCTCGAATCGATGACTTATTCGATCAGCTAGTTGGGTCAACTGTGTATTCCAAGTTGGATCTCAAGTCCGGCTACTACCAGTTGCGCATTCGGGATTGTGATATCCCCAAAACAGCATTCAGTACCCGTTACGGACACTTCGAGTTTACAGTGATGCCGTTTGGATTAATGAATGCGCCGTCAGTTTTTATGGATCTGATGAATAGGACCTTCCGAGAGTACCTTGATCGGTTTGTCATTGTCTTCATTGACGATATCTTAGTATACTCTCAGTCTGAAGAAGAGCACGCGATACATTTGCGCGAAGTTTTGGAAACCCTTCGACGTTGTCAGCTTTATGCCAAGTTCTCTAAGTGTGAGTTCTGGCTAGCCTCAGTCGCGTTCCTTGGTCATGTTGTTAGTGGCGAGGGTATCGCAGTGGATCCAGCAAAGATCGATGCAATCCAGAAGTGGCCCGTTTTGGTAACAGTAGCGGAAGTCAGGAGTTTTCTTGGACTTGCCGGCTACTATCGGCGCTTTGTGGAGAACTTTTCGCGGATCGCTCTACCTCTCACCACCTTGACGAGGAAGGATCAGAAGTTCGTTTGGTCACTAGAGTGTGCACGGGCTTTTGAAGAATTAAAGAGGCGTCTGACCACAGCACCAATTCTAAGTTTGCCATCTGGTGCAGAGGGTTATGAAATCTATAGTGATGCGTCAGGAAGCGGCTTAGGCTGCGTACTTCTTCAGCACGGTCAGGTGATAGCTTATGGCTCTCGACAGTTGAAAGTGCATGAGCGGAACTATCCGGTCCACGACTTGGAGTTGGCGGCCGTGATATTTGCGCTAAAGCTGTGGCGGCACTACTTATATGGTGTGAAGGTTGACATCTTTACAGACCATAAGAGCCTTAAGTATATATTAAATCAGAAAGAGCTCAATATGCGACAACGAAGATGGATGGAGTTCCTGGGGGACTACACGTTTGATATACATTATACGCCCGGGAAGGGAAATGTAGTCGCAGATGCTTTGAGCCGAAGGGCTTATGCACAGGCCAATTGGATACAGATGCATGATCCACGTCTGATCAAAGACCTGGAAGACTTGGAGATCTCTTGTGTGGAGAGGACTTCTAGTGCAAGTGCGTGCTTGAACTGGACGGAGGTGCAATATGACCTCGCGGACAGAATACGACAGGCCCTGGAGCTTGATTCGAGCATGCAGCGCTATTTGGCAGAGTCTGGGGTTGGGACTGCTGCAGAGTTTGTGTTGGACGACGGTCTGATGTGGAAAGACGGTCGGTTGTGCGTCCCAAATGTGGGTAAATTACGAGAAGAATTGATGTACGAAGCACACTTTACCAAGTACTCAATTCATCCAGGGAGCACAAAAATGTACCAGGACATGAAAAAGTTGTTTTGGTGGCCAGGATTGAAGAAAGACATCGCCTTATATGTGGCAAAATGCAAAACTTGCGCACTAGTGAAGGCAGAATGTCAGAAACCTGGAGGTTTCCTGAAGTCGTTGCCTATACCGGAATGGAAATTTGATGACATTTCGATGGATTTCGTGCATGGTTTGCCGAGATCGCAGAGTGGGAACGATGTCGTATGGGTGACGTGGATCGCTTGACAAAGGTAGCCCACTTTATTCCAAACCGGAGGGACGATTCAGTTGAAAAGTTGGCAAAACTTTATGTTATAGCATTGTACGATTGCACGGTGTGCCCCGTAGCATCGTCAGTGACCGAGATGGGCGCTTTACGTCGAACGATTGGAGGCTAATCCACCAGTTGTTAGGTACAAAGCTGAAGTTTAGCACTGCCTTCCACCCTCAGACGGATGGACAGACTGAACGTACAAACAGAACTCTGGAGGATATGCTCCGTATGTGCGTCCTGGATTTCGGTAAAAAGTGGGAAGATCGTCTTTTCATGATCGAATTCGCGTATAATAACAGCTATCAGGCAAGCATAAAGATGGCACCCTTCGAGGCCCTCTACGGTAGAGCTTGTCGCACTCCCTTATCTTGGGCGGAGACAGGTGAAACAAAGCTGTTTAAGCGAAAGGAAGTCGAAGAGGCAAATTCGGCTATTCAAACAATCCGGGAGAGATTGTTGATTGCACAAGATAGGCAAGCAAAGTATTATAATGCCAAGCACAGAAACGTAGAGTTCGCCGTGGGCGACTGGGTTTACTTAAAGATCAAACCTTTCAAGGGTGTGTCCCAGATTCGGCGTTTGAAAAAGCTGAGTCCAAGATACCTTGGACCATTTGAGATACTAGAACGTGTTGGCGAAGCTGCCTATCGACTCGCTCTTTCGACAGAGTTGAGTGGTCTACATGATGTGTTCCACATATCAGTATTAAGGAAAGCCGTTCCAGAGCCTAGCCAAGTGCTTATAGCTAGTCAGGTGCCGGTCGATGAAGGGTTGAAGACAAAAGTCATCCCTATTAGTATCGAAGACACTGAGATCAAGCAGCTGCGGAATAAATTGATCAAGATGGTCAAAGTCTGCTGGAACAACTGCGGTCATGAGGAACTTACATGGGAGCGCGAGCAAACTATGCTTGAGGAGTTCCCCGAACTGTTCCGTTGAGGTACAAGTCGTATTTTCTATCTGTTTACTTTGTTTGCACTGTTAGAATTTCGGGACGAAATTATTTTAAGGGGGGAGAATTGTAAGACCCCCAATGATATGTGCACACCAAAAGACCCAAAATGAAAATGAGTGCAAGGCAGGGAGCTAGCGCCAGCGCTAGCGGTTCCTAAGCGGTACCGACTAGCGTTAGCGCCGGCGGTAGCGATAAATTGTAAATACCCTCAATCCCGACTCTTCAGCCCATTTCTTCTGATTTCCTGTGGAGTGCTGAGGGCTGAGAGCTGGGAGAAGGGAAGGGAAGCCTTAGGAGTTGAGCTTTCGTCGTGCCAGGAGGGATTTGTGAAGCATCGTCTTCGTGTGTGTGCCACCGCGGATTCCAGCCATCTCCCTCTCACTTCTATGGCACCGAAACGGCCTACAAGGGTAACGATTCTCCTTCCTCAGCCTTGGACATGAACGTCCTTTAGTTTGCATATATTTAGGGAGATTTCTACGAAATAGTAGATCGGATCTTCCGTTGGGTTGAAATGATTTCCCCACAAATTGCATATAGCGTCCGGAAGGGTAGTACGGAAATAGGCATGCTGTGTGAAGCCTATCTGGACAGATCGAGCCGGATTGGTGATGTTTTAGTGCGTGTAGCGTGCCGGAAGAAAATTCGTGTACGCGCTGTGATTCGGGTCATATGTATAATCTGATGCAGAAAAAGAAGTCCTGGAAGTGTTCTCCAGGTTGTGCCCGAAAAAGTGTGGCAGAACTAAGTTCTGTCACTAGCGCTGGCGCTAGCGCTAGCGCCGGCGGTAGCTCCAGGTGAGCTACCTGTGTTGATATCTGGAGGTGTATTCACAGAGGTGACAGGGTGATTTCTGTTACCAGTGCCGGGCAGAATGAGATTCTGTTGCTAGCGCCGGGCGCTAGTGTTAGCGCCGGGCGCTAGTGTTAGCGCCGTCGGTAGCGCCCAGCACGCAGCGTGTTTGATTCAGTGTTACCCAAAGCATTGGGGACTGGATACATAGCAGTTGAAGCTGTGGAATTTGCAAAGCCTAGCTTTTAGTGAGGGGTATTAGGTGACGCTTACCCGTATCGTGCATAGGTGAATCGCGATATTTGAGCACGGGCCTAGCTGATCCGAACCCGCCCATAGTGGTGGTGAAGAGGTCGCCCCTCGGTGCACCAGGCTATGGAAGAGTGACGTAACTTCGTTAATGCGGACTCGCTCAATTTGCTTGTCTAAGTTGTAATAAGACTTAGCGTGAGGGCGTAACTCGTTGAGTATGCCAAAGTGTGCCTTGTGAGCACGAAGCGGGTGGCTTGGTTTGCCTCCGTTGGTGTTGTTTGCGGTTATATATATATATATATATATATATATATATATATATATATGCTGCTGATTCTTACTTGCAGGGAAGGAGCACCGCCGCCCCGAGTGTGGGGCGAGGTCGTTATAAATCTTGGTCAGCTAAAGCTGACCGGTTGCTTGTTTTCCCACCAATTGGTGGATTTGCTTATACAGGTCCCGGTGAGACTAGCGGGAGATATCGGGCTGAAGCCCCTGCTGCTGTGCTATGCTGGCCCTCGAAGGCCATAGCTTTGTTTACTTTTGTTCATGTGTGGCCGGCCTGCGTGCCGATGTTTGGAAGCCACCTTTTTGATGTAAACAAACTCATGTAAATAACTCGTTTATGTATTTCATTCCTATTAGTAGTGTTGTGGACAATGTTGTAAACTGGTTTTAAGTAAATGAATATAGTTATGCTTCCGTTGCGACTCTAATGCTGAGATGGTTACTTCTAACTATTAAATACTAATTTTAGTAACGCGCTCTTCTGTTCATTTCATATGGCGTGGGGTCCCGGCCGGACCTACTGTTATATGCTATGTGACAGGGAGGGTGTTACAGTGTGTCTTTATCTTGATAGATATGAATATGATTTCATTAGTTCGCAGATCTAGAAAATTTTGAATATAGCTTCGCAAGTAAATAGAGATCCTATGATTTTTTTTTCAAATTATTTAACTCTCTATTTAAGTATGCTCTCTCAATTATTTTAGTAGTCTTGCTTTAAAAATCTAGTGAAAGATTATGTTTTTGAAATTGATGCATGTTTCTCATATTTACTAGAACTTATTTAATACACCCTCGAAGAGTCGTGTGATTTTGACTCTTTTATTTTGGAAATGAGCTAGGCCACCTTTGAAATTTTGTTTGAGCATTTGAGCCTAACTGACATATTTTCACCATTAGTAACCTCTTTTGAACCTATTAACTTTTCTTTTTGTAACTCCACAAAATTATCAAAGCCAATTTTCTTCTATGCTAAATATCATTATTAAAAGAGCTTTGTTTCAAGAAATCATAAGAAGGATGGAGAAAAGAAAAATTAGATGATTCACTTTTATGTGGGAGTGATGAGAATACTATTGGAGGTTCTATGATTCACTTCTATGTGGGGGTGATGAGGATAGTACAAAAGAAAAATGAAAGATATATAGATAAATAAAAACCAAATCTTTATGTATATCTTTCTTACAAAGAAATATGTTCAAAAAGGAGGAGTTGAAAAAGAAAAAGAAAAAAAAATACAGTCCACATAAACAAATAAGTGTGGAGGTGTATACATATATTGAGTAGGGAAATATGATCCTTCTTAAGAACATGCTCAAACAAGGTTTAGTAGTTATGAAGATTGTTATCATGTCTTATCCTTACCCTTTATCACCTAAGCCACGCTACAACCTAAGGAAAGTCCTATGTGATCCTTGATAGGGAGTCAATTTTCATTAAGTAAAGAGGGTTTAGAAAACTAAGCATATAGTTTTTGTATGTATTCATGATATTAATGAATTTTACATAATCCAACTTAAGATGGATGAAGTTGACTCAATGCATGGTTGTTAGAAATTATTTGACTAGAAAAGTTTTTAAAATTTATCAATTTTTATTTGATCTTCTCGGAATGCAAGTATTATTCCTTGGATTCTATTTTTACTTAGTATTTGTTTTCATTTCAAACTTGAAGGGTAAGGCTGTTGGGAAAAACACCCTT
Organism: Dactylorhiza incarnata; assembly: GCA_033032865.1. Lineage (NCBI taxonomy): Eukaryota > Viridiplantae > Streptophyta > Magnoliopsida > Asparagales > Orchidaceae > Dactylorhiza > Dactylorhiza incarnata. The sequence goes on along the minus strand of JAWHQI010000010.1, from coordinate 11,302,031 downwards.
GTGATTTATCTAATAAATTATCTTAAAGTGATTTCATAATTTAGGATATATTACCCATGTTGTGTAAAGAGGGTAATCTGGTCATTAGATGTCCTAGGATATCACATTCACTCTAGAGTGTCAAGACCTGTCCAAAACAAGAACAAAATTCAGTTGAGTTAACTTCATCGAATAGAAGTCGACGCAACTTCAACTAGAAGTCGAAGTAACTTCGAATACAAGTAGAAGTAACCTAGACTGAAGTTAAAGTATCGTTGAAGTAGACGCAACGTAGAAATGGTCTCGATGCAGAAGACAAAGCTTGTCAAAACTATATCAGAAGTCAACACAACTTTGATTTGAATTCAACGCAGAAGAAGAATCTGCCAAAGCAATATCAGAAGTCGACGCAACTTAGATTTGAAGTCGACGCAGAAGTTCACGTTCAAAGTCCAAGTCCACAACTCGATTGATACATCGATAGGTATTCGACGCAACGTCTACATTTGAGTTCTGTCAGAGCTAAGAAAGATTTCAAAGTTGCTTCTACAAGAACTTAGAGGAGCGTCGAATATAGGGAAAATGAAATCGACGCTACGTCGAATACAGACAGAAAAGGAAGGTTTTCTGCTGTCTTTTCAGATGCTTTTCCAAAAGGTATCCAAGGCTATTGTTTGTCTTCTAACGGCTCGTTTATTGCCAAGAATGGAATGAAGTACTTCAGATGGACAATAAAGACATTCTTGGAAGTTATTCAAAATAGATTGATGGGTCAGGAAACAGAAATAGAAAGAAATACTTTTGTCCAAAGGATATTCCTTCTAAGGACAGAACAGAAGAGGAAAGAAATTCAAATAATATTCGACAAATAATAAGTATACACATAGTGAAGAAGAATAGAAGATTTTGATCTCTTCAGTCTTCTTCTTCTCCCTCAAACTTTCTCTCTGAAAATAAAAGAAAAGAAGAAGAACTCTGTACAGGAATACAAACAGGGTTGTTTCTTCTTCTTCTTCTTCATATCTTACAGCAGCAAGCTAACTATAGTACAGAGATCACAGAGGATCACAAGACCATAACCCTTGCATTCTTATCACTCATAAGCAAGGGTTCATCATATACAGATCCTCAAGAACATCAAAAGACAACATTTTGTGTGATAGTTGTAGAAGGATTTATACAACAAAATCCTTCTCTTCTTCTTCTTCTTCTTCTTCTTTATTTCTCCATTTCTCTTCTGTAACTGAGAAAGTGTCCTAAGAATCTCTATTTAAAGGATTCAGTTGGTTCTAATAGATTCCTAATCAAAAGACTCAGTGGTTCTAAGAGTCTTCTTTTCAAAAGACTTAGTGAGTGTGGTTCTAAGAGTCTTCTTATCAAAAGACCCAGTGCTGGTTCTGAGAGCCTCCTTATCAAAAGACTCAGACATTAGATAGTGCAATCCTACCAGGTGGTAGAAGAGTGGACTACCCACATTTTGGGGAACCACTATAAAAATTATGTGTCTTCTGTGTATGCTTTTCTGTGCTATCCTTTACTATTTACTATTTTCTATTTCCCGTGTTTACTTTATTCTGTGTTAGTTGTGCTGATTGCATAGTTATTGGAATAGTTTATTACTATGTGTGCATATTTAGGGTAAGTTTTTATATCTCTATTCACCCCCCTCTAGAGAATACTCAGAGGTTACGCTATGCACTTTCAATTGGTATCAGAGGAAGGTTGATCATAAAAAGGTTAACACCTTGATCAAAATATCTCCTAACATATTTCTATAATTAAAAACTATTTTCAGAAAAATGAGTTCTAAGGATTATGCTTCAACAAGACCACCAGTGTGTAACCTAAATAAGTTTACACTGTGGAAGTCTAGAATAAAGCTATACATGAACTCTATTGATGAAGACATTTTCAATGTCATTATTACAGGTTCCCCAGCACCAGTCAGAAAAGATGCCAGTGGGACAGTGACACAAGAGATTATTCCTAGAGCAGAGTGGACTGATGCTAAAAAGAAGGTGAAGGCATGTGATGGCAAATCCATGAATATTCTGGTATCAACTATGTCTGATGACATATTCCAGAAAGTTGCTGACTGCAACTCTGCTAAGGAAATCTGGGAATCCCTTTCCAGATTAGTTGAGGGCAGCTCTGATGAAAGATAGGACAGAAAGTCCCTTCTCATATCCCAATATGAGAACTTTCAAAAAAAGGCTGAGGAAAGTGTGGCTGAGATGCATGAAAGGTTCAGCACCATCTTAAATGTGCTGAAGGGACTAGACAAGGAAATTTCTCTGACAAAAATTAATGACAAGCTTCTCATGTGCTTCCCAAGCACACGGGACTCCAGAATCTGGGTTATCAGGGAGTCCAGATATCATAGAGAAATATCCAATGATGCTTTACTAGGCAACTCAAGTCCTATGAGCTCCAATTAAAGAGCAGGGCAGAGATAGAAGCTAAAAGGAAGATTTCAACTCCTAAGGAAAGGACAATTGCTCTGAAGGCTGCTGAAGGAGAGCCTTCCACTTCTAAGGTAGAGATATTCAATCTCTTGGGCAGAAGATTCAAAAGATGGGTCAAGATAGAAGACTCTAGAAGGACGAAGAGGAGTTCAAGCAAACCAAGGTTTGACAAAACTCCTAAACAGGAAATAATTTGTTTTTCTTGTAGAAAACCTGGGCACATTGCACCATAATGTCCTAAAGAGCAAAAGGACAAAAGCAGCCAGAAGAAGGAGCACAAGAAGAAATCCTTCAGGAGGAAGGATAAGAAGAATAGAAAAGGTTTCATTGCTGAAACCTGGAGTGACTCAGAGTCTGAGTCAAGCTCCTCTTCATCTGATAATGATGAAGAGAGTGCAGCTGAAGAAGCCTGTTTAATGGTTTTTGAAGATTCTACTGAAGAAAATCAGGTAACTATATTTGATGACTTTGATTTCTCTTCGGCGGACTTTAAAGAATGTTTAAAAATTTTTTGTCAAGATTATATCAACAGCCAAATAGAACTTAACACACTTAGAGAAGAACTAGAAGACCTTAGGAAAAATAATCTATATTCAGTCAGCTATGACTTAAGAAACCAGATGTATAGGAAAGAAAAATAAATAGATACATTAGCTAATGAAAATTATAATCTAAAAGAAGAGCTTACAAAGGCAAAATCCTTTGAGGACTCACTCAATGGGAGGAGTCAAAATCTTAAGGACATTACACAAAATCTCACCATGAGATTCAAACATCTTGGTCTAGGAGCAGCTCCATCCACCAGCACACCAATCCCTAGCAAACCTGCCTGGGAAAATCCTATAGTGTTCATTAGATCTAGCATAAATCAACCTAATAACAACTTAGAATCATGTGAATAACAAAATAATAACCATAATAAACTCATTGTATTCAATAGGGTGAACACCACTAATCAAACAGGGATTCTAGGTAAACACCCTCTAGAAAAGCCAAATAAAAGTTATAAAATTCTTAATCAAAGAAATTATGCGTCGACTAGAACTCGACACAGTTGTAAAGATGCGTCTAATGAAACTCGATGGAGTTCTGTATGTGCTTCGACATCAACTCGAAGCAAGTATGAGGGTGCATCGAATTCTACTCGACGCAACCAATATTCTGCATCAAATTATTATCGGCGAACCTATGCAAACACATCAAATTACACTCGACGCAACTCCAAAGATGCATCGATTTCTTCTCGACGCATGTTTCCAGCAAGAAATTTTCAAATATCTAGACATCTCTCTACTTATATTCCTAGATATTTCTGCTGTTCTAAAATTGGGCACATAGCCAAACATTGCTCACGTAATAAACCAGCACTTCTTCACCTTAAGGGGTATACTGAAAGACCAACTTATTCTTTCATAACTCCATATGATGATAGACGAAAGAGACCCCAACACGTGAGGGTCTATACTAATATTTGATTTCATATGCAGAAAGGAGACTGTTCAACCACAAACCAGTAGTGGTATCTGGACTGTAACGACCCGAATTGATTTAATTCGGATTTTGGTGTGCGTTTAGATTGTTTTGGGGTGCGGGTATGGGTGTGATCTGCGAATAGCAAAGTGGGGTGCGTATAGGCTTAGGTTTTTATAAAACCTCCTCCCCCTCTCAACCCTAAACACCCGACCTCACCTCTATTTCTCTCGCTCTCATTGACAGCCGCAAAGCCCCCTCCCGATCTCCCGTCGCCCTTCCTCTTTCTGTTCGCGTGAGACAACCCGAGCTCCTCCCCGACCTCCCTATCCCTTTCATTGGCCTGGAGCAGGGAAGCGCCGCCCCCGATCTTCCCTCCTCCCTCTCTCGCCGTCGCTCTGGAGTAAGGAGGAGCAGCGCCCCGTCTCCCTTCCTCACTCTCTTTCCCGTCGCCGACTAGGGCAAGGAGAGCCTGTCTCCCTCCTCTCCCTCTCATTTGCACAGGGAGGCCGATCCCTCCCCTCTCCCTCTCCTTTGAGCTCTCTTTAGGGCTGCTACAAAGGGAGAATGCAAGCCACAGCGTAAGCTTGGAGCGTCGTTTAGCGACTCAAAGCGTCGAGTGGAGGCCGGATCTGCAAAGAGGACAACCATCTTGAAAGTGCTCCATGGTTCAGAAGCGCACTTTAAGGGTAACTATCTCTTCTACCCTCATTTGGACGTGTCCTAGTACTTTTTTGTGCATCGTTGAGGCCCCTACCCAAAAGGGTGAGGTCGTGGCCTCCGACGGGTCGATTCGTGTTAACCCCGTCAAATCTTGCATACATGTAGAGTCCATGCGTGAAATGGACGTAGGCGCGCTGTGTGAAGCCCATCCGAGACGGTTCGTCCGGATTGGTGATGCTTTTTGATATTATGCGAGCCGGGGGAAAACTCCTTGTTGATATCCTGCTTTATAGGACTAGAGGGTGCTACTGCATGCGCAGCAACGCCTGGGGGTATGCCCTGGGGAGCACCCGAAGTTAGAAACAGAAATGGAGTTTCTGTTCACTACCGCCGGCGTTAGCGTTATCACCGGGCGGTAGCTCCCAGACTTGGTTCTGGTGAATTTGTGCGCTCTGAGGCAGTGGGAGTGCTACTGCATGTGCAGCAATGCCTGGGGGTGTGCCCCGGCAAGCACCCACAGCTAGAAGCCAAAATAGGGTTTCTGTGCGCTATCGCCAGGCGTTAAGGTTAACGCCAGCGATAGCTCCCGGACTGAGTTCTGGTGATGTTGTTGTGCCCACCTGTTGAGAGGACCTGAGGCCTATGTGCCCGACCTGTGAGGGTGTCCTGGTGGATGACTTAGCGGCCCGTAGAGCCGGCTAATTGTGAATACCTGGGTTGAGGGGACGGCATACCCGCTCTTCATGTTGTACAATGAGAGTTGTGAACAATGGGCATTTGGCGAACCTGAAACCGCACCATCGCAGTACCTGATTAGTAAGTCTCGTACAGCATGTCGGGAAGCAATGGGAAAGAGTCTTCGGACTACGGGATGTTCACAATTAAAGAACGGGAGAGCCCTGTTATTTGGGCCACCAACTTTAGCCTCGAAGGGCAAAGCCATCAAGAGTGGATGGTGGTGGAAGGCGGAGTACACCAAAGAGTGCCTGAGAGCACGAGACGTGGAGGCCATTCCCACATTTGTGATTGATGCATATGTATGAATTGTTTTGGGCCGCATTAGCCGCCTCATTCTGCTATATATATATATATATATATATATATATATATATATATATATATATGCGGTGATGCTCTTGCAGGGACGAGAAACTGCCACCCCCTCGAAGGGGTGGGGTCGTTATAATTTGGTCAGCCGTAGCTGACCGTTGCCCTATTTTGCCACCATTTTTGGTGGGCTTGTTGTACAGGTGCTGGACCGAGCGGGAACATAGCGGGCTGAAGCCCCTGCGCTGCTGCGGCCCTTGAAGGCCTTTTGATGTTCTTTTGCTTTTCATGTATGGCCGGCCTGCGCGCCATTGTTGGTAATTTGTAAGGCCGTCGCGCCTAAAGTTTGTGTTGTAAAACATTTATTCCTAAGTAATATAAGTGGACATACCCGGGTTCGGGTGTTGTGGTTTATATGTCTTGTCTCTCTCTTTTGCTTCCGCATAGAATGCTCTGAGTTAGGTTCGTTGTTTTGGGTCGTTCGATATTTCAATTAAGTGACGTTCCCGTTTGTTTTGTAGTATATGGCGTGGGGCCCCGGCCGGACCTTCTATTATATACTCCCGAACGGATGGGGATGTTACAAATTGGAATCAGCTTCTAGGGTTCCATGTCCTTCTAAGGAATTCATGGACGAATTCTTTTAAGGGGTGGTGAGCACATGTGTGCGCTACCGTCGAGACATAAAATAAACCCAAAAATGTCCACTTAGGAATAAAATGTAACAACAAACCAACAATTATTGCATGATTTTGGAAACTGAGTGTTCCTTTTGTTGTTAATTGCAACTGTGTTGTCGCCTAACTGTGTGATGCACTCGTGTAGGGCACTCGAAGTGCAGCGGGACCGTCGCGTCCCCATGACGTGGTTGAGAGTAGCTTGTCTACTTGTAACACCCCAAAAATCGTGGTTCAGCGAAGTAGGCAGAGTGGTAGTGCTGCACTTGAAGCGGGCTAAATCTTCCCTTTCTGCTCTTAGCGCACGATCAGTGGCCTCATCGCGCACGACCGGCGATCGTGCGCCAGCGATCGTGCGCCAGCGATCGTGCGTTAATTCAGAAGAGAATCGAGTTCTGTCTCGGACAGTGCGCACGACCATTTCCCTCTTCGCGCACGACCAGTGATCGTGCGCCAGCGATCGTGCGCCCTGTTTATTCTGTTCCGCGATTTTGAGCGGAGAAGAAGATCGGACCGTCCAAATCTTTTGGAAATTGATCCAACGGCTAGGTTTAGTTGCGGGAGACCTTTAGGGCTGATGAGAGGGGGTTAAACCCTCATATTCTCTAAGCCATTCTCTCTCCAAACCCTAGAGAAAGAAGGAGGGGCCAAGGAAGAAGAAGGTAGATCCCGCCATTGACGGAGCTCCGGAGCTCCGTTTCGCGAGCCGTTTCCAGATTTGGAGAGTGCAGCCCGGTGCGGTCGTTTCTCTCCGTGTGAAATCTTAGATCCATGGCTAAGAAGAACGCTTCTAGGGTAACGATTCTTCCTCCCGAACTTTGGACTTGTATTTGTCCTTTCTTTCCTCTTTCTATGCTTGCAAGAGGAATCCCTTTCACCAAATGGGTGAAGTGTAGGATTTCCTCAAGTTCTTCGGAACTCCGGGTAGATTGTGTCCGTCCCCGGCATTATTGCATGTAGAAAATCCGGTAGTCGTGCGGATTTAGGCATTTTGTGTGAAGCCTATTCGTGGCCGTGAGCCCGAATCGGTGATGCTTGATTTGCGACGTTGCATTTAGGTTAGACCTAGAATGCGTGCCGGAGAATGACTCCGTGAAACCATCTATAGCAGTGCGGGAAATAAGTATAGGCATCTTGTGAAGATGCTAACGAAAGCCCCATGCTTTGAGATTGGTTGAAGGCAAACCTTCACCACGAAATTGATGCGGAGCGTATTGCACCTCCCTTGTTGAGTATTCGTGAAACCTAGATCCTTGTGAAGGGGTTAGGTGCGTAGCGTATAATTAGTGTAGCACTTGAAAGTGCTAAACCCTTACGGGACGAGGCGAAGCCGTACCCGCGTCGTGCGATAGATCGCGACGATTAGAGCACGGGCAAAGCTAAACCGAACCCGTTTCCATGCAGATCGGTAAGAGGTCCCTTCCTCAGGAAAGTCGTGTGATCATGGGAGAGGTCGTGGAAGGTGTCATACCTAGACCGACCAAAAGCTCTTGTTTCCACCCAAGGTTGTGGCCCTTACGGTGGAATGTTTTGTGAAATGGATGTTATGTTAGCCTCATGCGATTGCTTAGGCGGTTGTGGGGAACCTTCGGGTGAACCCAACCAACATCATGTGCATACCTAGGTTCCCTTCTTTTGATGCTCAACCTAGAAGATTGATTGTGCTTGAAACCTCACCTCGTGTAGTTGCACTTTCTTTATATTTAGTACTTGTGCTAGTATGGCTTGCTTGCAGGGTAGAAGCTCCGCCACCCCGGAAAAGGGGTGGGGTCGTTATAATTTGGTCAGCTGTGCTGACCGTTACTTTGTTCGCCACCGCTCGGTGGAATGTTCTTATGCAGGTGCAGGTGAGCCTAGCGGGAAATAGCGGGCGATGGCCCTTTGCAATGTTGGCCCTCGAAGGCCAGCCCTTTTCCTGTTATTCATGTATGGTCGGCCTGCGAGCCGATGTATGCTTATGGAGTTTTGTGCATTGGATGAATGTAAGGCCTTAAGGCCGTAACTCCTATTCTGGATACATTCCTATGATAGTGGACAGTTCTATTTGAATGGTTTAATTAATGCTTCCGCTTACGTTTTGTACTCTCGTTTAGTTGTTACTTTTCTGGTTATCACCTTTTAACTCCTAACTAGTGTGGTTTGTATGGCGTGGGGTCCCGGCCGGACCTGCTGTTATACTCTTCGCACTGGCAGGGTGTTACACTACTGAGGCTCCTACACCTCCGTCTGCTGAGATGGTTTGGCTAGTTACAGAAGCTGTTCTAGCTGTGTTGAATGGCCAGCCTGGAAGGCAAGGTCAACCGCCGGTGCAGGAAGTGGCCCCAGAGCCACTAAGAGTGGAGCAAGTCCCCGTGAGGCGTGCTGCTGAGCAACAGCTGAAGCACTTCCTGGGATTTCGACCTCCTCCGTTTACCGGGGTTGAATCCCCAGCTGAGGCCGAGGACTGGCTGTCGCATATGGAGTGAATTCTGACAGCGACATAGTCGGATGAAGCGCAGAAAGTGACCTTCGCTACTTTCTTGTTGGAAAAGGAAGCCAGACGGTGGTGGGATGAGGTAGAGAGGCGCCAGTTTGTGAGAAGGCGACTGGTTGATGTGTCGATGGAAGAGTTCTCGAGAATCTTCCTGGCAAGGTATGTGCCTCCGTCGCAGCAGATCGCGATGGAGAACCAGTTCCTGGCTCTGATGCAGGGTGATAGACTGGTTGATGACTACCTGTATGAGTTCACCCGCCTCGGGCATTACGTTGGAACTTCTTTCGACGACCAGGGGAGAAGGGTGAACAGGTTTTACGGAGGCTTGCGTAGTGAGTTGTGGTACCTTCTGACAGGGCCGTTGACGCAGGTTTTCACGACCCTCGCTAGTTCAGCCCGAGAGCTTGAGCAAGACATGCTCAGGGAGAAGGGCAAGGTGGTTGTGGTCGAGGCAGTGCCGGAGGGCAAGGCGCCGAGTGCGGCGAAGTTGCGAAGGTTGAATCGCTGGAAGAAGGCTCGATTATCTGGGCCATCTCCCTCTGCTTCGGGCGCGTCGTCTGGACATGGCCCTCTTATTTGTTTTACTTGTGGAAAGCCTGGCCATTTCTCTCGGGATTGTCGCAGTGGGCTTCCAAGGTCAGAGAAGAAGACTGGGCCATCTTATTCTGAGAAGGGGAAGGCGGCTGAGTCCACTACCTTCCGTATGGCTCCCTTGCTGCCCAGAGTCTTCAGTCTTGGTCAGCAGGAGGCTATCAAAGCCAAGGACGTCGTGACAGGTATAATTTAAGATACAGTCCTTACTGTTTTATATACCTGTTTTAGTGTTCATGCTAACCTTGTTTGGCGGCGTAGGCTTTGTAAATGTTTTAGGCGTTCCTGCTAGAGCGCTATTCGAATCTGGAGCTTCGCACTCCTTCTTATCGTCAGACTTCGTCCAACGTATTGGTGCACCGTCGATTGCTTCTGCAGATGGACTGGAGGTCCTACTGCCGAATGGATATTCGATGCGTGTGGAGAGGAGTTGCTGCATGAAGTCTCTAGTTGGAAGCCAGGAGTATGACCTGAAAGCATCGTTACTCCCCCTGGTTGAGTTCGATGTAATCTTCGGCATGAACTGGCTGTCGGAACAGTGTGCATGCATCGATTGCACCACCAAGGAGGTGAGGTTTGGGCAGAGTGCCGATCGTGAGATGATCTTTGCGGGCATGCGTGGATCGAGAAAGATGCTGATGTCTGCTCTCCAGGTGTCCAAGGCAGTGCGACAGGGAGCAGAGTTATTCTTTGCTCTAGTGGAGGCTTCAACGCCGAGGCCCAGCCTAGTGGATGTTCCGGTAGTTTCAGAGTTCCCCGATGTGTTTCCGAGTGATCTCCCCGGTGCTCCACCGTAGCGGGAGATAGATTTCACGATTGAGTTGGTGTCAGGCGCTAAGCCTGTGGCCCACTCGCCGTATCGTATGGCTCCGAAGGAGTTGGCGGAGTTGAAGCTGCAGTTGCAGGAGCTGCTTGAGCAGGGCTACGTATGTCCGAGTTCCTCACCTTGGAGTGAACCGGTCCTCTTTGTCAAAAAGAAGGACGGTAGCCTGCGGCTTTGCATCAATTATCGGGAGCTGAACAAGCTGACCGAGAAGAACAAGTATCCTCTTCCGAGGATAGATGACTTGTTCGACCAGCTCGTTGGTTTGACAGTATACTCGAAGCTGGACTTGAAGTCCGGCTATTATCAGGTGCGGATTAGGGAGTGCGACATCCCGAAGACTGCCTTCAGTACAAGGTACGGGCAGTATGAGTTCACCGTGATGCCGTTTGGGCTGTCTAATGCGCCTTCGGTGTTTATGGACTTGATGCACCGGACTTTCCGAGAGTACCTCGATCGGTTTGTGATCGTCTTCCTTGACGATATACTGGTCTACTCTCAGTACATGGAGGAGCACGGTGATCACCTGCGAGTAGTCTTAGAGGTTCTGAGGAGGAACCAGCTGTATGCCAAGTTCTCGAAGTGCGAGTTCTGGCTACCTTCCGTGGCGTTCTTAGGCCATGTGGTTAGTGGAGTGGGTGTGGCGGAAGATCCGGTGAAGGTTGCGGCCATCAGGGAGTGGCCTGTTCTTTCTACTGTAGCGGAGGTCCGTAGCTTTCTCGGGCTGGCCGGCTATTACAGGCGCTTCGTGGAGAACTTCTCACGGATCGCGCTGCCTCTTACGATGCTGATACGGAAGATGCAGGAGTTTATTTGGACGCCCGCGTGTGCGCAGGCTTTCGAGGAGTTGAAGTGGCGGTTTACCACTGCTCCGATCTTATGTTTGCCTTGCGGCACAGAGGGCTATGAGATCTACACCGACTCTTCTGGGAGCGGCCTTGGCTGTGTTCTGCAGCAGCATGGCAATGTAGTAGCGTACGGCTCTCGCCAGCTGCAGGTGCACGAGTGGAACTATCCGGTCCACGACTTAGAGTTGGCGGCCGTGATATTTTCCCTGAAGCTTTGGCGGCATTATGTGTATGGCGTGAAGATCGACATCTTCACGGACCATAAGAGCCTGAAGTACCTTCTGACGTAGAAGGGGCTGAATATGCGACAGCAGAGGTGGATGGAGTTTCTTGGGGACTACACCTTCGAGATCCACTACACTCCCGGGAAGGGGAATGTTGTTGCAGATGCACTCAATCGCAGGGCTCCAGCGCAGGCCAACTGGATTCAGATGCATGATGAGCACCTGATACGTGACCTGGAGGCCTTGGATATTTCTTGTGTGGAGAAGAGGAGCAGTGCCAGTGCCTGTTTGAGTTAGACTGAGGTGCAGTACGACCTCGCAGATAGAGTCCGCCAGGCTTTAGAACTCGATCCGAGTTTAAAGCACTACGCGGAGGAGTCTGGTGGTGGGCCGGATGCCCAGTTTCAGGTGCGTGAGGGTTGCTGTGGAGAGGCAACCGTTTGTGCGTCCCCAAGGTGGGTGAGCTGCGCGATGAGTTAATGTACGAGGCGCATCGTACCAGGTATTCAGTTCATCCGGGGAGCACGAAGATGTACAAGGACATGAAGGTCCTTTTCTGGTGGCCGGGTTTGAAGAGGGACATCGCTCACTACGTGGCCAAGTGCCATACTTGTGCGCTAGTGAAGGCAGAATGTCAGAAGCCCGGTGGCTTTTTGAAGTCATTACCGGTTCCGGAGTGGAAATTCGATGACGTTTCCATGAATTTCGTGCATGGGCTGCCGAGATCGCAGCGCGGGAACGATGCCATCTTGGTAGTCGTGGACCGGCTGATGAAGGTGGCACATTTTATCCCCAACCGGAGGGATGACTCGGTGGAGAAGTTGGCGAAGCTGTATGTTGATACAATAGTACGATTGCACGGTGTGCCCGGTAGCATCGTCAGTGATCGAGATGGACACTTTACTTCGAGCGACTGGAGGCTAGTCAACCGTCTATTGGGTACGAAGCTGCAGTTTAGCACGACCTTTCATCCTCAGATGGATGGCCAAACTGAGCGTACCAATAGGACGATGGAGGACATGCTCCGGATGTGCGTCCTGGATTTCGGCAAGGGGTGGGAAGATCACCTCTTTCTTGTTGAGTTCGCATACAACAACAGCTACCAGGCGAGTATACAGATGGCGCCTTTCGAGTCCCTCTATGGCAGGAAGTGCCGCACTCCCTTAGCTTGGGCGGAAATGGGCGAGACGAAGCTCTTCAAGAGGAAAGACGTCGAAGAGGCGACTTCAACGGTACGTATGATCCGGGAGAGGCTTTTGGTTGCGTAGGATAGGCAGGCGAAGTACTATAATGCGAAGCACCGTGACGTCCAGTTCGCCGTTGGCGATTGGGTATACTTGAAGATAAAGCCTTTCAAAGGAGTGTCGAGGATTCGACGCTTGAAGAAGCTGAGTCCGAGGTATGTAGGGCCATTCGAGATCACCGAGCGCATCGGCCAAGCAGCTTACCGACTTGCTTTGTCGATGGAGCTGAGTGGGCTGCATGATGTCTTCCATATCTTTGTGTTGAGGAAGGAGGTGCGAGAGCCTGATTCTGTGTTGGAGGCCGTTAGTGTGCCAGTGGAGAGTAGCCTAACTACCAAGGTGACTCCGGTTTGCATTATTGATGCTGATATTCGGCAGTTGCGGAGAAAGGCCATCAAGATGGTGAGAGTCCGTTGGGACAATTGTGGTCGCGAGGAGCTCTCTTGGGAGCCAGAAGAGATCATGCACGAGGAGTACCCTAATCTGTTTACTCAGGTATGACAAGTTTTCATTTCGTTGTTTGTGCTTTAAATTTCGGGACAAAATTTCTTTAAGGGGGAGAGAATTGTAACGCCCCGAATTGATTTAATTCGGATTTTGGTGTGCGTTTAGATTGTTTTGGGGTGCGGGTATGGGTGTGGTCTGCGAATAGCAAAGTGGGGTGCGTATAGGCATAGGTTTTTATAAAACCTCCTCCCCCTCTCAACCCTAAACACCCGACCTCCCCTCTATTTCTCTCGCTCTCGTTGCCAGCCGCAAAGCCCCCTCCCGATCTCCCGTCGCCCTTCCTCTTTCTGTTCGTGTGAGGCAACCCGAGCTCCTCCCCGACCTCCCTATCCCTTTCATCGGCCTGGAGCAGGGAAGCGCCGCCCCGATCTTTCCTCCTCCCTCTCTCGCCGTCGGTCTGGAGTAAGGAGGAGCAGCGCCCCCGTCTCCCTTCCTCACTCTCTTTCCCGTCACCGACTAGGGCAAGGAGGGCCTGTCTCCCTCCTCTCCCTCTCGTTTGCACAGGGAGGTCGATCCCTCCCCTCTCCCTCTCCTTTGAGCTCTCTTTAGGGCTGCTACAAAGGGAGAACGCAAGCCGCAGCGTAAGCTTGGAGCGTCGTTTAGCGACTCGAAGCGTTGAGTGGAGGCCGGATCTGCAAAGAGGGCAGCCATCTTGAAAGTGCTCCATGGTTCAGAAGCGCACTTTAAGGGTAACGATCTCTTCTACCCTCATTTGGACGTGTCCTAGTACTTTTTCGTACATCGTTGAGGCCCCTACCCAAAAGGGTGAGGTCGTGGCCTCCGACGGTTCGATTCGTGTTATCCCGGTCAAATCTTGCATACATGTAGAGTCCATGCGTGAAATGGACGTAGGCGTGCTGTGTGAAGCCGATCCGAGACGGTTCGTCCGGATAGGTGATGCTTTTTGATATTATGCGTGCCGGGGGAAAACTCCGTGTTGATATCCTGCTTCGTAGGACTAGAGGGTGCTACTGCATGCGCAGCAACGCCTGGGGGTGTGCCCCGGGGGGCACCCGAAGTTAGAAACAGAAATGGAGTTTCTGTTCACTACCGCCGGTGTTAGCGTCATCGCCGGGCGGTAGCTCCCAGACTTGGTTCTGGTGAATTTGTGCATTCTGAGGCAGTGGGAGTGCTACTGCATTTGCAGCAATGCCTGGGGGTGCGCCCCGGGAAGCACCCACAGCTAGAAGCCAAATGTTGAAACCGATTTCTCGGTCTCTGGTGGAGCTCGGGGCCCTCAACGAATTGAGGGGTGACTAGCCCTTACCGGTTCCTCGGAAGAGGTAGACAGATAATTCGGATAAAGAACAAAGACCCTGGTCTCAACAAGGAGGTCCGTTGAAACCGATTTCTCGGTCTCTGGTGGAGCTCGGGGCCCTCAACGAATTGAGGGGTGACTAGCCCTTACCGGTTCCTCGGAAGAGTTAGACAGATAATTCGGATAAAGAACAAAGACCCTGGTCTCAGCAAGGAGGTCCCTCCACTAACCCGGAAGATCGTTGAGCGCTTCCCCTCCCAAGCCAAAGCTAAGACTCGGGCACCTTGGAGAGCTAGAGAGCCCAAACCAAAGCGACCTATGGAGAGAAGAATGCTCAAAGATTTTGAAACCGGTCCTTCTCCAAGGTGCCCTTTAAGGTCTATTTATAGATTTTGGTTTTGTGGTCTGTCAATAGCCAATTCCCGCTATCCATTCTTACTATCCGCACCCCAAATTGGTCTGCTAACAGCCAAACTCCGCTGTTTGGAGGGGCTAGCCGCAGACCACCATGAGTTTTCTGGTAAAAGACCACCCCAGGTACTAGCGAGCCAGAGACCCTTGACCTGTTCTAGCGAACACGGGGATCGCCAAAATGTCTGGCTGGCTCGCCTGCCTAGCGAATTCCTTCGACTGACTGGCTCGCCTGCCTCTAGGGCTCGCCTGCCGAACCGCTCTTTAGCGAGTCGGGCTCGCCAAAATGGCTAATTGTACCCCAGAAATGGCTATTTGCAGCCCAAGGTCCTGGGCCTTCCTAGCGAACTCCTTCGACCGGCTGGCTCGCCTGCCTCTAGGGCTTCTCGCTCTTCTTGCGCTCGCCCCGCCTGGCTCGCCCATCCTTGACTCGCTCCCTTGGGTATGCGAACCAGGGACCCTTCCAGGGGAACATCGGGGTTGTACACAATCCCCGCTCTTCGCGAGGTTGTCTTGAGCTCGCGGAGAAACATCAAACCCCTGGTGTTCGCCGATTCGGCTGACATGGCGGGAATCTTTCGGTGGGTCGCACGTCCAAAACTATAAATACCGTCCGCTGCGGCTAGTGATCGAGCTTTTCCTCCCCCTTCTTCCTCGCAGGAAACAACCTCTCCCGAATGTCTTCTAAGCAGAGCGCGTTGGATCGGCTGAAGGCTTCCAGGGAGATGGCGAAGGCCCAGGCCGCCGGAAGCAACGCCTGGATGTTCAACCTTGCCACCTCCCTTTCTCCCCGGACCAAAAAGGCCAAGACGGTTAGGAGGTCGCCGGGGGAGGACACGACCTTACCTCCTGATTCGCCCCTACCGCCGAATACCGGGCTCGCGCAACAGGTATTCTTCGTCGAAATTCTCTACATCGACTCTCTACTTACTCCTTTTCTTCTCGCAGAATCCTCCACCTGAGGAACGCCTGGCGGGCCTCGCGCTGACCTCTTCTCACGCTCCGTCCCCAGCGAAGTTGGGGTCGCTAGATGCTGGGACCGGGACCTCAACCCTACAGGCGCCTCTCTCGTAACCCCGTACGTCATAAGTACCTTCCTTTATCTCCGCTTAAGTCTTTGTGTGATATCCATGCGCTTATGACCCGTGCAGATACCCCACCGCCGAGCCCCAAGAAGAGAGGTTCCACACCGGCGCACTCGCCGATTCCGCCTAAGATTAACGTGGCGACTCCGGGCTTCGATATGGTAGGCAGGCAAAGTCCAGGCGGCTCGCTTCTCGACGGCGCCCAGGTCGCGGAGAGGGTGGTGTATCTCCCTGGTCTGGGGAAACCCCACGTCCCAGTATTCCGCGAAAACTTCCAGGGTCGACCAGAGTCCTCTCGTAAGCAACGTCGCGAGTCCCCCTTCTCCCAAGGTTAGTATATTTGTCCGGGCTCGCCTTTTCGCTCGCCCCCTGATCCTACTAGTTCTTCCTTCGCAGACATTTCAGAAGCCACGACTGAGTCAGAGCATGGGAGGGTGGAGATGCCACCGCCGCCCTCGCCGAGCCAGATGGAAGAATTCTTGGGCGACCCAGGCGACCCCGAGCGAATGAAGAGACGGGTGTCAGAGGTGCTTCAGAAGCATGGTATGATGCTGCACGAGCTGGAGGAGTGATATGGCGCGGACCGAGCTTCCTTCAACGAGAGATTTGCCGCGATGGAGGACGCGAATGCGCGCTTGCTCGCCGAGGCGGGGCCGGTGACTCGTGCAGACGTTACCTCGCCCGGCGTGCACATCTCGCGGGGCGAGGATCAAGCACACCAAATCCTACGCGAGTTCAAAGCACTTCGCGAATACCACTATCCGAGAGTGCCGCCGCGTGCGGGGAAGCGAGGTCGGGGTCGCTGGAAATGGCTTCCTTACCCCTGAGCCTGCCGCGGGTTTATTTTTACTATCCCCTTGCTTTTATTTCTTTCATGACGCTTCTGTTTGAACAATCTATGTGGTGTGGTAATGCTTGCGAGTCCATCGTGACTCGCCTTTTATCCTTTTTGTTCTGCCCTTTATTTTCGTGGTGCATCTGTGGCTTATTCCGTTCGCTCACCGTGTTTGATACGATTGCCCTCGTGGAGCGCCCGCGAGCTTCTGGGCGACGTTGTGCCCAAACTTCCCTTCCCTCACGGGCCGGCCTCAGTCGGGGCTTAATTACCGCGCGCTGGCGAGCCCGGGCTCGCAAGACTGCAGTTTAATCGAGTCGAAAACTACTTTATTTTCGCTATCCGCACCCCCGACGCTTCGATTCCCGTGCCCCTCTTAGTTTCCTATAAATAGTTCGGATTCATTTTTCCATCCGTCGCATTTATTTCTCTAATCCTCTCGCGTCTACGCTCATTTCCGTTCTCACAAGCTCGTGTTCGCGTTCGCCGCTTGCAGGCTGCCTCTTCCTGACTCGATGCGAACGAATCAGTCAGTGGGAGCGGATGGTGAGAGTGAGGGGCGGTCAAGATGCGCCTCCGCGTTTCAAGCCCATGAATTCTACTGCGCGAACATCATGGCAGAGGAGTATAAACATGTCGCGGTTATTCGGCTCGTTGTCCAAGCGAGAGATCTACATTGAACGAGACCGAGGCTGATGAACTCGTGATTCCTATTGCTCACTTCGAGAATGGGTTGCGAATCCCTTTATGGCCTGAAATCCGTCAGGTACTTCGCTTAGCCTTCTCGCCGTTCCCTGTTCGCCATCGTGACTTTTTCACCGTTATTTGCAGGTGCTACGGTATTATGGGGTGCTGCCGAGCCAGCTGACCCCGAATGCGATCGCGGATATTGTCGCGTTCGCCAGTTACATGCGGGAGGAGAGGATCGAGTTCAGCCTCCTCGTCTTCCGCAAAGTGTTTTCCTTTCGCGCCTTCCGGGATGGGACCACCTACTTCGCGAGTCAGCACGTCACCGTCTGCGAGACGGTGAACAAGAGTCACTACTGGACTCAGAAGTTCATCCTGGTGAAGGGACCCTTCGGTAACCTCCACTTCACCCCTCTTCAACGGGATGACGCCACCTACCGCCCTCCGAGCTCGTTGGGCGGTGCCGACGCCAAACTCCTCCAATACCTCTCCGGAAAAAACTTCGAAGTCGCGCAACGTCGACTCGCTACTCGTAGTTCCTCAATGGGAAGGTATGGCTCGCTTTCGCCCTACTCTCCTTTCCTTTTCCTTCGCTGTGTAATGCTTTCACTCTTCAGGCGAGCGCGAGATCCCCGTTAATCCTCCGCACGCGCAAGGCACCGCTCTCACGGCGGACACTCTCGCGACCGCGGCGGCAGAGGCTTGCCGCGATCTTCCTATCACCAGGTCCGGCAAGAAGCGGCCTCCATTTGCGAGCCAGCCTGGTTCGCAACCCTCCTCTAAGAAGTCGAAAGGGAAAACCCTCGCCATCAAAGACAAGAGAGCGGTCGTCGATCTGAGCGAGACCGACGGCTCGCCCCCTTCTCCTGCGAAACAGCCGGACCCGTTGGCGAGCCAGGGCGCCGGGAGCTCTTCCACAACCCCCCAACCCAAGAGCCACAAGAACTTTGGTCTGGGTGAGAAGGTTTCTGATATCCTTGGCGAGCCCCTGCTCGCTTGGGATCCCGACGCCAACCGGATTTCTTGCTCCACCCTTCACCCCTCCTGGGTGGAGCTTGGTAAGGCCGGGGAGGAGGCGTTCTCTCTCACCTTCGGCTTATATGGCCGCGAGGACGCCGCCGCCTATAAAGAGATGGGGCCAAGGCAACTGGTCTATGAATAAATGCGAGCCCAGTTCCGCTCGACGGAGCTCGCGCATATGGCGGGGCGCCGTTATCTGCAGGCGGATAGGGACATCCGCGCGTACAGGGAGGAGCTCAAGAGGGCTCGCGAGGAGATCAAGGGCCTTAAGGAGAGAGAGGAAGCGTCGGAAAGCCTCCTCGCCGGGATGCAGGGCAAGTTAGTAAGCGGCCCTTGGGCCTCTTTTCTTCGCTGTTCGCGACCTCCGATCTTTGTCTTAACTCGCTTGATGCTGACTCGGGATGCCGATGTAGCAACCAAGCTCCTCGCTCGCAATGGCGAGCTGGAGTTGGAGAATACCAAGTTGAAGGCTCGGGTGGACGAGCTGGTTCGCAGCGTGCTGCCTCCTTCTCCTGGGCGAGCCAGGTCTCAACAGAGGGTCGCCGAAAGTGAGGAACAGCGGCGGCGAGATGCACAGGAGGTCGCCAACCTCGTCTTCACGACCCTCAAGAACGCGAGTCTACTAGCGGAGGACGCGATGGAGTTTACAGCCGAAGACGTCTGCCCAGAGCTCTTCGACTTGGCGCCATGGTTGGGGGCTCGCAAGAATGGCGAGGGCCCTCCAGAATGAACCCCCTTAGCCTCTCTTCTCCTTTCTTTCGAATGTATATTATTCTTTTTGGGCTGGCGAGATCGCCGCCGAACATGGAAAAATCTTGGGAAATGATAGTTATGATTTTTTTGTTAGCGTTTATGCGCATGCTCGCGTTTCTTTTTTCTCTCGCACTTGCTCTTTCTTTTGAATTCTCATGACCAGTTGTTATGCGGTAGTGCTTCCGGGGGGCTCGCGAATGCGTGTGTCTGGGCTCGCCTCGCCAAGGTTCTCCTCTTATGGATTTCGCGAACCCGGGCCGTCGCCGCCCGCGGATACTGCCCGGCGAACCCAACCTTGGCGAACTCAGACATAGGCATCCCGCGAACTAAACCTCCCTGACTTTAGTATCTCAACCCGCTACCTTAGGCCTTATCAGCCTCGACCCTTTCAATTTTGCGAACCGAGCCCTTCTGGCTCTAACACCTCAACCTGTTACCTTAGGCCTTATCAGCCTCAACCTTTCCGATTTTGTGAACCAAGCCCTTCTGGCTCTAACACCTCAACCTGTTACCTTAGGACTTATCAGCCTCAACCTTTCCAATTTCGCGAACCAAGCCCTTCTGGCTCTAACACCTCAACCTGTTACCTTAGGCCTTATCAGCCTGAACCTTTCCAATTTTGCGAACCAAGCCCTTCTGGCTCTAACACCTCAACCTGTTACCTTAGGACCTTGACCCCTATTGCCAGCCTCTCCAGAGATCCACCTGAACCCCCCGTCTAGGTGAGAGCCTGGGAGGGGAATCGATCTGGGGCAATCCAGCACCAACATATCCAACCTCGCCAGCCTCTCCAGAGATCAACCTGAACCCCCCGTCTAGGTGAGAGCCCGGGAGCGGAATCGATCTGGGGCATTCCAGCACCAACATATCCAACCCTGCCAGCCTCTCCAGAGATCAACCTGAACCCCCGTCTAGGTGAGAGCCCAGGAGCGGAATCGATCTGGGGCATTCCAGCACCAACATATCCAACCTTGCCAGCCTCTCCAGAGATCAACCTGAACCCCCCGTCTAGGTGAGAGCCCGGGAGCGGAATTGATCTGGGGCATTCCAGCACCATCATATCCAACCTTGCCAGCCTCTCCAGAGATCAACCTGAACCCCCCGTCTAGGTGAGAGCCCGAGAGCGGAATCGATCTAGGGCATTCCAGCACCATCATATCCAACCTTGCCAGCCTCTCCAGAGATCAACCTGAACCCCCCGTCTAGGTGAGAGACCGGGAGCGGAATCGATCTGGGGCATTCCAGCACCATCATATCCAACCTTGCCAGCCTCTCTAGAGATCAACCTGAACCCCCCGTCTAGGTGAGAGCCCGGGAGCGGAATCGATCTGGGGCATTCCAGCACCAACATATCCAACCTTGCCAGCCTCTTCAGAGATCAACCTGAACCCCCCGTCTAGGTTAGATCCCGGGAGTGGAATCGATCTGGGGCATTCCAGCACCATCATATCCAACCTTGCCAGCCTCTCTAAAGATCAACCTGAACCCCTCGTCTAGGTGAGAGCCCGGGAGCGGAATCGATCTGGGGCATTCCAGCACCATCATATCCAACCTTGCCAGCCTCTCCAGAGATCAACCTGAACCCCCCGTCTAGGTGAGAGCCCGGGAGCGGAATCGATCTGGGGCCTTCCAGCACCATCATATCCAACCTTGCCAGCCTCTCCAGAGATCAACCTGAACCCCCCATCTAGGTGAGAGCCCGGGAGCGGAATCGATCTGGGGCCTTCCAGCACCAACATATCCAACCTTGCCAGCCTCTCCAGAGATCAACCTGAACCCCCCGTCTAGGTGAGAGTCCGGGAGCGGAATCGATCTGGGGCATTCCAGCACCATCATATCCAACCTTTCCAGCCTCTCCAGAGATCAACCTGAACCCCCCGTCTAGGTGAGAGCCCGGGAGCGTAATCGATCTGGGGCATTCCAGCACCATCATATCCAGACTTTGTCATGTCGGCACGGCAGTAGTTATAAGCATTATAAAAAAGGAGTAAGACATTCAGTAAACAATATAACAAAGCTTTTAAGGGTAAAATCGTTTCAAATCATCCCCACTCCTGGCTCGGTCGAGGGGCACCCCCTCCACATCCTGGAGGTGATATCCCCCCGACTTGAGCACCCCGCTTACAATATATGGACCCTCCCAGTTGGGGTTAAGTTTACCCACCGCGGCCCCTCTGCCGACCGCATCGACCTTCTTTAGGGACCAGGTCCCCTTTCTGAAAGTGCTTTATCCGGATATGTTTGTCAAAATATCGAGCCATCCGCCGCTTGACCTCTTCCTGCCTGATGGTGGCCAAGTCCCGGAGTTCTTCCACCAGGTCCAAAGATAGCCTCTGCTCTGCATTGTTATCTTCCAACCACTCTTCATCCCCCTCACTCATAGCGATCACCCGGGGGGTCTTTACCTTGAACTCTATAGGGAGAACGGCCTCGGATCCGTGAGAGAGCTTGAACGGGGTCTCCCCGGTGGCGGTATTCGGGGTGGTCCTCATGGCCCAGAGGACGGAGGGTAGCTGTTCTACCCAGTTTCCCCGGAGGTTTTCTGCTTTCGTTTTTAATAGGTTAACGATTATTTTGTTCGCGGCCTCCACCTGCCCATTGCTCCTCGGGTGGTGGACCGACGCGAACCTGAGGTCGATGCCGAGCTGAGTGCAGAAGCCAACAAACTCTTCACTAGCAAACTGCGGCCCATTGTCCGTCACTATAGGTAGAGGTAACCCGTGCCTGCAAATTATCTCTCCCCATACAAAATTCCTTACAACCTGAGAGGTTACCTTAGCGAGTGCTTTCACTTCTACCCACTTGGAGAAGTAGTCGATCATGACCAGCAGGAACTTCCTCTGGCCGCTGGCTTGGGGAAAGGGATCGACCAGATCCAGCCCCCATATGGCGAAGGGCCAGGGAGCCGTGATGGTTCGGAGCCTTTGAGCCGGGAGGAGTTGGAGCAGAGCATAGAGCTGGCACTTCGGACACTTTCTCGCGAACTCTGCCGCATCCTTGCTGAGAGTGGGCCAGAAGTAGCCTTGCCTCAACACCCTCCCTTCCAGGGTCCGACTCCCAGAGTGGCTGCCGCACTCCCCGGAGTGGATTTCTTCCAGGACTCTCGGAACCTCCTCCTCGGAAACACAACGGGCCAGGAGTCCCGAGAGAGTTTTTCTATATAGCCCTCCTGCATGCAAGGAGTAATAAGCGGACTTATACCTAAAGCACCTCTTGTCCACGTCCTCTCCAGGGAACTGCCCGGAGGATAGGAAGGTGATGAACGGATCCATCCACGAGGCCCGTTGATGGAGGGCCGGAAGAGCTCTGAAGTCGTCCCTCCCGCTCGGAGACCGAACTTGGCTAAGAGGTCCGCCTGGGTGCTCTCCTCCCTCTGCACGTGCTTGATGGAGAAGGTGCGGAACTGCCCGATGACCCCCTTAACCTTCTCCAGGTATAGTAGGAGGGTCGGGTCCTTTGCTTCAAATTCTCCCTTGATCTGGCATGCTACCACCATGGAGTCTGTGGAGACCTCCACATCCTGCACACCCAGTTCCCGGGCCAGCCGAAGGCCTACTATCACTGCTTCGTACTCAGCCTGGTTGTTGGTAATTGGGAAATGGATGTTTAAGGCTTTCTCAATCCGAGTCCCCTGAGGACTTACCAGGACCATTCCCCCTCCATAGGAGTATTTTCCAGACGCTCCATCCACCAACATCTTCCAGGCCTTTGGGGGAGGTGGCTCGTGCTCCCCCACTTTGGCTGCATAGTCGGCCATGAAGTCTGCCACCGCCTGAGCCCTGATGGACGTCCTGGGCACGAACGTGATATTGAATTCACTTAGCTCCACGGACCACTTTGCCAAACTTCTTGAGTGCTCCTCCTTCCATGATTTTACGGAGCGGGTGGTCTGTCACCACCTTGATTGAATGGGCTTGAAAGTAAGGCCGGAGCCTCCGGGCTGACACCACCAATGCGAAGGCCAACTTTTCCAAGATCGGGTACCGGAGCTCTGCCTTCTTCAGCACCCGGCTGACGTAGTAGATAGGAAACTGTTTCTTCCCCTCCCCCCGGATCAACACGGAACTTACTGCTTCGGACCCTACCCCCAGGTACAGGGATAGGTCTTCTCCTGGCCTCGGTCCCTGGAGCAGAGGGGTTTGGGTGAGCTGTTCTTTCAGAGCCTGGAAGGCTTCCTCGCACTCCCGGGTCCATTCGAACTTCTTGTTGCCCCGCAGCACCTTGAAAAAAGGTGCACACTTTTCTCCCGCCATGGAGAGGAACCTGCTGAGCCCAGCCAACTTCCCTGTAAGGCTCTGAACCTCCTTTGGATTCTTTGGTGACCCCAACTCCATTACCGCCTTAACCTTGTCCGGGTTGGGCTCCACCCCCGCGGGGGTGAGTAAGTGGCCTAGGAACTTTCCTCGGCTTGCCCCGAAGACACACTTCAAGGGATTGAGTTTCATCTTGTACCGCCGCAGGGTCCCAAACGTCTCCTCAAAGTCTTGGAGGTGAGACCCAAGGTCTCGGCTCTTCACCATGAGGTCGTCAACATAGACTTCTAAATTTCTTCCTTTCTGCTCGCGAAAGACCCTATCCATCATCCTTTGGTATGTAGCCCCTGCGTTCTTGAGCTCGAAGGGCATCATCTTATAGTAATAACATCCATCCCCCGTGATGAAGGAAACATCCTTGATGTCCGGGGGTGCATGCGGATTTGATGGTAACCTGAAAAAGCATCTAAGAAAGACATTACAGAAAAACCAACGGCTTAGTCAACCAGCGCGTCGATTCTGGGCAGGGGTAGCAATCTTTCGGGCATGATTTATTTAGAAGCGAAAAGTCGATACACATACGCCACTTACCTCCTCCCTTTTTTACCATAACTACGTTGGAGACCCAACCTGGGTACTGAATCTCTGATACAAAACCCGCCTGCAGGAGTTTACCCATCTCCTCTCGGATGGGTCCTTCCAGCTTATCGGCGATAGCCCTCCTCTTCTGGCGGATGGGGTGGGTGCCATGGTCGAGGTTGAGGCGATGGCAAGCCACATCCGCGTCGATCCCGGGCATTTCCGCGGCGCTCCATGCGAAGACGTCTACATTTTTCTGCACGCAGGCCAGGATCTCGGGCTGCTCCTTCGGGTTGAGCTCTCTGCTGATTTGGACCTTTTCCACCACCCCGAGCCGAGTGGTGACTTCAAGTTCCACGACCTCATCCACGGCCTCCAGCCTGGATTGCTCTCCCCAAGCCCTCTCCTCCTCGGCACAAGTGGGAGCCTGGGTTCCCTCCTCGACCTCCTTTTCTACCACCATCTGCTCTTCCGCCCTTCCCTCCTGGGCCTTCTCTTCTTCCTCCTCTCCCTCCGCCCTGGGTCCCTCAACTACCCCTTCCTGGGCATGGACTTCATCTGCCTCCATCTTTTCCTCGGCTACCTCCATACCTCCGGCTTTGGCTGCCTCCTCCATCATCCTATCCCATTCCTCGGCTTCTCCCATCCAGGAGATGGTGTTGACAGCCGTTACGTAGCACTGTCTCGACACCTTGGGATCCCCCCTGATCCGCACCTGAACCCCTCCGTCGTTGAACTTAAGGCATTGGTGAAAGGTGGAAGGGACACAACGGAACACGCTGATGAGTGGCCGTCCGAAGATGGCGCTGTAACTGCTTGGGGCGTCCACTATGACAAAACGACAGTTCCGGGACTGCCCACCCAGGGTCACATGAAGCCCTACTCCCCCTTCTACTTCCTTCCTCTCCCCCGAGAATCCGAACAGAGGGCCATATGAGGCCAACACCCTCCTGGGCTCCACCTCCATCTTGTCGAACGCCTTCTTGAAGATGACGTTGACCGAACTTCCGTTGTCCACTAGGATCCGGGAGACGGTGAAGTTCTCGATCGCCGTCTGAATAACCAGCGCGTCGCAGAACAGGTCCTCATAGCCCGGCATGTCTTTCTGGGTGAAAACGATATTTTCGGTCGGGGGTGGAGCGGTGGATGCCGAAGCCACGCTCCGGCGGTAGATGGTATGGAGGCTAGCCTTGCGGGTCGCCTCCGCCCCTACCCCCCCCCCCCCCCCCCCCCATGGATCACCCCGATCCCTCCTCTACTTCCCATATCGGTTCTATCCTCACACCTTTCCTCATCCTCCTCTCAAGGTTCGACCTCCACGATCCTTACTGGCTGCTGCTGTGGTGGCGCGGGCGCTCTGCCCCTCTTTACTTCCAGGAACTCCGGACAGGTGTCCGTTGAGTGACCTTCCACATCATGGAAGATACAATATGGCAACGCCACTTCCCTTGCCTCAGCCTCTGCCACCCTATTCCTTCTCCTCCTAGCGGCTGCCATTTCCACCTCTCCTCCCCTTCCTCTTCCTCTACCTCTTCTGTTGGATCTTACGGCGCCCTTAGAGGGGGGGGGGGGTGAATAAGGGAATAAAATTCTTTCTATAATTTTCAAGATAATTACTAAATTGTTTTATAATGAAGGAGATTGAAATAAACAATTTAGATTTAGAATTGAAAACTTAGAACATAATATAAGGACTTGTCTCCTCATTGAACCTATACAACCTGGCCACTATAAACACACAAAAGACTAGATCAAATACATCATGGTATTTGTTATTCTCAAACCAAGAGATGCGGAAAGCAAGCTCCAACAATCTCCCCCTTTTGATAATAACAAATACCCATATGAGAAATTAGTGAGTTTATAGATAAGTGCGATAAAAGATATGCATGAATAAAAGGTTTACTGCGTGATAGATTTTACTCCCCCTAAATATCTACGTCACTAGATTTCTCATTTTATTCTCCCCCTTTTATTATTACCAAAAGTGGGTTGTCATGATCGAGCAATATCACTCCCTCTACATAGATGCTTTCCATGAAAACTTTTTAATATACTCCCCCTAAATTGTATTCTCCCCCTAAATGTATGCTCCCCCTAAATGTTATAATTAATTGCAATGGTGCATTCTGAAAAATTGAGATTAGTAAGAGATTTCTTGAATTTATATTTCTCCCCTTTTTTTGATATTATCAAAGGTTATTTTGAAATAAAGAATGAATAATTATGAAGAAATAATAAATATGGGAGTATATAAGAGTAATAGATTTTATGTCGAGAAGAAAAATAGGATGCAATCAAAAGCTTGTTAAATACTACTTGTTGAGAAAAATATAAGCATGATGTAACATAAAGTAGTAAGCAACATAACTAACATGATAAAGTAAGCATTCTATTTTAAGATACCACTTGCTTAAAGGAAAACACAGTGTTAAAAATAATAAGCACTCTTAAACATAAACATCACTTTAGAAGATAAAACCATATAAAGGATAATGAGTTTTAAATTTGAAAAGTTGATGTTTGTTAAAGATTGAAGAGATGCTATTCCATTAAAAAAAATTGTAAGCATGATTTCATAATATCAAGAAAAGGTACACAAAACTACAATGTAATAAAATTTTCATTTCAAGTAAACATAAACATTGTAGCGGTCATGCTTTGTTATCTAGTGCATTTACTTAAGTTTATAGAGATTTGAGTAGATGAGCATTAGGATCCAATTCTCATGAGTAGAAGTTTTATGAAAGATAATGATGTGTACAAAGTAGTGTTTTGATAAAGTATACAAGTGAATCAATCAAAAACACATGACATATATAATGAAATAACACAACATTAAAATACACAAATAATATTACTTCCACACTATTTCAATGCACATGAATAAATAGTACAACTACCAAGGTGCTCTACACACACAATGCTTATTAAGACTTATCAGGGTGCAAAGTAGTGCTTGGGGGATCACTTTTATACTTTTTAGCTTTATTTTCAATTTTTTTTGTGATCCGATGTACTAAAGAGAAGTGGTGTAGAAATTGTTTGCTATAAGACACTTTACAATTCTTAGCCAAGGTGCTCAACCTCACAATGCTCATTAAGACTTATCAGGAGGGTGAGTAGTGCTTGGTGGAGTTTTCCTTGTCATTTATTATTTGCTTTTTAGTTTAGTGACTAAGGACTCCGAATTCACTTGTTTTGCAAACATAGCATTGTAAACCACATTTCTCTAAAGAATAAGTGAATGAAAGACAAAGAATTGTAATAACCAATTCAATGTTGTGTAGGTAATCTATTTAGGCATTTTAATTATTTATGTTATTACACTACATAATCATGTAAGAATAAGATTGTAAACACATGTAGGTTATCAAAAATAAGTGAGTGAATGAATCATTATCAAACATAATACATTACTCATACTTAGAAGCATGCTAAGACATTTCTACACATGTTTATCTACAATCAATTTCATTGCACATAACACGATAATTTTCAAGGCATGACAAATACAAAACAATGTTTTTAAGAAACTTGAAAGTTAAATTAAACAATGTATTTAATCTTTAATTGATATAATTAATCATCCATCCTTGACAATGGCAATGAATAACAATAAGTTTTTTTTTATATAAATTTTTTTTTTGTATATATGCACAAAATAATAAACACGCATAAAGAAAAACATATTTTTGTTCTTTGAAATTTTTTTGTAATTTTGTATTTGTTTTTATATATATATATTCTCTGAAAATCATAGAAGTCTTTAATAGCCCTTTTAGTAAATGATATTCTATGCCAGAGAAATAAACAAAAATAATGTATGAGAAAATACATATATTTTTTTTAAAAGAAATAAATTTTTGTTTTAAAAGGAATACAAAGAGAGAAAACTTTTTACAAACACACAAAATATTAAAATAATACCATAAATAATTGAAAACAAAAAATATTTTGGAGCAAAGGAGCTAACGCCAGGCATTAACTTCTTAACGCCAAAACAGAACTGCATTTCTTGATGTTTTGAAAAAAATATTTTTCTCAATTCATTTGTATTATAAAGAGACCTTCCTTCAGTTGAAATTTCAGAGTAAATTGATTAGATTTGAAGGCTCTTTTAGCATATATTTGGTGATTTTTTCAAATACTTGTGTTTGGTAAAATCATTAAAGCTCGAAATATTAAAATATGCAAACACATGATGCAATGTTAGAATAAAAAAAATATGCATGATTTATGTATAAAGAGTGAGATAATGTTCATGCAATGAATATAATATAAGTATATCTAAGATCAAGATACCTTAACAACATGACTACACTCTAGCCCCGTACTAAGTGACGGATGGGCATGAGGAGCTGCACATATGCCATAGGTTGGGGTGTTAATCCCATATGCATACAAAAGACGATGCTCAACCTATCACTCTTTCCCCCCAGTGCCTCTCAAGGCCCCACTGGAACCCTCCCTGGTTAAGGACAAGACATGACTTAGAGGTGAGGTCTCTAATGCACACAATCCTACGCCCTCGCTATTGTGAGACACATGTCATAGGTTTATTGATTATAGACATACTAATCGTGTAAGCCTTAAATATATTAACTATGTTATAATTTCATGATTAGTTTTGGATTTACAATTTTATCGAAGATTGTTGATTTTAAATCCATTTAGAAAAGTTTTATTCATGCAAATAACTACAAAGGAAAATAAGATTTTCATATTTTAATGATATAATTTACTTTAGCATTGCAAGATATAACTAGCATGAGCATTGATTTCTATCTATGGTACGTGATAATGCTAGTGTGATGAATTAGGACAACATGGTGCAAAGCTAAGTAAAGATGGACAAATATAAGATTGAGTTGCATGTATTCAAACATAGAGTTTTGAATTTTCATAGACCTAGAAAGAAATGACAATTCTATTTGATTTCATCTTGTTGATATCAAGTTAATTCATAGGTCTAAAGATAATGAGATTCATGCAACCAATAAAGATGCACATCACACACACAAAACAAGATATGAAACTATAATACCAATTGCAATCATATATTTCATAATTCCTAAGGTTGATAGAATTAGTTGATTTAAGATAGGTCTTGATGGATCATGAATTATGATATATGATTATAGTGAATTTTAGCATAGAATATTAATAGATCATGGTGGTGATTGTGAAATCATATTCATCATTTTTGTAAATTTTCTTTTTGATTTTATTTTTAGAAATTAGACAACCAATACAAGGTATTTGGCAACAATGATTGTAAAAATAATTTTTTAGAGAAAATTAGAATTTTTAGGAAAATATGTTACCGCCAGCGTTAGTGATAACGCCTGGCGTTAGCAACAGAGTTACTATATTTGATTTAAAACACATTGTTTTTTATATTATTTGATTCTGATTTTTCTCGATTATGATTTTCAATATAGGGGCTATTATATGCAGCAACGAAAAATAGACAAATATGCAATTAGTTGCGCATTTAATATTTTAGCCTAAGACCCCTAAAAATCCATTTAAATCCAATTTTGAAAGTAATTTCATTAGTCTTGATAATATCATTTAGAAAATTTAGCATTCAATTTATAATGATAATATAAGACATTTATAGGCAAAGGATTTAAAAAGGATAAAACAAAAAGAAAAGATAGATCACTTAAAAATTATGACTTTATGTTTAATTTAATTCAAATTTGATTTGATAAACATTAGACTTAAAATGTAAAAGTCATATTTCATAATTTATCTAAGTGACCTTAGCGTGTTGGCTCAAAAATAAGAAAATAAACAAAAAAAAACAATTAAGCATATCATGAAGTAGAGAATTGATATTTCATTTTTGATTGTTTCTACTTCATGCAAATGATAGGATACTAATGAATAAGAGATTTAGGTATCCAAAGGGGACCATGAGGGATGGTTCCTTTGGGTACCCAAATACGACATGATGATTTTTTAGGAGATAAGGATAAATGAGCCCTTTCTATTAAAGTTGATGTGTCATTTTTCTTTAAGGGTCTCCATTCATACCTTGGTTGTTTATCTTTAAAATTCATATTATGTTAATGTGACATCTTTATATGATTGTATTTGTTTGAAAAATAATTTATTTGAGATTTATGCTTATTCAAATTATTTTTCAAAATAGATTGATGTTGATAATCATAATGAATTTTATTATATGGATTCTTTGAAAATTTATAAGAGTGATTGTCTTTCTTTAGAATTGAATGTTGAAAGAGTGAGTTACAAAATGTTTTAAATGATTGGTCCTTATTTAGATGATTTTCATTTCCACACTTTCTTATAGACCTACTCTTATAATATGAAGTTAAGTTTTTAGACTTTTGAAAATTTGATAAACTAGAAAAAAGAGATTTTTCATTATATGAAAATTTTTGAATAAACATTTTTAATGATTCTAGTTTTTCCTTTAAATTATCATTTTCTTTTATCAATTTTTCATTATGTTCTTTTGAAATTAAAAGTCCTTTTTCTAAAACCTTGAGTTCTTCTTTAAAAGAATTAATATCAAAACAAGGTTTAGCATTTTCAATTAAAGAGCATGAACAAGAATTTGAAACATCAATATAAGATTCTACTTTAGTGTTTGCTTTTAAAGTTTTATTTTCTAAACGTAATTTGGAATTAGCATGTTTCAACTTTGAAATTTTACGTTTAGCAAATTTAAGCACACGAAATGTAGAAATAGAATTAGTTACTAAAAGAGAAGATTTAGATTTTCTTACCTTGCTATAGTTTCCGTCTTCTCTTTTGCTTGATGTTTTGCCATCAACTGAGTCCAATATTGTGACGTTGTCTTCTTCATCTTCCTCTTCCAAACAAGAGTGTCCATCATTCTTTCCGCTTGATGAGCATTCTATGGATCCATCCTTTGTGTAGCTTTCTTGAATATTTGCATAGGCTTGCATATTCTCCGGTTCTTGTGAATGTTCCGTACCTGTAGAAGGAGAATCATAAGTTCTTTCAAGAAAACTCCAAATTTCATATGCGGCAGGTAAAGTATAAATAAGTTTGAAAATATTTTGGTCTAACGCACAAAATATACTATTCATAGATTTTGCATTTAAAATAATTTCGTTTCTAGTTAGTACGCTAGATGGCTTTTTAATAGTAATATTCCAAACTTTTTCATCTAAGGCCTTAAGAAAATTTTTCATTAATATTTTCCACCCTTTAAAATTTTTGCCCATAAATAAAGGTGGTGATAATATTTTTTCATTTATATTAAAATTTTCCCCACTAGTAGAAGCGAGATCATGATCAAGAGACGCCATTATTCCCGGTTGTTAAGCCGATTTGGAATAACCTTGCTCTGATACCAATTGTTGGATCTTACGGCGCCCTTAGAGGGGGGTGAATAAGGGAATAAAATTCTTTCTATAATTTTCAAGATAATTACTAAATTGTTTTATAATGAAGGAGATTGAAATAAACAATTTAGATTTAGAATTGAAAACTTAGAACACAATATAATAGAGATTACGCCAAATGATAGAAATCAAGTAAACACAAAAGAGACATGATTATATTATATGAAAAAGTGTTTACATAAATTTGATTTCTATATCGCTAGAAATCGGAGGCGTACAAATGTAAATTTCTTTTTGTTTACCAATCCTTCTCCCAAGGATTGGAAGGCTATCACTTGTCTCTCCCTAGACCAAGCCCAAGCCTATCCTCTAGATCTTCCCAAGATCTAGACGTAGCACACAAGGCCACAATTTCCCACCAAGCCACGCAAGGACTTGGACGCTCCGCACAAGGAAGCGATTTTCCCCTAAGCCACGCAAGGACTTCGACGCTCCGCACAAGGAAGCGATTTTCCCTACCAATACAAAGTAAAATGTATATAAATGAAAATACAAGATAAAATAAGAACTCCCTAGAAATTCAGATCTTTGAAAGGAAGGTTGAAGCCTCGAGATGATCCTTGATGTAGAAGCGCGTCCGATCTCGTCTTCAATTTCAAACCTTCTCAGCATTAATGGGAGTTCATGAGGTTCTGGAGCTCTCTGTATGGAATGCACTCAGGAAGGGACTTAGAATCTTCAGAGCCTTTTAATGCACGAACACAAGGAGGCAATTTATAGAAAATCGTTGTCGCCTGGGCGACAGTGACTGTCGGAATTTTCCGACAGCGTTAAACTGCCGCTGGAGTGGCGTCGTGCGGGCAGTTGCTGTAACCGTCGAGCTGTCGCCTGGGCGACATCGATGTCGGATTTCCGATAGTGCAAAACTGCCGATCGTGGGTGGTGTCGTGGGCAGTTGTTGTAACCTCCGAGCTGTCGCCTGGGCGACATCGATGTCGGATTTTCGACAGCTCAAAACTGCCTTTCGTCGTGCTGCCATGGGGGAAGTAGTTGTAACTTCTCTGCTATCGCCTGGGCGACATCAGCTGTCGCCTGGGCGACATTAGCTATCGCCTGGGCGACATCAGCTGTCGCATGGGCGATAGCTCCTCTTCATTTTTGCCGTCCGAAACTACTCCAGACTGTATATTGAGTCGTTCTCATCTCCGAAATGGGGTGGCACGTTCTGTAACTCTTCCTGGATTGAAAGTTATGGTCATTTTAAGATCAGCACACAAAACTCATCCAACCTGAGACTTGTCGTTCTCGGATCATGCCCATGAACAAGGACTTGTCTCCTTATTGAACCTGTACAACCTGGCCACTATAAACACACAAAAGACTAGATCAAATACATCATGGTATTTGTTATTCTCAAACCAAGAGATGCGGAAAGAAAGCTCCAACATCTTCCCCATCCAATTGCCATGGCCTGTTGGGGAGGGGGAGGCATTTGCATCGGACCTTGCCTCCACCCTAACTGGGGGGGCCTCCATTGACCTCCGACATGGTTACCCCTTCCTGGGCCGTAACCCCTTCCCTGCCCTTGCATTCCTCCACCTTGTGGCCTCCAATCCCCCTCCGGGGCCCGGGGCTCTTCCCTTCTCCTGACCTCCTACTGCCTCACCTCCGGCTCACTGAGCTTTGCTAGCCTCTTGGTGAGCTCCGGATTGGCTTACTCGCTCGTGACTTCCTCCGACACCCTCTCCATCAGCTCTTCATAGGAGACGGGGGCTTTTCTCTTCAATGCCATCTTGAAGAAACTCTCTTTCAACCCGACCGTGAAGGCGAGCTGGAGTGCAAACCCAGGCATCTCCTGAGTGAGCTGCACTTCCTCCTGGAACCGATCGGCATATTGAGCCAGTGACTCCCTGGGTCCCTGCTTCACTGCGAATGAGTAGATTGACCCTGCATGGAGATGATGGAACCAGTCCCTGGCCTTCTCCTTTAGGGTGACGGCAAAGAGCCGACACTTGAAGGTATCTGACATCGGCCTGATGGAGACCGAGTCTTTGAAACTCTGCAGGTGCTGGATAGGGTCATCTCTACCATTGTAGTAAACCCGGTCCCATTCTCCAAATCCCCCAGGGACGGGTGCGGAAAGTACCAGCTCGCAAAAGGGGCTTCCCCCTCCTGTCGCTTTCCCTGGCTCCACTCGCCCCCCGAGCTCACTCGCCAAACTTGAGCTCGCCGGGACTGTGCTCGCGAGGGCGGTGCTCGCCTGAACCACCCCGACCATCGCTGCTTCCTCTTGGCGCGCACTCGCCTGCGTCGCGCTCGCTGGGACGGGGCTCGCCAGCACTGAGCTCACCGGCACGGAGCTCGCCGGACTGGCGAACAACACTCGCCCTTCCTGGCTCTGACCTAAACCAACGACAACTTCCTTTCCAGCCCTTCCCCCTGGTGCCTTCTCGCCGACTGCTGTTGGGGGAGGGGTCACCTGAGGTGCTGGGGTCGCAAACTCACATCGCAGAGCTGTGACCGTGAACCCCAAGGTGTCGAGCACCTCCTTTCTGAAATCCGCGAGCATCCTGGCCATCGCCTCCTGAGGAGTCTCGCCGAACTCCTCGCCTTGCTCCTCATCTCCCGCCATAACCCTTCTCTGGAACTTTCTTGAACCAGCCACGCTCCACGCTCACCGCACCAAAATGTTGAAACCGATTTCTCGGTCTCTGGTGGAGCTCGGGGCCCTCAACGAATTGAGGGGTGACTAGCCCTTACCGGTTCCTCGGAAGAGGTAGACAGATAATTCGGATAAAGAACAAAGACCCTGGTCTCAGCAAGGAGGTCCCTCCACTAACCCGGAAGATCGTTGAGCGCTTCCCCTCCCAAGCCAAAGCTAAGACTCGGGCACCTTGGAGAGCTAGAGAGCCCAAACCAAAGCGACCTATGGAGAGAAGAAGGCTCAAAGATTTTGAAACCGGTCCTTCTCCAAGGTGCCCTTTAAGGTCTATTTATAGATTTTGGTTTTGTGGTCTGTCAATAGCCAACTCCCGCTGTCCATTCTTACTATCTGCAACCTAAATTGGTCTGCTAACAGCTAAACTCCGCTGTTTGGAGGGGCTAGCCGCAGACCACCAGGAGTTTTCTGGTAAAAGACCACCCCAGGTACTGGCGAGCCAGAGACCCTTGACCTGTTCTAGCGAACACGGGGCTCGCCAAAATGTCTGGCTGGCTCGCCTGCCTAGCGAATTCCTTCGACTGACTGGCTCGCCTGCCTCTACGGCTCGCCTGCCGAACCGCTCTTTAGCGAGTCGGGCTCGCCAAAATGGCTAATTGTACCCCTGAAATGGCTATTTGCACCCCAAGGTTCCGGGCCTTCCTAGCGAACTCCTTCGACCGGCTGGCTCGCCTGCCTCTAGGGATTCTCGCTCTTCTTGCACTCGCCCCGCCTGGCTCGCCCATCCTTGGCTCGCTCCCTTGGGTATGCGAACCAGGGACCCTTCTAGGCGAACATCGGGGTTGTACACCAAAATAGGGTTTTTGTGCGCTATCGCCAGGCGTTAGCGTTAACGCCAGCGATAGCTCCCAGACTGAGTTCTAGTGATGTTGTTGTGCCCACCTGTTGAGAGGACCTGAGGCCTGTGTGCCCGACCTGTGAGGGTGTCCTGGTGGATGACTTAGCGGCCCGTAGAGCCGGCTAATTGAGAATACCTGGGCTGAGGGGACGTCATACCCGCTCTTCATGTTGTACAATGAGAGTTGTGAACAATGAGCATTTGGCGAACCTGAAACCGCACCATCCAGCACCTGATTAGTAAGTCTCATACAGCATGTCGGGAAGCAATGGGAAAGAGTCTTCGGACTACGGGATGTTCACAATTAAAGAACGGGAGATCCCTGGTATTCGGGCCACCGACTTTAGCCTCTAAGGGCAAAGCCATCAAGAGTGGATGGTGGTGGAAGGCGGAGTACACCACAGAGTGCCTGAGAGCACGAGACGTGGAGGCCATTCCCACATTTGTGATTGATGCATATGTATGAATTGTTTTGGGCCGCATTAGCCGCCTCATTCTGCTATATATATATGTTGTGATGCTCTTGCAGGGATGAGAAACTGCCACCCCCTCGAAGGGGTGGGGTCGTTATAATTTGGTCAGTCGTAGCTGACCGTTGCCCTATTTTGCCACCGTTTTTGGTGGGCTTGTTGTACAGGTGCTGGACCGAGCGGGAACATAGCGGGCTGAAGCCCCTGCGCTGCTACGGCCCTTAAAGGCCTTTTGATGTTCTTTTGCTTTTCATGTATGGCCGGCCTGCGCGCCATTGTTGGTAATTTGTAAGGCCGTCGTGCCTAAATTTTGTGTTGTAAAACATATATTCCTAAGTAATTGAAGTGGACATACCCGGGTTCGGGTGTTGTGGTTTATATGTCTTGTCTCTCTCTTTTGCTTCCGCATAGAATGCTCTGGGTTAGGTTCGTTGTTTAGGGTCGTTCGATATTTCAATTAAGTGACGTTCCCGTTTGTTTTGTAGTATATGGCATGGGGCCCCGGCCGGACCTTATGTTATATACTCCCGAACGGATGGGGATGTTACAAATTGGTATCAGCTTCTAGGGTTCCGTGTCCTTCTAAGGAATTCGTGGACGAATTCTTTTAAGGGGTGGTGAGCACGTGTGTGCGCTACCGTCGAGACGTAAAATAAACCCAAAAATGTCCACTTAGGAATAAAATGTAACAACAAACCAACAATTTTTGCATGATTTTGGAAACTGAGTGTTGCTTTTGTTGTTAATTGCGACTGTGTTGTCGCCTAACTGTGTGATGCACTCGTGTAGGGCACTCGAAGTGCAGCGGGACCGTCGCGTCCCCATGACGTGGTTGAGAGTAGCGGGTCTGCTGAGGCTCCTACACCTCCGTCTGCTGAGATGGTTCGGCTAGTTACAGAAGCTGTTCTAGCTGCGTTGAATGGCCAGCCTGGAAGGCATGGTCAACCGCCGGTGCAGGAAGTGGCCCCAGAGCCACTAAGAGTGGAGCATGTCCCCGTGAGGCGTGCTGCTGAGCAACAGCTGAAGCACTTCCTGGGATTTCGACCTCCTCCGTTTACCGGGGTTGAATCCCCAGCTGAGGTCGAGCACTGGCTGTCGCATATGGAGCGAATTCTGACAGCGACACAGTCGGATGAAGCGTAGAAAGTGACCTTCGCTACTTTCTTGTTGGAAAAGGAAGCCAGGCGGTGGTGGGATGAGGTAGAGAGGCGCCAGTTTGTGGGAAGGCGACTGGTTGATATGCCGATGGAAGAGTTCTCGAGAATCTTCATGGCAAGGTATGTGCCTCCGTCACAGCAGATCGCGATGGAGAACCAGTTCCTGGCTCTGATGCAGGGTGATAGACTGGTTGATGACTACCTGTATGAGTTCACCCGCCTCGGGCGTTACGGTGGAACTTCTTTCGACGACGAGGGGAGAAGGGTGAACAGGTTTTACGGAGGCTTGCGTAGTGAGTTGCGGTACCTTCTGACAGGGCCGTTGACGCAGGGTTTCACGACCCTCATTTGTTCAGCCCGAGCGCTTGAGCAGGACATGCTCAGGGAGAAGGGCAAGGTGGTTGTGGTCGAGGCAGTGTCGGAGGGCAAGGCGCCGAGTGCGGCGAAGTTGCGGAGGTTGAATCGCTGGAAGAAGGCTCGATTATCTGGGCCATCTCCCTCTGCTTCGGGCGCGTCGTCTGGACGTGGCCCTCTTATTTGTTTTACTTGTGGCAAGCCTGGCCATTTCTCTCGGGATTGCCGCAGTGGGCTTCCAAGGTCAGAGAAGAAGACTGGGCCATCTTATTCTGAGAAGGGGAAGGAGGCTGAGTCCACTGCCTCCTGTATGGCTCCCCCGCTGCCCAGAGTCTTCAGTCTTGGTCAGCAGGAGGCTATCAAAGCCAAGGACGTCGTGACAGGTATAATTTAAGATACAATCCTTACTGTTTTATATACCTATTTTAGTGTTCATGCTAACCTTGTTTGGCGGCGTAGGCTTTGTAAATGTTTTAGGCGTTCCTGCGAGAGCGCTTTTCGATACTGGAGCTTCGCACTCCTTCTTATCGTCGGACTTCGTCCAACGTATTGGTGCACCGTCGATTGCTTCTACAGATGGACTAGAGGTCCTACTGCCGAATGGATATTCGATGCGTGTGGAGAGGAGTTGCTACGTGAAGGTTCTAGTTGGAAGCCAGGAGTATGACCTGAAAGCATCGTTACTCCCCGTGGTTGAGTTTGATGTAATCTTCGGCATGGATTGGCTGTCGGAACAGCGTGCGTGCATCGATTGCACCACCAAGGAGGTGAGGTTTGGGCAGTGTGCCGATCGTGAGACGGTCTTTGCAGGCATGCGTGGATCGAGCAAGATGCTGATGTCTGCTCTCCAGGTGTCCAAGGCAGTGCGACAGGGAGCAGAGTTATTCTTTGCTCTAGTGGAGGCTTCAACACCGAGGCCCAGCCTAGTGAATGTTCTGGTAGTTTCAGAGTTCCCCGATGTGTTCCCGAGTGATCTCCCCGGTGCTCCACTGCAGCGTGAGATAGATTTCACGATTGAGTTGGTGCCAGGCGCTAAGCCTGTGGCCCGCTCGCCGTATCGTATGGCTCCGAAGGAGTTGGCGGAGTTGAAGTTGCAGTTGCAGGAGCTGCTTGAGCAGGGCTACGTACGTCCGAGTTCCTCACCTTGGAGTGCACCGGTCCTCTTTGTCAAAAAGAAGGACGGTAGCCTGCGGATTTGCATCGATTATTGGGAGCTGAACAAGCTGACCGAGAAGAACAAGTATCCTCTTCCGAGGATAGACGACTAGTTCGACCAGCTCGTTGGTTCGACAGTATACTCGAAGCTGGACTTGAAGTCCGGCTATTATCAGGTGCGGATCAGGGAGTGCGACATCCCGAAGACTGCCTTCAGTACAAGGTACGGGCAGTATGAGTTCACCGTGATGCCGTTTGGGCTGTCTAATGCGCCTTCGGTGTTTATGGACTTGATGCACCGGACTTTCCGAGAGTACCTCGACCGGTTTGTGATCGTCTTCCTTGACGATATACTGGTCTACTCTCAGTACGAGGAGGAGCACGATGATCACCTGCGAGTAGTCTTGGAGGTTCTGAGGAGGAACCAGCTGTATGCCAAGTTCTCGAAGTGCGAGTTCTGGCTACCTTCCGTGGCGTTCTTAGGCCATGTGGTTAGTGGAGCGGGTGTGGCGGTAGATCCGGTGAAGGTTGAGGCCATCAGGGAGTGGCCTGTTCTTTCTACTGTAGCAGAGGTCCGTAGCTTTCTCGGGCTGGCCGGCTATTACAGGCGCTTCGTGGAGAACTTCTCACGGATCGTGCTGCCTCTTACGACGCTGATATGGAAGATGCAGGAGTTTATTTGGATGCCCGCGTGTGCGCAGGCTTTCTGGAGTTGAAGTGGCGGCTTACCACTGCTCCGATCTTATGTTTTCCTTGCGGCACAGAGGGCTATGAGATCTACACCGACGCTTCTGGGAGCGTCCTTGGCTGTGTTCTGCAGCAGCATGGCAATGTAGTAGCGTACGGCTCTCGCCAGCTGAAGGTGCATGAGCGGAACTATCCGGTCCACGACATAGAGTTGGCGGCCGTGATATTTGCCCTGAAGCTTTGGCGGCAATATGTGTATGGCGTGAAGATCGACATCTTCACGGACCATAAGAGCCTGAAGTACCTTCTGACGCAGAAAGGGCTGAATATGCGACAGCAGAGGTGGATGGACTTCCTTGGGGACTACACCTTCGAGATCCACTACACTCCCGGGAAGGGGAATGTTGTTGCAGATGCACTCAGTCGCAGGGCTCCAGTGCAGGCCAACTGGATTCAGATGCTTGATGAGCACCTGATACGTGACCTGGAGGCCTTGGATATTTCTTGCGTGGAGAAGAGGAGCAGTGCCGGTGCCTGTTTGAGTTGGACTGAGGTGCAGTACGACCTCGCAGATAGAGTCCGACAGGCTTTAGAACTCGATCCGAGTTTAAAGCCCTACGCGGAGGAGGCTGGTGGTGGGCCGGATGCCCAGTTTCAGGTGCGTGACGGGTTGCTATGGAGAGGCAACCGTTTGTGCGTCCCCAAGGTGGGTGAGCTGCGCGATGAGTTGATGTACGAGGCGCATCGTACCAGGTATTCAGTTCATCCGGGGAGCACGAAGATGTACAAGGACATGAAGGTCCTTTTCTGGTGGTCGGGTTTGAAGAGGGACATCGCTCACTACATGGCCAAGTGCCACACTTGTGCGCTAGTGAAGGCGGAATGTCAGAAGCCCGGTTGCTTTTTGAAGTCATTACCGGTTCCGGAGTGGAAATTCGATGACGTTTCCATGGATTTCTTGCATGGGCTGCCGAGATCGCAGCGCGGGAACGATGCCATCTGGGTAGTCGTGGACCGGCTGACGAAGGTAGCACATTTTATCCCCAACTGGAGGGATGACTCGGTGGAGAAGTTGGCGAAGCTGTATGTTGATACAGTAGTACGATTGCACGGTGTGCCCCGTAGCATCGTCAGTGATCGAGATGGACGCTTTACTTCGAGCGACTGGAGGCTAGTCAACCGTCTATTGGGTACGAAGCTGCAGTTTAGCACGGCCTTTCATCCTCAGACGGATGGCCAAACTGAGCGTACCAATAGGACGATAGAGGACATGCTCCGGATGTGCGTCCTGGATTTTGGAAAGGGGTGGGAAGATCACCTCTTTCTTGTTGAGTTCGCGGACAACAACAGCTACCAGGCGAGTATACAGATGGCGCCTTTCGAGGCCCTCTATGGCAGGAAGTGTCGTACTCCCTTAGCTTGGGCAGAAACGGGCGAGACGAAGCTCTTCAAGAGGAAAGACGTCGAAGATGCGACTTCAACGGTACGTATGATCCGGGAGAGGCTTTTCGTTGCGCAGGATAGGCAGGCGAAGTACTATAATGCAAAGCACCGCGACGTCCAGTTCGCCGTTGGCGATTGGGTATACTTGAAGATAAAGCCTTTCAAAGGAGTGTCGAGGATCCGACGCTTGAAGAAGCTGAGTCCGAGGTATGTAGGGCCATTCGAGATCACCGAGCGCATCGGCCAAGCAGCTTGCCGACTTGCTTTGTCGATGGAGCTGAGTGGGCTGCATGATGTCTTCCATATCTCTGTGTTGAGGAAGGCGGTGCGAGAGCCTGATTCTGTGTTGGAGGCTGTTAGTGTGCCAGTGGAGAGTAGCCTAACTACCAAGGTGACTCCGGTTTGCATTTTTGATGCTGATATTCGGCAGTTGCGGAAAAGGCCATCAAGATGGTGAGAGTCCGTTGGGACAATTGTGGCCGCGAGGAGCTCTCTTGGGAGCCAGAAGAGATCATGTGCAAGGAGTACCCTGATCTGTTTACTCAGGTATGACAAGTTTTCATTTCGTTGTTTGTGCTTTAAATTTCGGGACGAAATTTCTTTAAGGGGAAAGAATTGTAACGCCCCGAATTAATTTAATTCGGATTTTGGTGTGCGTTTAGATTGTTTTGGGGTGCGGGTATGGGTGTGGTCTGCGAATAGCAAAGTGGGGTGCGTATAGGCTTAGGTTTTTATAAAACCTCCTCCCCCTCTCAACCCTAAACACCCGACCTCCCCTCTATTTCTCTCGCTCTCGTTGCCAGCCGCAAAGCCCCCTCCCGATCTCCCGTCACCCTTCCTCTTTCTGTTCGCGTGAGGCAACCCGAGCTCCTTCCCGACCTCCCTATCCCTTTCATCGGCCTGGAGCAGGGAAGCGCCGCCCCCGATCTTTCCTCCTCCCTCTCTCGCCGCCGGTCTGGAGTAAGGAGGAGCAGCGCCCCCGTCTCCCTTCCTCACTCTCTTTCCCGTCGCCGACTAGGGCAAGGAGGGCCTATCTCCCTCCTCTCCCTCTCGTTTGCATGGGGAGGTCGATCCCTCCCCTCTCCCTCTCCTTTGAGCTCTCTTTAGGGCTACTACAAAGGGAGACCGCAAGCCACAGCGTAATCTTGGAGCGTCGTTTAGGGACTCGAAGCGTCGAGTGGAGGCCGGATCTGCAAAGAGGACAGCTATCTTGAACGTGCTCCATGGTTCAGAAGCGCACTTTAAGGGTAATGATCTCTTCTACCCTCATTTGGACGTATCCTAGTCCTTTTCCGTGCATCGTTGAGGCCCCTACCCAAAAGGGTGAGGTTGTGGCCTCCGACGGGTCGATTCGTGTTATCCCTGTCAAATCTTGCATACATGTAGAGTCCATGCATGAAATAGACGTAGGCGCGCTGTGTGAAGCCCAACCGAGACGGTTCGTCCGGATTGGTGATGCTTTTTGATATTATGCGTGCCGGGGGAAAACTCCATGTTGATATCCTGCTTCGTAGGACTAGAGGGTGCTACTGCATGCGCAGCAACGCCTGGGGGTGTGCCCCGGGGAGCACCCGAAGTTAGAAACAGAAATGGAGTCTTTGTTCACTACCGCCGGCGTTAGCGTTATCGCCGGGCGGTAGCTCCCAGACTTGGTTCTGGTGAATTTGTGCGTTCTGAGGCAGTGGGAGTGCTACTGCATGTGTAGTAATGCCTGGGGGTATGCCCCGGGAAGCACCCACAACTAGAAGCCAAAATATGGTTTCTGTGCGCTATCGCCAGGCGTTAGCGTTAACGCCGGCGATTGCTCCCAGACTGAGTTCTGGTGATGTTGTTGTGCCCACCTGTTGAGAGGACCTGAGGCCTGTGTGCCCGACCTGTGAGGGTGTCCTGGTAGATGACTTAGCGGCCTGTAGAGCCGGCTAATTGAGAATACCTGGGCTAAGGGGACGCCATACCCGCTCTTCGTGTTGTACAACGAGAGCTGTGAACAGCGGGCATTTGGCGAACCTGAAACCGCACCATCGCAGCACCTGATTAGTAAGTCTCGTACAGCATGTCGGGAAGCAATGGGAATGACTCTTCGGACTACGGGATGTTCACAATTAAAGAACGGGAGAGCCCTGGTATTCGGGCCACCGACTTTAGCCTCGAAGGGCAAAGCCATCAAGAGTGGATGGTGGTGGAAGGCGGAGTGCACCAAAGAGTGCCTGAGAGCACGAGACGTGGAGGCCATTCCCACGTTTGTGATTG
Source organism: Dactylorhiza incarnata (assembly GCA_033032865.1). Taxonomy (NCBI): domain Eukaryota; kingdom Viridiplantae; phylum Streptophyta; class Magnoliopsida; order Asparagales; family Orchidaceae; genus Dactylorhiza; species Dactylorhiza incarnata. The sequence continues at coordinate 11,259,717 of JAWHQI010000010.1, read as the reverse complement.
ATGCATATGTATGAATTGTTTTGTGCCACGTTAGCCGCCTCATTCTGCTATATATATATATATGTTGTGATGCTCTTGCAGGGACGAGAAACTGCCACCCCCTCGAAGGGGTGGGGTCGTTATAATTTGGTCAGCCGTAGCTGACCGTTGCCCTGTTTTGCCACCATTTTTGGTGGGCTTGTTGTACAGGTGCTGGACCGAGCGGGAACATAGCGGGATGAAGCCCCTGCGCTACTGCGGCCCTTGAAGGCCTTTTGATGTTCTTTTGCTTTTCATGTATGGCCGGCTTGCGCGCCGTTGTTGGTAATTTGTAAGGCCGTCGTGCCTAAATTTTGTGTTGTAAAACATTTATTCCTAAGTAATAGAAGTGGACATACCCGGGTTCGGGTGTTGTGGTTTATATGTCTTGTCTCTCTCTTTTGCTTCCGCATAGAATGCTCTGAGTTAGGTTCGTTGTTTAGGGTCGTTCGATATTTCAATTAAGTGACATTCCCGTTTGTTTTGTAGTATATGGCGTGAGGCCCCGGCCGGACCTTCTATTATGTTCTCCCGAACGGATGGGGATGTTACATGGACAACGGGTGCTCCATGCATATGACTGGAGCAAAAGAATTGCTGGAAAACTACAAGGCCAAGGAAGGGCCTAATGTAATTTTTGGGAATTCTCACTCTGGTCAAAAGGATATGGTTTGCTCAGGATTCGGGAAATCTCCTTCTCTAAGGTGGCTTATTTTGAAGGACTTTGATATAATCTAATTAGTATTAGTCAACTATGTGATGGTGAATACAAACTTGTATTCACTAAGTCTTTATGTCATATATTTAGTTTTGTAACTAACCAAATTGTATTGACTGAACTTAGAAAGGGTAAGGTCTATGTAGTAGATTTTGAGTATGCCATGTTAGAGGTCTGCTTGTTTAATTTTCATTTAGATAACAATGAGTTGTGGCATATGAGACTTGGTCACCTGAATCTTAAGACAATAGCCAAGCTATCTAAGCTTAACCTAGTAAGAGGCTTACCATTTGGTAAGTTTAAGAAATGCCATCCTTGTAGAGCCTGCCAACTAGGAAAACATACCAAGACATCATTCAAACCAATTGGTAAGAATGATTCCCCAAGAATTCTATATCTGTTACTCATGGACTTATTTGGTCCTGTCTCCACTCAAAGCTTAGCAGGCAAGTCCTGTACATTAGTCATTATAGATGATTTGTCTAGATTCAGCTAGGTGTTCTTTCTAAAAGCTAAATCAGACACCTTCAAGATCCTCTCAAGATTCATTAGACAGATTCAATCTGAATTCAATACTCAGGTTGCTATGATCAGAAGTGATCATGGTACTGAGTTTGAAAATAAGTTAATTTATAGATTCTATGAGGATGAGGGAATAAGACAAAGCTTTTCAGCTCCTAGAACCCCCCAACAAAATGGGGTGGCTGAAAGGAAGAATAGAACCCTAATTGAATCAGGAAGAACATTATTGGCTGAATCCAATTTGCCAAAGTCCTTTTGGGCTGAGGTAGTGAATACTGTTAATTATGTTTTGAATAGAAGTCTCATCCACAAGACTAAGTTGAAGACTCTCTATGAGTTATTGAAGGGAAAGACGCCAATAATCACATACTTTAGGATTTTTTGGTGTACTTGCTTCATTCTTAACAATAGGATGAATCTGTTGGATCTGTAGGCGCCCTTAGAGGGGGGGGGGGGGGGGGGGGTGAATACAGGTTTTAAAACTTTTTATTATATTTTGAAATACTTGAAAAGCTAAGAGATCAAAATAGTGATTTTGAATAAAGATCTAAATTGTTTTATAATGAAAGTGAAAGAAATAAACAATTTAGAGAAATGAAGAACAAACCAATTTCATTACACAAAAATAAACATGATTACTATTGATAAAGTTGATTACAAAACTAGATTTCTATGACGCTAGAAATCGAAGGTGAATAAGTAAAATACCTTTTTGTTTTCTATCCCGACTCATCTCCCCACGAACCGGTGGCTTTAGCCTATCCTCCCCCGAATATGACCTCAAGCCGCTCTAGCCCCACCCCCCCCCCCCCCCCGGATACGGCCTCGAGCACCCCCTAGATCTACACCCTAGACCTAATCGCCAACACGAGGCAAAATTTTGCCCTAAGTCCTACCCAGACCTAGTCGCCAATATATGGCGAATTCACTAAATGATTACAAGAAAAAGATGTGAAATAAATAACAACAATATGAAAAACTCCCTATGTGGATCTCTTGAAGAATTAGACGAAGTCCCATAGAGTATGATCGTAGTCGATGCGGTCATTCGTCATGATGATGAAGCGTGTTGAAATCTTATCTACGGATCTCCTTAAACCTTCATAGATTTGTGGGTGTATCTCTCTAAAATTTCTTATATATGATGTGTGTTGGGGGAATAATTTCTCTTAACCCCTAGAAATGAGTTAAAGAAAGAGTTTTATGAATGAAAAACAAGACTAAGTAAATATGCGTCGAATAGTATTCGACGCAACGTCGAAATGTAGTCGACGTTTTCTTCAGGATATGTCGAAGTAACTTTAGGAAGATTTCGACGTATGTGTTGTCGACGCTACTCTGATTTCTAGTCGACGCATCTAATGAAGTCGACGCACCTCAGTCGACGCACCTTCCTTATTCTTCTCTCGACGTCCAGCCAGGATGAATTCGACGCTTACGTCGAATAGTAATCGACGCACGTCGATTTATATGACAGATTTAAATATGCGCCAGATATCTTTCCTTCTTTCAGAAGATCTAATTTATATGGAATAATGTTAATATTTTATAGCCGTTCTGAATCATTCTTTCCTTCTATTTGATTCTTGGCTAATCTGATAAAACTCATTATGGATATTATTTGAATTTGGAATGAATTCTTTCCTTCTATTGGTATGCTAATTATAGAAACATTTCTATTTTTCAAATTCTCTGACTGCTAATTAATTATTCTCCTATAGCATTATTTTGAATACATAGAGCTATAAATAAAGAGGAGGTCGGCAGAAAATAAAGCAGTTGAGTGATCCACCACATACTTTTGCAATAGAGGAAAAGCTCCCAAAAGAAAAGAGAGATATTGTGAAACAGCTCTGCAGCAACAATCTGAAATCTCCCTGCTGCAAACTCTGATTGCTCTCACTAAAAGAGAGAAAGGCTACAAATCTTCTTCTCTCTATAGAAGAAAGATTTAATTCACTTCTTGTGCTTCCAATCTTCTTGCTAGGAAGAAGATTCATTATTGTTTCTTTCTTTCTTTCTTACTTAAATATTGTAAAAGAGTTTTAAGAATCTCTCTTCAAAAAATTCAGTGTACTGGTTCTAAGAGTCTCCTTGTCAAAAGACTCAGTTGGTTCTAAGAGTCTCCTTGTCAAAAGACTCAGGGTGGTTATAAGAGTCTCCTTATCAAAAGACTCAGTGCAAGATAGTGAATTCCTACCAAGGGGGTAGAAGAGTGGACTACCCAAAGTTTGGGGAACCACTATATTTTCTTGTGTTGTGTTGTGATTTCCTCTCTTGCATTTACTTTAATTACTTGTCTAATTCTTGTTGGTGTGTGGGAAGCTCTAATCTGTGATCATACACATATATATATTAACTTTGCACAAAATATTTTAAATCTCTATTCACCCCCTCCTCTAGAGAATTCTAGTGAGGTTAACTGTGCACTTTCAATTGGTATCAGAGGGAGGTTGATCTAAAAAGGATAACTCCTTGATCAAAAGATTCTACCTCTTTTATATATATATATCTTCAAAACTATTTTTCACATGGCACAAATCAAAGATTATGCTTCCACCAGACCACCAATTTGCAACCTTGAAAAGTTTGCACTTTGGAAGACAAGAGTTAGAATTTATTTAAACTCTATTGATGATGAATTGTTTAATATTATCTTGACAGGTCCCCCTAAGCCATTCAGGAGGGACTCAAGTGGAAAAGTGACTGAAACACTTGCTCCAAGAGCTGAATGGACAGAGGATGAGAAGAAAGCCCAAGGACATGATGCCAAAGCTATGAATATCTTAGTCTCAACCCTCTCAGATGAAATTTTCCAAAAGATTGCTGATTGTGAGTCAGCTAAGGAAGTATGGGAAGCTCTCACCAAAATGGTAGAGGGAAGTGCTGATGAGAAAAAGGATATAAAGGCACTACTGATCTCCCAATATGAAAACTTCCAAAAGAAAGAAAGTGAAAGTGTTGCTGACATGTACTCAAGATTCAGCCTCATAGTCAATGAATTGAGAACACTTGAGAAGGACATATCTCTCACTGAGATAAATGATAAATTGCTGACTTGCTTTCCCAGCTCTTGGGATTCAAGAATCTGGCCAATTAAAGACTCCAGAAGTCAAAAAGAAATATCAACAGATGTTCTATTGGGTAAATTAAAATCCTATGAACAACTGTTGAAAACCAGAGCTAAAAAAGAAAAGGCATCTCCACTCTCAAAAGAAAAGAGTATTACATTGAAGGTTATTGAAGGTGAATCATCTACTAATGATGAGGAGCTAATCAGCTTGCTGGCTAGAAAGTTTAAAAAGTGGATCAAAACAGAAGGATCCAGAAGAAGAGACTCAAAAACCAGGTAAAACAAAACACCCACTAAAGAGATTATCTGTTACACTTGCAGGAAACCTGGACACATTGCTCCTGAATGTCCCAAGGAGAACAGCAGCAAGAAAAATCTGAAAAGAACAGATCCAAAGAAGAAAAAGAAAGAAAGAGGATTCATTGCTCAATCCTGGAGTGATTCAGAATCTGAAGAAAGTACCTCATCAGATATTGATCAAGAAGAGGTCAACCAAGAAGAAACATGTCTGATGGCCACTGAGAAGCTTGATGATACATCTATGGTAAATATACTTGATAATATAGATTTCTCCTCTACTAATTTCAAACAAGATTTCAAAGAATTCTGCTTAGATTTAATCAAATCTGAAAAAGAAGTAAAAGAATTAAGGATGGAATTAAAAAATCTAAAACAAGTAAATATACACCATAAAAATTATAAACTCAATCTAGAACTCTCAGAGGAAAACCTGAACAAAATCTATTTAGAAAATCTAACACTAAGAAAAGAGCTAGCAAAGGCTAAAGCCTTTGAGGACTCTCTAAATGGAAGAGGTCAGAAGATCAAAAATATTTCTGAGAATCTCACTAATAGATTTAGTCAACTAAAACTGAAAACTAATGAAGCATCTAAATCTCAATCATCTAGCAAACCTGTCTGGAAACATCCCATTCACTTCACTAGGGAGAATCATCTAGCAGAAGCAAGATCACAAGTAAGTCAAGAAATAACCACTATTTTCAATCAACCTAATCCCATTACAAATAAAGGAATCTTAGGAAAGAATCCTCACAAAAATTTTGAACATGCGTCGAACTCTTATCAACGTGCGTCGATTTCTAATCGACGCTTACACCAAAATGCGTCGACTTCTACTCAACGCAACCCTTCTCATACTTCGACTGAAAGTAAACACAGAATAAAGAAAGTGTCAACTCCATATCGACGCAACCTTAAACATACGTCGAATTCATATCGACGCAACCAATCTGACAGAAATGTCTCTCTGTTCAAAAAGTCTCCTTCCCTTTCCTTTTACTATGAACACCATTTTTGTGACATTACCAAAACAGATTGGTATGATAGACCAATGCCCCAAAAGGAGGAAGGATATCCTGTAAAACCTACTTATTCCTTTATTAGTTCTTTCACTGATTATAGGAAGGGACCCCAGCTGAGCAGGGTTCAAACTAATGTTTGAAATTTTATGTGCAGATGTATCACATCTCCAGGCTTGTGTGGTATTTGAACAGTGGATGCTCCATGCACATGACAGGATGCAAAAACCTGTTAATCAACTTTGAGGATAGACTTGGACCATCAGTAACTTTTGGAGACTCTAGCTGTGGCCAAACCAAGGGCTTTGGAGATTTCAATGAAGGGAAAGTCACCTTCAAGAATGTGGCAGTAGTCAAAGGACTAAAGCATAATCTGATAAGTATAAGTCAGATATGTGATAATGGTAAGTATGAGGTAAAATTCACCACACTATTCTGCCATATTATTGATATCAAGACTGGTGCCACAGTACTTAAAGGAATTAGAAAAGGAAAAGTATATGTAGTGGACTTTAGTTCTTCACCCACAGAAGTCTGTTTATTCAATAATATTATTGATAAAAGTGAATTATGGCATAGGAGACTAGGTCATTTAAACTACAAAACAATTAGTAAACTAGCAAAAAATAACCTAGTTAGAGGCTTACCAAAGGGTAGATACTCTAAGGATTCTCCATGCAGACCTTGCCAACTAGGAAAACAAACCAAATCATCCTTCAAACCAATTGGTAAGGATGACTCTCCAAGGATCCTTCACCTGTTACACATGGATCTTTTTGGTCCCATATCCACTCAGAGCTTAGGTGGAAAATCCTATACCCTAGTCATTGTAGATGACTACTCTAGATTCAGCTGGGTATTCTTTCTAAGGGCTAAGTCTGAAACCCATCAGACTCTCTCAAAATTCATAAAACAAATTCAATCTGAACTCAATAGTCAGGTATCCATAATCAGAAGTGGTCATGGGACTGAATTTGAAAATCAGTTTATGAGTAGTTTCTGTGAAGAATTAGGTATCAAACAAAGTTTTTCGTCCCCTAGAACTCCTCAGCAAAATGGAGTGGCTGAAAGAAAGAATAGAACATTAATAGAATCAGGAAGAACATTACTTATAGAATCAGGTTTGCCAAAAACTTTCTGGGCTGAAGCAGTCAACACTGCCAACTATGTACTAAATAGAAGCCTAATACACAAAACTCAATCAAAAACTCCATATGAGCTCTTGAAAGGAAAAACACCCATAGTTAAATATTTTAAGATCTTTGGATGTGCTTGTTTTATCCTAAATAATGGAAAAGATCATCTTGCCAAGTTTGACAAGAAATCTGATGATGGAATATTTCTAGGATATTCAGCATCTAGTAAAGCCTATAGGTGCTATAACAAAAGAACTCTTAAAATTGAAGAATCTATGCACATTGTATTTGATGAAACTAACATGCTTCTTAAGGGGGAGGAGACTTCCACCAGTTCTTTTCCACAGGGAAATAACAGTATAGAAACCCAGCTTGAGCAACTAGCTCTAGATAAAGGAAAGGAAAATCAGTTAGAGGAACCAAGTGAAGAGTCTGAACAAGAAACCTCAGAAAAGAGCATTCAAGACCCACTTCCACAAGAGGACATGATTCAGGAAGAACAATTGAACAATGATCCCGTTGAGAATGAAGAAGAAGAACAACTGACAAATTCAAGCAGAACAGGAATCAATTTGAAAGATCATCCACAAGCTCAAGTAATTGGAGATCTCAACACAGGAGTAAGAACAAGACATCAGGGCTCAAATGAGATGATGCTCCAATGCTTCCTATCACAAGTTGAACCAAAGAAGTTTGAAGAAGCAAATTGTGATCCTCACTGGATTATGGCCATGCAAGAAGAATTAGGCCAATTTGAGAGAAACAAAGTATGGAACCTAGTTGAAAGACCAAGAAACTACCCTGTAATTGGTACAAAATGGGTATACAGGAATAAACTAGATTCCACTGGAGTAATTGTGAGAAACAAGGCAAGACTTGTAGCACAAGGATATAGACAAGAAGAAGAGATAGACTATAACCAGACCTTTGCTCCAGTAGCCAGATTAGAGGCAATCAGGCTCTTTCTTGCCTATGCAGACTTCATGAAGATGAAAGTCTACCAAATGGATGTCAAGAGTGCTTTTCTAAATGGAGATCTGCAAGAAGAGGTATATGTGGAGCAACCACCAGGTTTTGTTAATCCTTCCTCTCCTAACTTTGTTTATAGACTTAACAAAGCATTATATGGTCTTAAGCAGGCTCCTAGAGCTTGGTATGAAACTCTATCAAATTTTCTTTTAGAAAACTCCTTTGAAAGAGGCAAAGTAGAGAAGACACTATTTACAAGAACTCATAAAAACCAACTCCTCCTTGTTCAAATATATGTAGATGACATTATCTTTAGCTCAACCTATCCTAAACTATGTAAAAAATTTGCTAATCTTATGCAATCCAAATTTGAGATGAGTAGTATGGGTGAACTCTCCTATTTCCTAGGACTCCAAGTAAAACAAAGTAGTGAAGGAATTTTTATCTCACAATCAAAATATACTAAAGAACTAATCAAAAAATTTGGTATGGAGTCAGCATCTACCATGAAAACACTCATGGCAACCAATGCCATTATAGAAAAAGATGATAAAGGGAAATCAGTAGATCAAAAGACCTATAGGGCAATCATAGGATCCCTTCTATATCTAACAGCCAGTAGACCTGATATCATGTTTGCCACTTGAATATGTGCTAGATTCCAAGTTGATCCAAAGGAATCCCATCTCAACTCTGCAAAAAGGATTCTTAGATATCTAAAAGGAACCCCTGAACTAGGACTATGGTACTCAGCAGAAACAAACTTTGAACTAATAGGTTTCTCAGATGCAGATTATGCTGGATGTAGGGTTGATAGAAAAAGCACATCTGGTACCTGCCAATTCCTAGGTGACAGATTAATCTCATGGTTTAGTAAGAAACAAACCTCAGTCTCAACCTCAACAGCTGAAGCTGAATACATAGCTGCTGGGAGCTGTTGTTCACAAATCCTATGGATGCAAAATCAACTACTTGATTACAAATTAGAAATACATAACTCTAAGATCTATTGTGATAGCTCTAGTGCCATTTCCATAGCATCCAACCCAGTCCTTCATAGTAGGACCAAACATATAGAGATCAGACATCACTTCCTTAGAGACAATGTTGAGAAGGGTAAAATAACCCTAGAATATATTCCCACAGACAATCAAAGAGCAGACATTCTTACAAAACCTTTAGATGAAACCAAGCATAACTATTTCATCAACACCTTAGGAATGCTTGATGGTAGTCTGTAACTACCATTGTGGGGAAGCCTAAAAGAAATGAGGAAATCTAAGAAAGTAATTGAATATGCGTCGAATACTTATCGACGCACCCTTGAGAAGAACTCGACGCTGGCGCCGATTTCTTCTCGGCAAAGATACATCGATAACCTATCGATGCTCCGTCGAATTTATATCGACGCAGGGCTATGAACACATCGACAGATCGCTTCGTGGACAAATCTCCACGTAGCGTCGACTTTATATCGACGCATAGGTCGACATTCATTCGACGTACCGTCGACTTCTGCTTACAATTGGAATTGAATCCTCCCTTCCTCGTTTTGACGATCGGATTACCTAATATACCTTGATTTCTGTTTCCTTTCTCGACGTTTCATCTCCTTTTAAATAATGCTACTTATTTCATAACATATACTCTCCTAAAACCCGCTAAAACTTCGTCGTCTACCTCTGTCTCTCTTTCTCTGCAACAATGGCACCAACTTCTGATCACTCGGTCCTCATCAAACAGATGAATGATGCTCTTGAACAATTAGTTAGTGATTTCCAGACTCGCCTGAATAACTTCGCCAATGAATGCGCTGCCATGATCAACACCTGTGCAGTCAAACTCGAAACCCTCTCTTCTTCTCTTCCTGAGCTACATGCTCTCATTCAAGAACGGCCTCTATCGCCAAAAAGGTTTAAATCCTTCATGAAGGATGTAAACCAGGGGGAGAGTTGCTCCAGAAATCCCTCTTATCAGGTCATCTATCTCTCTTAAAAAGCTCAGGATTAAATTCTTTTTCAATTTTACACATTATAGATTACACCAACTTCTTTCATTATAGGTTCCACTCCTCTCAAATCACTCTGACTACACGTTCATCAAACATTTTGGTGAATCCTCTTACAACACTGAAGGGGAGCATGATGTGGATTCAGCATTCAGAACTGATGATCCTTATACCCAGGGGGAGATTCCTGTAGTAAAGGACCCAGTACTCCAGGGGGAGGAAGAAGCAGCCACCTCAGATGATTGGAATGGCTAGGTATGGATTAATGCACCCCCCTGTGATGAGGGACAGCAGCATCATTCTCCTGGCTTCTCTGCCAGTTACTTCAAGCTAAAGACACCTCTGCTTGAGGACATCCCTGCAACAGAGCTTGGAGAAGACAATCATCCCTCAGCAGAGATCACCCTACCAGAAATCACTCTGCCCTCTATTGCAGATCATCTAAGAACTCTTCTTGAAATAACTCCCTCTCCACCCAAAGAGAAAACTCCTCCTCAACTTCCTCCTCTACCTTCTTCTCTACCTTCTTCTCTACCTTCTTCTCTACATCCTCTGCTACCTCTACCCCCACAAGCAGCAAGACTCCATAAACAGATCATACCTAGGCAAAGTCCAGGAGGACAGATAAAGAGAAAAAGGGAAGTCACTCCCTACTGGCAAAAATTTTCTAAAGAAGAAAGGAAGGAGTTTGCAAAAGAAAAGAAGTATAGAAAAGCATGTGAGCAAATAAAAAGATTTGAAAAGATGCCTAGTATCTGTCCTAACAGTCCTGTCAAGGAGTACCATGATCCTGACATGGAAAAGAGGCATGAAGAGATAAGAGAAAGAGAACTGTATGAATATGAAGCAGCTAGAAAAGAAGTAGAAGATAAAAAAAAAGCTTGGATGGAAAAGATTAACAAGGGAATGACTAAGGAACAAATCCTTGCTGAATCTTCTATCAAAATTCCAAAGAAGTTGTTTGATATTGAAGCTTATCAAAAGAAAAATCCTCAGGCAGGGATTATCCTGGATAAGGGTCAAAAGGACAAGAAGGGTATAGGATGTACAGAAGATACATACATTCCCTATAAAAAGCCATCAAGACCTGCAAAGTTAGATTCCTGGAAAGGGAAAGGAAAAATGACTGAGAGTCCTATGAAACAGGAATCAGAGAAGAAAACAAAGGTTGATAACAAAGGACCTCCTGAGCTCAAGCCTGCACAAAAAGAATCTCACAACATCACCATTGAGATGATTGATGAAAAGGCAGCAATCATCATCAGCAAAGGCTACTCCATAAATGACACTATCCCTGATGGTGATAAACTCTTGGAAAAACTGCATACAATCATCAGGAATGTTCAGGAAAGACCTGATAGAGCCAGGGGATACATTTTTGATGCCATTCATGACTTATCTAGGAAACTTTATTCTGCTTTTGTCAACTTCATGTACAAAAAGAAGTTTCTAGTTTAATTCTTGTGAAAGACAAATACTTAACATGTGCTTTCTTTTCCTAATCTCTTTTTGGTTACTCAATATATTTCTTATCCTTAGAAATGCTGTGCTGAGTTGATTTTATGCTAATAAAATTTCTCTCTAAATAGGGTTAAGACAAATAGGGGGAGATTGTTGGGGGAATAATTTCTCTTAACCCCTAGAAATGAGTTAAAGAAAGAGTTTTATGAATGAAAAACAAGATTAAGTAAATATGCGTCGAATAGTATTCGACGCAACATCGAAATGTAGTCGACGTTTTCTTCAGGATATGTCGAAGTAACTTTAGGAAGATTTCGACGTATGTGTTGTCGACACTACTCTGATTTCTAGTCGACGCATCTAATGAAGTCGACGCACCTTCCTTATTCTTCTCTCGACGTCCAGCCAGGATGAATTCGACGCTTACGTCGAATAGTAATCGACGCACGTCGATTTATATGACAGATTTAAATATGCGCCAGATATCTTTCCTTCTTTCAGAAGATCTAATTTATATGGAATAATGTTAATATTTTATAGCCGTTCTGAATCATTCTTTCCTTCTATTTGATTCTTGGCTAATCTGATAAAACTCATTATGGATATTATTTGAATTTGGAATGAATTCTTTCCTTCTATTGGTATGCTAATTATAGAAACATTTCTATTTTTCAAATTCTCTGACTGCTAATTAATTATCCTCCTATAGCATTATTTTGAATACACAGAGCTATAAATAAAGAGGAGGTCGGCAGAAAATAAAGCAGTTGAGTGATCCACCACATACTTTTGCAATAGAGGAAAAGCTCCCAAAAGAAAAGAGAGATATTGTGAAACAGCTCTGCAGCAACAATCTGAAATCTCCCTGCTGCAAACTCTGATTGCTCTCACTAAAAGAGAGAAAGGCTACAAATCTTCTTCTCTCTATAGAAGAAAGATTTAATTCACTTCTTGTGCTTCCAATCTTCTTGCTAGGAAGAAGATTCATTATTGTTTCTTTCTTTCTTTCTTACTTAAATATTGTAAAAGAGTTTTAAGAATCTCTCTTCAAAAAATTCAGTGTACTGGTTCTAAGAGTCTCCTTGTCAAAAGACTCAGTTGGTTCTAAGAGTCTCCTTGTCAAAAGACTCAGGGTGGTTCTAAGAGTCTCCTTATCAAAAGACTCATTGCAAGATAGTGAATTCCTACCAAGGGGGTAGAAGAGTGGACTACCCAAAGTTTGGGGAACCACTATATTTTCTTGTGTTGTGTTGTGATTTTCTCTCTTGCATTTACTTTAATTACTTGTCTAATTCTTGTTGGTGTGTGGGAAGCTCTAATCTGTGATCATACACATATATATATATTAACTTTGCACAAATATTTTAAATCTCTATTCACCCCCCCTCTAGAGAATTCTAGTGAGGTTAACTGTGCACTTTCAATGTGGCACGAAGATATGGAATTTAGGGGTGTGAGAGGATGAAGAAGATGGAGCCAAGGGGTCCTTTTTATAGCCTTGGAGCTATCGTCTACGCTATCGCTACCGCCAACACTATCCCGGTTTAGGAAATATCCTACGTGTGCGTATCTTTCATTCCAAGGAAACCTTACCGAAATACCTCTTGTGGGTCGCGCTACCGCCTGCGCTAGCCGCTACCGCCGGCGCTAGCGTCTTCTATAACTGCCTCCCAAAATTGCCTAATTTGGGCTAGCGCCTGCCCTAGTGGATACCTCCGACGCTAGTGGGCATGTTGGAATTTTGGCTTCAAACTTGGGAGCAACCTTCTTATGTTATCCTTGAGTCATATGACATTGTTTCCTGCACACTTAAACACACAAGATCAAATTCACATAGGATTTGTTATTCTCAAACCTAGGAGATATGGAAGACCATGTTCCAACAAACTCCCCCTTTTGATAATAACAAATCCATTAATGATAAATCAGAGAATTAATACATAAAGCATGACGAATCCTACTTGTGTATGTGTGAGTGTTTACTTAGGATAATTGTCAATTTTGGTATTTAGAATTGCTCCCCCTAAATGCATGCTCCCACTATGTGAATGCTCACCTTATATGTAAGCTATCTTCTTAACTATTAATCATGTTAGCTTTCCCATTTGATAGCGATTATTATTTATCATGTTAGTTCTCCCCCTTTTGTTATTAGCAAAAGTGGGTTAAGGTAGCAAAAGACATAGAACGAGGATTTTGATAAAAAGATAAGGCATGATCGAGCTTTTAGAGAAAATGAAATGAAATGAAAATGAGTTTTTAGCATAAAAGAGATTTTCAAAAAGATCAGAGTTTTTAACATAAAAAAGATTTTCAAAAAGATCAGAGTTTTTAGCATTAAATTAATATGCATGTTAGAATAACCAATAAAAACTTTACCAAGCAAGTCTACCAATTGTTGAAGAAAAAGGAATTTTGAGATTCAAGTGATGATACACTCCAAAAGAAAAGACTTTAAATAAGCATGAAAGCGCAAGGTAAAAGTTATAAGGTAATATTGCGGAAGACTTATTGAGTTACAAGAAACATCTTGTTGTAATCATGATGATTCATAAGAAGAAATATGAGTTAATTTCCAAAATGAGAAGATGTTTTTGTAAATCATTTTTCTTTTAAAATCTTTAAGTTTTACAATAAATTAACTAAGTATGAAAGAAAGATATCAAAAAGAGACTACTACAATGTTATTTTAATTCACAAATTCAAAACATACCAAACATTGTAGAGAGCATGCTAGGTTATCTAGTGCATTTATATATATAAAGTAGTATAGAATTAGCATTAGGATCAAATACTCATGAGAAGAAGTGTTATGGAAGATAATGATGTGCACATAAGTGTATTTTGAAGAGAGTAAACAAATGATTTAATCAAAAATACAAGACATATGTAAAGTAAAGTGCACAATAAAACACAAAGAATTTTACTTCCACACACTTCAATGCACATAGAAAAAATGTACAACTACCAAGGAGCTCTGCACACACAATGCTCATGAGGACTTATCAGGGTGCAAAGTAGTGCTTGGGGATCACACTTTATTTTTGATATTTTTGTGATCCGGTGTACTTAAGAATAAATGGTGAAAAAAATGAAAGATTTGCACAAGGCACTTTACTATTCTTTCTAAGGTATTCAACCTCACAATGCTCATTAAGACTTATCAGGAGGTTCAAGTAGTGCTTGGTGGAGTTAACTTTGTCAATTTATTTCATGTTTTTTTGTTTTGTACAAAGTTTCTGAATACACTGGTTTTGCAAACCAATGTAATTTTGAAAGCACAACCACTTTTTCTTAATTTTTAAGAGTGCAAATAAAAGTGGTGTAGGTAAGATAATTGTGCAATTTTAATTCATTGTGCAATTACAATACACAAGCAAACATTCTTTGATTAAAAGCATATATAGACTTTGCCAAAATAAGTGAGTGAAGAAAGATCATTATCAATCATAAAATATTTACTCATACTTAGAGGCATGCTAAGCTTGATTCTACACAAAACTTTTTCAATACAATTGATGCACATGTGATTAGATATATCAAAGCATGATAAAAACAATGTTCAAAGTAGTTTGAAAAGATGAATTTCAACATTATAGAAGGTCTAAATGATAGATTAAACCATGCTTGATATTAACAATAAAGTCCATACAGTTTTTTGATATTTTGAAAAAGAATTTTGTGAATAAATTTTGAACTCTTATAATTGATCGTGGACTTCCCGAGGTCTATGATGTAAGGGGTTCACATCGGTACTAGGAGATGTGATGGGGTGACATCCCAAATCTCGCTTTCGCAAGATACATGTAAATAGAAAAAGTTAAAGTTCAAAAATTAATTTTTGGTAAGATTTTTTTGTTTTATAATTTTGTATTTGATTTTTTGCATATAGAGATAGAAATCAAATAAATAAACAAAGAAAGGAAGAGAATAAATTTTTTTTTGTAATTTGGCTTTTGTAATTTTTTTATTTTAATTTTTCAAAAATCAATTACTGGCAGAAATGCAAAAATAAGTAGTACATATAAGAAAACATATTTTTAGGGATTTTGCAAAAATTGAAAAATACAGAAAATCAGATAGGCGAGCTAGCGCTGCAAACTGTACACAAAATTTCAGGATTTTGAAAATTCTAACTTTTGATCTTGAAAAGTGTCTAAAGATTAGTTTCATGCAGAATTTTCAGAAGGTTTGGAGATGTTTAGATAGGTAAAAAAATGCATGAAACAATTGTATTTTTGTATATGACTTAAATAAAACATCTAATCCTTTATCACATAATTGATTAATATATGTTAAGTTATGTTTTAAACCTTTTACATAAAGAACATTAGAAATAGTAAATGATTTGTTACCCACTGTACCGACTCCCATGATCCTTCCTTTACCGATAACTCCAAACATTATGATCCCTCCCTTCTTCTTTTCTAGGCTAAGGAACTTTGATTTGTTGCCCATCATGTGCTTGGAGCAGCTCGAATCCAAGTACCATACATCCTCCTTGTCCTTAGTCTGCCTGCAAATCTAGAAGGAAGATGAGAGAAAATATCTGGATACCCAAGAGGTACCACCCATAAAATAAGTGGATGCCTTAGGTACCCAAATTTGTTTTGGAGATCCTTATTTTATTTTCCTGCAAGAGCTAGACGTATGTCCAAACCTATGATAGTTTTCACACGAAATAAAGGGGGTTGAGACTCTTTTCTGAAATTCTACATTGCTCTTATGGGAAGAAGTTTGTTTTTCAGAATAAATAAATGATTTTTTATATGAGGGGCCACGACTGGCATTAGTGGCTAGCGTCGGGCGGTAGCTGCCACTTTGATATCCGAGCCCAAATTTTCCAGAACCATAGCATTGGTTCCCCAAAATCATGTCTAGAGATTTTTGACCGATTCCAAATTTTTTGATGGTTATATTGTGGCCATGAGTTTGTTTTTTAAGAGATGAGTTTTCATTTACAAGCATGGCACATTTATTTTCAAAACCTTTTTTGTTATTTTCAATTTGTAAGAAAGAGGTTTTTAGTTTTCTCTCTAAGTCCCCCTTTTCTCTTGTAAGAGTTTTGATTTGAGAGAGGGCCTTAGAAAGAGAAACTTCAAGATCTTTTGCCTTACATAAGGAGTGTTCACACTCTTGGCATGAAACCTTTTTCTTTCCAAAGAAATTAATTTTTTAGTAAGTTTATGATTCTCTTTGATGAGAGATTCATTTTCATGATTTAAGATAATATTATCTTCTATACTTTTATCATAGGCTTTACAGGTTTGAACAAATTCATCATAAAGTTCTTTGAAAGTGGGAGGAGCTACCTCAGTGTCACTAAGAACACTGGTATCATCATCATTGCCTTTAGCCATCAAGCATAAGTTTGCTTCCTCGTCGTTGCTTGACTAAGATATGCTTGATTCTTCAAAGGAAGAATCAGCCCATGTTGCGGATTTCAACACCTTCTTTTTCTCCTTCCCTTTGTATCATTTTTCTTTTTGCTCCATTAGATACTTCAGGTACTGTCGTTGCTTTCCTTTTCTTTCTTTGAAGAAGAGGAAGACCCTTCTGTCGTGCATCCTTCTAGAAGTATTTACGGAAGGTGCTCCTTCTTTCTGGATTTTTAATGAATTTTCAGAAGTTCTTAACCAGGAGACCTTCTCCATCTTCATCATCATCTACGTTGCTCTCCTTCTTTGACTTCAGTGCCATCGCCTTTTTCTTTGGCTCCTTGTTGTATTCATCATGTTGAATCTGGAGTTCTTCCTCATGGGTTTTGAGATTCCCATTGAGGTTCTCAATCTGGAGCGTTTTCAGGTTATGCGGCTCCGAGATGGTCATCACTTTGGATTGAACCTCGGAGGTAGAGAGCAAAGAATCTTTCTGACCAAGTCGTCGTCGGAGTAGATCTTTCCAAGAGCTTTTGAATCATTGACGATCTTTGTGAAGCGTGTGTACATTGAGTTGATGTCTTCTTCAGCATCCATCCTAAACTTTTCATATTCCGACTCTAGTTGGAATAGCTTTGCATCCTTCACCTGCAATGTACCTTCATGAGTAACTTCCAATTGGTTCCAAATATCATAAACAATTACACATGCAGAAATTCTATTAAATTCAGGTCTATTTAATGCACAATATAAAGCATTCATTGCCTTAGCATTATTTTTGCACTTGAGTTTATCATTATTGTCCCCTCTATCCTTAGGTTTTTCTAAGGTAGCCTCTCCTACTACAATTGTAGGAGGAGAGTACCGAACCTCTACCATGTTCCATACTTCTACATCCATGGTCATAAGAAAACACATCATCCTAGTTTTCTAGTAGTTGAAATCTATCTTAGTAAAAAGAGGTGGTCTACTAACACCCTGACCCTCTGGAAAAGCGAGATCATAAGACGCCATTTATTCTTGGTTGTTAGACCGTTTAGAATAAACCACTCTGATACTAATTGTTGGATCAGTAGGCGCCCTTAGAGGTGGTGTGAATAAGGGTTTTAAAACTTTTATTATATTTTGAAATACTTGAAAAGCTAAGAGATCAAAATAATGATTTTGAATAAAGATCTAAATTGTTTTATAATGAAAGAGAAAGAAATAAACAATTTAGAGAAATGAAGAACAAACCAATTTCATTACACAAAAATAGACATGATTATTATTGATAAAGTTGATTACAAAACTAGATTTCTATGACGCTAGAAATCGAAGGCGACGAAGTAAAATCCCTTTTTATTTTCTATCCTGACTCGTATTCCCACGAATCGGTGGCTTTAGCCTATCCTCCCCGGATACGGCCTTAAGCCGCTCTAGTCAATCCTCCCATGGATACGACCTCGAACACCCCGTAGATCTACACCCTAGACCTAGTCGCCAACACGAGGCAAATTTCTTCCCTAAGTCCTACCCAGACCTAGTCGCCAACACGAGGCGAATTCACTAAACGATTACAATTATAAAGATGTGAAATAAATAACAACAATATGAAAAACTCCCTATGTGGATCTCTTGAAGAAGTAGACGAAGTCTCGCAGAGTATGATCATAGTCGATGCGTTCTTTCGTCACGATGATGAAGCGTGTTGAAATCTTCTCCACGGATCTCCTTAAGCCTTCATGGATTTGTGGGAGTATCTCTCTAAAACTTCCTTTATATGATGTGGCACGAAGCTCTGGAATTTAGTGGTGTGAGAGGATGAAGAATACGGAACCAAGGGGTCCTTTTTATAGCCTTGGAGCTAGCGCCTGCGCTATCATTACTGCCGGCGAAATCCCAGTTTAGGAAATATCCTGCGTGTGCGTATCTTTCATTCCAAGGAAACCTTGCCAAAATTCCTCTTGTGCATCGCGCTACCGCCGGCGCTAGCGCCTTCTATAACTGTTTCCCGAAATTGCTGAATCAGGGCTAGCGCCTGCGCTAGTGGTTACCTCCGGCGCTAGGGCTAGTGCCTACGCTAGTGGCTACCGCGAGCGCTAGTGGGCATGCTAGAATTTTGGCTTCAAACTTGGGGGAACTTTCTTATGTTATCCTTGTGTCATATGGCATTATTTCCTGCACACTTAAACACACAAGTGTTAAATTTTTTGAGTAGGATCGAAGACAATACAGTGGAAGACTTCAATCAATTTCAATTCAAGTAACCAGTGACAATGAAGGACAAGAAGATCTTCTTATTGACTATCTTTTTACAATGCGTTGCATACATGGCGAGACATGATTTATAAGAGAAACATTGATGAGAAGACAAAGCAACAAAACAAGCTTCTGCCGACTAGAACATCTGAGATCGCCCATACCGCTCGATCACAGCAAGACCGCAAGGCTTCCCTGAGATCGCACGAATAGAATAGGACACTAACTGTAATCTTTCAGACCGCCAATCACAGACCGCACAATCTACTTCTTATTAAACTGCTGAAAATAACACCCTGTCCGCACTTCTTGATCGCCCAGACCGCACGGTCACTAGATCACAGAAGTATCCCATAAACAGAAGAAGAAGAACTGCTCATTGCTGCAAGACTACAACTCAAGACTGCCTGACCACTGAAGGTCACCTGATCAACAAAGTCCGCTGCAAACAGATCAAGAACAACAACCACAGACCTCCCAGACGAGACCGTTGGCAAGTTGGTTATTCAATGTTGGAAAAATAGGAAGAATGCTGACGGAGACTGCTGACCACCTAACCTGCAAACACAATCATACTGGTCACAAACTTCAAACCACGCGACCTCAAAAGTGAGACCGGCACAATAAATCCAAACTTTAGTTCTTATAATTCTTGCACATGAATGATGGCCCCTGCTCCTCTATTTATAAGCAAATGAATGGATGTCGTCACTGCCTCAGAGTGATACAGTTACCTTCCTTATTAGAGCATGCGGTCACTAGAACAAGACCACGCGGTCACTATAAGACTACACTACTTGAGCAAACCGGACCAACCAAGACAGTCCGCTAGAACAACACTTGTAGACCGCCCGGTTTCATAAGAACAGAACTACATGAGCATATTTGACCAACCGAAGCTGACCGCCCGAATGAACTCATGCAAACTGCCCGGTCTCAAATACCAGACTACCCGGACTCTGCGAGTACTTAAACACACCTGGCTGACTGAAGCTGTCCGCCAACACCGAGCTCTCGCAGACCGCACGAGCTCTATGGTCTCCAAAAAATAGACTGCCCGAACTCCCACTTACACTTCAAATTTCAACACTCCCCCTTGAAGTGGGAAGTGGAAGTCAGTCCAAGTAGACCCCTCAACCGATCAAATGGTCCCTTCGACAACGGCTTCGTAAAGATGTCCGCGACATTATCCTTGTTATGCACATGCTCAACCATAAGAGATCCCTCCAACACCTTCTCCCGAATGAAATGATGTTGAATCTATATATGCTTGGTTCGCGCATGACAAACTGGATTGTTCACCAGTTTGAGGGCACTCTCATTGTCACCACGAAGCAGAGTAGGACCTCGCACCTCCTCGTGAATGTCCTTCAGAAGCCTCCTAAGCCAGATGGCTTCTTGAGATGCCAAAGCTGAAGCATTGTACTCCGCTTCTATAGTGGAGATAGACACAGAATCATGCTTCTTGCTGCACCATGATAGAGCTGTAGAGCCTATCATAAAGACATATCCATAGGTCGATCTCCGATCATCTGAATCTCCTCCATAATCAGCATCCATGTATCCATGTAAGCAAAAGTCTGAGTCCTTCCTATAGAAGAGACCCAAATCAGAGGTGGACTTTACGTACTTCAGAATGCTCCTAGCAGCCATTAGATGAGGTTTTCGAGGCCATAAATGGACTCACTTGGCCAACCTCATAAGAAATATCTGGCCTCGTGACCATCAAATATATCAAGCTTTCAACTAAAGCCCAAAACACCAAAGGATCAGAAAGAACCTTTCCCACATCACGTCGAAGTAACATTCCAACCTCCAGTGGAGTAGAGATGCTCTTCCTTCCTTCCATGCTGAATCGCTTCACAATTTGTTCTGCATAACCTTTCTGGGATACAAGCATACCACCCTCTTTCCTCTCCACTTCGAGTCGAAGGAAATGGTGGAGCTCACCCAAGTCCTTCATCTCAAATCTGATAGCCAACTCAGCATGAAGTCTAGCTACCTCCATATCAGAATTTCCCGTGACGATCATGTCGTCAACATATAACAACACCAAGACCTGAAGCTCCCCCATCTTCTTTACGAACAAGCTTGAATCAGAAGCAAAGTAACCGCATAACTGGAGGTATTCTGTTATCTTTCCATACCACGCCCGAGGCGCCGACCTCAAGCCGTAAAGAGCCTTCTTAAGCTTACACACATATCTTGGGTAAACTTCAGAAGCATAACCAGGTGGCTGATCCATGAAAATGTCCTTGTCAATCTCGTCGTAAATGAAAGCATTCTTTACGTCGAGTTGCCAAATTTTCCACCCTTGGCGTGCTGCCAATGCGATCCCCACCCTAACGGAAGTCATCTTGGCAATAGGATTGAAGGTTTCTTCATAATCCCCCCCCCCCATACTTTTGAGAGAACCCTAGAGCTACAAGGCGAGCCTTGTATCGCTCGATGCTGCCATCAGCTTTTTTCTTCAACTTGAAAACCCACTTGCAAGTCATAGGAGTAACACCGTCAACCTTAGGCACCAAGTCCCAAGTCTCATTCTTCTTGAGGGCAGCCATCTCTTCATCCATGGCCTTTTACCACTCCTTGACTCCAACGACATTTCCAAAACAAGATGGCTCTCTCTCATCTAGTGGACCTGCGAAGAAATATGAGACAAAGCTCACCAAGTTTCCCCCTGTATACCGATCTGGTGGAATGATAGTACTCATGGACCTCCTCAAAGCTTTACGTTGATCCACCTCTTCAGCTACCTGTTCTGGACTAGCTCTCCTTTTAGGCATATTTGGAGCATTGCTCCCCATGCTTCCAGAACCTGAATCACCTGACCCAAAGCTAGAAGCAACTAGAGCACCTGGAGAAACATGCAACTCCACCAAAACTTCCTTAGTAGCTTCTCCTTGTCCTCCATCTGACTTGCTTTCTTGTAACTCCACAGAAGAGCTACCCTGGTATGATATTAACTCATCAAATACCACATCCCTTGAAACCACAGCTCTCCGTGTATCAGGATCCATGCATCTCCAGCCCTTCTTTCGGTCGTCATAACCAACAAGCACTAGCTTCCTTGCTTTTGCATCTATCTTCGTTCTAAGAGCATCTAGAACATGCACGTAGCAAGTAGATCCGAACACTCGAAGGTGTTTCATCGTTGGATTTTTCTTGAACATCAACTCATGAGGGGTCTTCATGTTGATTGGACTAAGAGGCATCTGATTGATGAAATAAGTTGCACAAGACATTCCCTCTGCCCAAAAAGACTTTGGGATACTCTTGACATGAAGCCAACATTTCTAGGTCATCAGCACTTCTTCCGCTCTGCAACTCCATTTTGTTGTGGAGTGTGAGCACAAGAGATCTCTCTCTGGATGCATGCTTCCTGCAGAAATTGAAGAACGCATTTGAGGTGAACTCCCCTCCATTGTCGGTTTTGTATTTCTTGATCCGCAGGTTAAGCCGACCCTCCACTAGCTCCTTAAACTCCACAAACTTTTCAAAGGCTTCTGACTTCTCCTTCAGAATATATACCCATATATATCTAGTGAAGTCATCAATCAAGACCAACATATACCTGCTACCTCCAAAACTGACAGTTGCGGTAGGTCCAAACAGATCACCATGAATACACTCCAATGGTGCTTTGCATCTGCTTTGTGATTTGTCAAATGGAAGGCGATGAGCCTTACCATATTGACAACCTGCATAAACATGACTTTCTCTAAAAGATGACAGACTAGGCAAGCCTCTCACAAGGCCTCTTCCCGCCATAGCCTTCAGCTTATCCAACCCAACATGTCCAAGTCTTTCATGCCAGATAGTGGCGCTATCATTAGTCCTCATCTTATAAACATATGAACTTGTAGATAACAAAAACGTGTCCTTCACCCGTCTTCCAACATGAGTGACTTCTGCCTTCACAGCTGACACGTTTTGAAGAAACTTCACTTCTGTTGGACCAAACAGAACGTGATAGCCAGCATCAACAGCGTTGGTCACCGAGAAGAGGTTTGTCTTCATCCCCGGCACATGATAGACACTCTTCAACGTGAGTGGACCTCTATCACCGTGTAAAGAAACTACACCCTCCTTCTCATCTGCATGTATAGTATCATCAGCAGTAATGATATCATCATTACCTGAGTATGTCTGCAAAGAAGAAAACTTCGACTCATCTCCGGTGAGGTGATGACCACACCCAGAGTCCACAATCCAATCATCTTAATAGTTGATAGAAGCCAAATCCCGAATACAAGTGCCCATCATGAAAGCTCCATCACACCATCTATCTCCTGCATTGGAAGCAGCTTCTTCTTTTCCCGCAGCATACCCTGGCTGAAGATTGACTCTACAATCTCTCTTGAAATGACCAAGCTGATTGCACTTATAACACCTTGGTCCTTCCTTCTTCTTCCATCACTCTTAGGAGCATTTCTCCTCTCCTGCTGATATGAAGTTGAAGGTCCATCACTAACAGATGTTTTCTTCTTGTTGTCCCATCTCTTCTTCTTGCCTGAATAGAGAACCTCACTTTCTCCTCCAGAGATAGATATCCCAGCCATTTGCTTTGCTAAGCTCTCTTGCGAAGCAAGCAAGTTTTCCAGCTCTAACAACGATGGCTAATTGGCCCAACCTTGCACAGAAGTGACAAATGCAACATACTCCCTTCGCAAGCTGCGGATTTTGTGCATCTTCAACCTTGATTCTGAAATAGGTTCATCCGGGTCCAAAGATGATATCTCTGTGCATAGGTTCTTTATTTTCAAGAAGAAAGATGAAATGGATAAATCTCCTTGAGTTGCTTTCGCCAAATCATTTTCAAGAATCTGTAGCTGAGCTACGTTCTTCTTGCTGAACAAGCCATCCAGGGCTGTCCAAATCTCTGCAGCTGACCGACATCCAATTATGTGGTCAAACAGCTCTGGAATGATAGCACGCTTGAGAGTGAACTCTGCCTTAGCATTTGTTCTCTTCCAAGCCTTCACTTGCTCAACATTCCCTTCAGTAGCTACAATTGCTTGTCTATCATCTCCTCCAACTACCTCCCATAAATCTTCGCCAAGAAGATAACTCTCCATGCACGACTTCCACTACTTGAAGTTAGTCTGTGTAAGGAGTTCAATAACAAGACCTCTTGTATATCCTCCTTCCATTCTTATCACACTAGTTAACAGTAACTTTCAGAGACTCAAGCAATATTCTGTGGCTGATCACTACTTGGAAACTAGCTCTGATACCATGTTAAAATTTTGGATTAGGATCGAAGACAATACAACGAAAGACTTCAATCAATTTCAATTTAAATAAACAGTGAAAATGAAGGAAAAGAAGATCTTTTTATTGAGTATCTTTTTACAATGTGTTGCTTACATGACGAGACATGATTTATAAGAGAAACATAGATGAGAAGACAAAGCAACAAAACAAGCTTCTGTCAGCTAGAACATCTGAGACCGCACAGACCACTCGATCATAGCATGACCATACGGCTTCCCTGAGATCATATGAACAGAATAGGTCACTGACCTGTAATCTGCCAGACCGCTAATAACAGACCACACAATCTACTTCTTATTGAACTGCTAAAAATAACACCATGTCCGCATTTCTTGATCGCCCAGACTACACGGTCACTAGATCACAGAAGTATCCCGCAAATAGAAGAAGAACTACTCACTACTGTAAGACCGTAACTCAAGACCGCCTGACTACTGAAGGTCGCCTGATCAATTGAGTCCGTTGCAAACAGATCAAGAACAACAACCGCAGACCGCCCAGACGAGACCGTTGGCGAGCTGGTTATTCAAAGCTGGAAAGATAGGAAGAATGCTGATGGAGACTGCTGACCGCCTAACCTGCGAACACAATCAAATCAGTCACAAACTTCAAACCATGCGACCTCAAAAGTGAGACTGGCACAATCAATCCAAAATTTAGTTCTTGCAGTTCTTACATATGAATGACGGCCCCTGCACCTCTATTTATAGGCAAATGAATGGATGTCGTCACCGCCTCAGAGGGATACATTCACCTTCCTTATTGGAGCACGTGGTCACCAGAACAAGGCCGCATGGTCACTATAAGACTACACTACTTGAGCAAACCGGACCAGCCAAGACAGCCTGCCAAAACAACACTTGCAGACTGCCCGGTTTCATAAGAACAGAACTACACGAGCATATCTGACCAACCGAAGCTGACCGCCAGAACAAACTCATGCAAACCGCCCAGTCTCGAATACCAGACCACATGGACTCTATAAGTATTGAATACACCTGGCTGACTTAAGCTGTCCATCAACACCGAGCTCTCGCAGACCGCGCGAGCTCTGTGGTCTCCAAAAAACAGATCGCCCAGACTCCCACTTACACTTCAAATTTCAACAACAAGATCGAATACACATAGGATTTGTTATTCTCAAACCTAGGAGATGCGGAAGACCATGTTCCAACAGAGTCATCTTGCCAAATTTGATAAGAAGGCTGATGATGGTATATTCTTGGGATATTCCTCATCAAGCAAGGCCTATAAGTGTTATAATAAGGGCTCTCTTAAAATTGAAGAGTCAATGCATGTTGTATTTGATGAAACTCATATGTTCTCCAAGGAGAAGGAAACTTCCACCAATACTATATTGCGGGAAGAAGACCGGCTAGCAGATTAAGTGGAAAGGCTCAACATAATGGATCACCAAACAGATTTCCAGGACAAAGGCACACAAAAAGCTGACAATGATTCAGATGCAGACTCTGTTGTAGATTAGGATGACATTAGAGCATCTACTCTACCAGACAGAGAGATCCCTCTGGTGAATGAAAATGATGCCCCCACAGTCAATGAGCAAGAGGAAGTGAATCCACTAAATAGTTCAACAAGAACCAGGATGACCCTAAAGGATCACCCTCCAACTCAGGTTATAGGAGATGTGATAGTGGGAGTGAAGAGAAGAAATTAAATATCTAATGAGATAATGTTGCAATGCTTCCTCTCACAATATGAGCCAAAGAAGTTTGAAGAGATAGACAGTGACCCTCACTGGATAGCTATTATGCAAGAAGAACTAGCTCAGTTTGAAAGGAACAAAGTTTGGACCTTGGTTGAAAGACTAAGAAATTACCCAATAATTGGAACCAAATAGGTATACAAGAACTGTAACACCTTCCCTGCAAGGACTATATAATATAGGTCCGGCCGGGAGCCCACAACATATAATCGTCACAGCTTTAGTATTAAAAAGTGATATAGATTCTACCCAACTCAAAACTCAGAACAAACACAGCAAAAACATTTAAAAGGGCACAGAAGTTAACCACGTCTACATAAGAGTACCACGACATTTAGGCCATACAAAACCGATGCTCAAGACATCAACCACAACACATAAAATATCAAAAAGATAATAGCATTCCTATGCTACCTCGGCATGGTATAACACCTCAATTTCCAGTGCACTGAAATCAGCAAGTTGTGGTCTTAAAGCTAATGCCAGCGTTAGGGCTAACGCCAGGCGTTAGTCTAGGACTTAGTGGCGGCAATTTCTCGAGAAATCAAAACAACAGAATTACATTTCTCGAGAAATCAAAGCAAGAGAATTACATTCTCGAGAAATCAAAAGGCTGAAGACTAACGCCAGCGTTAAGACTAACGCCCGGCATTAGCCCAAGACGTTCGTCGACTGCAGCTTTCTAGCGGTTCGTCAAATGCAACCAGCCGTTCGTCGAACGCAGCTTTCTAGCCGTTCATCGAACGCAGCCAGCCGTTCGTCGAACGTAGCCAGCCATTTGTCAAACGCAGCTTTCTAGCCGTTTGTCGAATGGAGCCAGCCGTTCGTCGAATGCAAGCTTTAGGCAGTTCGTCGAATGCAACTTCAAAGAGTTTGTCGTTCGTCGAACGCAGTCGAACTGTTGAAGGCCTTAAGCGGCTGTGGATAACTTCAGCCACCAGTTTAAGGGCTAATGCTCGGTGTTAAGTGTTAACGCCGGCGTTAGCTGTGAAATTATAAAAGGCAGCCAAATTCAGTTTCCCTTCTCATTTCTGATTCCAAGCTTGTTCCAAAGACAGAGAACTTGGGATTTCTGAAGGAAGGAGGTCTTTTTGGGCTAGCCTTTTGTTGAGTTGAGGGCAAATCCGTGGAGGAGATTTCATGCTTGTTTTCCATCGTCGATCCAATGGAGAGGAAGCTGTTTCAAAAGTGTCCAGCCAAGTTCCTCTCAGATCTATGGCACCGAAACGAGCGCCGAGGGTAACGATTCTCCTCCCTAATCCTTGTACATGAACGCCCTTTGATTTGCATGATTTTGGAAGACTTCTACTAATTAGTAGATCGAATCTTCCGGTGGGTCGCTGTTATCCACACAAAATTTGCATATAGAGTCCGGAATGGTAGTACGAACATAGGCATGCTGTGTGAAGCCCATCTGAATAGGTTGGTCCAGATTGGTGATGTTTATTTCTTGTAGCGTGCCGGAGAAGGCTCCGTGTATATGTTGTGTTTCGGGTTTTTGTACTGTGTTGTACAGCAAATTGATATGGAGGTGTTTCCCAGAAAGTACCCGAGAAAAGTGAGCAGAACTGGGTTCTACTGTTAACGTTGGGCGTTAGCGTTAACGCTAGCGGTATCTCCCAGCAAGAAAAATTTATGTGTTCTGGAGTTGTTTTCCCAGAAGTAGCTCCAGGTGAGCTGATTGTGTGATCCTGTGCGACCTAAGGCCCCAGAAGTAGCTGAAAGGCCGAAAGCCTAGCTTCAAGAAATGGGCACAAGGGGAAGCTTACCCACATCGTGCAGACTCCATCGCAATGATTGAGCGTGGGCCTAGCTGATCCTAACCTGCCTATAGTGTCGGTGAAGAGGTCGCTCCTCGTTGCACTGGACTATGGTTGAGTGCCAGAATTTCATGAGTACGGACTAGCTCAAATTGACTATCTAAGTTGAAATAAGACTTAGCTTGGAGGCATGACTCGGGGAGTATGCCAAAGTGTGCCTTGAGAGCACGAAGCGGATGGCGATGCAATGCCTCCGTTGGTGTTGTTTGCGGATATATATGTGTATATGCTGCTGACTCTTGCTTGCAGGGATGGAGCACCGCCGCCCCAAGCATGGGGTGGGGTCGTTATAAATCTGGGTCAGCTAAAGCTGACCGTTTACTTGTTTTCCCACCGCTTGGTGGATTTGTTTGTACAGGTCCTGGCAAGACTGGCAGGAAATTGCGGGTTGAAGCCCCTGCTGCTATGATGTATTGGCCCTCGAAGGCCAAAGCTTTTGTTTACTATTTTCATGTGTGGCCGGCCTGCGCGCCGATGTTTGGAAGCCACCTTTATTATGTAAACAAACCTTGTAAAGAACTTTTAATGTATTTCATTCCTAGTTGTAAAGTGGACAATGTATATAAACTTGTTTTATTTGAAATTAAATGCTTCCGTTGTGTGACTCTGTATGCTGAGATGGTTATGTTATTAACTGTTTAATGCTAATTAAGTAACGCACTCTTCTGTCCGTTTCATATGGCGTGGGGTCCCGGCCGGACCTACTGTTATATGCTATATAACAGGGAGGGTGTTACAAATTGGTATCAGCTATGGGTCTCACTCCCTTTCCGTCTGAATTCATGGTCGAATTCTTTTAAGAGGTGGTGAGCATGTGTGTGTGTCACCGTTAACTTATGAAAATAACCAGTAATTGTCCACTTTAGGAATGAATTACATGTATAGCATTGGGATGGAACTTCTGTGTTCCTTCATTTATCCATGCTATCTCTTAGTCGTTAATTGTGTGTTGTGCACATGTATAGGTGACTGGGAGTGGAGCGGGGCCATCTCAACCCCGCGTTCGACTGCCAGTAGTGCACCAACTGCGGTGCCGACTCCTCCTTCTGCTGAGACATTAAGGATGATAGCTGAAGCAGTGTTTGCTTTGTTCACTGTACAACCTGGAGGGCATGTCCCTGGATAGCCTCCTACTCCTGTAGTGGCTCCAGTGCCGGTTGTGGCAGCTGAACCTGCGATTGAAAGACCAGTGCCGGTGAGAGCACGAAGAGCTCCGGATCAACAACTGCAGTATTTTCTGAGTTTCCATCCTCCTATATTAACGGGGGCAGGAACCCCGACGCAAGCTGAGTATTGGCTATCAAGGGTGCGCAAGACCTTGAAGGCCACTGATACGGAGGAAGACCAAAAAGTTACTTTGGCAACCTTCCTACTTGATGGGGAGGCGCAGTTGTGGTGGGATGAGATAGAGCTACATCACCTAGCAGGAAGGCAGCTGGCGGACATCTCGTTTGACGAGTTTTTGAGATTGTTCTTGGCGCGGTATCTCCCACATGCTCAGCAAATCAAGATGGAGAACCAGTTCAACCGTCTGACTCAAGGCGATCGTATGATTGATGATTACCTGCATGAGTTTACTCGGTTGGGGCGATACGCAGGAGCAATCTTTGCCGATGAAGCTCGGAAGACCAATCAGTTCTATGAAGGTCTGCGAGAAGAGTTGCGGTTCCTTCTATCGGGGCAATGACACAGGGGTTTATAACCCTGGTCAATACGACTCGTTCCTTAGAAAAGGATATGAAGCGGTCCTAGAGCAGGAAGGAGTTAGCAGTGGAAAAGCCAGAGTTCAAAGCACCAAGCTCTGCGAAGTCCGGGCGAAGTAAATGGAGGAATAGAGCGCGACCTTCTGGGTTAGCTCAATCTGTGGCTTCAGGTGTGACAACTGGGCGAGGCCCACTCATCTGTTTTAACTGTGGTAAGCCGGGTCATATAGCCCGAGAGTGTCGTGGGGGCAAGAAAGAGACTGCGGCTTACGCGTCAGAGAAAGGGAAGGCGGCAGAGTCAACCGCATCCCATGCTGCTCCAGCCCAGCCTAGGGAGTACAATCTTGGCCAGCAGGAGGCCACAAAACAAAGCGATGTGGTGACAGGTATGCTCTAGTATATAGCTTTTGTTGCATTTTATACTTCATACCTTGTGCATTGCTTGTAACCTTGTGTGTATTAGGCATTGTCCTGCTATTTAACTCTCTGGCGAGAGCGTTGTTTGATACTGGAGCTTCGCATTCTTTTCTATCGGAGGCCTTCATACGACAGCTTGGGGTGCCTTCGTCATTTTGAAAGGAGCGAGTAGATGTGATGCTGCCCAATGGCTGCTCGATGAGTGCGGATCGAGGCTGTGTTGTAAAGGTACGAATAGGAAGTCAACATTTTGATTTAGAAGCACTGATACTGCAACTTTCGGAGTTTGATGTGATCTTTGGTATGGACTGGCTGTCGGCGCAGCAGGCCTACATTGATTGCACTTCTAAGGAGGTCACACTGGGGCAGAATACCGAACGTGCGACTACGTTTGCCAGTTTGGGGGGATCGAGCAAGACGTTGATGTCTGCTGTCCAAGTAGTCAAGGCAGTTCGACAAGGCGCAAAATTGTGTGTTGTGCTAGTGGGGGCTGCAAAGCCTCAGCCCTGTCTGAGTGATGTTCCTGTTATTTCAGAGTATCCTGATGTGTTTCCCAAAGATCTTCCTGGGGCTCCACCTCAGCGAGAGATAGACTTCACTATAGAGCTGGTGCCAGGTGCCAAGCCTGTGTCACGCTCTCCGTACCATATTGCGCCAAAGGAGATGGCAGAGTTAAAAGTTAAATTATAGAAGCTGCTAGAGCAAGGATATATACGCCCAAGTACATCACATTGGGGTGCTCCGGTCCTCTTTGTGAAGAAGGACAGAAGCATACGTCTCTGTATCGACTACAGTGAATTGAACAAGCTGACCGAGAAGAACAAGTATCTGATTCCTCGAATCGATGACTTGTTTGATCAGCTAGTGGGTTCGTCGGTGTATTCAAAGCTGGATCTTAAGTTTGGTTACTATCAGTTGCGGATTCGGGATTGTGATATCCCCAAGACTGTTAAATTTTTTTTGATTTGAATCATTTAGGAGTAAGCAGGAGTTGCATCAACTGAGTTATAGCCAAACAACCACAATGCCACACAGCAACATAATAGTCTTTATTGAATCACAAAACTTGATTACAATGCGAGGTATACATGGCGAGACATGATTCATTAGAATCACGAAGGAGAGAAGAACAAAACACACCAAAAACAAATCTGGCGACCTGACAAGGCAAAGACTGCACAGACCGCTGAACTCCAAAGACCGCCCAGCTTGTCCTGAGACCGCACGAACAGAAAACAGGCAAGATGACCTACACTGCAAGACCGCCACCTCAGATCGCACGAACTGGAGCTTATTGAACCGAACAGAGAACAGAAGTTGTCGCAAGACCGCAACTCAGATCACCTAACCGCAGAAGGTCGCCTGATCGCCGAGCTCGCTGCGAACAGCACAAGAACAACATAAACCAGTTCGCACACAAGCCGTTGCCGAACTGTTTATTCAAGCCGCTGGGAAATCACCAAGGAAGGATACCACAACCTGCTGACCGCAAACCTGCGAACACAACAAACAGTCAACTCGCTTCCCAGACCACCCGACCTCAAAGTTAAGACCGCACAAAACAACCCAGGCTCTAGTTCTTACAGTTCTCGTTAATAATGACGGGCCCTGCATCCCTATTTATAGGCGGGTAGACGAATGTCGTCACCGCACATCTAGGATACAATAACCGCCCATCAGATCGCGAGCAGTCTCACAGAGCAGACCGCGCGATCACACGACTTGGACAACATCCTGTCCAAGACCGCAAGTCAGCAGCAGACTACGCACAAGCCGCGGAGACACAAGACCGCGCACAAGTCGCGCGGACACATATCACTCCTTCCTTAGACCTCCTAGAGCAAACTAAGAACATCTGCCCGACTTCAAACAAGTCGCCAGATCAACCTGCATAAGCCTCCCGGTCACAGCGGTTACCCAAGAACAGATCGCCCGGTCTTCTACAAAGAAGATAGGCCAACCAAGCAGATCGGACCGAGAAGAGACCGGGACATTACAGGAACAAACCGCCAGTCATAGCAGACCGCCAGGGACAGACCGCCAGAGTACCAACACAGAGACCGCGCGGTCTTTGCGGACACCACTATACAGACCGTCGGCCACCTTCCACTCCACTTCAACAATTTCAACACTCCCCCTTGAAGTGGGAAGTGGAAACTAGCCCATGTAAACTCCGCAACCGAGTAAACGGTCCCTTCGCCAGCGGCTTTGTGAAGATGTCTGCAACATTGTCCACACTCCAAACATGCTCGACCATAAGAGATCCTCCCAACACCTTCTCACGAATGAAATGGTGCTCAATCTCAATATGTTTGGTCCTCGCGTGACAGACTGGATTATTAACCAACTTGAGAGCACTATCATTGTCCCCGCGTAGCATAGTGGGACCTCGAACCTCCTCATGAACGTACTCCACCAACCTCCTGAGCCAAACGGATTCCTGAGCTGCCAAGGCCGAAGCCTTGTATTCCACTTCTGTGGTAGATACAGACACCGAGTCCTGCTTTTTGCTACACCAAGAAATAGCTGTGGGGCCTGCCATAAAGACATAACCAGACGTTGATCTCCGATCATCCACGTCTCCCCCGTAATCAGCATCCATATACCCATGCAACTCCAAGCTTGACCCTCTCCTATATATGAGACCCAGATCAGAGGTCGACTTCACATACATCAAAATTCCTTTTGCCGCCAGAAGATGAGGCTTCCGTGGGTCCGCCATGTACCGACTCACCTTACCAACTGCATAAGCAATATCTGGCCTCGTGATGGTCAAGTATATCAAGCTCCCAACCAGAGCTCGGAACACCAACGGTTCAGATAGAACTCTCCCCTCATCCTTCCGAAGTTTATGATGCTGTTCCAGAGGTATAGAGCTGCTCTTCCCTTCCTCCATGCCGAATCGTTGAACGATCCTCTCCGCATATCCAGTCTGAGAAATGAACACTCCGCTCTCCCACCTCTGAACCTCGAGTCCAAGGAATTGGTGAAGCTCACCCAGATCCTTTATCTCAAATCTGATAGCAAGCTCGGCTATCAGCCATGCGACTGCCTCCTTCGAGTTCCCGTGACAATCATGTCATCCACATACAGCAGAACAATAAGCCGAAGCACCCCCTCCTTCTTGACGAACAAGCTAGAATCAGAGTCTGAAGCAAAGAACCTGCATAATAGAAGATACTCTGCGATCTTCCCATACCATGCCCGAGGTGCTTGCTTCAACCCATACAGGGCTTTCTTCAGTTTGCAGACGTAGTCTGGACAATCCTCCGAGATGAAGCCCGACGGTTGGATCATGAAGATATCCTTGTCAATCTCTCCGTATAAGAAAGCGTTCTTCACGTCGAGCTGCCAAATCTCCCATCCACTTGAAGCCGCCAAAGCAATAACAAATCGAACTGAAGTCATCTTTACCACTGGACTGAACGTCTCATCATAATCTTCTCCGTACTGTTGTGAGAACCCGCAAGCCACAAGGAGAGCCTTGTATCGCTCAATCGTGTCGTCAGCTCTCTCCTTGAGCTTATAGACCCACTTGCATGTCACAGGGGTAATGCCCTTGGGCCTGGGCACTAGAGACCAAGTCTCATTCTTCTTGAGAGCATCCATCTCCTCTTGCATAGCAATGTCCCACTGCTTCACGCCTTTGGCCTTCTCAAAGCTCGTCGGCTCCCTCTCATCCAAGGGACCAGCAAAGAAACATGAGACAAAGCTCACCATGTTTCCTCCTGTGTATCGATCTGGTGGCTTGATAGTCCTCTTCGACCTCCTCGGAGGTTGCACCTAACTAACCACCTCCTCAGCTGCTTCTTCTGTGTTAGCTCCTCTTCCAGGAGAACTTGGAGCATCGCTCCCCCTGCTTCCAGAACCTGAAGCCTCCATCTCTGAGCTTGACACAGCTGGAGCTCCTGGTGACACAGGCAACTCCACTTGAAGATTTTCTGCAGCCTTCCCTTTTTCATCAACCCTGCTCTCTGGTAGTTCAACTCCTGAACTCCCCTTGTAGGAAGTCACCTCATCGAACACCACATCCCGAGATACCACTGATCTCTGTGTCTCAGGATCCATGCATCTCCATCCTTTCTTTCGCTCGTCATATCCAGCAAAGACTAGTTTCCTTGCTTTCGCATCTAGCTTTGTCCGAAGAGCATCAGGAATATGCAAATAACAGGTTAACCAGAACACCCGAAGGTGTGCAACACTTGGCTTCTCCTTGAACATCAGTTCATGTGGGGTCTTCATGTTGATAGGACTTAGAGGCATCCTATTGATGACTTATGCCGCACAAGACATTCCCTCTGCCCAAAAGGACTTTGGGATACTCTTGGCATGAAGCCAGCATTTGCAGGTTTCCGTCAGTTGACAGATCTTCCGTTCTGCAATGTCGTTTTGCTGTGGAGTATGGGCACAAATGAGCTCTCTCCGGACGTCGTGCTTCCTACAAAAACTTGAGAACTCACCAGAGGTGAACTCCCCACCATTGTCAGTTCTCAATTTTTTCACCTACAGGCCTAACCGACCTTCCACCAGCTCCTTGAACTCCACGAACTTCACAAAATCTTCAGACTTCTCTTTTAGAAAATATACCCAGACATATCTGGTATAATTGTCAATCAACACCAACATATATCTGTTGCCTCCAAGGCTTGGGGTGGCAGTCGGTCCCATCAAATCACCGTGAATGCACTCCAATGGTGTTTTGCATCTTGTTTGCGATTTATCAAATGGAAGTCGATGAGACTTACCAAACTGACATCCCGCACAAACATGACCGTCTCCATAGGAGGACAAGCTAGGCAAGCCCGTGACAAGGCCCCTTACCGCCATAGCCTTCAATTTGTCCATGCCTACATGCCCCAACCTTTCATGCCAAATAGTCACGCTATCATTGGTCCTCATCTTGTCAACATAGGTACTTGTCGATAAAACGAACAAGTCCTTTACCCGCTTTCCAACATGAAAGACATCTCCCTTTATCGCCGGTTGAGTTTTAAGAAACTTCACTTCTGTTGGGCCAAACAGAACGTGATAACCGGCATCGACCGCATTGGTCACAGAGAAGAGATTTTTCTTCATACCCGGCACGTGATAAACACTCCACAAAGTGAGTGGGCCCTTATCACTGCTCAGAGAGACAACACCTTCTTGTTCTACTGCATGAACAGAATTATCAGCCGTAATAATTGCATCGTTACCTGAGCAAGGTGCCAAAGAAGAGAACTTTGATTCATCCCCGGTGAGGTGATGCCCACTCCCTGAATCCACGATCCAATCCTCTTCGAAGTTGATGGAAGCCAAGGCCTTAACGGGCATTGCCATCATATTGGCCACAAAGGCTCCTCCCCATCCAGCTTCATCAGACTTTGGCTTCTCCTTCTCCGCTGCATGTCCCGGTTGAAGATTAACCCGGCAATCCTTCTTGAAGTGACTGGTCTTATTGCGCCTGAAGCACCTTGGTCCCTCTCCCTTCTTCTTCCCATCAGACTTAGGAGCATAACTCCTATACTGCTGACCTGAAGTAGAGGGTCCATCATGACCTGGCTTCTTCTTCTCCCACTTCTTCTTCTTCTTCCCAGAGAACAACACATCGCTATCTCCCCCATAGATAGAAGTCCCCGCCATCTGTCTTGCCAAAATTTCCTGCGAAGCAAGTAAGTTTTCCAGCTCCAACAGAGATGGCTGATTTGCCCAACCCTGAACTGACGTCACAAAGGCAAGATACTCCTTCCGCAACCCGCGGATGATATGCCTCTTCAGTTTTGCCTCCGAGATGGGCTCATCAGGGTCCAAAGCAGAAATCTCTGTTGTGAGGTTCTTCATCTTGAGAAAGAAAGTATAGATAGAAAGATCACCTTGAGAGGCCTTTGCCAACTCATTTTCAAGAAACTGTAGCTGAGCTACATTCTTCTTATTGAACAGCCCGTCCAAAGATGTCCAAATCTCAGCAGCAGAATTACATCCAATGATGTGATCAAATAGCTCTGGTGAGATAGCCCTCTTGAGTGTGAACTCTTCCTTTGCATTAGTCCTCCTCCAAAGTCTCACCTCTGCCATATTATCTCCTGCTAGATAAACCTCTTGTGTCTCTTCTCCTCCAACTATATCCCATAGATCCTCGCCAAGCAAATAACTCTCCATACATGACTTCCACTTCTTGAAGTTAGTCGATGTGAGGAGTTCAATACCAAGCCCTCTTGCGTATCCAGCTTCCATGGCAAACTATGTGGTCTCTTCCTCATAAAGACGATGGCAACTCAAGTTGAACACTGCTTATCCACTCCAATAACCTCCCTCTGATACCATGTTAAAATTTTTTTGATTTGAATCGTTTAGGAGTAAGCAGGAGTTGCATCAACTGAGATATAGCCAAACAACTATAATGCCACACAGCAACACAATAGTCTTTATTGAATCACAAAACTTGATTACAATGCGAGGTATATATGGCGAGACATGATTCATAAGAATCACGACGGAGAGAAGAACAAAACACACCAAAAACAAATCTTGCGACCTGACAAGGCAGAGACCGCACAGACCGCTGAACTCCAAAGACCGCCCGGCTTGTCCTGAGACCGCACGAACAGAAAATAGGCAAGATGACCTGCACTACAAGACCGCCACCTCAGACCGTACGAACTGGAGCTTATTGAACCGAACAGAGAATAGAAGCTGTCGCCAGACCGCAACTGAGATTGCCTAACCGCAGAAGTTCGCCTGATCGCCGAGCTCGCTGCGAACAGCACAAGAACAACATAAACCAGTTCGCAGACAAGCCGCTGCCAAACTGTTTATTCAAGCCGCTGGGAAATCACCAAGGAAGGATACCACAACCTGCTGACCGCAAACCTGCGAACACAACAAACAGTCAACTCGCTTCCGAGACCGCCCGACCTCAAAGTTGAGACCGCACAAAACAACCCAGGCTCTAGTTCTTACAGTTCTCGTTAATAATGACGGGCCCTGCATCCCTATTTATAGGCGGGTAGACGAATGTCGTCACCGCACAACTAGGATACAATAACCGCCCATCAGATCGCGAGCAGTCTCACAGAGTAGACCGCGCGATCACACCACTTGGACAACATCCTGTCCAAGATCGCAAGTCAGCGGCAGACCGCGCACAAGCCGCGCGGACACAAGACCGCGCACAAGTCGTGCGGACACAGATCACTCCTTCTTTAGACCGCCTAGAGAAAACTAAGAACATCTGGCCGACTTCAAACAAGTCACCAAATCAACCTGCATAAGCCGCCCGATCACAACGGTTACCCAAGAACAGACCGCTCGGTCTTCTACAAAGAAGATAGGCCAACCAAGCAGAACAGACCGA
Organism: Dactylorhiza incarnata; assembly: GCA_033032865.1. Classification (NCBI taxonomy): domain Eukaryota; kingdom Viridiplantae; phylum Streptophyta; class Magnoliopsida; order Asparagales; family Orchidaceae; genus Dactylorhiza; species Dactylorhiza incarnata. Next base: position 11,222,598 of record JAWHQI010000010.1, on the reverse strand, counting down.
GAAGAGACCGAAACATTACAAGAACAAACCGCCAGTCACAGTAGACCGCCAAGGACATACCGACAGAGTACCAACACAGAGATCGCGCGGTCTCTGCGGTCACCACTATACAGACCGCCGGCTACCTTCCACTCCACTTCAATAATTTCAACAAAGACGGCATTTACTACCCGCTACGGGCACTATGAGTTTACTGTTATGCCGTTTGGACTGATGAATGCGTCGTCAGTGTTTATGGATCTGATGAATAGGACCTTTCGAGAGTACCTGGATTAATTTGTCATCGTCTTCATCGATGATATCTTGGTGTACTCTCAGTCTGAAGAAGAACACGTGATTCATTTGCGCGTAGTTTTGGAGACCCTGCGACAGAGTCAGTTGTATGCCAAGTTCTCCAAGTGCGAATTTTGGCTAGCTTCAGTAGCATTCCTTGGTCATGTGATTAGTGGTGAGGGTATCGCAGTGGATCCAGCAAAGATAGTTGCTATCCAGGAGTGGCCCATGTTGACGATAGTAGCGGAAGTCAGGAGTTTCCTTGGACTTGCCGGATACTATCGGCTCTTCGTGGAAACTTTTCGCGGATTGCTCTTCCTCTCACAACCTTGACAAGGAAGGATCAGAAGTTCATTTGGTCACCATCATGTGCATGAGCTTTTGAAGAATTAAAGAGTCGTCTGACCACGGCACTGATCTTGTGTTTTCCATGTGGTACAGAAGGCTATGAAATTTACAGCGATACGTCAGGGAGCGTCTTAGGCTGTGTACTTCTTCAGCATGGTCAAGTGATAGCTTATGGCTCTCGCCAGTTGAAAGTGCATGAGCGGAATTACCCGGTCCACGACTTGGAGTTGGCGTCCGTGATCTTCACTCTGAAATTGTGGCGACACTACTTGTATGGCGTGAAGGTTGATATCTTTACGGACCATAAGAGACTAAAATGTCTGCTAAATCAGAAAGAGCTCAATATGCGACAACGAAGATGGATGGAGTTCCTGGGGGACTACACTTTCGAAATACAATATACTCCCGGGAAGGGAAATGTCGTCGCAGATGCTTTGAGCCGGAGGGCTTCTGCGCAGGCCAACTGGATTCAGATGTATGATCCACGTCTGATCAGTGACTTGGAAGCCTTGGAGATCTCCTGTGTGGAGAAGGGTTCTAGTGCGAGTGCGTGCTTGAACTGGACGGAGGTGTAATACGACCTTGCGGACAGAATACGATAGGCCCTGGAGCTTGATTCGAGCATGCATCGCTATTTGGCGGAGGCTGAAGTTGGGACTGCTGCAGAGTTTTTCTTAGACGATGGTCTGATGTGGAAAGACGGTCGGTTGTGCGTCCCAAATGTGGGTAAATTGCGGGAAGAATTGATGTACGAAGCGCACTTTACAAAGTACTCAATTCACCCGGGGAGCACAAAGATGTACCAAGACATGAAAAAGCTGTTTTGGTCGCCAGGTCTGAAGAAAGACATCGCCTTGTACGTGGCAAAATACAAAACTTGCGCACTTGTGAAGGCGGAATGTCAGAAACCTGGTGGGTTCCTGAAGTCGTTGCCAGTACCGGAATGGAAATTTGATGATATTTCTATGGATTTCGTGCACAGTTTGTCGAGATCTCTGAGTGGGAATGATGTTGTATGGTTGATCGTGGATCGCTTGAAGAAGGTAGCCCACTTTATTCCAAACCGGAGGGACGATTCAGTTGAAAGGTTGGCAAAGTTATATGTTGATAGCATTGTACGATTGCACGGTGTGCCCCGTAGCATCGTCAGTGACCGAGATGGGCGCTTTACTTTGAAAGATTGGAGGATAATCCACCAGTTGTTGGGTACAAAGTTGAAGTTTAGTACTGCCTTCCACCCTCAAACGGATGGACAGACTGAACATACGAACAAAACTCTGGAGGACATGCTCCGTATGTGCATCCTGGATTTCGGTAAGAAGTGGGAAGATCATCTTTTTATGATCGAGTTCACTTATAATAACAGCTATCAGGCAAGTTTAAAGATGGCACCCTTCGAGGCCCTCTATGGTAGAGCTTGCTGCACTCCCTTAGCTTGGGAGGAGACAGGTGAGACAAAGCTGTTTAAGCGGAAGGAAGTCGAAGATGCAAATTCGGCTATTCAAACAATCCGGGAGAGATTGTTGATTCCACAAGATATGCATGTGAAATACTACAATGCCAAGCACAGAAATGTTGAGTTCGCCGTGGGCGACTGGGTTTACCTAAAGATCAAACCATTCAAGGGTGTGTCCAGGATTCGGTGCTTGAAAAAGTTGAGTCCGAGGTACCTTGGACCGTTTGAGATTCTGGAGCGTGTTGGTGAAGCTGCCTATCGGCTCGCTCTTTCGACAGAGTAGAGAGGGCTACATGATGTGTTTCGCATCTCTGTGCTGTGGAAAGCTGTGCCAGAGCCTAGCTAGGTCCTGGTAAAGAATCAGGTGTCGGTCGATGATGAGCTGAAGACGTTGGTCTCGCCTATTTGCATCGAAGACACTGATGTCAGGCAGTTGCGGAATAAAATGATCTGAATGGTCAAAGTACGCTGGAACAACTGCGGTCGTGAGGAGCTTTCATGGGAACATGAGGCAAACCATGCGGGATGAGTTCCCCAAATTGTTTCGTTGAGGTACAAGTTATGTTTTGTATCTTTTTATTTCCTTGCACTGTTAAAATTTCGGGATGAATTTTCTTAAAGGAGGGGAGATTTGTAACACCTCAATTTCCAGTGCACTGAAATCAGCAATTTGTGGTCTTAAAGCTAACGCCAGCGTTAGGGCTAACGCCAGGCATTTCCGTAGGACTTAGTGTCGGCAATTTCTCGAGAAATCAAAATAAGAGAATTACATTTCTCGAGAAATCAAAGCAAAAGAATTGCATTCTCGAGAAATCAAAAGGCTGAAGACTAATGCCAGCGTTAAGACTAACGCCCGCCGTTAGCCCAAGACGTTCGTCGAACACAGCTTTCTAGTCGTTCGTCGAACGCAGCCAGCCATTCGTCAAACACAGCTTTCTAGCCGTTCATCGAACGCAGCCAGCCGTTCGTCGAACGCAGCCAGCCATTCGTCGAACGCAGCTTTCTAGCTGTTCGTCGAACACAGCCAGCCGTTCGTCAAATGCAAGCTTTAGGCAGTTCATCGAATGCAGCTTCAAAGAGTTCATCGTTCGTCAAACGCAGTCGCACCGTTGAAGGACTTAAGAGGCCGTGGATAACTTCAGCCACCGCTTTAAGGGCTAACACCCGGCGTTAAGTGCTAACACCGACGTTAGCTATGAAATTATAAAAGGCAGCCAACTTCAGTTTCCCTTCTCATTTCTGATTCCAAGCTCATTCCAAAGACAGAGAACTTGGGATTTCTGAAGGAAGGAGGTCTTTTTGGGCTAGCCTTTTGTTGCGTTGATGGAAAATCCGTGTAGGAGATTGCTTGCTTGTTTGCCATCGACGATCCAGTGGAGAGGAAGTTGTTTTAAAAGTGTCCAGCCGAGTTCCTCTCAGATATATGGCACCAAAACGAGCGCCGAGGGTAACGATTCTCCTCCCTAATCCTTGTACATGTACGTCCTTTGATTTGCATGATTTTGGAAGACTTATACTAATTAGTAGACCGGATCTTCCGGTGGGTCGATGTTATCCCCACAAAATTTGCATATAGATTCCGGAATGGTAGTACGGACATAGGCATGCGGTGTGAAGCCCATCTGGATAGGTTGGTCCGAATTGGTGATGTTAATTGCTTGTAGTGTGCCGGAGAAGGATCCGTGTATATGTTGTGTTTCGGGTTCTTGTATTGTGTTGTACAACAAATTGATCTGGAGGTGTTTCCCAGAAAGTACCCGAGAAAAGTGAGCATAACTGGGTTCTGTTGTTAACGCTGGGCATTAGCGTTAACGCTGGAGGTATCTCCCAGCAAGAAAAATTTATGTGTTCTGAAGGTGTCTTCCCATAAGTAAATCCAGGTGAGCTGATTGTGTGATCCTGTGCGACCTAAGGTCCCAGAAGTAGTTGAAAGGCTGAAAGCCTAGCTTCAAGAAATGAGCACAAGGTGAAGCTTACCCGCATCATGCATACTCCCTCGCGATGATTGAGCACGGGCCTAGCTAATCCTAACCTGCCTATAGTGTCGGTGAAGAGGTCGCTCCTCGTTGCACTAGACTATGGTAGAGTGCCGGAATTTCATGAGTACGGACTAGCTCAAATTGACTATCTAAGTTGAAATAAGACTTAGCTTGGAGGCATGACTCGGGGAGTATGCCAAAGTGTGCCTTGAGAGCACGAAGCGGATGCCGATGCAATGCCTCCGTTGGTGTTGTTTGCGGATATATATGTGTATATGCTGCTGACTCTTGCTAGCAGGGATAGAGCACTGCCGCCCCAAGCATGGGGTGGGGTCGTTATAAATCTGGGTCAGCTAAAGCTGACTGGTTACTTGTTTTCCCACTGCTTGGTGGATTTGTTTGTACAGGTCCTGGCGAGACTAGCGGGAACTAGCGGGCTGAAGCCCCTGCTACTATGCTGTATTGGACCTCGAAGGCCAAAGCTTTTGTATACTGTTTTCATGTGTGGTCGGCCTGCGCGCCGATGTTTGGAAGCCACCTTTATTATGTAAACAAACCTTGTAAAGAACTTGTAATGTATTTCATTCCTAGTTGTAAAGTGGACAATGTATATAAACTGGTTTTATTTGAAATTAAATGCTTCCGTTGTGTGACTCTGTTTGCTGAGATGGTTATGTTATTAACTATTTAATACTAAATAAGTAACGCGCTCTTTTATTCATTTCATATGGCGTGGGGTCCCGGACGGACCTACTACTATATGCTATGTAACAGGGAGGGTGTTACACATGCAAACCGGAACAAAATAAAGACAACATAAATAGACATGAAGGCAGGAGGAGGTACACTTCATGAGGCTTTGGCCTTTTTGGCCGGCGAGCTGGGTCCAACCTGCAATCCTTGCCCTGCATCCGTCACATAAAGAGCGATATAACGATGGTCAGCTTTGGCTGACCAACAACGGTGTAACAACACCCCTCCTCCCGGCCGTCCTAGCGGACCCCGGGGAACTACATCACCCTGCAAGTCAGCACTTCATATGCAAATGTAATAAACAATAATAACATAAAAATAACAGGTATGAGTGTCACAAACATCATCCACGTTTCTATATTGAGCAGTTAAAGTAAGGGGCCTAACAATGCAGCATGTATGCAAACCTGGGTTTCACCCAAGGCACCCAATGGCGTTTATGCTTCTAACATAACATCACACATCATCATTTCATAACAATCAACGGCTACTCATCATTTCCCTAGGGGCGTGCACGCCCAAGGCCAAGAACTCATGCTGAGACCCCACCCGCACATGGCCCTCAATGTGATGCAGGATGTCGGGGCCCGGACTACACCCCGTGGCATCACAACAGCTAGCGTGAAAGTCCTCTGATATCAGATGAATCCTCTGATACCAATTGAAAGTGAGGTTAGATCTTAGATTTACTCTAGAGGGGGGTGAATAGAGTATTAAAAAGTTTTTCACTTAATTTTATAGCGGAATTAAAATAGTGATACTTATATGTGTATTGAGTGAGTTATAAAAACAAACACAAAGAGATCACACAGCACAATACAGAAAAATAAACACAACACAGAGGACACAAGGATTTTATAGTAGTTCCCCAATCAACCTGGGTACATCTACTCTTCTACCACCCTTGGTAGGATTCCACTAGGTTTTTGATCAGGTGCCCTATCACCAATGGATTTTTGATCAGGTGTCCAAACACCAATGATCTTTTGATCAGGTGCTCTAACCAAACTATAGGTTTTTGTTCAGGTGCCCTTCCACCAAGGGTTAACTTTTGAAGGGAGTTATAACCCTGTACAAGAGGGGATAAAGAGGGTTAAGATGTTCTTCTCTGTCAATAATCTGATAGAACACTCTAGTGGATTGTATGATGTAAAGCTCCCCCTGTCTGATTGAAATGGTTGACAGTTGAGGATGGAGCTTTCTCTTGAATGAAACAAATCTTCTTTGAAGCTGATGAATTTGAGAGACAATGTTTCTCAGATTTGTTGTTGCTCTTGAAGATTAGAACTTGCAGCAGAAAAACTGAGAAAAGATTTTTGTTGTTGTCCTCTGAGAATGAGATGTGCTGCTTGAGGAAGATGAAGATCTGAAAGCTTTTTCTTTTCTTCCTTCTATATCTCTCTCGACAGTATTCTTCTTTTCTCTTTTTTTGTTGTACTGTTGTACTGTAAATAATAATACTATATCTTCTTCCTTTTTCCTTTGATAATATATCTCTGATTTGAATTTCAAATCCTCTGAAATAAGGAATAAAATAATCTGGAGGATTATTTCTTGGAACTGCAAACCAAGACTTTAATTCCTTTTCCTTTTTAATTAATGTATCCTTTTCCGCCAAACGGCTATTTTCTCAGGAAGAGAATGGAAAGGAATAAAATAAAAAGGAAGGATATAATCCTTGACTTATCTGGAATAAATAGAGTCGTTGCTGATAATCTGAGTTCAGAGAATAATATAACTGATCTTCTGAAATAAATCTGCTGAAGAGAATTTTCATCGATCTGAATAAATTTGTCGAACACAATCTGGAGTTCGTCGATCTCAAACATAAACTGCTTAAATCTGCCTGGAAGAACTGAGTTCGTATATCTGAGCATCTTGTTACTTATTCTTCGAGCGCAAAGCTGAGTTCATCGAACGCTGAGACTGGTAGGTTCGTCGAATGCTGAGACTTGGTCAACCGCTGAGACGCTGGGAAACTAAGTGCGTCGAGCTGGAGAGCAAGTTCGTCGAACGCAGAGAGGATTTTGTCGAACGTAGAATAGAATTCATCGAACGCAGAACCTTGGCAAGTTCGTCGAACGCAGGAGCATGTCGTTTGTCGAACGCAGGATTGAGTTCGTCGAACGCAGTATGGAGTTTGTCGAATGCAGAAAACTTACATTCCCTTAGTTCTAACTGCCTAAGACCTTGACCCTTAAGACTATATATTGGGGTCAACTTAGTCCTAATAAACAGATAGTGATCCTAGCCCAAATCAGTAATAGGGTTGTTCCAATAATCTCCCCCTATTTGGGTTTGGACACTATTTGACAAAATTGAATAATAAAACAAACAACAAAATAACAGAGCATATATATCTGATAGATTTTAAATATTTCAGCATATATAAAATATGATACGCTGAGTTTTGAAATTTTACATTTAAAATAGAAAATAAGAAAAACAAATAAATCAGAACCTTTTGCTTTCTGAATTCTGACATTGCCTTCAGCTTTCTGAATTTGATTATCTGAGTTGTATCTGCTATATCAAACAATATTTCTGAATCTGCAATTGCATCTTTTGCTTTGCTTAGAAATCCTTGCCTTCAATCTGCATTTGATTATCTGAACTGAAACTGAAAAGCTTTATAATATGAATCTGCATTTTTCAGCTTTCTGAATTTGTTGATCTGAATTGAATCTGCTCTAACAAATATTGTTTCTTAATCTGCTTTGCTACCAATCTACATTTGAATCTGCTATATCTGAAACAAAACTAAAACTGCAAACTGTTGTGAGCTTTATTAAGAACTGAAAACATGCTTCTTCATCAACTGAATGATTTTTCTTTTTTATACAGCATCTCCCCTTGAAACCTGAGCATCTTCATAAAGCATCTCCCCCTATTAAAAAGGAAAGAATCTCCCCCTGAGAAAAAGGAGTTTCTTCAAAACATCTCCCCCTGCCATAAAGGAGCTTCTTTATGAAACTTCTCCCCCTACCTAGTTTCAGGAAGGCCTGAAGCTAGGCCCCTAGAAGAAGGGACAGTTGAGGAGGTAGGGAAAGATGCAAATTATTTTTGAAGAAATATTGTCATTGTTCCTGCAAAATAAAATAGAGATCAAGTGCAAAGGAACTAGAAGAGAAGCAATTCTATAGGCATACAGTTAAAATGAAATAAAAGATTTGATTATAAGGAAAGATTCAGAAAAAATGGCTTTATCAAAACTGCGTTCGACGAAAAACAAATTTTTGTCAATCTCAGTTCGACGATCTAGATGACTTCGTCGATCTCCGTTCGACGAACGACTAGATTACGTCGATCTCAATTCTATGAAGAGATGGGATAAGTAGAAAATTTATTTTTTTATTTATTGAATCTCCATCTATCATACCTAGTTGATTTATAAAGAAGATATGTTTCTTTTCATCCAATGGCTTGGTGAAAATATTAGCTCTTTGCAAATCAGTAGAAATGAATTGTAGGCAAATTTTATTTTTATCCACATTATCTCTGATAAAGTGGTGCATAATTTCTATGTGTTTAGTCCTACTATGGAGTATTAGATTTTGTGCTATAGATATTGCACTAGTATTGTTACAAAATATAATTGAATTATTTAAGTTGATACCATAGTCCAGGAGCTGATTTTGTATCCACAATATCTGTGAGCAACAACTGCCTGCAGCTATGTATTCAGCTTCAGCTGTTGATGTAGACACAGATGTTTGTTTCTTACCAAACCAAGATACAAGCCTATCACCAATAAACTGGCAAGTTCCTGACGTGCTTTTCCTGTCTAATCTGCATCCAGCATAATCAGAATCTAGTTAATTCAAATTCTGAAGCTGTTGGATACCAGAGTCCTAGATTTGGACAACCCTTTATATATCTCAAAATTCTTCTTAGTAAAATAAGGTTAGATTCTTTGGGGTTAACTTGGAACCTAACACAAATACAGGTAGCAAACATTATATCAGGTCTACTAGCTGTTAAGTAAAGTAATGAGCCAACAATTACTCTATATACTTTCTGATCAACAGGTTTCCCTGATTAATCATTGTCAACAACAGCATTGGAGGGCATGGGTGTTTTCATGGTGGAAGCATCAGACATACCAAACCTTTTCACTAATTCCTTAGCATACTTGGATTGTGATATGAATATGCCATTTGGAGTTTGCTTCACTTGAAGACCAAGGAAGTAAGATAACTCACCCATACTACTCATTTCAAATTTAGATTGCATTAGGTTAGAAAACCTTTTGCATAGATTTGAATCGGTAGAGCCAAATATGATATAATCTACATATATTTGAACTAGTAATGTTTGAGTTTTATGTATCCTGGAAAATAAGGTTTTATCAACTATGCCTCTACAGAATTTGTTCTCCAAAAGAAAATTAGCTAAGGTCCCATACCATGCTCTGGGAGCTTGCTTGAGACCATAGAGAGCTTTATTAAGCTTAAATACATAAGAAGAGTGAGTTGGAGAGATAAAACCCGGTGGTTGTTCAACATAAACTTCTTCTTTGATGTCTCCATTCAAGAATGCACTCTTCACATCCATCTGGTATACTTTGAATTTCTTGAATGCAGCAAAGCCCAGAAAAATCCTGATAGCTTCAAGTCTTGCAACAGTAGCAAAGGTCTGATCATAGTTAATTCCTTCTTCTTGTGAATATCCTTGGGCTACCAATCTTGCTTTATTTCTGACTATGTTTCCTTGATCATCTAGCTTGTTCCTGAAGACTCACTTGGTTCCAATGACTGGATGGGCTTTTGGTCTTTGAACCAAATCCCATACCTTGTTCCTTTCAAATTGATTGAGCTCCTCTTGCATTGCAAGAATCTAATTTGGATCTTGTTCTGCATCTTTTATGGATTGAGGTTCAATTTGGGATAAGAAACAAGTGTGCATCTGATTTTGGTGTAGTTGATGCCTTGTTTGAACACCTGCTGAAATACCTCCAATGATTTGGGATATTGGATGATCTCTAACTGTGATGTGATCAACAGTTGGATTTGGTTCAACAATGATTTCTTCTTGAGGGACTTGTTCAGCTGTCATTTGATTTGAACTGTCAGCAAGATCTGGATTATCCTCTTCTTCACTGTCTTCAATTATTTCATTTGATGGAAGTAGAGAATCTTTATTCTGTAGATCCAATCCATTAAGCTCTTCACATAGAGCTGGTACCTGCAAAGTATGTTTGGTAGAGGTGGTATTCCTCTCCTCAATTAACATGTTAGTTTCATCAAAAGATACATGCATGGACTCTTCTATCTTAAGAGTAGATTTGTTGTAAACTCTATATGCTTTACTAGAAAGTGAATATCCAAGGAATATACCTTCAGCAGCTTTGCTTCAAACTTCCTTAGATACTTCTTGTCATTGTTATGCACATAGCATTTACAGCCATATATCTTAAAATAGTTAACCTTAGGCTTTTTATTCTTGAGTAATTCATAGGGAGTTTTGCCCTTATGTTTATGTATCGGGCTTCTGTTCAACACATAATTTGCTGTGTTCACTGCTTCTGCCCAAAAAGAGATTGGCAAGTGAGCATCATCAAGCAATGTAGTTGCTGATTCAATAAGTGTTCTATTTTTCTTTCAGCTACTCCATTTTGTTGAGGAGTTCTAGGAGCAGAGAACCATTGCCTGATCCCTTCTTTTCCACAGAATTCTCTCATCAGAAGAGATTCAAACTCAGTGGCATGATCACTTCTGATCAATGCAAATAGAGTAGAGTACTCAATCTTGATGGACCTGAGAAAGTCTGTCAGAACACTAAAGGTGTCAGACTTGTTCCTAAGAAAGAACACCCAAGTGAATCTTGAGAAGTCATCTACAATAACTAGAGAGTAAAGCTTCCCTCCTAGACTTTGTATTGCAGTGGATCCATAAAGATCCAAATGCAGTAAGTACAAAATCCTAGGTGAATCACTCTTGGATAAAGATTTAAAACTACTCTTGGTCTGCTTACCTAATTGACAAGCCCTGCAAAGTCCTTCCTTCTTGTATGAACCAGAAGGCAATCCTCTAACAAGATTGTCCTTGGAGAGCTTAGAGATAGTTCTAAGGTTAATGTGTTCAAGACTTTTATGTCATAATTCATTTGTTTTACTTATAGAATTAAATAAGCAAATATCTGAATTGGCAGAGTCAAAATTGACTAAATAAATGTTTCAATGTCTAATACTAGATAATACAGTAATGTTTTTATTATTGGTAATAAGCCATAAGGAATGGTTAAAGGTTACGTGATAACCTGCTGATGAGGTTGTGCTTGAGACCCTTGACATAAGCTACCTCCTTGAAGGTAACTGCTCTAACTTTGATCTTCCCATATCCTTTGGTTTGTCCACAGTTGGAGTCTCCAAAGATCACCTTGGGTCCAAGCTTTGCCTTGTAGTTGCTCAGGTTGGCCTTGTTTCCTTTCATGTGCTTTGAACATCCACTATCCAAATACCATTGTTCATTTAATTTTGGATGGCCCTGTACCTGCACAACAGAAAAAATAAACTAGTTGTTCTTGACCCAGACTACCTTGGATCCTTTTGTTTTTCCACAAAATTCTGAAATGAAATACATCTCAGGTTGATCCTTATAACCTTGTGGATGATATCTCCTTGGAGGAATTATCCACTCAGTGAAAGGATTCTTAGTATGTGAAGAATAAAAATTCTGTAGATTTTTAGTATGTTTTCTGTTCGATGAATTTGGATGAATTCGCCGATCGCCGTTCGACGAAGTGACGTGCTTTCGTCGAGCGTCGTTCGAATAATAACTATACTGGAAATCTGTCTTCAGAGTTCATCGATCTCCGTTCGACGAAATGAATTGATTTCGTCGAGCTTCGTTCGATGAATTCTGCTGAATTCCTTTATTCTTAACAACCTTGCTTGAAATATTTTTATCTACTTCTACTACCTCTTTGCTCTTGGCAGAGATGAACATTACTGGTGTAGAAAGTATGTTCTTCTTAATAAAAGGTGGCTCACTTGATGATGCACCTAAGCCCAGTTTGTCACTAAGTCTCGCATTCACTGTGCTTGTGATGTCCATCAGTTTGATACTTCTCCCATTTAGGGATTCTTCAAATTTCTTAGCTTCAGACAACTTGTTCTCGATGAGAACAATGTGTTCTCTGGAGACAGCCAAATCTTTCTTAAGATTGACATTTTCTTCACTTAGTTGGTTCATTTCATCCAACTTATTTCTGAGAGAGATTATTTCCTTCTCAGATTTGATTAAGTCTAAGCAAAGAACTTTGAATTCATCTTTGAATTCAATTGAATTAAAATCAAAATTAGATATTACCTGATCACTGTCATTTTCTGATTCTGATTCTTCTGAATTACTTCCTGAGGCATTGATAGCCATCATGCAGAAATTTCTTTGTTCTTCATCATCCTCATCATCACTGGAGCTGGATGAAGATGCATTTTCTGACTCACAGCGTGAGTCATAAATAGCCATCAAGCATTGGTCTTTTTCTTTTGATTCTTCTTCATCTTTAGAAGAACTGGATGAAGACTCTGAATCAGTTTCACTCCATGATTCTGCTACAAACCCTCTTCCCTTATGCTTGTATTTATGGGATGATGGTTTGCTGGAGTGCCTCTTTTCTTCTTTGTCTTTTCTCTTTTCCTTCTTTTGATTCTCTGGACACTCAGGTAGAATGTGTCCAGGTTTCCTGCAGCCAAAACAAATAATTTCTTTAGAACTTGATTTATCATACCTTGGTTTTTCTCTTGATCTGGAATACTTCTTTTTGAAGTCCTTCTTAGCCATTTTATAGAATCTCTTTGCTAGAAGACTCATGAACTCCACTTCTCCTGGACTTGTATCTTCCTCTTCAGTTGCTTGGAAAGCAATGCTCTTTTCCTTCTTGGATGCTGGAGAGGAAGTGGATTGTTCAGCTTCTCTAGTTTTGATAAGCTGCTCATAGGATTTAAGTTTGCCTAACAAGCTCTCAGTGGAGATCTCATTAAGGCTTCTGGCTTCCTTGATTGGTCAGATCCTAGAGTCCCATGTGCTGGGGAAGCGAATAAGGATCTTATCATTCACTTCTGTGATAGAGATCACTTTGTCTAAAGATTTCAGCTCATTGATTATGAGACTGAGTCTATTGTACATATCAGCCACTGTCTCAGTTTCTCCTTTCTTGAAGTTTTCATACTGAGAAATAAGGTGGGATCTTCTATCTTTTCTTTCATCTGCTGATCCTTCAACCATATTGTTGAGTGACATCCAGATTTCCCTTGCTGAACTGCATTCCATAACTTTTTGGAAAATGTCATCTGACATTGTTTGTGCCAAAATATTCATTGCCTTGGCATCTGCACTTCTCTGCTTCTTTTGTTCTTCTGTCCACTCAAGTGGTGGAACAGCATTGTTGTTAGTTGGCGTTTCAGCACTTGTTGTTGCTGTAGGAGTAGGAGGTCCTGTCAAAATAACATTAAAAATTTCTTCGTCAATAGAATTCATGTACAACCTGATCCTTGCCTTCCATTGTGCAAACTTATTTAGATTGCATATAGGAGATCTTGTGCTTGAATATTCTTTGTTCTGTGAAATGAGTTTTTAAGCAAAAGAAACCTCTAAAATAAATTTAAGATCTAATTGATCTTTTGATTCAGGTGTTAGCATGTATACAATCAACCAACCTCTAATACCAATTGAAAGTCCTCTGATATCAGATGAATCCTCTGATACCAATTGAAAGTCCTCTAATATCAGATGAATCCTCTGATACCAATTGAAAGTGAGGTTAGATCTTAGATTTACTCTAGAGGGGGGTGAATAGAGTATTAAAAAGTTTTTCACTTAATTTTATAGCGGAATTAAAATAGTGATACTTATTGGTGTATTGAGTGAGTTATAAAAACAAACACAAAGAGATCAAACAGCACAGTACAGAAAAATAAACACAACACAGAGGACACAAGAATTTTATAGTAGTTCCCCAAATAACCTGGGTACATCTACTCTTCTACCACCCTTGGTAGGATTCCACTAGGTTTTTGATCAGGTGCCCTATCACTAATGGATTTTTGATCAGGTGTCCAAACACCAATGAGCTTTTGATCAGGTGCTCTAACCAAACTACAGGTTTTTGTTCAGGTGCCCTGCCACCAAGGGGTTAACTTTTGAAGGGAGTTATAACCCTGTACAAGAGGGGATGAAGAGGGTTAAGGTGTACTTCTCTGTCAATAATCTGATAGAACACTCTAGTGGATTGTATGATGTAAAGCGCCCCCTGTCTGATTGAAATGGTTGACAGTTGAGGATGGAGCTTTCTCTTGAATGAAACAAATCTTCTTTGAAGCTGATGAATCTGAGAGACAATGTTTCTCAGATTTGTTGTTGCTCTTGAAGATTAGAACTTGCAGCAGAAAAACTGAGAAAAGATTTTTGTTGTTGTCCTCTGAGATTGAGATGTGCTGCTTGAGGAAGATGAAGATCTGAAAGCTTTTTCTTTTCTTCCTTCTATATCTCTCTCGATAGTATTCTTCTTTTCTCTTTTTTTGCTGTACTGTTGTACTGTAAATAATAATACTATATCTTCTTCCTTTTTCTTTTGATAATATATCTCTGATTTGAATTTCAAATCCTCTAAAATAAGGAATAAAATAATCTGGAGGATTATTTCTTGGAACTGCAAACCAAGACTTTAATTCCTTTTCCTTTTTAATTAATGTATCCTTTTCCGCCAAACGGCTATTTTCTCAGGAAGAGAATGGAATGGAATAAAATAAAAAGGAAGGATATAATCCTTGACTTATCTTGAATAAATAGAGTCGTTGCTGATAATCTGAGTTCAGAGAATAATATAACTGATCTTCTGAAATAAATCTGCTGAAGAGAATTTTCGTCGATCTGAATAAATTTGTCGAACACAATATGGAGTTCGTCGATCTCAAACATAAACTGCTTAAATCTGCCTGGAAGAACTGAGTTCGTATATCTGAGCATCTTGTTACTTATTCTTCGAGCGCAAAGCTGAGTTCATCGAACGTTGAGACTGGTAGGTTCGTCGAATGCTTAGACTTGGTCAACCGCTGAGACTGAAGTTCATCAACCGCTGAGACGCTGGAAAACTAAGTGCGTCGAGCTGGAGAGCAAGTTCGTCGAACGCAGAGAGGATTTTGTCGAACGTAGAATAGAATTCGTCGAACGCAGAACCTTGGCAAGTTCGTCGAACGCAGGAGCATGTCGTTCGTCGAACGCGGGATTGAGTTCGTCGAACGCAATATGGAGTTCGTCGAACGCAGAAAACTTATCTTTCCCTTAGTTCTAACAGCCTAAAACCTTGACCCTTAGGACTAAACATTGGTGTCAACTTAGTCCTAATAAACAGATAGTGATCCTAGCCCAAATCAGTAATAGGGTTGTTCCAACATAGCGGACCACGGCCAAGCACGCCTGCCAGAAGGACTACAGTCCAGGCACCCCAACCCATCTCTGCGCCTGTTCTCAGCGCGGTGGGTTGTTGAGGCTGGGGCTCGATCCCTAGACCTCCTTGATAAGAACCACTCCTAACAGGCATCAAAAAAGTGCACTTTTTTGATGCAGGACGTCGGGGTCCCGACCGCACCCTGTGGCATCACACCAGCTGGCAGACTACGGCCAAGCACGCCTACCAGAAGGACTACAGTCCAGGAAACCCAACCCGTCTCCGCGCCTATTCTCAGTGCGGCGGGTTATTGAGGCTGGGCTCGATCCCCGGACCTCCTTGATAAGAACCACTCCTAACAGGCCTTATCACCAACTAACATGCAGGCCAGTTGGTGATAAGGCCTGTTAGGAGTGGTTCTTATCAACTGACATGCAGGTCAGTTGGTGATAAGGCCTGTTAGGAGTGGTTCTTATCAAGGAGGTCTGGGGATCGAGCCCCAGCCTCGACAACCCGCCGCGCTGAGAATAGGCACATAGACGGGTTGGGGTGCCTGGACTATAGTCCTTCTGGCAGGCGTGCTTGGTCGTGGTCCGCTAGCTGGTGTGATGCCACGGGGTGCGGTCGGGGCCCCTGCGTCCTGCATCACAATGCCATCAGGCTTGTCCATCAGCTTGCCCGTTCTTGCCAGAATCACCACACCTAGTACAACTGGTGCTAGAAGCTCTTGCCTAGACCCCACCCGCATATGGCCCACAATGCCATTTGGCTTGTACTTCTGCACAGACATTCTCGTCAGCTTCAACATACCCAAAACAGAAGGGGATATGTCTTGCCAGGACACCCTCCCCAAATGACTTGTAAAGTCACGGGCTGGCCAGCTGACCACAAAGACAAATCCACGCCTTCATATACAAGCTGCATCACAATCCATTCACCACGCACAATATTTCCCTTTTTGAACCACCGTTCATTCCCACACGAAACATAAAGGGCATCACGACGACGATTTCGCCACTATCGAATTTCTTGCAAAAATCCTTAAAATGCACGTTAAGCAACATCACCAAATCGGACAACCGGTCGTGATTTCGGCTTCACCCACAAAGCCTAATCCGCTAACGGAGCAGATCTCTAATGCAAAATTATGTCGAGGACGGACTCAATTAACCTGATTGTTCTCCTTGAACCAAGGCTACCCAAACCCCTCTCATTTGAGAGATTCGGTGCCAAAAATTTCAGAAAATAGAAAGGCAAAGAGAGATGTCATGTACACATCCTAAAACCGGTAGGAGAGATGTCATTACCCTAAGAGTTCTCTTCCTTGCCATGGATCGGTAGAAATGCACATATTGAAATGAGCGCCTTCGAGTCCTCTCCACGGATCTGGTTTCAGATCGGCGAACAGAGCTCCAGTGCTCCAACAATGGCGGATCTAGCCCTTCTTCTTCCTCCAAATCCTCCTTCTTTCCTTATCCTCCGAGAGCACAAAAGACTTAATGGAAAGAGCATAGAACTCCTCTGCCTTATTTAGGACCTTGGGACGCACTTATCTGAGCCTTTGGATCAAGATCTAAGGTGATCGGAAGTCCAGAAATCGCTACTAATGGATCTGGTTCCGTAAGCTAGCGTCGGCGCTAGTGTTACCGCCTGCGCTAGCCACTCGACGAAAACCCATTCGACAAAAACATCTCGACGTCCCGACGAACTGCACCACTCGACAAAAACTATCGCCAGCACTAGCGCTACCGCCCGCGCTAGCCTCTTGACGAACTCCCTTTGACGATGCCATCTCGATGAATCCAACTCGACATAGGCTCCGTTTGGAGGGACTTATTTTCACCGGTCAAGCGGTTACGACCGCATGAACCAGACCTTAATTAGGGTCCGGTTCATGCGGTCGTAACCGCTTGACCGGTGAAAATAAGTCCCCCCAAACGGAGTCATAACCGTCGAAACCATTAGTCTACTCGACGGGGCACCTAACGCCTGCGCTAGCACATAGCGTTGGCTCTAGCTCCCAGGTAAAAGAAAGCATGTACTGGCCTTAGGCATTCCAGCCTTTGCGCTTAGCGAAACCTGGGGTGTTACAACTCCACCCCCTTACAAGAATTTCGTCCTCAAAATTTATGAAATTAATGGAAACATACTTAACACACAAACCTGACACAAATAGTTCGGGAAAGTCATCCCGCATTGTTTGCTCGCACTCCCACGAGAACTCGCCCCGTCCGCAATTATTCCAACGCACCTTAACCAGCTTGACCTCATTATTCCGCAACTGTCAGACTTCATGAATCCTCCACGCAGACTGGAAGTACTATCATCCTCGGATCTTCGGCTACGGGAACTGTCGAAGACCCAACAACAACTTTCGGCTCCACCAATGCTTTCCTCTGCACCGTAACATGCAAAACATCATGTAATCCACTTAGCTCGGTGGACAATGCTAACTGATAATCCGCTTCGCCTATGCGCCCGTAACCTCAAATGGACCCAAATACCTCAGACTCAACTTCTTGAGTTGCCGAATTTGCGAAACGCCTTTGAACGGCTTGATCTTCAAGTAGACCATGTCGCCCACTGCAAACTCCACATTTTTGTGACGTGCATTAAAATACTTTGCCTGCCGATCCTGAGCAATCTTTATGCGCTTATGTATCGTTCGCACCAACTCGCAAACGTCTGCCACTACTTCCTTCCCTAAAAGTTGAGTGTCTCTCGCCTCTATCCAAGACATCGGCGTTCGACGCCGCCTTCCATACAAAGCCTCGTATGGCACCATCTTGATACTCTCCTGGAAACAATTGTTATAGGCAAACTCCTCCATGAAGAGGTGGTCTTCCCAACTCTTCCCAAAATCGAGGGCACATTCCCTCAACATGTCCTCCAGCATATGATTTGTTCTCTCTGTTTGACAATCGGTCTGCAGATGGAATGCGGTACTAAACTTCAACTTTGTGCCCAAGCTTCTCTGTACTAACCTCCAGTCCTTGGACGTGAACCGCCCATCGCGATCACTAACGATGCTCTTTGGAATTCCGTGCAACCGCACAATATTATGAATATACAGCTCCACGGGATTCTCCACGCTATCGTCCTTCTGATTTGGAATGAAGTGGGCCACCTTGGTCAGGCAATCCACAATCACCCAAATCGCATCGTTACCTTGCTGCGACCGAGGCAAACCATGCACAAAATCCATGGAGATGTCGTCAAATTTCCACACGGGGATAGGAAGATGTTACATGAACCCGCCCGACCTTTGACACTCGGCCTTCACTAAAGCACAAGTCTGACATCGACTTACGTACTAAGATACATCCTGCTTCATCCTAGGCCACCAAAAGGATTTCTTCAAATCCAAGTATATCTTTGTGCTTCCTGGATGAATGGAGAACTTCGTGAAGTGTGCCTCAAACATCAACTCCTCATGAAGTTTGCCAAAGTGAGGGACACACACCCTTCCATTTCTCTTTAAAAGTCCACCAACCATCTCCAATGCACTGCATTTACTCTGCTGAGCTTCCAACACCAAACGCTGACACTCTTTGTCTGCGCTTGTTTCCTCTCAGATTCGATCCGCTAAATCGCACTGCATCTCGATCCAACTCAACAGAGCTACGCTGGACTCACCCCTAGCCACACACGAAATATCAAGAGACTCAAACTCTCGCACCAAACGCTCGTCATGCGATTCAATCCAATTACCTTGCCTGGAATACTTTCTACTCAAGGCGTCAGCCACCACATTGGCCTTACCTGGCGTATACTGAATTGCTGCGTCATAGTCCCCAAGGAACTTGACCCACCAACGCTGCCTCATATTGAGATCTTTCTGATCCAAAAGATACCTCAGGCTTTTGTGGTCCGTGAAGATTTCCACCTTCACACCATACACGTAGTGCCGCCACAATTTCAAGGAAAAAATCACCGCCGCCAACTCCAAGTCATGGATGGGGTAATTTCTCTTGTGAGGCTTTAGCTACCTCGACCCATAAGCTATCACGCTGCTATGTTGCACCAGCACGCAAACCAAACTGCAACCTGATGCGTCGCTAAAAATTTGAAACCCTTCAGTCCCACTAGGAAGACTTAGGATTGGAGTGGACATCAATCTTTACTTTAAGGTCTCAAACGCACGGGCACACTCCGGCGTCCACACAAACTTCAGGTCCTTTTGGGTAAGAGTGGTGAGGGGCAAAGCCATCCGCAAAAAGGTCTCAACGAACCTTCTATAATAACCGGCTAGTCCAAGGAAGCTCCGGACTTCCTCCACGGTTCTCAATACATGTCAATCTCTAATGGCTACAATCTTCGCTGGATCCATTGCCACCCCATCTCCACTTATCACGTGACCCAGAAACGCCACCTTCCCGATCCGGAACTCGCACTTTGAGAACTTAGCATAAAGTTGGTTCTCCCTCAGCGTCTGCAACACCAATCTCAAGTGATACTCATGATCCGCCTTTGACTTTGAATACACTAAGATGTCGTCGATGAACACCACCACGAACGAATCTAGGTATCGTCAAAACACTCTGTTCATTAAATCCATGAACATTGATGACACGTTTGTCAAACCGAACGGCATCACCGAGAACTCAAAATGACTGTATCTCGTGTCAAATGCTGTCATGGGGATATCCTCTTCTCGAATCCTCAACTGATAGTAACCCGACTTCAAATCCAATTTGGAGAACACCGTCGACCCCACCAGCTAATCGAACAAATCATCAATTTGCAAAATTGGATACTTATTCTTGATGGTCAACTTATTCAAATCACAGTAGTCTATGCACAACCGCATACTACCATCCTTTTTCTTTACGAATAAAACCGACGCACTCCACTTAAAGAGTTGGGACAAATGTACCCCTGCTCGAGCAACTCTTGCAACTGCACCTTTAGATCGGCCAGTTCCTTTGGTGCCATCCTAAATGGAGGACGCGACACCGGCCTTGCGCCTTGCACCAAATCTATTGAGAAAAAAATTGATTTCACGCTGAGGAGGCGCTCCCGCAAGCTCCTTGGGGAACACATCCTCAAATTCTTCCACCACTGGCACCTCTCTGATTGCCAACGTTGTGGAGTGAGTCTCCAACAAAGCTATAAACACCTCACCTCCCTGATTGCCACCGTACTGCTCGCATCAATTGCACGGCTGAAATTAGGGAGCAAGCCACTCCGCCTAGGCCCTCGAACTTGACCTCCGCTCAACCTTCACTGCTTAGGGTCGCCACCTTCAACTGGTAGTCAATACAAGCTCGTTGTTCTGCAAGCCAGTCCATCCCCAGGTTAATGTCAAATTTGGCTAGTGGTAGAATCACTGCTACCAACTCAAAGTCACACTCACAAATCCTCAAAACAATGCGTCATTTCCTTCCGGTGGTTATGAAAGACTCATTCGGCATGCGCACACTAAGCTCCACCTCCACCTCGACAGTATCAACACCGATTCTCGAGCTAAATCTTTCCGCGAGTAAAGAGTGTGACGCTCCCATGTCGAACAACACTCTGGAGGGATAGCTAGAAACTAGCACGAAACCTAACACGCATACAAAAAAATATGAACGAAAGATCTAAACTTTATATATATGTCACCACATCGGGTTGACGAATCACTTCCTGCTGCCCAAGGTTGTATGCTCTAGGCTGCACTGGAGGGAAACGTGAAGCACTGGACTCCGCCGCTTTCCCTTTCTCCCCAACACTAGAACCAGAACGCACTGACTGCTCTTGCTCAGCTCCACCCTTGGAATAGAACCGAGCTATGTGGCCCACCTTGCCACACTTATAGTACGTCACGGGTCCCTTGAAACAGAACTCTCCAGAAGCTGAACTGATTCTCTAACCAGTCCTAAAAGGGTGAGGTTTTCTCTTCCATCGACTTCCCTCAGACTTCCCCCGAGACTGAGAAGTTTTACCTTCTCTTTTATCAACTGCTCTCTCAGCTAACAGCTCTACCTGCCTTACTACCACCTCTGGTGTAACCATAACTGGGGTAACAGGAGTCACAGCCTGCACAACAGGTGTCGCAATCTATGGCATTGCCACAGCTTGAATCGCCACCATCGCCTCTGCTAGCATACGACAGAAGTATGCCAGGGACACACCCATAATCATAAGGGGTGGGATAGTAGCACTACTTGTCGAAGGTTACTCCTGTCGCCTTGATGTCCCTGCATCATCGCCACCATCCTAGCATAAGCAAAGAAACAACAACTCAGAATTTATTCACAAGACTTGAACACATGGACACTCATGGTCCCGCAAAGTACTCCTATGTGGACAACCTCTTAACACGATCTGATTACACTAAATCTCAACAAGAACGCAAACCTCCCTTTGATACCAAATTGTAACACCTCCCCTGCAAAGACTATATAATATAGGTCCATCCGGGACCCCACAACATATAATTGCCACAACGTTAGTATTAAAAAGTGATATAGATTCTACCCAACTCAAAACTCAGAACAAACACAGCGGAAACATTTAAAAAGACATAGAAGTTGTCCACATCTACATAAGAGTACCATGGCCTTAAGGCCTTATAAAACCTATGCTCAAGACATCAACCACAACACATAAAATATCCAAAAGATAATAGCATTCCTATACTACCTCGGCATGCAAGCCGGAACAAAATAAAGACAACATAAAGAGACATGAAAGCCGGAGGAGGTACAATTTATGAGGCTTTGGCCTTTTTGGCCGGCGAGCTGGGTCCAACCCGCGAACATTGCCTTGCATCCATTACACAAAGAGCGGTATAATGAGGGTCAACTTTCGCTAACCAACAACGGTGTAACAACACCCCTCTTCCCGGCCGTCCTAGCGGACCCCGGGGAACTACATCAACTTGCAAGTCAGCACTTCATATGCAAATGTAATAAGCAATTGTAACATAAAAACAATAGGTATGAG
This sequence comes from Dactylorhiza incarnata, assembly GCA_033032865.1. NCBI lineage: Eukaryota > Viridiplantae > Streptophyta > Magnoliopsida > Asparagales > Orchidaceae > Dactylorhiza > Dactylorhiza incarnata. Next base: position 11,200,470 of record JAWHQI010000010.1, on the reverse strand, counting down.
TGTCACAAGCATCATCCACGTTTCTATTCTGAGCAGTTAAAGTAAGGGGCCTAACAATGCAGCATGTATGCAAACCTGGGTTTCACCCAAGGCACCCTATGGCGTGTATGCTTCTAACATAACATCATACATCATCATTTCACAACAATCAACGGGTACTCATCATTTCCCCTAGGTCATGCAAGCCCAATGCCAAGAACTCTTGCTGAGACCCCACCTACACATGGCCCTCAATGTCATCAGGCTTGTCCATCAGCTTGCCCGTTCTTGCCAGAATCACCACACTAAGTACAACCGGTGCTAGAAGATCTTGCCTATACCCCACCCGCACATGTCCCACAATACCATCGGGCTTGTCCTTCAGCACAGACGTTCTCGTCAGATTCCACATACCCAAAATAGAAGGGGATATGTCTTGTCGGGACACCCTCCCCACATGACTTATAACGTCACGGGTTGTCCAGTCGACCACAAAGACAAATCCACACCTTCACATACAAGCCGCATCACAAGCCATTCACCACGCACAATATTTCTCTTTTTGAACCATCGTTCGTTCCCACACGAAACATAAAGGGCATCACGACGATGTTTTCGGCGTTATCAGATTTCTTGCAAAAATCCCTAAAATGCACGTTAAGCAACATCACTGAATCGGACAACCGGTCGCGATTTTGGCTTCACCCACAATGTCTAATCCGGTAACGGAGCGGATCTCTAATGCAAAATCATGTTGAGGACGGACTCAATCAACTCGATGGTTCTTCTTGAACCAAGGCTATCCAAACCCCTATCATTTGAGAGATCCGGTGCCAAAAATTTCAGAAAAGAGAAAGGCAAAGAAAGAGATGCCATGCACGCATCCTAAAACCAGGAGGAGAGATGTTGTTACCCTAAGAGTTCTCTTCCTCACCATGGATCAGTTGAAAGAACAGATAGAAATGAGCGCCTTCGAGTCCTCTCCAAAGATCTGGTTTCAGATCGGCGAACAAAGCTCCGGTGCTACAACAATGACGGATCTAGCCCTTCTTCTTCCTCCATACCCTCCTTCTTTCCTTAGCCTCCATGAGCACAAAAGACTTAATGGAATGAGCATATAGCTTCTCTGCCCTATTTAGGACCTTAGGATGCACTTATCCGAGCCTTTGGATTAAGATCTAAGGAGATCAGACATCCAAAAATCGCTACTTATTGATCTAGTTCTGTAAGATAGCGTCGGCGCTAGTGCTACTGCCTGCGCTAGCCACTCGACGAAAACCCATTTGACGAAAACATCTTGATGTCCCGACGAACTGCACCACTTGACAAAAACTATCACCGGCGCTAACGCTACCGCCCGATCTAGCCTCTCGATGAACTCCCTTCGACAATGCTGTCTCGATGAATCAAACTCGACGTAACCGTCGAAACCACTAGTCTACTCGACGGGGCAGCTAACGCCTGCGTTAGCACCTAGCGCCGACGCTATCTCCTAGGTATAGGAAATCTTGTATTATATTTAGGCATTCAAGCCTCTGCGCTCAACAAAATGTGGGGTGTTACAAGAACAAAATGGACCCAACTGGAGTCATTGTTAGAAACAAGGCCAGGCTCGTTGCTCAAGGGTATAGGAAAGAGGAGGGAATTGATTTCAATCAGATATTTTCTCCAGTGGCAAGGCTGGAAGCAATTAGGATGTTTCTTGCCTATGTAGCACATATGAAGGTAAAGTTCAATCAGATAGATGTGAAGAGTTCATTCCTAAATGGAACTCTTCAAGAAGAAGTATATGTGGATCAACCCCCAGGTCTGGTCATCCATCATATCCCTCTTTTGTTTATAGATTAGATAATGTACTATATGGTCTCAAGCAAGCTACAAGAGCTTGGTATGAGACCTTATCCACCTTTCTCTTAGAACATTCTTTTGTCAGAGGCAAGGGGGATAAAACACTTTTCACTAGGCACAAAAAAATTAGCTACTCATAGTACAAATATATGTAGATGAATTTATATTTGGCTTAACAGATCAAAAACTTTGCAAAAGGTTTGCTGACTTAATACAGTCTAGATTTGAGATGAGTAGCATGGGGGAACTATCCTACTTTCTTGGTCTCCAAGTAAAGCAAACTTCAGATGGTATTTCCATATCTTAATCCAAATATACCAGGGAACTCATCAAGAGGTTTGGGATGGAAAATGCCTCTGTCATCAAAACCCCCATGGCTACCAACACAGTTCTTGATAGAGATGAGAAGGGTAAGTTCTTTGATCAGAAGACTTAAAGAGCAGCCATTGGCTCACTCCTCTATCTGACAGCTAGCAAACCAGATATTATGTTTGCTACATGTATATGTGCTAGATTTCAGGTTGACCCTAAGGAATCCCACATGAGTTCTGTGAAAAGGATGCTCAGATATCTAAAGGTTACACCTGAACATTGCTTATGGTATCCTGCAGAATTTGGATTTGACTTGGTAGGTTATTCAGATGGAGACTATGCAGGTTGCAGGCTTGATAGAAAAAACACCTTAGGAACCTGTCAGTTCCTGGGTGCTAGACTGATCTCCTGGTTTAGCAAGAAGCAAACCTCAGTCTCCACGTCTACATCTAAAGCTGAGTATATCGCTGCAGGAAGCTGCTGTTCACAAATATTGTGGATATAAAATCATTTGTTAGACTACAACTTTTCCCTTCACAACTCCACAATATTCTGTGACAGCTCTATTGTTATTTATATAGCTTCCAATCATGTTCTCCACAACAGAACTAAGCACATAGAGATAAGGCACCACCTTCTCAGGGATAATGTAGAGAAAGGTAAGGTCAATCTTCAATACATCTCCACTGATATTCAAATGGCTGACATCTTCACTAAGCCACTTGATGAATGTAAGCACAAGTTCTTCATCAATGCCCTGGGAATGCTTGATGGAGCTCTTTAGGTCACATATATTATGTAACAAAACCTAATTTACATAGAAATATATTGCTGGGAAAAACAACAATTTTTTTGAGAAAATATAAATGTTCATTCAGAGCTGCGTCGAATGCAAATCGACGCACCGTCGATTTCTACTAGCATTTACTTTGAGAGCTGACTGGGTCGGTTAATTTGAATATCACTCGACGCAGTGCCAACTTATTATTGATGCTTACGTCGACATCATAGTTGCTGACTGCTTTCAAAGCAACGTTAATTCCTACTCGATGATACGTTGACTTCGCACAGCGCACGCAGAAATGAGCCATTTCAACATGTGTTGGGGCGCTGAATACACCTCCTATTAACACTGCTTTGAATGTAACCCTAAGTTACGACGATTCATCTACTCAAAGCAACCCAGTCGTTAGTTTTTATTGTGCTTTTGAATTTTCTCTCTCCTCAGCTCTCCTCCGTTTTCCTCTCTACTTCTCTCTTTCTTTCTTCGTGCATATACACACAGGTAGTTGATGGCTTCTCCTTCGAATCAAAGTGACCATGTTGAACCAGTTAATCGAGCATTATAGACACTGCTGTCTCATTTCAACTATCTATCTCAATTTTCAAAAGATTTCTATCGAAGGTTGTGTGCTCAACACAAAAGGTTTAAAAAGCAAACTGCTCAAATAAAGGCCATTGATATAGAAGAAAGGTTGTCAGTATTGCCTGTTGATGTCTTTATATCCTTTCTCAATGATATAAAGTAGGGGGAGAAGTGTTCCAGCAGGTCCCCTCTGTTGGATGTTACGGCGCCCTTAGAGGGGGGGTGAATAAGGAAATAAAAGTCTTTTTATAATTTTTTAGATAATTACTAAGTTGTTTTGATTAATAAGAAATAATGATGACAATTTAGTAATAACAATTTTGCAATAATGAAATTTTACGCCAATTGAGAGAAATCAAATAAACACAAATATAATCATGATTGCATTATATAAAAAGGGTGTTTACAAAATTTGATTTCAATATCGCTAGAAATCGGAGGCGTACAAATGTAAATTTCTTTTCCTTTTCTATACCGACTTGTATCCCCACAAACCAGTTGGCTTTAGCCAATCCTTCCCCGGATATGGCCTCAAGCCTCTCTAGCCAATCCTTCCCCAGATATGGCCTTGAGCACCCCCTAGATCTAATCCCCTAGACCTAGTCGCCAACTCACGCGGCGAATTCCCCCTAAGCCGCGCAAGGACCTAGTCGCCAATAACAAGGCAATTTCACTACAAGATATAAATAAAGAAATGAAGTAAATAACAAGCAAACTCCCTCTTGAGATTTCTGGAGATGAGGATGAAGGATCGCGGAAGCACAAGCGAGGTCAAAGCGATCGTTCTTTGGATGCAGCGTGATGGCTTCCTTCTCCAGAATTTCTTCTTTGGCTTTGAGTGGGAGATGATGTTTTGGCAGAGTAGTAGCACGAGAGTTTGGGCACAAGTAATGTCTCTAGAAGGTCTCTCCAAAACGAGAGAGAGCCCAGCATTTTATAGAACTTGGAGCTAGCACCTGCGGTAGTGTTCGTGTCGAGCGGTTGCGAAACCGTCGGCGGCGTGGCGTTGTGCACAAACTTGAGATAGCGCCTGCGGTATCGCTAGCGCTGGAGGTAGCGTTAACCGCTGAGACGGAACCGCTGAGACGATCTTAAGCTAGCGCCTGGCGTTAGTGCTAGCGCCTGGCGTTAGTGCTATCGCTGGCGGTAGCGCTAGCGTTAGCGATAGCGCTGGCGTTAGCGATAGCGCTAGCGTTAGCGCTGCTCCTTTCAAAAGATTGTTCCATGCTGCTTTATGCTTGTGGAGTAATGCACCTATAGTTCCTGCACACTATAAACACACTACAAGCAATATCAAATACAATATGAGATTTGTTATTCTCAAACAAAGGGATGTGACACACATGTCCAACAATCTCCCCCTTTTGATAATAACAAATCCTTTAAGCAAGAAATCAACAATAGTTTTTATAGATAAGATAAGCAAGACAAAAGTGCAACTATAGTAAATGATATCCATGATAATGTGCATACTCCCACTAACTTAATGCTCCCCCTACATAAATGCAATTTATGTGTTACTCCCCCTAAATGATAGATTTCATGAATTAGTCTCCCCTTATTTATCTATATTTCTCATATATAGATTTCTTCAATTAATCTCCCCCTTTTGGTATTATCAAAAGAGGTGGGGTGAGGGTAGTAAGGAGGCATTTATATATCATGATCGAGCTTTTCGAAATATAAATAATGATAAAGAGTTTAAGCATAGCATAAATAAGAGATTTCAAATATAAAGATAAGAGTTGTAAGCAAGCGGAAGATTATAATAAACATCTTTTTGTAAGCATGAAAAGCATAAGTAGAAATATGAGTTTTAGTTCAAAATTGAAAGATGTTTTAACCTTTTAGAAATCTCAAATTTTTCATAAAATAAAATACCAAGCATGAAATGAACATATCAAAGAGATATTATACTACAATGTTACTTAATGTAAAGTTCAAGAGATACCAAAACATTGTAGAGATCATGCTAGGTTATCTAGTGCATTTTTATATAAAGAGTAGTATAGATAAAGCATTAGAATCCAATACTCATGAGAAAAAGTGTTATGAAAGATAATGATGTGCACATAAGTGTATTTTGGGCAAAGTTAACAATCGATTTAAATCATCAAAATACAAGACCTATGTATAGTAAAGTGCACAATAAAACACAAGTAAATTACTTTCACACACTTTTAATGCACATAATTTTTTTTAACAAAGTGGTGTAATAACTAAGGTTTGCACAAGACACTTTACTATTCTTTCCAAGGTGCTCAACCTCACAATGCTTATGAAGACTTATCAGGAGGTTCAAGTAGTGCTTGGTGGAGTTATATTTGTCTACATATATAATTTTTTTTTGTTCACATTTGTGAGACAATATTCTCCGAATAAACTTGTTTTGCAAACCAAAATTTTTAACTTAACCAATTTTCTAAATTTCTAAGTGCAATTCAAATGTAGTGTAGGCAATAAACTTATGCAAGTTTTAATTCATTGTACAAATACAATACACAAGCAAGCATTTTTAGATTTAGACACACATATTGATTACCAAAAAGAAGTAAGTGAAATGTATCATTATCAATCATAAAACATTTACTCATACTTAGAGGCATGCTAAGCTTGGTTCTACACACTTTTCAATACAATTGATGCACTTTAAATAGATATATCAAAGCATGATAAGCAAAACAATGTTCATAGTAATTTGAAGGAATAAGTTTTAACATTGTAAATAATTCTAAATAGAATTCATACATGCTTGATATTGGCAATAAAGATCATACAGTTTTTTTTTTTGTTTTATCATTTTTAAATCAATTAAAAAATAGAAAATCACAAAAACATATTTTTGCCATTTTTAAATTTTGAATTTTTGTAGTTGATTTTTCATAATATGAATAAAACACAAATATCAAAAAACATATTTTTGTATTTTTTGAATTTTGAATTTTTGTAGTTGATTTTTCATAATAGAATAAAACAGAAAACCATAAAACATATTTTTGTATTTTTGAATTTTGAACATTTATAGTTGATTTTTCATAATTCAAATAAAACAAAAAAAAATAGACAGAAACACAAAAATGAATTTGCACAAATAAACTAACATATTTTTGTTGATTTTTAGAAATTTTAAAAAACAGAAAAATCACACACCCACGCTAGCGCCGGCGCTATCGCTAACGCTGGAAACAGTACACGATTTTTCAAGAATTTTAAATTTTTGATATTTGATATTGGTTAGGGGTCTTAAGAGTAGTCTTATGTAGAAGTTTTGTAATTATCAGAGATGTCTTGATTGCTCAAATTGCATAAAACATTAGCGTTTTATATGTTTTTCATCCTAAGATGTCTAAGACTCCTAATTCCAACCTTAACATTTGAAACTTTGCATCGGGAAGAGGTTTAGTGAATATATCAGCAAGTTGAGAGTCCATGCCAATAAAACTAATTCTTACATTTTCCTTTTTAATGTGATCCCTTATGAAATGATGACGCACATCTATATGTTTGGATCTAGAGTGGTGTACCAGATTATTTGTAAGATCAATGGCACTCTTGTTGTCACATTTTAATTCAATAAGTTTTAGATGTAAGCCAAAGTCCTCTAAGGTTTGGCTCATCCATAGAGCTTGTGCACAACAACTCCCTAATGCAATGTATTCGGCCTCCGTGGTGGAGAGTGCAACCGAATTTTGTTTCCTACTAGACCATGCAACTAATGAAGGTCCTAGAAAATGACGATTACCACTAGTGCTTTTTCTATCAAGTGAACAACCGGCATAATCCGAATCGGAATAGCCATGCAATGTAAATGAATTATTATGAGGGTACCATAATCCTAATCTAGATGACCCAATGAGATATCTAAAAATATGTTTTACCGCTTTTAAATGAGATTCTTTTGGATTGGCTTGAAATCTAGCACATAAGCATACGTCAAACATAAAATTGGGTCTAGTTGCACTAAGATAAAGTAGAGATCCTATCATACCTCTATATAAAGTTTGATCGATAGAAACTCCTGATTCATCTTTTCCTAATTTTAGTGATGCACTCATTGGTGTAGAAGCATGTTTAAGGTTTTCAAATCCAAAACGTTTAAGCATATCATGGACATATTTAGTTTGACATACAAAGATACCATCAATTCTTTGTGATATTTGAAAACCAAGGAAATAAGAAAGTTCTCCTACAAGACTCATTTCAAACTCATTTTTCATCACTAAAATAACTTCTTTACACATCTCTTCATTAGTAGATCCAAAAATAATATCATCAACATATATTTGTAAAATAATTATATCATCATTATTGTGCTTAATGAAGAGAGTATTATCCGGACTTCCCATAATATAACCGTGCTTTAATAAAAACGATGTAAGTCTTTCATACCATGCACGGGGCGCTTGTTTTAAACCATAAAGCGCTTTTTCTAGTTTATAAACATGATTTGGAAATTTTTCATTAATAAAACCGGGGGGTTATTCAACATAAACTTCTTCTTTTACAAACTCGTTTAGAAAAGCACTTTTCACATCCATTTGAAATAGTTTTATTCTTTTAAAGCTTGCAAATGCTAGAAAAATTCTTATAGACTCCAATCTAGCAATGGGTGCAAAAGATTCATCAAAATCTATCCCCTCGATTTGAGAATATCCTTGTGCTACTAAGCGTGCTTTATTTCTAGATATTCTAGACTCACCATCTAATTTATTTTTAAAAAACCATTTTACACCTACCACCGGGTGATTAGATGGTCTTTCTACTAATTTCCAAACATTATGTCGCTCAAATTGTTCTAATTCTTCATTCATAGCCAAAAACCAAAATTCATCATTTAAAGCGGTAGTAACGGTTTTTGGTTCCATTTCGGAAACAAAACAAATATTTGAAAAAGATTCATGAAGAGAAGAGCAAGTTCTTACCCCGATGGATGGTTCACCAATTATCAATTCCCGTGGATGATCCTTTGTGAATTTTAAGACACTTGGAGGTACATATTCATCTTTCTTGGCCTCCTCTTCTTCTTCTTTGGAAGGTTCTTCATCACCATGCTCCAAAGGAGGTAATAGATCATCCTCTTTACCTGCGGAAAGTCTTTCTATATAAGGAACAAGCTCATCAAATTTCACATTAATTGATTCTTCAACTTTTCTAGTTCTTTTATAAAAAACTCTATAAGCTTTACTAGTTGAAGAGTATCCAAGAAATGTTCCTTCATCACATTTTTCATCAAACTTTCCCAAGCTATCTTTTGTATTTAAGATAAAGCATTTACAACCAAAAACTTTGAAGTAAGACACATTAGGCTTCTTTTGAAAATAGAGTTCATATGGTGTGAGATTTAAGGATGGGCGAAGCATGATTCTATTTATAACATAACATGATGTGTTTACGGCTTCGGCCCAAAAGGACTTAGGTAATTTATATTCACATAACATAGTGCGTGCTAGCTCTTGAAGTGTCCTATTCTTTCTTTCTACAATAACATTTTGTTGTGGTGTGCGTGGTGCGGAGAACTCATGTTTTATGCCTAACATATCACAATAAGAAGTAAATATTTATTTTCAAATTCTCCTCCATGATCCGAGCGAATACATTTAATTTTTAAATCACTTTCATTTTGAATACGAGTACATAATTTTGAAAATTCACAAAACGCTTCGGATTTGGATGATAGAAATATTGTCCAACAATATCTAGAAAAATCATCTATTAAAACATATGTATATAATCTACCACCAAGACTTGCGGTGCTAACGGGACCAAAAAGATCCATATGAATTAATTGCAAAGGTCTTGTAGTAGAAATAACATTTTTACTTTTGAAAGAGGATCTAGTAATTTTACCTTTTTGACATGGTGAACAAAGTGAAGGTAAATTTCCATTTAATCTAGGCAATCCTCTAATTAAATCTCTTTTGGCAAGTTTTACAATAAACTTTGTGCTAGCATGTCCTAGCCTTCTATGCTAAGGATCAAGTTCATCATTTTTGGTAATAAAACATTTTAAAGATGATTTTGAAAGATCATGAAATGAAACAATATAAACATTGTGTATTCTTGGTGCAGTTAGTAAAATATTGTTTGTAATAGGATTAGATATTTTGCATAGATTAGTAGAAGATTCAAATAAAACATCTAATCCTTTATCACATAATTGGCTAATTGAAATAAGATTATGTTTTAGCACTTTTACATAAAGAACATTTGATATAGTGAAGGATTCGTTACCAACTGTACCAATTCCCATGATTCTTCCTTTTCCGTTGTCGCCAAAAGTCACAATCCCTCCCTTCTTCCTTTCTAGGCTAAGGAACTTTGCTTTATTGTCCGTCGTGTGCTTGGAGCATCCTGAATCCAAGTACCACACGTCTTCATTGTCCTTAGCCTGCCTGCACATCTAGAAAGAAGATGAGAGTAAAGATCCGGATACCCAAGTGGAACCACCCATAGAGTAAGTGGAAGCCTTAGGTACCCAAACTTGCTTTAAAGTATTTCGTTTTATTTTCCTACAAGAACTAGATGTGTGTCCTAACCTATAACAGTTTGCACACGAAATAAAGGGGGTTGATGCCCTTTTCTGGTATATTTTCTTGCTGGAAAAATTTTGATTTGCAGAAGGAAAGCATTTTGAAAAAGAAATTTCAGGTTTCTGGTAGGAGGCACTAGCGCCGGCGTTAGTGGCTAGCGCCGGGCGGTAGCCCTCTCCTCGATATCCGAGCCCAAACTTTCCAGAACCATGGCACTGGTTCCCTAGAATCATTTCCAGTGATTTTTGGCCTATTCCAAATTTTTTAATGGCCATGGTGAGATCATGAACTTGTGCTTTAAGTGAAGAATTTTCTTTCACAACCATGACACACCTTTTTTCAAAACCTTTTTTATTATTTTTGATTTGCATAAGAGAGGCTTCTAATTTCCTTTCTAATCCCCCCTTCTCTTTTGTAAGAGTTTTGGCATGAGAGAGGGCTTTAGAAAGTGACTCTTCAATGTCTTTTGCCAATTTTGTGGAGTGATCACATTCTTGGCAAGAAACCTTTCTCTTTTCTAAAATAATTACCTTTTTGGAAAGCTTTTGATTTTCATTAATAAGAGATTCATTTTCACGATTTAATAAAATACACTATCTTTCATATTTTTATCAAAAGCTTTGCACGTTTCAAGAAATTCATTAAACAATTCATCATAAGTGGGAGGAGTTACCTCAGTGTCACTAGGAACACTGGTGTCATAGCCGTAATTTCCAAGTCCCATGAGGCACATGTTTGCTTCCTCATCTTCGCTTGATGAAGATCCACTTGATTCTTCAGAGGAGGAGGAGGAAGAGTCATCCCATGTTCTAGCCTGTAGTACTTTCTTCTTCTCCTTCCCTTTATGCCGTTTTTCTTTCTTCTCCTTCAAGAACTTTGGGCACTGGCTCCGAATGTGCCCCGTCTTCCTACAATGATAGCATTCCGGAGGAGGTCTCTCTTCTTCATTGTCGCTCTCTTTTTCTTTCTTTGAAGATGACCCTTTCCATCTTTCACCCTTTTGGAAATATTTTCGAAAGGTGTTTCTCCTTTCCGAATTGCGCATGAACTTTCGGAAGTTCTTCACCAAAAGACTTTCTTCATCTTCATCCTCATCCTCTTGGCACTCCTTCTATGAATTTAATGCCAACGCCTTCTTCTTTGGCTCCTTGTTGTATTCATCAAATTGGATTTTGAGTTCCACCTCATGGGTTTTGAGATTCCTAATGAGGCTCTCAACTTGGAGCGTTCTTAAGTTGTGCGACTCCGAAATAGCCGTCACCTTCGGGTTGAATTTTGGAGGAAGAGAACGAAGGATCTTACGGACCAAGTCGCCATTTGAGAAAGTCTTTCCAAGAGCTTTTGAGGCATTGACGATCTTGGGGAAGCGCGTGTACATACCATCAACATCTTCGCTTTCATCCATTCGGAATTTTTCATATTCCGACTCTAGTAGAAAAAGCTTGGAATCTTTAACCTGCGATGTACCTTCATGAGTAACTTCCAAATGATTCCAAATTTCATAAGCAGTAGTACATGCAGAAATTCTATTAAATTCATTTCTATCCAACGCACAAAATAGAGCATTCATGGCTTTTGCGTTATTTTTACATTTGAGTTTATCCCGATCGTCCCATTTATCTTTAGGTTTGTCTAAAGTTATCTCTCCAACTACAAATGTAGGAGGAGTGTATTCTTCTTATACCATGTTCCAAACCTCAATATCTAGGGTCATTTGAAAACAACGCATCCTATTTTTCCAATAATTATAATCTGACCCAGTAAATAGTGGAGGTCTACTAATTCCCTGACCCTCGGAAAAAGCGAGATCATAAGACGCCATTATTCCTGGTTTTTAAACTGTTTGGAATAACCTGGCTCTGATACCACTTGTTGGATCTTACGGCGCCCTTAGAGGGGGGGTGAATAAGGGAATAAAAGTCTTTTTATAATTTTTTAGATAATTACTAAGTTGTTTTGATTAATAAGAAATAATGATGACAATTTAGTAATAACAATTTTGCAATAATGAAATTTTACGCCAATTGAGAGAAATCAAATAAACACAAATATAATCATGATTGCATTATATAAAAAGGGTGTTTACAAACTTTGATTTCAATATCGCTAGAAATCGGAGGCGTACAAATGTAAATTTCTTTTCCTTTTCTATACCGACTTGTATCCCCACAAACCGGTTGGCTTTAGCCAATCCTTCCCCGGATATGGCCTCAAGCCGCTCTAGCCAATCCTTCCCCGGATATGGCCTTAAGCACCCCACTTGATATAGAGAAGGATTCGTTACCAACTGTAACAATTCCCATGATTCTTCCTTTTCCGTTGTCGCCAAAAGTCACAATCCCTCCCTTCTTCCTTTCTAGGCTAAGGAACTTTGCTTTATTGCCCGTCATGTGCTTGGAGCATCCTGAATCCAAGTACCACACGTCTTCATTGTCCTTAGCCTGCCTGCACATCTAGAAAGAAGATGAGAGTAAAGAACTGGATACCCAAGTGGAACCACCCATAGAGTAAGTGGAAGCCTTAGGTACCCAGACTTGCTTTAAAGTATTTCGTTTTATTTTCCTGCAAGAACTAGATGTGTGTCCTAACCTATAACAGTTTGCACACGAAATAAAGGGGGTTGATGCCCTTTTCTGGTATATTTTCTTGCTGGAAAAATTTTGATTTGCAGAAGGAAAGCATTTTGAAAAAGAAATTTCAGGTTTCTGGTAGGAGGCACTAGCGCCGGCGTTAGTGGCTAGCACCGGGCGGTAGCCCTCTCCTCAATATCCGAGCCCAAACTTTCCAGAACCATGGCACTGGTTCCCTAGAATAATTTCCAGTGATTTTTAGCCTATTCCAAATTTTTTAATGGCCATGGTGAGATCATGAACTTGTGCTTTAAGTGAAGAATTTTCTTTCACAAGCATGACACACCTTTTTTCAAAACCTTTTTTATTATTTTTGATTTGCATAAGAGAGGCTTCTAATTTCCTTTCTAATTCACCCTTCTCTTTTGTAAGCGTTTTGGCTTGAGAGAGGGCTTTAGAAAGTGACTCTTCAATGTATTTTGCCAATTTTGTGGAGTGATCACATTCTTGGCAAGAAACCTTTCTCTTTTCTAAAATAATTACCTTTTTGGAAAGCTTTTGATTTTCTTTAATAAGAGATTCATTTTCACGATTTAATAAAATACTATCTTTCATATTTTTATCAAAAGCTTTGCACGTTTCAAGAAATTCATTAAACAATTCATCATAAGTGGGAGGACTTACCTCAGTGTCACTAGGAACACTGGTGTCGTCGCCGTCGTTTCCAAGTCCCATGAGGCACATGTTTGCTTCCTCATCTTCGCTTGATTAAGATCCACTTGACTCTTCGGAGGAGGAGGAGGAAGAGTCATCCCATGTTCTAGCATTTAGTACTTTCTTCTTCTCCTTCCATTTATGCCATTTTTCTTTCTTCTCCTTCAAGAACTTTGGGCACTGGCTCCGAATGTGCCCCATCTACCTACAATGATAGCATTCCGGTGGAGGTCTCTCTTCTTCATTGTCGCTCTCTTTTTCTTTCTTTGAAGATGACCCTTTCCATCTTTCACCCTTTTGGAAATATTTTCGAAAGGTGTTTCTCCTTTCCGGATTGCGCATGAACTTTCGGAAGTTCTTCACCAAAAGACTTTCTTCATCTTCATCCTCATCCTCTTGGCACTCCTTCTTTGACTTTAATGCCAACGCCTTCTTCTTTGGCTCCTTGTTGTATTCATCAAATTGGATTTTGAGTTCCACCTCATGGGTTTTGAGATTCCCAATGCGGCTCTCAACTTGGAGCGTTATTAAGTTGTGCGACTCCGAAATAGCTGTCACCTTCGGGTTGAATTTTGGAGGAAGAGAACGAAGGATCTTACAGACCAAGTCGCCATTTGAGAAAGTCTTTCCAAGAGCTTTTGAGGCATTGACGATCTTGGTGAAGCGCGTGTACATACCATCAACATCTTCGCTTTCATCCATTCGGAATTTTTCATATTCCGACTCTAGTTGAAAAAGCTTGGAATCTTTAACCTACGATGTACCTTTATGAGTAACTTCCAAATGATTCCAAATTTCATAAGCAGTAGTACATGCAGAAATTCTATTAAATTCATTTCTATCCAATGCACAAAATAGAGCATTCATGGCTTTTGCGTTATTTTTACATTTGAGTTTATTCCGATCGTCCCATTTATCTTTAGGTTTGTCTAAAGTTATCTCTCTAACTACAAATGTAGGAGGAGTGTATTCTTCTTCTACCATGTTCCAAACCTCAATATCTAGGGTCATTAGAAAACAACGCATCCTATTTTTCCAATAATTATAATCTGACCCAGTAAATAGTGGAGGCTACTAATTCCCTGACCCTCAGAAAAAGCGAGATCATAAGACGCCATTATTCCTGGTTTTTAAACCGTTTGGAATAACCTTGCTCTGATACCACTTGTTGGATCTTACGGCGCCCTTAGAGGGGGGGGGGTGAATAAGGGAATAAAAGTCTTTTTATAATTTTTAGATAATTACTAAGTTGTTTTGATTAATAAGAAATAATGATGACAATTTAGTAATAACAATTTTGCAATAATGAAATTTTACGTCAATTGAGAGAAATCAAATAAACACAAATATAATCATGATTGCATTATATAAAAAGGGTGTTTACAAAATTTGATTTCAATATCGCTAGAAATCGGAGGCGTACAAATGTAAATTTCTTTTCCTTTTCTATACCGACTTGTATCCCCACAAACCGGTTGGCTTTAGCCAATCCTTCCCCGGATATGGCCTCAAGCCGCTCTAGCCAATCCTTCCCCGGATATGGCCTTGAGCACCCCCTAGATCTAATACCCTAGACCTAGTCGCCATCTCACGCGGCGAATTCCCCTTAAGCCGCGCAAGGACGTAGTCGCCAATAACAAGGCGATTTCACTACAAGATACAAATAAAGAAATGAAGTAAATAACAAGCAAACTCCCTCTTGAGATTTCTGGAGATGAGGATGAAGGATCGCTGAATCACAAGTGAGGTCAAAGAGATCGTTCTTTGGATGCAGCGTGATGGCTTCCTTCTCCAGAATTTCTTCTTTGGCTTTGAGTGGGAGATGATGTTTTGGCAGAGTAGCAGCACGAGAGTTTGGGCACAAGTAATATCTCTAGAAGGTCTCTCCAAAACAAGAGAGAGCCCAGCATTTTATAGAACTTGGAGCTAGTGCCTGCTGTAGCGTTCGTGTCGAGCGGTTGCGAAACCGTCGGCGGCGTGGCGTTGTGCACGAACTTGAGATAGCGTCTGCGGTATCGCTAGCACTGGCAGTAGCATTAACCGCTGAGACGGAACCGCTGAGACGATCTTGAGCTAGCGCCTTGCATTAGTGCTAACGCCTGGCGTTAGTGCTATCGCTGGCGGTAGCGCTAGCGTTAGCGATAGCACTGGCGTTAGCGATAGAACTGGCGTTAGCGCTGTTCCTTTCAAAAGATTGTTCCATGCTGTTTTATACCTGTGGAGTATTGCACCTATAGTTCCTGCACAATATAAACACACTACAAGCAATATCAAATACAATATGGGATTTGTTATTCTCAAACAAAGGGATGTGACACACATGTCCAACACCCTCCAGATTCAATTTATACAGAAAATCTCCCCTCTCCCTATGTGTCAGAAGGAGAGCCAACCATCTCATCCAGGTTTCTTCTCCTACCTTGATCATTCTCTCCTCTAAGAATCCTGCCTTCAATCCAGAGGGAGCCATGAAAATAGGGGGACAGTGATCTATTCTCAGATGATAATGACTACCTGAAGAGTCTGTAGGAGTACAATGAATGGACTGAGTCACCCCTCCCTAAAACACCTGACTTCAGGCCTTTCTCTGAAGAATCAACAACATCATCTACTCCAGTCTAGCCTGATGCTCAGGTCCTTGAATTTGCTCCATTCTCCCCACCACCAGCACAGCTCCCTCCTTCTCCTACTCCAACACCCACTCCCATTGTCCCAGCACCTGCCTTCAGAGGAAGACCTCCATTCAGAGGAAGGGGACATGGAAGGAATTACATAAGAAGGGGAAGAGAATACAGAGGAAGGGGTTATGGAAGAGATATACCTATATGGGAAAGGTATACAAAAGAGCAAAAAAAGCAATTCAAAAAGGACAATTCTTATTTCAAAACTTATGAGAAGGTTGATCTTCCTAAAAATACAATGAAGGTATATGATGATCCAAAGCTTGATAAATCCCTAGATGAAATCAGAGAAAGGGATCAATATGAGTTTGAAGCAACTCAAAGAGAGATAGAAGAAAAGAGAAGGTTGTTTATTGAAAGCATAAAGAAGGGCAAGGACGTTGTAGAAAAGGAATAACTAAAGGGGGCAATCCAAATCCCAAGCACACTCTTTGATCCTAAAAAGAATGTTGTTGCATATTGTTGGGAAAATGATTTCTCTTAACCCCTGAAAATGAGTTGAATATGAATTCTAAGAAAGAAAAATCAAGGTTAAGTAAATATGCGTCGAATAGTATTCGACGCAACGTCGAAGTGGTGTCGACGTTCCTTTCAGAATGAGTCGAAGTAACTTTAAGAAGAATTCGACGTATCCTATGTCGACGTAGCTTTGACTTTTAGTCGACGCATCTAGTGAAGTCGACGCACCTCAGTCGACGTACCTTCCTTATTCTCCCCTCGACGTCCAGCCAGGACGAACTCAACGCTTACGTCAAATAGTAATCGCCGCACGTCGATTTCAATGTTTAATTCAAAATTCCCCAGATCTCTTTCCTTCTTTTATAGATCTGATATATGGAATCAATTTATTCTTTATAGCCGTTCTGAATCATTCTTCTCCTCTAATAGATTCTTGGCTAATTTGATTAAATCCATTATGGACATAATTTGAAATCAGAATGAATTCTTTCCTTCTATAGATATAATAGTTATGGAAATATTTCTCTCTTTCTAATACTCTGTCTACTAATTGATTTCTCTTCTATAGTGTTATCTTAATACACAGAGCTATAAATAAGGAGAAGGTCGACAGAGAACAACAACAAGTGATCCACCATATACATATTGAAAAAGAGGAAAAGCTCCCAAGTGAAAAAGAGAGAGAATTGAGAAATAATCCTGCAACAACCATCAAGCTTCCATCTTCTCCTGCTTCTGAAACCATTCTGCTGCAAACTCTGATAGCTCTCACTAAAAGAGAGAAAAGCTACAAATCTCCTTCTCACTATAGAAGAGATTTTATTCACTACTTCTTGTGCTTCCAATCTTCTTGCTAGGAAGAAGATTCCTTCTTGTCTTTATATTATTTCTCTTTCTTCTTTACATTCATTTCACTCTCAAATATTGTAAAAGAGTTTTTAGAATCTCTCTTCAAAAAAATTCAGTTGTACTGGTTCTAAGAGTCTCCTTTTCAAAAGACTCAGTTGGATCTAAGAGTCTCCTTATCAAAAGACTCAGGGTGGTTCTAAGAGTCTCCTTATCAAAAGACTCAGTGCAAGATAGTGAATTCCTACCAAAGGGGGTAGAAGAGGGAACTACCCAAAGTTTGGGGAACCACTATATTTCCTTGTGTTGTGCTGTGATTTCTTTTCTTGCATTTACTTTATTTACTTGCTTAATTCTTGTTGGTGTGTGGGAAGCCTTAATCTGTGATCACTACACATATATATATATATATAATTGCATAAAATATTTTTAATCTCTATTCACCCCCCCCCCCCTCTAGAGACTTCTAGTGAGGTTAACTGTGCACTTTCAATTGGTATCAAAGCGAGGTTGATCTAAAAAGGTTAACTCCTTAATCAAAAAGATCCTACCTCTTATTTTTATATATATATATTTCTAAAAATTATTTTTCACATGGCACAAATCAAAGATTATGCTTCAACCAGACCACCAATGTGCAATCTTGAAAAGTTTGCACTTTGGAAAACAAGAATTAGATTTTACTTAAACTCTATTGATGATGAATTATTTGATGTTATTATGACAGGTCCTCCCAAGCCATACAAGAAGGACTCAAGTGGAAAGGTCACACAAACACTTGCTCCAAAGCCTGAATGGACAGATGAAGAAAAGAAAGCTCAAGCATGTGATGCCAAAGCTATGAATATCTTAGTCTCAACCCTCTCAGATGAAATCTTCCAAAAGATTGCTGAATGTGAGTCAGCTAAGGAAGTATGGGAAGCTCTCACCAAAATGGTAGAGGGAAGTGCTGATGAGAAAAAGGATAGAAAGGCACTACTCATCTCTCAATATGAAAACTTCTAGAAGAAAGAAGGTGAAAGTGTTGCTGACATGTATGCCAGATTCAGCCTCATAGTGAATGAGTTGAGAACACTTGAAAAGGACATATCTCTCACTGAGATAAATGACAAACTGCTAACTTGCTTCCCTAGCTCTTGGGATTCAAGAATCTGGCCAATTATAGACTCCAGAAGTCAAAGAGAAATCTCAACAGATGTCCTGTTGGGTAAATTAAAATCTTATGAACAACTGTTGAAAATAAGAGCTGAGAAAGAAGAGAAAGAAAAGTCTCCTTCACTCTCAAAAGAAAAGAGTATTGCATTGAAGGTTGTTGAAGGTGAACCCTCTACAAGTGATGAGGAGCTGATCAGTCTACTGGCCAGAAGGTTCAAGAAGTGGATCAAAACAGAAGGATCCAGAGGAAGAGTCTCAAATACCGGGTATAACAAAACATCTACTAAAGAGATTATATGTTACTCTTGCAGGAAACCTGGACATATTGCACCTGAATGTCCTAAGGAGATCAGCAAAAAGAAAGATCTGAAAAGAACAGATCTACAGAAGAAAAAAGAAGAAAGAGAAAGGTCTCATTGCTCAATCATGGAGTGATTCAGAATCTGAAGAAAGCACCTCGTCTGACAATGATCAAGAAGAGGCCAAGCTGGAGGAAACCTGTCTGATGGCCACTGAGAAGCCTGATGATACATCTATGGTAAATATACTTGATAATATAGATTTCTCTTCCACTGATTTCAAAAACAATTTCACAAAATTCTGTTTAAATCTAATCAAATCTGAAAAAGAAATAAAAGAACTAAGAAATGAATTGAAAAATCTCAAACAAGTGAATACACAGTATAATAACTATGAGCTCAGTCTAGGACTCTCAAAAAAAGGAATTAGACAAAATCTATACAGAAAATCTAACACTGAGAAATGAGCTAGCAAAGGCAAAGGCCTTTGAAGACTCTCTAAATGGTAGAAGTCAGAAGCTCAAGGATATCTCTAGAAATCTTACTGATAGACTTAGACAACTAGAAGATAATACTGACTTAGAACCAAAAACTCAATCACCTAGCAAATCTGTTTGGAGACATCCCATTCACTTCACTAGGGAAGGTCATTTGACAGAAGAAAGATCACAGGAAAATCCAGAAACAACCACTGTCTTTAAAAAAACTAATCCCATTACATATGAAGGAATCCTAGGAAAATATCCTCAAAAAAAATTTAAACATACGTCGAATTCTTATCAACGTGTGTTGACTTGTAATCGACGCATACACCAAAGTGCGTCGACTCCTACCCGACGCAACCTCTCTCATGCTTCGACTGAAAGTAAATGCATAATGGAGAAAGCGTCGACTTCATATCGACGCAACCATAAACCTACGTCGAATCCATATCGACGCAACCAATCAGACAGAAATTTCTCCATCTCTTCCTCCTCATACTTTCTCATCCTCTCCACCTCCTTTATCACCCATACCTCATGTATCAACTAACTTCTCTCCAGCTTCATCACCACCTCCACCACTCTCTCCTCATCACCAACCACAACATGAACCATCTGCATCCATTGAAGCTCTCCTCACTCAATGCATTGCATCAGCAGCTCAAACATTCCAAGCAATGCTGGATGAGCACTGCTCCCAGATTCATTCATCTATCCTACACATGCACACCCAAATAGATGGGGTCAGTGCCTCTGTGCAAAGTCTAAAGACCTCTCTCTCTTCCTCTAAAGTAACCAGGTCTTTCTTAACCTCCTTGGCCAAGAAGGTCAAGAAGGGGGAGAAGCTAGATGAAGAGAAACCCTCCACTCCAAAATCTCTCTCCCACAAGTCACCTCCTACTTCAAAAACTGATAGTCTTGCACTACTCAAGACAATTGGAAATGAGATAGTACCTGAGCTACATTCTGAAGAACAAATAATAGAGGTACTCAATATAGCAAGAGAAGTTGCAAATCAAGTGGTACTGTTACAAGGGGAGGTAAGCAGAGCAGAAAATGAAGTTTAAAAGGAAGATGTGGCAGATGGTGAGAAAAATAAAGAAGCTGAAACTTAGGGGGAGCTAGATATTGTGATAGGTGAAATAGGAGCTCAGGGGCCAGGTGCTGCTATGACTGAAGCTGGACCTGAAAAAGAAACTGAAGAGGAAGAAGTAGAAGCGACCAAGGAAGTTCCATCCCAGGGGGAGCAAACTGATGTAACTCAGGGGGAGCTGAGTGAACTACCTGGTGCTGAGAAGGAGCAACCCCCCTCTCTTAAAATAGTCGTATTCACTAGAAAAAAGAAGACTCCTCCTACCCCTCCTGAAATGCCTTAAAAACAATGACTGATATATTTATGGTTGAATACTGATTGATCTGAACATGAAGTTTGTTTATAAGATTTCCTTTTCTAATTTTTCTTCTACTTGCTTAAATGCTTTGCTGTGATTGATCAATATGCTGATACAATTTCTCTCCAATAGGGTTAAGACAAATATGGGGAGATTGTTGGGAAAATGATTTCTCTTAACCCCTGAAAATGAGTTGAATATGAATTCTAAGAAAGAAACATCAAAGTTAAGTAAATATGCGTCGAATTGTATTCGACGCAACGTCGAAGTGGTGTCGACGTTCCTTTCAGAATGAGTCGAAGTAACTTTAAGAAGAATTCGGCATCCTATGTCGTCGTAGCTTTGACTTTTAGTCGACGCATCTAGTGAAGTCGACGCATCTCAGTCGACGCACCTTCCTTATTCTCCTCTCGACGTCCAGCCAGGACGAACTCGACGCTTACGTCGAATAGTAATCGCCGCACGTCGATTTCTATGTTTAATTCAAAAATCGCCAGATCTCTTTCCTTCTTTTATAGATCTGATTTATATGGAATCAATTTATTCTTTATAGCCGTTCTGAATCATTATTCTCCTCTAATAGATTCTTGGCTAATTTGATTAAATCCATTATGGACATTATTTGAAATCAGAATGAATTCTTTCCTTCTATAGATATAATAGTTATGGAAATATTTCTCTCTTTCTAATACTCTGTCTACTAATTGATTTCTCTCCTATAGTGTTATCTTAATACACAGAGCTATAAATAAGGAGAAGGTCGATAGAGAACAACAACAAATGATCCACCGTATACATATTGAAAAAGAGGAAAAGCTCCCAAGTGAAAAAGAGAGAGAATTGAGAAATAATCCTGCAGCAACCATCAAGCTTCCATCTTCTCCTGCTTCTGAAACCATTCTGCTGCAAACTCTGATAACTCTCACTAAAAGAGAGAAAAGCTACAAATCTCCTTCTCACTATAGAAGAGATTTCATTCACTACTTCTTGTGCTTCCAATCTTCTTGCTAGGAAGAAGATTCCTTCTTGTCTTTATATTATTTCTCTTTCTTCTTTACATTCATTTCACTCTCAAATACTGTAAAAGAGTTTTTAGAATCTCTCTTCAAAAAAATTCAGTTGTACTGGTTCTAAGAGTCTCCTTTTCAAAAGACTCAGTTGGTTCTAAGAGTCTCCTTATCAAAAGACGCAGGGTGGTTCTAAGAGTCTCCTTATCAAAAGACTCAGTGCAAGATAGTGAATTCCAACCAAAGGGGGTAGAAGAGGGAACTACCCAAAGTTTGGGGAACCACTATATTTCCTTGTGTTGTGCTGTGATTTCTTTTCTTGCATTTACTTTCTTTACTTGCTTAATTCTTGTTGGTGTGTGGGAAGCCTTAATCTGTGATCACTACACATATATATATATATATAATTGCACAAAATATTTTTAATCTATATTCACCCCCCCCCCCCCCCTCTAGAGAATTCTGGTGAGGTTAACTGTGCACTTTCACATATCATCAAGCAAAACATCCTGAAAATAAAGGGCAACTTCACAAAGGAGGCCTTGGATGTGATCAGGATGAAGCAGAGCGGACACTTCAAAAGAAAAAGAAAATTGTATTCAAGACAGTTCCAACTTCTGATAATCCACAATCAATATTCATTGTACCAGACCTTGATGCAGAAGAACTAGATCTGGAAGAAACCAACTTGATGACTGCTAAAGTCTTTGGTCTGGGACTCCAACTCTATGATGTCTATCCTGAAGGAGAATCTGTTCTGGAAAAGCTTTTCAAAGTACATTAAAGAATTCAGAAGAATCCAGAGAAGGCCACTCCAACAAACTTCAAGTATGTGAAAAGAATATTCAGAAAGGTCTATAAGGTCTTATCTTATTTTCTCAAAGGAAGAAATTAGATCATTTCTTTGGTAACAAACTCTGATAAACATCTATTTATACTAATCAGAAGTTTTCATTTTACCATGACATTCTGTTATTGCATATTTGTTTGTATTGTGCTTTTATTCAACAGTAGGTTTAAAATCACTTAAATTATTTGTTAAATTTGCTAAGATAAATAGCGGGAGATTATTGGGAAAAACACCCTTGTGATTTATCTAATATATTATCTTAAAGTGATTTCATAATCTAGGATATATTACCCATGTTGTATAAAGAGGGTAATCTGGTCATTAGATGTCCTAGGATATCACATTCACTCTCGTATGTTAAGACCTGTCCAAAACATGCACAAAATTTAGTTGTGTTAAACTTGCGTCAAATAGAAATCGACGCAACTTCGAATATAAGTCGAAGCAACTTAGAATACAAGTAGAAGAAACTCAGAGTGAAGTCAAAGAATAGTTGATGTCATCGCAACATCGAAATGGTCTCGACGCAGAAGACAGAGCTTATCAAAGCTATATCAGAAGTTGACGCAACTTTGATTTGAATTCGACGCGGAAGAAGAATCTGTCAAATCAATTTCAGAAGTCAACGCAACTTCGATTTGAAGTCGATGCACAAGTTCATGTTCAAAGTCCAAGACCACAACTCGACGGATATGTCGATAGGTATTCGACGTAACGTCGACATCTGAGTTCAGTCAGTGCAAACAAAGATTTTGAAGCGGCTTCAATAAGAACTCATAGGTTCATCGAATAGAGGTAAAATGAAATCGCCGCTATGTCAAATACAAATAGAGAAGGAAGGTTTTCTGTTGTCTTTTCAGATGCTTTTCCAGAAGGTATCCAAGGCTATAGTCTGTCTTCTAACGGCTCATTTATTTCCAAGAATGGAATAAAGTACTTCAGATGGACAACAAAGACATTCTTGGAAGTTATTCAAAATAGATTGACGGGTCGGGAAACAGAAATAGAAAGAAATACTTTTGTCCAAAGGATATTCCTTCTCAGGACAGAACAAAAGAGGAAAAAAATTCAAATACTATTCGACAAAGAATAAGTATACACATAGTGAAGAAGAAGAGAAGATTTTGATCTCTTCAGTCTTCTTCTTCTCCCTCAAACTTTTTCTCTAAAAAGAAAAGAAAAGAAGAATAACTCTGTACAGGAATACAAACAAGGTTGTTGCTGCTTCTTCATATCTTACAGCAGCAAGCAAACAAGAGTACAGAGATCACAAAGGATCACATGCTCATAACCCTTGCATTCTTCTCTCCCATAAGCAAGGGTTCATCATATACAGATCCTCAAGAACATCAAAAACATCATTTTGTGTGATAGGTGTAGAAGGATTTATACAGCAGAATCCTTCTCTTCTTCTTCTACTTCATTATTTCTCCATTTCTATTCTGTAACTGAGAAAGTGTCCTAAGAATCCCTCTTTAATGGATTCAGTTGGTTCTAAGAGTCTCCTTATCAAAAGACTCAGTGGTTCTAAGAGTCTCCTTATCAAAAGACTCAGTGTGTGTGGTTCTAAGAGTCTTCTTATCAAAAGACTCAGTGCTAGTTCTGAGAGTCTCCTTATTAAAAGATTCAGGCACTAGATAGTGCAATCCTACCAGGTGGTAGAAGAGTGGACTACCCACATTTTGGGGAACCACTATAAAAATTATGTGTCTTCTGTGTTTGCTTTTCTGTGTTGTCCCTTTACTATTTACTGTTTTCTATTTCCTGTGTTTACTTTATTCTATGTTGGTTGTGCTGATTGCATAGTTATTGGAATTGTTTATTATTGTTTGTGCATATTTAGGGTAAATTTTTTAAATCTCTATTCACCCCCGCTCTAGAGAATACTCAGAGGTTACAGAGTTAAAAGATGATATTTAGGGCCCCATACTCATAGTTCAAATCTCAGGTAAGCCTCCCTAAAATCAGTGCACCGACTACCCATATGATGTGGGGACCGGAGTGGTGTGGAACCCCAGCGGCTTAGAGATTACGAAGAAGAGGAGTAAATATTCATATTTAAACAAAGAGAAATATATCTATATTCATAATCTAACATGTTTATATTTTAAATGGTCAAATCATTATCCTCCAAATGAATCTCATAGTTAGGATTAGTCAAAATGTATATTTATTTTATCTTTATTAACTTACATATTAGAATAAGATAATAAGAGAGAGGTGAAGTAGGGTAGTTAATGGTGATCCCTAGGAAATATTACCTTGATGCAAATGTCTCACACTCTCGTATGATGCGTGACACATCAAGTTTATAAATATAAAACTTGATTTATCCAAAAACTCCTGTGCAACAATGATAGGTACGCTTTCCTACAAGTACGCAAATCAATCAATTTTCTAGGTGCGATTGAAGCATATCACCGCCTCCACAGCAAACTTCGAGACCCGACACATTTCGAGTATGTACTCATGATTGTCAACACAAAACAGATTCTTCAATTCCATGTTCTCCTTCTTCAGGTACTGCAAGAATAAGGGTTTCGTCAATATGGAATTTAGTTGTTTCAAAAAGCAAAAGAGTGAATACATACGTCAACTCGCGAGTGCAGTTGTGAATTCTCCTTTTGCATTCTGCCTATGTACTTGTAAGATCATTTTATAGGCACGCTTTCCTACAAGTACGCAAATCTATCCATTTTTTAGGTGCGATTGGAGCGTATCACCGCCTCCACAGCAAACTTTGAGACCCGCACATTTCGAGTATGTACTCAGGATTGTCAACACAAAATAGATTCTTCAATTCCATGTTCTTCTTCAGGTACTGCAAGAATAAGGGTACGTCAATATGGAATTTAGTTGTTTAAAAAAATGAAAGAGTGAATACGTACGTCAACCCGTGAGTGCCGTTGTGACTTCGCCTTTTGCATTCTGCCTATGTAATTGTGAATTCGCCTTTTGAATTCGCCTTTTGCATCCCCGGCAACGGCGCCAAAAACTTGATATAAAAATTATTGATTTAGGATTTTTGAATTTAAAAGGAATGTTGTTGATGTTCTCCAATTCCATATCCAATGAAGGCAAGCGTACTTTATCGTTTATAGTATATGATACTAAAGAAAATATCAAGGTCGTATTAAAACACGGGTATGTCGAGTACTTCTACTTCGAGAAAGCTAACTATTATTTTATCGGAGACAGAGCGGAAAAGAGCTAATAATTAAAACTAGTTAAATAGAGAACTAAATTAATAAAGAAAATAAAACTTGATTCAAACATGCTTTGAAATGAAATAAAAAGATAAATATTATCATTCTACTCTAAACCTTGACCGTGGAGATTCCTAGCTTATGAACGCACCTCTCTCGAGGAATATGCCCACCTGAGATTAAGTTGATCGGCCGGACTCTCGTCCAATAACCGAAACGCCTAATACATGCTTTAACGAGGTGAATCCCACAATAGGATTTGACTCATATCCAGAAGATTTACGTCATCCTCTCTCGAGGGGTGCGCGCAACTCTTTTTATTCTCGAGTGATCGATTCATACACACGAGCCTCTCGGCTAACTAGAATATGAAAACAAATACCGAAATTCATAACCGGCATATGAACTCGATATTGATATTTTTTTTAGAATAAATCAAGGAGAGGAGAAACGATAATAAGGAAAAGATAATTTCAAATCAAAACTAGTAAAAACCAAGAATTACTAAATATTTGCTAAAGAAAAAAATAAGAAAAAGAGGTAAGGAGAGAAGAGGGGAGATTTTGCATAAATAAAAAAGAGCTTAAAATTTCATTACATAAAAAGAGATTACACAAATTGAAAACTAAGTTACATTGCATGGAATTAAAGCTAGATTATCTTGCATGAAATAAAGAAGAACAAGAAATAAAACAAAGATTAAGAAAGGAAATTACATTAATAAAAAAAACTAAACATAAACATGAAAATAACGAAATTCTATACAAGAAGAGCCCAAATGGGCAGGGGGCAGGAGGAGGAATTGCTGAAAATGGGCTCCTGGATTTATAGGAAAAATTTCCATGTTACACGCCCTTGGTCACAGGCGTGACCCTGGGGCGTGTAATCACTATTCTACATCGGCTGGGACGGCGGCATGGAGCTTGTGTGACGGCAGAAGAAAGCCGAACATTACAGGCCCATGTAACTTTGGTCACGGGAATGTAATCTGGGTGTGTTCACTAAATGCAGCGTGGGTATTGCGTGACGGCGCGATAAAATCAAGGATCACGCGGGAAGTCACGGGCATGACATTTGGGTCACGGGCATGACTTGTGCGACAACATTCGATTATGTGGCTGACATGTCCACGTGGACAGCTTGAAAAGGACCTTTAAAACTACACGCCCAAGGTCACGGGCTTGACCTTTGGGTCACGGGCGTGACTTGGGGCGTGACTTGCTGTGGATGAGCTCAAACTGCGCGGCATCAACTGGACTGGTATTCAGGTTACACGCCCTTGGTCACGGGCGTGACTGGGGGCGTGTAATATAAAATTTGGACAAAACTCCCGAAAAATCCGCAAAATAGAAATACAACAATATTTACAACAAAAATGATAAAATAAGTGATTTTTAATTAAAATATAAATAATATTTACAATTTTATATTAAAATTAACCTAAATAATATAACTAAAATGCGCACAAATCATACTCATCACTTTCCTACAAGTACGCAAATCTATCAGTTTTCTAGGTGCGATTGGAGCGTATCACCGCCTCCACAGTAAACTTCGAGACCCGACACATTTCGAGTATGTACTCAGGATTGTCAACACAAAACAGATTCTTCAATTCCATGTTCTCCTTCTTCAGGTACTGCAAGAATAAGGGTTCGTCAATATGGAATTTAGTTGTTTCAAAAAGCGAATGAGCGAATACGTACGTCAACCCATGAGTGCAGTTGTGAATTCGCCTTTTGCATTCTGCCTATGTACTTGTAAGATCATTACAATTGAAAGGTGGCAAAGTGACTGACCATCATCGATTGCATGTAGAATCTCACCACGTTTGAAGGTAGATCTGAGAGAAGCAACTCATTCATCTGGGCCATATGGTGTTTATGGCAAATATCTTCTAGAATTCAAACAAGTCATCTGATTCCAAAAAGTACATCAGTGACAACTGATGGAAAAGTGTTCTGAGGCTTCATCAAAAATAACATGTGGATCACCAACAACATCATTAAGACCAGCCTCCACTCAAGTAAAGGAATGGTCTGACTTCATTCCTGAGGTACTCACTCTCGGTACAGGATCTCGTGGCTCTACCCTTCGTTAGGGCCCCTAACCTTCCTCAGATAGGATGACCGGAGAAACTTTGTCTCCTAAAAAAATTTGTTTTCTCTGCGTCATAGCATATAGTCTTTGCATTTCACGAGCCTGTTGCGCCTTAGTTTGGTAGTCAAGATCAACCTCAGTGTCCATATACCTAGGCAAGCGATATGGGTGGTTGGTCAGCAAGTGAAGGTCACCTGCATAAGAAAACAGTAAGAATTGCACTATGTGAAAACACCTGAGGCTAGAACGATGTAGATATCTAACATATATTCGGTCCAAGAGCAACAACTTCATCCATCTTCTCCATATGAAAGTCTACATCTAGCATATTGTTCGAAATGAAATCCGCCACTTCCAACTCCACACCGGTTAACCTTGGAGGAGTGAATTCTTATTATTTTCGTGGCGAGGACAGGACGGACCCAGTACCCAGATCTCACGAATACACTATAAAATTTTGAATCCAATGATGGTATTTATTCGGATGACTAATAACTCGCACTCACAACCCTATGAAAAAGGCAGTACCATATCTCTGAGACCTCAAAAAGAACAGGTTTCAGATTACCAGCGTATTCCAAGGAACTCATTCTCGCCTAAGGTATATAGCGAATGAAATGAGTATAAGGTAGGAAACCAGAACAATCTAACTCGGTACAATCCAATAATTTTTGAACACTGTAATGAGTTCAAGCCATGGGGAAAACCTAAGAACAAAGTAGTGTTGGACATGTGTGTCACATCCCTTTCTTTGAGAATAACAAATCCCAAATTGTATTTGATCTTGCTTGTCGTGTGTTTAAAGTGTGCAGGAACTATAGGTGCAATACTCCACAGGTAGAAAGCAGATGAATTCAAACATC
The DNA here is from genome assembly GCA_033032865.1 of Dactylorhiza incarnata. Classification (NCBI taxonomy): domain Eukaryota; kingdom Viridiplantae; phylum Streptophyta; class Magnoliopsida; order Asparagales; family Orchidaceae; genus Dactylorhiza; species Dactylorhiza incarnata. Next base: position 11,171,812 of record JAWHQI010000010.1, on the reverse strand, counting down.
TGGAAGAATGCACTACCACCAGCGTTAGAGCTACCGCCAGGCGCTAGCTCAGGTTCCATTCGACGAATTTGCCTGCGTTCGACGAAACTTCCGTTCGACGAATTTTCTGTTCGACGAAATGTGAAGGCCGCTCGACGAATTAGAGTTCGACGAACTGAGCTCCTGCAGTAATATTGTTTTCGACGAATTTGAGGCCGTTCGACGAATTTGAAGCTCTGTTCGACGAAAGTGTTCCCGTTCGACGAAATTGCTCCGTTCGACGAATTTGAGGCCGTTCGACGAAATTTTGTTCTGTCACGCAACCAACATTTTCGCAACCGCTCCACACAAATGCTACCGTCAGCGCTATCGCTACCGCCTAGCGCTATCTCAAGTTTGTGCACAGTGCCACGCCGCAGACAGTTTCGCAACCGCTCCACACGAACGCTACCGCAGGCGCTAGGAGCTACCGCGGGAGCTATCTTCAGATCTATAAATTGATGGGCTCTCTCTCGTTTTTGTGTGTGCTTCCAGAGAGATTACTTGTGCCTAATTTCCAGAGTTGCTACTCTGCCGAAAGCTCATCTCCCACTCAAAACCAAAGAGGATTTCTGGAGAAGGAAGCCACCACGGTGCATCTGAAGAACGATCGCTTCAACCTCGCTTATGCTACAGCGATCCTTCATCCTCATCTTCAGAGATCTCATATAGGGAGTTTCATTATTGTTATATTTACTTTCATTCCATATATTTTTGTAACCGTTTAGAGAATTCGCCTTGTGTTGGCGACTAGGTCTGGGTCAGGCTTAGGGAGGAATTCGCCTTGTGTTGGCGACTAGTTCTAGGTGATTAGATCTAGGGGCTCGAGGCCATATCCGGGAAAGGATTGGCTAGAGCGGCTTGAGGCCATATCCAGGGAAGGATAGGCTAAAGCCAACCGGTTTGTGGGGATACAAGTCGGTATAGAAAAGGAAAACTTGTTTTTACTTTGTACGCCTCCGATTTCTAGCGATATAGAAATCAAATTTATGTAAACACTTTTTATATAATATAATCATGTCTCATTTTGTGTTTACTTGATTTATATCATTTGGCATAATTTATAGAATTACAAATTACAATTGTTTCCTTCTTTAAGTTAAATTGTCTAAAATTATAAAGAAAAATTGTATTCCCTTATTCACCCCCCCCCCCCCCCCCCCCCCTCTAAGGGCGCCGTAAGATCCAACAAGTGGTATCAGAGATAGGTTATTCCAAACGGTTTAAAAACCAGGAATAATGGCGTCTTATGATCTCGCTTTTTCTGAGGGTCAGGGAATTAGTAGACCTCCACTCTTTACCGGGTCAGATTATAATTACTGGAAAATAGGATGAGATGTTTTCTTATGACCCTAGATATTGAGGTATGGAATATGGTAGAAGAGGAATACTCTCCTCCTACATTTGTAGTTGGAGAGATAACTTTAGACAAACCAAAAGATAAATGGGATGATATGGATAAGCTAAAATGCAAAAATAACGCCAAGGCTATGAATGCTTTATTTTGTGCATTAGATAGAAATGAATTTAATAGAATTTCTGCATGTACTACTGCATATGAAATTTGGAATCATTTGGAAGTTACTCATGAAGGTACATCGCAGGTTAAAGATTCAAAGCTTTTCCAACTTGAGTCAGAATAAGAAAAATTCAGGATGGATGAAAGTGAAGATGTTGATGCCATATACACTCGCTTCACAAAGATCGCCAATGCCTCCAAAGCACTTGGAAAGACCTTCTCCAACGACGACTTGGTCAGAAATATCCTTCGTTCCCTTCCACCAAAATTCAACCCGAAGGTGACGGCCATTTCAGAATCGCACAATCTAAGGACGCTCCAAGTTGAGAGCCTCATTGGGAATCTCAAAACCCATGAGGTAGAACTCAAAATCCAACATGATGAATACAACAAGGAGCCAAAGAAGAAGGCGTTGGCATTAAAATCAAAGAAGGAGTGTCAAGAGGATGAGGATGAAGATGAAGAAAGTCTTTTGGTGAAGAACTTCCGAAAATTCATGCGAAATCTGGAAAGGCGAAACACTTTCCGGAAATTTATCCAAAAGGATGGAAGATGGAAAGGGTCATCCTCAAAGAAGGAAAATGAGAGCGACAATGAAGAAGAAAGACCTCCACCGGAATGCTTTCAATGTAAGAAAACAGGGCACATTCGGAGCCAGTGCCCAAAGTTCTTGAAGGAGAAGAAGGAAAAGCGGTACAAAGGGAAGGAGAAGAAGAAGGTGCTAAAAGCTAGAACATGGGATGACTCCTCCTCCTCCGAAGAATCAAGCGGGTCTTCATCAAGCGAAGATGAGGAAGCTAACATGTGCCTCATGGGACATGGAAATGACGGCGATGACACCGGTGTTCTTAGCGACACTGAGGTAACTCCTCCAACTTATGATGAACTCTATAATGAATTCCTTGAAAATTGCAAAGCTTTTGATAAAAATATGAAAGATAATATTTTATTGAATCGTGAAAATGAATCTCTTATTAAAGAAAATCAAAAGCTTTCCAAAAAGGTAATTGTTTTAGAAAAGAGAAAGGTTTCTTGCCAAGAGTGTGATCACTCCACTAAATTGGCAAAAGATATAGAAGAGTCACTTTCTAAAGCCCTCTCTCATGCCAAAATTCTTACAAAAGAGAAGGGGGAATTAGAAAGGAAATTAGAAGCCTCTCTTTTGCAAATCAAAAATAACAAAAAAGGTTTTGAAAATAAGTGTGTTATACTTGTGAAAGAAAATTCTTCACTTAAAGCACAAGTTCATGATCTCACCATGGCCATTAAAAAATTTGGAATAGGCCAAAAATCACTGGAAATGATTTTAGGATACCAGTGCCATGGTTCTGGAAAACTTGGGCTCGGATATCGAGGAGAGGGATACCGCCTGGCGTTATCCACTAACGCCGGCGCTAGCACCTCATACCAGAAACCTGAATTTCCTTTTTCAAAATGCTTTCCTTCTGTAAATCCAATTTATTCCAGCAAGAAAATTTTCCAGAAAAGGGTCTCAACCCCCTTTATTTCATGTGCAAACTGATATAGGTTGGGTCACACAACTAGTTCTTGCAAGGAAAATAAAACAAAATACTTTAAAGCAAATCTGGGTACCTAAGGCTTCCACTTATTCTATGGGAGGTTCCACTTGGGTATCCGGATCTTTACTCTCATCTTCTTTTTAGATATACAGGCAGGCTAAGGACAATGAAGACGTGTGGTACTTGGATTCAGGATGCTCCAAGCACATGACGGGCAATAAAGCTAAGTTCCTTAGCCTAAAAAAGAAGAAGGGAGGGATCGTGGCGTTTGGCGATAACAGAAAAGGAAGGATCATGCGAATTGGTACAGTTGGTAACAAATCCTTTACTATATCTAATGTTCTTTGTGTGAAAGGATTAAAACACAATTTAATTTCTATTAGCCAATAATGTGATAAAGGATTAGATGTGTTATTTGAATCTTCCACTAACTTATGCAAAATATCTAATCCTACTACAAAAGATATTTTACTAACTGCACCAAGAATACATAATGTTTATATAATTTCTTTTCATGATCTTTCTAAATCATCTATAAAATGCTTTATCACTAAAAATGATGAATTAGAACTTTGGCATAGAAGACTAGGACATGCTAGCACAAAGCTCATTATAAAACTTGCCAAATGTAATTTAATTAGAGGATTGCTTAGATTAAATGGAACTTTACCTTCACTTTGTTCACTATGTCAAAAAGGTAAATTTTCTAAATCCTCTTTCAAAAGTAAAAGTTCCATTTCTACTACAAGACCGCTGCAAATAATTCATATGGATCTTTTTGGTCCCGTTAGCACTCTAAGTCTTGGTGGTAGATTATATACATATGTCTTAATAGATGATTTTTCAAGATATTGTTGGACATTATTTCATTCTTCCAAATCCGATGCATTTTGTGAATTTGCAAAATTATGTACTCGTATTCAAAATGAAAGTGATTTGAAAATTAAATGCATTCGCTCGGATCATGGAGGAGAATTTGAAAATGAAAAATTTACATCCTTTTGTGATATATTAAGCATTAAACATGAGTTCTCTGCACCACGCACACCACAACAAAATGGTGTTGTAGAAAGAAAGAATAGGACACTTCAAGAACTAGCACGCACTATGTTATGTGAATATAAATTACCTAAGTCCTTTTGGGCCGAAGCCGTAAATACATCATGTTATGTTATGAATAGAATCATGCTTCGCCCATCTCTTAATCTCACACCATATGAACTTTATTTTCAAAAGAAGCTTAATGTATCTTAGTTCAAAGTCTTTGGTTGTAAATGTTTTATTTTGAATACAAACGATAACTTGGGAAAGTTTGATGAAAAATGTGATGAAGGAACTTTTCTTGGGTACTCTTCAACTAGTAAAGCTTATAGAATTTTTAATAAAAGAACTAGTAGAGTTGAAGAGTCAATAAATGGAAAATTTGATGAGTTTGGTCCTTGTGTAGAAAAATTTTTCGCAGGCAACGAGGATGATCTATTACCACCTTTGGAGCATGGTGAAAAAGAACCTTCCAAAGAAGAAGAAGAGGAGGCCAAGGAAGATGTATATGTACCTCCAAGCGCCTTAAAATTCACAAAGGATCATCCACAGGAATTGATAATTCGTGAACCATCTATCGGGGTAAGAACTCGCTCTTCTCTTCATGAATCTTTTTCAAATATTTGTTTTGTTTCCGAATAGAACCAAAAACCGTTTCTACTGCTTTAAATGATGAATTTTGGTTTTTGGCTATGAATGAAGAGTTAGAAAAATTTGAGCGACATAATGTTTGGAAATTAGTTGAAAGACCATCTAATCACCCGGTTGTATGTGTAAAATGGATTTTTAAAAATAAATTAGATGGTGAGTCAAGAATCTCTAGAAATAAAGCACGATTAGTAGCACAAGGATATTCTCAAATTGAGGGGATAGATTTTGATGAATCTTTTGCACCCGTTGCTAGATTAGAGTCTATAAGAATTTTTCTAGCATTTGCAAGCTTTAAAAGAATAAAATTATTTCAAATGGATGTGAAAAGTGCTTTTCTAAATGGATTTGTACAAGAAGAAGTTTATGTTGAACAACCCCCCCCCCCCCCCATTTTATTAATGAAAAATATCCAAATCATGTTTATAAACTAGAGAAAGCGCTTTATGGTTTAAAACAAGCGCCCCGTGCATGGTATAAAAGACTTACATCATTTTTATTAAAGCACGGTTATATTATGGGAAGTGCGGATAATATTCTCTTCATTAAGCACAACAATGATGATATAATTATTTTACAAATATATGCTGATGATATTATTTTTGGATCTACTAATGAAGAGATGTGTAAAGAAGTTATTTTAGTGATGAAAAATGAATTTGAAATGAGTCTTGTAGGAGAACTTTCTTATTTCCTTGGTTTTCAAATATCACAAAGAATTGATGGTATCTTTGTATGTCAAACTAAATATGTCCATGATATGCTTAAATGTTTTGGATTTGAAAACCTTAAACATGCTTCTACACCAATGAGTGCATCACTAAAATTAGGAAAAGATGAATCAGGAATTTCTATAGATCAAACTTTATATAGAGGTATGATAGGATCTCTACTCTATCTAAGTACAACTAGACCCGATATCATGTTTGTCGTATGCTTATGTGCTTGATTTCAAGCCAATCCAAAAGAATCTCATTTAAAAGCGAATTTTTAGATATCTTATTGGGTCATCTAGATTAGGATTATGGTACCCGCACAATAATTCATTTACACTTCACGGCTACTCCGATTCGGATTACGCTGGTTGTTCACTTGATAGAAAAAGCACTAGTGGTACTTGTCATTTTCTAGGACCCTCATTAGTTGCATGGTCTAGTAGGAAACAAAATTCGGTTGCACTCTCCACCACGGAGGCTGAATACATTGCATTAGGGAGTTGTTGTGCACAAGCCCTATGGATGAGCCAAACTTTAGAGGACTTTGGTTTTCATCTAAAACTCATTGAATTAAAATGTGACAACAAAAGTGCCATTGATCTCACAAATAATCTGGTACACCACTCTAGATCCAAACATATAGATGTGCGTCATCATTTCATAAGGGATCACATTAAAAAGGAAAATGTTAGGATTAGGTTCATTAGCACAGACTCTCAACTTGTTGATATATTTACTAAACCTCTTCCCGATGCAAGGTTTCAAATGTTAAGGTTGGAATTAGGAGTCTTAGACATCTTAGGATGAATAACATGTAAAACGCTAATGTTTTATGCAATTTGAGCAATCAAGACATCTCTGGAAATTACAAAACTTCTGCATAAGACTACTCTTAAGACCCCTAATCAATATCAAAAATCAGATTTTTAAAATTCTTAAAAAATCGTGTACTGTTTCCAGCGCTAGCGATAGTGCCGGCGCTAGCGTGGGTTTGTGATTTTTCTATTTTTTAAAATTTCTAAAAATCAACAAAAATATGTTAGTTTATATGTATTACTTTGATTTGTATCTCTGGCATTTGATATTTTTGTTTTATTCATATTATTAAAAATCAACTACAAAAGTTCAAAATTTAAAAATTACAAAAATATGTTTTTATGGTTTTTCTGTTTTTCTTTCATTAAAACTTTTCAAAACAAAACAAAAAACTGTATGATCTTTATTGCTAATATCAAGCATGAATGAATTCCGTTACTTAGAATTATTTACAATGTTAAAATTTATTCCTTCAAAGTACTATGAACATTGTTTTGTTTATCATGCTTTTATATATCTATTTAAAGTGCATCAATTGTATTGAAAAACTATGTGTAGATCCAAGCTTAGCATGCCTCTAAGTATGAGTAAATGTTTTATGATTGATAATGATACATTTCACTCACTTATTTTGGTAATCAACATGTGTGTTTGAATCTAAAAATGCTTGCTTGTGTATTGTATTTGTACAATGAATTAAAACTTGCATAAGTTTATTGCCTACACTACATTTGAATTGCACTTATGAAATTTAGAAAAGTGGTTAAGTTTTAAAAAATTGGGTTTGCAAAACAAGTGTATTCGGAGAATGTTGTCGCATAAATATGAACAAAAAATATATATATATACACAAATATAACTCCACCAAGCACTACTTGAACCTCCTGATAAGTCTTCATAAGCATTATGAGGTTAAGCACCTTGGAAAGAATAGTAAAGTGTCTTGTGCAAACCTTGGTTATTACACCACTTTGTTAAAAATTATGTGCATTAAAAGTGTGTGAAAGTAATTTACTTGTGTTTTATTGTGCACTTTACTTTACATATGTCTTGTATTTAGTTGATTTAAATCAATTGTTAACATTACCCAAAATACACTTATGTGCATGTCATTATCTTTCATAACACTTCTTCTCATGAGTATTGGATTCTAATGCTTTATCTATACTACTCTTTATATAAGAAATGCACTAGATAACCTAGCATGATCTCTATAATGTTTTTTGGTATCTCTTGAACTTAAAATTAAGTAACATTGTAGTATAATCTTTCTTTGATATGTTCATTTCATGCTTGGTATCTTTATGAAAAACTTTGAGATTTCAAAAAGGTTAAAGCATCTTTCAATTTTGAACTAAAACTCATATTTTTACTTATGCTTTTCATGCTTACAAAAAGATGTTTCTTATAATCTTCCGCTTGCTTACAACTCTTATCTTTTTATTTGAAATCTCTCTTATATGTACTATGGTTAAACTCTTTATCATTTCATATATTACAAAAGCTCGATCATGATTTATAACTAGCCTAAAGAATGCCTCCTTACTACCCTCACCCTACCTTCTTTTGATAATACCAAAAGGGGGAGATTAATTGAAGAAATCTATATAGGAGAAATATAGAAGATTAAGGGGAGAATAATTCATGTAATCTATCATTTAGGGGGAGTAAAACATAAATTGCATTCATGTAGGGGTAGCATTAAGATAGGGGGAGTATGCATATCATCATGCTTATCATATACTATAGTTGCACTCTCATCATGCTTATCATATACTATAGTTGCACTATCATCTTGCTTATCATATACTATAAACACTATTGTTGATTTCTTGCTAAGAGGATTTGTTATTATCAAAAGGGGGAGATTGTTGGACATGTGTGTCACATCCCTTTGTTTGAGAATAACAAATCCCAAATTGTATTTGATCTTGCTTGTCGTGTGTTTAAAGTGTGCAGGAACTATAGGTGCAATACTCCACAGGTAAAAAGCAGCTGAATTCAAACATCTGGAAGAATTCACTATCGCCAGCGTTAGAGCTACCGCCAGGAGCTAGCTCAGGTTCCGTTCGACGAATTTTCCTGCGTTCGACGAAACTTCCGTTCGACGAATTTTTCGTTTGACGAAATGTGAAGGCCGCTCGACGAATTGGAGTTAGACGAACTGAGCTCCTGCACAACAATATTGCGTTCGACAAATTTGAGGCTGTTCGACGAATTTGAAGCTTTGCTCGACGAAAGTGTTCTCGTTCGACGAAATTGCTCCGTTCGATGAATTTGAGGCCGTTCGACGAAATTTTGTTCTGTCACGCAGCCGACATTTTCGCAACCGCTCCACACGAACGCTACCTCCAGCGCTATCGCTACCACCTGGCGCTATCTCAAGTTCGTGCACAGTGCCACGCCGCCGACGATTTCGCAACCGCTCCACATGAACTCTACCGCAGGCGCTAGGAGCTACCGCAGGAGCTATCTTCAAGATCTATAAATTGATGGGCTCTCTCTCGTTTTTGTGTGTGCTTCCAGAGAGATTACTTGTGCCTAATTTCCAGAGCTGCTACTCTGCGGAAAGCTCATCTCCCACTCAAAGCCAAAGAGGATTTCTGGAGAAGGAAGACACCACGGTGCATCCGAAGAACGATCGCTTATGCTACAGCGATCCTTCATCCTCATCTTCAGAGATCTCATATAGGGAGTTTCATTATTGTTATATTTACTTTCATTCCATATATTTTTGTAACCGTTTAGCGAATTCGCCTTGTGTTGGCGACTAGGTCTGGGTAGGACTTAGGGAGGAATTCGCCTTGTGTTGGCGACTAGTTCTAGGTGATTAGATCTAGGGGGCTCGAGGCCATATCCGGGGAAGGATTGGCTAGAGCGGCTTGAGGCCATATCCGGGGAAGGATAGGCTAAAGACAACCAGTTTGTGGGGATACAAGTCGGTATAGAAAAGGAAAACTTGTTGTTACTTTGTACGCCTCCGATTTCTAGCGATATAGAAATCAAATTTTTGTGAACACTTTTTATATAATATAATCATGTCTCATTTTGTGTTTACTTGATTTCTATCATTTGGCATAATTTATAGAATTACAAATTACAATTGTTTCCTTCTTTAAGTTAAATTGTCTAAAATTATAAAGAAGAATTTTATTCCCTTATTCACCCCCCCCCCCCCCCCCCCCCCTCTAAGGGCGTCGTAAGATCCAACAAGTATAGCTTTTGAAATGGAACAACAATCGCCCCCTCGGACACTTTAGTAATTCTCTCATCAGGCCCAGGGAGTCGTGCAATTATGCCAGGAGGAGGCAGGAATGCCTTGCAGCATCCGACAAGTTCCGTGGAGGAAACTGTAGGAGTGCGGAAGGTTGTGCATAAGAAAAAAAATAGATTGGCCATATTTTCCCTCGGCATTTACTTCTCGATCAGAGAGTTCTCAGAGCACGATCTCCTCTTTCCATCCATCATAGGGTAATCACTAAATTCAAGGTAAACAAATCTTGACATGAGTTAGCCGGTGTCAATCCTTATTTATAAGAATGTGCATCAAAAGACGAAATGGCATGCCGCCTAAAACATGTGTGTATGAAATAAAAGTCAAATCAGCCTTCACATCAATCAACATGAGAAATCATCATAACATAGAACATATATTTGTATCATGTGCAAATATAACCTGCTAATACTAACATTTGAATATAAAAGTAACTTATAAAAAATAGAGTATCACATGCCAAAATTAGAGGAAAATAAGATTATCTGATTTATTACACGACCATGAAATTAAAAATATCACTCGCGTGGCGGCTTTTTAACTCTTAATTAGCTACGATCTCGCTTAACTCTTAATTATGGCTTGTATTCTTGACTTATCCTTCTCCAAGCGAGTCTTCTCCCTGGTCATCCCACTCTTACCTAAAGATGGATCAGGCATGCTCGCATCAGGACCAACTTCTCCTTCATTTTCTCAGATAATCCCAAAGTACTTGCCCTTGAAGCCTCCTCTTACTGATCAAAAAATCTCTTCATTTCAGCCACCACGGCCGATTGTCCTCGCTCAAAACTCTGAACTTGCCTCCACAGTGAGTCATTGTCATGCAAAACTCGCCTATACTCCTCATCTGAGTGACTTGGATCTCTCACCAAATCCATCCTAGAATCAGAAAAGGAATAATAAAACTTTTCAACATGACAAAAGGATAAGACAAATTAATATAAAGGTGAGAACCTACCAGTGTAATCGCGCGCAGTGGGTGGGAGGGAAAATTTCATGGCTCCAGCAATTCAAGGGGGACCTTATGCCCAGAATTCACAGCACTAAGTTTCATTTTCTCAGCCTCGTCAATCTCGAAATGTCTCATCATCAACTCCTCGGGAAAATTGACCATATCACCCTCTAAGAATGCACTGCATCGTTTCTTTGGCGATGTAGCCTTAGCCAAGGAAGATCGGCACAGACTCACCTCACAGAACATGGAAATCATCTCATGCTTAATCTGTGTCATGTTAGCCATGATAGTACCCTTCCCTTTGAAACTGCTACTAGAAGAGATGTGGTCACCCCCATCAGATCTCATATGGGGTTGGTTGACAAGAGTTTTCATGTCTTTAAGGATAACTGCCAAGTCCTTTCCGTCGGTCCCATAGGAGACTCCCTCAAATTCTCACTCTTAAAACTCATCCCTTATTACTGTCACCTCCTGCGCAACAACCACAGACATCCTTTTTGCAGTCATTTTAGTTGTATTCTTCTCATCCTTTCTCTTCCAACCCTCAGTAGCCGGATCTTTCTTCTTCCTCTCATCCTCAGTGAACTTACTCGCCTCACCTTCACCCTCCTTCTTCTTTTTCTCCATCTCTTTCTTCTTTTTCACTTCCTAGGAATCCCTATTAACTGCTACTTCGTCCTCCAATCCCTTCTTCTACTCTTCATCTTTTTCTTCTTAGTGGCCCTATTTGTCGATGCCTCCTCCTCCAATCTTTTCTTCTCCTCTTCCTCCATCTTCTTCTTGCTGCCCTATTCACCGCTGCCTCCTTCTCCAATCTTTTCTTCTCCTCTTCCCTCATCTTCTTCTTGGCAGCTCTATTCACTATTGCCTCCTCCAATCTCTTCTTCTCATCTTCCACATTTTTCTTCTTGACGGCCATATTCGTCGTTGCCACGTCATCCAATCTTTTCTTCTCCTTTTCCTCCATCTTCTTCTTGGCAGCTCTATTCATCATTGCATCGGCTTCCAATCTTTTCTCATCCTCTTCCTCCTTTCTCTTCTTTGTATCCTTATTCGACGCTGCCTCATCTTCCAATCTTTTCTTCTCCACTTCCTCATGTTATATGGGTACTTATATACTATGAATGTGATCATGGAGATGATGATATCTTCTTGCTCGACATTTGGTGACCAGTTGTGCATAGACTTCCCGCTAAGAGGTGAGTTGATGTGATTCATCCCGATTGCTAAGTATTGCTTGGAACTTTTCCCTCAAAGTTCCTGCTTCGAAAAAATCTACACTTTGTATTTGATGCATGTGTTTAAAATGATGATTTTAGGTATTAAATAGTGCAAGCCTAACATAGGGCTAGACTCATTGTCATTAGACATAGTTTTGCCAATGTAATCCCTTATTGTGCAAAACACCATGTCGTATGATCTAGGCTATATTAGACTTATCACTAACTTATTAATATCAGGAAGAAAGATCCATCTTGTGAGCTAAAGCAAAGGATCTAAGTTATGAACGATCAGAAATTGACAAGTGAAATATCATCTTGGAGGGTCTAAATGTCGCCGAGTAAAAGTTTTGATATCGGCTTGAAGACCTTAAACTTCAAGACGATATCGTCTTGTAAACTCTCAACCATTCTTATATCGTCTTGTTTAGAAGAAGAAGTCCAATATCCAAACATCGTATTGTTAATATACATTCCAAGATGATATCGTCTAGACATGGATCAGTCACACTCATATCATCTTGGAGGTATTCAACGGATATTTGGAAGCACTTGATTGAAGGAAGAATTTGGCTAAGACATATATTGTCAAGGTCATGTGAAATGTCGTCGAGAAACTAACTTGACATTCCATAAGTATAAAAGGCATATATCGTGTTGAATACAAAATTTGAGCTGATTGGCTTATCATGCGGCGAGAAGACAAAAATAATCAAATATCATCTTGTAGACTACAAAGAGTCACGAAGATGATTCGTACAGAAGATTCGACTAGAAGACAGAAGCAGTCAAATATCATCTTGTAGACTATAAGTGTAAGACCCCGCCTCCCGCCCAGGAGAGTTCCCTGATCTTATGCCCAGAACCGCCGCCTTACGGTGATGCTAACACACGAGTTAGCTGCCTCCGCCAGACGCCGATCCTACCGGCAAGAACGATCAACTAGGCCAACAAGAATAAGAAGAAAACAAATAAACAAGTCCACAATCACACACATCTGCATAAATATATCCAAATGTAATCTGTCCATCAATTAGTACAATAAATGAAAGAGTAAAAGGGCTTATGCCCGGTACATATCCAAAGTAGAACAAAATCTCACTCTCTCATTCTACATCTATACGGAAGCTAAACAAACTCTCAAATCTTCAAACACCTGTTCTGTAGTAGAGGTACTGCGCCGCTTCTGCTCCCCAAATCCTACCATCATGTCCTGACGGCCCGTACATGTGCTCAGCTCCTCGAACACCTACGGTCACAACCGATCGTTAGTCATAAAGACTTAGCCAATTTTGTGCCCGCCTCCCCCCGCGACTCCTAGGCACCGAGCGGGAGGAAGAAGCGGAGGACAACAAAGTGGAGTAAACAAAAGCAGGTGATAGGGAAATCTAAGCTAGCAAGTATATATAAATAGGCAAGCACTACTATAGCAGTATAAACAAGTAAGCAGTAAAGAGTAGTAAAAGAAGTAAGTAATAAGCAGTGCGCGCATGTATAGCAAACAAGTAAATAATTCTACACTACCATCACATGAGTACCTTAACTTATATGAATGCCCATACAAACTTATAAGTTTAAGATTTCCGGAATTGTAACTTATCATAAAAAAGAGCCCATACTAATTTATATGATAAGGGTCTGCAAATTATGTTCTAGGTTTACTTATGATATGATATGCATGCCATGATATGATTCATACAAGTGCAACTCACCCACACGACTCTGTGATCACAGACCTTTAGTTCCCGCTTTTCGGAGTTAGCTACACCCTCTAGTGCTACCATTGTGGCTATGGCAGCGGTGGAGCGGGCGTCTCCACCCCTAGGCGGGTATACACACTACCAGGCCTAGACCTCCCATACGCCTCTGTACACGTCCTAGGTGCACTCTAGAGTCTTGCGTACTCTTTGCTGGAACCTACCAGTCTTAAAGGCCGAGTGTGCGTCCTTTTGGGGATCGTCCTCCAGACCGCAGTATAAACAACCTACTGGCCCCTCAACCTCACACCCGCCTAAGTCAACGTACTGCCGTCGGTGTGATGACCGGCCCGTACCGAAGACACACCACTAATTTGTTCTTATGCACATGCAATTTATCACCACCCGAGCCTCCAGCTCGCAGGACTAACCCGTCCTGATATACAACCTCCCGAGTCTCCAGCTCGCATGACCATCTACAGCTAAAACCATCAGTGCCTAAGTTTCATAATTTTCCAAGGAGTATTTATCCATGATTACCATTTAATACAAATGGTGTGCCAATAAGGGTTTACACTACATCTACCATCTACAGGTCACAATAAATTCTGATAAAATTACAGTAGTATGATATTGACCTAAAAACAACAGTGTCTAATTTTCATAATTTTCCAAGGAGTAAAATCCATAATTACCATTTAATACAAAGGGTGTGCCAATAAGGGTTTACACTACAACCACCATCTACAGCTCACAATAAATTCTGATAAAATTACAGTAGTATGATATTGACCTAAAAACATCAGTTCCTAAGTCTCATAATTTTCCAAGGAGTATTTATCCATAATTACCATTTAATACAAATGGTGTGCCAATAAGGGTTTACACTACATCTACCATCTACATGTCACAATAAATTCTGATAAAATTACAGTAGTATGATATTGACCTAAAAACAACAGTGTCTAAGTTTCATAATTTTCCAAGGAGTATTTATCAATAATTACCATTTAATACAAATGGTGTGCCAATAAGGGTTTACACTACAACTACCATTTATATGAAACTATAAATCACAGGAAATTTACTAGGTAGTTATAATGATCTAAAAAGGGCCTATCTAGAATCTTATAATTTTCTTAGTGGATTTTATGCATGTTTGCTACAAGATAAGGAATTTACAAAAATGTCCTTATGCCATAAAAGCCTACTTTTTCTCCTCCAAAAATTCTACCAATAATCATAGGTGTTCTAAATACTGAAATAATGAGCCACATTTAATTTCATAATTTTCCATAAAACTATTCTCATTGAATTCATAAAAACTTCAAAAGGGCAAAAATGTAATTGGTGCCAGCACTAGTATGAAATAAAGTTCATAAATTCCCAATAATTCACCAGAGGTCTAACTCAACATTATAGACCTATGACCAGAGATCTAGAATTTTCTAGATTCAATTACCCATTTTTATTTCATTAATTTGAAAGGGGCTAATTTTGAATTAAATCATAAAACCCTAAAATTTTAACTCCAAAAATTCTACAACTTCAGAGGATGATGTATTTCATCCACACCAACTCATAACCAGAGTTTCAAGGGCATCTAATGGGGCAAATGGGCCAAAATCACCTTTTCCCCTTTTTTTTAGATGCACCCCAATTTTCCCTACACCCCTTCAATGTAAATGTTGGATTCACCAATCATACATGGATCCAATTGGTCCCAAATTTTTACCATAAACTAATATAGGTTAAATAAGCATGACACCCAAACTTGGGGTTATTTGGAGTTATATAACTCTAGTTATGTCATTTATTTCATTTTCCATAATTTGAACAAAACTATAAAGAAATTGTCTCCAAAAATTCTGATATTTAAACCTAAGCTAGGTATGAGGCACATACATGCATGGCCAAAATTTCAGCTTCATCAGACCTACAATTTTGGATATATACACATTTTAAATCCTGATTTCTATTTTGACCAGCCTCACTAAAATGAGTGTTGTGGGACCTACAGTTAACCAAATGGCTTGATTTCACTTTCAGATGAAATAGACGTCTAGAACTACATTAGTTGTATCTGGGCATTTTTCAAAATAAGGCCTCTAAAGGCCTCAAATTAATTAAACAAATTGTTGCAGGAAGTGTGACAAATTCATTTAATAACATATGTATATATATATGATAAATCTGCACGAATCTGGAAGCAAACTAGACGGCATCTGGTCATCTTCCCCAGCCAGCCAACGGTCCAGATCGATCCCGCCTGGGCAAACTTCCACTGGCTTTTCCCGGCAACCTCCTGCCCACCACCGCCGTCCACCGCCTCCACCACCTCTGTTGAGGTGGTGGCCATCGTTTGACGGCGACACAGCCACCGTAGAGCCTGTCTCCGGCGATCCCGAGCTAGAACAAAAGCTCGGCAAAGCTCCCTCTAGCTCACATGGGATCGGGCTCAATTGAGACCGATTTCTCTCCTAAGGGGACCTAGATACTAGCACAGAGGGAGAGGGGGAGAAACCATGCCTGATTTCGAGCTTGACGACGGGTATTATGGCTGTGCGGCATGGTGGCGGTGAGCTCCGGCGATCCTCCCTGAAAACTCGATTCTCCACGGTTTGCCTCACTCCAGGACACTAGCTCCACTCCTCTCAATGTTTTGAAGCTGATGGAAAGGTATAAAGTGGCTGAGAAGGGCTGTAGGTATGGTTTTGAGTTTGGTGGTTTTTGGCCATGCCTTGGATGCTCCTCCCATCCACCAAGTGGCACCTCTTCAGATGGAATTCGGCTGAGGAGTTATTGAGGAGCTCATATTTCACCTTGGGCAGAGGAGAGGAGGGCCACATGGCCTCCTCTCCCAAAAATCCTCTTGCCCTTAATGGAGGAAGGGGATTTTCCACTTTTGCCCCCATGCATGTCTTTGCATGTTGGATTCAGAGGGCAAGGGTGGTCATTATTCATATGGTCTTCAGAATGGGCTGACATTGAGGGATTTAGCCCACATGGCTTGGCTTGATTCATTCAAATACCCATTTTAGCCCAATTTGACATAGGGTTGACTTTAGGGTTGACTTGGTCAATTGGGTGTGTTGACTGGTCCAAGATGTTCATATTGAGTCCAATGACACTACCCAAGGTTGGTTGAGTCATGGTGAAGACTTGAGTGAGCTAATTTGACCAATAAGTGTGATTTTGACCAAAATTGGGGAAATCTTGACTTTGGTCAATTTGGTCAAATTGAAGACCCCATGATGGGGCTTTTGGGTCCAAATCCCTCCTTTAGGGGTTTACCATCTATTGGTGGGGTCAATTTGTAAGTGTGAGTTCATATTGAGTTAGTTTGACTCAGGTTGACTTGAGTACAATAGTAGATCACATGTGAGTTCACCTAACCTATGTGTCCCGAGGTTGCAACCTAGCACAAACTCACAATACTCACCACTTGTCTCACCCTAAGTGAAGTTGGGGTCTAGTAGGAAATGGGATATTACAAATCTGAATAAACAAAAAATAATAATTTCGTCCTCGAAATTTAAGTTCAGGTCTGCGGGGTTCCAGGCTTATTGAAGATGAAAAGTCTCAAGAAGGTATATATTATATCACAAGACTATCTGGTAATTTTTATATTATCTCATCGTCAATGTTTCAACATATCCATCCTTCAAATATATTCCAAGGTTGCACTTGTGAAGTCAGTACGATGTTTTCTCAGTAATTAATCCCAACAACATTTCTAGATCTTCCTATTGATAAAAAAATGTACAAAATTCTATATCAACCCATCAACAATAATTCATTGTAGGAATTCTTCCAATTATACGTTCAATTTCCACTTCATGAAGGAAGCATGTCTTTTATTCAATGATTACTTCTAAGAAAATTTGCAGGGCTTCCTACCAATATAAGAGGTATATAAACAAAAAAAAACTGTAACAATCCAGTAACAATAACTCATGGTATGATTCTCTTAAAACATTCAAATTCTACTTTGCGAAGGAAGTATCATATACATATGGACATAAATTCCAGGAAAATTACCAGAGGCGTATAATATTATTACAAGGTTATGTCCAAATTTCTAGAATATTCTAGTGCCAATTATTCCAGATACGAATATTTATAACTCCAAATTGCACATTGTGAATGAAGCATGAAGTTTACTCAGAGATTGAATCAAATAAAATTTTAATAGCTTCATACTGATATAAAAGGACCTTGTACAAAATTTCATATCATTTCAATATCAATAATTCAGGGAATTAATTTCTCAAGCAATGAGTCCATATACCACTTTGTGAGGGAGCTGTTATTTACTCGAGGATTAATTCTAACAAAATTTCCAAACATTTTTGTGAGCTTCGACCCTATATTTACTCACTTGGGGTCTATGTGACCAGATCATGTGAAGTCAACTTTTCTAGGGAAACTAACCACAAGGTTAATGATTTTCACTATAGAGTATTGTATTATGATCCTAAGTGGATGGTTCAAACTTCATAAAAGTTGACCAAAGGAAAACCCTTTAACTCTCATGTAAACCTAGTGTTACATGGTCATGCTATAAGCACACCAATTCCCTTGCACTTGCTTGTAAGGTAAACTAACTTTCAGAGGTCCAATTGACCTAAAATTTTAACCATGGTCCGTTATATGCATGATCACCCTCCCAAGACGATTTGGTGTGATTTTAGTCCAAATCACCATATTGTGCACCATATATGATTCATTAAATTTCTCTTAACACCTTAGAGAAATGTGCCCTAACAATTATGATCTTCGGGCATACAGTAGGTCTAAGGTGCATACACACACGGTTACATTATTAACATCATATCATTTGTTATGTAAACGTTATTTACATTTTAAGGTATGTCCTTCACTAGGACCAGCCTTACTAAATTTGGCCAACTGAGAGTTGTGGGGCTCCAAATGGTGTGATCTCACTTTCTAAATATAGTAGACACAAATTCCTACAAAAGTTATCTCAGCCTACTTTTCATTTTAAGGCCTCTAAGGGCCTCAAAATTGGAGAGAAAAAGGTCTATTTTACTAGGGTAAAAACAACCTTTTGGTGCGACCCTAGCAAAGGTTTTTCTATCGATCGTTTAAACATAGGTCTACTCATATGCATGTATCCAATTGAGTTAAGACTTTACCCTAGACTAATATACACATAATCACCTTACCAAGGGGATTTGGAGTGATTTGACTTCATATAGTCCGAAATTTATACCATGCGTGTTTTATGAAATTATCACAAAAGCTATAGAAATGGTCTTTCAAAAAAAATTTCCCATTTTTGGGAAGTGTATGTATTTGGGCATGACTCATGCATGACTAAAATTTCATCCTACTTGGAGTTGTAGAACTCCAAGATTCACTAAGTTCAATTTGGGTGCTATATGCACATCATTTTCCATATGTAAGGTCTAGGAATTCCAAGTTGGTACCAAACTAATCCAATAAACAAAAGGATTAGCCCCTATGCATTTTAGGTTAAGTTTCTTTGGTATCATTAGGATATATTCATCCTAGATAGGCATTCTGTCCTTAGGGTATCCGACCCTAGACTTGGAGTCTCATCCTGAGACCTATTGATATTCCACGTACTTTAAGATCCTCGGGGTTACCAATTATCACACCCTTCTCAAGGTTAGTATATATACAGTTCCCAAAATGGGCATTTTCCAAACACCAATCTCTTGAGGCGGTCCTATCCATTGGGTAAGAAGTGATGTTCTCATTTGGTAGGAGAATTAGGGACATCGAGGTTTAAGCCTTAAGTATCTACTTCCCCCATAAGGTTCTTCTCCTAGTCACTTTGGGTGTCATCATGCCTTAATCAGTCTATACCCGAGGTCGGTTTGGATTAGTATACGCTGTAAAGTCATCTTGGTGCGCCAAACTAGAATGATGTCCTAGTTGGGTTGGCCTAACTCATTGATTAATGGACTAATTTGTGTGAATTTTACACATGGGCACACCACTGCTTCCGCAACTAGTTTGTCCTCAAACTAACTCGAGCGGGGGTGTCCCAGGGTTTTGTGGACTTCATTCTCGTTGGATCATTTGTTCAAGTGATACCAGTTTGTAAGACCCCCCTCCCGCACCAGGAGAGTTCCCGAATCTTATGCCCAAAACCGCCGCCTTACGGTGACGCTAACACATGAGTTAGCCGCCTCTGCCAGACGTCGATCCTGCCGGCAAGAACGATCAACTAGGCCAACAAGAATTAGAAAAAAATAAATAAACAAGTCCACAATCACACACATCTGTATAAATATATCCAAATGTAATCTGTCCATCAATGAGTACAATAAATGAAAGAGTAAAAGGGCTTATGCCCGGTACATATCCAAAGTAGAACAAAATCTCACTCTCTCATTCTACATCTATGCGGAAGCTAAACAAACTCTCAAATCTTCAAACACATGTTCTGTAGTAGAGGTACTGCGCCGCTTCTGCTCCCCAGATCCTGCCATCATGTCCTGACGGGTCGTACATGTGCTCAGCTCCTCGAACACCTACGGTCACAACCGACCGTTAGTCATAAAGACTAAGCCGATTTTGTGCCCACCTCCCCCCGCGACTCCTAGGCACCGAGCGGGAGGAAGAAGCGGAGGACAACAAAGTGGAGTAAACAAAAGCAGGTGACAGGGAAATCTAAGCTAGCAAGTATATATAAATAGGCAAGCACTACTATAGCAGTATAAACAAGTAAGCAGTAAAGAGAAGTAAAAGAAGTAAGTAATAAGCAGTGCGCGCATGTATAGCAAACAAGTAAATAATTCTACACTACCATCACATGAGTACCTTAACTTATATTAATGCCCATACAAACTTATAAGTTAAGATTTTCGGAATTGTAACTTATCATATAAAAGAGCCCATACTAATTTATATGATAAGGGTCTGCAAATTATGTTCTAGGTTTACGTACGATATGATATGCATGCCATGATATGATTCATACAAGTGCAACTCACCCACACGACTCTGTGATCACAGACCTTTAGTTCCCGCTTTTCGGAGTTAACTACACTCTCTGGTCCTACCGTTGTGGCTACGGCAGCGGTGGAGCGGGTGTCTCCACCCCTAGGAGGGTATACACACTACCAGGCCTAGACCTCCCATACGCCTCTGTACACATCCTAGGTGCACTCTAGAGTCTTGTGTATTCTTTGCTGGAACCTACCAGTCTTAAAGGTCGGGTGTGCGTCCTTTTGGGGATCGTCCTCCAGACTGCAGTATAAACAACCTACTGGCCCCTCAACCTCACACCCGCCTAAGTCAACGTATTGTCATCGGTGTGACGATCGGACCGTACCGAAGACCCGCCACTAATTTGTTCTTATGCACATGCAATTTATCACCACCCGAGCCTCCAGATCGCAGGACTAACCCGTCCTGATATACAACCTCCCGAGCCTCCAGCTCGCAGGACCATCTCGTCCTGATATACTAAATCCCGAACCTCCAGCTCGCAGGACTAACTCGTCCTGAGATACAACTTCCCATCCCTTAAATCAGGATGAAGTTTACCATATCTCTTATTCATTTAGTTAGACTAATCTTTTCTAATTATTGTATACTTAGAAGTTTATGGTGAATCCTGGACTTCCCGAGGTTTACCCGGTGAAGGGCTCGCAGCAGTACTAGGGAATGCAATGGGCTGAAACCCAAATCCCCCATTCCAAGACAATTACTTTTATTGGTGGCTAACTGATTCTAAAACTCACTCTACTTATTACTCTTTATAATTTAGGTGTTTTCATGACTTATGTTTCACCCCATTCCTAATCAACCATTCTCTTGAATGGTGCTCAACTCTCAAGATTCTTCATCCTCTAAGTGGTATATACTTGTGTACTATTACAAGCTAATTCTCACTGATTCTCTATGTGGTTTTGCTGATTTAATCATCATATCAAGTTTTCACTATTCGCAGACCACGGTATATACTAATTTAATTCCTATGTTGAAATCTTGGCCAAAACACTTCCAAATGAGTTCTAATTTTTATCATAAGTTCATAATGGATATAATAAGGGATGATCAGAATCTAAGCATGTTTCATATAATTTTGACCTCCATAAAAATTCATTAATTAATAATCTCAATCTAAAATGTGAAGGAGGTATCAGGCTAGTGAATTCAAACTTGCTAAATAATCTACCAGAGGTGATATTTGACATAATAATAAGATTCCCAATGTTTCATAATTTTCCAGCAGTTATATAATCATGATTTCTAATTTTCAATAAATGAATGAAAATATAACTTTACACATCAAGTATAAGATTGTGACTTCCCAAAATTCTGAGAAAATTACAGTGGCACTATAATGATATCAAAACATTAATTCCAGAATATCATAATTTTTACAGCAAATTTAAACCCATAATTTCTATTTATCATAAAAGGGTTGACAAATGACTTTGCACATCAAGTACCAGATATTGACTTTCTAAAATTCTGAGGAAATTACAGTGGCACAATATTGACCTAAAAACTCCAGTACCTAACTTTCATAATTTTCCAAGGGGTATTTGTCCATAATATTCATTTAATACAATTGGTGTGCCAATAAGGATTTACACTACATCTACCATATATAGGTCACAATAAATTCTGATAAAATTACAGTAGTATGATATTGACCTAAAAACAACAGTGTTTAAGTTTCATAATTTTCCAAGGAGTATTTATCCATAATTACCATTTAATACAAATGGTGTGCCAATAAGGGTTTACACTACAACCACCATCTATCGGTCACAATAAATTTTGATAAAATTACAGTAGTATTATATTGACCTAAAAATATCAGTGCCTAAGTTTCATAATTTTTCAAGGAGTATTTATCCATAATTACCATTTAATACAAATGGTGTGCCAATAAGGGTTTACACTACATCTACCATCTACAGGTCACAATAAATTCTGATAAAATTACAGTAGTATGATATTGACCTAAAAACAACAGTGTCAAAGTTTAATAATTTTCCAAGGAGTATTTATCCATAATTACCATTTAATACAAATGGTGTGCCAATAAGGGTTTACACTACAACCACCATCTACATGTCACAATAAATTCTGATAAAATTACAGTAGTATGATATTGACCTAAAAACATCAGTGCCTAAGTTTCATAATTTTCCAAGGAGTATTTATCCATAATTACCATTTAATACAAATGGTGTGCCAATAAGGGTTTACACTACATCTATCATCTACAGGTCACAATAAATTCTGATAAAATTATAGTAGTATGATATTGACCTAAAAACAATACTGTCTAAGTTTTATAATTTTCCAAGGAGTATTTATCCATAATTACCATTTAATACAAATGGTGTGCCAATAAGGGTTTACACTACAACTACCATTTATATGAAACTATAAATCACGGGAAAGTTATTAGGTAGTTATAATGATCTAAAAAGGGCCTATCCAGAATCTCATAATTTTCTTAGTGGATTTTATGCATGTTTGCTACAAGATAAGGAATTTACAAAAATGTCGTTATGCCATCAAAGCCTACTTTTTCTCCTCCAAAAATTCTACCATTAATCATAGGTGTTCTAACTGCTGAAATAATGAGCCACATTGAATTTCATAATTTTCCATAAAACTATTCTCATTGAATTCATAAAAACTTCAAAAGGGCAAAAATGTAATTGGTGTCAGCACTAGTATGAAATAAATTTCATAATTTCCCAATAATTCACCAGAGGTCTAACTCAACATTATAGACCTATGACAAGAGATCTAGAATTTTCTAGATTCAATTACTCATTTTTATTTCATTAATTTAAAAGGGGCTAATTTTGAATTAAATCATAAAACCCTAAAATTTTAACTCCAAAAATTCTACAACTTCAGAGGATGATGTATTTCATCCACACCAACTCATAACCAGAGTTTCAAAGGCATCTAATGGGGAAAATGGGCCAAAATCACTTTTTCCCATTTTTGTTAGATGCACCCCAATTTTCCCTACACCCCTTCAATGTAAATGTTGGATTCACCAATCATGCATGGATCCAATTGGTCCCAAATTTTTACCAGAGACTAATATAGGTTAAATAAGCATGACACCCAAACTTGGGGTTATTTGGAGTTATATAACTCTAGTTATGTCATTTATTTTATTTTCCATAATTTGAACAAAACTATAGAAAAATTGTCTTCACAAATTCTGATATTCAAACCTAATCTAGGTATGAGACACATGCATGCATGGCCAAAATGTCAGCTTCATCAGACCTACAATTTAGGAAATATACACATTTTAAATCCTGATTTCTATTTTGACCAGCCTCACTAAAATGAGTGTTGTGGGACCTACAGTTAACCAAATGGCTTGATTTCACTTTCAGATGAAAGTAGACATCTAGATCTACATTAGTTGTTTCTGGGCATTTTTCAAAATAAGGCCTCTAAAGGACTCAAATTAATTAAACAAAATGTTGCAGGAAGTGTGACAAATTCATTTAATAACATATGTATATATATGATAAATCTGCACGAATCTGGAAGCAAATTGGACGGCATCTGGTCATCTTCCCCAGCCAGCCAATGGTCCAGATTGATCCCGCCTGGGTGAACTTCCACTGGCTTTTCCCAGCAACCTCCTGCCCACCACCGCCGGCCACCGCCTCCACCACCTCCGTTGAGGTGGTGGCCATCATTTGACAGCGACACGGCCGCCGTAGAGCCCGTCTCCGGCGATCCCGAGCGAGAACAAAAGCTCAGCAAAGCTCCCTCTAGATCACAAGGTATCGGGCTCAATTGAGCCCGATTTCTCTCCTAAGGGGACCTAGATACTAGCACAGAGGGAGAGGGGGAGAAACCATGCCTGATTTCGAGCTTGACGATGGGTATTATGGCTGTGCGGCATGGTGGCGGTGAGCTCCAACGATCCTCCCCAAAAACTTGATTCTCCATAGTTTGATTCACTCTAGGACACTAGCTCCACTCCTCTCAACGTTCTGAAGCTGATGGAAAGGTCTAAAGAGGCTGAGAAGGGCTGTAAGTATAGTTTTGAGTTTGGTGGTTTTCGTCCATGCCTTGGATGCTCCTCCCAGCCACCAAGTGGCACCTCTTCAAATGGAATTCGGCTGAGGAGTTATTGAAGAGCTCAGATTTCACCTTGGGCAGAGGAGAGGAGGGCCACATGGCCTCCTCTCCCAAAAATCCTCTTGTACTTAATGGAGGAAGGGGGATTTTCCACTTTTGCCCCCATGCATGTCTTTTGCATGTTGGATTCAGAGGGCAAGGGTGGTCATTGTGCATATGGGCTTCAGAATAGGCTGACATTGAGGGCTTTAGCCCACATGGCTTGGCTTGATTCATTCAAATACCCATTTTTAGCCCAATTTGACCTAGGGTTGACTTTAGGGTTGACTTGGTCAATTGGGTGTGTTGACTAGTCCAAGATGTTCATATTGAGTCCAATGACACTACCCAAGGTTGGTTGAGTCATGGTGAAGACTTGAGTGAGCTAATTTGACCAATAAGTGTGATTTTGACCAAAATTGGGGAAATGTTGACTTTGGTCAATTTGGTCAAATTGAAGACCCCATGATGGGTCTTTTGGGTCCAAATCCCTCCTTTAGGGGTTTACCATCTAGTGGTGGGGTCAATTTGCAAGTGTGAGTTCATATTGAGTTAGTTTGACTCAGATTGACTTGAGTCCTATAGTAGATCACATGTGAGTTCACCTAATCCTATGTGTCCTAAGGTTGCAACCTAGCACAAACTCACAATACTCACCACTTGTCTCACCCTAAGTGAAGTTAAGGGGTCTAGTAGGAAATGGGATGTTACAATAAGAGTCATCAAGATGATTTGTGCAGAAGATTCGACTAGAAGACTGAAGCAGTCAAATATCGTCTTATAGACTACAAAGAGTCACCAAGATGATTTGTGCAGAAGATTCGACTAGAAGACCAAAGTAGTCAAATATCGTCTTGTAGACTACAAAAGTCATCAAGATGATTCGTGCATAAGGTTTTAACTAAAGTTATGCAGTGTTCAAATTTGACAAGAAGATCTGCATTTGACTAGATACTTGTAGAATGGAAGCTTGTGGCTTGTTATTCTAAGCCACAAACTGTGTTGCCAATCATAAACAGATTTTCTGCACCATATAGAGGTGGTGTAGGATACACTAGTGAGGCAAATAGCGGCAAGCAATCCAATGATCAAGCCATATTCAGGAAGGCTATTTTGCATTCCAATGCAAATGTTAATGATATGTCATGTGGATCTCTGTCCAATGAATACTCCACAAGTGGAACAAAGCCACAAATCTCAACGAATGGAGCAGATATAGGTATGAATGCCTCTAAGGCTTCTCATAAAGAGATCTAGATGAGAAATCAAGAATCATTTGTATTTGGATCTACAACAACATCCAAAAGTAAGAGGAAGGCTACTGCCCAAAATCTTGTCCCTAAGAAGAAGAATCAGGTGACTATGCAGCAGATGTTTCATCATGCACACAGCTACCAGATTCATCAAAGGAGTGCTAGACAGATAGAAGCCTACTATCATGTTCATCAGCATCAGCATCCTGCTCAAAAGATGACATAGAAGAGGAGGTATAACTATTTTGATTGCTGGTGATGCGGCAAAGTTGGCCACTTTGCCATAGACTATTGGTTTAATCCAATAGTACTTAGGTTAAAGAGCATAAGGCTTGCCATCATTCCTTTTGTGAAGTACCCTATATTTATGACTAATAAGTGCCAAGGACCCAAACCTGTTTGGGATCCTAAGGCAAAATAATCTGTTTTGCAAGGAAGTCCAAAGGACAACCTTATCTAGCACTTGGACATCTTCATACTTACCCTTAGATATCTCATGCTTGTATTAAGGGGGAGAGTCCATCACTGTTCTACCCCTCCTGCAAACATTAAGGGGGAGGAAGTTTGAAGTTCATTACTGCATAAGTCTGCTTTGAAAGAAATAAAACTACAAAAGAGATGGCCTCAGTTGAGGGGGAGACACAATGAGCTCTCATACTAAGAAGCAGTTGAGGGGGAGATTTATGAAGAAGTCTGGAAGTACTACCAGATGTTAAGGTGGAGACTCATCTAGAGTTATATGCCCTAGTTGATCAAGCTCAAGGATGCGTTCTTTAATCAACTCATTAAAGAAGTCAAAGAGGGAAGAACACTTCAAGACTCTTATCCTCCAACACAGCAGTAGTTGAAAAGTTAGAAAGGGGGAGAAGAAGTTGAAGAGTCAGAAAGGGGGAGAAGACAACAATGAGAGGTACTCTAAAATCTCCACATCTAAAGAACATGATTCTTATCTTAAATATTTTTATTATGTGTTGTTTATCATTAGTTGAGATTTTGACTTCTTCAAATATGAGGAGATTGTTGGGAACTTTGCCATCAATGTTCCTACTTTGAAGATGTCTTCAACTCAAGGATAAACACAATTTGTATTTGATGCATGTGTTTAGAATGATGCTTTTAGGTATTAGGCAGTGCAAGCCTAACATAGGGCTAGACTTAGTGTCATTAGCCATAGTTTTTCTAATGTAATCCCTCATTGTGCAAAACACCATGTCGACTAATGATCTAGAATATATTAGACTTGTCACTAACTTATTATCATCAGGAAGAAAGATCCAGTAAGTGAGCTAAAGCAAAGGATCTATGTTGAGAAAGATCAGAAACTGACTAAGTGAAATATCATCTTGGAGAGTCTAAATGTCGTTGAGTAAAGGTTTCGATATCGTCTTGAAGATCTTAATCTTCAAGATGTTATCGTCTTGTAAACTCTCAACCATTCTTATATTGCCTTGTTTAGAAGAAGAAGACCAATCTCTAAACATCGTCTTGGTAATATACTTTCCAAGATGATATCATCTTGACAAGGTTCAATTACACTCATATCATCTTGGAGGTATTCAACATATATTTGGAAGTACTTGATTGAAGGAAGAATTTGGCTAAGGCAATTATCGTCGAGGTCTAGTGAATTATCGTCGAGGAACCAACATGACATTTCATAAGTATTAAAGACAGATATCGTGTTGAATACAGAATTCAAGCTGATAGGCTTATCATTCCGCTAGAAGACAGAAATAAACAAATATCGTCTTGTATACTACAAAGAGTCCCCAAGATGATTTGTGTAGAAGATTCGACTAGAAGATAGAATCTGTCAAATATCATCTTATAGACTATAAGAGTCACCAATATGATTTGTGTAGAAGATTCGACTAGAAGACTAAAGCAATCAAATATCATCTTGTAGACTACAAAGAGTCACCGAGATGATTTGTGCAGAAGATTCGACTATAAGACTGAAGCAGTTAAATATCATCTTGTATACTGCAAAACGATTCGTGCAGAAGGTTTTAACTAAAGTTATGCAAAATTCAAATTTGACTAGAAGATTTGCATTCGACTAGACATCAAGATGATTTGACCGGACATCTAGTCGAATTACGGAAAAGCCTGAATTCAAATTAAGATGGGATTTTGGTATTACGTCATTTACTGTCACCGCAGATTGGGCAAATCAGAGTTGTGCTTTATGGAAAGATGATTTTTGACATAAAGGTAGTCCTAGGATTCTACCATGTTGGAAACATTTTCTGCGTTCGACGAACTCCATACTGATTTTGGGCTAGGATCACTAAGAAACATTTTCTGCGTTCGACGAACTCCATACTGCGTTCGACGAACTCCATCTTGCGTTCGACGAACTTGCCAAGGTTCTGCATTTTACGACCTCATTCTGCGTTCGATGAACTCCTCTCTGCATTCGACGAAATGCTCTCAGCGGTCAATGAAAGCTCATCTCAGCAGTTGTTGAACCTCGTCTCAGCGGTTGTTGAACCTCATCTCAGCGGTAGATGAACCTCGTCTCAGCGGTTGACCAAGTCTCAGTGGTTGACCAAGTCTCAGCGTTCAACCAAGTCTCAGCGGTCGACGAATTGATTCATATTGACGAAAGTATTTTCTCAGCTCGGCGAACTTAGTTTTCCATCCAGGCCAGCAGATAAGTTCTCTCAGTTCGACGAACTCCAGCGTCCGTTCGATGAACTCAGTCTGCGTTCGACGAATATCTTCAGGTCGACGAACTCATCTCTGAGATCGACGAATCCAATTCTGTTCGACGAACTTGTTTCTCAGATCGACGAAAATTTCTCTACAGTAGATTTATTTCAGAAGATCATTTATATTATTCTCTAAACTCGGATCTTTCAGCAACGGCTCTATTTATTCCAAATAAGTCAAGGATATTATCTTTCCTTTTTATATTATTCATTTCCATTCTCTTCCCGAGAAAATAGTCGTTTGGCGGAAAAGGATATCATTAATTAAAAAGGAAAAGGAATTTAAGTCTCTGTTTGCAGTTCCAAGGAAACATTCAATTCAGAATATTATATTTCTTATATAGAGGATTTGAATTTCAAATCTGTCAGAGATTTCAAAACAAAATAAGGAAGAAGAAGATACACAGTTATTCACGACAGTAGTACAGAACATATCACATAATAACTGTACAGGAAAAAGAAAGAGGAAGAGGAATACAGTCGAGAAAAATATGCAGTAAGAAGAAAGAAAAAGCTAACAGATCATCATCATCTTCTTCAAGCAGCACCCTCATTCACTGAGAACCACATCAACATTATTCTCTCAGTTTCTGCTGCAAGATCAGATCTTCAAAGAGCAACAATAATCTGAGAAACCTATTCTCTCAGATTCATCAGCTACAGGAAGATCAGTACATTCAAGATAAAGCTCCAGCCATCTACTGTCAAACATATTATATCAGACAGGGGGGGCTTTACAACAACATTCCACTAGAGTCTTCTCTCATAATATTGACAGAGAAGAACATCTAAACCCTTCTTATCTCATCTTGTACAGGGTTATAACTCCCTTCAAAAGTTAACCCCTTGGTGGCAGGGCACCTGAACAAAAACCTGTAGTTTGGTTAGAGCACCTGATCAAAAGCTCCTTGGTGTTTTGGGTACCTGATCAAAACCCCATTGCTGATAGGGCACCTGATCAAAAACCCAGTGGAATCCTACCAAGGGTGGTAGAAGAGTAGACATACCCAGGTTTATTGGGGAACTACTATAAAATCCTTGTGTCCTCTGTGTTTGTGTGATTTTCTGTGTTGTGCTGTGTGCCCTCTTTGTGTTTGTTTTTATAACTCACTCAATACACATATAAGTATCACTATTTTAATTCCGCTATAAAATAAGCGAAAAACTTTTTAATACTCTATTCACCCCCCCCCCCCCTCTAGAGTAACTTTAAGATCTAACCTCACTTTCAATTGGTATCAAAGGGTTGTTGATTCTTTACAGGCTAACACCTGAATCAAAAGATCAATTAGATCTTAAATTTATTTTAGAGTTTCTTTTTCTTAAAAACTCATGGCACAAAACAAAGAATATTCAAGCACAATACCTCTTATGTGCAATCTAAATAAGTTTGCACTATGGAAAGCAAAGATCAGATTGTACATGAATTCTATTGATGAGGATATTTTAATGTTATTTTGACAGGACCTCCTACACCTACAGCAACAACAAGTGCTAAAACAGCAACAACAAACAATATTGTTCCACCACCTGAGTGGACAGATGCACAGAAGAAGCAGAGAAGTGATGATGCCAAAGCTATGAACATATTGGCACAGACAATGTCTGATGACATTTTCCAAAGAGTTGTGGAATGCACTTCAGCAAGAGAAATCTGGATCTCACTCAACAATATGGTTGTAGGATCAGCAGATGAAAGAAAGGACAGAAGATCTCACCTAATCTCCCAGTATGAAAATTTCAAGAAAGGAGAATCTGAGATAATAGCTGATATGTACAACAGGCTCAGCCTCATAATCAATGAGCTGAAGACCTTGGACAAAGTGATCTCCATCACTGAGGTGAATGATAAGATCCTTATGTGCTTCCCCAGCACATGGGACTCTAGGATCTGGCCAATCAAGGAAGCCAGAAGCCTTAATGAGATCTCCACTGAGAGCTTGTTAGGCAAAATCAAATCCTATGAGCAGCTTATCAAGTCTAGAGAAGCTGAGCAATCTACTTCATCTACTGCATCCAATAAGGAGAGAAGTATAGCTTTCCAAGCTACTGAAGAAGAAGAAGAAAAAGCTCCAGGAGATATGGAGTTCATGAATCTTCTAGCCAAGAGATTTATAAAATGGCCAAGAAGGATTTCAGAAAGAAGGATTCCAGATCAAGAGAAAAGCCAAGGTATGACAAATCTAATTCTAAAGAAATTATTTGTTATGGCTGCAGGAAACCTGGACACATTCTGCCCGAGTGTCCAGAGAACCAAAAGAAGGAGAAGAGAAAAGACAAAGAAAAAAATAGGCACTCCAGCAAGTCTTCCTCCCACAAACACAAGCATAAGGGAAGAGGATTTGTAGCAGAAACATGGAGTGAAACAGAATCAGAATCTTCATCCAGCTCTTCTGATGATGAAGAGAATGCAAATGAAGAAGACCAATGCTTGATGGCTATTTATGACTCAAGCAGTGAGTCAGAAAAAGCATCTTCATCCAGCTCCAGTGATGATGAGGATGATGAAGAAGAAAAGAATTTCTGCATGATGGCTATCAATGCCTCAGCAAACAACTCAGAAGAATCTGAAGCTGACAGTGATCAGGTAATCTCTAATTTTGATTTTAATTCAATTGAATTCAAAGATGAATTCAAAGTTCTTTGCTTAGACTTAATCAAATATGAGAAGGAAATAATCTCTCTCAGAAATAAGTTGGATGAAAAGAACCAACTAAGTGAAGAAAATGCTAATCTTAAGAAAGATTTGGCTGCCTGTTCTGAGAACAAACTATCTGAGGCTAAGAAATTTGAAGAATCCCTAAATGGGAGAAGTATCAAACTGATGGACATCACAAGCACATTAAATGCCAGATTAAGTGGCAAACTAGGCTTGGGTGCATCATCAAGTGAGCCACATCTTATTAAGAAGAACATACTTTCTACACCAATAAAATTCATTTCTGCTAAGAGCAAAGAGGTTGTAGATGTAAATAAAAACATTTCAAGCAAGGCTGTTAAGAATAAAGGAATCAGCAGAATTCGTCGAACGGAGCTCAACGAAATGAATTTACTTCATCGAACGGAGATCGACGAACTCTGAAGCCAGAATTTCAGTATAGTTAATATTCGAATGACCCTCGACGAAAGCACTTCACTTCGTCGAACGGCAATCGACGAACTCATCTGAATTCGTCGAACGAAAAACATACTGAAAATCTAAAGAATTTTTATTCTTCACATACTTTCAATCCTTTCACTGAGTGGATAATTCCTCCAAGGAGATATCATCCACAAGGTTATAAGGATCAGCCTGAGATGTCTTTCATTTTAGATATTTGTGGTAATACAAAAGGACCCAAAGTAGTATGGGTCAATAACATCTAATGTATCAAATAAGGAGATGAACACCACCTATACCAGAGACATTTTGCAGGTACATGATCACTATCTCAAGCAGTCATTTCTTCCAAGATATTCTTCAATTGTTTGAAGAACAACAACTTAAGAAGTCATTGACACCAGGATCAAACTCATTTTTCTTTTGATATCAGAGACCTCAACTGATATCAGAGGACTTTCAATTGGGATCAAACTATCAGTTACAGAAATAAAAGAATGGGTTTACACTCTCAAGACAGAGAATAGAAATGAAATTGCAAGTTAAATATCAGAAAACCAGGACTTTCAATTGGTGTCAGAATCAAACTCCCAGTAGCTGATAATAATGGAATGGGTACACACCCTTAAGACAAAGAATGCAACAACATTATCAGATCAAATTTCTGGAAATCAGATTGCATCCTTCCCTACCTCCATCAAATGTCCCTTCTTCAAGGGGCCTAGCTTTAGGCGTTCCTGAAACTAGGCAGGGGGAGAAGTTCTATAAAGAAGCTCCATATGATGTAGTTTTTGCTCAGGGGGAGATGTTCTATGAACTAGGCAGGGGGAGATAGTTAAAAGGGGAGAAGCTTTATAAAGAACCTCCAGTCTCAGGGGGAGATGCTTTCAGAAAGGGGAAGATGACTTATGAACAAGCTTCACATAATGCAATTTCACATGTAGTGTTTGCTCTAGTTTAATGCAGATTCAGATATAGCTTTTGATATAGAAGAAGAAACAGATACAGATTTAGATAATCAGTTATTGCTACAGATCAGTTAATCAAACCCAAAACTCAGAGAAAGACAATATCAGAATTCAGAAAGTCAGAAAGCAAGAATTCAGAAAGACAAAAGGTTCTATTTATTTGTTTTTATCATTTCTATTTTAAATGTAATATTTCAAAACTCAGAGTATCATATTTTATATCTGATGAAATATTTAAAATCTATTAGATATATATGCTCTGTTGTTTTGTTATTTGTTTTATTATTCAAATTTTGTCAAATAGTGACCTAACCTAATTAGGGGAGATTGTTGGAATAACCCAATTATTGATTTGGGCTAGGATCACTATCTGTTTATTAGGACTAAGTTGACCCCAATGTATAGTCTTAAGGGTCAAGGTTTTAGGCTGATAGAACTAAGGAAAAGAAAAGTTTTCTGCGTTCGACAAACTCCATACTGCATTCGACGAACTCCATCCAGCGTTCGACGAATGACATGCTCCTGCGTTCGACGAACTTGCCAAGGTTCTGCGTTCGACGACCTCATTCTGCGTTCGATGAACTCCTCTCTGCGTTCGACGAAATGCTCTCAGCGGTCGATGAAAGCTCGTCTCAGCGGTTGTTGAACCTCGTCTCAGCGGTTGTTGAACCTCGTCTCAGCGGTCAATGAACCTCATCTCAGCGGTTGACCAATTCTTAGTGGTTGACCAAGTCTCAGCATTCGACCAAGTCTCAGGGGTCGACGAATTGATTCAGATCGACGAAAGTATTTTCTCAGCTCAAAGAACTTAGTTTTCCATCCATGCTAGCAGATAAGTTCTCTCAGTTCGATGAACTCTAGCATCCATTCGACGAACTCAGTCTGCGTTCTCGAATATCTTCAGGTCAAAGAACTCATCTCTGAGATCGACGAATCCAATTCTATTCGACGAACTTGTTTCTCAGATCGACAAAAATTTCTCTACAACAGATTTATTTCAGAAGATCAGTTATATTATTCTCTGAACTCAGATCTTTCAGCAACGGCTCTATTTATTCCAGATAAGTCAAGGATATTATCTTTCCTTTTTATATTATTCCTTTCCATTCTCTTCCCGAGAAAATAGCCGTTTGGCGGAAAAGGATATCATTAATTAAAAAGGAAAAGGAATTTAAGTCTCAGTTTGCAGTTCCAAGGAAACATTCAATTCAGAATATTATATTCCTTATACAGAGGATTTGAATTTCAAATCTGTCAGAGATTACAATACAAAATAAGGAAGAAGAAAATACATAGTTATTCACAACAGTAGTACAGAACATATCACAGAATAACTGTACAGGAAAAAGAAAGAGGAAGAGGAATACAGTCGAGAAACATATGCAGGAAGAAGAAAGAAAAAGCTAACAGATCATCTTCATCTTGTTCAAGCAGCACCCTCATTCACTGAGAACAACATCAACATTATTCTCTCAGTTTCTGCTGCAAGATCAGATCTTCAAAGAGCAACAATAATCTGAGGAACTTATTCTCTCAGATTCATCAGCTACAGGAAGATCAGTACATTCAAGAGAAAGCTCCATCCATCTACTGTCAAACATTTTATATCAGACAGGGGGAGCTTTACAATAACATTCCACTAGAGTCTTCTCTCAGAATATTGACAGAGAAGAACATCTAAACCCTTCTTATCTCATCTTGTATAGGGTTATAACTCCCCTCAAAAGTTAACCCCTTGGTGGCAGGGCACCTGAACAAAAACCTGTAGTTTGGTTAGAGCACCTGATCAAAAGCTCCTTGGTGTTTTGGGCACTTGATCAAAACCCCATTGGTGATAGGGCACCTGATCAAAAACCTAGTGGAATCCTACCAAGGGTGGTAGAAGAGTAGACGTACCCAGGTTTATTGGGGAACTACTATAAAAATCCTTGTGTCCTCTGTGTTTGTGTGATTTTCGGTGTTCTGATGCGTGCCCTCTTTGTGTTTGTTATTATAACTCACTCAATACACATATAAGTATCACGATTTTAATTCCGCTATAAAATAAGTGAAAAACTTTTTAATACTCTATTCACCCCCCCCCCCCCCCTCTAGAGTAACTTTAAGATCTAACCTCACTTTCATACCATTACAAAGTGACCCTATAAAAGGGATGAGATGGAAATAAGCAAACCCTAATAATTACATCAATTATAATATCAAAGGTAGAGTTTGTCGTCGTCATCTTAAAAAAGAGGTGCTCTCATCAGGAAGCTCAAGAATGGAGAAGCCATTCTTTGAAGCAAATATCTTCTTCTTCAGAAGTAAGAGTTCGACTCATCTTGCTGATTTACTAAAACATAATCATCCATCATGTTGAAACCGGTTTCTCGGTCTCTAGTGGAGCTCGGGGCCCTCAACGAATTGAGGGGTAGCTAGCCCTTACCGGTCCCTCGGAAGAGATAGGCAAATAACTCGGACAAAGAACAAGGACCCTAGTCTTAGCGGGGAGGTCCCTCCACTAACCCGGAAGATCGTTGAGCGCTTCCCCTCCTAAGCCAAAGCTAAGACTCGGGCACCTTGGAGAGCTAGAGAGCCCAAACCAAAGCGACCTAAGGAGAGAAGAAGGCTCAAAGATTCTGAACCGGTCCTCTTCCAAGGTGCCCTTTGAGGTCTATTTATAGATTTTAGTTTTGTGGTCTGTCAATAGCCAAATCCCGCTGTCCATTCTTA
The DNA here is from genome assembly GCA_033032865.1 of Dactylorhiza incarnata. Taxonomy (NCBI): domain Eukaryota; kingdom Viridiplantae; phylum Streptophyta; class Magnoliopsida; order Asparagales; family Orchidaceae; genus Dactylorhiza; species Dactylorhiza incarnata. The sequence continues at coordinate 11,136,514 of JAWHQI010000010.1, read as the reverse complement.
CTATCCGCACACCGGATTGGTCTGCTAACAGCCAAACTCCGCTGTTCAGAGGGGCTACCCGCAGACCACCAGGGGTTTTTTGGTAAAGGACCACCCTAGGCGCCGGCGAACCAGAGACCCCTGACCTGTCCAGCGAACACGGGGCTCGCCAAAAGATCTGGCTGGCTCGCCCAAGCCGTCTAGCGAACTCCTCCTACCGGCTGACTCGCCTGCCTCTACGACTTGCCTGCCGAACCGCTCCTTAGCGGGCCGAGCTCTCGAATACGGCTGACTGTACCCCAGAAATGGCTAATTGTACCCCAAGGTCCCGGACCTGCCTAGCGAGCTCCTCCGACCGGCTGGCTCGCCTGCCGAACCGCTCCTTAGCGGGCCGAGCTCGCCAAAACGGCTAACTGTACCCCAGAAATGGCTATTTGTACCCCAAGGTCCCAGACCTGCCTAGCGAGCTCCTCCGACCGGCTGGCTCGCCTGCCTTTAGGGTCTCTCGCTCTTCTTGGGCTCGCCCTGCCTGGCTCGCCCATCCTCGACTCGCTCCCTTGGGTATGCGAACCAAGGATCCTTCCAGGCGAACATCGGGGTTGTACACAATCCCCGCTCTTCGCGAGGTTGTCTTGAGCTCGCGAAGAAACATCCAACCCCTGGTGTTCGCCGATTCGGCTGACGTGGCGGGAATCTTTCGGTGGGTCCCACATCCAAAACTATAAATACCGCCCGCTGCGGCTAGTGATCGAGCTTTTCCTTCCCCTTCTTCCTCGCAGGAAATAACTTCTCCCTAATGTCTTCCAAGCCGAGCGCGTTGGATCGGCTGAAGGCTTCCAGGGAGATGGCGAAGGCCCAGGCCGCCGGAAGCAACGCCTGGATGTTCAACCTTGCCACCTCCCTTTCCCCCCGGACCAAAAAGGCCAAGACGGTTAGGAGGTCACCGGGGGAGGACACGACCTTACCTCCTGATTCGCCCCCTCTGCCGAATATCGAGCTCGCGCAACAGGTATTCTTCGTCTAAATCCTCTACATCGACTCTCTACTTACTCCTTTTCTTCTCGCAGAATCCTCCACCTGAGGAACGCCTGGCGGGCCTCACGCTGACCTCCTCTCGTGCTCCATCCCCAGCGAAGTTGGGGTCGTTAGATGCTGGGACCGGGACCTCAACCCAACAGGCGCCTCTCTCGCATCCCCGTAAGTCATACGTATCCTCCTTTATCTCCGCTTGAGTCCATGCGATATCCATGCGTTTGTGGCCTATGCAGATACCCCACCGCCGAGCCCCAAGAAGAAAGGCTCCACACCGGCGCGTTCGCCGATTTCGCCTAAGGTCAACTTGGAGACCCCCGGCTTCGGTTTGGTGGGCAGGCGAAGTCCAGGCGGCTCGCTTCTCGATGGCGCTCATGTCGCGGAGAGAGTGGTGTACCCCCCTGATCTGGGGAAACCCCATGTCCCGGGGTTCCGCGGAAACTTCCAGGGTCGGCCGGAGTCTTCTCGCAAGCAACATCGCGAGTCCTCCTCCCAAGGTTAGTACATTCGTCCGGGCTCGCCTTTTCGCTCGCCCCCTGATCCTACTAGTTCGTCCTTCGCAGACATTTCGGAAGCCACGCGTGAGTCAGAACATGGGAGGGTGGAGATGTCACCGCCGCCCTCGCCAGGCCAGATGGAAGACTTCTTGGGCGACCCGGGCGACCCCGAGCGAATGAAGAGACGGGTATCAGAGGTGCTTCAGAAGCATGGTATGATGCTACGCGAGCTGGAGGAGCGATATGACGCGGACCGGGCTGTCTTTGACGAGAGATTCGCCGCGATGGAAGACGCGAATGCGCGCTTGATCACCGAGGCGGAGCCGGTGACTCACGCGGACGTCACCTCGCCCGGCGTGCACATCTCGCGGGGCGAGGATCAAGCACAAGTAATCCTGCGCGAGTTTAAAGCACTTCGCGAATACCACTATCTGAGAGTGCCGCCGCGTGCGGGGAAACGGGGTCGGGGTCGCTGGAAATGGCTTCCTTACCCCTGAGACTGCCGCGGTTTTTTAATTCTACTATCCCCTTGCTTTTATTTCTTTCATGACGCTTCTATTGAACAATATCTGTTGTAATATTCGTGAGTCCATCGCGACTCGCCTCTTATCGTTTTTTATTTTTCTCATTCATTTCTGTGGTGTGCCTGTGGTCCATTTAGTTCGTTCGCTGTGTTTGATACGATCGCCCTCGTGGAGCGCTCGCGAGCTTCTGTGCGACGTTGTGCCCAAACCCCCTTTTCTCGCGGGTCGGCCTTGGGCGGGGTTTAATTACCGCGTAGCGGTGAGCCCGGGCTCGCAAGACTGCAGTCCTACCGAGTAGAAATCTACTTTATTTTCGCTATCCGCACTCCTGACGCTTCGATTCCCGTGCCCGTCCGATTTTCCTATAAATAGTTCGGATTCACTTTTCCATCCGTCGCATTTATTTCTCAAGTCCTCTCGCGCTTATGCTCGTCTCTGTTCTCGCAAGTTCGTGCTCGCGCTCGCTGCTTGCAGGCTGCCTCTTCCTGACTCGATGCGAACAAATCAGTTAGTGGGGGCGGATGGCGAGAGCGAGGGGCGGTCAAGATGCGCCTCAGCGTTTCAAGCCCATGAGTTCTACTGCGCGAACATCACAGCCGAGGAGTACAAACATGTGGTGGATCGTTATCTCCCGGAGGGTTACTCGGCTCGCTGTCCGAGCGAGAGATCTACATTAAACGAGATCGAGGCTGACGAGCTCGCGATCCCCATTGCGCACTTCGAGAATGGGTTGCGACTCCCTTTATGGCCTGAAATTCGTCAGGTACTTTGCTTAGCCTTATCGCCGCTCCCTGTCTGCTATCGCAACTTTCTCATTGTTCTTTGTAGGTGCTGCGGTATTATGGGGTGCTGCCGAGCCAGCTGACCCCGAATGCGATCGCGGACATTGTCGCATTCGCCAGTTACATGCGGGAGGAGAGGATCGAGTTCAGCCTCCTCGTCTTCCGCAAGGTGTTTTCCTTTCGCGCCTTCCGGGATGGGACCACCTACTTCGCGAGTCATCACGTCACCGTCTGCGAGACGGTGAACAAGAGTCACTACTGGACTCAGAAGTTCATCCTAGTGAAGGGACCCTTCGGTAATCTCCACTTCACCCCTCTTCAGCGGGATGACGCCACCTACCGCCCTCCGAGCTTGCTGGGCGGTGCCGACGCCAAACTCCTCCAATACCTCTCCGGAAAGAACTTCGAAGTCGCCCATCTGAGGCGCAACGTCGACTCGCTACTCGTAGTTCCCCAAGGGGAAGGTACGGCTCACTTTCGCCCCACTCCCCTTCCCTTTTTCTTCATCGTGTAACACTTTTACTTCTTCAGGCGAGCGCGAGATCCCCGTTAATACTCCGCACGCACAAGGCACAACTCTCACGGCGGACACTCTCGCGACCGCGGCGGCAGAGGCTTGCTGCGATCTTCCTATCACCGGTTCCGGCAAGAAGCGGCCTCCGTCTGCGAGCCAGCCTGGTTCGCAACCCTCCTCCAAGAAGTCGAAGGGGAAAACCCTCGTCGTCAAAGACAAGAGAGCGGTCATCGATCTAAGCGAGACTGACGGCTCGCCCCCTTCTCCTGCGAAACAGTCGGACCCGTTGGCGAGCCAGGGCGCCGGGAGCTCTTCCACAACCCCCCAACCCAAGGGCCACAAGAACTTTGGTCTGGGTGAGAAGGTTTCCGATATCCTTGGCGACCCCCTGCTCGCTTGGGATCTCGACGCCAACCGGATTTCTTGCTCCACCCTTCACCCCTCCTGGGTGGAGCTGGGTAAGGCCGGGGAGGAGGCGTTCTCCCTCACCTTCGGCTTATATGTCCGCGAGGACGCCGCCGCCTACAAAGAGATGGGGCCAAGACAACTGGTCTATGAAGAAATGCGAGCCCAGTTCCGCTCTACGGAGCTCGCACATATGGCGGGCCGCCGTTATCTGCAGGCGGATAGGGACATCCGCGCGTACAGGGAGGAGCTTAAGAGGGCTCGCGAGGATATCAAGGGCCTTAAGGAGAAAGAGGAAGCGTCGGAAAGCCTCCTCGCCGGGATGCAGGGCAAGATGGTAAGCGGCCCTTGGGCCTCTTTTCTTCGCTGTTCGCGACCTCCGACCTTTGTTTTAACTCGTTTGATGCTAACTCAGGATGCCGATGTAGCAACCAAGCTTCTCGCTCGCAACGGCGAGCTGGAGTTGGAGAATACTATGTTGAAGGCTCGGGTGGACGAGCTGGTTCGCAGCGTGCTACCTCCTTCTCCTGGGCGAGCCAGGTCTCAACAGAGGGTCGCCGAAAGTGAGGAGCAGAGATGGCAAGATGCACAGGAGGTCGCCAACCTCGTCTTCACGACCCTCAAGAACGCGAGCCTGCTAGCGGACGACGCGATGGAGTTTACAGCCGAAGACGTCTGCCCGGACCTCTTCGACTTGGCGCCATGGTTGGGGGCTCGCAAGAATGGCGAGGGCCCCCCAGAATGAACCCCCTTAGCCTCTCTTCCCATTACTTTGAATGTATATTATTCTTTTTGGGCTGGCGAGATCGACGCCGAACATAGAAAAATCTTGGGGAATGATTGTTATAATTTTTCGTTAGTATTTATGTGCATGCTCGCGTTTCTTTTTTCTCTCGCACTTGCCCTTTATTTTGAATTCTCATGACCAGTCGTTATGCGGTAGTGCTTTCGGGGGGCTCGCGGATGCGTGTGTCTGGGCTCCTCTCGCCAAGGTTCTCCTCTTATGGATTTCGCTAACCCGGGCCGTCGCCGCCCGTGGATACTGCCCGGCGAACCCAACCTTGGCGAACTCAGACATAGGCATCCCGCGAACTAGACCTCCCTGACTCTAGTATCTCAACTCGCTACCTTAGGCCTTATCAGCCTCGACCCTTTCAATTTTGCGAACCGAGCCCTTCTGGCTCTAACTCTTTAACCTGTTACCTTAGGCCCCATCAGCCTCAACCTTTCCAATTTTGCGAACCAAGCCCTTCTGGCTCTAACACCTTAACCTGTTACCTTAGGACTTTGACCCCTATTGCCAGCCTCTCCAGAGATCCACCTGAACCCCCTGTCTAGGTGAGAGCCCAGGAGCAGAATCGATCTGGGGCATTCCAGCATCAATGTTTCCAACCTTGCCAGCCTCTCCAGAGATCAACCAGAACCCCCCGTCTAGGTGAGAGCCCGGGAGCGGAATCGATGTGGGGCATTCCAGCATCAATGTTTCCAACCTTGCCAGCCTCTCCAGAGATCAACCAGAACCCCCCGTCTAGGTGAGAGCCCGGGAGCGGAATCGATCTGGGGCATTCCAGCATCAATGTTTCCAACCTTGCCAGCCTCTCCAGAGATCAACCTGAACCCCCCGTCTAGGTGAGAGCCCGAGAGCGGAATCGATCTGGGGCATTCCAGCATCAATGTTTCCAACCTTGCCAGCCTCTCCAGAGATCAACTAGAGCCCCCCGTCTAGGTGAGAGCCCGGGAGCGGAATCGATCTGGGGCATTCCAGCACCAATGTTTCCAACCTTGCCAGCCTCTCTAGAGATCAACCTGAACCCCCGTCTAGGTGAGAGCCCGGGAGCGGAATCGATCTGGGGCATTCCAGCACCAATGTTTCCAACCTTGCCAGCCTCTCCAGAGATCAACCAGAACCCCCCGTCTAGGTGAGAGCCCGGGAGCGGAATTGATCTGGGGCATTCCAGCACCAATGTTTCCAACCATGCCAGCCTCTCCAGAGATCAACCAGAACCCCCTGTCTAGGTGAGAACCCGGGAGCGGAATCGATCTGGGGCATCCCAGCATCAACATATCCACACTTAGTCATGTCGGCACGGCAGTAGTTATAAGCATTATAAAAAAGGAGTAAGACATTCATTAAACAACATAGTAAAGCACTTAAGAGTAAAACCTTTTCAAATCATCCCAACTTCGGGCTCGGTCGAGGGGTACCCCTTCCACATCCTGGAGATGATACCCTCCCGACTTGAGCACCCTGCTTACAATATATGGACCTTCCCAGTTGGGGTTAAGCTTTCCCACCGTGGCCCCTCTGCCGGTCGCGTCGACCTTCTTCAGGACTAGATCTCCTTTCTGAAAGTGTTTTATCCGGATATGTCTGTCAAAATATCGAGCCATCCGTCGCTTGACCTCTTCCTGCCTGATGGTAGCCAAGTCTCGGAGTTCCTCCACCAGGTCCAAGGACAGCCTCTGCTCTGCATTGTTACCTTCCAGCCACTCTTCATCCCCCTCGCTCGCGGCGATCACCCGGGGGGTCTTCACCTCAAGCTCTATGGGGAGAACAGCCTCGGACCCGTGAGAGAGCTTGAATGGAGTCTCCCCAGTGGCGGTATTCGGAGTAGTCCTCATGGCCCAGAGGACGGAGGGTAGCTGTTCCACCCAACTTCCTCGAAGGTTTTCCACTTTCTTCTTTAGCAGGTTGACGATTATCTTGTTCGCCGCCTCCACCTGCCCATTGCTCCTCGGGTGGTGGACCGAAGCGAACCTGAGGTCAATGCCGAGCTGAGTGCAGAAGCCGACAAACTCCTCACTCGCAAACTGCGGCCCATTGTCCGTCACTATAGCTAGAGGGAGTCCATGCCTGCAAATTATTTCTCCCCACACAAAATTCCTTACAACCTGAGAGGTTACCTTAGCAAGTGCTTTCACCTCTACCCACTTGGAGAAGTAGTCGATCATGACCAGCAGGAACTTCCTCTGGCCGCTGGCTTGGGTAAAGGGGCCGACCAAGTCCAGCCCCCATATGGCGATGGGCCAGGGGGCCGTGATGGTCCAGAGCCTTTGAGCTGGGAGGAGTTGGAGCGGAGCATAGAGCTGGCACTTCGGACACTTTCTTGCGAACTCCGCCGCATCCTTGCTGAGAGTGGGCCAGAAGTATCCTTGTCTCAGCACCCTCCCTTCCAGGGTCCGACTCCCGGAGTGACTGCCGCACTCCCCGGAGTGGATTCCTTCCAGCACTCTCGGGACCTCCTCCTCGGAGACACAACGGGCCAGGAGTCCCGAGAGGGTCTTTCTATATAGCCCCCCTGCATGCAAAGAGTAATAGGCGGACTTATACCTGAAGCGTCTCTTGTCCACATCCTCTCCAGGGAACTGCCCGGAGGATAGGAAGGTGATGAACGGATCCATCCACGAGGCTTGTTGATCCACCTCCATCAATTCTCCTTCCTCGATGGAGGGCCGGAAGAGTTCCGAAGTCGTCCCTCCCGCTAGGGGACCGAACTTGGCTAGGAGGTCCGCCTGGGTGCTCTCCTCCCTCGGCACGTGCTTGATGGAGAAGGTGCGGAACTGCCCGATGACCTCCATAACCTTTTCCAGGTATAGTAGGAGGGTCGGGTCCTTTTCTTCAAATTCTCCTTTGATCTGGCATGCTAGCACCATGGAGTCCGTGGAGACCTCCACGTCCTGCACACCCAGTTCTCGGGCCAGCCGAAGGCCCGCTATTACTGCTTCGTACTCAGCCTGGTTGTTGGTGATTGGGAAATGGATGTTTAATGCTTGCTCAATCGAGTCCCCTGAGGACTCACCAGGACTATTCCCCCTCCATAGGAGTATTTTCCCGACGCTCTGTCCACCAACATCTTCCATGCTTCTGGGGGAGGTGGCTCGTGCTCCCCCACTTCGGCCGCATAGTCGTCCATGAAGTCTGCCACCGCTTGAGCCCTGATGGACGTCCTGGGTACGAACGTGATATTGAATTCGCTTAACTCCACGGACCATTTTTCCAACCTTCCTGAGTGCTCCACCCCTTCCATGATTTTACGGAGCGGATGGTCCGTCACCACTTTAATTGAATGGGCTTGAAAGTAAGGCCGGAGCCTCCGGGCTGACACCACCAATGCGAAGGCCAACTTTTCCAAAATCGGGTACCGGAGCTCTGCCTTCTTCAGCACTCGGCTGACGTAGTAGATAGAGAACTGTTTCTTCCCTTCCTCCCGGATTAACACGGAGCTTACTGCTTCGGACCCTACCCCCAGGTACAGGGATAGGTCTTCTCCTGGCCTCGGTCCCTGGAGCAGAGGGGTTTGGGTGAGCTGTTCTTTCAGAGCCTGGAAGGCCTTCTCGCACTCCGGGGTCCATTCAAACTTCTTGTTTCCCCGCAGTACTTTGAAAAAAGGTGCACACTTTTCTCCCGCCTTGGAGAGGAACCTTCTGAGCCCAGCCAACTTCCCTGTAAGGCTCTGAACATCCTTCGGATTTCTTGGCGACCCCAACTCCATCACCGCTTTAACTTTGTCCGGGTTGGGTTCCACTCCTGCGGGGGTGAGCAAATGGCCCAGGAACTTCCCTCAGCTCGCCCCGAAGACACACTTCAGGGTATTGAGTTTCATCTTGTACCGCCGCAGGGTCCCGAATGTCTCTTCGAGGTCTCGGAGGTGAGTCCCAAGATCTCGGCTCTTCACCATGAGGTCGTCAACATAGACTTCTAAATTTCTTCCTTTCTGCTCGCGGAAGACCCTATCCATCATCCTTTGGTACGTAGCCCCTGCGTTCTTGAGCCCGAAGGGCATCATCTTATAGCAATAACATCCATCCCCCGTGATGAAGGAAACATCCTTGATGTCCTGGGGATGCATGCGGATTTGATGGTAACCTGAAAAAGCATCTAAGAAAGACATTACCGAAAAAACCAACGGCTGAGTCAACCAGCGCGTCGATTCTGGGCAGGGGGTAGCAATCTTTCGGGCATGATTTATTAAGAAGCGAAAAGTCGATACACATACGCCACTTACCTCCTCCCTTTTTTACCATAACGACGTTGGAGACCCAGCCTGGATACTGGATCTCCGATACAAACCCGGCCTGCAGGAGTTTGCCCACCTCCTCGCGGATTGGCCCTTCTAGCTTGTCTGCGACGGCCCTCCTCTTCTGGCAGATGGGGCGGGCGCCGGGGTTGAGGTTGAGGCGATGGCAAGCCACATCCGCGTCGATCCCGGGCATTTCCGCGGCGCTCCAAGCGAAGAAGTCCACGTTCTTCTGTACGCAAGCCAGAATCTCCGCTTGATCTTCTGGGCTGAGTTCTCCGCTGACCCGGACTTTTTCCACCACCCCCAGCTGGGTGGTGACCTCGAGCTCTACGACCTCGTCCACGGCCTCCAACCTGGACTGCTCTCCCCAAGCCTTCTCCTCTTCAGCACACGTGGGAGCCTGGGATTCCTCCTCGACAGCCTTTCCTACCACCATCAGCTCTTCTCCCCCCCCCTCCTGGGCCTTCTCTTCTTCTTCCTCTCTTTCTGCCCGGGGTTCCTCGGCTACCCCTTCCTGGGCATGGACTTCATCTCCTTCCAACTTCTCCACGGCTACCTCCTTACCTCCGGCTTCGGCCGCCTCCTCCATCATCCTATCCCACTTCTCGGCTTCTCCCATCTAGGAGATGGTGTTGACAGCCGTTACGTAGCACTGTCTTGCCACCTTGGGATCCCCCCTGATCCGCACCTGAACCCCTCCATCGTTGAACTTGAGGCATTGATGAAAGGTGGAGGGGACACAGCGGAACGCACTAATAAGTGGCCGTCCGAAGATAGCACTGTAACTGCTTGGGGCGTCCACAATGACAAAACGACAGTTCCGGGACTGCCCACCCAGGGTCACATGAAGTCCTACTCCCCCTTCTACTTCCTTCCTCTCCCCTGAGAATCCGAACAAAGGGCCGTCCGAGGCCAACACCCTCCTAGGCTCTACCTCCATCTTATCAAACACCTTCTTGAAGATGACGTTGACCGAACTTCCATTGTCCACTAGGATCCGGGAGACGGTGAAGTTCTCGATCGCCGTCTGGATGACCAACGCGTCGCAGAACGGGTCCTCGTAGCCTGGCATGTCTTTCTGAGTGAAAACGATTTTTTCGGCCGGGGGTGGGGCGGTGGATGTCGAAGCCACGCTTCGGCGGTAGATGGTATGGAGGCTAGCCTTGCGGGTCTCCTCTATCCCTACCCCCCCCCCCCCCCCCCCATGGATCACCCTGATCCCTCCTCTACTCCCCATATCGGCTCTATCCTCACACCTTTCCTCCTCCTCCTCTCGAGGTTCAACCTCCACGATCCTTAATGGCTGCTGCTGCGGTGGCGCGGGCGCTCTGCCCCTCTTCACTTCTAGGAACTCCGGACAGGTGTCCGTTGAGTGGCCTTCCACATCATGGAAGATGCAATATGGCACCGCCACTTCCCTTGCCTCGGCCTCTGCCACCCTATTCCTTCTTCTCCTAGCGGCCGCCGTTTCCGCCTCTCCTCCCCTTCCCCTTCCTCTTCCTCTTCCTCGTCCAATTACCATGGCCTGCTGGGGAGGGGGAGGCATTTGCATCGGACCTTGCCTCCACCCTAACTGGGGGGGCCTCCATTGACCTCCGACATGGTTACCCCTTCCTGGGTCGTAACCCCTTCCCTGCCCTTGCACTCCTCCCCCTTGCGGCCTCCATTCTCCCTCCGGGGCCCGGGGTTCTTCCCTTCTCCTGACCTCCTGCTGCCTCACCTCCGGCTCACTGAGCTTTGCTAGCCTCCTGGTGAGCTCCGGATTGGCTTCCTCACTTGCGACTTCCTCCGACACCCTCTCCATCAGCTCTTCAAAGGAGACGGGGGCTTTTCTCTTCAACGCCATCTTAAAGAAACTCTCTCTCAACCCGACCGTGAAGGCGAGTTGGAGTGCAAACCCAGGCATCTCCTGAGTGAGCTGCACTTCCTCCGGGTGCCCTCTCGCCGACTGCTGTTGGGGGAGTGGTCGCCTGAGGTGCCGGGGTCGCAAACTCACTTTGCAGAGCTGTGACCGCGAACCCCAAGGTGTCGAGCACCTCCTTTCTGAAGTCCGCGAACATCCTCGGTGTTACCACCTGCGGTGGCTCGCTGAACCCCTCACCTTGATCCTCATCTCCCGCCATAACCCTTCTCTGGAACTTTCTTGAACCAGCCACGCTCCACGCTCACCGCACCAAAATGTTGAAACCGGTTTCTCGATCTCTAGTGGAGCTCGGGGCCCTCAATGAATTGAGGGGTAGCTAGCCCTTACCGGTCCCTCGGAAGAGATAGGCAAATAACTCGGACAAAGAACAAGGACCCTAGTCTTAGCGGGGAGGTCCCTCCACTAACCCGGAAGATCGTTGAGCGCTTCCCCTCCCAAGCCAAAGCTAAGACTCGGGCACCTTGGAGAGCTAGAGAGCCCAAACCAAAGCGACCTAAGGAGAGAAGAAGGCTCAAAGATTCTGAACCGGTCCTCTTCCAAGGTGCCTTTTGAGGTCTATTTATAGATTTTAGTTTTGTGGTCTGTCAATAGCCAAATCCCGCTGTCCATTCTTACTATCCACACACCGGATTGGTCTGCTAACAGCCAAACTCCACTGTTCGGAGGGGCTACCCGCAGACCACCAGGGGTTTTTTGGTAAAGGACCACCCTAGGCGCCGGCGAACCAGAGACCCCTGACCTGTCCAGCGAACACGGGGCTCGCCAAAAGATCTGGCTGGCTCGCCTAAGCCGTCTAGCGAACTCCTCCTACCGGCTGACTCGCCTTCCTCTACGACTCGCCTGCCGAACCGCTCCTTAGCGGGCCGAGCTCGCCAAAACGACTAACTGTACCCCGGAAATGGCTATTTGTACCCCAAGGTCCCGGACCTGCCTAGTGAGCTCCTCCGACCGGCTGGCTCGCCTGCCGAACCGCTCCTTAGCGGGCCGAGCTCGCCAAAACGGCTAACTGTACCCCAGAAATGGCTATTTGTACACCAAGGTCCCGGACCTGCCTAGCGAGCTCCTCCGACCGGCTGGCTCGCCTGCCTTTAGGGTCTCTCGCTCTTCTTGGGCTCGCCCCGCTTGGCTCGCCCATCCTCGACTCGCTCCCTTGGGTATGCGAACCAAGGATCCTTCCAGGACATCGGGGTTGTACACATCAGTATGAAGAGGAAGAAGGATCTTCGAAAGAGCAGAGGAAATATTCTTCATTGAAGCAGATTCTTTCAAGTCCTCTACAAGAAGATCAAGATTGAATCCAATCCACATCAAGCTTCACGAAGACTCCAGATTTGCTAAGTATTATCATTCTGAGTCTATAGAAAGATTTTGTATCATAAATCTTATTTACTGTAGGATCTCTTAGAAATCTGAGTTGTGGGATTCAACTAGATGAATCTGAGTTGTAGGTTCCTTTGTAACATAAGGTAGGAGGCTAGGCATAGATTCTGAGTTGGAGGGTCTTGTATGAACTGAGGTAGGAAGTCAGCCAGTGCTTCTGAGTTGTAGGATCCTTGGGCTCTGAGGTAGGAGGTCAGACAGTGCCTCTGAGGTAGGAGACATTGTCTCTGAGTTATAATATCTGCAGATCTGAGTTTTGGAGGAAGTGGCCTAGGATAGAACACTGCTAGATAGGCGAAGGGGGAAAGTGGACTACCCAAATCAGGGAACCATTATAGCTTTCTATGTTGTAATGTGAACTTTCTGTGCTTGTGAGTGTCTTTTTACTTTCATTATTCCACACTAAAAGTTTATGAAAAGACTAGATCACCTATTCATCTCCCCCCTTATGTGCAGTATCGACTATCCCATAGACTTACAAGTATTCAGTGGTGAGATAATACTCCCACCAAGAGTCGTGATGGTCTTATGCATAGGGGCAGAACTAGGATTTTTGCGCAGCCTAGACACAATAAATTTTAACATAAACTCATTATTGAAAATATTACTCAAATTTTCTTACACTTTCTAGAATGCAAAATATAAAACATCAAGAAATTGTTGCAAAGCAAAACATACAAGTTATAAAAACATATCACAAAAAACATACATATCAACAAGTTACTTTGCACTGGCACATGCTCTGGAAATGTGAAATAATTGTTTCAATTATAATTATATCTGAAACATCTTTTTCAATGTAAGCAATCATTCATTCATCCATCCCACATTCTATTTCGCAAATTGTTCTTTATTATCTTCATTACAGAATATACATTCTTTCAACACTAGACATTGCAACTGTTAAGAGGTATGCCAACTTCAACAGTCTAAAAATTGACTAATAATGATCTTGGTTTTTTAATTCCACTAACTTTGTAAGTAGTCCATTGATTCCTTTAACTTCAGAAATTGTATCCATCGGTGTAGAGTGTGTGTCAAAAATATATGTATCAAGCTTCCCTTAAAGAAACTACAACTCTATCAGAGTAAAATCATATGGATATAATTCAGTAAGACGAACAAATTTTCGTTTATCATAAGAACAAAATTGATCCCTTGGGTCGATACAAGCAACACATAAAATTAATTTCGTGTTTACTTCATCAAAATGATCACTTACTCATTTAGCATTCAATCGAGTAATGTATTAAAAATTTTAATCTTGAAATAATGTATATTTGTAATCTTGCGTGCATTGCGTCATAATCTACCTGACCACACAAACTTCTCTTCCATATTTGAAACTTTTATGATATGTTTATTATAGAACATGGTGACTTCAACCATGAAGGATTGCCACTCCACTTCATCATTTCTTATCCTTAGTAGTAACATTTTTGACAACTTTACAAAATGCATTGCATTCACAATATCCTGATCTTTCTTTTGTAAGACTTGAGATAATTCATGTGTTTTTGCCAAAATCATTTTCATTAAATGAATAACAAAGGCAAATTTAAAAGTCAAGATAAATTATAAAAGTTTGCTAGTCATTCCTCTTTGCTTTACATCTACCCAATAATTGTGATAATCATAAGAACATCAATAATAGAAAAACATACGAATAAAATTTAATAGTGTACCATAATGTGAACTACATCTCGCGTCTCTAGCTCTTGTAAGCTCTAAAGGTTATTTCAACCCTCGACCACTTTCTATCTCACCACAACCAAGCTCTCTAGCAACTCGATCAACTTCCAAAGCTCTGAGAGAATCACGTTGTTTACACGAGCCACCAACAACATTCAATATTGTGCTAATAAGAGTGAAAAGCTCAGCAATATCATAATTCCCTTTCGCACAGCTACTAGTACCAATTGTAGTTGATGGGCAAAGCAATGAACATTAAATGCGCAAATATTTTCTTTCAAAATTAGATATTTTAACTATAAGATCCCTCTCTCGCACATGGAGAGTTCCCGGATCTTATGCCCAGAACCGCTGCCTTACAGTGACGCTAACACACGAGTTAGCCGCCTCCGCGACGTTGATCATGCCGGCAAGAACGATCAAATAGGCCAACATGAAATAAGAAGAAAACTAAGTAAAATAAACCAAGTCCACAATCACACATATCTGTATATATATCCAATTGAATACAGGTCCAACATACAGGGTATACGCGTACTACTTGGTACAATAAAGCCTCTAAGTGAAACACTGAGCCCTCAACTTGGAGGACTTGACCAGTCCTACCTTATAATACCAAGCATACCGCTCACAAGACAAAACCCGACCTTCCTTATATAACACTGAGCCTACCACTCGCAGGACTATCTAGTCCTTCTTAGACAATACCGAGCCTACCGCTCGCAGGACTATCTAGTCCTTCGTAGACAATACCGAACCTACCGCTCGCAGGACTACCTAGTCCTTATTTGACAATACTGAGCCTACTGCTCGTAGGACTATCTAGTCCTTCTTAGACAATATTGAGCCTACCGCTCGCAGGACTATCTAGTCCTTCTTAGACAATACCAAGCCTACCGTGTAAGGCCCCTTTTTTGCATTCATTCCCGGGTCTTACCACCCAGAACCGCCATCTTGCGGTGACACCAACTCACGGGTTGGTCGCCACCACAACATGCCGATTCTGCCGACTAATCAACATCATCCAGGTCAACCACAATTCATAGTAATAGAAGCGTTAGAAGAAACAAGTCCATAAATCACATTATACATAAATATCAAAATACAAAGTCCACGATGAGAAAACACTAAAATGAATAGGGGCTTATGCCCAGTACTACAATATCCTCACTACAGGTTCACTCATGCTCATGCGGAAGTATAAAAAAGATTTACATCCATATCTACTGCGGCTACTGCTTGTACGGGCTGCTCCATCTTGTCACGCTCTCTTGTCCTGGTCTTCTAAATTAGGTCTTGCTGCTCCAACATAATGACTCCTAAAATGATGTGGTCCACCGACTATTAGTCAAAAAGATGAAGCCAAATTCCCCATCCCCTACACTGGCGACTCCTAGGCACCGGGCAGGAAGAGGAAGCAGAGGACAACAAGGGGTAAAAGCAAGCAAGTGACATGGAACATATCTAGCAGTTCTATCATAATAAACCAAAGGCTACTATGAAACCGAACAGTATATAAATGAACGTCAAAGTGAGTATACACATGTAGTTTTAAAATAGTCTAAGCAGCTAGAAAGTAAACCAGAGTAGTTATAAAGTAAACTAGAGCAAGAAAAGAAACAATTATAGCAGTTATGAAAGTAACCTTAACTTATGTGTATACACACACAAACACATAAGCTAAGAGATCTGGAAAGAAGTAAACTCATTGTATAAAAGAGCCCATACTAATTTATACGATGAGGTCTTTATTTTATGCAAGGATGATATGCTATGTTGTGCAATGCAATGATGTAACTCACGCACATGACTCTGTACGTACAGACCTTTTGTTAGTTCCCTCTGTTCGAGTGTGTCAACTCAGGTACCCGATTGAGGCAAACAGGGCAGTGGATCGGGCTTGTCCACTTCTAGGCTTATGTCATACATATCCCAGCCAAAACCTTACGTACACCCCTAAGAACACACAGGGTATCTGTGTACTATTTGGTAAGCACCACCTCTATCCTGCTTTTCGAGTCTCTGCTTAGGTACACCCCATTGAGGCAAATTGGGCAGTAAATCGGGTCCTCCACTCCTAGGCCGGTATGACATCTCCCAGCCTAGACCTTACGTATTCCCCTAAGAACACATAGGGTATCCGTGTACTACTTGATAAAACAATGCCTCTAAGTGATACATCGAGCCTACCGCTCGTAGGACTAACCCATCCTTCTAAACCGAGCCTACCGTTCACAGCACTAAACCCATCCTTCTAATATACTGACCTTACTGCTCGCAGGACTTAACCCGTCCTTCTAGTATACCGAGCCCACTGCTTGCAGGACTTACCCCGTCCTTCTAATATGCTGATCCTACCACTCGCAGGACTTAACCCATCCTTCAAATATACCAAGCCTATCGCTCGCAAGACTTAACCCATCCTTACTTGAGCAATACTAATCCATCCCAAATTTGGGTTTGGGATTATCCTATCAAGTTCTCATATTTAAACAACTCTTGTCTACCGTTTAGTTGTACTTAGAAGTTTAGGGTGAATCCCGGACTTCCTGAGGGTTACCCGGTGAAGGACTTACAGCGGTACTAGGGGATGCGATGGTGGCTGAATCCCAAATCCCCCTTTCCAGGATTTTTACTCTTCTTGGTGGCTACCCATTCTTATATGCCCACTTGCTCTCTAACTGCTTTACAGTCCTAAGATGGACTAACAGTTTGACTCGGCAGACAAGTGCCGGTGATCAATTGAGCACTGAACCCTGCCTTCCCAAGTGACCGGCTATTTCTGTGTGTTATCTCTCAATCACAACTTATACCTCCTGCTGGGTCACTCCTTACCTACTTAAGATCCCAATTCATACATCAACCACACTTATAATTGCTAACGGTTCAATCCTCTTATCATATCATCGTAATCCCGAATTCATGGTTTTACTAAACACACAACCCCTTTCTTCTAATAAATGTCACTAATGGTTAATCCTTTAATCAATCTATGACTTCATAATGATCAATGAGTTAATAATTCCATAGGTGATGGTCTGGAGTGGTCTAAATCACATAAATCAGTTTTTACTATTTGCAGACCGGTTTGCCTTTAAGTGAAATCACGTGCCCTACAAGATTGACTATATGAATACTAACTAAGCATGAGATTATTTTACTTCCAGAGACTCGTATTAATATCAAAGGTCTATGTATAAATTTCTATGATATTCCAGCAATAATAAATCAGTAATTAATTTCTCAAGTCATGAGTCCAGATACTACTTTGTGAAGGAAGCATGAAGTTTACTCAAAGATTAATTCTAATAAAATTACCATAGCTTCATACTGATATAAAAGGACCTTGTGCAAGATTTCATAACATTTCGGTATCATTAATTCAGGGAATTAATTTCTCAAATTATAGGTCCAAATACTACTTTGTAAAGGAAGTATGGAGTTTACTCAGAGATTAATTATAATAAAATTACCATATCTTCATACCGATATAAAAGGACCTTGTACAAAGTTTCATAACATTTCAGTATCAGTAATTCAGGGAATTAATTTCTCAAATTATAGGTCCAAATACTACTTTGTGAAGTAAGTATGAAGTTTACTCAGAGATTAATCTTAATAAAATTACCATAGCCTCATAATGATATAAAAGGACCTTGTATAAAATTTAATAACTTTTCAGTATCAGTAATTCAGGGAATTAATTTCTCAAACTATAGGTCCAATTACTACTTTGTGAAGGAAGTATGAAGTATACTTAGAGATTAATTCTAATAAAATTACCATAGCTTCATACTGATATAAGAAGACCTTGTACAAAATTTCATAACATTTCAGTATCAGTAATTCAGGGAATTAATTTCTCAAGCTATAGGTTCAATTTCTACTTTGTGAAGGGAGCATGTTGTTTGCTCAATGATTAATTCTTACAAAATTCCCAGAGCTTCCTACTGATATAAAAGATCTGTATACAAAATTTTATAACAATCCAGCAACCATAATTCATGGTATTAATTTTTCAAGTTATAAGCTCAATTTCTACTTTGTGATGAAGTATGTCATTTACTCAATGATTAAATCTAACAAAATTCTCAGAGCTTCCTACTGATATAAAAGATCTATATACAAAGTTCTATGACAATCCAACAACCATAATTCATGGTATTAATTTTTCAAGTTATAAGCTCAATTTCTACTTTGTGAAGGGAGTATGTCATTTCCTCAATAATTAATTCTAGCAAAATTCTCAGAGCTTCCTGCTGATATAAAAGACCTTGTGCAAAATTTCATGACATTTTGGTAAGCTTTGATCCTATAATTACTCACATGGGGTCTATGTGACCAAATCACATGAAATCAAGTTTCCTAGGGAAATTAACCCAAAGGTTGATGAGTTTCACTATAGAGTATTGTCCTATGGTCCTAAGTGCGTGCTTTAAATTTTATGAAGGTTGACCAAGGGAAAACCTTAAAATTCTCATGTAATTCTAACACTACATGGTAATGTTATCTTAACCCAAATTTCCCTTGCACATGCATATGGAAGAACCAACATGCATAGGTCCAAATGACCTTAAATTTTAACCATGGACTAAATTAGATCTGATTGACAGGCTACCCAAAGCTTGGGTCCATTTGAGTTGATTTTCACATGTAATTCTAATACAACATGGTTATACTATACGCACACCAAATTTCCCTTACACATGCATGTGGAATGAACCAACATGCATAGGTCCAAATGACCTTAAATTTTAACCATGGACTAAATTAGATCTGATTGACATGCTACCGAAATCTTGGGTCCATTTGAGTTAATTTTCACATGTAATTCTAATAAAACATGGTTGTGTTATATGCACACAAAATTTCCCATACACTAGCATGTGGAATAAACCAACACGCAAGAATCCAAATGACCTAAAATTTTAACCAGAGGCTATTATATCATAACCAACCTCCCAAAGGAGATTTGGAGTGATTTGAGTCCAAATCTCCCATATTATACACTCTATATTATTTATTAAATCTCTCCCAAAACTTTAGAAGAATGTGCCCCAAAATTTTTGATTTTTGGGCACATAGTAGATCTAGGTTGCATACATACATGGTTAAATTTTCAGCCTCATATCATCTACTATATAAAAGTTATTTACAATTTAAGATCTGTCCTTCTCTAGAAAACAACCTTACTAAATCTGACCTACAGATAGTTGTAGGGCACCAAATGATGTGCTCTCACTTCCTACAGATAGTGCACACAAAGGCCTACAAAAGTTGTCACTGCCTACTTTTCCTTTTAAGGCTTCTAAGGGCCTCAATTTTTGAGTGCAACAGATCTATTTCACTATGGCCAAAACAACCTTTAGTGTGACCTAAGTGAAGGTTTTTCTATGGCTCATTAAATCATGAATCTACTCATATGCAAGGATCTAATTGAACCAAAAATTTTACCAGTGACTAATATATATATTACCAACCTCCCAAAAGAGATTTGGAGTGGTTTGAGTCAAAATAACCTATAATATGCACCATACATGATTTATTTAATTTATACAAAAACTTTAGAAAAATATTCCCCAAAAATTCCCAAACTTGGGCAGGGGATGAGTTGGGCATGACTCATTCATGTCCAAAATTTCATCCTATTTTGGAGTTGTAGAACTCCAAAATCCACTAAATTCAACTTGGGTGTTATATGCACACCATTTCCAATACACTACACCTACATGCACATGGTAATTCCCAAATATGCACATGTCCATTTGGTCTAAAATTTTTACCAGACCCTTATTATGATAAGGCTAAGTCCTCAGCCCAAATTTGAGGTGATTAGGAGTCACTAGCCCCCATAATTATTACATGCAAGCTTAATTGAATTCTCAAATAAACTCTAGGAAAATTAATTTTAAAAATTCTCAAATTTATACCAGAGGTTTAATAGGGCATGACCCATGCATGCCCAAAAATTCAAGCTATTTGGAGTTGTAGAACTCCACAAATAAATTTCCAAAGATTTAAAGCACCCTATATACATGTTGCACTAAAACGGATGCCCAAGGTGCTACAGAGCTCCAAATCTAGAGTCAATTTCCAAAAATAGTAGACACCCAGATCTTCACTTTTCATGTTGGGCATTTTTTTCTGAATCATGGCCATTATTTTTCTATATTTAATTCTAAGTTCAGCATGATCTAGAGCACTTAAATAATTTTCATGAATTAAAAATTGTTGGTCTGCGTCTATCCGATCTCCCCAGATCAGACCGCAGGCAACCCGTCTTCTTCCCTGAGCCAACGGCTCAGATCGACCGTGCGTGGGCCATTTTCTCCCTTTTTTCTTGTGAGCTCCGGCGGTTTTCGGCGAAACCCTCCCACCACCAACTTCACCCGACATTTGGTCGTCTAATGGCAGTGGCCATCTGGCCTGAGGTTGCCCCCGACACCTTTCGATTTTCAGCTTGGGAAAAAATTTTCAAAACCCGATTAAGCTAATATAAGTGATGAATCCAAAGTGGAAAAGAGGGGGATACTAGCACTGGAGGAGGGGTTAGGGATTACATGCCTTATCTGAGCCGAATGATGGTAATTCCTTGATGGCCATGACCGAAATTCAAGATCCACCTCCTTGTTTGATCTTCCTCCTCAGTACTTGTCCTCCTCTGAAATCATGGTGCTTCTTCTCCTTAGCACATTCTCAGGCTAATGGGGGGGTCTAAATAGGGTCGGGGGAGGCTATATTCGTGGCAGCCATTAATTGCGATTTCACCAAGGCCAGCACCTCACTCAACCGCCACTGCTACAGCTCCAGCTCAGCAGAAAATTAGTGATCTCCTCAATTCCTGGCTAAGGGAGGGAAAATTTCAAACCAAAGTGCATTGGTTGAGGGGTTTCCATTAAAGTGGTCGGCCACCTCCTTTGAAATTCTCTTCTCCCCCTTCCACCAGCTGCCACCTCAGCAAAGTTCTGTTTGGATTTCTTGGGGATGCTAGAAGCAGTCCAAGAAAGGAGGGATGGTGGCCATGTGGCCACCAATCAATGAATCCTTCCTTGGATTCCCTCTTGGTGGTGGCCGGGCCACCAACATGCTGGACCCTCCTTGGGCCCAATTTACTCCTAGGCAATTCAGCCCCCTTGTGGGCTTGATTAGGTGCGGTTGAGCCTAATGGTTCTATGGTTGATCAAAGTCTAATGAGCTTGAGTATGGGTTTGGGCTCACTTGACTCAAATAGACCAAATTTGGACTTTTGAGTTTGGGCATGACCCAAGCTCACCCTAACCAATGTGTCTGACCTAAATTGTTGCCTTAGACCTTAATGGACCTATTCAAATAGGAATTAAGTCATGGTGGGGTCATATGGGGCTTATTTGCACATAATTACTCATAGAGGCAATTTGGGCATTTTGGTGATTTTGCCTTAATACTCCAAAATTGAATGCACACCTTAGTTTATTTAAGTCTCATATACTCCCCTTAGGGTTTAGGAAGGGTTGTGCAAGGTCAATTTGGCCAATTGAGGGCCAATTGAACCATATATGACAAAATTGTAATTTGGGGCAATTTGGTAATTTTGCCTAATTTCCAAAATTGCTTAATCCCAAGGGTCTAATGTGGACCCATTAAACTCCCTAAGTAATCTTGGAGTGTTATGGGTGATCAATTTGACTACTTATGACCAATTGAATGTCAAATTGGTGGAATTAGTTCATTTTGGTCAAATTGGGGCTTTTTGGTAATTGGCCAATTTCCCCCAAAATTGTCCCACCCTAATGGGTCAATGTTTCCCCACTAGTCTCTCCTAATGGTCATAGATTATTTGGTGTGATCAATTTGATCACGGTCAATTGAAGGTCAATTGAGGGGATTAGTTCATTTAGGTCAAATTGGGGCTTTTTGGTAATTGACCTAGTTTCCCAAAATTGATCAATTCCATTAGGTCCATTTTATCTCATTAGACTACCCTAGTGTTTAGGTAGGGCGTGGTGTGGTCAATTTCACCATACTCAGGCTAATTGAAGTTTAAATATCAAGTCTTAAGCCTTGGAGTCAAGTTTGGTTATTTGCACACCAAAGTGGTCTTCACCTATTCACCTTGGTTTTAGGGCCATTTTGTTCTCTTAGAGCAATTCCATGACCTTTTTATGGCAAAATGCATCTTAGGTGTCTAGTTGTTCTGGGGATGTTAAATACCACTCGCAGGACTATCTAGTCCTTCTTAGACAATACCGAGCATAGCGCTCGCAGAACTATCTAGTCCTTCTTAGACAATACCGAGCATACCGCTCGCAGGACTATCTAGTCCTTCGTAGACAATACCGAGCCTACCACTCGCAGGACTATCTAGTCCTTGTTAGACAATATCGAGCCTACTGCTCGCAGGACTATCTAGTTCTTCTTAGATAATAACGAGCCTACCGATTGCAGGACTATCAAGTCCTTCTTAGATAATACCGAGCATATCGCTCGCAGGACTATCTAGTCCTTCTTAGACAATATCGAGCCTACCGCTTGTTGGACTATCTAGTCCTTGTACAATTCTATCCCAAATTTGGGACGAGGTTTACATTATCAAATTCTCCTACTTAAACAACGCTTGTCTATCTTTTACTTATACTTAGAAGTTTAGGGTGAATCCTGGACTTCCCGAGGTCTACTTAGTGAAGGGCTCACAGCGGTACTAGGGAATACAATGGGCTGAAGCCTAAATCCACCTTTCCAGGATATTTACTCTTATTGGTGTCTACCCATTCTTTTATACCTGTTTCCTCTCTAGTTACTCCAAAATCCTAAGGTGGATTACAAATAGATCGGACAGACGAGTGTCGATGTTCAATTGAACATCAAACCCTACCTTTCTTAGTGACCGACTATTTTTGCATGTCATCACTTAGGTCCCAATTCATACATCAATCACACTTATACTTGCTAACGGGTCTTTCCTCACATCTCATGTCATATCATTCTCAATTCCCGAATTAATAGTTATACTAAACGCACCTCAATCCCTTTCTTCTAGTATATGTCACTAATGGTTAATCCTTTAATCAATCTATACCTTCATAATGATCGGGGGTTTAACAATTCTATGTGTGATGATCATATGGGGTCTAAGTCAAATATTCAATTTTACTATTCGCATACCCAATTGTCCTCAAGTGTGATAACATGACTTAGAAGGGAGACTACATGATCCTCTATCTAATATGTACTCAAACAAGATTCTAGAAGTTTTATAGATGATAAACTTCAGATTTTTCATTCTTTCCCTTTAATTAAATTATATTGTGCCTATAATTTAATTCCTTATATTTAAGATACTCATCAATTTGCACATGAAGTGTCAATTATCATGGCCCAAAGGGTCCAATAAATTTTGCAGAAGTTTGTATTGTTATCAAAAGTCTATGTACAAATTTCTATAGCATTCCAGTGTCAATAATTCAAGATATAAATTTCTCAAGTTATAACTCCAAGTTCCATATTGTGAAGGAAGTATGATGACCTCTCAATAAATAAATCTAATAAAATTTCTAGAGGTTCATATTGCTAACAAAAGTCTATGTACAAATTTCTATAGCATTCCAGTGTCAATAATTCAATATATAAATTTCTCAAGTTATAACTCCAAGTTCTACGTTGTGAAGGAAGTATGAAGATTATTCAGTAATTAAATCTAACAAAATTCCGAGAGGTTTATATTGCTATCAAAAGTCTATGTACAAATTTCTATAACATTCGAGTGTCAATAATTCAAGATATAAATTTCTCAAGTTATAACTCCAAGTTCTACGTTGTGAAGGAAGTATGAAAATTATTTTGTAATTAAATCTAACAAAATTCCCAGAGGTGCTATCAAAAGTCTATGTACAAATTTCTATAGCATTCCAATGTCAATAATTCAAGATATAAACTTCTCAAGTTATAACTCCAAGTTCCACATTGTAGAGGAAGTATGATGGCCTCTCAATAAATAAATCTAACAAAATTTCTAGAGGTTCATATTGCTAACAAAAGTCTATGTACAAATTTCTATAGCATTCCAGTGTCAATAATTCAAGATCTAAATTTCTCAAGTTATAACTCCAAGTTCTACGTTGTGAAGGAAGTATGAAGATTATTAAGTAATTAAATCTAACAAAATTCCCAGAGGTTCATATTGCTATCAAAGATCTATGTATATATTTCTATAGCATTCCATTGTCAATAATTCAAGATATAAATTTCTCAAGTTATAACTCCAAGTTCTACGTTGTGAAGGAAGGAAGTATGAATATTATTCAGTATTTAAATCTAACAAAATTCTCAGAGGTTAATATTGCTGTGAAAAGTCTATGTACAAATTTCTATAGCATTCCGGTGTCAATAATTCAAGATATAAATATCTTAATTTATAAACCCAAGTTCTACATTGTGAAGGAAGTATGATGACCTCTAAATAAATAAATCTAACAAACTCCCAGAGGTTCATATTGCTATAAAAGGTCTATGTACAAATTTCTCAATTTATAACCCCAAGTTCTACATTATGGAGGAAGTATGATGATTATTTAGTAATTAAATCTAAAAAAATTCCCAGAGATCTCTGGTGGTATCATAAATCCAAATGTCCAATTTCATGCAGCTTGAAGTTTATTAGCTTACCTAAATGTGGGGTGAAGTAAATTGGGGGTAATTGAATGGACAAATTTCCAATCTGGCCTCTTTTAAAAATAAAAGTATAAGAATAGCCCCTATTTCATAAACATTCCCAGAATAGCCCCTATTTGTTGTATTTGCAGGCTGGCTGGCCCGGGTATAGTACCTGTCAGGTGATTAACCAGCCAAACATGGATTTTTGTGGGTTATGATTAATGATTAGGTTGTTGAGGGAAAAAAGGATGATTATAATGCATGAGTTTTTGTACAGTATAACAAAATTTAGTCCCAGACTGCTTGCAGGTTTTTTTTACATGTGTGAGAGCTTATAAAATAAATCATATGGCCTTAAAACAATTCACACAAAAACCTGATGCACAAATCTCGCACACCGCTATAGGCGGTAGCTCGACTGCGGCACGAAACGGTAGTTTACCGATCGTTCAAGTAATATAAAATTTGGGAGTGAATCAGTAAGTATCGATCTCGGAAGGAACACAGTAAGGTGGAGTTTACAATCGAGGAAGGACTTGAGATCGAAGTCCTTTATGTCGGATGGATGCGGAAACGGGGGGTTTTGGATTGTGGAAATAAAATAAAAGCTATCAACTACTCCTATGCAATGCCGCTATGCAATGCTTCGCTTGGCGGGATGGAGACTATGCAGGCCTTGAGGGCGCTGCGTCGCAAGGGCGGATGGACGAGTAGGCAAGCGGAATCGAACTGTTCGGGCCTTGAGCGCACTGCTTCGTTGGGCAAATGGATTACACTGGCCGCTATGCCACGCTTCGCTAGGCGGATGGAAGAGTAGGCTAGCTGATGGAGTGGAGAGAACGGTGGAATGAGGGTCGCAAGCACCTCTTCGCAAAGCACACCACTAACAATTGTTAGGGCGGCACAACACAACTAACAATCCACACCACAAGGCACACCTAATGAACATATAACAAGATTACTCAATCACATAGACATGATTTCATACTAATGTTAACCAATTAAAGTACACTTCATCAAACATATAAGAAATCTAACTAAACTATCAACTACAAGAGGAGGTGAGTGTGCGAAATCGACCGACTCCGAAGTCTTGTTGAGGATTCACGGAAGGAATCGTCGGGTTGTCAATCCGCGTCCAAGCTCGGTCCTCAACTGCGTCCGGGGTAGAGAGAGCTGTCACTACTCTCCAATGGACCCGTCTTCTTCGTGTCACGAACCGGTGGAATGATCACAAGCTGCTCCGATCTTGAATGTGAGAGCTAGGTTGACTCCCTTCTTGAAGCTCTTGGATGAAGGAGATGGCCGAGAGGAAGCTCCGGCGAAGATTTGGCGTTGAAAGCTTGCCCGGAGCTCCTCCTTAAGGTGGGCGGAGCTGGAGGGGTCGGAACTCCCTGAAATAGGCGGAAAATGGCGGACTGGAAGCGATCCGACCTAAAATCGCGCTTGCCTATTTATAGGCGGAGCAGGAAATAAACATCGCGCACGATCAGGCGCATGACCAATGGTCGTGCGCGAAGGAATGCCTCTGATCGTGCGCGAAGAACCTGTAGCATAGTCCCGGACTGCAAAATAGTGCATGGTCAGTGGCGCACGACCAGTGGTCATGCGCGAAGGAGGCCAACGATCGTGCGCCGACGCTCGATCTGGGAAGGGAATTAACGCACGACCAGTGATCGTGCGCCTGGTCATGCGCGAAGGAAAACGCACGACCAGTGGCTTTTTGACCGAAAATCCCCCAGAACCCATCCCGAGTGTCGCACAACCCTTGGACCTGCATGAAAATATACTAGATCACAGAAATACATGAAATCACACCAAGATGGGGCATAAATGTGCACTAAGCAATGAAATGGGCAACGTGATCAAATAGAATTGAATATAGGCCTAAAGTGAAGTGCAAGTGCATGAAAACTAGCCCAGATGAGTCCAGAAATCACTATATAAACTGGACTCATCACACCCCCAGACTTACCTGTTTGCACGTCTCGAGCAAACACATCCTAAGCAGGCGGGGAAAAAATAAATAGCTAGCTTAAAATTACACCGAGGAGTACCCTGCGAAGTCGCATGCCCAAGTGCATAGAGAAATAGTAGATAAGGTTTCTAATTATACCCATAGTTTATATATTTCTAATGGAGTAAATAATTATTACTACTACTCATAAAAGTGAATCACGGTGAATCAATCGGTCACGCATACGGGGAAAGTAAAATACACGCTGAGATGAGCATTGCCCAGGCAGGGGTTTGGGACAAACTCCACCGAAATCCATCGGTGTCGGAGACCATGAGCTCGCCCGGTCACATTCTCTCCATGACACTAGATTAGTTCAGAGCGTGAGTCGGTAGGACTTAAGGTTTCTCATGGGTCTTGGGTTACGGTGAGGTAAACAATGATAAACAGGACGGCTTAAAGCACCTAACCCAAATGAGCTTAAACAATAACTCTATCCCCGCAGCAACTAAAACACGCGGATCCACCACACCCCCAGACTTGGATTTGAACGCATGGGTGAGTACACCGCCTACTCCAAAATACATATCTCAAAGAGATTTTCAATTTAACTCCTGCTCATTTTTCTTTTCCCTTTTTTTCATTTCTTTTTCGAATTATATATTTTTTAGATTCAGCAAATGTTCAAGGGAGTACAACCACATCTCCAAATTTAACATCACCACATCAACATTCCAAAATACAAATTTGAAAACAGCTAAAGCTCAGCTTTGGGTATATGACTAGGATCGGCTTTTTGGTTTTGGTGGAATAAAATGTGGGGCTGAATCAAAGGGATGGGGTAGGCACAAATGGGCTAACGAGGATAAGATATCAGGATTGGCTCAAAAGCTCAACCGGGCCAAAATGATGGCCTACGTCATTCTTGCGCAGCAGAATTATCCTATGTCAATGTTTCAAGAATCGCTTGGGGCGAGTTCTTAGTCACCGAGAAAGGTTATCCTTCCTTCCGGCTCAAGCAATACACGTCTAGCGATAATTTACACACACCCATATGCTACCTTTTGCTTCAAACCGGATTCACCATTTGAGTAGAGCAAACATTATTTACACTAATAGAAATGTATAAGACTAATAGTATAAAAAGGAATCTAATCTACACAAATCTCTATGCTCACAAAAGCATTAGACTAGGAACACCGGAGTCAACATTTTACTCCACTGTATAATTTAAAAGCCAGCACAATGATTTGCCTGAACCTTACTCAAGAAATGAGTTTAGCTTGCGGCACGCAAACAGCTAAGCAAACGCACAAGTGGGTGCAAGTGGTGTGTGATGCAATGATATGAACAAAATAAATCAATAAAAGCTTCTAGTATGCATATGCAGTGTGCACGTGAGCGGGTAAACACAACTACTCCCCCCCCCCCCCCCGGACTTAAACTATGCATTAAGATATTCTAAAACAAAGTTAGGGGAAGAGGGTACCCAATGCTCAGCAAGTGAGCATACCAGAAGACGCGTGTAGAACAAGACCAGGCCGCACCTCCACCGTACGAAGAATCACGACCACCGCCTTCCATAGGAATGACCTGCAGGGGTGAGCTCCGCAAAAACACAGGAAAGTAGAAAAACTAAAACTGAATTGAAATTTAACTAACTATTCTACTTAATGAAAAATACAATGCAAGAAAAATAAGATAAGTACTGGGTTTATTGTCTTCCCAGCATGACTTATTTGGCATTTGTACAGTTCTAGCTTATAGGCCTATGGAATAAAAAGTGCGCAGGTAACTGTTCCATCATCCGTTTCGGTGGTCGATACCGATACGGCGATAAAACAGCTACCCCTCTACCTGTATAATAATACATGCGCAGCACAGGTAGAGGAAATAGGAAATAAGAAGAGGAGGAGGCCTGGTCCTCACTCATCTCACCACAAAATAAATCCTTGCCTAGCAAGGTATCGTCTTCAGGGCGACAGCAGGAGGAAAAGGCAATGAATGAGGCTTCCTCTATGGAGGGGGGGTCAACCTTCTCATATGAGAGGATACACTCATCATTGACTTGAGCAGAATGCTCCAAATCCTCCTGAAGTACCTGCGAAAACACAACCTGCACAGGCTCAGATATAGAAGAAAGGGGGTCAAGAAATAAACGAGAAGAAGAACATAAATAACAATCAAGCGGAGGAGTGGTCCCGGACTCACTCCCAATAGGTTGGGAAAGTAAAATAATGTTTGCATTGTCATCAATGCTACAAGGCTCGGCGGGATCAACAAGGGCCATGCCTAGGATTTGGACTTTCTCCACCGGTGCTGAGGAAAGCTCCTCTTCACCTAGAAGGTTGTCCTCCTCCATAGGAGTAGGCACACTACATAGATCGCCAGCTTCATCTTGCGACACATCATCAACAATGTCGTCGGAGACGAGCGTAGTAGAATGCACAACAGGGGAAGGAGCAGTGCTTGAATAAAAGTCAAGCACTGATTCCTCACAAAGAATCAAATCTACGCTAGGTGATGGATGTACAGGGGAGATGGGCTCAGTCATGTCAGTGCCCAGATCAGCCACACATCTGGTGGCTGTGTCCGCATCATACCATTCACAAGATGAAGGTGACACAGACACATAACCGAATGTTGAAGGTGTGCTGCTGGAAGTAGGACTCGGGACAATCTGGATATCCGGCTCGTCATCCTCGTCCAATTGGCAAAGATAATCAGCACAGTCCTTCAAGGCATGATCCATGCTCTGACAAAACAAGCACTGCCTTACAGGCTTCTTTGGCACAGCGGGTGCTGAAGCCGAAAAGAAATATGACGGTAAAGGCGCAGCAGAATAGCCATTAGACCTCCGCGCAGCATATGGAGTACCAGACGAAGTCGGTGCTCCATATGATGGGGCAGGAGTGCTAGGGCCATTATCTCCTGTTGGACATCTATCACTAGCATGAGAGATATCTCCACAAAAATGGCAACGAATGTTAAATGATGCCCACATAGTATGGAGATAGCAAGATTCAAAATAAAGACACTATTGTGCAAACTATTACACCTAACAGTAATTTACTAAACAACCTAATTAAAAATAGGAAAATAGAATAAAAAGAGCTGAAATAAAAATAAACGACGCAATTTACAAATGGAAGGGCTTCTCTCTCAGATTCTCCCTCTCCAGAAAACTCACACGTCTGTGTTCCCCGGCAACGGCGCCAAAAACTTGATGCACAAATCTCGCACACCGCAATAGGCGGTAGCTCGACTGCGGCACGAAACGGCAGTGTACCGATCATTCAAGTAATATAAAATGTGGGAGTGAATCCCCAAGTATCGATCTCGGAAGGAACACAGTAAGGTGGAGTTTACAATCGAGGAAGGACTTGAGATCGAAGTCCTTTATGTCGGATGGATGCGGAAACGGGGGGTTTTGGATTGTGGAAATAAAATAAAAGCTATCAACTACTCCTATGCAATGCCGCTATGCAATGCTTCGCTTGGCGGGATGGAGACTAGGCAGGCCTTGAGCGCGCTGCATCGCAAGGGCGGATGGACGAGTAGGCAAGCGGAATCGAACTATGCAGGCCTTGAGCGCACTGCTTCGTTGGGCGAATGGATTACACGGGCCGCTATGCCACACTTCGCTAGGCGGATGGAAGAGTAGGCTAGCGGATGGAGTGGAGAGAATGGCGGAATGAGGGTCGCAAGCACCTCTTCGCAAAGCACACCACTAATAATTGTTAGGGCTGCACAACACAACTAACAATCCACACCATAAGGCACACCTCAAATGAACATATAACAAGATTACTCAATCACATAGACAAGATTTCATACTAATGATAACCAATAAAAGTACACTTCATCAAACATATAAGAAATCTAACTAAACTATCAACTACAAGAGGAGGTGAGTGTGCGAAATCGACCGACTCCGAAGTCTTGTTGAGGATTCACGGAAGGAATCGTCGGGTTGTCAATCCGCGTCCAAGCTCGGTCCTCAACTGCGTCCGGGGTAGAGAGAGCTGTCACTACTCTCCAATGGACCCGTCTTCTTCGTGTCACGAACCGGTGGAATGATCACAAGCTGCTCCGATCTTGAATCTGAGAGCTAGGTTGACTCCCTTCTTGAAGCTCTTGGATGAAGGAGATGGCCGAGAGGAAGCTCCGGCGAAGATTTGGCGTTGAAAGCTTTCCCGGAGCTCCTCCTTAAGGTGGGCGGAGCTGGAGGGGTCGGAACTCCCTGAAATAGGCGAAAAACGGCGGACTGGAAGCGATCCGACCTAAAATCGCGCTTGCCTATTTATAGGCGGAGCAGGAAATAAACACCGCGCACGAACAGGCGCATGACCAATGGTCGTGCGCGAAGGAATGCCTCTGATCGTGCGCGAAGAACCTGTAGCATAGTCCCGGACTGCAAAATAGCGCATGGTCAGTGGCGCACGACCAGTGATCGTGCGCGAAGGAGGCCAACGATCGTGCGCCGACGCTCGATCTGGGAAGGGAATTAACGCACGACCAGTGGTCGTGCGCCTGGTCGTGCGCGAAGGAAAATGCACGACCAGTGGCTTTTTCGACCGAAAATCCCCTAGAACCCATCCCGAGTGTCGCACAACCCTTGGACCTGCATGAAAATATACTAGATCACAGAAATACATGAAATCACACCAAGATGGGGCATAAATGTGCACTAAGCAATGAAATGGGCAACGTGAACAAATAGAATTGAATATAGGCCTAAAGTGAAGTGCAAGTGCATGAAAACTAGCCCAGATGAGTCCGGAAATCACTATATAAACTGGACTCATCAACCTCTAAATAAATAAATCTAACAAAACTCCCAGAGGTTCATATTTCTATCAAAGGTCTATGTACAAATTTCTCAATTTATAACCCCAAGTTCTACATTATGGAGGAAGTATGATGATTATTTAGTAATTAAATCTAAAAAAATTCCCAGAGATCTCTAGTGGTATCATAAATCCAAATGTCCAATTTCATGCAGCTTGAAGTTTATTAGCTTACCTAAATGTGGGGTGAAGTAAATTGGGGGTAATTGAATGGACAAATTTCCAATCTGGCCTCTTTTAAAAATAAAAGTATAAGAATAGCCCCTATTTCATAAACATTCCCAGAATAGCCCCTATTTGTTGTATTTGCAGGCTGGCTGGCCCGGGTATAGTACCTGTCAGGTGATTAACCATCCAAACATGGATTTTTGTGGGTTATGATTAATGATTAGGTTGTTGAGGGGAAAAAGGATGATTATAATGCATGAGTTTTTGTACAGTATAACAAAATTTAGACCCAGACTGCTTGCAGGTTTTTTTTACATGTGTGAGAGCTTATAAAATAAATCATATGGCCTTAAAACAATTCACACAAAATACAATTGCATATCTTTACCCAAGGATTTGCTCCCTCTACAACTTGTCTGCAGGTTAGATATTTAATATTTTAAATGTGTAGTTTTTTTTTGTTTTAATAGATATGAGTTATTAATTATTAATAAATGATTTATTTTTAAAAATATATAGATAGGAGTTATTTCTTTAATAGGACTTATTTAATATTTTAAATGATTATTTATTTAATATATATAGTTAATTCTTTAATGTTTAGTTTTTTGTTTTATTTCTATAATAATTAGATGTTTAGTTTATTTTTTGATTATAATAATTTTTTTAATTCAGTTATTTTGAGGTGTTATAATCATGTCTGATGGTGTTGATCAAAGAGCATATGATTGGTTGGTGGCTAGGGATGTTGAAAAATGGACTTTATTATATGATGGTGGCGCTAGATATGACACTATGACGACAAATGCGAGCGAAAGTTTCAATGGAGTACTTAAATGAGCGAGAGGGTTGCCCATACAAGCACTAGTATCGACTACATTTTATCACTGTATTGCATTATTTCTTAAATGTGGTGAAGATGCGCTAAAATAGGAAAGTGATGCAGTGTCTAGATTTGTGCTAAAGTATTGACAATGCTAGGTAACCGAGAAGCATCTGCAAGAAATTTATGTAGGCCAGTCCAGATAAATCGCACTGAATTTTCATGCTACAATGACAAAAATATAGCGCATTGTGTACTGCTCACTGATGATGGACGCTCATACAGTTGTCATAATATGGTCTTATATCATGTCCCTTGTGCTCATTTGATTGCTTCACTTGCATCTATATGTTGTTCACATGAGCAGATGATATCAGATTTTTATACAATATCTTATTACAAAAATACGTACATCAGAAATTTTCATGGTATTCTAGATATTACAGGGTGGCACCATTAGACGCGGCATGAGATATTATTGAGCTTCAACCACCCACTTTAATACAAAGGACTGGATGCCCTCAAACTCATCGACATCATAATACAATGGATGAACATATTGATCGTAGTAATAGAAAATGTGGTATTTATAAACAATTGGGACACAATCGGGCAACATGCCCAGCAAATCTAGAAAATCGAAGGTAAGAATGTATTTGATTTTGAAATGTTTCTTTTAATTATCTAATACAATATTTATAATATTGTTTCTTTAAATTTTTTCCAGGTTTTATGGAGGGATGCACTAGATATAGCAAGAAAAAAAATCGCTGGGTGTTTTAAGATGTTTTGGATGATTTGTTTCTCAATCATTTTGTTTTAATTTTGCCGCTATTTGAGGATGCACTAGATGTGTATTTAGTTTATTTTGAGAATGTTAATGGGAATGACTTTTGGAATTAATTGCTCGCTATTTGTTTTAATGAGAATGACATTAGAATGGTTGTGACCGCCATCAAGAAAAAACACTAGTTTTGAACACTAGTTTTGAACATAAACGTGGATAAAGCTCCGTAGATGAACATAAATTTTAGAAAAAAATAATTCCTTGTTTTGACCGTTAGAAAAAACAATTTCGTTGGCATAAATTTACAAGGGTTGAACATAAATTTTATAATTATGAATGTAAATGCCAGCAGAACATAATATTCCGATTAATCATAACCCACAAAAATCCATGTTTTGACTGTTAATCACTCGACAGGTGTTGTACCCAGGCTCGTCAGCCTGTAAATACAGGAAAAAGGGGCTATTCCGGGAATGTTTATGAAATAGGGGCTATTCTTATACTTTCATTTTTAAAAGAGGCTAGATTGAAAATTTGTCCTAATTGAATAATCAATGAATAAGGGTCTATATTATTTCTAAAAATTCCACCAAAAATCTACATAGTGTAATCTCACTCTATTAAGTAAATCTTAGAAATTTGTAACTTTTCAGACTGTTTTGACCCTTAAAATAATCATCTAAGGTCTACGTGACAAATCACATAAATCCTAATTTCCAAGGGAAGTCAATCAAAAGGTTCATGATTTTCTCCAAGGGATATTATGTCATAACCCTAAGTGTATGTTTTAATTTTCATGATTGAAAAAGGGAATACCCTTCAATTCTCAAAACATTATAGCTTAAGAACCTTATTGATCACCTTTAAACACCTAAATTTTTGGCATGTGAATTTCACATACAAGATCCCAATTGGGCTCAACCTTTAACTAGGGCATATCCATTGTCTTATTATAATGCCACCCAAAATTTGAGTTAAGATAAGTTGATTTAATCAAGAAAATCTAGTACTACATGTAGTGTTATATGCACACAAATTTCCCTTACACATGCATGTGGAATACACCAACATGCAGAGGTCCAAATGACCTTAAATTTTTATCATGGACTATATTTGATCTAATTAACATGCCACCTAAGATTTGGGTCAATTTAAGTTGATTTACCCATGTAAATCTAGTATTACATGGTAGTGCTATATGCACCCAAATACACATGCATGTGGAATACAACAACATGCAGAGGTCCAAAAGACCTTAAATTTTTATCATGGTCTATATTTGATCTAATTAACATGCCACCCAAGATTTTGGTCGATTTAAGTTGATTTACTCATGTAAATCAAGTACTACATGATTGTGTTATATGCACACCAATTTCCCTTACACATGCATGTGGAATACACCAACATGCAGAGGTCCAAATGACCTTAAATTTTTACCATGGACTATATTTGGTCTGATCTACCATCAAGAGGAAATTTGAGTGGATTTGGGTTAACATAACCCTATATCTTGGCCATACAAGGAAAATGAAATGTTGAACAAAACTTTAGAAAAGTTTTGTCCAAAAATTGTGAAATTTGGGCAGAAGTTGTCTCTAAGCATATCTCAACCATATCCAAAATTTCTGCTCATGGTAGGGTTCAAATTAATGGAGATTAAAGATAATGTGACTAGGTCACCTTAAGGACATGTCCCACCAAAATGGGTGTCAAGGGAGCATTACTGCTCCAAATGACCCCAAACAAATTTCTAAATTTAGTTAAGATCATAAGCTACATATTTCATTCAGGGGACATTTTCTTTTGGGGTAACTAAGTGATTCCAATAAATTCAACAATGTGCTGATCTAAGTGCAACAGAAAATTTAATTTCCTGTATTAAAGATTTATGGACTGCGGCTATCCGATTTCCCCAGATCAGAAGACTTATAAATCGCCTCCTACCTTTAGCCAATGGCTAAGATTGGTTTTCCTGGGCCAATATTTCGAGCCCGATTCCGGCGAATCTAGGAGGTTTCCGGCGAAACCCTCCCGCCACCACCACCAATCGACATTTGTCCCTCGACTGGTGGTGTCTGATTGTCCTGAGGTGGATGGAGGAGGGCTCCAGCATCTTCAAATTTTTGGGTTGGAACATTAAAAATGAAAAATTTAATAGCATCATTGTTGTATTGATTTGGAAAAGGAAGAGAAGGGAAGCTAGCACAAAGGGAGGGGAGGAGATACCGAACCTGTATTGGACATGAGGTTGAGCTATTTCCCTTGGTGCCATGGCCGACCACCATGCTCGAGCTCCTTGATGATCTCCTCCATCAGTGCACAATTCATCTCCGAAACATGAGGCTTCTCTTCCTCTCAACAATTTGGAGTTAAATGAGATCCTCAGTTGGTATTGGGGAGGTGTTAAACAGGTTTGGCCATTAATGGTGATCTCGGCAATGTTGCCACCACCCTTTCCAGCCACTGCCAATGCTCCTTGTTGGCAAAAGAACTGTAGGGAATTAATCCCTGAGCTCAGAGAGGGCCTGGGGAAAGGGAATTGAGGCCAATTGTTGGCTCTTCCATGCAAGGCCATTAAAGTGGCTGGCCCACACCTTACCCCACTTGAATTTCACCCTCTACCCAGCTGCCACCTCACCCAGATCTATTAGGGAATTCATGGGGGAGCTGTGAGGAGGCTTTGGGGAGATGAAAGGCATGCCACGTGGCATCAATTCCATTAATCCCTCCTTTGTCTCATTCAAAATTGGGGGGAATTCTCTAAATTGACCCCTTGCATGTCTCCCCCAACTGAATTCAGAGGGCAAGGGATGTAATTAGGCTATTGGGCTACAGGGTGGGCCTTGAATCAAGGCCTTAGCCCATTGGGATAGACTTGAGCTTTCATTTCTCCTCTTTGGGCTTAGGTTTGACCGTGGTTGACTTTGGGGTTGGCTTGGTCAAAGTGATGGGTTGACTGGTCCCATATGTTGGTCTTGAGTCCCTTGACACCACCCAATGTTGATTGGGTCATGGTGATGCCCTAATTGAGTCAATTTAGCCATTAGGTGTGATTTTGACCAAAATTGGGGGAAAGTTGACTTTGGTCAAATTGGACCAATTGTTGACCACTTTATGGGGCTTTTGGGTCCATTGGGTCCCCTTTGATGTTATAAGACTAGGGGTGAAGTCAATTTCATGTTTTGGGGGTCAATTGGACCTATTGGTGAAGGATTGGCCTATGTGAACCTTAAGGGTACTTTGGTCAATTTGGGCCAATTGGTGACTCCATGATAGTGCTTTTGGGTCACTTGTACCCCAAATTAGGGTTTTTAATACTGTGGTTGGGTCAATTTGATCATGTGAAGTCTAATTGACCCAATTTAAGATGAATTGGCTAATGTTGACCTATTTTGACCTAGATTTGATTTGGTCAAATTGGCCAAAATTGGTGACCCTATGATGGGGCCTTTGGGTCACTTGGGTCTCTCTTAGGGTTAGGGACCTATTGGTAAGCTCAATTTGAGTTGGTGAGTCCAATTTGAAGTAAATTGGCCAAGGTTAACCTCTGCACTTTTGGGGTGCTTATAACAATTTTCCTAAGTCCAAGTTGACATAGGGTCATTCCATGACCTCTATTCACAACTTCAGCCCTGACTCTAACCCAAGGATTCTAGAAGGAATAGGGATGTTACATTAACCCTTTAAACTCACCATTCATATTGTTAGCGCCATCATATCCTTGTCCACGCAACTTTGAAATATTAAGGCCATATTTCATAAATAAACTATCAATATAAGTTCTTAGAGATAATGCAGAAGTATTAGATACATGAACAAAACCAAGAAGACACTCTTAATCATGTCTTTGGAATCCACATATCATAATACAACAGACATATACTCTTTGTTGACACATCACAAGTTACTTCCACTAAAATTGTAAAACAATCTTCTCCAATATCATGAACAATTCATTTTGTTTTCTCCATTAAAATTACTTATACTATTTCCTTTTTAATCTTTTGTGATACAAGTTGAAAATTGTTAGGATCATTTTGTAAGACAACTGACTTGTGATGCAAGAAATTCCAGTAGCTCGAGGATGTTCCCTCGATTAATAGACTCTTTAGTCTCATTATGACCACGAAAGGATAATCCTTGACGTAAAAGAAATCTAACACAATCAATCGATGTAAATAAATGAGCACGATAGATGGAACCGACTCCCCCGCCCCACCCCCCCCCCCCCCCCCCACACACACACACGGTGAACTACAGTATGTAGCAGGGACAAAACTAGACAAATTCACTGTTAAACAGAGAGAATAGAAGCTCTTATCGTCTGGCCTCCTCAAGTCCTCACTGCTCAACGCATCGTCGACCTCACCCAAGATGTTGATGGCTAGGTGTATTCACTCTAGAACAATAATGGCTAAATAGAAATGTAATATCTAGTTGCCAACCAAAATCACCTAGAGGGGGGTCAATAGGTGATAACTGCGACTTTTGCGGAATTGAAAATCTTGAAAATAAAGAACGCACAGAAAGCAAATCACAATCACAGACGACACAAGAAATTTATAGTGGTTCCCCGTTCTTGGGTACTCCACTTGCCGGCCTCGCCAATCTAGCACCACAGCTAGACTTGACTACTTCACTAAATCTCGGATCAAGAACGATCCTACAATCCTCAGAGTTAAAACTCTTACAACTCGGAGATCAAACTCCTACAAACTCAGAGATAACCTTCTCTTACAACTCGGAGAATGCCTCTCCTACAACTCGGAGAACAATCTCTCCTACAATCAAATGTAAATTTAGATTGAAACAATACTTAACGAATCATGATCAGTTCTGAATAATTTGATGATGATCTTCTTCCTTCTTGAGATAGAAATGGCTTCGGCTTGATGTTGAAGAAGAAGAATCAAATTGGCACAAATCAGATCTTCTAAGGTCTCGATCGATACAACGAAAACAGGACGAGTGAGGCGATGATCGATCGACCTTTTTCTTCCACTTGGAGACGAAATCAGATAACATTCGATCGAACTCCAACAATGGCGATGCACGGCACTAGACGACGATCTTGGATCAGATTAGGTTTTTGGAGAAAAGTATGAACTCTGATCTTCTACTTCGAATCATTAATTACTCTTTCTTAAGGAGCAATCATTATATAGATGAAGACCTAACGATTAACCTTAAAAACGAGGAAGGACGTCACGTCAATTTGACGGAAAAGACTTGTCGTCAAAAAGGAAAAACAAGGTTTACGAGAAAAGCTAGAACCAGACTTCTCGAGAGATCCAAGACTTCTCGAGAGAAACCGGCTAGTTCTCGAAAAACAGCTTTAGAAGAGAATACCAAAGAATTATGATAAAGCTTCTCGAGAGATAAAAGACTTCTCGAGAGCACAAGAAACTTCTCGAGAGATGAAAGACTTCTCGAAAGCTGAGCTGAGACAGACTTCTCGAAAACATCTGAAAAAGAAGTTTTCTCGAAAACTAAGGAGACTTTTCGAGATAACAAAGATTTCTCGAGAAATGAAAATAGCTACTCGAAAAATTCAACTTTCTCGAAAAAGACCTTTGAGACAACCCTTCTCGAGAAATAACAAGGACTTCTCGAGAGCATACAAGGACTTCTCGAAAAGTACCTTTACATCTCGAAAAATTTACTTAGGAAAAATTTCTTCCTTTTTCTCTAGACCAATGTTGTACACCTAAGCTTTGAATCTTTAATGTCTTGATCATAAAGTGTATCCCAATTGAGAGATCACACATGAGTCAACCCCATACCCCACACAATGAAGAATTACATTGCATGAGACTGTGCTTATTGACCCATTGTGACCTGACATTGGTCTACACTTAGCAATGTGAACCTGCAAGAACATTACTAGAAAAATATATCAAATACACAAACAATTCAATCTTGGTTCAAAGTTGACTTTCTACAAATCAAGGTTATTGTGGATACAAAACCCAACAATCTCCCCCTATTTGTAGAAGTCAGAACCCTACTTACCAAGATGAATTGTATCAAAAATATACTTGAAAGAACATTAAAAACAATATCTAAATATAAGAACATGATTGTCACATCAAAATCAAAAACTATACTTAGATTTAAGATTGTCTAATGAATTAATGTTCACACAGGCATATAGAAATAAAGTTTTAAAGATCCTAAAAAAAACTTGACTTCAGATATCTGCCTTTTTCTTTCTCAACATTTCTTGCCTTTCAAAATAAACATATGGCTTTGGATGATACTTAGGAGGAGCTTCTGGAGCTGTTGGATTGTTGTACCCATAATTCTTGAAATGGATTCTTCTCTTGATTTGACTTGTCTCATACTTTTTCCATTCAGAAGTGTTGTACAGATCAGAAGGTTTCACATTTCAATCTTCTACAAGCTTGAGAGAGTCAAGAATAATAATCTTTGAAACTGGACTCCAAATTTCTGGATAAACCTTTGCTTCATCTACCACTGCTTTGCCAGAACCTGCTGAGCTGGAGCCAGGAACAGATCTACTTGCAGAAGGTCCATCACCATATTTCCTTTTCCTAGAATAGTGAATTGAGGAGTGAGCCTCTCCAGAAGGATTAGCATCAAACTGCTCTGCTGGCCTTGGAGAAAATTGAGGAATTGAAGGAGCATCAGATTGAACTTGATCAAAATGAGGAGGAGGTTGAGCAGGGTCAATACCCAAATCAGGAAAGATTTCATGGTGGAGCCAAACAGCAGTATTAGAGGTGAAATCTTTTAACTCATTGACCTGCTCTTGGACACCTTGGGACAACTGCTCAAACCTATTAATCATATGTCTATGAAAATCAAAAAGAGTTTGATCCAGTAACCCAGTCATCTTCTCAGTTATACTGTCCTCCCCCTTTCTGACTTCTACAGATAGAGTTTGGAGAATAGAATCCTTAAACTGTCCAACCTCATCAATGATCTTAAAGGCATTTTCCTCTTCCTTTGAAACCATGTACTCTTGGGTTTTTCTGACTTGAATCACTTTTGCAAGAACTGTGGCTACACTTTTGATGGTGTGATCAATGGCCTTTCCTCCCTGAATAACAACTTCTTTCATTTGATCTGAACTGGTTTTGAACTCTTTCAACTTCTTGGCCATTTCCTTTTCAATATCAGACAACCTTGCATGAACTTCTTTGAAGGAGTAATCTATTTTGGCACTTTGTCTTTGAAGCATTAATTCAACTTTACCAAGAATTGTACTTTCATCATAAAGAGATGGAGGAATAGGGGCTGGAAGAACTTCCTCTGGTATATCTCAATAATAATTGAACTTTGGAGCTTCACAGGAGATATGTTGATTCTCTCATTTTCTTCATCAACAGGTTTTTCCAGATCATCCTTGTTTGTTTCTAAGCAACGCTCTTGCTCCCCCTCAATATGTATTGGGGGAGGAGATGAACCATGCACTGAAGCATCATCTACTTCTAGATTAAAATCATAGTCAGCACCTAACCCAGCCATGTGGTCACTAGTGCTAAGCACATCATCAGCACCCTTTAAAATTTCACTTACCACCTCTGCTATGGTGAAATCAACACTGTTATTATCCATAACTGGAGGAGGTGAGAAGTGATCAACTTGTTCTTGAGAAAGAAAAGTGTCTTCCATAGGAGTATCTGACAAAACTTGAGCATCTGGGATGGATTGATTTTTGGAAGGAACTTGATCTGTGACAACTTGTTCTGAAGGATCCTGAGCTGATGGAGAAAGAACTGTGTTTGTTGGAGGATGAAGACTTGGCTCTGCTGAGGGAATGGTGTCTTGTGGAGCTGGAGATGGAGATGGATCTGGAACTGAACTGTGTTGCTGAGCTGGAGGTGGAGCTGGGATTGTTAGTATTTCTGGAGGAGGAGAAGTAGGAGCTTCATACTCTGGTGCTGAGTGAGCTGAAGAAATGGGTTCCCCCTGGAGACCTGCATCTGCAGTTGGCTTAGTAATCCTGATGTTCCACCTCTTCATTGTGACAACATCTACCTTCTTCAAATGATGTATAATAGCTCCTCTGGACATGTCAAACACATCTGGATTAAGCTGATTTAGATAGAGTGACAGAATCCTTGCAAAATTTGGACTTATGATGCTTTCTTTAATCTTATTGAAAAGAAAATCTGCCCAACTGAAACTTTTTCCACAAATCACTATTGCTACCAAGCTGAAAACATCTGAAGAGACATGACCCAGGCTGCCAGTATGACATAGTAAGACTTTTGAAATTATGTCCACTAGCAATTTTCCAACATCATTCATCTTTTGTCTACGAATAGTTGATGTTCCTTTATCTAACCCACAAAAGATTAGGGCATGAGCCCAATCCTCATTACTTAGAGTATCCTCAATTTCTATCAAGGGAACTTTCAAATACTTGGAAAGAGATTTTGGATTTATCTTGATCTTGAAATTTCCAACACTTGATTTCATCCTATTTCCGTTTTGTGCACTTTTATATTGATAAACAAATCCTCTACTTCTCTAAACAGAATTCGACATTGATATTCTAGTAAGAAGGACAGACCAGCTGCGTCTAGAAGATAAAATAGGTTTTGAAACTCATCTGAAATCGATTGAAGACCTTCTCGCACAAGTTCACTGCCGACACCGATCTTAGGTTTTCCTGAAGGAGCCATTGATCGAGAGGAGAACTTGAACTGTGGGCTGGAATGAGAGAAAATCCGTCTGAATTCGAACTGGAACGACGATTTTGCGAAACAAGAAGATGAAACATTGGCGTTTTTCGAAAGGGGATGGAAGAACCTCGCATGAACATTTAATTCATTTCGAGACTCTATATATCGTTTGGTTTGATGTGACAATTAATTTGGTTTTAATTAATTTAAAGAAAATGAAATACACGCGTACCTGGCTCTTCATATTCTCGAATATTGAAATTAAAGTTTTCGAAAAGTATAAGACATTTCTCGAGAGGTTGTTAAAGTTCTCGAGAAGTCTCAGAACTCTGCCGATCTTCTTCCGAAAGAGCATTTCTCGAGGGATAACCCATTTCTCGAGAAGTATAAACTTATTTTTCGAAAAGTGTCTTCAGTTTTCCGAAAAGTTTTAGCTCTATCCATATTCATAAACAGCAAGTCATTTCTCGAGACATTAACCACATTTCTCGAGAAGTTTTAATGATGACTTGGATTTTTCTTCTTTGCAAAAGATAAACCTGTAATTTATTTTAGAACATAAAATAAGATAAAACTTTAAGAAAATTCACTTATCTTCTTCTCTTCTCCTTTGTTTGACCATTATTCCATGTTGAGCATCCCAAGTTCTGTCTTGAAGAAAGAGAACTTAGTCTCCTCCAGTGGCTTCGTGAATATATCTGCAATTTGCTTATCCGTAGGGACATAGCTTAAGTTGATATCCCCATTCTCCACATGTTCTCGGATGAAATGATATCTTAACTCGATATGCTTTGTCCGACTGTGTGAGACTGGATTATTTGCTATAGCAATTGCACTGGAGGATTCACAAAACATTGGAATATTCTTTATCTTCAAATTATAATCTTGAAGCTGATTTCTTATCCAAAGAAGTTGTGCGCAACAACTGCCTGCAGAAATATATTCTGATTCGGCTATTGAAATTGCAACACAATTTTGCTTCTTGCTGCTCCAGGAGATAAGCCTTCTTCCGAGAAATTGACATGTTCCGGAAGTGCTTTTTCTGTCGTCTCTACTACCTGCAAAATCTGCATCTGAATAACCAATTAGCTCGCTATCATTACTTCTTGGGTACCATAAGCCAAGATTTGGTGTACCTTTAAGATATCTGAAAATTCGCTTTGCAACGGTATAGTGAGATTCCTTAGAGTTCACTTGATATCTGGCACATACACATGTAGAAAACATTATGTCAGGCCTACTAGCAGTAAGGTAGAGCAGAGAGCCAATTATGCTTCTGTACTTGGTTTCATCAAAAGGTTTCCTTTTCTCATCCTTGTCCAGAGACATAGCTGAGCTCATTGGAGTCCTCATAGAGGTTGCACTCTCCATTCCAAATTTCTTAATCAACTCCTTGGTGAATTTTGTCTGTGAGATGAAAATTCCATCTTCAGATTGTTTCACTTGAAGTCCTAAGAAATATTTTAGCTCTCCCATACTGCTCATTTCAAACTTTCCTTGCATGAGTTTTGAAAACTTTTTGCAAATATTGTCGTCCGTAGAGCCAAAAATGATGTCATCGACATAGATTTGCACTAGCAAAATCTTGCCTTTTACTTCCCTAAGAAATAATGTTTTATCTATCTTTCCTCTTGTGAACTTGTTCTCAAGAAGAAAATTAGACAGCGTCTCATACCAAGCTCGAGGAGCTTGTTTTAACCTATACAAAGCTTTTTGTAGTAAGTAAACATAATTAGGATGTTCAGAATCTACAAAACCCGGAGGTTGTTCAACGTATACTTCTTCTTTTATGTTACCATTCAGAAAAGCTGACTTAACGTCCATTTGGTATACGGTGAAACCTTTGAATGCAACATAGGCTAAGAACATTCTGATTGCTTCAAGTCTTGCTACCGGAGCATAAGTTTGATCGAAGTCGATCCCTTCTTCCTGTCTATAACCTTTTGCTACAAGTCTGGCTTTGTTCTTTATAATTGTTCCATCCTCATCCAACTTGTTCCTGTAAACCCACTTTGTTCCAATAATATTTTTATCCTTGGGTTTTGGAACTAGTGTCCACACCTTGCAATGCTTGAATTGATTTAATTCTTCTTCCATTGCAATTATCTAGTGGGGGTCTTCATTTGCTTCTTGAAACTTCTTCGGTTCAACCTGTGAAAGAAAACTTAAATGCATATTTTCGTTAGTAGTACCTCTTCTTGTTCTAATTCTGACTTGAGGTTCTCCTATGATTTGATCAATAGGATGGTCTCTCATGTGTCTGAACTCTAGGTTCCTTGCATCAGTTTGAACATTTGGAGCATCATTTGCTACTTGAATGTCTTCTTCCACTTGTACTGGTTCTTCATCAATATGATCTTCTTCTTCATTTGTGATTGGGGAAGAGATCTTGACGAAGGTTTGAGCATCAACTTTGA
Organism: Dactylorhiza incarnata; assembly: GCA_033032865.1. NCBI lineage: Eukaryota > Viridiplantae > Streptophyta > Magnoliopsida > Asparagales > Orchidaceae > Dactylorhiza > Dactylorhiza incarnata. The sequence goes on along the minus strand of JAWHQI010000010.1, from coordinate 11,092,476 downwards.
CTGGCTCATCCAAGCTTATATCTTGTGTCTTTGAACCTGTACCTTCCATAGAAGCACTAGAAGAGCTGCTATGTAACAAGCTCGTTTCATCAAATACAACATTGATAGATTCTTCTACAACCAGGGTTTTCTTATTAAATATTCTATAAGCTCTACTATGGCTGCTATAGCCTACAAAAATACCTTCAAAACTCTTTTCGCTAAACTTGGTTTTGTAATGCTTTCCATTGTTAAGTACAAAGCATTTGCAACCAAAGATTCTAAAATAAGAGATGGTTGGTCTCTTCCCTTTTAGTAGTTCATAAGGAGTCTTTTCATGGTTTTTGTTTATGAGTGCTCTGTTTTGCACGTGGCATGCAGTGTTGACTGCTTCAGCCCAAAGATATTCGGGTAGAGAAGTGTCACTCAACATCGTTCTGCAAGCCTCAATGAGTGTTCTATTTCTTCTCTCAACTACCCCATTTTGTTGTGGAGTTCGAGGAGAGGAAAACTCATGAAAGATACCTAGACTTTCACAAAAATCTGTCATAGCTCCAGATTCAAATTCTGTTCCATGGTCACTTCTGATTTTGACTACCGAACATTCAAATTCATTCTGGATTTGTTTAACAAATTTAGTGAAAATGTCAAATGTATCTGACTTGTGTTTTAGAAAGAATACTCATGCAAAACATGAGTAATCATCTACAATAACTAATGTGTAAGACTTACCTCCTAAACTTCTAACTTGCAAAGGACCAAACAAGTCCATATGAAGTAGATATAAACACCTAGTAGAATCTTTGCCTAAAATGCTCTTAAAGGTAGCTCTTGTTTGCTTGCCTTTTACACAAGCATGACAAGGTCTATCTTTAGTGCACTTAATATTTGGTGCATCACGTACTAAGTTTTGAGAAAATAATTTATTTATAGTTTTGAAATTTATATGTGCTAATCTCTTATGCCATTGGTCAACAAGAGATGCACTATTTTTTGCTAAGAGACACACTGGTGTAGAAGATGATAAACAAAGAAAATTTAAACAGAACATATTTCTACAACGAGTACCTGATAAAATCGTTTCTAGATTATCTGCCGATTTTATCAAACATTTATCTCTACGAAAATCAACTATGTATCCTTTGTCATAAAGTTGACTTATGCTTATCAGATTATGTTCTAATCCTTCCACATAAGCTATATCTGAAATGGATACATTACCGTTAGAAATCATACCATAGCCTTTTGTTATCCCTCTGTCAGATCCGCCAAATATAACTTTTGGACCGTTTTCAATTGGAATGTAATTTTGTAAAAGACTTCTTGTTCCGGTCATATGCCGAGAACAACCACTGTCCAAATACCAGATAGGATTATTGTTGGCCTTTGGACATACCTGCAAAAACAAATTATTTTGCCTTAGGAGCCCAAACAACTTTGGGTCCTTGGTCCCTTGTTAGTTGAGCACCACGAGGAACATTAACATTGTGAGGGGTCTTTCTTGCATTGTTAACTTGTGGTCTTTTGGAATAGGTGAGATTGAACCAACAGTCTACGGCAAAGTAACCTATTTTGCCACAACACCAACAATTAAACCTGTTGTATCTTTTCTTAATATTTTCCTGCTTAACTCTTTGAACGTTGATTTTAGCAGGAGCAATCCTTCTTGATGAGGATGCATCATGAGAACAGCATACACAGGGTAACGCTTTCTCCTTTGGCTTAGGTACAACAGTCTTTACTATTGGTGCTTTAACAGCACTTGGACCATGAATTTAAGGACCATAATCTTTTAAATTTACTTCTTCATAAGGTGCTTTGAAAGCACATTGACCGAGGTATTGAGGATGAGCCCACCCCTTATAGTCATTGACAGGCGCAAAATTAATTGGTCGTGTCAAGTGACCATAAGAGCTTTCCATGTCATAAGCATTTGTGGGAAGTAGAACTTTCTTAAATTCCACTTGTTCTAGATGGGCTTTCCCTTTTTCTTCGATAGTAGCTTTCTTAGCATTTTTATTTTTCTTCTTGACACGGGTGCCTTTAGAAGAATTACTTGGCCCAGCGACATGACCTAAACCACTGCTATTTGCTTTAGCAGAGAAAGTATCAATGATTGGAAGAATGGTTTTCGGTTGTGAAAACTTTTCAACTAGCTTTTTCTCAGTGGCTAGCTGTTCTTCCAAAACTTTAATAGAGTTCTCTTTCCAATCAAGGAGCTCATCTGAGCTTTTGATTTTGTCTTTCAAGGTTTGGTTTTCCTCCTTGAAGAAAGAAAGTTGTTCAACTTCCTTTCTCAAATTAGATTCCACTTCTTTGAGAGACATGATCTCCTTGGCCTGTGTTTTGACTACCTTTCGGCATTTGTCAAAGCTTTTAAGCATTTCAGTATATTGGGTCATGAGGTTTGAGTCATCATCTGAAAGATAATCCTTTTGTTCAGCTGAGGCATATTCAGAATCAGATAAGATGGTGTGATAATTTACCTTCCCGGTATATGGAGGTTCTTCTTCTTCATCAGTCATAGCCATCAGCCCGAAGTAGGCTTCTTCTTCACTACTTGATTTCTCAGAGTCACTGTCGCTTAAAGTTTTATTCTTTTTAGCGACTAGACTCTTTTCAGTCTTTCTTTTCCCGTGGGTGGATTTCCTTTCTTCTTTTCTTCCACCCTCTTTCTTTTTATAGGGGCATTCAGCAATCATGTGCCCTGTCTTATTGCAACAATAGCAAACTATATCAGAAGAAATATGTTTACCAGTTTTAAATTTATACCTGTCATGATTGCTAGAGCTCTTTTTGTGATGATCACCATCACGTCGAGAATGTCTATTTTCAGAGGAAAATTTATTCTTCATGTGTCTTCTTTTGTTTAACAGTTTCTTAAACTAACGAGAGATTAGAGAAAACTCCCCATCAGACATTTCAGAACTGGAGGAGCCGGCTTCAGATTCTTCTTCATCATCAGATTCTTGTGTCCTAACTGGAGACAAAGCTCTGCTTTTTCTGGAGCTCTCGGCTTTCATAGCCAAGGTCCTTTCCTTGTTAGAAATTCTATTCCCATCTTCATCTGTTTTGCGAATGTTCATTTGTAGTTCATGGGATAATAATTTCCCAAACAGATTCTGTGGGTCTCGGTTTGGTAACTTTCCAAACTCTCTGATTGCAACTATCTTGCTATCTCAGTCTTTCGTTAGGGATCACAGGAATTTGTCATTTAGTTCGCCATTAGTAAATTCCCAACCATAATTCCTTAGGCCGTTTACTATCTTGAAGAATCTTTCATAAGCATCGGCAATGCACTCCTTTTTATTCTGCTTGAAAGCCTCGTACTCTTGATTCAAAAGAGATCTTCTATCATCTCTTACTTCTTCAGTACCTTCCATAAGGACTATTAAAGACGTCCACATTTCTTTGGCAGAATTACAGTGAATTAAGTTTTGCAACATTGAATCATCCACTGCACTGGCAATTATGTTCTTTGCCTTTTTGTCCAAAGCAACGAGAGCGATCTCATCCTTTGTTAAGTCCATCATTTTCTTTGGTACTTTTAAGGTTGGATCAATAGTAGAAGCGGTCATAGGCACATGAGGTCCTTCTTCAACGACTTGGAAGATTCTTGGGTCTGAGGCTTCCATATAAAATATGACTCTTTCTTTCCACATAGGAAAGTTAGCCTTAGTGCATATTGGCAATTTCAACGAAAACGATTCCTTGCACTTTTCCATGATTTGTTAGCAATTAGAATGGAGAGATCCTATTCAAGGTGGTAACCTTTCAAGAATAACCTCCTCTGATACCAATTGTAATATCTAGTTGCCAACCAAAATCACCTAGAGGGGGGTGAATAGGTGATAACTGCGACTTTTGCGGAATTGAAAATCTTGAAAATAAAGAACGCACAGAAAGCAAATCACAATCACAGACGACACAAGAAATTTATAGTGGTTCCCCGTTCTTGGGTACTCCACTTGCCGGCCTCGCCAATCTAGCACCACAGCTAGACTTGACTACTTCACTAAATCTCAGATCAAGAACGATCCTACAATCCTCAGAGTCAAAACTCTTACAACTAGGAGATCAAACTCCTACAAACTCAGAGATAACCTTCTCTTACAACTCGAAGAATGCCTCTCCTACAACTCGGAGAACAATCTCTCCTACAATCAAATGTAAATTTAGATTGAAACAATACTTAACGAATCATGATCAGTTCTGAATAATTTGATGATGATCTTCTTCCTTCTTGAGATAGAAATGGCTTCGGCTTGATGTTGAAGAAGAAGAATCAGATTGGCACAAATCAGATCTTCTAAGGTCTTGATCGATACAACGAAAACAGGACGATTGAGGCGATGATCGATCGACCTTTTTCTTCCACTTGGAGACGAAATCAGATAACATTCGATCGAACTCCAACAATGGCGATGCACGGCACTAGACGACGATCTTGGATCAGATTAAGTTTTTGGAGAAAAGTATGAACTCTGATCTTCTACTTTGAATCATTAATTACTCTTTCTTAAGGAGCAATCATTATATAGATAAAGACCTAACGATTAACCTTAAAAACGAGGAAGGATGTCACGTCAATTTGATGGAAAAGACTTGTCGTCGAAAAGGAAAAACAAGGTTTACGAGAAAAGCTAGAACCAGACTTCTCGAGAGATCCAAGACTTCTCGAGAGAAACCGGCTAGTTCTCGAAAAACAGCTTTATAAGAGAATACCAAAGAATTATGATAAAGCTTCTCGAGAGATAAAAGACTTCTCGAGAGCACAAGAAACTTCTCGAGAGATGAAAGACTTCTCGAAAGCTGAGCTGAGACAGACTTCTCGAAAATATCTGAAAAAGAAGTTTTCTCGAAAACTAAGGAGACTTTTCGAGATAACAAAGATTTCTCGAGAAATGAAAATAGCTACTCAAAAAATTCAACTTTCTCGAAAAAGACCTTTGAGACAACCCTTCTCGAGAAATAACAAGGACTTCTCGAGAGCATACAAGGACTTCTCGAAAAGTACCTTTACATCTCGAAAAATTTACTTAGGAAAAATTTCTTCCTTTTTCTCTAGACCAATGCTGCACACCTAAGCTTTGAATCTTTAATGTCTTGATCATAAAGTGTATCCCAATTGAGAGATCACGCATGAGTCAACCCCATACCCCACACAATGAAGAATTACATTGCATGAGACTGTGCTTATTGACCCATTGTGACCTGACATTGGTCTACACTTAGCAATGTGAACCTGCAAGAACATTACTAGAAAAATATATCAAATACACAAACAATTCAATCTTGGTTCAAAGTTGACTTTCTACAAATCAAGGTTATTGTGGATACAAAACCCAACAAGAAACAAAAATATGAGGGCTTATAATGCGAGTTCAGTACTTAAGATAATTTCTGCAATTTTTTGCTCGGGAACATGGTTGTGCATGTCTGGTCTTGGGTCTGCACGTACTTATGCCTACCTATTAATTGCTCGATATTTGGCGGTGATATGATACACATGTCAAGAATTATGATTGCTTTATGCCTACTTATTGTTTAAATTTGGTGGTGTTATGATGCTACCACTAAGAGGTCTTGTCTTTATGCCCACTTATCATTCAATATTCGGTGGAGAGATGATGTTCCCACCAAGAGGTGTTGGCTTGTATACCTACCTATCGTGTTGAAATAAGGTCAATATAAGATTAAGTATTCCTTGATGTTTTAGATGCATTGATGTGAAAATGGAGGCTTTGAGTAACACCAAATTTGTGTATGATTGTTATGTCAATTACTAGAACATGTAGTGATGTGATATAACATTACAACAACCCAACCATCATGCATTCCTAGGTATACTAATTTTATTTGTGCACATCTAGAAGATGGATTATGATTGAGCCTTCACCATTTTAAAATAGAATAGTAATTTTTCCTTCTTTGGATATACATATTGCATGATGATCATGCATACTTGCAGGTGTAATGTGATCTGCCCCAGAGCCCACTAGAACAACTAGGGGAGAAGTTGTTACATGGTTTGTCATCAATTAATAGCTCACTCTCATTTTCCTTTAACTTGTGATCGGTACAGGTAGCATAACTCGCGGTGGTGCTTAGAAGGTTAAGCCCAAAGCTACAATAAAAAGGAAAGAGGAATGAAATATGATTGTGCATGATCTCGACATGTTATCGATGAAGCGATATATTTATTTGTAGGGTGTGTTGTTGTTTTATTTTCATGCATGATATGATGTAAGGATATAAGGCCAAACACATTTGTATTCTTAATTAGTAATCGATGGACGGTTATAGTATTTAGTATTTCAAATGCTTCTGCTAGTGCGGCTTTTTGAGCTTCTTATTTTCTTACCTCTTTATAGCATTTGCTTATGTATGCAATATGTTGTAGTGGGCAGTCAGACCCATATTATATGGACGGGAGGAGTATTATAAAAAAATCAACACTTCCTCAAGTGAGTCATGGGTACTCATGACCAAAAGGCCATATGCTTGCATACCATTCACACATAGTACATTCAATACAGGAGGTGTAAATTCATCTCCAGTCCAATCTTGTCTCTAGTCTAGTCTACTTGATAAGAGGTGTAGGCTCATCTCCTGTCCAGTATTATGTTATGATGTTTAAGTTCATCTTTTACTAGTATTTCGTTAGGAGGTTTATGTCACAACCCGCATTTTCCCAACATTTAAAATACCTTCAGAGTAGGGAAAGCTACGCGTTGTGATGCCACGTCACGTAGAGGACGCCTACTGACGTTAAGGCAACTTATCCTTCATCACAGTCCAAGCAATTATTATTATCAAATCAAAGTGATTCAAAAATTATTTATGCAGAAAATTATCAAGCCGCGTCCCTCGGCTAGGTGGATCAACTAGTCCACGCTTTTAAAATATAGTTTTACGTAGCGAAAAAAATACATGATTTAATTACTTAGTAGCCTAAGTGAACATGAACACCTAGTGAGGTGCGCCATGCAAGATCAAATGTGTGGATTTACTATATATAAAAGTAGATTTATCACGCGCAGAAAGTAGTGAGATTAACATTTCAAATCATGCTATGCAATGCAACAATTACCTTAACATATCTAACAAGGGCCATGAAGCCAACCAATATCTAACCATTCCAGAACAAGTGTTCAAAAGTGAACCACAAGTAACAGCAGCAGTGAAACAAAAATCTAACTAAACGGCACCACGGGCGTCAACACCTGACACAAACCCATGGGCCGACAAGTCTACAGAATACTCTACCTCAAGAGAGTCAGAAGACGGCAACAAAAAAAACTCCGCACTAACACCTGCTACTGTCCAGAACCTAAGGCATTCAAAGAAAGAACACCTCAGAAACAAGTATAAGTCGTGCAGAAAATAAGAAAGTAAGCAAACCTCCGCGAGACCAGAGGGAAATAGAAGCTGCAAGGGTCAGTGGTGACAAAGCTAGCAGCTAATAATCAACAGGAAAAGAAATAGCAGAAATATCTAATTATCAGCAGAAAAAGGAACAGCAGAACGACTAAAAATCAGCAGAGTAAGCTCACCAGACAAAGGTGATAACACAGGCGATGACAAAACTCGCCATAAGCAAAAGAAAAGAACCATCAACTTTCAAATTATTAATCATGTTACTCTTATTCAGAATTATAGAGACTGATCAGCTCATCAGACAGACAAACGGAAAAAAAAAGTCGTGCGGGGATAAATCTCTATCGCATCGTCACGACCCTCAGAGCACCGCACCGGTGGCACTGCCAACATCGTGTACGACCTTCAACAGAATTTATTAAATTAAAAGAGCATCGCACCGGTGGCATTGACAACATCGTGTACGACCCCCAACAGATTTAATTATGGTTCTTTCAAGGAGCATTGGGCGAGGCCCAACAGATCATATCATACTAAATTGCAAGCAGAAATGGAAAATACAAGGAGATGTAATGCTGACAAAAGTCTTTTCATTAACTGGCAAAATATCCAGTTATTAGCAGCAATAATTAGAGGATAAAAGAATGGAGATATGGCACAGTTAGATCAAGAGTACCGGCTTGGAGCAGTTATATGGCAAAGAGAAAGAGCAAGGCAAGAACACCACTTGTCTTAGGTTTTGCTGGAAAAACTCTCCGAATCGCTCCCCGTTGTAGATCGGGTCACAAGAAGGCGAGAGGAGTCAAGATCTACAAGAGATCAGGCTAGAAAAGGTTAGGGTACAAAAGACCTAACGAAAAAGTTTCACGAAGCGGAAGGAAATTACCACGAGGACGAAGCTCTCGTCGAGAGCTTTCCGAATCTATGCTCGGCTCGCGATTCCGACCACCGGAGCTCCGTCGGCGGCGTCCGGAAGATTCGAGAAATCGCCGTCCCCGTCGCTCGATTCTACTCTCTGGTTCGGACAGAATGAAGAAGGAGAAGAAGACTGGGCTCGTTTTCTTTTATGCAACATAACATAATTTTAATAATAATAATATCATTATTATTATTATTATTATTATTATTATTAATAATAGCAGGAGCTGAAGTCGTCGACGCAAGGGGGGAAAGAAGTCGACGCATGCGTCGAAAGGAAGTCGACGCAAGGCAGTTGACGCAAGGCTGCTGAGGAAAGTCGACGCATGCGTCGAAAGGAAGTCAACGCAAGGCAGTCGACGCATGCTGGAGGTGAAGTCGACGCAGGCTGGAAGAAGAAATCGACGCATGCTGCAAATATATATATATATATATATTGAGATCGACGCAAGCATGCAGGGGGAGGAATCAACGCATGGGAGGGAGGAGGAATCGACGCAAGCATCGAATGAAATGCATGTATAGATATAGTTCTGAATTAATATAATAATAATAATATTATTATTATTATTATTATTATTATTATTATTTTATCGCTAAAAATAAACGAACGCCGAATCCGACGAAAATTTCGCCTAAGGTGAACGGCGGCGCTACGAATCCAACGGCGAAGTTGGAATCAAAATCCGACGTGCCGTTTTTGAGATACGAATGGCGGAAGTTACGGCGAGCTTTAAATATATACAAAACTTCTAAAATGCGCCGAGGCTCCAAAATGGCTCGGATCGCGACGAAACTTGATAGGCAAGTCTAAAATTAAATAATCTAATTTCCTAACGTAGAATTTTTCAATTCTGGGGCGTCGCAAACTTTGGTCGACTTGACCCAAACGGACGCGAAAACGCGCAAACGGCAACGCGCCGCTAACTCAACGTTAAAAGTAACGCCCCGACGTCAAAAACACGCCATCACTGAATTAAACAAATACCAGAAAATTCAGGGGCGTTACAGCCACTACCCCTAAAAGAAAGTTTTGTCCCGAAACTTGACGTAGAGCAGAAAGGAGATTTACCATCACATTAAAATGTATCATACATGATGCAGGAAAGGAAATCTAGGATAGATAATCAAATGGTGCAGGAAAAGAAAAGGAGATTTTTTTTACCTGAGCCAATTAATTGAAAAGGTGAGGATGAGACTCTCGCATTGCTGACTCCAGCTCCCATGTTGCGCTCTCGACGTCATGATTCCGCCAAAGAACTTTTACCATGGGGATGGATTTCCTACGCAACACCCGCTCTTGGGTTTCCAAAATCCGAACAGGCTCCTCAACATAAGATAAATTGGGCTGAATCTGAGGCACCGAATCGAGGACTTGACGATTGCTGCGGACACACTTCCTTAACTGACTCAACTAGATACGCGACACAAAAAAACAAATCCTGGGGTTTCGATCTGACTCCAAACTTAAAGGTATATTTTTTCCATTTATTCACGATAGCTCACACAATTTGTGTCTTCGGAAATACCTCATCAAACCGATAACAAATCTAATACCAGTAAACAATATGTTTCAAATCTCTATACATCCTGGTAGAATCCGGGTGGTAACGAATGCCAATACCAGAATTCGCAATATATTTTATTCATTTTCTCTGGCGCAGAATCAACTCCTTCTGAGCGAAGATATGCTTTAATTCTTATGGTCCGTAAATCTTACATAACACGTCATACCAAAATAATCTCCAAGGCTCAATGCCTAGATTATTGGGGTAATTCCAAATCATGCGCACGATAATCCTCGTCATGAATCTTCAATGGACTCGAATCGTGTGCGATCACATTTTTTTTTTAGACATACCTGGGCTCAACGTACAACTTATCTACATAAATAGTACACCACTCCTTCGGTAGGTATGATCCAAAGCTGGAGCAGTGCTCATCTTCTATTCAATTCCTGAAAGGCTCCTTCGCACTAGTCACCCCAAACAAAATTTGGATTCTCCTACATAAACCTAACCAAGGACGCAATTAATCACACGTATCATTACACAAGCCTTCTATATCATCTTGCCAACCCTACAAAATTCCCTATTTCCTCGGATGTTGTAAATCTCTTCCAATTCAATCGCTCAACGATCTATACTGGGTCCGTCGAAAACTCACCCTCATTAATAACATGGCCCAAATAGGTAAGTAAAGACATCCAAAACTTGTACTTGCTTATCTTGGCAAACAAACTTGCGCTCTCACAACGTAGACCGCAACCAATCACAAATGCTCAGCACGCTCCTCTGTGCCCTTAGAGTGCATCAAACATCATTTCTAAGGTTGGTCACAAGGTTGGTCCAGAAATTTTCTTAACACTCAATTCATCGAATTCATGAAGGCAGAGGAGACATTAGCTAAATCAAAGGTCGCCACTAAGATCTCAAATAAAGCCCACAACGGGAACGAACAGGCAGTCCGCGGAACATCCAACTCACGGATCCTTCACAGATAAAAATCTAAACAAAGGCCAATCTCCGAGAATACGGATCTATCTCGCAACTGATCAAGCAAATCATCTATTCGAGGTGATGAACATTTACCTCGATAGTCACCTCATTCAACTCTGTACACTTTGTTCACAATCTTTTAGAAACATTCTTCTAGCTCACGCAGGACCATGCGGCAAGGTGCCCTCGCAAAAAGACAAGTATCTGGCTCAAGACCTAAAACAAACTCCACCTCTTTCTCAAGGGGAAGACCGAGAAGACTAGCCGGAGAAACATTTGAAACTCTAACACAACAGAACACGCGGTACAATGAGAGTAATTTCCAGAACATAACAGAAATGAGAAAAGACTCGCTGTCAGACTCTAAGGATGGACGAGTACAAACTGCATAAATAACCAGAGAGTCTGAACACACTCAAGGGTTGGTTAATATCCAACGAGAAGACTATGCTCTTATCCTCACACTTGATCACGACATCATACCTGGAAAATCAGTCCATTCCAAGAATCACATCGAAATCTGCCAGATCTAGCATCTTCAAATCTGCTAGAACTTGGACACCACCCAAAGAAATGGGGCACTCCCGGATACCCCGATCTGACGCAACCTGGTTTACAGATGGAAACTTAATGGACAAGGCATCATCCAACCGATCAATAGACCATCGGTGCTTATCAACAAAACTCCTAGCGACAAAAGAGTGAGACGCTCCCGAATTAAACAGGGCACGTGCCCACCTAATCTTCACCTTGAATTCATCTAACAAGCATGCATCACTAGACAACTAGTAAGCTAAGTCTAGAAGAAAGAGAACAAGTTAGGAGGGAAGAATCTAACCAGATATCACGCGCACTAAGGTTTGAGCTTCCTCTCTAGTCAGCACAATAAGCTTGCCTTTAGCCTTGCTCACGGACTGAGGGGGCGGTGGCAAGGTTTGCAGAGGAACTGCTGAGGTCACGGTCTGAGATTTCGGGCAGTCGGCCTTACGATGTCCCTTTTGTCCACACAGGAAACAACACCCAGACTTCTTGAAACACCGGGCCACCTCATGCCCGGGCTTAGAGCAGAAAGAGCACACTAGGACCGCCTTGGGTGCGTCTTGAATTGTACTGATCTTTAACGGCTCCAGCGCCTCGAGCCTCTTAAAACACCTCTCGAACGGGTGGCCCCGCTTGCCACAAAAGCTACAGTGTCCTACACCCCTCTTCTTTGAGTCTGAGTAAGATGCCTTGGAACTCTCCCGATCGTCCAACTTTCTCTTATCACTCTTCGCCTGCTGCCCACGACTCTTTGCCTTTTCAATTGACTCGGCCTTTAATGCGGCCTCCACCGCTTCAGCATAAGTCGTTGACCCATAGGCGCTAGCCCACTGCTGGACATCGCCAGTGAGGACACCCAAAAACTGCTTCACCCTTCCTTTCCCTGAGGCTACGAAGTCTGCCCTACCATCATAGGTAGGAGGTCCCAAATGCTGAAAGTGCAAAACGAAGTTCATCTTCGGTGGCAATGCCACTGGAGGCACTGGGGGAGCAGGAACGGCTGGACTCACCACCGGTTCTTGCACAACAGGCTGCTGCACCGAGGCAGCAGACACCAAGGACTGAATCTGGGCCTGCATCGCAACCAACTGTCTAGTCAAAGCCTCGTTGCTCTGTCACAGGCTTTCGATCACGGACTCACTCTGACCACCAGAAGACTCTCCCTTAGGCAGGGGAGTCGATCATGTCACTCTCCTACGAGACATGTCTACAAGAAGGATGGACATTCAATCAGAAACAGGCTTACAAAGCTTAAGCCAAACAGACTCGGAAAGAATCACGGATCGATTCGGAACGGGAAAGAAAACAACCTGCTATTGCTGTTACCTTGTTCTGGAATTTCATGAAATGATGCCATGATTAACTTAGGATGATGCACCATCATCCTATTGACTCTTGTTCTATGACATGAGTGCATGAACATTTAAATTTCTTTCCAAATCATGTGTGTACATATGTCATCTGGTATGTCTTTAACTTGGCACGCGTGCTTATGCGATGATATGAATGTATGCAGTGCTATGCATTCTAGAAAGAGGCCTTAATGCATGTTATGAGCGGCGTACACATGTAATGTTATGCATCTCATACTACATAACATTACATGTAACGAAAAAAGAAAACGTGCTAATGGGCATCCATGTAATGGTGGTTATGCATCCCATACTACATAACCATCACATGTTGCCACCTATGGTGGATCCATATACAAACACATATTATGCATCCCATACTACATAATATGCCCCGTATACTTCTTATCATGCTATGAGTGTAGTGACTATGCTTCGGTCAAGACATATTGATGACATATCGGTGTGTGTATACAATGAAATGATCTTATGAGGTTCTGCTTAGGATAGCGGTCATTTGGCTCACACGCCAAACCACCCAACTACCTTTTTCACAGATCCTCCCTCTGATACCAACTGTCACAACCCGCATTTTCCCAACATTTAAAATGCCATCAGAGTAGGGAAAGCTACGCGTTGTGATGCCACGTCACGTAGGCGACTCCTACTGACGTTAAGGCAACTTATCCTTCATCACAGTCCAAGCAATTATTATTATCAAATCAAAGTGATTCAAAAATTATTTATGCAGAAAATTATCAAGCCGCGTCCCTCGGCAAGGTGGATCAACTAGTCCACGCTTTTAAAATATAGTTTTACGCAGCGAAAAAAATACTTGATTTAATTACTTAGTGGCCTAAGTGAACATGAAAACCTAGTGAGGTGCGCCATGCAAGATCGAATGTGTGGATTTACCATATATAAAAGTAGATTTATCACGCGCAGAAAGTAGTGAGATTAACATTTCAAATCATGCTATGCAATGCACACTACACCATATCATGCATTTGGTAACGCTTAATTTGTAGCGGTTTAGTACACGCTACCAAAAGTTATTTATGGTAGCGTTTTTAAGCGCAACTCTAAATAAATAAACGCTACCATAGAGTATCATACCAAAACTGGTGTGCTAATAACAATTGCCTTTAAATTTCTGCCTTACTATAATATGACGGTTCACGAATCGCTTCCCTCCTGATCCCGCCCCTCCTCCCGATCCCGCCCCTCCTCCCGTTCCCGTCCCGATACCGCGCGACCAGTCCGGTGCCTCTTCCTCCTCCGGCGAAATTTCGGTGCTCCTTCCTCCTCCGGCGAGGTCGCCCCCGTCGTGGCCGGTCTCTACTTATCTCCCTTCGGCGAGCCCGGCTGTCCTCCCTCCGTCGATCTCGATCCTGCCCAGAAGCGACGAATTAGGGTAGAGGCAGAGAGGCGCGATTTCGACTGGAGATCTCCAGATCTATTTCTCCAGATCTCCAGATCTACTTGGAGGTCCTAGCTGGAGGCCCTAGCTGCGACTTGGAGGTCCAATCTGCTTGGAGGCCCTAGCTGCGACTAGAGATCTGCACGAGAGCATCTTCTTCTCCTCCTCCTCACTGTAAGCATCTTCTTCTCCTCCTCCTTTCTTCTTGTAATGGAAGTTAGGGCCCATGGTTGGATTTAGGTTTTTTTTCTGGATTTTTTCAGCTATTTGTGGAGGTTTGAATGTGTATGTTTTCAGCTATATGTGGAGGTTTGAATGTATATGTGGATTTTTTTAGCTATTGTATGTATATGTGTATGTGTGGGGGTATATATGTGTGATTGTATGTATATGTGTGTGTGTTTGAATGTGTATGTATGTATGTGTATGTGTGTGTGTGTGTGTTTGAATAGATATGTGTTTGTGTGTATTTATATATTTGTTTGTTTGTGTGTATGTTTGTATGCATAAATGTGTTTGTGTGTGTATGTATAAATGTGTTTGTGTGTGTATGTATAAATGTGTTTGTATGTATATATATGTGTTTGTGTGTGTATGTATATATGTGTTTGTGTGTGTGTATGTTTGTATGTGTATGTGTGTGTGTGTGTGTGTGTGTGTGTGTGTGTGTGTGTGTGTGTGTGTGTGTGTGTGTGTGTGTGTGTGTGTGTGTGTGTGTGTGTGTGTGTGTGTGTGTGTGTGTGTGTGTGTGTGTGTGTGTGTGTGTGTGTGTGTGTGTGTGTGTGTGTGTGTGTGTGTGTGTGTGTGTGTGTGTGTGTGTGTGTGTGTGTGTGTGTGTGTGTGTGTGTGTGTGTGTGTGTGTTTGAATAGATATGTGTTTTTGTGTTTATGTATGTGCTTGTGTGTATGTATATATGTGTTTGTGTGTGTGTGTATGTTTGTATGCATATATGTGTTTGTGTGTGTGTGTATGTTTGTATGCATATATGTCTTTGTGTGTGCATGTATAAATGTGTTTGTGTGTGTTTGAATGTGTATGTATGTATGTGTATGTGTATGTGTGTGTGTGTGTGTGTGTTTGAATAGATATGTGTTTGTGTGTGTATGTATATATTTGTTTGTTTGTGTGTATGTTTGTATGTATGTGCTAGTTTGTGTATGTTTGAATGTATATGTATGTGTTAGTTTGTGTATGTTTATTTGTGTGCATTTTTGAATGTAATTAGTGAAAGGAAAAAAAGATTCTCAAATCTAATTAAAGGGAGCCCTACGAATGTGATTCTCAAATCACCTCAAATTTAATTAAAGGGAGCCCCACCTCCAAGAAGAAACTTAGTTCTTTGCATTTTTTGAATGTAACTTATTCTAACCCGTAGAAATGATTCCCAGATACACGTGCGTTTGTATATGATGTGTGTATGTATTCATTTTATGGTGAATATGTGACTGATGAGTGTGTGTGTGTATGCATTTATGTGATGTGTGTTGATTTTTTGGTGAATATGTGAGTGAGTGTGTGGATTTTTTGGTGAATATGTGATGTGTGTTGATTGTGTGTGTTGATTGTGTGTATGCATTTATGTGGATTTGTTGATTGAGTGAGTGTGTGGATTTGTGATCATTCTGCTGTTTCCTTCATGCTGATTATGTTCATTCCAGTGATATTCTTGCTAATGGATAGAGATAAGAGTTGGATGACCCTTCCTAGATGTCATCATGATTACATTGAAGGTGTAGATCATTTTCTTCAAACAGCATTTGTCCAAGAAACTCAAGGGGAAGAAATTTGTTGTCCATGCATCAAGTGTGTTTTTCGTTATTATCATACCAAGGATATCGTGAGAGATCACTTGATTGTTGATGGCTTTATTGATGGTTACGATGAATGGGTTTTTCATGGGGAAAGTGATGAGATGAATATTGACAATCGAAATGATGATGGTGGTTTCATCCATGATGACATTGATGGTATGTTGCATGACATGTATAGAAACGTTGAACAAGATTCTCCTACGCCTCAAGAAGATAGGGGAAAAGCAAGTGAAGGGTCAAATGAAGACGCCAAAAAATTCTATAAGTTAGTGGAGGAAGGCCAAGAACAGCTTTATCCAGGGTGTACTAGTTTTTCAAAGTTATCATTTACTATTCGTCTGTATATCAACAAGTGTGTACATGGAATTAGCAATGAAGCTTTTGATGATCTTTTGAGTCTGCTAAGAGAAGCCTTCCCAAATGCAAAACTTCCTGATTCTTTCAACGATGCAAAAAAGACGGTGAAGGATTTAGGTCTTCATTATCAAAAGATACATGCATGCCAAAATGATTGTATGTTGTACTGGAAGGAGCACAATGATGCTTCATCTTGTCATATTTGTGGATCTTCTAGGTGGAACTCTGAAGGAGATAATAAAGAAAATGAAGCTGATTCATTAGCTAAGAAGGCTCGTCAAATTCCAGCGAAAGTTCTGTGGCATTTCTCATTGAAGCCTAGGCTTCAAAGGTTGTTCATGTGCTCAAAAACAGCTGATTTGATGACTTGGCATGCTAATAAATTGCCAAAGGATAGAAACATAAGGCATCCAGCTGATGGTGAAGCTTGGAGGACTCTTGATGCCTTAGATCATGATTTTGCTATGGATCCTAGTAATGTAAGGTTCGGCCTATCTAGTGATGGATTCAATCCATTTCGTACAATGAATAGTGTCTACAGCACTTGGCCCATGGTTTTGATCAATTATAATTTACCACCATGGCTAAGCATAAAGCCAGAGTTTCTGATATTGTCTCTTCTAATTCAAGGACCCCAATCTCCTGGAAATAATATTGATGTTTATCGGCAACCATTGGTTGAGGAATTAAAGGAGTTGTGGGAGTTCGGATTGGAAGTATATGATGCTTCA
The DNA here is from genome assembly GCA_033032865.1 of Dactylorhiza incarnata. Lineage (NCBI taxonomy): Eukaryota > Viridiplantae > Streptophyta > Magnoliopsida > Asparagales > Orchidaceae > Dactylorhiza > Dactylorhiza incarnata. The sequence continues at coordinate 11,075,489 of JAWHQI010000010.1, read as the reverse complement.
AAGAATCAAACATTTTAAATGCGTGCAGCTTTATTGTGTACAATCAGTGACTTCCCAGCATATGTCATGTTATCAGGGTGGAGCACCAAAGGAAAATTTGCATGCCCTTCTTGCAATTATGAAACAACTTCTCAATACCTAAAGCATAGTAGGAAGTTTTGTTATATGTCCTCTCGATTGTTCTTAGAAGAGGACCACCCTTGGAGATTTGACACAAGATCATTCAATGGGAAAGTGGAATTAAGGACCATTCCTACCCCCTTATCAGGACAAGAAGTGCTGGAGTTGACGAATTTTAAAACAGTGTATGGAAAAAAACAGAAGAAGAAGTCAGACAGCGACACCCCATGGAAGAAAAGATCAATATTTTTCCAGTTACCCTATTGGGAGCATAATCCTTGTCGTCATTGCCTTGACGTTATGCACATTGAAAAGAATATATGTGAGAGTGTACTTGGAACTTTGCTAGACATTCCAGGAAAGACAAAAGATCATGCAAAGGCTTGCTATGACCTTAAAGAGATGGGTATTAGAAAGGAACTTCAACCTTTTTTTTGTAAGAAACGTAAAAAAATCATTTTCAGGGCAGCAACTTTCTCTATGACAGATGATGAAAAGAGAACATTTTGTAGTGTCTTAAAGAATGCTAAGTTGCCATATGCTTGCTCATCCAATATATCTCGCTTTGTGCAAGACAAAAAGCTTTCGGGAGGGTATAAGAGTCATGATGCACATATTTTAATGCAGTATTTACTTCAAGTTGCTGTTAGGAAGGCATTGCCGAAACATGTTGCACTTACTTTAATGAGACTAGGAGCTTTTTTCAAGTCCATATGCAGTAAAGTTATCAAAGTTCACGACCTTGATCAATTGCAGAGCCAAATTGTTGAAATACTCTGTCAACTTGAAAAGATTTTTCCTCCAAGTTTTTTTGACGTAATGGTACACTTGCCTATACATCTAATTCATCAAATTAAACTGGGTGGACCGGTGCATTTTCAATGGATGCTAACATTTTTTTTATCGGTTAATTTCTGTTTATAAATTAATTTCCAAAAAAATAATTATTTTTGGGTAGAAAAAGTGGATTATTCCAGATGAAGGAAAGAAGTGGACTCTTGCAACAATTAATAGCAGTTGGCGAAGATATAAGAACATAATCAAACATAAGTTTTATAAGCCATATGACAATGACAAGGAGAGACTCTTGAATCGACCCAAAGGTATTCCTGAAGAACAATTCAAGGGATTTATCAAGATATTAGGGTCCAAGCAATATAAGGTATGTTATGTTTATTTTTATAATTATTTTGGTTTGACCTTTCCTTTTTTCCTTCTATTTGGAAGACGATACATTTTGATAATGTGCAAAAATTAGCAAGAAGAAATAAGCGATGCCGGAAAAAGCAAAAAAATATGCACACAACAGGCCGAACAAGTTTTGCATGCTTAAGAAATGAGTTGGTATGTGATTTTGTGATTCAGGAATTCAGAGCTTCCTATTTGTAGCTTAATATTTATTCTATTGTCATTTATAGCAAAAGGCTAATGCAAACAAAGAACCTCCCACAGCAGTACAAATGTTTACCGAGACCCGCAAAAGAGTTCTTACCCGAGAGTACAAGAAATCTTTTGAATATACCCAAAGAAAAATTGTAATTATGCATGTTATCTTGCTCAAGTCTTTGGTGTTTATATTATTAATTACTAAAATATATAAGTTGTAATACAGGCTGAAATGGAGCAATTGCAAGCACAACAGGAAGAGAATTGTAGCACAAATGATCCGTTCAATGTTGTTATGCAGAAAGATCGTCCGGGTCGTGTCAGGCTAATGGGAAAGGGTGTGACTAAATCTGATTTGAAGGCATCATCATCAAGTACTGGTGCAACATTGCTTGATGGCATCAACGTAAAAGTTTTGGTAGACCTTGTGAAGTCTATCACATCAAGGGTTAAGGCTGAATTGACGCGGGAGATTCTTTCAACAGTCTTAATCAACCTACAACGTGTCATTCCTAATCTTGATTCAGATTCTATTCTTGCTGGATTGATGACAGGGATCCAATCTCCAGGAGATGCCGTTAGCGGACATGGGACAAGGAATGCAAACAGCTCATCTTATGTTGATTTTGAGTAATGTCTTGTTTGCAGGATTATATATTTTGCACCATAAATGCGACCATGTTTCTGTTATTAATGTTTCTGTGGTTGTGAGCTATTTTATTAATGTTTCTGTGCTTTATCTAGAAAATTAGAATGTGTCATGGCTGTCTATAAGGGCATGGGTATAGGATGAGGTTGGATTAATTATTCAAAGAGACATATAGTTGGTGCATCCCACGTATTTGGTGGATTTCCTGAACCAAGTTCTGCTTGGGTGTGTGTGGTTTGAGGCATTATTATTGCAGGAGGTGGATGCTTTCCAGGTGGATTGCACAGTTGTAAGATGCCTTACAAGTCTTTTGCATTTAGTTTCATGCTCCAACTATTACTTGTTCACATTACTCATCAGCCTGCGTTTGACCACCCTTTCCTTAAGAATCACACAGTCCAGGTCTCCCCCGCTTCATCATTCTCCTCGGTGTTCTAATGGCTTCCATACTTTTCTGCATGCTAACTTCCTCTTCTCCATCCTTCAGCTGAGGCCTGGTTTCCATCCAGAAAACCTCTATGATGACAGCAAGCTGTCTACTGATCCCAACAAGAAGGAAAGAAAAACAAGGGGGGAAGATGTTCTAAGATCTAGCTCAGTGAAGAGATATGGAAGAAAGAAGCACAGAACAATTCCTAAGCCAAGGTTCGCTGATCCTGATCTCATCAATGAGAGCGGTCACCAGGTGTGAAAAAAAAACATCATCTTTGAATTAGCGGGGTAGCCTTTTTGATGGCTTAATTGAATTATGCACCTTCCTTCTCCTTCTCATTTATTATTCTTCTCCCTTTATTCTCTCTGTGCCTATTTGATGCAGCATGCCATTGCCTATGCAGAAGGGGATAAGTATTATGGAGCTAAGGCAATTATAAATGTGTGGGAACCAAGGATTCAACAGACAAATGAGTTCAGTTTATCACAAATCTGGATCTTAGGGGGCTCATTTGGGGAAGATCTCAATAGCATTGAAGCTGGATGGCAGGTAAAGTTTTGTGGATTTGAAATGCAGACATTAGTATTATGAATACTGCAGTCATGTTGGTTAGTTTTTCTTTACTGTATGTGAGTCCAGATCTGCTGCAGTTTGCTTGCGGAAATTGCTGCTGCAGTTTGCTTGCGCAAAGTTGGATGAGAGGTTCTAGGAAATGACCATATATATACACTACCACCAATTTTCACACATTACCCAATCTTTCTTTTTACCTTTTTTCCCATTCACTATATGCTTGCATGATTAATAAAAATCATTATGGATGTAGGGTTGAGTTCTTCAAAAAAGCTGGAGAGGTGCAAGTTGCTGCAAAAGAAGGAGGCATTAAAGGAGTCACGCCGAAGAAGGAAGAATACAAGGATGATCCCGTGAAGAAGAAAGAGATTAATTTTCATGAACAGATTGTTTATTATGAAATGTTTTTCATGTATATATTGAGTTTAATATAGATAAGTGCACCATTGATTTGTATTGAGGGGTTTGGGCTATCTCCCACCTTTTTATTATTAATAAAAATATTTTTTTCACAAAATAGATTTTATATCTATTATTGTCTATATTCTTTATTCAATTTAATGGCAAATAAATAAATTCATTTTGTGATCAAATACAAGCATAAACGATATCATGCATAGAAGATCATAAATGTGGCCAAATACAAGCATAAATGCTGCCATAGAAAATCATATATGTTGTCAAATGTAAGCATAAACGCTACCATAGAGTATCTTAAATGTTGTCAAATATAAGCATAAATGCTACCATAAAGTATCTTAAATATTGTCAAATATAAGCATAAACGCTACAATAGAGTTTCGTAACTGTTGCTGTAAAATGAAATAATCGCTACCATTGGATATCAAAAACGCTACAATAGATGTACCTATAGTAGCGTTTAGAAAAACGTCACAATACATTGGGTAACCGCTACCATACCCTACGACGTCGGCGGTGGATGTAGCGCACGCGCAGCCGCTACCGTAGACCTACAGTAGCGGTTTTTTCACTTGCAGTAGCGGTTTTTGAGCGCTACCATATGCATGATATGGTGTAGTGGCAACAATTACCTTAACATATCTAACAAGGGCCATGAAGCCAACCAATATCTAACCATTCCAGAACAAGTGTTCAAAAGTGAACCACAAGTAACAGCAGCAGTGAAACAAAAATCTAACTAAACGGCACCACGGGCGTCAACACCTGACACGAACCCATGGGCCGACAAGTCTACAGAATACTCTACCTCAAGAGAGTCAGAAGACGGCAACAAAAAAAACTCCTCACTAACACCTGCTACTGTCCAGAACCTGAGGCATTCAAAGAAAGAACACCTCAGAAACAAGTACAAGTGGTGCAGAAAATAAGAAAGTAAGCAAACCTCCGCGAGACCGGAGGGAAACAGAAGCTGCAAGGGTCAGTGGTGACAAAGCTAGCAGCTAATAATCAACAGGAAAAGAAATAGCAGAAATATCTAATCATCAGCAGAAAAAGGAACAGCAGAACGACTAAAAATTAGCAGAGTAAGCTCACGAGACAAAGGTGAGAACACAGGCGATGACAAAACTCGCCATAAGCAAAAGAAAAGAACCATCAACTTTCAAATTATTAATCATGTTACTCTTGTTCAGAATTATAGAGACTGATCAGCTCATCAGACAGACAAACAGAAAAAAAAAGAGAAGTCGTGCGGGGATAAATCCCTATCGCATCGTCACGACCCTCAGAGCACCGCACCGGTGGCACTGCCAACATCGTGTACGACCTTCAACAGAATTTATTAAATTAAAAGAGCATCGCACCGGTGGCATTGACAACATCGTGTACGACCCCCAACAGATTTAATTATGGTTCTTTCAAGGAGCATTGGGCGAGGCCCAACAGATCATATCATACTAAATTGCAAGCAGAAATGGAAAATACAAGGAGATGTAATGCTGACAAAAGTCTTTTCATTAACTGGCAAAATATTCAGTTATTAGCAGCAATAATTAGAGGATAAAAGAATGGAGATATGGCACAGTTAGATCAAGAGTACCGGCTTGGAGCAGTTATATGGCAAAGAGAAAGAGCAAGGCAAGAACACCACTTGTCTTAGGTTTTGCTGGAAAAACTCTCCGAATCGCTCCCCGTTGTAGATCGGGTCACAAGAAGGCGAGAGGAGTCAAGATCTACAAGAGATCAGGCTAGAAAAGGTTAGGGTACAAAAGACCTAACGAAAAAGTTTCACGAAGCGGAAGGAAATTACCACGAGGACGAAGCTCTCGTCGAGAGCTTTCCGAATCTATGCTCGGCTCGCGATTCCGACCACCGGAGCTCCGTCGGCGGCGTCCGGAAGATTCGAGAAATCGCCGTCCCCGTCGCTCGATTCTACTCTCTGGTTCGGACAGAATGAAGAAGGAGAAGAAGACTGGGCTCGTTTTCTTTTATGCAACATAACATAATTTTAATAATAATAATATCATTATTATTATTATTATTATTATTAATAGCAGGAGCTGAAGTCGTCGACACAAGGGGGGAAAGAAGTCGACGCATGCGTCGAAAGGAAGTCGACGCAAGGCTGCTGGGGAAAGTCGACGCATGCGTCGAAAGGAAGTCGACGCAAGGCAGTCGACGCATGCTGGAGGTGAAGTCGACGCAGGCTGGAAGAAGAAATCGACGCATGCTGCAAATATATATATATATATATATATATATTGAGATCGACGCAAGCATGCAGGGGGAGGAATCGACGCATGGGAGGGAGGAGGAATCGACGCAAGCATCGGATGAAATCCACGTATAGATATAGTTCTGAATTAATATAATAATAATAATAATATTAATATTATTATTATTATTATTTTATCTCTAAAAATAAACGAACGCCGAATCCGACGAAAATTTCGCCTAAGGTGAACGGCGGCGCTACGAATCCAACGGCGAAGTTGGAATCAAAATCCGACGTGCCGTTTTCGAGATACGAATGGCAGAAGTTACGGCGAGCTTTAAATATATACAAAACTTCTAAAATGCGCCGAGGCTCCAAAATGGCTCGGATCGCGGCGAAACTTGATAGGCAAGTCTAAAATTAAATAATCTAATTTCCTAACGTAGAATTTTTCAATTTCGGGGCGTCGCAAACTTTGGTCGACTTGACCCAAACGGACGCGAAAACGCGCAAACGGCAACGCGCCACTAACTCGACGTTAAAAGTAACGCCCCGACGTCAAAAACACGCCATCACTGAATTAAACAAATACCGGAAAATTCAGGGGCGTTACAGTTTAGGTTCATCTCATACTATGTCTCACACTAAGAGGTCTAGGTTCATCTCCATCGTAAGACCCATGATAGAGGGCTTAGAGTCATCTCCCATCCAAATACACAACACAAATACAAATCCCGCAATATGAGGTGTATATTCATCTTTAGTTTAATTTCACATCACAAATATTAAGCTCAAATCTTGGCTCTACAAATCGTCAATTAGTTCAACCATCAAATTCGCACATGAATTCCCTTACAGATGGCAGAGATTAACTACGCCCTAGATATCTTTGCACCATGGAAAACATAATTCATTGTTCTATGACCTCCACCATGGGGATACCCGAGGGATATGGAAACTAACCCCAAAATACTAACACCTTGCATACACTATGATGATTATTATAGAGTAATTATCTGGCATGCAAACAAGGTCAATCATAAATGCAATTGTCACAACAACATTACTGATATGGTCATACAGCCACGAATAAGCTTCATACATCATGCCTAATCTAGAAACGAGCATCGAATTCTCTAATACAAGCATGTCGAGGTCATACTCCCACACCCCGGAATTCTAACAAACCAAATGATTTCATACCCTCCACAGATTTGTTAAAGGAGAATCTCCTAATACAAGAAATCAAAAGCACGGAAAGCAAAAACAGACCTAAGACTGGGATAAAAAATACTTATCCTTGAAGTATTCCTCGGTGCAATGAGAACCTTGCATGAATCAGTGCAGGATGTTCAGAAGGTGAAGCTCTACTACTGGCCTTGAATCTCAAATTGGAGCTCTCAGTTTTCTTTAATGGTGAATTCCTCCCTTGATCCATAAGTTCTCATCTTTCTTGCTTTCTTCATCCCTCCTATGATAAACATGTCGAGAATTAGAGTGGTCTTCCCTATATCAAGATTTTAGGTTATGGGAAAGATATATGGGTCATTGGATTGAGATCCATGGCTCAGATTAAACCTTAAAATATTTATTTATGTTGATCGCATGCTCGTGCGCTAAGATGCAAAGTCATGCATTTCTATTTGTTAATTGCATCTCAACGTGCACTGGTCAATCTCACGGTCGTGCAATTATCACATGAGTATCTTCGGATCGATGGAAATATACTAAATTGATTCAATAAAAATGCATGGTCATGCGATTCCAAATTGCACGATCGTGCGCAAAGGAAAAATGTTTCCTTCATAAGCTTGTCTAGGAACTATACCCTCATGCATATTATTCATGCATACATTGTTATATCCCTCCCCCGGGACAGAGAGAACTTATGCCCAGAGTAACTGTTTTACGATAGTACCATCTATCATGGCAGACACCAACGTATAACGCTTACTCAGTCGGTCATTCACCATAAAGTCACATCAGAGTATACATTCATTAAAGTACAGTGAAAGTAACTGAAGGGAAATATAGTAGCTTAAAGCAATGTCACAAAGCAACACCAACCATCTCAAATGACAACGTAGAAAATAGGAAAAAATGGTAACACATGCCTTGAACAAACAACAAGACAAGTAAGACTAATCAATAATGACAACTTCGACGATGCTCACATCCACTAGATCATCAGATGAATTGGTGGAAAAGTCTGGAACTCGGGGTGGTGCATGAGTCATCCTGACTGCACATCTTCTACCTCGGTATAGGTGGAACCTCAATGGCTGCTTCCGTTAGGGTTCTACTGGTGCCTTCTCCTGGAGGTGCTGCAACTAAAATTTTAGTTAAACATGATTAAGCAACATCTTCACTCCCTCGGTGCCCCTAGGGCATGAGGCAAATAGAGTCAATATTTTATTAGCACATTAGACCATAGTAACAGAATTAGATTATTAACAAACTTATGTGAGAATCATTTAAGTATCCGCATAGCATCACATAAAAGTAACTTATTACATAAGAGTGCCATACAAACTCATATAATAAGGGTCCGCGGTAATTCACATCATTATAAAAGTAACTTATCTTATTATAGCCCCCATACACCAAATAAGATAAGGGTCGATGTGCTATAGCGTATGAACCATACAAAAATTCCTCAAGTAACGAGGTTAATCATAACACAAAGCAATGATGGTACATGAAACCTACTACATCTCTAGACACTAGAAAAGAATGTTCTTATGTCGACATTGTTAACCTTTGTAAGTAGGTAGCGATCCTACAAGCCTCGTCAGAGTGGCAAGACAATGATAGCAGTACGATTACCACCGCTTCTAGGAAAGTAATACACAACAAATCCTAGACCATTATGTACGATTCAAACCCATACTAATTTGGAGTAAATGACCAAGTCATATGCACGTACTATGAAAGACTCCTAAATTATATGATAGGAGAGGCTACCGAGGAAGAGTACTCTAAAAAGTAGCTAAGGCTCTCCTTAAGAACCACTCCTCTCAAGAGTCACATCCTATACTCCTCGTTAGTGTACTCTGTTTGGAAGAGTCAGAAGGAGCCGCCATAGTACTAAACATCTATCATAATTATGACAGTGACTCATGAATGAACATAGTAATAAACCTGTCTTCACATTACTATTATTATGATCATGAATATTTTACAATAAATCCGTGAAAGGGTCTAACAAGCCTAAACAATACTATTTGCATTATAATACATGAAATAACACCTTTGTTATCATCATCATGAAATCTTATGTACAAGCTTATCATATGATTATTCATGGATTATATGATCTAGTTCAGGTAAACATGTAATATTTCATAGAAAAGCTAAAGGCAAACTAATACTTGAAAAGTGAGCCACCAAGTTCATAATTGACAAGTAAAATATCATCACAAGAGGCAAGATCCTCTGGAATTTCAGAGAACATACACCTTTAGAACTTAGGAGTTATGTCATTGCGCAATAAGTATGCATTCTACTTAATTCAAAAACATTGGGTGTAACACATATTGCGTCACAGACACACTTTGGAAAAAGGAAATTGCCTCACCCAAGTGCACTCAAACTCCAAACATATAAAGTTAACGAGACTGCATAGGTTCTGTAGAAATTCCACATTTAAATACTTTGTATTTTGAGAAATATACAGAAAATACACATTTCTTATAGTTTGATGTGACAAATTCAACCAAATCATGTTTATGTGATAGAAATAGACATTTAACTCTAAATGACACCAAACTTGGGCCACAAAGACTTCATTTCATGCCAAAGGGCTCACCAAAAATTGAGAAAAAAAATAATAGAGGTACCAAATATTTCATTTATTTAATTCATGTCACAAGGCCATATATTTAGCATAAACTTCAAGAAATGTTACTCCAAAAAATCCAATATTTATATCAGAGCTTCATATGTATATTTATATCTAACAGACCAAAATTCAAGTGAAAATAACATAAAACCAGAGAAAAATACACAACATATAATTTTCCCTAAGATAAAATATCCCTAACTTAAATTAATTGCACATGGGAATATTGATGTCATCATGAGTGGTGCCACTCCATTTTAGAAAGATTTCAGTGTCATATACACTTTTGACATTGAACACTTTTTCAAAAATTGAACATTATAAAACAACTGGTTTATTTAGATTAGGTGACACACCTTTTAATTCATTTCATTTGATATTTGGTTTGCGGATAGTGTGCATCAACCATCACAGCTGATTAGATAGTTACGATCCATTCCGCCATCTCGCAATCATTGGCGATGTTTTAGATGGCTCTGATTTCGTCTTCCTCATTAGATCAACTACTCTGAGAGTTCGACGAAGAAATCTCATTTGCATCGCATTCCGGTGATCCCCATGTCGGAGCTCCACCGCCAGTTGATTCGTCGAAGAATGATGATTAACTAGGCGAAAGTCAAGTGGTTGGCCTCTATTGACACTGGCCAGAATAATCAAAAAATCATTTTGCCAGGTCATTTCCGCCCTGATCTAACTTCTCTGGTGATGATAGCCGCCTCAAGGGCCTTAGAAAGAACCAAGGAGTTATTCCAACCAATGTGGTGCTCTCTACTAAACCTGAAACGGTCTGGAGCGCCACCACCACCATAGTTCGTCCAAGACATGGGTGGTTGTGATAGACCTTTTCGGTGACTGGAAAGCCTCGTTCTTTCCACCTACATGATCTAAGCACTAAGGGGGTCAAATTACTACCTCATGGGTCATTATTAACATTGATTTGAGATGTGGCGGCATGATGAAGATGCGGCGGCATAAAATCTTTTCTCGCTCTCCAATCACCGACGGTGAACTCCAACTCTCTCTTGTTTTGTTTGGGGTTTAACTGATGAATAACACCATCTGGGGGATTTGGGCTCATTATATAACTGTTTAAGCTGAAATCCATTAGAGGCATCCTTTCACATGGTAGTGGAGGTTGGTTTGTCATCTTCACACCCATTGGTGGTGTCTTTTTGGTAGTTAGTGCAGAGATACACCCCTTGGAGACTAATGCTCGTTGGGTTAGCTTGGATTGAACCTAAGCTTGAAGGATAAGGATTGGTCAACCCTTCCATTCATGGGTTTGACCTTTTATAATGAAATATTGACCATTAAGGTGACATGGCACCACCATTGAATGGTTTACGCCCTAATAGAGTCCAATATAACTTAAGTACCATCCTAAGTGGTTTAGATCGCAAATATTAGCTAATGTTGACCTATAGTTGACTTTTGGGTGATGTATCACACCATGGGTGGACATTAATGGTCTTGGTGTGTTAACCTTGACCAAGGATCAACTTGGGCACTCATGACTCCCATCACCCCATTTGGGTAGTCACATAAAAGCACACACTCTCTTAGATTTAATTAAGGGAAATATTGTCATTTGTCCATAGTGTTGGAACATGGTCTTCCGCATCTCCTAGGTTTGAGAATAACAAATCTTATGTATATTTGATCTTGTGTGTTTAAGTGTGCAGGAAACAAAGCCTTATGACTCAAGGATAACATAAGAAGGTTGCCCCCAAGTTTGAAGACAAAATTCCAGCATGCCAACTAGCGCCGGCGCTAGCCACTAGAGCAGGTGCTAACTCTGATTATAGCAATTTTAGGAGGCAAGTATATAAGGCACTAGCATAGGCGCTAGCGGCTAGCGCATGTGCTATCTCAATGCACATGAGGAATGTCGGCAGGGTTTCCTTGGAATGAAGATATGCACGCAGAAAATGTTTCCTTAATCGGGATAACACCGACGGTAGCGATAGCGCAAGCGCTAGCTCCAAGTATATTAAAAGGACCCCTTGGCTCCATATTCTTCATCACTTCACACCCCTAAATTCCAAAGCTTCGTGCCACATCATATAGAGGAAGTTTTAGAGAGATACTCCCACAAATCCATGAAGTCTTAAGGAGCTCCGTGGAGAAGATTTCAACACACTTCATCATCGTGACGAAAGACCATATCGACTACGATCATACTCTGTGGGACTTCGTCTACTTCTTCAAGAGATCCACATAGGGAGTTTTTATATTGTTGTTGTTTCATTTCTCTACTCTCTCGTACTTGTGCAGTAAATTCACTTCGTGTTGGCTACTAGGTCTGGGTAGGACTTAGGGCAGAAATTTGCTTTGTGTTGGCAACTAGGTCTAGGGAGTAGATCTAGGGGGTGCTCGAGGCCTTATCTAGGGAAGGATTGGCTAGAGCGGTTTGAGGTTGTATCTAGGGAAGGATAGGTTAAACCCATCGGTTCGTGGGGATACGAGTTGGGATAGAAAATGAAAAAGTCTTTTTACTATTCGCCTTCGATTTCTAGCGTTATAAGAAGTCAAGTTTTGTAATCTTATATTTCATATTAATAAAATCATGTCTCTATTTTATTTCACTTGATTTGTTTAGTTTTTCTCCAATTTGATCTCTTAGTTTTTCAAGTCTTATAAAATATAACAGAAATTTTAAAACCCTTATTCACCCCCCCCCCCACCCCTCTAAGGGCGCCTACAGATCCAACAAGTGGTATCAGAGGTAGGTTATTCCAAATTGGCTTAACAACCGGGAATAATGGTGCTTTGTAGTCATGATCTCGCTTCTATTAGTGAGAGAAATACTTATATAGAGGGAAAGTCTTTGGCACCACCTTTATTTGAAGGAAAAATTTTAAAGGTCGGAAAATATTAATGGAAATTTTTCTTAAGTCATTAGATATTAAAATATGGAATATTACCATTAGGAAGCTACCAAATAAGTTGAGTAGGGAAGAGTGTGTCTTAAATGCTAAATCAATGAATTTCCTATTTTGTGCACTTAATCAAAATATTTCCAAACTCATTTATACTTTTCCTACTGCATATGAGAGGTGGAATTTTCTTGAAATAACTTATGATTCTCCATCTACAGGTATGAAACAAATGCAAGAATTGGAGAACATACAAGCTTGCACAGATATTCAAGAAAGCTCCTCTCATGATGGATCAATAGAGTGCACATCAAGTGGAAGAGAAGAAGAAATTTTATCTTTGGAAGAGGAGTGCCAAAAAGATGAAGATAACAAAGAAACTCTATGCTCAAATCTCACTGCATCCAAAAGCACTGTAAGGAAATCAAATTCCCTTAGGGTCCGTTCGTTTGGACGGAATTGGGGGATGGGAATTGGAATTGTCCCAATTTCAATTCTCATGGGAATCAGAATTGAGACAATTCCAATTCTGTTGTTCGGCGGCATTAAAAAAGGAATTGGAATTGACAATTCTTTTGTTCAATATTTTTTCGCTCGGTCGCGTAATGTTTTCCCGGTCGCGCATTTTTCGCTCGGGCGCGCATTTTTTTGCCCGGGCGCATTTTTTCGACTGGTCGCGCAATTTTTGCCCAAGCGCGCATTTTCCGCGCGGGCGCACTTTTTTCGCGCAGGCGCGCATTTTTCGCGCGGGCGCGTATTTTTTCGCCCAGGCTCGCATTTTCTTCCCAGGCGTGAATTTATCTCTAAGGCACACATTTTTCACGCGTACACGCATTTTTTCGCCCGAGCGCTCTTTTTTCTCCCGGGTGCGCATTTTTTCGTCTCGGGCGCCCTAGCGAAAAATGCGTGCCTAAGAGAAAAAAGAGCGCACTGGCAAAAATATTCTCACCCGGACAAAAAATGCGCGCCCGGGAGAAAAATACGCGACCGGGCGAAAAATGAGCGCCCGGGCGAAAAATGCGCGCCCGGACGAAAAATGCGCGTCCGGACGAAAAATGCGCTACCGGGCGAAAAATGCGCTTCCGGGCGAAAAATGCGCGCTCAGGCGAAAAATGTGCGCCCAGACAAAAAATGCGCGCACCGATAAAAATGCGCACACGGGAAAAAAATGAGCGCCCGCGCGAAAAATGTGCGCCCGGGCGAAAAATGCGCGCCTGGGCAAAAAAATGCGAGCCCGGGCGAAAAATGGGTGTTTCGGTGAAAAATGCTCACCCGGGTGAAAAATGAGCGTTTGAGAGAAAAATGCGCGCCCCGCGAAAAATACTCGTCTAGGAGATAAATGAGCGCCCGGCCGAAAAAATAGGCGTTCGGGCGAAAAATGCGCTTCCGGGAGAAAAATGCGCGCGGGCGAAAAATGCGCGCCCGGACGAAAAATGCGCACCCGAACGAAAAAATGTGCGCCCCGACAAAAATGCGCGCACGGGCAAAAAATGAGCGCTCGGACGAAAAAAGTGCGTGCTGGGTGAAAAATGCGCGCTCTGGCGAAATATGCGCGCCCGGGCGAAAAATGCGAGAATGAAATTGGGAAAGAATAGCTCGGGAGGTAAGAATTCAAGGTGGAGAATTCTAGGCAAAATTGAATTCCAATGGAATTCAGCCGAATTCCAATTCCACCCGAAAAAATGCACTCTGAACAGCAAAATTGGAATTGACGACCAATTCCAATTCTTTCCTCCCAATTCCGACCAAACGAACGGACCCTTATTGTTTGTAATTCTATTTCTACTTTACAATTGCTACAAATTACTAAATATAAAATTAAGAAATTGAAAATTGCTAATGAGAAATTACGTTTAGAAAATAAAAGGTTACAAGCTAATGTCAATGTAGAATCTAGTTGTGATGTGGCTTCTCCATCTTTCTCTCTAATTGAAATTTCAAAGCCTGGTTTTGATTGTAATGATATTAAAGAAAAATTCAAGGATTTTGAGAAAGAACTTTTAATTTCAAAAGAGCATAATGAAGAATTAGTAAATGAAAATAATATTTTATCTAATAAACTAGAATCATTAAAACTATTTGTGCAAAAACTTACAAGTAATAAAAAATCTTTTATTTCTAGTCTATCATCAAACATGTGTAAAACTTATACTAGTATTTTAAAATATATTAAACATGCACCTAGTAGAATGTTTAATCATACAAGCATAATGAATTCTAACTCTCATTATCTCCCAAATTAAATTCAAATGTGCAAAAATTTCCGATGAAAAATAGTTTCAAAAGTCATTATAATTTTAAGCCTAAGTTTAATGAATATGGAAATTTGATGCATAATTATAACACTAAACCTAAGTATGAGTGGAGACCCAAAATTAAAGAAGAAACACTAATTCCACTTGAAAGGGTCTTTTCGTTCTCATCTCCCCAAAATTCATCTCGCTATATTTGGGTACCCAAAGGAACCGTTACACTTGGTTCCCTTTGGATACCTAAATATCTTATTCATTAGGTATCACCAAATGCATGAAGTAGAATCTTTTCAAAATTAAATATACAAATTTCTACTTCATGAAATGCTTTAGTGTCTTTTTGTTTTTCTTATTTTTAAGCTATCATGTCATTGTCATCTTATATATTATTGGAAATATGATTTTATCTCTTAAAGCTTAATAAGTTAATAAATCAAATTGATCAAAATTCAAAATCATATTTTATTTTGATGACCTATCTATCCTTCTTAAATTCATTGCTTATAAATATCTTATATTATCCATATAAATCAAATTCTAAAATTGCTATGAGATATTTATCTAATTTAATAAAATCATGAACTTCAATTTTTTCTCTTTCGAAAATCTTGAGTCTATAAATTTTTAAATATTTAGTTCTGGGTAGCAACCAATAATACTTAAATATTTTGAGAAAGGAGATTTGGGATGTCACCCCGTCACATCTCCTAGTACCGGTGTGAACCATTCATAGGGTAGACCTCAGGAAGTCCAAGATCCACTTTAAATTGCTAAGTCCAACTAAAGTCTAGCAAAGATCAAATTAATTATAGACTTATGTGTACTCTTGCAATAATCGAAAAAGAAAATTTATCATTATCTTGCCTTTTAGAAAAGTATATATATTCATAATTCGTGATTGAAAATAAAATCACAAAAGTCATATTGATTGAATATATTATCATTCTAAAAATTCAAATAAACTCATAGTTTATAAATCATTCTTAAACCTAATCGCTTTGTATGTCCATAATCATATACTAATATTGTATGTCTCACAATAGCGGGGGCGTAGGGTTGCATGCATTAGAAGACCTAACCTTAAAGTCATGCTAGGTTGAGCGTTCTCTAGTGTGTACATATGGGAGTAACACCCCAACCTACGACATGTGTGCAACTCCTCATGCTCATCCGTCTCTAAGTACGAGGTTAGACTGTTGACATATAGTCTGGGTATTTTTATCTAGGGCATACCTACTTTTTATTCTTTGCATGAACATCATTTCACACTATAATAATTTAAATAATGCTTATTTGGCTTATTCGAACATGATATCTTATGTTTACATTTCATATCTTTTTCAGCTTATATTATTTTGATAAACACAAGCCTTAGAAAAATCAAAATGAAAGATATAAGAAAGTATATCTCATGCGATGTTTATTTTGTAAAGTCATATAAGAAATCGCTAACGTTTCATGCAATTCGCACTATCTAGAAATCTCCAAAAATTCTGAAATTTCTGCCTGAAACTACTCTTAGGGCACTTAATCAAGATCAATAATCAAAATTTTCAAAATCTTAAAAAATAGTGTAATGTTTACCGCGCTAGTGCCGGCGCTAGCTCGAGTGTCCAATTTTCTATGTTTTTTAAATTTTGAAAAATCAATAAAAATATGTTCTTTTATATGTACTACCTATTTTTATCTTTGTGTCATTGTGTAATGTTTGAAAAATCAAATACAAAATTCCAAAATGCAAAAAATATGTCTTTGCTTATTTTTATTTGTGTCTGCAAGGTTTTATTAAAATAACAAAGATTTCTATGTTTCATTACTTTGGCAAAAATGACAAGCATTATTCTTTTAAATTTGGCTAAAAATGTTTAATTTAAAATCTCAAGTTTTCTAAACATTGTTTTGTCTTGTCATGCTTGGATTTTAATCTTGTTATGTGCAATAAAAAAGTATATAGTGAATTGTGTAGGATTGCGTTTGTATGCCTCTAAGTAGGAGTAATGTGTTATGTTTGATAATGATCTCTTTACACTCACACTTTTGGTAGACTACATGTGCCTATAATTCTTAACCCTACATGATTGTGCAATGTAGTAGCTTACAATACTAAGATGTCTATCTCTATTACCTACACATCATTCAAAACTTTGTTGCACATATAGAAGTGAAATTACAAAATTATAAGTGTTTGCCAAAATAAGTGAGTTCGGAGAACTTTGTCTTGCTAAAAAAATCAATAATAAAATGACAAAGATAACTCCACCATGCACTACTTGAACCTCCTGATAAGTCTTCATAGGCATTGTGAGGTTGAGCACCTTGGAAAGAATTGTATTGTGTCTTGTGCAAACTACTTTAATACACTTCTATTATGTACACCGGATCACAAAAAGATCTTATTGAAAATAAAATATGTGATCCAACAAGCACTACTTCGCTCCCTGATAAGTCTAAATGAGCATTGTGTGGGCGAAGCACCATGGTTGTTGTACTTTTTATGTGCTTTGTATCAAATCTACTATTGATGTGTAGAAGTCGTTTAAAAGATTACATGCTTAATAATGTTTCTACTTCACTATATAAGTCATGTGTTTTTGATTATATCACTTGTATACTTCTATCAAAACACTTTGTATACACATCATTATCTCTCATAAAGCTTCTACTCATGAGAATTGGACTCTAATGCTTCCTTACGTAAATTCTCTAGAAAGCTTTAGTAAAAGCACTAGATTGCAATGCATGATCTCTACAATGTTTTCATGACTTGAAATGCAAATTAATAATATTGTAGTTCCTATCTTCTAGAATATGTGCAATCATGTTTGCCTTAGTAGTTTTTGAAAAATAGAACTCCTTGCCTATTATCATGATAATTTTATTGAAAATCATACTTGCTTACAAAAAATTATTTCTTAAAAATATTATCTTAAACTTAGATGCTTATATAAGATTGGTTTTATCCAAATAACATCATTTTTACTCCATAGCATCTCTTATTTCTATTATGATCTTTGAACTTCCATAAAGATGTTTTTCTTTGGATAAACAATTTTATAGTCTTTCCGCTTATGCTATAACTCTTAAAATTTTGAACTTCAAAACATCTTCTTATGTTTGGACATAAACTCATATTTACTCGTATGATTTTCATGCTCACAAAAACATGTTTCTTATATTTCTATAAGTCTTCTGCAAAATTACCTAATAACTTTTACCTTGCGCTTTCATGCTTATTTCAAGTCTTACCATCACTTGAATCTCAAAATTCCTTTTCTTCAACAAATGGTAGACTTTCTTGGTAAAATTTGTTTTAAGTTGCTCTAACATGTATACTTTTTATAAAAACTCGGATATATTTCTGTGAAATTATTTTATGCCAAAAACTCTGATCATTTTGAAAATCTTTTTTATGCTAAAAACTCCTTATCATTTCATTTCCTCTATAAGCTCGATCATGCCTTATCTTTTTATTAAAACCTTTTTCTATGTCTCTTGCTACCTTAACCCACTTTTGCTAATAACAAAAGGGGGAGAACTAACATGATAAATAAAAGCTGCTATCAAATGGGGAAGAACTAAACATGATTAATTCTTAAGATGATAGCCTACATATAAGGGGAGCATTCACATAGGAGAGCAAGCATTTAGGGGGAGCAATTCTAAAAACCAAAATTGACATTTATCCTAAGGCATCTCTCTCTCACACACAAGTAGGATTCGTCATGCTTTATGTATTAATTCTCTGATTTATCATTAATGGATTTGTTATTATCAAAAGGGGGAGTTTGTTGGAACATGGTCTTCCGCATCTCCTAGGTTTGAGAATAACAAATCCTATGTGTATTTGATCTTGTGTGTTTAAGTGTGCAGGAAACAAAGCCATATGACTCAAGGATAACATAAGAAGGTTGCCCCCAAGTTTGAAGACAAAATTCCAGCATGCCCACTAGCGCCGACGCTAGCCACTAGCGCAGGCGCTAACTCTGATTATAATAATTTCAGGAGGCAAGTATAGAAGTCAATAGCGGCTAGCATATGCACTATCTCAACGCACATGAGGAATGTTGACAGGGTTTCCTTGGAATGAAGATACGCGCGCGGAGTTGTTTCCTAAACCGGGATAGCGACGGCGGTAGCGATAGCACAGGCGCTAGCTCCAAGGCTATAAAAAGGACCCCTTGGTTTGTTTTCTTCATCACCTCACACCCCCTAAATTTCAGAGCTTCTTGACATATCATATAGAGGAAGATTTAGAGAGATACTCCCACAAATCCATGAAGGCTTAAGGAGATCCGTGGAGAAGATTTCAACACGCTTCATCATCGTGATGAAAGACCGCATCGACTACGATCATTCTCTGTGGGACTTCGTCTACTTCTTCAAGAGATCCACATAGGGAGTTTTTTATATTATTGTTGTTTCATTTCTTTACTCTTTCATACTCATGCAGTAAATTCGCCTCATGTTGGCTACTACGTTTGGGTAGGACTTAGGGCTAAAATTCACCTCATGTTGGTGACTAGGTCTAGGGTGTAGATCTAGGGGGTGCT
This sequence comes from Dactylorhiza incarnata, assembly GCA_033032865.1. NCBI lineage: Eukaryota > Viridiplantae > Streptophyta > Magnoliopsida > Asparagales > Orchidaceae > Dactylorhiza > Dactylorhiza incarnata. Next base: position 11,056,174 of record JAWHQI010000010.1, on the reverse strand, counting down.
CGAGGCCATATCCTGGGAAGGATTGGCTAGAGCGGCTTGAGGCCGTATCCAGGGAAGGATATGCTAAATCCACAAGTTCGTGGAGATACGAGTCGGGATAGAAAACGAAAAAGTCTTCTTACTATTCGCCTTCGATTTCTAGCGTTATAAGAAGTCAAGTTTTGTAATCTTATATTTCATATTAATAAAATCATGTCTCTGTTTTATTGAACTTGATTTGATTAGTTTTTCTCCAATTTGATTTCATAGTTTTTCAAGTCTTATAAAATATAACATAACTTTTTAAAACCCTTATTCAACCCCCCCCCCCCCCCTCTAAGGGCGCCTACTGATCCAACATATAGGGCTCACCTAGGGATTTTGCTTCACCATAAAGGGTCTAAGGGACTTGGAAACCCCTTTATAACTCATGGAGATAGCTTAGGTGCACAAACCAAGTCACCAAAACTTCTAGGCTCCCTAACAAATTTGGGATGTTACAAATTAAATCAGGAACGCATCACACAACTGAACATGTTATTGGAACAATAATAAAATTAACTCAACATGTACCTTCTCTAATCAAATCTAGGTGGTTCTGTCACATAAGATCCACAAGTTCCCAAGTGAACTCATCTCGCCCAAGATAAGACCACAGAACCATTACCAGTGAAACCTTCTTGCTTCGTATTTACGGGTCTTCTGATCCACAATACGAATAGGTTCCAGGAGAACGGACCAATCTGAGGCTATCGGCACTGAGGGGACATGAACAAATTGGTCGATCGAAGCTTGTCATAGCTATACATATGAAATTCATCATTAAGGTTGCCCAACTCTGGCAGTAACTCCAATAGATAAGCTATTGGTCCTATGCGCTCAATAATATCATATGGTCCGATGTATCTAGGACTGAACTTTCGATGTCCTTTAACTCTGGAAACTCCATGTATAGGCCAAATCTTGAGGAACACTTTGTCGCCATCTACGAACTCAACCATACGACGTTTCACATCGAAGTACTTAGCCTGGCGACTCTAGGCTTCAAGCATTCTGTCTCGACTCAATCTAGCACCGACATCAGCATAATCAATGTATTGTACCCCCAAAACTGTAGGATCTTTATCCTGAACCCAAGAAAGAGGTGTCATGCACCTTCTGTCCCAAAGTGCTTAATAAGGGTCCATCCCAATACTACTCTGATAACTGTTGTTGTATGAGAATTTCACAAGAGATAAAAGTATCTCCCACATCTAATTGTAATCTAGGATACACAATCAAAGCAGATTTTTTATAGTTTGGTTTGTTCTCTCTGTCTGATCATCGGTTTGAGGATGAAATGATGTGTTGAATGTCAATTTTGTTCCCATGTATACTTGAACCTTTTTCCAATCTTGTGATGTAAATTGCCCATCACAATCGGATACTATAGACTTTGGCACTTTGTGATATCTAATGACTTGTTCCACAAACAATCGCACGAGAAAGTCGACATGATCACTCTTTCAGAGATGAATGAATCGGGACACTTTGGTTAAATGATCAATAATTACCCAAACCAAATCATTTCCAAAACGAGAATGTGGCAAACCATGCACAAAATCCATGGAAATATCCTCAAACTTCCACTCTGGAATAGGAAGTGGCTGCAACAAACCTCCAGGACTCTTGCATTATGCCTTTACTAACTAGCAAGCTTGATAGTGCATCACATAATGAGTGATGTCCTTCATGTTAGGCCAAGGTAAGGACTTTTTCATGTCAGCGTCACCTTAGTCATACCGAGACGTACCGAAATCTTTGAATTATGAGCTTCTTTCAAGAGATCCTCCCAAATTCCCCCAACATTTGGGATAAATAATCGATTTCAGAAGTGAAGTAATCCTTCTTCCAAATACTAATTGCACTTAGATTCTCCTTGAAGTGTAGAGATGATTATTGTAGAAGTTGGATCTCCCTTTTGAGTTAATCGAATCTGGTCTCACATATCACATCACACATCAGTCAAGAATTAGAACTCTTTGTAACTATACATACTTTCTCGGTGAATGGGTATGATTCCCATAGATAAAAGTATCATAAAGCTATTAAAGGCAAGATGCCTCCTACTTAGTGCGTCGACAATAGAATTTTCCTTGTCAGGATGATAGTGTTGATCGAAATCGTAATCACATAATAACTCAATCCAGCATCTCCGCCTCATATTCATATCCTTTTGCATGTAAATGTATTTAAGGTTCTTGTGATCTGAATGAATTATAAATAATGCCTCCAAATCTTGAGTGCAAATACAACTCCTAACTATAAATCATGGGTAGGATAGTTCTTCTCATGCTTCTTTAACTGCCTTGAAGCATACGCCACAACATGGCCATGCTGCATAAGTACAACACTCAAACCACGGAGCGAAGCATCGGTATATATTTGAAATCCATCCATACCTGAGGCAATAGTCAGAATAGGGCCAACGTTAATCGTTCCTTCAGTTAAGCAAAGACTTCTTCACAATTTGGTGTACAAAAAAAAGGAGTGTCCTTCGTCAATGATGTTAAAGGTTGTGCTATCTTGTAGAAACCTTCCATAAATCTTATATAGTACCCAGCCAAACTAAAACTTCAAACATATGCGAATAACTTTAGCGTAAGCCAGTCTCGCACTGCCTAAATCTTTGCATGATCCTCCAATAGACCATTTCCATTAATAACATGTCCTAAGAAATGGACCTCTTTCATTCAGAATTCATACTTGCTAAACTTAGCGTAGAGTTGATGCTCTCGTAGCTTCCTCAATACCTTTTGAAGGTGCTCAACATAGGCTTCATCGTCCTTAGAGTAAATGAGTATGTTGTCAATGAACGCGGTGATAAAGACATCGAGAAATGGATCAAAGACACGATTCATGAGGCTCATGAATACTGAAGGAGCATTAGTGAGGCTAAAGGCAATCACTGTGAACTCATTCTGACCATACCGAGAGTTGAAGGTTGTTTTTGGAATGTCTTATTCTCTAATTCTTATAGCCCAAATGAAGGTCAAGCTTGGAAAAGACATGCACTCCCCTCAGTTGATCAAACATCTCCTCAATATGGTGAAGAGGATATGTATTTCGGACTGGCAACCGATTCAGCTCTCGATAGCCAATGCACTGTCTTAGAGTTCCATATTTCTTTTTAACAAACAGAATATGGGCTCCCCATGGAGATGAACTGGGGCGAACAAACCCTGATTCTACTAACACTTGTAGCTGAATATGTAATTCCGTTAACTCCTTGGGTGTCATACGGTAAAAGGTTCTAGACCCGGGTTGATCCCCAGGAACCAACTCAATCAGAAACTACACATCTCGTTGTGGTGGTAATCTAGGTAATTTCTGAGGAAAAAAATCTGGAAACTCATTAACTACTGCCACTATATAAGATCTATTTCGTTCCTAGAGAGACTAAACAAAATTGCATACGCTTCTTTATCCTGGGTGAGTGCTTTCACCATTCGAATCGAAGTTAGAAGAATTTGCGAAATGGGTGTTATACCTTTAAAGATGATCTTCTTGCCCAAAGGTGAACACAAAGTAACTTTCTTGGTAACACAATCGATCTGATGTTGATGCTCCTCAAGCCAATCCATTCCCAAGATAAGGTCCAAATATGGGATATCCAAAATCGTTGTAGTGACTTCAAAAGGCTCGCTCTCCAAACTCATCTTCATGGAACACTTTGCTGTAGAATGCATCACCAACCCATTTGGTAGATGAACCAATAGGGATAAACCATCAAAAACAATAATTCCCTCCATATCCTGAATGAAATTTTTAGACACAAAAGAGTGTGTGGCACCCATATCAAACAAAGTCTTAGCTAGTCTTTGACTAAGGGTAATATAGCATACAGTTTCTTTCATCAATATTCATATCGCAGAAGGAATCTTCTTATAATGATAAGCTATAACTAGAATTTTATAACAAACAAAGACACATACTATTCACCAAATCTTAGGGCTCAACCCCTAACTGAAATCTAAAGAAAAAGCTTATCGGTGATCCTTCTAGTCCTGCCTTCTAGATTGTCCAAACCTATGACCACGACCTTTTGCCCGCTGAGCAGAGGGGTTTCTTGCTTAATTATATGATGCAGACATTGGGATCTCAGATTTCCCAGCTGGTGGCAGTGATAACAATTCCCTCAGAAGGGAGTAGTCCCTTGCAAAGTAGGCTGGACAGACTAGGAAGGAACTATAGGTTGTGTCTTTTGCTCCTGCTTAACCTGGGGGCGTCCTTATCCCCTATTATTCCAACCACCTCAGAATTTGTTGCGATCCCGAGAAAACTTCTTCTTCCATTCAAACTCATGCCTGCACTAGGCTGGGTTGGGGTTTCAACTGGTCTCTTCTTCTGATTATGCATAGTCGTCTGATCAACTTCCAAGGATTTGTCCAACTCCATAATGTTCGTAAAGCTCGAGTGAGAGGCCATAATAAGAGGCTGCCTCAGAGAATCTCGCAAACTATGGTAGAAAATCTTCTTTGCACCCCTCTCAGTCAAGGAGTAGTTGCCCGCAAAATGAGGTAAGTGAAAAAATTCCCAATAGTACTCCATAACATAGAGGTTTCCTTGACGGAAATGAAGAAAATGCTCTTGAAGTCCTTCTCTATCAATAACATGGATGAAATGTTCTAGGAAGGCATCAGAAAACTCCTCCCACTCAATACTGGAAAGAAATTGTCCTCTAAAAGTAGAAGTATAGACTGATCTCCACCACTGCTTGGCATAAAACTCAAGCAATTTAATAGTCAAGAGTAACAACCATCTCACTCAGGTATCTTATCCCAATGAGTAATTCCTTAACAAGATCCAACTATTCCTCAACCTGAGCAGCATTCACATTGCCTTTAAATATTGGATGGTACAAACCCTCTAAAATGCTCATCCAATCCATCTGGGGAATAGGTATTGAAGCGGTTATTTGGTTCAGAGAAGTCCTGAACATCTCAAGAATGGTAGAAAGTGTATGACCCAACTCGGTCCGGTGGAATGGAGTAGGCTGCTCAATGGGTAGAGGAGGAACATGCTCAGAAGGTACATGAGTAGGATAAACTCTTAGCACAGTTGGAGGTCTCTAAATATAATTTCCTTGGATAGTGTCTTCCGGAATCTATGAACGGAAATGAAGGGTTAGGTTTCGAAGATGGGTTTCTAGACAGTAAACTATAATTTAATTTTAGAAAAATGTATTTACTTATTGTGACTTACTCATGGGCCCACCAACTTCCGTGAAGTTTGTCCTCAAACTCTTAGAACCAGGGTAATCTTATGAGTATGCTTATAACTTCAATATACATAGATTGGGATAGTCTGATGCCAATTGTAAGATACATCCCCAAATTCAGAGAGAGAACTTATTCCTAGAGTAACTGTTTCACAGTAGTACCATCTATCATGGCAGACACCACAACGTAATGCTTACTCTGAAGGCCATTCATCATAAAGTCTCATCAGAGTATACATACATTAAAGTACATCAAAAGTAAGTGAAAGGAAATATACTAGCTCAAAGTAATATCACAAAGCAATACCAACCCATCTCAAATGACAACGTAGCAAAATATGGAAATATAAGCTAATGCATGCCCTGGCCAAATAATAAGACAAGAAAGATTAATCAATAATGACAACTTAGATGACTCTAACATCCACTGGTTCATCATATGAATCGGTGGAAGAGTCCAGAACTCGGGGTGGTGCGAGAGTCATCCTTGTTGGGAAAAACCCTTGTGATTTATCTAACAAATTAACTTAAAGTAATTTCATCTATTAGGTTATATTACCCACATTGTATAGAAAGGGTAAAATGGTCATTAGATGTACTATGATGTCACACTCACATTAGAGTGTCAAGACCAGGTCAAGATAAGCACAAAAGCAGTTGAGTTAAAACTTACATCGAATAGAAGTGGACGCAACTTGGACTAGATGTCGACACAACTCTGACTGAATGTCGAAGCAACTCAATCTACCTGTCGAAGTATCAAGTCAAGTCAACGTAACGTCGAAAGGAACTCGACGCAAAAGGAAGAGCCTGTCGAAGCCATCATTAGAAGTCAACGCAACTTCGACTTCAAATCGACGCAGAAGATAAAGTTCAAGTCCAAGTATTCAACTCGACGGATACATCGATAAGAAATCGATGCAATGTCGACATCTGAGTTTAGCCAGAGCTAAGAAGGAATTCAAAGGTACTTCTATAAGAACTCAGAGGTGCGTCGATATGAAGAATGATCAAGTTAACGCAGCGTCGAATACAGTCAAAAATTGAAGTTTCTCTGCTGTCCTTTCTAATACCTTTTCAAAAGGTCTACAAAGCTGAAGACTATTCTCCAACGACTCATTTATTGCCAAGAATGGAATGGAGAAATTCAGAAATATAGCAAAGAAATTCTTGGAAGTTATTCAAATCAAATGGACGGGCCGGGAACAAAAATTGAAGGAAATAACAATTGTCCAATGGACATTACTTCTTAGGACAGCCCAAAAGAAGAAAGAAATTCAAACTCAAATGATGGAGAATATATATGCTGAGAAAGAAAGAAAAATAGAATAACAAGAACTGATTCAAAATTCTGTCTGTCGATTACGGCTTCTTCTTCCTCCTCCTTCAACCCTAAGACAAAACATAAGAAGATCTCTCTCTACACAGGAAAATAACAACACAGCCGCTCTTTCTTCATCATCACATAGCAGCAAGTCTACAAGAGTGCTCAGAGAATCAGGATCAAGCTCATAACCCTTGCAATCGTCACAATCATAAGCAAGGGTTCATCATATTCAGATCATGTGATAAACAGAGATAGTAGTTCAAATAAATCGCTTCTGAAGAATTCTGACAGCAGAATTTTATTCTCTTCTTTCTTTCTTCTCTTTCTTTCACCAACTGTAAAAGAGTTTTAAGAATCCCTCTTTCAAAGGATTAAGTGGTTCTAAGAGTCTCCTTATCAAAAGACTCAGTGGTTCTAAGAGTTTCCTTATTAAAAGACTCAGTGGTTCTAAGAGTCTCCTTATCAAAAGACTTAGTGGTTCTGAGAGTCTCTTTATCAAAAGACTCAGGCACAGTAAGTGCAATCCTACCATGGAGGTAGAAGAGTGGAATACCTATATTTTAGGGAACCACTATAAAAATCATGTGTCTTCTGGATTGATTTTCTGTGTTGTCCCAGTTTACTATTTTCTGTATTTATATTTTTTGCATTTACTTTATTCTGTTTTGGTATTGTTGTTTGCATAGCACTTAGTATTTTTATTGTGTGTGCATATTTGGTATAAAAGATTTTAAATCTCTATTCACCTCCTCTAGATAATACTTTGAGGCACACTATGCACTTTCAATTGGTATCAGAGGTAGGTTGATCATTAAAAGGTTAACACCTTGATCAAAATATCTCCTCACTCTTATTTCTTTATTTAAAATTATCTAAAACTATTTTAAGAAAAAATGAGTTTGAAGGATTATGCATCAACAAGACCACCAGTGTGCAACTTAAATAAGTTTACACTCTGGAAGGCCAGAATAAAGCTTTATATGAACTCTATTGATGAAGGCATCTTTAATGTCATTATTTTAGGTCCCCCTGTTCCATTCAGGAAAGATGAAAGTGGGACTATTACACAGAAACTACTCCCTAGGGCTGAATGGACAGATGTGGAAGAGAATGCAAAACCCTATGATGCTAAGGCTATGAATATACTAGTATCCATAATGTCAGATGACATATTTCAGGAAGTGGCTGAATGTTAGTCTGCAAAAGAAATATGGGATAAAATGATCAGTTTAGTTGAAGAAAGTTCTGATGAAAGGAAGGAACGGAAGAATGGAAGAAGTTTCATAGCTGAAACCTAGAGTGACTCAGAACTTGAGTCATGTTCCTTGTCTGCAAGTGAGCAAGAAGGTTCTACTGAAGAAGCTTGTCTGATGGATTTGGAGGCCTCCTCAGATAATGAAGAAGATCAGGTATCAAATTTTGATAATTTTGATTTCTCTTCCAATGAATTTAAAACTTGCTTTAAAGAGTTCCACCAAGATCATTTAGAGGCAGAAAATCAAATAAAATACTTAGGAATGAGTTAGAAGAACTAAAAAGTGGAAGGCTAGATGAAAATCATCACTATGATAATCAACTCAGGATTGAGGTAGGAAAGTTAAGAAAACAAATAGATAAAACAAATGCTGAAAATCTAACACTAAAGAAAGAGCTCACAAAGGCAAAAGCCTTTGAAGACTCACTCAATGGGACGAGTCAAAAACTCAAAGACATCACACAAAATCTCTCCATGAGATTAAAACATCTTGGTTTAGGAGCAGACCCATTCACTAGCACAGAAGTCCCTAGGAGACCTGCCTAGAAAAATCGAGTAATTTTTGTTGGATCTAATGAGAATCAAGTAAATGAAAATAGTAAAATTTGTGAAGAATTACATGATCATCCTGATAAAGTTATAATATTCAATAGGGTGAACAATAATAATCAATAAGGAATACTAAGCAAACATCTTGTAGAAAAATCCATAAACAACAATCATCTTGATAAAATCACTACATTTAGTAAAGTAAATCCAACTAAAGAAAAGAAAACTCTAGGGAAAAACAATTTAGGAGAACCAATGAATCTCAATCAAAGAACTAAAACTAGAAGAAAAATTATTAGGCACACTACAGATCTACTATATCAAGATATATTTTATGCAAATTTCAAATATCAAGATAATAAACATTGGTTAAATAGACTTATTTAATGTCATCCAAAAGGGTTTCATGAAAGACCCTCCTACTCTTTCATAACACCATATAATGGTAAAAGCAAATGGCCCAAGGTAACCTGGGCACCTTCTAATGTTTGAGTTACATGTGCAGGAAACATAGAGTTCTTTTCCCAGAGAGAGAGTGGAGGGAAAAGAAAGAAGTAGATGAGCAATAATAAACTACACATATGCAAAGGGAGTAATCTATATTCTAAAATCCCTTGTTGAGTTTATAGTTCATGAAAATAATAGTATAAATACTATTTTCAATAAAAAACATTGCTGGGAAAAACAGTAAGAACTTTCAAAGAAAATAAATCTGTTTATTCAGAGTTGCGTCGAATAGAATTCGATATACCGCCAAATTTCACTCGACATCAACTTCGAGAGTAATCTACAATAGATACTTCGAATAGCATTCAACGCGGCGTCAATTTCATATTGACGCATCCGTCGATTTAATACTTACTCGTCAAATTCGAAGGTGCGTCGAGTTCTAATCGACGCAACATCGACATGATAAGCGCGCACAGTTTCACTTCTACAAGCTGCTTCAACTCATTTTGGCACGCTGTCTATTAATCTTTGTCGACGGTACTTCAAATAAAACCCTAAGTTGCGATGAATCATCTTCTTTTAAGCAACATAGGCGTCGAATTCATTACGCTTTTGAATTCTCTCTTTCTTGCTCTAGTTCTCTCCTTCTGCCTAGCTCTCTCTCTCGTATTCTTTTTTCTCTCTCTCTCTCTTTCTCTCTTTTCTCTTGTGGTTGCAGGTACTTCAAATAAGATGGCTCCACCTAAGGTGAACTTGGGTTTCAATGTCAATATTGAATCATTCAATGCTGCTGCTGAGAGATTCAAAGCAATGCTCGGCTTGTTTCACACTGCTGGTTTGATAAAAGTGATCTCAACGAGGTACAAGATCCTTGATGTTGAATTGATATAGCTAAAGGGCAACTTCTACATAGGAGATGATGGATCCATCAATGGAAGAATATATGAAAATGTCATCAATATTACAAAGGAGATGCTAACTCAAAATTTTGATCTACCTGCTGGTAGTGACTCTAATGAATTATCAGGGGAAGAGACAAGACAGGCCTTACAGATAATGTAGTTCAGGAAGGATAAGGCCATCAACCTGAAAAAGATTGATCTATCTGAAGAATACAAATTCCTAGCAGATATAGTGGGAAAGGTACTGCTATGCAAGATATCAGCACATGATGACATCCCAAAGAAGCATCTCCAGATCATGGGTGTCCTAGTTCTTAATAAGCAGATAAATTGGGGAAGATGTATTTTGAAGTTAATTGTCCATAAGTAATCTCATAAGGAGAATGTCTATATGAGAATCATGAGCCAGGTATTGTTCAACCATTATCAAACAGTATGCAAATCAAAAGGAGTGCCCATTCCTCCTGGGAAGAGAATCAATATTGGGATCTTTTCCAAGTGAACCAGGCAGATCCTAAAGACTGGTCAAGCTGCACCTTCTCCTCATCCTTCTCTAACTCCATAGGATACAGAGGCAACTCTATCAGATCCTTCAAGGTATAACTATCCAGCACAGGACACTCCAGCAGTCCAACATAATGTTACTCCAGAGACTGATCCAGCTCAGTTCAACCAGTCCATTCCATCCAATCCAGCCCCAAAGCCTACACCTCAGATTCCTCTCCAACCACAGCAACAAACATCCATCATCATTCACGCTGAAGAAACTTCATAAGATAATCAATCACTCTCCCCTATCCACCAAAATCCTTCAGACATCAACTTTCTTGATGATAGATCTTCTCTACCTCAATCTGAAATCCCTCCGGTTATCATCTCCGACACACCATTTGACACACCTTCTGCCTCTACACCTCCCTCATTTAATATTGATCAAGAAATTTCCAAAGCTGTAGGATTGGCTACTAGCATATTTGTTGACTTGTTGGCCACTCAAGCCAGAAAGTTCAATAAGAAATACTCACAGATGGAGAGTGAAATGAAGGAATCAAAAGAATCTCTCCTGGCCCTCAAAACATTCATGTCCTCCTCTCTGGTATCTAAAGAATTCTTAACCTCCCTGGTCAGTAAGGTTAAGAAGGGGGAGAAATTTCATGAGGAGGAAGTGATTGGTCAAGAGAAACAGGATGGACAAGAGAAAGACAAGATTGTTGATGCTTCTGATCATAACAGTCCTAACAAGCTGACTGTATTCCAAATAGAAATTCCAGATGTCCTCTCAGGAGATGCACAAATCCAGGGGGAACTTCATGCAGGAACTCAGGGGGAGATACCTGCATCAACTCAGGGTGAGCTCCCAGAAGATGATCTCTCTTGGATGAGGTTGCAAAGATTGCCAAGGAGGCTGCTCTGACTATTGAACAAGATGCATATTCTTAGGGGGGAGCCTCCCAAAGAAAATGAAACTCATCAAGATGCTGGAATGGTTGCTGAAGAAGAAGAAGATGAGACACTGAAGTTTGCACCAAGAAGTGTAATACCACAAGTCTTCTCAAGGAAGAGGAAAACTCCTGACAAAGAATAGTGAAGTTCAGGTATTCAGTAATTGTGAATATCTTACATTATATCATCAGGAGGACACAACTGTTAAGAATAATTTGATTATTTGAAAATTTATAATATGGTCCGTGAACCCATTCAATAATGTCTTTATTATCTCTGTATAGTTGTTTGTATTTAATTTTATGTTAATGCATATTTGAAATCACTCACTTTATTTTGTAAAATTTGTTAAGATAAATAGGGGAGATTATCGGGAAAAACCCTTGTGATTTATCTAACAAATTATCTTAAAGTGATTTCATCTGTTAGGTTATTTATCCACATTTTATAGAAAGGGTAAAATGGCCATTAGATGTCCTAGGATGTCACACTCACTTTAGAGTGTCAAGACCAGGTCAAGATAAGCACAAAATCAGTTGAGTTAAAACTTGCATCGAATAAAAGTTGACGCAAATTCAACTAGATGTCGACGCAACTATGATTGAAAGTCGAATCAACTCAATCTGACTATCGAAGTTTCAAGTCAAGTCAACGCAATGTCGAAAGGAACTCGACGCATAAGGAAGAGCCTGTCGAAGCCATCATTAGAAGTCGACACAACTTCGACTTCAAATCGACGCAGAAGATAAAGTTCAAGTCCAAGTATTCAACTTGTCGGATACATCGATAAGAACTCGATGCAATGTCGACATCTAGTTCAGCTAGAGCTAAGAAGGAATTCGAAGCTACTTCTATAAGAACTCAAAGGTTCGTCGATATGAAGAATGATGAAGTCGACGCAGCGTCGAATACAGTCAAAAAAGAAGTTTCTCTGCTATCCTTTCTAATACCTTTTTAGAAGGCCTACAAAGCTGAAGACTGTTCTCCAACGGCTTGTTTATTGCCAAGAATGGAATGGAGTAATTAAAAAATACAGCAAAGACATTCTTGGAAGTTATTCAAATCAGATGGACGGGTCGGGAGCAAAATTAGAAGGAAATATCAATTGTCCAATGGACATTCCTTCTATGGATAGCCACTCAAATGATGGAGAATATATATGCTGAGAAAGAAAGAAAAATAAAATAACAAGAACTGATTCAGAATTCTATCTATCGATTAGGCCTTCTTCTTCCTCCTCCTTCAACCCTACGACAGAACAAAAGAAGATCTCTCTCTGCACAGGAAAATAACAACACAGTGTTGGATCTATAGGCGCCCTTAGAGGGGGGTGAATAAGGGTTTTAAAAATTTATGTTATATTTTGAAATACTTGAAATAATAAGAGATTGAAATAGTGCAAAAGCAAAACAAATCAAGTGACATAAAATAGAGACATGATTTTATTAATATAAAATTTAAGATTACAAAACTTGACTTCTTATACCGCTAGAAATCGAAGGAGAATAGTAAAAAGACTTTTTCGTTTTCTATCCCAACTCGTATCCCCACGAACTGGTGGCTTTAGCATATCTTTCCCCGGATGCGGACTCAAGCAGCTCTAGCTAATCCTTCCCCAGATATGTCCTCGAGCACCCCCTAGATCTATACCCTAGACCTTGTCGCCAACACGAGGCGAATTCCTCCCTAAGTCCTACCCAGACCTAGTCGCCAACTTGAGGCAAATTTACTACATAATTACAATAAAAAGAGATGAAAATAACAACAACAATAGTAAGACCCCCTCTTGAAGAACTTGTAAAGTTGGAGACAAAAGACTGTTGTAGAATAAGCGTGGTTGAAGCGATCATCGGTCGGATGCGGCGTGAAGAAATCCTCCTTCAGAAACTCACAAAACTTTGGGTGGGAGATCAATTTTTGGCAGAATTGGGCTCTGGAATTTTGGCACTTGAACTCTCTCAAGGATGTGTGTTGAAATGAGAGAAGATGGCTCCTTTTATAGGAGAGCGAGCTAGCGCCTGCGCTAGCGCTACTTCCGACGCTATCTTGAATTAGGAAACATTCTCCGTGTGCATATCTTCATTCCAAAGAAACCCTACCGACATTCCTCATGTGCGTCAAGGTAGCGCATGCGATAACCGCTAGCGCCTTCTAAAAAAGCCTCCCAAAATTGCTCTAATCAGCGATAGCGCCTGCGCTAGTGGCTACCGTCGGCGCTAGTGGGCATGCTGGAATTTTGGCTTCAATCTTGGGGGCAACCTTCTTATGTTATCCTTGAGTCATGTGGCATTGTTTCCTGCACATTTAAACACATGAGATCAAATACACATATGATTTGTTATTCTCAAACTTAGGAGATGTGGAAGACCATGTTCCAACGAACTCCCCCTTTTGATTATAACAAATCCATTAATGATAAATCAAAATATTAATACATAAAGCATGATGAAACCTACTTATGTGTGTGTGTATGTGAGTGATGACTTAGGATAATTGTCGATTTTGGTATTTAGAATTTCTCCCCCTAAATACATACTACCCCTATGTGAATGCTCCCCATATATATAGGTTATCCTCTTAATCATTAACCATGTTAGTTTTCCCATTTGATAGCATTTTTATTTATCATGTTAGTTCTCGCCTTTTTGTTATTAGCAAAAATAGGTTAAGGTAGCAAGAGACATAGAAAGAGGTTTTTTGATACAAGATAAGGCATGATCGAGCTTTTAGAGGAAATGAAATGATAAGGAGTTTTTAGCATAAAAATTTTCATAGAAATAAATCAGAGTTTTTAGCATAAAATGATATGCGTGTTAGAACAACCAATATAGATTTTACCAAGCAAGTCTACCACTTGTTGAAGGAAAGGAATTTTGAGATTCAAGTGATGATACACATGAAAGAAAAGACTTTAAATAAGCATGAAAGCGCAAGGTAAAAAATTATATGGTAATGATGCAGAAGACTTATAGAAATACAAGAAACATTTTTTGTAATCATGACTATTCATATGGAGAAATATGAGTTAAATTTCAAAATGAGAAGATGTTTTTGTAAATCATTTTTCTTTTAAAATCTTTAAAGATTACAATAAATTTACCAAGCATGAAAGAAAGATATTAAAAAGTGACTACTACAATATTATTTTAATTCACAAATTCAAGACATACCAAACATTGTAGAGATCATGCTAGGTTATTTAATGCATTATATATATAAAAAGAGTATAGAATTAGCATTAGGATCCAATACTCATGAGAAGAAGTGTTATAGAAGATAATGATGTGCACATAAGTGTATTTTGAAGAGAGTAAACAAATGATTTAATCAAAAATATAAGACATATGTAGAGTAAAGTACACAATAAAACACAAATCATTTTACTTTCACACACTTCAATGCACACAAAAAAGTACAACTGCCAAGGTGCTCTGCACATACAATGCTCATTAAGACTTATCAGGGTGCAAAGTAGTGCTTGGGGATAAAACTTTATTTTTCAATTTTGATATTTTTGTGATCCAGTGTACTTAAGAATAAGTGGTGTACAAAAAATGAAAGGTTTGCACAAGTCACTTTATTATTATTTCCAAGGTGGTTAACCTCATAATGCTCATTAAGACTTATCAGGAGGTTCAAGTAGTGCTTGTTGGAGTTATCTTTGTCAATTTATTTCATGATTTTTTGTTTTGTACAAAGTTCTCCGAATACACTTATTTTGCAAACCAATGTAATTTTGAAAGCACAACCACTTTTCTTAATTTTTAATAGTGCAAATAAATGTAGTGTAGGTAAGATACTTCCGCAATTGTAATTCATTGTACAATTACAATACACAAGCAAGCATTCTTAGATTAAAATCACATGTAGACTTTGCCAAAATATGTGAGTGAATAAATATCATTATCAACGATAAAACATTTACTCATACTTAGAGGCATGCTAAGCTTGGTTCTACACAAAACTTTCTCAATACAATTGATGCACATGTGATTAGATATATCAAAGCATGATAAAAACAATGTTCAAAGTAGTTTGAAAAGATGAATTTCAACATTGTAGAAGGTCTACATGATTGATTAAACCATGCTTGATATTAACAATAAAGTTCATACAGTTTTTTTGATATTTTGAAAAAGAATTTTGTGAATAAGATTTTAACTCTTATAATTGATCTTGGACTTCTCGAGGTCTACCCTGTGAGGGGTTCGCACCGATACTAGGAGATGTGATGGGGTGAAATCCCAAATCTCCCTTACGCAAGATACATGTAAATAGAAAAGTTAAGTTCAAAAAATACTTTTTGATAATTTTAGGTTTTATATTTTTGTATTTAATTTTTTGCATATAGGAATAGAAATCAGACAAATAAGCAAAGAAAGTGAGTGAATAAAAGTATTTTTTGTAATTTGGCTTTCGTAATTTTTTTGTTTTAATTTTTCAAAAATCAATTAGAGACAGAAATGCAAAAATTATTAGTACATATAAAAGAACATATTTTTGGTGATTTTTTAAAAATTTAAAAACACGAAAAATTAGACACTCGACCTAGCGTCAGCGGTAGCGCTAGCGCGACAAATAGTACACTAATTTTTAAGATTTTGAAAATTTTGATTATTGATCTTGATTAAGTGTCCCAAGAGTAGTTTCATTCAGAAATTTTGGAATTTTTGGAGATGTCTAGATAGGTAAAAATTCATAAAACGATTGCATTTATGAATGTGACTTAACCCGGGAGATCTAGAACACCTAATTCAAGTCTTAACAATTGAAATCTTCCATCGAGAAGAGGTTTAGTGAATATGTTAGCAAGTTGGGAGTCCGTGCAAATGAAACTTACTTTTACATGCTCTTCCTTAATATGATCCCTAATGAAGTGATGGCGAACATCTATGTGTTTGGATCTAGAGTGGTGTACGGGATTATTTGTAACATCTATGGCACTTTTGTTGTCATATTTGAGATTAATGTTTTTGAGATGAAAACCAAAATCCTCTAGAGTTGCTCATCCATAAAGCTTGTGCACAATAACTCTCAAGAGTGATGTATCCGGCCTCCATGGTGGAGAGTGCAACTGAAGATTGTTTCCTACTAGACCTTGCTACTAATGAGGGTCCTAAAAAATGACAAGTACCGCTAGTGCTTTTTCGATCTAGTGAACATCCGGTGTAATCCAAATCGGAATAGCCATGCAGTGTAAATGAATCATTATGCGGGTACCATAATCCTAATCTAGATGACCCTAATAGATATCTAAAAATACGTTTTACCGCTTTTAAATGAGATTCTCTTGGATTGGCTTGAAAGCGAGCACATAAACATACGACAAACATTATATCGGGTCTAGATGCACTTAGGTAAAGAAGAAATCCAATCATACCTCTATATAAAGTTTGATTGATAGAAATTCCAGATTCATCTTTTCCTAGTTTTAAAGAAGCACTCATAGGTGTAGAAGCTTGTTTAAGATTTTCAAATCCAAATAGTTTAAGCGTATCATGAACATACTTTGTTTGGCAAATAAAAATATCATCATTTCGTTGTGAAATTTGAAAACCAAGAAAATAAGAAAATTCTCCTACAAGGCTCATTTCAAATTCATTTTTCATTACTAAGACTACTTCATTACACAACTCTTCATTAGTGGCTCCAAAAATTATGTCATCAACATATATTTGTAAAATAATTAAATCGTTATTATTATGCTTAATGAAGAGTGTGTTGTCAGCACTTCCCATGACATAACCGTGCTTTAACAAAAATGATGTAAGTCTTTCATACCATGCACGGGGCACTTGTTTTAAACCATAAATCGCTTTTTCTAATTTATAAACATGATTAGGAAATTTTTTATTTATAAAACCAGGGGTTGTTCTACATAAACTTCTTCTTTTATAAACCCGTTTAAAAAAACACTTTTAACATCCATTTGAAATAATTTTATTCTTTTAAAACTCGCAAATGCCAAAAAAATTCATATAGATTCTAAGCGAGCAACGGGTGCAAAAGTTTCTTCAGAATCTACCCCCTCAATTTGAGAAAAGACTTGAGCGACTAAGCGACCTTTATTTCTTATAATTCTAGATTCACCATCTAATTTATTTTTAAAAATCTATTTTATGCCAACAACAGGATGATTAGATGGACGTTCTACTAGATTCCAAACTTTATTTCTTTCAAATTGATCAAGCTCTTCATTCATAGCCAAAAACCAAAATTCATCACTTAAAGCGGTTGAAACGTTTTTAGGTTAAATTTTGGAAACAAAGCAAATATTTGAAAATGTTTCATGAAGAGAAGATCAAATTCTTACCCCCAATAGATGGTTCCCCAATAACTAGCTCCTTTGGATGATTCTTTGAGAAGTTTAAGATGCTTGGAGGCACATATTCATCTTCCTTGGCCTCCTCCTCCTCCTCTTTGGAAGGTTCCTCTTCGTCTTGCTCCAGATGGTAAGGGTTCATCATTTGTACATGTAGGAAGTTTTTCTACACAAGGAATAAATTCATCAAATTTTACATTAATAGAATCTTCAACCTTACTCGTTCTTTTGTTAAATATTCTATAAGCTTTACTTATTGAAGAGTATCCAAGAAATATTCCTTCATCACATTTTTTATCAAACTTCCCTAAGGCATCTTTTGTATTGAGAATAAAACATTTACAACCAAATATTTTAAAATATGATACGTTAGGTTTCTTTTGATAATATAGTTCATATGGTGTGAGATTTAAAGATGGATGAAGCATGACTCTATTCATTACATAGCATGATGTGCTTATGACGTCGGCCCAAAAAGACTTAGGAAATTTATATTCAGATAACATAGTACGTGCTAGTTCTTGAATTGTCCTATTCTTTCTTTCTACAACACCATTTTGTTGAGGTGTGCGCGAAGCAGAGAACTCATGCTTAATACCTAACATTTCGCAAAAAGATTTGAAATTTTCATTTTCAAATTCTCCTCCATTATCTGAGTGAAATGGATTTTATTTTTAAATATAGTTCATTTTGAATACGAGTACATAATTTTGAAAATTCGCAAAAAGCATCAGATTTGGAAGAGAGAAATAAAATCCAACAATATCTAGAGAAATCATCTATTAGAACAAATGTATATATTCTACCACCAAGACTTGCGGTACTAATGGGGCCAAAGAGATCCATATGAATTAATTGCAAAGGTCTTGTAGTAGAAATTTCGTTTTTGCTTTTAAAAGATGATTTTGTAATTTTTCCTTTTTGACATGGAGAACATAGTGAAGATAAATTTCTATTTAATCTAGGCAATCCTCTAATCAATTCCTTTTGGACTAGTTTTAAAATAAGCTTTGTACTAGCGTGACCTAAATGTCTATGCCAAAGTTCTAACTCATCATTTTTAGTTATAAAACATTTTATAGATGATTTGGAAAGATCATGAAATGAAACAATATATACGTTGTGAGTTCTAGGTGCAGTTAGTAAAACATCTATTGTGTTAGGATTAAATATTTTGCAAAGATTTATGGATGACTCAAATAAAACATATAATCCTTTATCACACAATTAACTAATAGATATTATGTTATGTTATAGACCTTTTACATAAAGAACATTAGAGATAGTAAAGGATTCGTTACCCACTGTACCGACTCCCATGATCCTTCCTTTATCATTATCTCCAAAAGTTATGATCCCTCCCTTCTTCTTTTCTAGGCTAAGGAACTTTGCTTTGTTGCCTGTCATGTGCTTGGAGCAGCCCGAGTCCAAGTACCATATGTCCTTCGTATCCTTAGCCTTCCTGCAAATCTAGAAAGGAGATGAGAGTAAAGATCCGCATACCCAAGAGGTACCACCCATAGAATAAGTGGATGCCTTGGGTACCCAAATTTGTTTTAAAGATCCCTGTTTTATTTTTCTGTAAGAGCTAGACGTGTGTCCAAACCTATGATAGTTTGCACACGAAATAAAGGGGGTTGAGACCCTTTTCTGAAATTCTATATTTCTCTTACTGGATGAGGTTTGATTTTTTGAAAAAATAGAAGATTTTTTATATGAGGGGCTACTGCCGGCTTTAGTGGCTAGCGTCGGGCGGTAGCTGTCACTTTGATATTTGAGCCCAAATTTTCTAGAACCTTAACATTGGTTCCCCAGAATCATGTCCAGGGATTTTTGACCAATTCCAAATATTTTGATGGCCATGTTGAGGTCATGAGTTTGTCTTTTTAAGAGATAAATTTTCTTTTACAAGCATGACAGATTTATTTTCAAACCCTTTTTGTTATTTTCAATTTATAAGAGAGAGGTTTTTAGTTTTCTCTCTAAGTCCCTCTTTTCTTTTGTAAGAGTTTTGATTTGTGAGAGGGCCTTAGAAAGAGAAACTTCAAGATCTTTTGCCTTACATAAGGAGTGTTCACACTCTTGGCATGAAACATTTCTCTTTTTCAAAGAAATAAAATTTTTAGTAAGATTATGATTTTCGTTGATGAGAGATTCATTTTCACGATTTAAAATAATATTATCTTCTATGTTATTATTATAGGCTTTGCAGGTTTGAACAAATTCATCATAAAGTTCTTCGAAGGTGGGAGGAGTTACCTCAGTGTCACTAAGAACACTGGTGTCGTCATTGTTGTCTTTTGCCATCAAGCATAAGTTTGCTTCCTCCTCGCTGCTTGACTCAGATCTGTTTGATTCCCAATTTTGCAGCTTTCAACACCTTCTTTTTCTCCTTCCCTTTGTATCATTTTTCTTCTTGCTACTTTAGATACTTCGGGCACTGGCTCCGAATGTGCCCGGTCTTCCTGCAATGATAGCACTCCGGTGGTGGTCATTCTTCTTCGTCTTCACTTTCCTTTTCTTTCTTTGATGAAGAGGAAGACCCTTTTCATCGAGCATCCTTCTAGAAGTATTTCTGGAAGGTGTTCCTTCTTTCTGGATTTCTAATGAATTTTTTGAAGCTCTTGACCAGGAGACCTTCTGTAACATCCTGACTTTTATTGGGCCACTAGACCCTAGTGAGCCCAATAAAAGTAGGCCCGAGCAGTAGAAAACTACCATTTTAAGTAATGTTGCGCGCCGCAACTAAGTCATTGGGGTATAGTGACCAAATGAACCCCGAATTGACTTCCGTAAGTTCCGTTAGACTCGTATGAACAATACGAACACAACGGAATTCGTTGCACTTCGATCCGAGGTCGTTTGGAGAAAATGACCATTTCGGGTGTCGTAGCGCGCCACTACCTCATTATTATGAATAGTGACCGTACGAACCCCGAATTGACTTTCATCAGTTCCGTTAGACTCGTATGAACAATACGAGCGCAACGGAATTCATTGCACTTCGATCCGAGGTCGTTTGGAGAAAACAACCATTTCGGGTGTCGTAGCGCGCCACTACCTCATTATTATGAATAGTGACCGTACGAACCCTGAATTGACTTCCGTCAGTTCCGTTAGACTCGTATGAACAATACGAGCGCAACGGAATTCGTTGCACTTCGATCCGAGGTCATTTGGAGAAAACGACCATTTCGGGTGTCGTAGCGCGCCACTACCTCATTATTATGAATAGTGACTGTACGAATCCCGAATTGACTTTCGTCAGTTCCGTTAGACTCGTATGAACAATACGAGCGCAACGGAATTCGTTGCGCCTCGATTCAAGGTCGTATGGAGAGTATGTCGTTTTAGGGCTATGCAGACCACATCAGTGCAACGCACGAAATATAAAGCGCACGAACCCGGCATTAGCCCCGGCAAATCATAATGGACCCCGGGACCATGGAAGACCCCGTCCTAGGTTGACCTCGGTCAAACTCCCCCCCCCCCCCCCCCAGCTGGAAATTATTGAAAAATAAAAAGAAAAGGGGGGGAGAGAGAAGCCCCTCCCCCAAAGGAGGGGGCTGCCCATGAATAGGCAGCCCCTATTGAGGCAAAGTGGGCAGGAGAGAGAGAAGGGAGGGGAGGGGGAGAAAATATCTTCCCCCCCCCCCCCACTCATTCTCCCTTATCCCCACGTGGGGAAAAGAAGGAGAGGGGGGGAGGTCTCCCCCTTCCCTATATAAGGGGGGGCTCGACCCCTCCCTGAAGCTCAACCCCCCCCCCCCCCCCCCCCCCAACTCCTATTCCTTCTCCCCTGCCAGCACCTCCTCCTCCACCCTGCCGGAGCCAGCCCAATCCGCCGCCACCTCCCTTCTTCGCCATGGCCGGCCACCGCCCCTCCTCTTCTCGAGACCCACCACAGGTAGAACCTCTCCCCTCCTCCTTCCTATCTCCCGGAGGAGGCCACCCCTCTCCCCGTCGCCGGAGAGCCTCCGGCCGCCGCCCCGAGCCTTGCAAGGCTCGGGGAGGAAGCTGGCCGTGGAAGCCCTCTCCCCCAGCGCCGGTGGTGGCGCTGGGGGAGGTAGGTCCCCTCCTAGGGGCCTCGACGCCGGTGCATGGGAGGCGGTCGGGCCGCCGGAGGACGCATCCCCGGCGGCACCCGTGGCCTCCCCCTCTTCCTTTTCCTGTAGAGGTTAAAACCCCTCCCCCGGCGGCGGCCGGAGGCCGGCGGCGCCAGGCCACCGGACCCCCACCGGAGGTCTGCCCCCTCCCCGGCGCATTGACCAGGGGCGGCCGGGAGGTCCTTCCTCGAGGAGACGGCGGCGCGGCCAGCTGCATAGCCGCAGGCTGCGCAGCGCCTCCCCCTCCCCTCCTGCTCAAGTTCCCGGTGGGGTCCGGCGGCGCCAGTCCGCCGTACCACCATCGGAGTGGCCGCCGACCCCCGGTGCACCGACCGGGTGGCGGCACTGGTGCCCTCCGAGCGGAGGCAGCGGCGCAGCGGGCCTGCATGGCCCATGCAGGCCGCGCCCCCACCTCCCGCCTCCTTATTCGCCCTCCCCCGGCGGTGGCCGGCGGCACAAGGCCGCCGGACCACCACCGGAGGAGTCGCCGGCCCCCAGCGCACCGACCGGGGGCGGCACCGGCCCCTCCGACCGCTGCCCGGCGGCAGCTGGGGCCACCTTCTGGCGGGGATGGCGGGAGCCGTCCGATCTCCCCAGGAGATCGGGCGGCCTCCCGCACCTTATTTCCCGCCGCCCCCCCCCCCCCCCCCCCCCCCCCCCCCCCGCCTCAGCATATGTGCCCCCACAGCGGATCCGTCGCAGATCCGCTGTGGGGGCCGCGGGAGGGCATAGGGTGCAAAACCCCTGCGCCTCTTCCCTGCCCCTATCCGCACCCCAAAACTCCCTTTTTCTTCTGGGGCTGTTTCAGAAAACATTCCTAAATGAAAAATGTGTCTCGCCCTAAGGGCACCTCCTGTAATTTTTTGGGATTTTTAGGAGATGATTTACTATTTTTAAACCCCTGTATAAAGTTCATTTTAAGGAATAAAATGCCCGAATAAGTTCGTAAAAATCCCCAAAAATTATGGGTTCTAATAAAAGGCATTTTTCAACTACTACTAAAGTTGGGAGGTGTGACCTCTTATTTTGGTCCTTTAAATGCTTTTACAAGCGAAAATAAACGCCCGAAAAAAAGCAAAATTCATCAAAATGAATCGGCGTCCCCTCGACGCATTTTTTTAATCGCTTAATAAAGATTACGCGTATCAATCTAAGGAATCGACTAAGTCCGGAATATCAACGCAAAATCGGAATGAAATCGCGGCGCGGCGCGGGAACTCGATACCGCCGCGACAATAATAAAGGAACGAACTCGCGACAAAAGAATAAGTGCAGAAACCTTATGAAACGTAAATAAACTCCAGAAATGGAGTAGAACCCCTATGAACGGGGAGAAGAGCAGGATCTCCTCCTACGAACGGAGTCGACGAATGAAGCCTCCTCTTATGGAGTGATTGGACTACTAACCATTTTATATGCTTACTGCTTTCTGTACTTTCGTTTAAATCCAGTCTCGCACTGGTCCCCTGCATTTACATTCAGTACTTTCCTTTAAATCCAGTCTTGCACTGGTCCCCCGCATTTACATTCAGTACTTTCGTTTAAATCCAGTCTCGCACTGGTCCCCCGCATTTACATTCAGTACTTTCCTTTGAATTCAGTCTTGCACTGGTCCCCCGCATTTACATTCAGTACTTTCCTTTAAATCCAGTCTCGCACTGGTCCCGCGCATTTATATTATGTACTTTCATTTAAATCCAGTCTCGTACTGATCCTGTCATTATGGCCTCTGCTTTCGGCCTACTTTTCTGCTTACTATTATGGCCTCTGCTTTCGGCCTACTTTTCTACTTACTATTATGGCCTCTGCTTTCGGCCTACTTTTCTGCTTATTATTATGGTCTCTACTTTCGGCCTACTTTTCTGCTTATTATTATGGCCTCTGCTTTCGGCCTACTTTTCTGCTTATTATTATGGCCTCTGCTTTCGGCCTACTTTTCTGCTTATTATTATGGTCTCTGCTTTCGGCCTACTTCTCTGCTTAGTATTATGGCCCCCTGCTTCCGACCTAATTTACTTGCTAAATGCAGCGCTATCGTGGCTATAATGCGGTGCTTATCCTCCCTTCTGTGAGGCCTTAGTTGGGGAGAACCCGGAGTCGAGTCCCTCCTCCCAGGTTAGCCCCAAGAAAGGAGCCCTCATACCGCTAAGCCTCCCGGTCAGAGGTTGGGGGACCGGTCGAGTAATCTGCCACGTACTTTAAGCGCTTGTTTTATTATTAAGCGGGTGAAGATTGTTTGGAAGTGGTGGGTTGGTCACGCTCGCGGACCGTTCGTACCGGTGTGGGTGGGTTGACGACTCATGGCGACAGGGAGATGAGCACAGCGGGTTATCACCACTCCGAACCTGCAGTTTTACCTCCGCTGGTCGGCCTACAAATCGGTTCGTCGGATGTCGCTCACATCCAGTTGGTACACCAAGTCGTAAAGGAGGGCCTGAGTGATACGGTACGACTACATTCAGAAGTGGCAAGACTGGCCACTGTCACCGACGGCCACATCGGTGAGGCCCGCGGGGTTAGCTCCCCTGCTTGAAGTAAAGCGGTCTAAACTGTGTCGACACAGGGTCTTTTTGTGTGAGTACGGGTTTGAATACCTGGGTGTGTGTATGCGCGAAATAGTGTTGTGTATTTACCATACGGCGCAATTACGGATATTGGGGCGGAAGGCCCTATCTATATATATATATATAGATATATATATATATGTGTGTACCTGCTGTTAACCCTCTTCCTTGCTTCGGCTATTTTATTTCTGTCCTTTAGCCGCCCCCTGGATATGGATCCGGGGAGGGGATGTATTTTCTACTTAGCTCTGTCACAAACGGTTATTTCTTATAACCAATCATAGGAGATGGGACAGCGAGGAGCCCCCGCACCACAGGATGATATACCAGCCTTGGAGATGGCCCGTTCGATTACCCCAGCCTCGCCCCCTATCTTCCGCGACGTGAGTCCTAGATTATAGGACTAGACTAGGATCTTTTGTTTCGTCGATGTAGCCCCCGAGGCAGTAGTTGTAAACATTAGGCTTCGGCCCTGTTTCAATATGTGAATATAAGCTGTGTGCTTGTATTTCTGTCTTTCGATTGCTTCCGCTATGCATTCTGATGTGATGTTATGATTCTTGTGCCTGACAAGGAGACCGCTCGGTGCTTAAAAAGGGTGGGACGTTGCCACCCGGAAAGCGCTAAGTGGTCATCCTTGGGCAGTAAGATCCCCCCTCCCTGAACCAGGTTCAGTTTGGGGAGGGGGGGTCTTACAAATGGATCAGAGCTACCACGATCCGACCACATGGGGCAGTCTTTCGATCCTCCCATTCCCGGTTCCGTTTCTTGGTTCGGGACGAACCACGCAGCGGAAGCCTAGTAGACCCTTTAGGTTTAAGGTTAAGGATTCGAGACTGCACGGTAGTACACCCGCACGCTTTCCGCTTTCGTTTCGTTTCAGTCCTGCAAAATTCCCTTATTTTTGCATGTACTGATGTTCATTTTGTTACTTCTCCAGATACCCGAGTCGAGTAACGGGAGATCCTCCTCCAGGGATCAGTACCACCCTACCACTCCACCACCAGCCTCGGCCACTCCAGCCGCAGTTCCGTTCGGGGATACAGAGCTAGGACGGACCCTGATAGCATTGTTAGCCGCTTTCCAGACAGCCACCTTTCGGCTACCCCAGCAGGCCACCGTACCCACCGACCTTCTGACGACATTCCGGGGGCTAAGGCCCCCCAGCTTCCGAGGTACCGAGTCAGCCATTCAGGCTGAAGAGTGGGTGGAGAGGGTAGAGGAGCTCCTAGTCGGGATGATGTGCCCCGCCATAGCCGGAGTATCCTTGGTGGTGACCATGCTAGAGGGCTATGCCCAAGATTGGTGGAGGGCCGCCAGCCGCTCTACCTTTAGAGGGCGACCACTCAGCACGTTCCTCTGGGGGGAGTTCTCAGAGGCCTTCTTAGAGCACTTCATTTCGGATGCGGACCGGATGGCACTCCAGGAGCGGTTCCTGCAGATCCGGCAGGGAGATAGGATGGTTCCAGACTACCAGAGAGAGTTTATCCACTTGGCCCGCTTCGCCGGGACCTTAGCAGGTACGGATAGAGACAGATCGGGCAGATTTTACCGGGGATTACGAGACGATCTCCGTCAGGCCCTGATCATGATTTCCCAGGCATCCTTCCACACGATTGCCTCACATGCCACCGCTCTAGAGATGGATCAGCGGATGGTGGCCCAGCAGCGGAGGGGACATGTGGGTGTTCCCTGGACTCAGGGCCGAGAGAGAGGAGTAGGCCCATGCAGACAGGACCAGGCCAGGAGACAGCGTCAGCGTTACCAGCCATATAGACAGACACCTCAGCCCCGACCAGCACCTCAACCCCGACCAGCACCTCCAGCCCCAGCACCACCAGCCCCAGCACCTTAGGCCGCCCCCGCCGCACGATGAGATGTTCCCTTCGCAGGGAACTGCTACCTGTGCCAGCAGCCCG
The DNA here is from genome assembly GCA_033032865.1 of Dactylorhiza incarnata. Lineage (NCBI taxonomy): Eukaryota > Viridiplantae > Streptophyta > Magnoliopsida > Asparagales > Orchidaceae > Dactylorhiza > Dactylorhiza incarnata. The sequence goes on along the minus strand of JAWHQI010000010.1, from coordinate 11,030,098 downwards.
GGCACATACGAGACTTTTTCCCACAGGTGGTAGGTAGGCCCGGCCTAGGAGCAGTACAGGGAGCCGCGGAGAGAGGACGAGGACGAGGTGGGCGCAGAGGACAGCCTGCAAGCAGGAGAGGCCAGGCCAGGCAGGGTAGAGCAGCACCCCTCGAGGCGTACGCCTTAGATCTCCAGCACGGTCCTACTCCAGACGTAGTGATAGGTATCTACTTTTAGTAGTTACGATATCCTAGGGAGATGTGATAGTTATATATATACATATGATGTGATCTTTTGTTTGTATAGCATGTATGATCCCTATTCCGGTATATCTGTAAAAACTTATGATCATAGTATATACATGTTATCAGGTCTACTTTTGGTAGAAGGTCATCCCGCTAAAATGCTATTCGATACCGGTGCCACGCATTCATTCGTCGCACAGAACTTCATCACTGACAAGGGAAATACTATACGATCATCCGGGATGTCAATACGAATATGACTCCCTGATGGATCAGATATGACATCCACAGAAAAGTGTTCCTTCCAAGCAATGCTAGGAGGAATGGAATTCGAAGTCAACGCGACCATTTTGGCGATAACCGGATTCGACAGCATTCTAGGGATGGATTGGTTGACCGAACACAGCGCCCAAATTGATTGTTCGACTCGAGAAATCCGCCTCCAGAATCCGAATGGGCAAATTATCACACTAGCAGGTATACCATCTGTCGCTCGCATTATTTTAACATCTGCACAGACAGTGAAGGCAGTCCGACGGAAGGACGAGGTATACCTAATATACTTCGAGATGGAGGACAAGACACAGGTGCTCTCTAGAGTACCCATAATTCGGGATTTCCCGGACATCTTTCCAGAATCCCTTCCTGGGTTGCCCCCGCAACGGGAAGTGGACTTCCAAATTGAACTTACACATGGGGCCCGACCCGTGTCCCGAGCTCCGTACCGAATGGCCCCGAGAGAACTGGCTGAACTAAAGATCCAACTACAAGAGCTAGTTGACGCCGGTTTCGTTCGCCCAAGTACCTCGCCCTGGGGAGCCCCAGTGTTGTTCGTTAAAAAGAAAGATGGATCCCTGCGTCTCTGTGTGGACTACAGGGAACTGAATAAGCTCACTATCTGGAATACTTATCCTCTGCCCCGAATAGATGAACTGTTTGATCAATTACAAGGCGCGTCCGTCTTTTCCAAGATGGATTTAAGATCCGGCTATTATCAACTCAGAGTATGAGAAGAAGATATTCCCAAGACCGCTTTCAGCTCCCGCTATGGACTTTACGAATTTATGGTGATGCCGTTTGGGTTGACCAATGCTCCCTCCGCCTTCATGGCTTTAATGAATACGGTGTTTAAACCCTTCCTAGATCACTTCGTGATAGTCTTTATAGATGACATACTCATCTACTCGAAGAGCAAAGCTGATCATTCCCGGCATCTCCAAATGGTACTGCTCAAGCTGAGGGAGCACTCGCTCTTCGCGAAGTTCAGCAAATGTGAGTTCTGGATGGAAGAAGTCGGCTTCCTTGGACACACAGTTAACAGGAACGGAGTAGCAGTGGACCAAGCTAAGGTACGAGCGGTACGAGACTGGCCGCCACTTAAGTCAGCAGCAGACATCAGGAGTTTCCTTGGCCTGGCCGGTTACTACCGAAAGTTTGTGGAAGGATTCTCTAAGATTGCATTACCGCTTACCGCCCTAACCAAAAAGGACGTGACGTTCCAGTGGTCTCCTGAATGCGAAGCAGCGTTCATAGAGCTAAAAAGTCGACTGATATCAGCCCCAATTCTGACACTTCCCTCAGGTACAGAGGGCTTCCAGATTTATGCCGATGCATCACTGAAGGGATTGGGAGCCGTACTGATGCAACACGACAAAGTAATCGCATACGCCTCCCGGCAGCTGAAGCCTCACGAACTAAACTACGCTAGCCATGATCTAGAACTGGGTGCGTAGTTTTCGCATTAAAAGTTTGGAGGCACTACCTCTGCGGAGTGCGATGCGAGATCTTCTCCGATCATAAAAGCCTCAAATACATCTTCACCCAGAAGGAGCTAAATCTTCGACAGCGCCGGTGGCTGGAGTTCTTATGCGATTATGACTTCGCTCTCCAATATCATCCCGGCAAGGCCAATAAGGTTGCAGATGCTTTAAGTAGGCAAACTTCGATGGCCAGCAGCTGGCTGGAGATGATACCAGAGGAGTTGATCAAGTCCTTGGCAGACTTGGATATCGTCCTCGTTACCCACAGGAACCCGATGGAATACCAAGCCCACCTCTATTGGATGGAGATACAGTGTGACATCAGGGATAGAATACGAGAAGCCCAGAAGATCGATGTAGAAGCAGCCCCGATCATTCAAGCCTTGCACACGGTGCGCAAGAAGACTACAACTTGTATGATGGCATCCTGCAGTACAGACACCGCATATTCATTCCCGCTGCAGAGGGAATCCGGGAAGAGATCCTCCGTAAAGCACACCAAACGAGGTACTCCATACACCCGGGGGTAGTGAAGATGTACACGGACCTGCGAAGGACACTGTACTGGCCAGGAATGAAGAAGGACGTCACCGATTATGTAGCGCACTGCCAGACCTGCCAAATGGTCAAGGCAGAATGTCGTAGCCCAGGAGGTTTGCTACAACCCCTGCCAATACCAGAATGGAAATTCGAGGATATCTCCATGGACTTCGTCCATGGCTTACCCCGATCTCGTGCAGGGAACGACTCAATATGGGTCGTAGTAGATCGCCTCACCAAAGTCGCTCATTTTATCCCGAACAGACAAGGCTACGGTGTCGACATATTGGCCCGGCTATTTATAGAGCAAGTGGTCCGATTTCACGGGGTACCCAAGTCAATCGTGTCTGACCGCGATGGACGTTTCACGTCAAAAGAATGGAGACGAGTGCAGGCTTATCTGGGAACCAGATTAGCTTTTAGTACCGCCTTCCACCCCCAGACCGACGGACAAACAGAAAGGATGAACCGGACGATGGAAGACCTCCTCTGATTAAGCATAGTGGAACACAACGAGCCTTGGGAGCAGTTACTGCCCTTAGTGGAGTTCTCATACAATAACAGCTTCCAGGCGAGCATCAAAATGGCACCTTACGAAGCCCTTTACGGAAGACGTTGTCGAACACCACTATCATGGGCACAGGACGAGGACCCCGAAGCTTTGGGAGTCACCTATATCGATGATACCACGACAGCTATAAGGTTGATTCAAGAAAGTATGCTGGAGGCACAGAGTCGTCAAGCCAAATATTATGATGCACGTCATCGGATGGTGGAATTCAACGTGGGAGACATGGTTTTCTTAAAAATTAAACCAACGCAGGGGATATCTCGAATAAAGAGGCAGAAAAAGCTGGATCCACGCTATCTGGGCCCATATCAAGTCATAGAAAGAATTGGCCCGGTGGCTTATAGGTTAGCCCTGCCAGCTGAACTGGGAAGCCTTCACGACGTATTTCACGTCTCCTCGCTAAGACGTGTTCTACGCCAACCGGAGCAGCATCTACCAACACCACCAACAACAATACAATCCGACCGATCCGTCCAACTTGAACCAGTGAAGATAGTGGACTCCAAGATCAAAGAACTGCGGAACAAAACCATCACGATGGTCAAGATCTTGTGGCCAAACTGTGGACGTGAAGAGTTTACTTGGGAACCAGAGACGCTTGTTCGAGAGAAATACCCGGCACTCTTTCCCCAGGTATATCCTTTAAACCCCCTACTTTAGCCAATTTTCGGGGACGAAAATCTCTTTATTTTTATTGGATTGTAACATCCCGACTTTTATTGGGCCACTAGACCCTAGTGAGCCCAATAAAAGTAGGCCCGAGCGGTAGAAAACTACCATTTTATGTAATGTTGCGCGCCGCAACTAAGTCATTGGGGTATAGTGACCAAATGAACCCCGAATTGACTTCCGTCAGTTCCGTTAGACTCGTATGAACAATACGAGCGCAACGGAATTCGTTGCACTTCGATCCGAGGTCGTTTGGAGAAAACGACTATTTCGGGTGTCGTAGCGCGCCACTACCTCATTATTATGAATAGTGACCGTACGAACCCCGAATTGACTTCCGTCAGTTCCGTTAGACTCGTATGAACAATACGAGCGCAACGGAATTCATTGCACTTCGATCTGAGGTCGTTTGGAGAAAACGACCATTTCGGGTGTCGTAGCGCGCCACTACCTCATTATTCTGAATAGTGACCGTACGAACCCCGAATTGACTTCCGTCAGTTCCGTTAGACTCGTATGAACAATACGAGCGCAACGGAATTCGTTGCACTTCGATCCAAGGTCGTTTGAAGAAAACGACCATTTCGGGTGTCGTAGCGCGCCACTACCTCATTATTATGAATAGTGACCGTACGAACCCCGAATTGACTTCCGTTAGTTCCGTTAGACTCGTATGAACAATGCAAGCGCAACAGAATTCGTTGTGCCTCGATTCAAGGTCGTATGGAGAGTATGCCGTTTTAGGGCTATGCAGACCACATCAGTGCAACGCACGAAATATAAAGCGCACGAACCCGGCATTAGCCCCGGCAAATCATAATGGACCCCGGGACCATGGAAGACCCCGTCCTAGGTTGACCTCGGTCAAACTCCCCCCCCCCCCAGCTGGAAATTTTTGGAAAATAAAAAGAAACGGGGGGAGGAGAGAGAAGCCCCTCCCCCAAAGGAGGGGGCTGCCCATGAATAGGCAGCCCCTATTGGGGCAAAATGGGCAGGAGAGAGAGAAGGGAGGGGAGGGGGAGAAAATATCTTCCCCCACTCATTCTCCCTTATCCCCACGTGGGGAAAAGAAGGAGAGGGGGGGGGGGGGGGTCTCCCCCTCCCTATATAAGGGGGGCTCGGCCCCTCCCTGAAGCTCAAACCCTCCCCCCCCAACTCCTCTTCCTTCTCCCCTGCCAGCAGCCCAGCCACCTCCTCCTCCACCCTGCCGGAGCCAGCCCAAGCCGCCGCCACCTCCCTTCTTCTCCATGGCCGGCCACCGCCCCTCCTCTTCTCGAGCCCCACCACAGGTAGAACCTCCCCCCTCCTCCTTCATATCTCCCGGAGGAGGCCACCCCTCTCCCCGTCGCCGGAGCGCCGCCGGCCGCCGCCCCGAGCTTTGCAAGGCTCGGGGTGGAAGCTGGTCGTGGAAGCCCTCTCCCCCAGCGCCGGTGGTGGCGCTGGGGGAAGTAGGTCCCCTCCCAGGGGCCTCGACGCCGACGCAGGGGAGGCGGTCGGGCCGCCGGAGGACGCAGCCCCGGCGGCACCCGTGGCCTCCCCCTCTTCCTTTTCCTGTAGAGGTTAAAACCCCTCCCCCGGCGGCGGCCGGCGGCGCCAGGCCGTCGGACCCCCGCCGGAGGTCTGCCCCCTCCCCGGCGCCCCGACCAGGGGCGGCCGGGAGGTCCTTCCCCGAGGAGACGGCGGCGCGGCCAGCTGCATGGCCCATGCAGGCTGCGTCGCGCCTCCCCCTCCCCTCCTGCTCAAGTTCCCGGTGGGGTCCGGCGGCGCCAGTCCGCCGGACCACCACCGGAGTGGCCGCCGACCCCCGGCGAACCGACCGGGTGGCGGCACTGGTGCCCTCCGAGCGGAGGCGGCGGCGCAGCGGGCCTGCATGGCCCATGCAGGTCGCGCCCCCGCCTCCCGCCTCCTTAATCGCCCTCCCCCGGCGGTGGCCGGCGGCACCAGGCCGCCGGACCACCACCGGAGGAGTCGCCGGCCCCCAGCGCACTGACCGGGGGCGGCGCCGGCCCCTCCGACCGCTGCCCGGCGGCAGCTGGGGCCACCTTCTGGCGGGAATGGCGGGAGCCGTCCAATCTCTCCCAGGAGATCGGGCGGCCTCCCGCGCCTTATTTCCCGCCCCCCCCCCCCCCCCACCCCACCCCGCCTCAGCATATGTGCCCCCACAGCGGATCCGCCACAGATCCGCTGTGGGGGCCGCGGGAGGGCGCAGGGTACAAAACCCCTGCACCTCTTCCCTGCCCCTATCCGCACCCCAAAACTCCCTTTTTCTTCCCCATTTTTCTGAGGAAAAATGGGGCTGTTTCAGAAAAACATTCCTAAATGAAAAATGTGTCTCACCCTAAGGGGCACCTCCTGTAATTTTTTGGGATTTTTAAGAGATGATTTACTATTTTTAAACCCCTGTATAAAGTTCATTTTAAGAAATAAAATGCCCGAATAAGTTCGTAAAAATCCCCAAAAATTATGGGTTCTAATAAAAGGCATTTTCAACTACTAAAGTTGGGAGGTGTGACCTCTTATTTTGGTCCTTTAAATGCTTTTACAAGCGAAAATAAACGCTCGAAAAAGAGCGAAATTCATCAAAATGAATCAGCGTCCCCTCGACGCATTTTTTTAAACGCTTAATAAAGATTACGCGTATCAATCTAAGGAATCGACTAAGTCCGGAATATCAACGCAAAATCGGAATGAAATCGCGGCGCGGCGCGGGAACTCGATACCGCCGCGGCAATAATAAAGGAACGAACTCGCGACAAAAGAATAAGTGCAGAAACCTTATGAAACGTAAATAAACTCCAGAAATGGAGTAGAACCCTTATGAACGGGGAGAAGAGCAGGATCTCCTCCTACGAACGGAGTCGACGAATGAAGCCTCCTCTTATGGAGTGATTGGACTACTAACCCTTTTTATATGCTTACTGCTTTCTCGTTTAAATCCAGTCTCGCACTGGTCCCCCGCATTTACATTCAGTACTTTCCTTTAAATACAGTCTTGCACTGGTCCCCCGCATTTACATTCAGTACTTTCGTTTAAATCCAGTCTCGCACTGGTCCCCCACATTTACATTTAGTACTTTCCTTTAAATCCAGTCTCGCACTGGTCCCCCGCATTTACATTCAGTACTTTCCTTTAAATCCAGTCTCGCACTAGTCCCCCGCATTTGCATTTTGTACTTTCATTTAATTCCAGTCTTGCACTGGTCCTTTCATTATGGCCTCTGCTTTCGGCCAACTTTTCTGCTTACTATTATGGCCTCTGCTTTCGGCCTACTTTTCTGCTTACTATTATGGTCTCTGCTTTCAGCCTACTTTTCTGCTTATTATTATGGCCTCTGCTTTCGGCCTACTTTTCTGCTTATTATTATGGCCTCTGCTTTCGGCCTACTTTTCTGCTTATTATTATGGCCTCTGCTTTCGGCCTACTTTTCTGCTTATTATTATGACATCTGCTTTCGGCCTACTTCTCTACTTAGTATTATGGCCCCATGCTTCCGGCCTAATTTACTTGCTAAATGCAGCGCTGTCGTGGCTATAATGCGGTGCTTATCCTCCCTTCTGCGAGGCCTTAGTTGGGGAGAACCTGGAGTCGAGTCCCTCCTCCCAGGTTAGCCCCAAGCAAGGAGCCCTCATACCGCTAAGCCTCCCGGTTAGAGGTTGGGGGACCGGTCGAGTAATCTGCCACGTACTTTAAGCGCTTGTTTTATTATTAAGCGGGTGAAGATTGTTTGGAAGTGGCGGGTTGGTCACGCTCGCAGACCGTTCGTACCGGTGCGGGTGGTTTGACGACTCATGGCGACAGGGAGATGAGCACAGCGGGTTATCACCACTCCGAACTTGCAGTTTTACCTCCGCTGGTCGGCCTACAAATTGGTTCGCCGGATGTCGCTCACATCCAGTTGGTACACCAAGTCGTACAGGAGGGCCTGAGTGATACGGTACGACTACATTCAGAAGTGGCAAGACTGGCCACTATCACCGACGACCACATCGGTGAGGCCCGCGGGGTTAGCTCCCCTGCTTGAAGTAAAGCGGTCTAAACTGTGTCGACACAGGGTCTTTTTGTGTGAGTACAGGTTTGAATACCTGGGTGTGTGTATGCGCAAAATAGTGTTGTGTATTTACCATACGGCGCAATTACGGGTATTGGGGCGGAAGGCCCTATCTATATATATGTAGATATATATATATATGTGTACCTGCTGCTAACCCTCTTCCTTGCTTCGGCTATTTTATTTCTGTCCTTTAGCCGCCCCCTGGATATAGATCCGGGGAGGGGATGTATTTTCTACTTAGCTCTGTGACTAACGGTTATTTCTTATAACCAATCACAAGAGATGGGACAGCGAGGAGCCCCCGCACCACAGGATGATATACAAGCCTTGGAGATGGCCCGTTTGATTACCCCAGCCTCGCCCCCTATCTTCCGCGACGTGAGTCCTAGATTATAGGACTAGACTAGGATCTTTTGTTTCGTCGATATAGCCCCCGAGGCAGTAGTTGTAAACATTAGGCTTCGACCCTGTTTCAATATGTGAATATAAGCTGTGTGCTTATTTTTCTGTCTTTCGATTGCTTCCGCTTTGCGTTCTGATGTGATGTTATGATTCTTGTGCCTGACAAGGAGACCGCTCGGTGCTTAAAAAGGGTGGGACGTTGCCACCCGGAAAGCGCTAAGTGGTCATCCTTGGGCAGTAAGATCCCCCTCCCTGAACCAGGTTCAGTTTGGGGAGGGGGGGGGGGGGGGGGGGGTCTTACACCTTCTTCTTCTTCATCATCAACTTCGTTGCTCTACTTCTTTGATTTCAGTGCCAGTGACTTTTTCTTTGGCTCCTTGTTGTATTCATCATGTTGAATCTGGAGTTCTACCTCATGGATTTTGAGATTCCCAATGATGTTCTTGATCTGGAGTGTTCTTAGGTTGTGTGACTCCGATATGGCCATCACCTTTGGATTGAACCTTGGAGGTAGAGAGCGAAGAATCTTTCTAACCAAGTCGTCGTCAGAGTAGATCTTTCCAAGAGCTTTTGAAGCGTTGACGATCTTGGTGAAGCGTGTGTACATCGAGTTGATGTCTTCTTCAGCATCCATCCTGATCTTTTCATATTCTGATTCCAGTTGGAATAACTTTGCATCTTTCACCTGCAATGTACCTTCATGAGTAACTTCCAATTGGTTCCAAATATCATAAGCAGTTATACATGCAGAAATTCAATTAAATTCAGTTCTATTTAAAGCACAATATAAAACATTCATTGCCTTAGCATTATTCTTACATTTGAGATTATCGTTATCATCTTATTTATCCTTAGGTTTTTCTATAGTAACCTCTCCTACTACAATTGTAGGAGGAGAGTACCAAACTTCTACCATGTTCCATACTTCTATATCCATGGTTATAAGAAAATACATCATCCTAGATTTCCAGTAGTTCAAATCTGACCCAGTAAAAAGAGGTGGTCTACTAACACCCTGACCCTCCGGAAAAGCGACATCATATGAGGCCATTTATTCCTGGTTGTTAGACCATTTGGAAAAAACAGCTATAACACCACTTGTTGGATTTGTAAGCGCCCTTAGGGGGGGGGGGGGTGAATAAGGGTTTTAAAAACTTAGGTTATATTTTGAAATACTTGAAATAATAAGAGATCGAAATAGTGCAAAACCAAAGCAAATCAAGTGAAATAAAATAGAGACATGATTTTATTAATATGAAATTTATGATTACAAAACTTGACGTCTTATAACGCTAGAAATCGACGACGAATAGTAAAAAGACTTTTTCATTTTCTATCCCGACTTGTATCCCCATGAACTGGTGGCTTTAACTTATCCTTCCCTGAGTACGGCCTCAAGCCGCTCTAGCCAATTCTTCCCCGGAAATGGCCTCGAGCACCCCCTAGATCTACACCCTAGACCTAGTCGCCAACATGAGGCGAATTCCTCCCTAAGTCCTTGATATAGAAATTTCGTGTTTTGAAATTAAGTGAAGTTTTGAAGAATTTCTCCAAAACTATATCCGATTAAGGCGAATTCCGTCTTGATTATTTCTTGTGGTGGATTAATTTTGACGTGATCTTCGACAACTTGAATTTTCGTGGATTTCTTCGATTGATTTTAAGTTTATCTTAATTGATTTAAATTCGTGAGGGTTGACGAACCTCGTTTTCTTTTTATTGGGAGAGATCTACCTTTTCCGAAATCGTTATTTTCGGTGAATCTATTTTGGTACAACACTCGCTCGATCTAATCGGGTGGATCCATTTGGCTAGAGAGAATATTGGCCTATAGCCATTATTCGATCTCTAAGGGTGTTGCCGACCCATACGTTAGCCTTTAATTGATAAATTTTGCAAAGCGTGTGTGCTGCGAATAATTATTGTGCGAATGAAGGATTTATAACGTAGAGAGAAATTCGCGTTTGTCCGTAATAACCGTGTCGGAGAGCGTAACCTACATCAATATCAAATACAAATTGAATTCATCTTAGTTTAAGGGGGACTTCTTCAAATCAAGGCTATTGTGCTACAATACCCAACAGTGGACTTATTTTATAGCTTGCTTATTTTCTCATGTTGACCTAGTTGATCGTTCTTGCCGGCAGGATCGACATCTTGCGGTGGCGACTAACACGTGTGTTGGTGTCACCGTAAGACGACAGTTCTTGTCATCAGACCACCTCAGATGTATCATCGTAAAAATCCGAGGTGGGGTCTTACATGCTGATCTAGAACCCTGGTTGTGATAAAGGAGAGAATGAAAAGGCTTTCTCGTCCTCATGAAAGGGCTCGAAAGACTCCAAGCTTCGTCGATCCAGAAAGGATGGAGATCGGGACTGTATGAGTGGCTTCAAGGCGAGAACGAAGAGGGTTCCCCGCTCCTAGGGTAGAACTGCGATAATGAAGAGTAGCGGCAGCGGAGGGGCAAAGGATGGGGCTGCCATTATAGGGGGAATTTTTGTCTATTTGGTATTATTTATCATAAAAAAGCGGGACCCATTCATGAAAGGATCCAGATTCTCTCCATTTCTGACGAAATGAAGGGTATCCATTTCACCATCCAATCGACAAGATAAATGTAAGAGATATTGGGGATTTTTTTGAGTAAAATAAATTATAAAAAATTGAGAAACAATGAACCGGTCTGAGCAATGATCCCATTTCGTCATTGAGAGGATCCTGATATTCCATGAAAAGGTAGCTTGCAGAGAAACGACGGAGAAGACCTTTCTTCTCTGTTTCGTTTCTGCACACGTCTACGCTATTTCCTCTTCTAGTCGCTCGACACCTCCCCTCCCTGCTCCGGCGTCGCCACTGGATTCCCTTCCAAGGACCGTCGGCCACTCCTCCGGCCTTCTCCAAGGTGTTCGACTCCTCCACAGAGTTTCGACACTCCAGCCGCCTCAATTCGTCCTGTCCAGACTCGCCGCCGTCTTCCACGGCGACCCTGACCTCCGACGACCACTCTACCTCCCAACTCCGGCCGAATCGACTCCTCCCTAGTCGTTCCCAGCCCCCATCTTCCACTCCAGCCTCTCGTGCAGCCACTTTCAGTTTCCACAGGGGGCCCGAAGACCTTTTCCTGCTAAAGTGAACCGTCCTACCCTTCCCAAGGTGTATTTACCAGATCTGGTCCACTGTTTCTTCACCATTCTACATCCTGGGTTAAGCAGTCCACACTAGTAGATCCGTCGTTGCTACAAGGGATCAAGGTAAACCTCACACACTCTCATTTGCTCGCATTTCATCAGAATATTTTATGCTTAATTTAAATTAACTTTAAAGGTCAGAGCTTGCCCCCTAATTATTGTCTTTTGCCTATTTGTCGTTAATTCGTAATCGCTCTTGTTCATCTTTCCTGAAATAGAATGTGGAATTTTTACATCATGCTAAATCGTCGTTCGAATGTTAGATGCTATGCGTGTTTGCGAGTCCTAGGTTGAGTGTCGCGTGAAATCTTGCGTGAACGTCTTGCTTGTGTCACAAACGACCAAAAAATTCTCAAATTTAGTTTCAAAATCAATTTCTAGATTTTAGTATACATCAACTCCCGGAGGGGGAGATCTTGCGGACTCGGTGAATACCGGAGCATGTCTGCGAGCACTCTCGGAGGGGAGATCTCGCAGATTCGGTGATCACCAGAGCTTTTCCGCAAGCACTCCCAGAGGGGAGATCTCACGGACTCGGTGAATACCAGAGCATGTCCGTGAGCACTCCCAGTGGGGATATCTCGCGGACTCGGCGAACACCGGAGCGTGTTCGCGAGGACTCCCGGAGGGGAGATCTTGCGGACTCGGCGAACACCGGAGCTTGCCCGCGAGCACTCCCCGGAGAGGAGATCCCGCGGACTCGGCGAATACCGGAGCATGTCCGCTAGCACTCTCGAAGGGGAGATCTCGCGGACTCAGCGAATACCAGATCGATCACCCTTGGAGGAGGTGATCGCTGACATCTGGAAAAACAGGTCCCGTGGTCATAAAAGAAGTAACCACACGAATTTCCTGGGAGGAGTGCCGATCAAGCATGAGGTAACTTGGATACTGTCCGCGCGGTCTCTAGGTGTCTATCTGCGTAGGTATTGGCGATTTCTTGATCGTTTGCTAAAAAACTTTAGGCGGTTAGAATAACTGTAACCGCTCATAACCGCTTAAATGAAGATTTTTGTGCGGCTACTCGTTGTGGTCACTGTATTTTGGGTAAACAGACATCACCTAAGCCTGCTGAATGGCGTGGATAGCTCTCCCATCGCCAACTACCCAATGAACCTTGGGAATACCAAGGTGACGACGCTTGAAAATCTCCCTCCAAATGTGAGAGAAGCAAGAAGGGAGTCTTGTTGATGAACTAAATTCCGAATACCCAAGCCCCCAACTCCTTTGAGTGAGCACACTAGATCCAAACTAGAAAGATGGTTACCCCCTGACCAACACGACCTTACCAAAGAAATGTCCGGATGAGTTGCTCAATCCTACGAAGCACGCCGATAGGGAGGCATATGTTGGCACAGTAGTAAACATGAATAGATCACAAGATAGACTTGATAAGAACCAGACGACCGCGTAATGTCAACGAGCAATTTGTCTTTCAACCTTCTGGATTACAAACTCGAAGGAGGTGGTGCGGAGCTTTTTATAGTAAGAGGAATGCCGAGAAACTTGCAGTCCAAACCTAAGCGGGAAACCTCGAGGATCTCCTCAATATACTTATGGGTAAATTCAAGAATAGAGCGACTGAACTGAATATCCGACTTACAATGGTTAACTGCTTGGTCAGATATTTTGCAAAAGTCGAAGATTACCTTCTTAACCTCTAGAGTATTGACTAGACCAGCTTTAGTAATAATTAGACTGCCATCGACGAAAAGGAGGTGCGAGATGGGTCTGGCACCAGGAGAGCAGTGAAGTCCTTCAAGAAGACCCACCTGCTCCTTTTCCTTCAACTTGTGCCTGAACATCTCATAGTAGAGGATGAATAAGTAGGGAGATAAAGGGCATCCCTGCCTTGACCCCCTCGAGGACTGAAAGATGGGGGGGGGGTCTGAGCACCATTAACCAGAATAGAGAACTGAGGATCAGTGATATACCCCGCAACCGACGAGTCCCATCTAAGGGCGTGCACAAAAAACCGAAACCGACCAAACCGACCCGACCCGACCCAAACCGAACCGAATTTGGACCGAACCGATCGGTTCAGTTCGGTTTCGGTTTGGGGGGGCTGAAAACCGAGCATATTCGGTTCGGTTTCGGTTTATAGGATCCGTAAACCGAGAAAACCGAACCGATTATAAGTTTGGACTTGGAGTTTGTCCCGTCGGATTAAAACATGAGGTTGTGAGCATTGAGTTTGAAGTTGAACCCGAAATAACGCGACCATGTAATATCATTTATCTTATCTTATCATAAGTTTGTAATAATTACCCGAGCGTGAACGAGTAAATTAAATATGTTGTACTTATTGATTTTTATTTTAAACTAATACTTGAACTTATTGTATTAATTGTACTAGTTAATCTTAATTTTATTGTGTTTTTTCAATTTCCCTTCAATGTTGATGAACTGCTTTCTAGATTTATTATTAGAAAAGCACTTGGACAAACATTAAAAATTATTTTGGGGATAATATATTTTAGATTTACCGAAAAAACCGAACCGATGTTAAAAAACCGAACCAAACCAAACCGAACCGATTCATTTCGGTTCGGTTTCGGTTTTGGGTGTGTAAAAACCCAGCCTATTCGGTTCGGTTTCGGTTTTACCTAAAACCGAACCGAACCGAACCGCTTGCAGGCCTAGTCCCATCTGGGCGAGAAGCAAGGTTAGAGAGAACCCCTTAACATAATTGCACCGAAGTCTGTCATAAGCACTGCTTTAAATGTCCTCCGACATGTCAACGTATATGTTTTTGAAGAAAAACAAATTTTTTTCTTTAAAAAATAGATTGTCCTTTTGCAAAATATAGGCCGACATATTCGATTTTTTCTGATATATCGGCCATCACGACTTTTACATATATTGTCCGCTATATATTTTATGTTATGGGTTTCAAATTAGAAGTATATGTTTAAATCATCTATATGTGTTATATTATGTATGCTTAAAGCAATTAACTTATTACTTTATTTTTAATATTCTATTCTTACAATCAATTTTATATAATTATTTCACACTATTTTTTTATATTGCAAAAATGTGAAAAAATTCGACTAATTTATTTGTTGATTATTTCATGCTTTTAACATAAATTAATTAAGCTTAGAAAAACTTATAGTCAATCAAAGATATTTAACTTTAAATCTTGTTTATTTGTTTTACAACATAGTATTATCAAAATAAAATTATTGTGTAATGCTTAATATATTTTATTTATTCCTGCTAATAATATTTTATTTTGAAACTTCTTCGCATTTATTTGGGATATATATGACTTATTATTCGTCAACTTGTTATGTTATTCTTTTAAAATTTATAACATATAATTATACTTATTATACATAAAAATATATTTTTTATTGTAAAATATAAAAATTTGATATTTTAAAATACCCCCGACATGTCTCTTGACTTCCGACATTTAAAAACTCAATTCGACATGTTGCCGACATCCGATATTTACAACCTTTGTCATAAGCCCTCCCAAAATCCAGCTTAAGCATCATCAGACCTTTTAGACCTACAAGTGATCTCCACAGAGTGATGAAGCTCCCGAGCAGTCAACAAATTGTCCGTATGTTTCGACCATCGATGAAAGTACCTTGCTCCTCAGAAACCAACTTGTGGATGATCGGCTTCAGCCCGGTGACTAGAATGCGAGCAACAATCTTGTACAAAGTGTTGCATAAGCTAATAAGGTGAAAATGCTCAAGTCTGAAAGTATGAGAAATCTTGGGAATCAAAATAACACCAGCATTTTTTCATTCAGCCGACATGACCCCAGTAGAGAAGAGGTGACGAACAACCTTGCATACCTCCACTCTGATAGTGCTCCAGTAATAACGATAGAATGCATCATTGAACCCATCCACACCAAGAGCCTTGTACTTAGGAAGGACCATAACACAAGTACACAACTTGCAATCTCTTCATCGGTAACATCCCTAGAAAGCCAAGTATTATCCTCAGCTGGGAGCCTGTGCTCAATGTGAGGCAACTCCACTTCCATAACACCAACCTCCGACCCCCAATGGTCCCTGTAAAAAGAGAGCAAACGAGTCTGGATAACCTCATGATCAGAGACAACTTCACCTTGATCATTAGTCAGTTGTCAGATCATGTTTTGACGATGTCGAGTGAGCACAGAGCGATGATAGAAGGTGGTATTATCCTCCACCGGTAGAATCCACCGAGTTCTAGACTTCTGTTGCCAAAGAGTCTCCAAACACCGGAGAGAAGAGAATTCACGGACCTTCCTGCAAAGGAGAAGGTGGAGGTCCATAGACAGACCACTCTCTAAAGCTTCCTGAGTTTGAAAGCACATGATATCTCGCTCAAGAGAGTCAACCTTCAAAAATAAATTCCCGTCACCCTCCTTATTCCATCTGGACAAAGCAAATCTGGTCTTAGCGAGAAGCCGATTAAGTCTGAAGGAAGGAAATCCTGAGTTACTAGAACGCCAAACCGCCAGAACAACCTGAAAGGACTCCCCAAACTCCAGTCAGAAATTCTCAAAATGGAAGGGTCTCCGAAAAGGCGATGTAGCAACCTCAGGAACAAGGAGCAACGAACATTGATCAGAATTCGAGCGGGCCAAGTGAAACTATTGAGCCTTCGAAAAATGCTGAAGCCAATCCCAAGTACACAGTGCCCGATCAAGGCGAGAAAGGATACGCCCCTCGACATCTTGATTATTACAATATGTAAACATAGGCCCATGAAACCCAAGATCAATAAGATGGTTAGAACCAATGAAGTCCAAAAACTCCTTAATCGCCGAGCTGACCGTAAACCTAGCACCACCACAACGTTTCTCCGCAGAGCAGATCACGTTGAAATCACCGATGATAATAGTAGGAAGCCCCTGAGAAAGAATGGTAGAGATGGAGATCTAGAGATGTCGGCACTCTGTATAATTAACTTTGGCATAAACACCACAAGACCCAAGGATGCATATTAATAGGCTGGATTGATCCCACCACCAAATGATCGTTCATCGCACGAAAGTCCACAGTTATCCCTGTAACACCCCAACTCATAACACATAAAAGGGCAGCCCGGTGCACAAAACATCTCCGCGCAACGAGGGTCCGGGGAAGGGTCCCACCACAAGAGGCTGCTTCCAGGACTCGAACCCGTGACCTCAAGGTCACACGACGACACCTTAACCGGTGCGCCAAGGCTCCCTTTCCCAAATCATAACACAAAGTAAAAGAATTAAATCCTTAAGCTTATTACATGCATACTTGATACTCATTGCGTTTTTATTTTGTGCTAAAGATGTCGACTTTAAATTTTGGCGGTCTGCGGATCCTCACAGTCCCTTCTATCTTCCAGAAAACCATAATGTCGCCAGAAAAGCCTTTTGAAGGAAGGCAAATACGACTCCAAGAGTCGCCTAAGACACTTTTAATCCGAAGTGCAACCTCAACACCCACTCTAGTCTCCAGAAGAATAACCACCGATACAATATTTTCTGTCAAATCAAGCACAAAATCCGATCCTTGGTACCCAGCTTGCGAGTGCCCCCGCAATTTCACACAATGCACTTCATAAAGTCGCAGAGGAGGAGAGGCCCTCCACACCCAAAACAGAAGTATAAATATCCATTTCTCGACTAACTGCCGTCACGACAAGTGTATCTGACTTGTCCAATGCTTCTTTAAGCCTTTTTTTTGGGCTTGCAGGGGAGGAGCGGTCCCGTTTATAACAGATATAAGGACCCTTCAGCGAGCGGCGAGCCCTCCATGCAGGGCCGGAACTTATACTAGCACCTTTAGAGCTTGAGGCTCTGAAACCTGCATCCTTTGAACAACTTGACCCAAGGATAAAATGTCCACTATGAGCAAGGGCAAGGCCTAAATTAGACACGATTGCCAAAGGCTCCTCCTTTGCTTAAGGCTCCTCCCTCACCTTCAGGGAAGGAAGGCCTGTCCCACTGCTAGGAAGGGCAGAATCAAGAGCGCGGTGTCTTGGCTTCGACATCATAGGCAGAACAGGCCAAAGAGAATCCATGGCAGATCTGCTGATCGTGCCCACCCCTCTGGACATCACTTGTTGTCTACCTTTACCACTCCAGTCCATGGGCCCACTTAGTTATTAAAGGCGCAAGGCGCACCAAGGCGCAAAGAGGTCTTGGAGCCTAGGCGCAAGGCTCAAGGCGCAGACGCGCGCCTGACGAAGGCAAGGCGCAACCACATCCATTTTAAATAATCAACATCAAACATCATTTCATCTTCTCGATCAGATTCTTCATCTATTCTACTAATTAATCATTCATTATTATCATTTATATCTCTTAAAAAATAGAATCAATGTGATCACATGCATCATATCTAAGTCCCAAAACACAATTATCTTTCATAAACACTAAATCGATAAAAAATTATTGAGTTATTATAATATTTCTTTCTTTATTTTTGAAAAAAAATTACAACAAAAAGCTCACTCAGACGTGCATTTTATGTTCCAAAGGCGCAAATAAGGCGCACGAAGTCGCAAACCTCTGAGCCTGGTGAGCCTTGAGCCTTAGGCGCGCCTGAGGCGCGCCTTTAACAACATATTGGGCCCCACTATCATCTCACCTCTAGACTGCATATAACCACCTACCTCCTGACCCGACATGACCCCAGGAGTCACCGTGCTGGCAGGCATACCTTTCCCATTGCTCCCCCGTCGACTAACAATCTGCCATTTCTTCCCAAGCGCTTCGGGATTGGCAGCGGGCTTATTCAACGTCAAAGTACTCGCATTCTTATCACTATCTTGTTGCATAACAATCTAAGTACTACATCGAGGCTAGGTGATGCACCCAAATATGGAGGGACGCCACTACCACCATTCACGAAAAGAAAGTTATCAGGTCTGATAGAAGCGTCGGATGCAACATGACGACAGTCCACTTGGACATGACCAATCCTCCCTCAGTGGAAGCAGACCGCCTGAACATTTTCATAGACAAAGCTTTGCCAAAACTCCTCAGCAGAGCCCCCTTTCTCCCAATAGTAATCCATGAACGAGAGGCTTGCTCGAATCAATGCAGACACAAACACACACATACTTCCTCCATTCCAATTCTTCAGTATGGGTGTCCACCTTTATAGGCGTGCCAACAATTGATGCAATGGGATCCGAGTAGGACGAGCCCATAACTCCATGGGAAGCTTCAGCAGACGGACCCACATGAGGAGTGACCTGAAAAAAATCCACCTACGATTTGAAAGAACGACATCCAATCGTCCAAGGAAAGCAGTTTCCCCGCAACCACCCAATGCCCTCCATCTCTAATCTTATCTTTATCAACTTGGTTAGAAAAGATGAACACGAAGAAACCATCAGTGAGCGACGTAACCTGGAAAGATTCCTTAGTCCGCCATTGATGTGCCAGCGACCGACCCATTACCGAAGAAGCGAGCTTATCGCCGAAGAACCTCTCCACAAGGGCAAGCTCCCAAGTCTTGCTCACCTATGCAAAAACCTCTGGCTCGAATAACAGCTTCTTATTCTCGGACCGCTCTCTCAACTTCCTTCGGCGAGAGCTCTGAAGACGCCACCCAATGATGCTGGCAGCGAGACACCACACTTGCCCAAGTCCAAGTCGCAAGAACACCGAATGACTCTGGGAAGACAACATTCCCCACCGGCACTGCCTGCGCAACCTAAGCAGCAGGCTCCATAGCTGCAGTCACCAACACTTCCCGCGAAGCAGTAGAGAAACCCTAACAACACCTCCCTGCTTCCTAACCGAAGACACTTCACAATTCCTTCTTGGCTATGGTTCACACTCTGGCTTCAACCTCCGTGGCTCCTTCAGTGTTTCTGCCTTCTACACTCGTAGCTTTTCCTACGACTTCTTGCTTCTAGCTTTTAAATTTTCTTTATCTCAAATTCCCCTAAAGTGGGAGGAGGAGGAGAGGAGGGGGACGATAGGGGGATTAAAACCATAACCAGGGACCCCTCTGAAGCTGACTCAACACGCCTCCTCCTAGGTCATTTCCGCCGAACCTTTGTCGCTACAAATTCCACTACATTAGGTGCCACCCCCTCTGGATCATGCGGCCAGTTTCAAGGGCTGTCGTGCCACACACCGGAGGCAAACCGACAGCTCAGAAGCAGCTAAGAACGTGAACTCTGATCCATACCGAGAACCCTGGTTTCTGCATCTCCTTCCTAGTTTACTTCTCTGCGCGAAAGAGACCGAGGCACGACGGCCAGAATTTCCGGCAATCTCTTTCTTTTTCGATGTTCTGTTTTGTTCCAACTTTTACTAATTTGTACAGATAATAATAATAATAATAGTTTAATGATGGTAAATACAAATTAATAGAACACCCTATTCATTAGAGGACTATTGGTTAATTTTCAAAATTGGCACAACCACCCCACATTTGTTCTCCCAAGTAGATAAAGTTTTTTTTTGTTCCAACAGTACTACAAATGGAGATCCTCCAAACTGTTTCATCAATTTTATCACCAATATGCCAAACAACTCATTTTTTCTCCACAGTTTTTCACTACTGATTCTCCCAGTATTGTAGTCAAGCCAAACAGAACCATACTCTCCTTCTGTAACAAAACAAAGCTAGATGCTCTTTCGTAGTTTTTTGTTCTTTCTAAAATGCTGGTACACATGTTCGCCCGAAACAAATAGGAGCTACAAGCTCAACGGTGTTCTCCCTCCATCAAACGCCTTCAAGAATCAAAAGCATTAATTTTATTTTTTCTCCATTGGAACTGATTTTCTTTCCAGATGGTGTTTCCTCTCTGCCCTCATTGCCGCCGCTCCAACCCCCATCACTTCTTTGTTCTCTTACTCTCATCTGGCCCTTTGCCCTCGATTAATGACGATGTAGCTGTTGACGCCTTCTTTCGGCCTTTCAACCCTTTTTGCCCTTTCAACCCTTTCTGGCCTTTCAACCCTTCCGAGCTTTCCCTAATTGAATGCACTGACACTAGCCTTTTTGGCTTACTTTATGATTTCCATTTTCTAAATCCTGACTTGCTTTAGTAATTTTTTCTTGCAAGAGAATCATTTAGTTTATTAATTAGGATTTTCATTTTCAATTTCGAGTTTGAATATAAAACTACGTGTGCCTGTGTTCAATATGAATATTTTGCATGTGCTTTTTTTGTAGAGAATGCATTTAATGGTTGTTGTAGAAAGTAGAGTTAAGATGTCCATTTTATAGAATTATGAATGTGATGTTACATTAGTAATGTGGCACTTATTGTATACTTTTAGAACACGTGGACACAAAAAGTAGCTTACTGATCGATAGTATTTTGTTTCCTTGTCTGTTTGCCACCCACAATAATAATTAAAGAAATTTATCTTTTTTAAAATTTGCATTAAAAAATTGTCATAAATATTTATTTTTTTATTTGTTGTTTGGGTTGGACTGAAATACTTGTTCCGTTACTGTCTACAAACTTTATTAAAATTTACTTGCCCCTTATTTTCTACAGGACGGGTAGTGTTGAGGGTCTTTGTGTGAATTGCTGATCATGGGTGATACAGAGAATCCCAATTTGGCTCTAGATGTGGAGGTAATTGCTTCTGAAGTCTCAAATGGAAGTTTTGGACTTTTCTGCTGGTTCTAGTTGTGTTTATAATACTAAATCCTTCGTGAAGAAACAATTCATTAGTGTGTCTTACTAGTTCTTGTATCGTATTCCCATGCTCTTTTCTAGGTCTTCCATTTGAAGCACCTGCCACTGTGATAGTAGGTATACTATAAGAAATAGTTTGTTGCCATTAATTGTAGACAAAGAACTTGGTGCCTATTTATATTCCTTTATTTTGAGCTCCAGAATGATAGAAGAGGTAGATATGATATTTCGAGTAATTTCAATCTTGCTTTTCCCCTCTTTGGTATATTAGTAGATTTAAGCAATATGTAGACGTGTTCAAGATACATGATTCTTAAGAGTACCGTAAACATACAAAAATACAAAACATTAAGTATAGTGATTTCTAGATTAAAATAAATACTAATTATGACATATGTTTATTAATTTTACCCCATAGAGATGGAGCGCTTTGGTATACTAGTAGATTTATACAATATGTAGATCGATCTTGTTCTTGATGTATGCAATTTGGACCGTGGAAGGGGTTTAGGTAGCATCATCATCTAGGAATGAGTATTGACTAGTTGATCAACATATATACATGAGCTCGAATGAAATTGTTTATGATACAACAATAAACAACACTCAAACCTTTATCCCACCATAATGGGGTCGGCTATATGGATCATTTGTCGCCATTGCGCCCTATCTGTAGTCATAATCTTACTAATGCCTAAGTACATCATGTTTTTCCTTATAGTTTCATTCCAAGTCTTTTTTGGTCTACCCCTCCCCCGTTTAACATGCCTAGTAGCTAAACTCTCACAACGCCTAACATGTGTTTCTAATGGTCTCTTTTGTACGTGTCCGAACCATCTTAATCGAGCTTCTCGCATCTTCTCTACAATTGGTGCCACTCCTGTCTTATCCCTGAAACATTCATTCCTTTTTTTATCCAGTCTTGTGTGTCCACACATCCACCTAAGCATTCTCATCTCCGCAACTCCCATTTTTTCCTCATGTACATAATTCACCGCCCAACACTTAAAACCGTAGAGCATCACTAGTCTAATTGCAGTACTGTAAAACTTGCCTTTAAATTTTAATAGTACTTTACGATCACATAAGATCCTAGACGCCCCTCTCCACTTCAACTAACCTGCTTGAATTCTATGTATCACATCTTTATCTACACCTCCATCTTTTTGAACGATCGATCCCAGATATTTAAAACACTCACTGCGGGAAATTTCTTGGTCACCCAACTTAATGACAGAGTCATCCGTCCTTCTTGTACTACTAAATTTAAGCTCCATATACTCCGTTTTTGTCTCGCTCAACTTAAAACCCTTCTTTTCTAAAGTGTCCCGCCAATACTCAAGTTTTGTGTTTACACTCTCACGCGTCTCATCGACCAAAACAATATCATCTGCAAACAATAAACACCAAGGTATTACTTGTTGGATATGTCCTGTGAGCTCATCTAAGATAAAGGTAAAGAGACGAGGGTTTAAAGCTGACCCTTGATGTAAGACAACAGTGATAGGGAATTCCTGTTTTAATCCTCCGGATATCCTCTCCCCCGTCTCTAAATTTGTATATATAAATTTCTCAAACGATTCATATTCATAAGAGTGACTAAATTTTACGCTGTCCGTCTACCTAATACAACACTCACCATTTTTCATCCGTGCTTGTGACCGGCATATGCTGGTTTAATTGTTTATGAATAAAGCGATAATATTGAGCTACATGTTTCATTTGAGAGATGAAAGATCAGAGTAAAACATAGTTTCTTTGTATCGAATTATCATAATAGATTTCTAGTTGTTGTGGTAGAGTGAATACCAAGTTCACAAATAGAATGCTAAGCCATCTGATCTGAGCAGCTATTATAGTAACACATCTGTATCCAACCTTAGTGGATGTGCGAGCCACAATGCACTGTTTGTTAGAAGTCCAGGAGACGTGATTGCGACCAAGATATACAAGTTAGACATTAGTGGAGGTAAATTCATCTTTATTGCGTGCCCAATTTTCATAGATGAATACATGAAGAGATAATGGATGGTGACGATAGAGGCAAATCCTATGATCCAAAGTCTCATAGATATAGCAATGAAGCCACTTGACAACCATTAATGGTCAAAGGTTGGCTGATGCTTGAACTAAGAGATCTTCTTTATTGATGAATACGTGTGACATGAGTCTCATCAGAAGAATTTTACCTTGCTAGCATATTTTATTTCTCTATTTATGATAATTTATTTATTTATTTCTCTATTTATGGTATTGTATTTTATTTTCATGCATTGTTATAACTTATTGGTTTGACCGACCAATAAAATATTAAATAAAAAATGTGATTTTTAATAAGAGAACAGATATTTAGGCAAGCTTTTACTGTGGTCTTTTTTTGGACATAACAAAAGGGGCAAGCAATTAAACCTATGTTGTACTTCTATTATGAGCGGATTACAAAATTTTCGGAAGGAGGCTAGTATTCTAAAGAGAGAGAGGGGCTGAAATAGGACTTGTAGAGGAAATCCCTTCTCCAAGACCAGCCGACCCTATTCCTAGGCTCCTCAACCCCTCGAGCACCTGCTATCCAGCCACCTCAACCTCTTTCAACCCTCTTTTTAGCTACTAGCTCCCACTTCACCCACTGTCCAACCGTTGGAAACCTCCCAGCGGATGGAAACCTTGCTGTCACCTTCTCGAACCCCTGTACTGCCATCGGAAACCTCCCCGCGGCTGGCAACCTTACTGCCACCCTTCTTACTTCCCTCAATCTTCTATTGCACTCTGACCTTTTAAGCTCTCCATAATCCCTCTTAGCCGCATGCATCCTTATCCGATTGCATACTTCATCGCAATCTCAGTCGCCCTATACCACACCAGATACGAGTTTCTCATTTCAATAGGATACCAAGGTAATCTCTTTATTTGGTTTGCATTTTTTCTATGTTTTATTTCATCGCAACAATTGAGCTTGCCCTAAGCATTTATTCTATTTATCATTACCACCTTCTTTTCTCATTGCTGTGTAGGCAAATTGATTGTGGACAATTAATTCCCGTGTTTCGAAATCCTAATAAGCACATAGATAAGTCACCAAAATTTTTAATTAATATTCACTTTGATTATTTATCAAGCGCGGTCATGTTACTTTATTCTAATTGGTATCAAGATGTCATAATGTTGTATTTTATTCCAGGTTTATATTAGTTTGGTATCAAAGCAAGTTAATTTTTTCTATCGCGAGTTTGTTGAGCCAATTTTTACATTGATATAAAGTCCAAATTTTTTGATCATTTCCTTTGCATGTGCACATGGAGAGTCAAGTAGGGAAACTAGAGGGTAACATATGAGAAATGACTCGGCAGATATGGAACCTATATATCTAGTGGAAACCCTAATAAAAAATATGGGAGATGCAAGACAAGCTATGCATGGGCTACGCACTACTGTAAACAAAATAGAAGCTAAACATCCACTTAGGTCGCGGTCGACGCTCACTCGCAGACAATAACCATAACTCTAGGCAATTAGAGCATGGAAACCCCGATCTTTGAAACCAACCTCGTTGGCATGTAGGAGTGAATTATGGTGTCTGAGATTTCGAGGGTACATTAGAGTTCGATGAATGCCTTGATTAGTGCTATATGATAAACCATTTTATGGCCCATAAACAAATGCCCATCATTGACAACTCAAGTATGCCACCCAAGGTTGTAAATATCGGATGTCAGCGACATATCATATTGAGTTTTTAAAAGTCGGATGTTGAAAGTCGGAGACATGTCAGAGATATTTTAAAATATCGGATTTTTATACCTTATAAATAATAATTTTATTTTTATGTATACTAACTATAATTATATGTTCTAAATGAAAAGAAAAATTAATATAATAAATAAATGAAGAATGAATCATGTGTATTACAAAATAAATTTGAATAGTATCAAAGATAAAATATTATTAACAAATACAAAATGAAACATTGTAAAATATATTTAATATTATACAACAATTTTATATTGATAATAATAAGATTATTGCAAATAAAGAAGATTATTGCAAATAAAGAAGATTTAAAAGTTAAATATCTTTGATTTATTACAAGTCTTTTCAAACTTATAAATTTATATTAAAACATACAAATAATTAACTAATAATTTTTTATAAATATTTTCATATTTTTTGTAATATTAAATTAAAAAATTATGTGAAATATTATACAAAACCGGTTATAAGAATAAAACGTTAAAAAATTAAAACAATAAGTCTAATTGATTTAAACATACATAATATAATACATATACGTGATTTAAACATATACTGCTAGTATGTTAATATAACATAAAGTAAAATAGCGGATGATATATTTAAAGTCTTTTCGGCCGATATATCGAAAAAAATAGGATATGTATTGTCGGTCAATATTTTACAAAAGGACAATTTTATTTAGAAAAACATATCGTTTTGCCCTAAAAAACGGAGACATGTTGGACATGTCGGGAGACATGTCGGGAGATATGTCGGACATGTCGGAGGCCATTTAAAACAGTGATGCCACCCTTAGGTTAACATGAGCTTCCTTAGTATGGTGGGGTTAGTTAGAGCGCTATGGGTTTAATTTAGGGCTGTGCAAGGGGTACACACCCGTACATTACCTACAAATACATTATTGTAGATTCCACAATCTACAACAAAAGATAAATTATTTGTGGATGAATACACAAATAATTTCTTTGTCATTCAGTCCCGACTAGACATTCGAGAGGATATCGACATGACTGTATCCCATTACCTGAGCGCACTACGATATTCTACTGGGACCAACTAGAGTTGCATGATTATTGGGACGTAGGAGAGGTTTCTAGTAGATCCCATCGAGTAGTGCCCTTGCAAATGCAAACTTTTGGGATGAGGTCTATTGATAGACATTCATCTAGCACCACCTATGCTCTTGCATCTAGGCTCATAGTTTTCCCTCGTCTGACTGTTCTCACGAGCACCCAGACTCTTGCTGCTGCTCTATTCCGGGTTATGGAATTCGGAGGACCTATATTAAACTTGGTGTATTCACTTCAAATTTATGGAGCCAGAGCACAAATCCTCTAACAGCCTTCAACGCTACTTTGCAACTATCATTGATTATGAAGATGGATAAGAGCTAGAGTGGAGTCTTCCAGACTGGCTCCCAGACCAACCCAGAGATCTAGCCCAAGAGCGAGGTTGAAGTTGAAGGAGAACATGCTGCTCATTTAACCCATGTCCTTCAACACAGTTTGTCGACCACTAGGGCACCATGTGAGGATGAGTGGCTAAGAAACAATAATTTCCATTCAACCGCTCGCATCCATGAACAATTCTAGTTCATCATCATCGATCGTAGTAATATGAAGAACTTTGTTTCTCAGGGCATGGTCGACAAACTAAACCTTAGGACACCATTTAGAAAAACTTCACAGTCTATCATGGGGTCACCAGTAGCATGAGTTTCCTATCACCCACAGTGTGTTGTAGAGTATTCTATATGTAGTACGTATTAAAACACTGTTTTGTGTCACGTTGCTATCATATCATGCTAGGATGACCATGATAGTTCGCTCGACATGCGATGCATGATAGTGCGAAAAATTCACATTCCTTTGAGCACATGGGCACAAGATTGTGCTTCTACCCCCGACAGGACGATATATTCAATATGCTTAGTGAATCTTACATCTTTTCGAAGGTTGATCTTAAGAGTATCTACCATCAAATTCGGATCTGAGTCGAGTATAAATGAAAAACTGCTTTTAAGATGATAGGGGGATTATATGAGTGGCTAGTGATGGCTTTTGGCCTTCTCAGTGCACCTTACACATTCATGAGATTGGTGAATCGATTTTTTAGGCCACTAATTGGAGTCCGCGTAGTTCTATAGTTTGACGATATCTTGATTTATAGCATGAATCCTAATTACTACTTGATTCATCTAAAACAAGTCTCAGATATTTTTAAGAAAAAATCAGTTATTTGTGAATTTAAAGAAGTGTGCTTCCGTAATGAAAAACATGGCCACCTTAGGATACATGGTCTCATCAGAAGACATTAAAGTTGACTAGAAAGGTCAAGGCAATCAATTTGTGGCCAAGTTCTAGAAGCTCGTGTATTTCATGGTTTGACACTTTTCTATTATAGGTTCATTAGGATATTTAGTACCCTTATTGCTCCTATGATTGATTGCCTTAAGAAGGAACACTTTATATGGACCGAGGAAACTGAGCGCGCTTTCTCTCACATGAAAGGAAATCTTACTAGTTTGCCCGCACTAGCATTCCCTAATTTGACAAGATATTTGAGGTATTAGTTGGCATGAGAGCCGTCTTGAGTTAGCTATGTCGCTCTGTTGCTTATTTTAGCGAGAAGTTGAATGATGCATGGGCTAGATATTTGATGAGATTGAGGTCTATGCCATCGTTCAAGCTCTTCGCCATTGACGCCACTACCTAATTTAGTAAGAGTTTGTATTGAACACAAACCATGAGGCGTTGAGACATCTAAACTCCTAATGGGAGATTGAGTGTTATGCCAAATGGCCCGTGTATCTTCTAGAGTTTACATTTCATCTTAAGCCCAATCCTGACCTTTCAAATCAAATAGCAGACGCACTTTGAAATGCACCCACTTGTCACACTACATCCGCTTATCTTGGATTTAGAATCTCTGAGAGCCCTATACCCTGCTGACCCATTCTTCTAAGTGATTTTGGTCCATGTGTCTGTTTAGTGTGATTGATCCATCTACCCAACTTATTTTGAGTGATGGTTACTTATTTAAGGGGACCTACCTTTGCATCTATAAAAGTCCACTTTGAGAAGCCTTACTTATGAAACTGTATTCATTAGGATTAGGACACACGGGCTAGCCCAAGTACTAGATATCATAATTCTCGATATTTTTGGCTCAAAATGAAGTCATTATTAGCCTTATTAGGCACGACTTGCTAGTTATATAAGGGACACATGCATAATACTGGCATATATACTCCATAAACCATACCCGAGAAACCCTAGGATGAATTGTCCATGTATTTTGTAGTAGGTCTAGCACCACATCATGTAAAGTTGATTCCATTTTTGTGGTAGTAGATCGATTTTCCAAGATGACACATTTTGTTCCCTGCAGGAAGATCTCTGACGCCGCACACATTTCCAAACTTCTCTTTAGGGAGATTGTGACTCTACAAAATTCTTAAGATCTATGCTTTTGTTATAGTAGTGTTTCGTGAGTTAATTTTTGGAAGAATCTATGCGGGCAAGGCAAAGACTAAATTGAAATTTAGTAGCGCATATCATCTTAAAATGGATGGTCAAACTGAGGTGGCTAAACTGCGGTCGTTAGTCGAAGTTTAGATTACTTTTTAGTTGTTTAGCTGAGGGACATCTGAAACAATGAGACTTAGGCTCCGTTTGGCACGACGGTGGTGGTCGTGAACGTGGTGGTTATGAACTGTTGTTCATGAATGCTCGACCTCGCCTAAGGAACTTCATCAACTTTTATGTTCAATACTAGTTTTATTTTCTTGGTGGCGGTCATAACCATTGTCTTGCCAAACATGCTTTTTATGATGATGACGTTTTTGTCTAAACTCGCCAGAGCAAAAAAGCCGCGCCAAACGGAGTAGTCATTCCACATGCCGAATTTGCTTATAAGAGTCAAAAAATCGAACCACTTAAAAGATCCCCATTTTAATTGTATATGTTTATCGCGTACCTTATTTACGAGATCGGCAGTCCCTTATATATGAATGCACAACTTTTGAAGCTCAGTTGTATATTGAGCATATTAAAACTTTACATAAAGATATTGCTAATCATTTAAGAGACTCCTTTAAAAATATAAATCCATAACTAATACCCATCTCAGTGAGTTATACTTTTCAGAGGTAGATTGAGTGTACGCATTTTTCAGGAAGGAGAGATTTCCCAAAGGTACATACCACAAGCTGCAATAT
Organism: Dactylorhiza incarnata; assembly: GCA_033032865.1. Taxonomy (NCBI): domain Eukaryota; kingdom Viridiplantae; phylum Streptophyta; class Magnoliopsida; order Asparagales; family Orchidaceae; genus Dactylorhiza; species Dactylorhiza incarnata. The sequence continues at coordinate 11,001,109 of JAWHQI010000010.1, read as the reverse complement.
GGAAAATTTGGTCCATTCCAGATAAGGAAGCAGTTGGGTGAGAATGCCTACTTATTAGACCTATCTAGTAAATTTGATACTTCCCCTATATTCAATATTGCAGATCTAACCCCATTCTATGACGATATATTCACTACCATTCCCAGTCCAGCCACAACATCCCCAGAGATTTTTCATCCCAGCCATGAGCGAACCTCCACACCCACCACTGAGGAAATCGATCAGGTGTTAGATATCAAGGTGTACTATATTCGCTTTGGGACATGCTAGTGTTACCTAGTCTCTTGGCAAGGTGGAGCATCACAGTAGTCAGTAGCTCATGGATCAGTGTAATAGAGCTTCAGTATCAGTGTCTAGACCTCTGAGTAGAAGGTTGTTGCAAATTCTCGACGGGGTCAAGCTCTTCAACTCCCGGGGAATTGATGCAACCCGTGTCGCATTAAAATATTAGATGGTGATACGAACTAGAAGAGGAAGAGAGATCTAGAGAGAAAGATAGAGGTAGAGAAGATGACGGCTACAAGAAATTATGGCCGGAGACGAGAGGAACCTGAAAATAAGTCTTCAATAATCTTCACATCAAGGGGGACCGGGTTTAAATACTCCTCCCGGTCCCCAGGGGCCGGCTGGCCCCAATAGGGGCTGAACCAAGTCGGTTCAGCCCCCCTGTTGCTGTTTTATTGAAGTGGGGCTGAACCGGATGTTTCAGCCCGCTCTTTTGTCTGAGCCTCCTTTAGCCTGCGCCTGTACTGATGCCCGTGGAAGCGTGTCATGTCGCTTGGCGTAACATTCCCTTCCCCATAAGGGACCAGCTTGTCCTTAAGTGGGAAGTCCGGATAGAGCTCCTTGAACTCCAACAAATCGACCCATGTGTTGTGTTCTGTTGTCATGTGCTTCCATTGCACCATCACCTCGGGGCGGTATTCTGTGCCCCGGAGCTTCCAGCGAGCCATGAGAACTTGCTCTGGTAACGGGCGGAGCTCGCCCGCAATAGTAGCCTCCGGTAGGAGAGGGGAGACGTGGACCGAGTCACCCAACTTCCGTTTGAGGAGAGAGACGTGGAACGTTGGGTGTATCCGTGAGCCTTCAGGTAAAGCCAAGGTATACGCCACAGGTCCCACCCGGCGGAGGATGCGAAACGGTCCGTAGTAGCGCAGTGCCAACTTCTGATTCAGCCGACGGGCCACCGATAGCTGACGGTAGGGTTGAAGTTTGAGGAAGACCTCGTCACCGACTGCAAACTCCCGTTCCGTCCGATGTTTGTCAGCTTGAAGCTTCATCCGATCCTGTGCAAGGCGTAGATTGTCCCGTAAAGTAGCCAATGTGCGGTCTCTGTCACGTAATGCACGATCCACTGCCGGACTTGTGGCGCTTGCCGGTTCATAACTGCTCAAGGTGGGTGGTGGGCGACCATAGACGGCTTCGAACAGAGTCATCTTGCTGGCGGAGTGAAAGGCCGTATTATAGCAATATTCCGCCCAATGCAGCCAATGAGTCCACGTCCGGGGCTCATCCATCACAAAGCATCGAAGGTAGGTCTCCACGCCGCGGTTGAGCACCTCTGTTTGCCCGTCCGTCTGTGGGTGGTGTGCCGTACTCATTCGTAGGCACGTCCCCTGTAGGCGGAATAACTCTTGCCAAAAATTGCTGACGAACGTCGGATCCCGATCTGAAATGATGGCTCGTGGAACGCCATGTAGTCGAACAATCTCCCGCGTAAAGAGGTCGACCACTAATTCGGCCGTGTACGGGTGACGTAGGGCCAAGAAGTGTCCGTACTTAGAGAGCTTGTCCACGACCACTAAAATTACTGATTTACCCTCTGATTTGGGCAGCTCATCAATGAAGTCCATAGATACCGTGTCCCATATATGCTGAGGAATCTCTAGAGGAGTCAGTAAACCTGCGGGGGCAACAGTTTCGTATTTCTGCCTTTGACAGATGTCACACTGCTGAACAAATCTCTGTACATCCTGGCGGAGACCTTTCCAAAAGACATTCGCCTTAAGGCGTTGGAACGTCCTAAGGGTCCCTGCATGTTCCCCAGTCGGTGATGAGTGAAACTCGTGTAGTAGCACCGCCTTCCATGGTGAGGATGCAGGAATGGCGACACGATCCTGGTAGTACAAGTGCCCATTCCGCAACTGGTAGCCTGGGTAAGTAAGGTCCCCTTGCTGAAGGGCTGTCACGATAGGCCCGAGCTCTTTGTCTCGACGAACCTCGTCCTGTATTTCGTCTAAGGAGTCAATGAGAGGCACGGAGATCTGGTGAAGTACGCTCTCCGGTAAGCGGGATAACGCATCGGCGACTGTATTCTCCTTGCCCTGCTTGTAGACAATCTCATAATCGTATCCAAGTAGTCGGGTGACCCATTTCTGCTGAAGGGGGGAGGCCACTCTCAGCTCCAAGAAATGTTTCAGACTCTGATGATCGGTGCGTATTTTGAAGTGCCTTCCCATCAAATAGGGCCGCCAGATGGCGACCGCCTGAATGATCGCCAGCAGCTCCTTTTCATAAGTGGAGAGTCCCAAGGTGCGGGGTGCAAGTGCCCGACTGTAAAAAGCGATCGACCGTCCCTCCTGCATCAGGACCGCGCCAATCCCTACTCCAGATGCATCGGTTTCGACTATAAAGTCCTTGGTGAAGTCCGGAAGTGCTAGGACTGGGGTGGTCGTCATAGCCCTCTTAAGGGTCTGAAAGGCCAACTCGGCATCATCCTGCCACTGGAAAGCGTCCGTATGTAGGAGCTGTGTCAAAGGCCGCGCGATCTTGCCATAATCTTTGACGAACTGCCGATAGTACCCGGTGAGGCCCAAAAAACCCCGAAGTGCACGAACGGTTTGGGGACGCGGCCAGGTAACCATACTCTCAATCTTCTTTGGGTCCGCCTTGACCCCGTCCACGGAGACCAAGTGCCCAAGTATTCCACCTCGGGCTGTCCAAAAGAGCACTTAGATCCTTTAGCGTACAAATGATGCTGTCGGAGGAGTGTGAGGACCTGCTTCACATGAGCCACGTGACTTGCCCAGTCCGCGCTGTATATGAGTATGTCGTCGAAGAAGATCAGGACAGATCGCCGGAGGAGGGGGCGAAATATCTCATTCATGACGGCCTGGAAGGTGGACGGCGCGTTCGTGAGGCCGAAAGGCATCACGAGAAACTCGTAATGCCCATCATGGGTGCGAAACGCCGTCTTGTGGACATCCTCGGCGTGCATGCGAATCTGATGGTAGCCGGACCGTAAGTCCAGCTTGGTGAATAAAGCGGCGCCATGCAACTCGTCTAGGAGTTCTTCAATCACTGGAATAGGGAATTTATCTTTGACGGTGGAGGCGTTCAGTCCTCGGTAATCCACACAAAATCTCCAAGTCCCGTCCTTCTTCTTGACCAGAATGATCGGGGAAGAGAACGAACTAGTACTGGGCCTGATGATCCCGGCTGACAACATCTCCTTGACACTTCTTTCGATTTCCGCCTTCTGTATGTGAGGGTAACGGTAAGGCCGAATGTTTGTTGGCTCCGTCCCTGTCTTTAGCTGTATCTGGTGGTCGCGGAACCGTCGAGGTGGGAGGCCACGTGGCTCCTGGAATATATCGGAATACTGCTGTAAAACTTCCTGTAGCTGCGGGGGCGCCTCCGTCGGGGCCGCCGGTGTTGTTATGACCCCCATGACAACGACCATCGGTCTCTCCTGCTCTCCCAGCCGCTCCAAGCTGCGGAGTGTAATCTCCTTGATTGGGGTCGCTCTAATGCCGCCCAAACAATAATCGGTCCCCGTCTGATGGAACTCCATAGACATCTGCTCCCAGTCAAACGTCACCCGCCGTAGCTGACGCAGCCACTGTACCCCCAACACCATATCTGAGCCCCGAATCGGAAGTAAGTACACATCCGTCTGACCATTGTAACCCTGGATCCGTAGCTCTGTTCCTTTGATGACACCTTCACATTGAAGCTTGCTCCCGTCTGCCACCATAACCTGGAAGGCCGCGTCACGGTCGATCGCATAACCTGCCTTCTGGGCCATCGCTGGGTGGATGAAGTTGTGCGTGCTGCCGCTGTCCACCAGAATAGTGACCCTTGCGTGACCCACCCTCCCCGCCATCCGCAAAGTGAGCGGGGCGGTGCAACCTTCCATGGCCTGGATAGACACGCCAAAGTCCGTCAAATCTAGGCTCTCCTCCAACTCGACACTGAGACCCTCATCGTCCTCGTCCTCCTCGCGGAGCATGAATACCTGCACCTTCTGACATGCATGCCCCCGTGTGTACTTTTCATCGCAGTTAAAACAAAGCCCCTTATCCTTCCGCGCCTGCATCTCCGCCCAAGTAAGCTTCGTCACGGTAGGCCGCGTTCCCGGAGGGAGATCCCTACGACCCGTCATAGGAGTAGCGGGAGCTTTCACTGTGGCTCGGCTCTTCTGACGATTATAGCGCTCCTCCTGAATCCTCGTCAGACTGATAGCATGGCTCAAAGTGTGTGGCATGTACGCGCGCACTTCATCTCTCAGGTGATCCTTCAATCCTGATACAAAGCAGCTCAGCATCGTTTTCTCCTCCCAATTGACCCGATTGGCCAACCGTTCAAACTCTGTCCGGTACTCCGTGACGGTCCCTTTTTGCCGCAATTTCTGCAACATGGCTTCAACATCTTCGTACTCCAAAGGACCGAAGCGAGCAGAGAAGGACTCCACAAACTCCTCCCAGGGTGCATAGTCGCGTCCCCTCAGAAACCATTTTGTCCACTGATAGGCGTCCTCTTCCAGGTGGAAAGATGCCAACTGAACCCACTGCCCCGCCGGAATCTCTTGGTATTTGAAAAAAAGTTCAGCTTTCTGGATCCACTCAAGGGCGTCACCTCCTTTGAACTTAGGGAAGTTCATTCGTGTCAATTTGGGCTGCATATATGTGCGGTGTTCTACCGGTGCTGGATGGTATGGTGGTGCTGGAGCGACGACGTTCCCTGGCCGTCCCGGGTTCAACCCGTGGCCTCCTTGTTGCCCTCCTGCCCAAGGATTTCCATTTACATAGCCCGGCGGACCTCCCGGAGGCTGCGGTAGTGGCAGGATACCCGCCACACCTCCGATTGGGACTGCATTCGCCCCCGTTGGTCGAAAGGGAGCCGCCCCCTGCCCCGGAGCTCGCCAGGAAGACCCCAGCTGCGTCCCAGGGCCGATCCAGGCCGCTTGGGGGTCGGCTGGGTTGATCCTGTGCGCCGGTGGCTCCGGCTGCCGCCAGCCCTCTGGACGGCCGTGGCCGACCTCATAAGGTCCGCCGGAGGGAGCCCATGGGACCCCGCTGCCATCGTACGCCGATCGGGCGTGCGTAAGCCCGATCCGGACGGGATCAGCTTCCGTCGAGCCCGATCCCGTCAGGGCTCCTCCTGTCGAGGTCGATATGCCTCCTTGCTGCCCTCCGCTTGCCCCGCTAGTGATTCCGGTGCCGTTCGATGCCGCCGGAGGGAGATAGGACGCCTCGACTTCGAATCCGTCTGGGATTTGAGTTTTTCCTCTCAGATTTTGCCTGAGGAGGCCCTTGATCTCTTCTAAACGCTGATCCAGACGTTCCTCCAGTTGATCCGTTGTCTTCTTCAAACGATCTTCCAAGGCATTGACGGCTACATAATTTTCCTCAATCGTGGCGATGCGGGCGAGTTCCGCTTCAGAGTGCGTCACCATGGCCGAGGAGCGGCTGCTCTGATACCAAATGATACGAACTAGAAGAGGAAGAGAGATCTAGAGAGAAAGATAGAGGTAGAGAAGATGACGGCTACAAGAAATTAGGGCTCGAGAAGAGAGGAACCTGAAAATAAGTCTTCAATAATCTTCACATCAAGGGGGACCGGGTTTAAATACTCCTCCCGGTCCCCAGGGGCCGGCCGGCCCCAATAAGGGCTGAACCAAGTCGGTTCAGCCCCCCTGTTGCTGTTTTATTGAAGTGGGGCTGAACCGGATGGTTCAGCCCGCTCTTTTGTCTGAGCCTCCTTTAGCCTGCGCCTGTACTGATGCCCGTGGAAGCGTGTCATGTCGCTTGGCGTAACAGATGGATCCTCTCCTAGTTAGCATATTTTATTTTTCTACTTATAACATTTTATTTTTTATGACAGTTTATTTATTTCTTTATTACATTATATTTTATTCATACATTTTACGACTTATTGGCCGACCTATAAGACCTTCAATAAAAAGGTCTAGTATTTAATAGGAGAATAAATATTTAGGCAAATGTTGATTGCGATCTTTTTCTAAGGCATAACAAAATGGGCAAACAATTAAAACGTGTGATCTATTTCTATTACCCGGGGATTGCACAGTATTCAAAAAGAGGTTAATATTCTAAAGAGAGGTTGAAATAGGATTCGGAGACGAAGAAATCCCCTCTCCGAGATCAGCCGACCCTAGCCCCTCATCCACCCACATGTTTCCCAACCGCCAAAAATCTCCAACCTAGCCGCCACCCCTTATTTACTTCCCACAACCTTCTATTGCCCTCCGATCGCCCACAATCATCCCAAACCATCCCTTTTAAGCCCTCCATACCCCTCATAACAACTTGCACGTCTAAGCCGCACGTACGACTATCCCGTTGTAAACTCTACCACAACCTAACAACTTATATTTGATCTAGTTCTCCCTGGCCGCACCTGTACCAAATCAGATCCGAGTTTCTCACTGCAACTAGATTAGGTAAGCTCTATGCTTATCCCTGGCTTTGTGCTCATTTGATTTGCATTTCTTTTTGTGTACATTTTATTTGATCGCAACAACTAAGCTTACTCTTAATATTTATTCTATTTATCAAGGTTTTAAGTGTCGGATTCCGACTACTACAGCCCTCGAATCGCCGGCCGGAAGCTCCACGCACGCCGCTCTCACTCTCTCGTCCGACAGACTCTGGGTCGGCCGAAAGGGGAAGGAGATGAAAAGATAAAACCTAAGCTTAAAGTATAAATACTAAGCCTCCAGGAGTTCGTCGAACTCAGCCACGAATTCGTCGAACGCAACATCAGCGAGTTCGTCGAACGCAGACTGATCCCAGTTCGTCGAACGCAGAGCCTCTGCCGTTCGTCGAACGCAGAGCCTCTGCTGTTCGTCGAACGCAGAGCCACTGCCGTTCGTCGAACGCAGAGCCACTGCCGTTCGTCGAACGCAGAGCCACTGCCGTTCGTCGAACGCAGAGCCACTGCCGTTCGTCGAACGCAGAGCCACTGCCGTTCGTCGAACGCAGAGCCACTGCCGTTCATAGAACGCAGAGCCAGAGCCGTTCGTCGAACGCAGCTCCTCTGCCGTTCGTCGAACGCAGCGCCAGGGAATTATAATAAATGCAATAATTACATAAATAATTTCCCAAAACTCGAAACGACGCGAACTCTCACACGCTCGATCCAAATTACACACTTAACTAGGCTAAGGCCCAAAACTAAACCTGACGAGCTGACGTAACGCCCAAACGCCAAAATTACGTCACAGCGGCCACGAAAATAATTAACGAAAATCAGGGGCGTTACAGTCACTCCTCCTAAAAAGAAGTTTCGTCCCGAAACTTGAAATCCAAAGATCGAGAAAGATACAGAATCAAATCCAAAGGTTATCTGACGGAAGATTTACCCGAAATTTATGAGAAGAGGCTAGGATGAGTCTCTCTCATGGCAGACTCCAGCTCCCATGTTGCGCTTTCGACACCTTGATTCTTCCAAAGAACCTTAACCATCGGGATCGTCTTCCTCCGCAACACACGCTCCTGAGTCTCCAAGATTCGGACAGGCTCTTCAACATACGAAAGATTGTGCTGCAATACGGGCACTGAATCAAGAACAAGCCGTTCACTATGCAGATACTTCCTCAACTGGCTCACATGAAACACATCGTGAACATTTGGGAAGGAAGCAGGCAAATCCAATCTATAAGCTGACGCTCCGATGCGCTCAACAATCTGGAAAGGTCCCACATACCGGGGGTCCAACTTGTGGTTCCTTCCAAATCTCTTAACGCCCGGCATCGGAGAAACTTTCAAGAACACTAAGTCTCCAACGGCAAACTCAAGACCCATCCTTCTCCGATTGGCATACTTCTCATACCGCTCCTGAGCGATACGAAGCTTCTCGCGGATATGAGTCACGACAACGCTCATCTCCTCCAAAGCTTCTGGGCCTAACAACGGGCTCTCACCAACCTCGGCCCAAAACAAGGGAGTTCGGCAACGCCTCCCATACAGAGCCTCAAAGGGGGTCATTTGCAAACTCTCCTGATAACTATTATTGTAGGCAAATTCCATCAATCCAAGACGCTTATCCCAAACTACACCATGATCTAGAACATAGCACCTTATCATATCCTCCAAAATTTGATTCACTCTCTCTGTCTGACCATTGGTCTGAGGATGGTAAGCGATAGAGTACCTAAGGTCAGTGCCCAAGGCTCCCTGCAAACTCCGCCAGAAACGAGACATATACCTTGAATCTCGGTCCGACACAATGCTCACGGGCACACCATGCAATCTGATAACTTCATCCAAGTAGAGCTCTGCTATTTTCTCCATAGAATAGCCGGTCTTAAAAGGCACAAAGTGAGCACACTTTGTCAATCTGTCAACTATAACCCACACAGAATCATGTCCTCCGGGAGACCTCGGCAAACCGGTAATGAAGTCCATTGAAATACTCTCCCACTTCCAGCTTGGAACATCCAACGGGTTCAACTTACCTCCAGGCCTCTTATGACCCGCCTTCACGCGCTGCCAAATTAAACATTCAGAAACATATCTGGCTATATCATTCTTCATACCTGTCCACCAAACGATCTGCTTCAGGTCTTTGTACATTTTCGTGGAACCAGGATGATAGGAAACACTAGAGTCATGCGCTTCACTACAGATCTTTGCCCGAATATCATCCAACGCGGGGATACAATACCTACCTTGGTACTTCAATGTATCTTTATCATCGATCGAAAAATCCGGTAATTCTCCTTTCTCGGTTCTACTTCGGAGATGCTGCAAGTCAGGATCTTCCTTCTGGTGCAATCTCGTAAGGGTAATCCAAGAAGGCTCTTCGGCCTCTAAGCTCGAAGGCGCGGTACAACTACCGACTGAAATATCCATCAACATAAACTCCTCTACCAAGGACTGCACAGAAAGGTTGAAGACATGCGCGGTCTTTTTGCTCAGGGCATCAGCCACCACATTAGCCTTACCCGGATGATACAGGATATCAACCTCATAATCCACAACATACTCCAACCATCTGCGCTGACGCAAATTCAGCTCTTTCTGGGTAAAGACATACTTCAGACTCTTGTGATCCGTATAAATCTTGCATGACACTCCATATAATAGATGTCTCCAAAGCTTTAAAGCATAAATCACTGCAGCGAATTCTAAGTCATGCGTAGGGTAATTCTTTTCATGAACTTTTAATTGTCTAGACCCATAGGCAATCACCTTTCCTTCTTGCATCAAAACACACCCTAGTCCAATGTGAGATGCGTCCACATAAACAACATACTCTATTCCTTCGATCGACAAGGCCAACACAGGTGCACTGCACAAACGCTTCTTTAATTCCTGAAAGGCTTCTTCGCACTTATCGCTCCAAACAAAAGCGGTATTCTTCTGGGTAAGCTTAGTTAAAGGTGCCGACAGCACTGAGAATCCTTGAACAAATCTCCTGTAGTACCCAGCCAACCCTAAGAAACTTCTTATTTCCTTAGGCGTTGAAGGCGTCTTCCAATCCAACACAGCAGAAATCTTAGCGGGGTCTATAGTAATTCCATCCTTGTTCACCACATGACCCAGAAAGGATACCTGAGGAAGCCAGAACTCGCACTTACTCAGCTTCACATACAACTTGTGCTCTCTAAGAGTAGACAATACTAAGCGCAAATGCGTAGCATGCTCCTCAGCACTTCTGGAATACACCAATACATCATCGATGAATACTACAACAAAATGATCCAGAAAATCCTTGAACAAGCGGTTCATCATGTCCATAAACGCAGAGGGTGCATTCGTCAAACCAAAAGACATAACCAGAAACTCAAAATGACCATAACGTGAACGAAAGACAGTCCGAGGAACGTCCGACTCACGGATCCTCAACTGATGGTAGCCTGATCGAAGGCAATCTTCGAAAACACTGTGCTACCACGCAACTGATCAAACAGATCATCTATCCTCGGCAACGGATACCTGTTCTTGATGGTCACTCTGTTTAACTCTCTATAATCTATGCACAACCTCATAGAACCGTTCTTCTTTTTCACGAACAAAACTGGAGCATCCCAGGGAGAAGAACTTGGCCTAATAAAACCACACTGCAACAACTCATTTAACTGAGTTCGCAATTCTTCTAACTCGCACGGGGCCATACGGTACGGGGCCTTAGCGATAGGACGAGTACCAGGCTCAAGATCAATAACGAACTCCACATCTCTATCAGGCGGGAGACCAGGAAGACTGACAGGGAAGACATCAGGAAACTCTCGCACCACCGGAACACCCTCAATACACGGCGATCCAGTAACAGTTTCTACTACAGAAGCAAGGTAAGCCAAACAACCGGAAATTAACAGTTTCCGAGCACATACCGCAGAAATTATCGGGGAACACTGGTACGGAGAACCAAAAACGCTCATGGGATGACCGTTGTCCATCACAAAGTCCAGACGCTTTTCCTAGCATCGGATGACCGCATCATAACTGGACAACCAGTCCATACCCAATATCACGTCAAAGTCTTCTAGGTCCAACACTTTGAGATCAGCAACTGCCAAGAAATCTCCTAAGAGAACGGGGCAAATTCGGACGCACTGGTTCGAGGATACCAAATCACCAGAAGGGAACTTAACGAGGAACGAATCGTTGCCCAGCTCAGGGGCCAAACGGTGACGCTCGACGAAAGCCCTTGCTACGAACGAATGGGTAGCACCCGAATCGAACAGAACACGCGCCCAACGATTCTTTACCTTAAATCTCCCTATAAGCGCGAAAAAGGAACTAGTCTAATACAGCGAAACTAAAAAGGATCAAGACTAAACAGTTGGCTTAAGGTCTAACCTGCGATCACTTGGGTCGAAGACTGCGCTTGCTCCTGGGTTAACACGTTCAGCTTTCCTCTTCCTTTATCCTGATGCTGCGGCGGCTGCAAAGTTCGAAGCGGAACTGGCTGCAACGGGACTTGAACTTGCTGGCATTGAAACTTCATGTGCCATTTCTGTCCGCACTGGAAGCAGACTTTCTCCTTGGTCCAACACTGGGCCACATCGTGCCCCTTCCGCTTGCACAACGGGCAGAGCACCTCTCCCTTCGGAGCACCCTGAATTGCCAGCACTCGCTGCTGCTTTTGAACTCCTTTCCTCTTGAAACACCTTTCAAACGGATGGCCAGAGCAGCCACAGAAACTGCAGACCTCACCACCTTCTTTCTTCAAGACCGGGGCAGGCGCACCAGAATTTTCTTCTTCTTCAACCTTTCTCTTTCCCTTCTTCATCATTGATCCTTAGTTCTTGGCATTATCGATTGCCTCAACCTTCAGCGCTGCCTCTACAACCTCGGCGTACTTCTCCGACCTGTACGCACTGGCCAGCTGCTGGATATCACTGCGGAGACCACCCATATATCTCTTTACTCTTCCTTCTTCCGAGGCTACCAGGGTCGGAGCAAACCTGCTCAACTTGCAAAATTCAATCTCATACTCGCTCACCGAGAGCTGTCTCTGCTTCAGATGCAGGAAATCATTGATCAACCGGTCTTGCTCTACCGACGACAGAAATTTTCTTAACAACATTCCTTTGAAGGTTTCCCACGAACATCCTTCAGAAAGGTCTTCCTTCTCCCTCAACCACCAACTCTTTGCGAGACCCTTAAGCTGGTACGCGGCAATCATCACCTTCTGATCCACGGTGATTCCTGAATACGAGAACATCTCTTCCATGGCTATAAGCCAATCGTCCAAGGCCACAAAATCAGCTTGTCCGTCATACGATGGAGGACCCAACCTTTCAAAGTGCGAAATAAAATTCATTTCCGGAGGTATCGCTACTGGGGGTACCAAGGGAGCAGGAGGAGTAGGTATTATCTGTCCTACTACGGGGGCCTGCACTACGGGTTGCTGCCTAGCACCGGCAGACAACAACGCCTCAACTTGTGATTGCATCGCAACCATCTGCCTAGTCAGAGCCTCATTGCTCTGGCGCAGACTCTCGATCAAAGCTTCACTCTGCGCTCCGGATGACTCGCCCACCGACTGAGGAGTCGACCTAGTCGCGACTCGCTTGCGCGCCATCTCTGCTAATACGCATAAACCTATAATTAAAACTTAACCTTACACTAGAACTACACTGCTTGGTTCAGAACATACATGTACAGATACTTGCCATTGCTACCACCTTGCTCTGTGATTTTCATGATGCTATGCTAAATTTGGGGATGATACTACATCACCCCTCTTGACTCATGTGCAAGGGTCATGAATGCATGAATTTTCTGTTCATTTTGAAATCATGAGTGTACGTGTGTCATCATATAAGTCTTTAACTTCGCACATGTGCTTATGCAATGCTTTGTAATGTATGTTGTGCTATGCATTCTAATAAAGGCCTTAATGCATGTTATGAGCGGCGTACACATGAAATATTATGCATCCCATACTACATAATATTGCATGTAACGAAAAAGAAAACGTGCTAATGGGCATCCATATGATGATGGTTATGCATCCCATACTACATAACCGTCACATGTTGCCACCTATGGTGGATCCATATACAAACACATATTATGCATCTCATACTACACAATATGCCCCGTATACTTCTTATCATGCTATGAGTGTAGTGTTCATGCTTCGGCCATGACGTACTGATGACACATCGATGCGTGTATGCAATGAGACCAAAACAACTACTATATTAGAATTTGTTGCCCGACCGACTTGTCGAACAACCTAGCTCTGATACCAACTGTCACAACCCGCATTTTCTCCGAATTTAGAAATATTAGAGTAAGAGAAAATACGCGTCATGATGCCACGTCATGCAGGAGACAACTGCAGGCGCTCAGGCGGAAACCTATTACTTACATAATCAAAACATGTTTACATGATAGATCATCATTTGAAATCATTTATTAGAGTTTGATGTGTAAGAACTGTGTCTCTCAGTTCGTGGATCAACTAGTCCACCGAGAAAATGTATGTAATTGCAGCGGAAAATACTTGATTTAGTTCACTTAAGGTCCTAAATGCACGTGATGACATGACGTAAAGTAAATGATATGCACATATCTAGGCGTAGTATAAGTACAGAAAATATCTTTTAGGCGACTTTAAAGATAAGGATTTTAGTTAAAAGGTATGCAATGTGGATGAAAGAAAAGCCATTTTATAACTATAATGCACCTAGACATAAATCATTCCCAGAGAGCAAGATACTCAAGATCCAAAAAGTAAATGCATTTAACTGACAAGTAAGCTATAAAGTATCAAAAGGGCACAACAAGCGTCAACAACCTGTCACTAACCCGTTGGCTCCAACTAGTATGTCTGAAAGCAAGAAGAAAACTAACCACAACTACCTCGCAGCAGCGGGGTGAAGCAACAACTAAAACTCCCGGAGACTCCGGGCTACACCACTAGCAGCTAAGGCTCTGAACCTGAGGCATTCAATAAAACAAAGAACGCCTCAGCAAGGGAATTACAAGTGGCCGAAAACAACAAGAAGAAAAGTAAATGAGGCATAAGGGGTACCAACCCAAGCCATATTTACCGAAAGAGAAAATCCAACAAAGAACTAAGCAAAGCACCAAGTGCACCAAAAACCATAAAGAGGAACAAGCAAAGTTCATTTATCTTGTTACATTATTTAAAAAGACTGATCAGCTCAAATTAAACCGGAGCGGTCCTTTATCCACTGCCACCCAAAGCCAAAAACGGGTGGGGGTTTCTATCCCCAACCATCCAAACACGGCCCACGGGACCACAGGCCAAGCCTGCGGTTCACCACTAAAATGGCCACCGTGCAAGGCTACAACACTCCCCACTGCCCCCCCAAAACACGACCCACCGTGCAAGGACAAAGGCAATGGTCTTATTAATTAATTCCTTTAATTATGGCATGGGACAAAGCCCGAGAAACAATCACCAGGACACCCCAATGATAGGGTCAATATGAAGCAAACACCACTCATGACGATTCATAATAGTCCGGGGTCCGCACACAATTTCATAGGCATAAGGAAACAAGCACGAGTGAATTAAAGTACGGAAAACAGCAAAAGCAAGGGTAGCAACCAGGGCATTTCTCGAGAAATTGGAAGAGCAGTCAAGGCATTTCTCGAGAATTAGAGGATAGACCTGGGCATTTCTCGAGAATCAGAGGGGAAGAGCTGGGGTGTTCTTGAGAAATTGGAAGGAAGCAAACAAGGTTTCTCGAGAACTATAAGGGCAAGCAATAGGGTTTCTCGAGAAATTATAAGGAAGACACATGGACTTCTCGAGAACAACAAGGAGACCCATAGACTTCTCGAGAACAATAAGAGGAAACCCATAGACTTCTCGAGAAATATAAGAGGAGGCCCACCAACATTTCTCGAGAAACATAAGAGGGCTATGCACAGACTTCTCGAGAGATTAGAAACAGCAGCATGGATTTCTCTAGGGACCAGCAACAACAGGGTTAAACCAGAGGACGACGGTGTCTTCAGGGAAAATTTCAGACACTAAGGGGGGGGGGGGGGAGAATTAAGGTTACTAGCTATCAATCAAGACGCTCCAAGACACATGCCAACAACACATCAAGGATTCAACATGAGCAAAAACCATGATTTAACAAACAAGAGAGGAGGAGAAAGCCACTTGCCTTAAACCTTGCAAACTCGAAGATCTCCGCTCCAAAAGTTATGGATCGGCCAAGAACACACCCGAGCGCGAAATACTGAAACCTTTCGGGTCGAAAAGAGGAATTAGTTCACAACCCTAACTCCAAAAATTCCACGAAACGGGAAAAGCTTACCACTAGAACGAAGATCTCGCCGAGAGCTTTCCAAATCTACTCTCCCAACGCGATTCCGACTACTACAGCCCTCGAATCGCCGACCGGAAGCTCCACGCACGCCGCTCTCGCTCTCTCGCCCGACAGACGCTGGGTCGGCCGAAAGGGGAAGGAGATGAAAAGATAAAACCTAAGCTTAAAGTATAAATACTAAGCCTCCAGGAGTTCGTCGAACTAAGCCACGAATTCGTCGAACGCAACATCAGCGAGTTCGTCGAACGCAGACTGATCCCAGTTCGTCGAACGCAGACCCTCTGCGGTTCGTCGAACGCAGAGCCTCTGCCGTTCGTCGAACGCAGAGCCACTGCCGTTCGTCGAACGCAGAGCCACTGCCGTTCGTCGAACGCAGAGCCACTGCCGTTCGTCGAACGCAGAGCCACTGCCGCTCGTCGAAAGCAGAGCCACTGCCGTTCGTCGAACGCAGAGCCACTGCCATTCGTCGAACGCAGCTCCTCTGCCGTTCGTCGAACGCAGCGCCAGAGAATTATAATAAATGCAATAATTACATAAATAATTTCCCAAAACTCGAAACGACGCGAACTCTCACACGCTCGATCCAAATTACACACTTAACTAGGCTAAGGCCCAAAACTAAACCTGACGAGCTGACGTAACGCCCAAACGCCAAAATTACGTCACAGCGGCCACAGAAATAATTAACGAAAATCAGGGGCGTTACAATCTGCCTCGCGGCCCGATCGACCAGCTCCTCGAACGATAGGGGGGATTGCGGGTGATCTCCATCTTGAAAAACCCTGGCTGCAGTCCAAGCTTGAATGCCAAGATCAGGGTGTGCCCAGAGACCTCCTGGACTAGGAGGATCTCCTCCTGAAAGCGATCAAGTTATGACCCGAGCATCTCCTGAGGTCTTTGCTTGATAAGAAAGAGGTCTTCTGAACCTTTCCTCCTCTTCTTGGAAGTAGAAAAGCGAAGCAGATAACTTCTGCGCAGGTCCTCAAAGCCGTAGATGCTTCCCGCAGGCAACTGGTGGAACCAGTCTCGGGCTTTTTCTTGGAAGATTATGGCGAACAGCCGGCATTTGAAGGCGTCCGTCATCGGCTTGATGGAGACCATATCCTCGAACCACTGCAGGTGCTTGACGGGATCATCTTTTCCGGAGTAGAAACTCATGGCGGGCTCTGTGAACCCTACAGGGATGGGGGCGGACAACACCAACTCGTAGAACGGACTAGGCGGGGCGAGTTGGCGAAGGGGACGAACGCGGTCGTACTCGCCCTCCGACTGGCGGGTCTCCATCGGGCTCGCAAAGAGCACTCGCGCGCGGAGCGACTGATCTTCATCTTCGAGGAGAACCTCCTTGCCGAGGCGCTGACTCGGTCCCGCCTCGGCAGGCGAGGTGGCTGCGACAGGGGAAGGAGCTCCCGCCTCGGCCCGAGGTGTGAGTAGCCCCCTGATGGTATCCTCCATCGCCTTCATACCCTGTTCGAAGACGCTCTTGGTTACAAACTCACTCAAAGGCAGCGAGTTCCCCTGGCAGGTTCCTAGCTCGTCACGTTCAGTCATGGGATCGTCAGATGAGATTTTCTTCTCTTGCTACAGTCCACGCTCACCGCACTAAAAATATTGGAACCCGGATACCGGTCCAACCTGTTCGAGACTTGGGGAGTAGCTTGAGTTGCTTCTCTCTTCGTCGGATCCCTAGATCTAAGTGTTCCGAGCTAAGAACTGACCCTCTCCGGTTGGTAGGCAGCTTCCTAGGAATGACCCACTGGCTGCAGCGAGGAGGTCCCGCCACTAACCCGGAAATCTTACTTGATTTCCCCTCCCAAAAACCAGAAGCTGAGCCTGTCTCAGACAGCACAAGGAAGACATCACAAGCTCTCTAAAGGGGGGGGGGGGGGGGGGGGTCTGTGCTGATCTGAGACATAAGGGATCCTATTTATAGGCAAACTCATCAAAGGGCAAAATGGTCCAAAAAGGTCTGCTGATAGCTTCCTCCGTCTTAACCAAATTGCTAGATGCAAGCCAAAATGGTCTGCGAACAACTCCTCGCGCCTTTTCGCATATACTAACCGCAATCCATATTGACCTGCGGATAGTGAGGGAGGAACGAGGGGTCGGGTTGACCCGTACTCGCCTCGCTCCCTTCTTGAGATTGCGACTGGGACGACCAGGTCAAGTCCTACTCGCAGAGGACCATTTCCTCGGCGAGTTCGCCTGGAACCAGGTTGGCTCGCCTCGCCCTGTCTTAAGAAGAGATCATGCTGATGCGAGATCGCGATAGGGAGGGAGCGTGCTCGCTCTCCCTGCCCTGGGCGAGTAAGACCGCCTCGGATCTACTCGCCGGTAGGTGCTGGCCTATTCGCCGAGCTTGACTTTTATACTCGCCGAATACGGGTTGTACATTAATTACTTGAAATGGTGATTAATTACACTTTTTATCCTAATAAGTGACATCTAAGGTGACTCGACAAAAAGATTTGAAGGTTACAGTGGTCGCTCACAAGGCCATACTGCTCTACACAGCCATCATTGCCAAACTCGGCAGCATGGTCACTGCACAGAAAGGTAAACAACCGCTCATCACATGACGAACGATTCTACTCATCCAAGTGCACGTCATTGATATTCCGGCTAGTCCAACAGTCATAAAACAACCGTCACCTATTGTTCTGATCATTCAAAAGGCGCCCCTCTGCCATACACCATATGTGTGAAGATTGTCGATGACACTCCTCTCGCACACACACAAATCGATATAGTTCTGAACAGTCATCAAGCATCTGCGGACTATTCGCCACCCTTCATCATGTACAAGGACAACATATCTTCAACAAGGCACTGCTACACGATGTTGCTTTGGTGAGAATTTCAGGCACCTGCTTCCCAGTTACAACTTCATGCTCAGAGTCCTTACCATGGTTTTGACCTTGAGGACGAGCTCTCAAAAGAGGAAGGATGGTATGCTATGTTCGTAGGCTAGTCACCCTAAGTGTTATTAATGTCATTCTTTGCTTTTTATATGCATTGAGTCTAGTTGTCATCTGGGGTGTTGGCCCAGTTATCTTTTATTTAAGCCCAATTGTCTTTTAGGTATTTTATTTTGAGTATTAAGATGTTATTAGTTAAGAGTTAGTGGTTGTCATTATGAGTCTTGTAAGCCTATTTAAAGACGTGTTGTTGATATGAAGGTATCAACTAAGTCATTCTATTACCCTTGTCTTGTTAAGGGGTCTTGATAGCTCTCTCTCTCTCCCGAGCACGCCCTGCATAGAAAGCCGCTGTTCCGGCGCCGTAGTATCCTCCAACATCTCTACCGACGTTCTACGGTGAGCCCATCGTAACATAGAGCGTCATATGGTTACAGAGAGGGTATGTGCCTACATGGGTGGTCCGACGTGCCGCTGCGATTGGGAGGCCGAAAGATGTAGTGACTGGAGTCTTTTGATGTCATGGTAAATTCCGATTCCATGAAGTGAGCTTGTTTTTTTTTGGGAAAAGTGCATGTAGCATGAAATTAAAAACCAAAAAGAAAAACAAAGCTACAGCATGTCATCCAAGTCTGCACGAACAAGCTCGACAAACTCGGTCTGAGTGCTATCAACAACAAGCCATACAAAGTTTCCCCGTAGGGCAAAACGAGCACAGAAATCAGCAACTCTGTTGGTCTTACGACCAATATGCTGGAAACGAAGCTGCGGGAAGCCGCTCAGAAAAGAGAAGTCCTCCTCGCCGTCCACCGTCACGCACCAGTCGCCGCGTCGCAAACCAGCAACACAGCTGTCCATGAGGGTCAAACAGTCGCCCTCCACAATGAAGTGAGCTTGTTGGATAACCACAATGAGCATGCAAGGGTTTAGAGCCCGCAGGAGGGCGCGGTAGTGCAGTTGCAAAGAATGCATGAAGTAATTGTGGTGGTGGGTCATGGATAAGCTCGGGACGTGATGAGCAAACTCCACGAAGTCGTCGATATAAGCCTCTACTGAGCCGACATGCTGAGCTGCATAGAGATGCTCGAAGGAGTTCACGAGGAGACATGTGTTGTAGCGCAAGATGATTCCCTCCTTGAGCATGTCCCACATCATGTGCGACATTGACTGACAAAGTCAACGCATCCAATGAAGGGTGGACCCCCATGTAGATTATCGCTAGTGGAACTTTGCTGGCTTGCAGAATGAGGTGTAACTCAAATGATTGTTCCACTATGCCGATCCAACCTAACAAAGCTGAACCACCGAACAAGGGCGACACTATCCTATTGGGTTCCATGTACGACGATGGGGGAGCGAAGGCAGGAGAGCTCCATCATAGAGATTGGCTGAGCTGTCGAGGCCTGGCCAATCGAAGGGCGCAAAATCGTTCGCTGATTATGAGATTACTTTAATAGTCAACGATTGACCCTGACAGAGGATTTGTAGGATGTCGATAAGGGAGGATTCGTCCATGTGCATGTGGGAAGAAAGAATGTCTGTGGAGCGCTCTACCTATTCAAGGCGCTCGTCCATGGATCACGTCATAGGCATTTACAAAGAAAGGAACCCTGGTTGCGGATCACAACGAGCAGGAAATCACGACGAAATCCATGACAGTAAAAGAAATCGACAACTAGCGGCTTAAGGTTGGGCTCGATGCAGCAATTAGAAGCGGCGGTCGGTGCCGACAAGGAAGCAGCTCAATGCGCACATGGTCAACTCTGGTTGAGGATGCATCGTCCGACACTGGAGAAGGGTGGGTGCGTGATGCTGTTGGCGACTAACGAAGGGGCATCAGAGTTGGTAGAGGAGATTTCAGTTTCGGGATAAGTGGCTGGTGGTCATTGGCGAGGCGACCAAGGAATTAGTTAGAGTACTATTTGGCAGGGTTGGTGTGAGGAAATCGTTGGAGTCAACTCGATGGCCGGGGAAAATTGATATGAGCGAGGGAGGCAACTGGAGTCGTGATCGATCGAGCGAAGAGAGGTCTCATGAGTTGAAGCTGGAAGCGTGTTCAACAATTGCGTCAGCTGTGAGCTACGAACGACCGACGTGCGAATGTTGATGGCGTGGAACTGGAGCAATCCTGCGAGGCATCGAGGTTGCTGGGAGATGTCAGTACAATAACACGCTGGATGGATGCCATCAGAAGGAAGAACGGGTTGTGGGGTGGGGTGAGGGGAGGCCAGAATAAGTTGATACACACCAAATGAGATTGCACTAAATGTAGAACAAGATGCACTCACAAGGTGTTCACACAAAGCTTCCGAGGGCTAGTTCCTTAAGTCCCTTGTCTAGACTTTCAAGATAACCACTAAGACTCCATTTCCCTCCTTTTATAAGAGGGGAGACTAATTTTAATTACTAAAATGTCATTAATACATCATATCCCAATACTAGACGTTCCTGAATGGTTGGGTTTGGATCTCCACTAGTCGAGGGAGGTTATTCGCATGGAGCATACACATGATATACATATCATGTTGCAAAGTGGCGCGACAATAGGTTTCACATTGGTCATGTGTGTTTGAGCAAGGGGATCCTTTATATACTTTGGGTATGTGGAACAAGTTCGACTCCTAGAAAGTAGTTTAGGGGCCCCTTTATCTTTGAGTGAGAAGTGACGATCAATTAATTGAATAAACATTTGCACAACTTTCTGTAGATACCCGTCATGACAATATCATCAACATATACCAAAATATTAACTATAACGCCCTTATTGTTGAAGTTGAAACATGAGAGTTAGTGAGGTGGTGAATATTGTTGTTACTCATGATAATCGACTCATGGAGCTTGTTTTAGATCGTATATTTTATTTCAAAGTATCTATACACGAGGATGATTGCGATTAACAAAGACTTGTGGTTGAGCCTTGTGAGTGTCCTCACACCCTAAATAAGGTATTTTTTACATCAAGTTTTCTCAAACACCATTCATGGCCAACAAGTCTTAGGATGAGGCGGACAATGATTGGTTTAACAAACTTACTGACGATATTATGATTGTCAGTTCCATGACATTGATGAATCATCTCTGTGATGAGATGATCTTTGTACTTGTCCACATTGCCATCAGGTAAACATTTGATGCAGAAAATCCATTTGCATTAATCTAGAATGTGGGTTGAATTAAATGAACAAGTTCCCATGTCCCATTTTTGACCAGAGTACTTTTCAGACATAGTTGACAGTATTTTGGATAAAGTTCATAAGCGATATTGAGTTGAACTGTCAGGTTTGATATTACGATCACTAATTTGGCTACTCTATGACAATCTCCCAACATAGGATTCCTAACATTAAAAAGCATGCCGAGTATTTACCAATTACCACTGTCGAATAGTTTCCAGGGACTACTATGTCAAGTACTTTGTAGTGCTCCCTTGACGACTTGCCGAATACGCAAGCGACTTATCCTTGTCGAATCAAGCTACTATACATTGTTAAACAGTATATAAAGGAAACCCTTCTTTGGTCCTAAGGGAACATAACAAAAATGTCCTAAACCCCAATCTTTTTTTCTTCAACCCCATTTTTTAGAATTTTCTACTGCTCGAAAAGAGAAATTTAGAATTTCAACATTTTTTTTGAAAAGTGATTGTATCATTTGGTCATATCCTCCCTCGGTCTTTCACAATAATAGCATATGCTAATAGTTAAAAAGCTTGAGGAAGCAATGAAACACTTCAGTGACGCCGCATCGCCACCAATGACATCAACATCTTCCTATCCTTCATTATCAACTCATTGCGCTCAATTGAAGCTCATGTCGACAAGCTCCGACCATCGCACAAAAACCCCTCGCCTCCATACGTCCCTTCCTCCTCCATCCAAGCCTTGAGCTCTTTGCTCAACAAAACATGCCACTACACCATCACTACGTCATCCGAAACCCGTAACACCTGCAACATTATTCGATGACCCTTACTTTCCCTGTTTTGATGGATCTGAACCTTTCAATTGAATCTTCAAGGCAAACCAATTTTTTTTCTTACCACTGCATTCTCAAATCACCATCATCTCCTACATGTAAGTGTTGGATCGATAAGCGCCCTTAGAGGGGGGGGGGGGGGGGGGGATGAATAAGGGAATAAAATTCTTTTGAATTTTTAGACGATTTACTAAATTGTTTTAAAGTAAATGTAAATGAAATAACAATTTAGCTTAAAGGAGGAAACAATTGTAATTTGCAATTTTATAATTTACGCCAAATGAGAGAAATTAAGTAAACACAAATAGAGACATGATTATATTATATAAAAAGGTGTTTACATAAATTTGGAGGCGTACAAAGTAAAACAAATTTTCCTTTTCTATACCGACTCGTATCCCCACGAACCGGTTGGCTTTAGCCTATCCTTCCCGGATATGGCCTCAAGCCGCTCTAGCCAATCCTTCCCCGGATATGACCTCAAGCCTCCCTAGATCTAATCTCCTAGACCTAGTCGCCAACTCACGCGGCGAATTACCCCCTAAGCCGCACAAGGACCTAGTCGCCAACACAAGGCGAATTCTACTATGAAAATTACAATAATGAAATAAAACAAATAACAAGAACCCCCTCTATGAGATTTCTGAAGATGAGGATGAAGGATCGCTGTAGTATAAGCCAGGTTGAAGCGATCGTTCTTCGGATGCAGCGTGACGGCTTCCTTCTCCAGAAATCTTCTTTTGCTTTGAGTGAGAGATGAACTTTCAGCAGAGTAGCAGCTCTGGAATTTTGGCACAAGTAATCTTTCTGGAAGCTCTAACCAAAACGAGAGAGAGGCCATCAATATATTGACTTTGTCGCTAGCGCCTGCGGTAGCTCCTAACGCCTGCGGTAGCGTTCGTGTAGAGCGGTTACGAAACCGTCGTGACATGGCGTTGAGCGCACGAACTTGAGCTAGCGCCAGGCGGTAGCGCTAGCGCCGGCGGTAACCACTAGCGCTGGCGGTAGTGCTTAAGCTCAGTTTGTTGGTTCCAAGCTGCTTTCTACCTATGGAGTATTGCACCTATAGTTCTTGCACACTATAAACACACAACAAGCAAGATCAAATACAATTTGGGATTTGTTATTCTCAAACAAAGGGATGTGACACACATGTCCAACAATCTCCCCATTTTGATAATAACAAATTCTCTTAGCAAGAAATCAACAAAGGTGTTTATGGTAAATGACAAGCGAGATAAAAGTGCAACTATAGTATATGATAAGCATGCGAATATTGCATACTCCCCCTATCTTAATGCTCCCCTTTCATAAATGCAATTTATGTTTTACTCCCCCTAAATGATAGATTACATGAATTAGTCTCCCCTTAATCTTCTAGATTTCTCCTCTAGATTTCTTCAAATTAATCTCCCCCTTTTGGTATTATCAAAAGAAGGTGGGGTAAGGGTAGTAAGAAGACATTCTTTATAAATGATAAATCATGATCGAGCTTTTGTAATATATAAAATGATAAAGAGTTTAAGCATAGTATATAAGAGATTTCAAATAAAAAGATAAGAGTTGTAAGCAAGCGGAAGATTATAAGAGACATCTTTTTGTAAGCCTGAAAAGCATAAATACAAATATGAGTTTAAGTTCAAAATGTAAAGATGTTTTAACCTTTTTGAAATCTCAAAGTTTTTCATAAAAATGCCAAGCATGAAATAAACATATAAAAAAAAAAAAATACTACATTGTTACTTAATTTCAAGTTTAAGAGATACAAAACATTGTAGAGATCATGCTAGGTTATTTAGTGCATTTCTTATATAAAGAGTAGTATAGATAAAACATTAGAATCCAATACTCATGAGAAGAAGTGTTATGGAAGATAATGAAATGCACATTAGTGTATTTTGAGCAATGTTAACAAATGATTTAAATCACAAAATACAAGACATATGTAGAGTAAAATGCACAATAAAATACAAGTATATTACTTTCACACACTTTTAATGCACATAATTTTTAACAAAGTAGTGTAATAACCAAGGTTTGCACAAGACACTTTATTATTCTTTCCAAGGTGCTCAACCTCAGAATGCTTATGAAGACTTATCAGGAGGTTCAAGTAGTGTTTGGTGGAGTTATATTTGTCTATTTTTTGTTCACTTTTGTGAGACAACATTCTCCGAATACACTTGTTTTGCAAACCCACCATAATTTTTTATTAAAACCACTTTTCTTAATTTTTAAGTGCAATTCAAATGTAGTGTAGATAATAAACTTATGCAAATTTCAATTCATTGTACAATCACAATACTCAAACAAGCATTTTAGATTTAAACACACATGTACATTACTAAACATAAGTGAGTGTAAAAGTATCATTATCAATCACAATACATTTACTCATACTTAGAGGCATGCTAAGCTTGGTTTTACACATATTTTTAAATACAATTGATGCACTTAAATAGATATATCAAAACATGATAAACAACACAATGTTCATAGTAATATGAAGAAACAAGTTTTAACATTGTAGATAATTCTAAATAATAGAATTCATACATGCTTGATATTGACAATAAAGATCATACAGTTTTTTTTTGTTTTGAAAATTTTAATAAAGGAAAAACAGAAAACCATAAAAACATATTTTTGTATTTTTGAATTTTGAAATTTTATAGTTGATTTTCCATAAAATAAATAAAACAAAAATAACAAAAGTTAGAAGTACAAAATTAAAGTAGTAAATATGAACTAAAATATTTTTGTAGATTTTTAGAAATTTTGAAAAACACAAAATTCAAACACTCATGCTAGCGCGGGAAATAGTAAGTGAAACAATGAAGATTTTAAAATTCTGTTTTTTTATATTGATTAGGGGTCTTAAGAGTAGTCTTATGCAGAAATTTTGTAATTTTCAAAGATGTATTGATTGCTCAAATTGCATAAAATATTAGCGTTTTACATGTTATTCATCCTAAGATGTCTAAGACTCCTAATTCCAACCTTAACATTTGAAACCTTACATCGAGAAGAGGTTTAGTGAATATATCAGCAAGTTGAGAGTCCGTACCAATGAAACTTATTCTAACATTTTCTTTCTTAATGTGATCCCTTATGAAATGATGACGTACATCTATATGTTTGGATCTATAATGATGTACCGGATTATTTGTAAGATCAATGACACTTTTGTTGTCACATTTTAATTATATATGCTTTAGATGAAAACCAAAGTCTTCTAAAGTTTGGCTCATCCATAGTGCTTGTGCACAACAACTCCCTAGTGCAATGTATTCGGCCTCCGTGGTGGAGAGTGCAACCGAATTTTGTTTCCTACTGGACCAAGCAACTAATGAAGATCCTAGAAAGTAACAAGTACCGCTAGTGCTTTTTCTATCAAGTGAGCATCCGGCATAGTCCGAATCGGAAAAGCCGTGAAGTGTAAATGAATTATTGTGCGGGTACCATAATACTAATCTAGATGATTCAATTAGATATCTAAAAATTCGTTTTACCGCTTTTAAGTGAGATTCTTTTGGATTGGCTTGAAATCGAGCACATAAGCATACGACAAATATAATATCGGGTCTAGTTGCACTAAGATAAAGTAGGGATCCTATCATACCTCTATATAAGGTTTGATCAATTGAAATTCCCAATTCATCTTTTTCTAATTTAAGTGACGCACTCATTGGTGTAGAAACATGTTTAAGGTTTTCAAATCCAAAGCGTTTAAGCATATCATAGACATATTTGGTTTGACATATAAAAATACAATCATTTCTTTGTGATATTTGAAAACCAAGAAAATAAGAAAGTTCTCCTACTAGACTCATTTCAAATTTATTTTTCGTCACTTTAATAACTTCATTACACAACTCTTTATTAGTAGATCCAAAGATTATATCAACATATATTTGCAAAATAATTAAATCATCATTATTATGCTTAATGAAGAGAGTATTATCGGTACTTCCTATTATATAACCGTGCTTTAATAAAAATGATGTAAGTCTTTCATACTATGCACAGAGCGCTTGTTTTAAATCATAAAGCGCCTTTTCTAGTTTATAAACATGATTGGAGAATTTTTCATTAATAAAACCGGGGGTTGTTCAACATAAACTTCTTCTTTTACAAACCCGTTGAGAAAAACACTTTTTACATTCATTTGAAATAGTTTTATTCTTTTAAAGCTTGCAAATGCTAGAAAAATTCTAATAGATTCCAACCTAGCAACGGGTGCAAAAGTTTCATCAAAATCTATCCCCTCGATGTGTGAATATCCTTGTGCTACTAAGCGTGCCTTATTCCTAGTGATTCTAGACTCACCATCTAATTTATTTTTAAAAATCCATTTTACACCTACACCGAGTGACTAGATGGTTTTTCCACTAATTTCCAAACATTATGTCGCTCAAATTGTTCTAACTCTTCATTCATAGAAAAAAACCAAAATTCATCATTTAAAGCGGTAGAAACGGTTTTTGGTTCAATTTCGGAAACAAAACAGATATTTGAATAAGATTCATGAAGAGAAGTGCGAGTTCTTACCCCAATAGATGGTTCGCCTATTATTAGTTCCCGTGGGTGATCCTTTGTAAATTGAAGGCGCTTGGAGGCACATAAGCATCTTCCTTGGCCTCCTCTCTTTCTTCTATGGAAGGTTCCTCATCACCATGCTCCAAAGGTTGTAAGAGATCATCCTCGTTGTCTACGGAATGTTTTTCTACACAAAGAACAAACTCATCAAATTTCACATTTATTGACTCTTCAACTCTACTAGTTCTTTTATTAAAAATTCTATAAGCTTTACTAGTTGAAGAGTACCCAAGAAAAATTCCTTCATCACATTTTTCATCAAACTTTTCCAAGCTATCTTTTGTATTCAAAATAAAACATTTACAACCAAAAACATTGAAATAAGATACATTAGGCTTCTTTTGGAAATAAAGTTCATATGGTGTGAGATTAAGAGATGGGCGAAACATGATTCTATTCATAACATAACATGATGTATTTACGGC
Source organism: Dactylorhiza incarnata (assembly GCA_033032865.1). Classification (NCBI taxonomy): domain Eukaryota; kingdom Viridiplantae; phylum Streptophyta; class Magnoliopsida; order Asparagales; family Orchidaceae; genus Dactylorhiza; species Dactylorhiza incarnata. The sequence continues at coordinate 10,974,176 of JAWHQI010000010.1, read as the reverse complement.
TTCAGCCCAAAAAGACTTAGGTAATTTATATTCACATAACATAGTGCGTGCTAGTTCTTGAAGTGTCCTATTCTTTCTTTCTATAACACCATTTTGTTGTGGTGTGCGTGGTGCAGAAAACTCATGTTTAATGCCTAACATATCACAAAAGGATGTAAATTTTTTATTTTCAAATTCTCCTCCATGATCCGAGCGAATGCATTTAATTTTTAAATCACTTTCATTTTGAATACGAGTACATAATTTTGCAAATTCGCAAAACGCATCGGATTTGGAATAGAGAAATAATGTCCAACAATATCTTGAAAAATCATCTATTAAAACATATGTATATAATATGCCGCCAAGACTTGCAGTGCTAACCAAGGTTTTAAATGTCGGATGTCGGGGACATGTCGGATTGGGTTTTTAGATGTCGGATGTCGGATGTCGGAGACATGTCGGAGACATTTTAAAATGTCGGAATCCTACTTATATTATAAATTATAACATATTATCTTAGGTTAGCAATATCTCGAATTAAATGTGCACCTGATCTAATAGTGTTTATCTCCGTTTAATTTTGATAATTATTTCTAATGTAAAATCATGTTACCTTGCAGCAGCCTGCCAAGGAGCCACACAATCAACCAAACTTTAAAGCCACACAATCAACCAAACCCAGGGAAGCCCAACTCCAGGACCTCCAACAACAGCAGCCGGCCAAGGAGCTTAAGATCACAACCAACCTCTCTGGAGAAGAACAAGTCGCCATGAGAGGACTGAGGAGAGGAAAACGGCGAGAGAGAACTCAAAGGAGAGGGACTGGAGTGGTAATGAGAGTAAAAGGAACTCACGAGGAGTGACGAGGAGTCGACGACGACGAGAGAGCTTCGGTCACGCAGTCACGCTTCAGTGGCAGAGTCGACGACGACGACGAGGAGATTCGGTCGCGGCTGCTTGAGGAGATTTGGTCGCGGCTGCTTGAGGAGATTTGGTCGCGGCTGCTTGAGGAGATTTGGTCGCGACTGCTGTCGAAGACTAGGTCGCGGCTGCTGTCGAAGACGAAGAATAGAATTAGGTCGCTCTGCCGGCTGTAAAAATACGCGCATATATATAATGAGTTAACGATAAAAAGTCGCGTTTTTTTAATGACGCGCTGTCGCCCGTTATAACGGTTTTAATCCGTTATAACGGCCGACATTTTTAAAAACGACATAACCTATATATTTCTGTTATGCAAGTCGTTTTGTCCTCAAACAGGACATGTCGGCCGACATGTCGCACATGTCGACCGACATTTAAAACCTTGGTGCTAACGAGACCAAAAAGATTCATATGAATTATTTGCAAAGGTCTTGTAGTAGAAATGAAATTTTTACTTTTGAAAGAGGATCTAAAAAATTTACCTTTTTGACATGGTGAACAAAGTGAAGGTAAAGTTCCATTTAACCTTGATAATCCTCTAATTAAATCACTTTTGGCAAGTTTACAATGAGTTTTGTGCTAGCATGCCCTAACCTTCTATGCCAAAGTTCTAATTCATCATTTTTAGTGATAAAACATTTTATAGATGATTTAGAAAGATCATGAAAAGAAACTATATAAACATTATGTATTCTTGGTGCAGTTAGTAAAATATCTTTTGTAGTAAGATTAGATATTTTGCATAGATTAGTGGAAGATTCAAATAACACGTCTAATCCTTATCACATAATTGGCTAATAGAAATTAAATTGTGTTTTAATCTTTTCACATAAAGAACATTAGATATAGTAAAAGATTCGTTACCAACTGTACCAATTCCCATGATCCTTCCTTTTCCGTTATCGCCAAACGTCACGATCCCTCCTTTCTTCTTTTCTAGGCTAAGGAACTTTGCTTTATTGCCCTTCATGTGCTTGGAGCATCCAGAATCTAAGTACCACACGTCTTCATTTTCCTTAGCCTGTCTGCACATCTAGAAAGAAGATGAGAGTAAAGATCCGGATACCCAAGTGGTACCACCCATAGAATAAGTGGAAGACTTATGTACCCAGATTTGCTTTAAAGTAGTTTGTTTTAATTTCCTGCAAAAACTAGACGTGTGACCAAACCTATAACAGTTTGCACACGTAATAAAGGGGGTTGAGACCCTTTTCTGGTATTTTTTTTGCTGGAAGGAATCAGATTTTCAGAAGAGAAACATTTTGTAAAAAAAAATTCAGGCTTCTTGTATGAGGTGCTAGCGCCGGGCGGTAGCCCTCACCTCGATATCCGAGCCCAAATTTTCCAGACCCATGACACTGGTTCCCTAAAATCATTTTCAGTGATTTTTGGCCTATTCCAAATTTTTTAATGGCCATAGTGAGATCATGAACTTGTGCTTTAAGTGATAAGTTTTCTTTCACAAGCATGACACATATTTTCAAAACCTTTTTTATTATTTTTCATTTGCACAAGAGAGACTTCTAATTTTCTTTATAATTCCCCCTTTTCTTTTGTAAGAGTTTTGGCATGAGAGAGGGCTTTAGAAAGAGACTCTTCAATATCTTTTGCCATTTTAGTGGAATGATCACACTCTTGGCAAAAAACCTTTCTCTTTTCTAAAATAATTAATTTTTTGGAAAGCTTTTGATTTTCTTTAATAAGAGATTCATTTTCACGATTCAATAAAATACTATCTTTTATATTTTTATCAAAAGCTTTGCAAGTTTCAAGAAATTCATCATAAGTGGGAGGAGTTACCTCAGTGTCGCTAAGAACACTGGTGTCATCGCCGTCGTTTTCATGTCCCATGAGGCACATGTTTGCTTCCTCATCTTCGCTTGATGAAGACCCGCTTGATCCTTCGGAAGAGGAGGAGTCATCCCATGTTCTAGCTTAAAGCACCTTCCTCTTCTCCTTCCCTTTGTGCCGCTTGTCCTTCTCCTTCAAGAATTTTGGGCACTGACTCCGAATATGCCCGGTCTTCCTATAATGAAAGCATTCCGGTGGAGGTCTTTCTTCTTCATCGCCGCTCTCATTTTCCTTCTTTAAAGATGACCCTTTCCATTTTGCATCCTTTTGGAAAAATTTCCGGAAAGTGTTTCTCCTTTCTGGATTTCGCATGAACTTTCTGAAGTTCTTTACCAAAAGGCTTTCTTCATCTTCATCCTCATCCTCTTGGCACTCCCTTTTTGACTTTAGTGCCAACGCCTTCTTCTTTGGCTCCTTGTTGTATTCATCATATTGGATTTTGAGTTCTACCTCATGGGTTTTGAGATTCCCAATGAGGCTCTCAACTTGGAGCGTTCTTAGATTGTGCGATTCTGAAATGGCCGTCACCTTCGGGTTGAATTTTGGAGGAAGAGAACGAAGGATCTTTCGGACCAAGTCGCCATTTGAGAAGGTCTTTCCAACAGCTTTGGAGGCATTGGCGATCTTGGTGAAGCGCGTGTACATGACATCAACATTTTCACTTTCATCCATCCGGAACTTTTCATATTCCGACTCCAGTTGGAAAAGCTTTGAATCTTTAACTTGCGATGTACCTTCATGAGTAATTTCCAAATGATTCTAAATATCATAAGCAGTAGTACATGCAGAAATTCTATTAAATTCATTTCTATCTAACGCACAAAATAGAGCATTCATGGCTTTTGCGTTATTTTTGCATTTGAGTTTATCCCTATCATCTCATTTATCCTTAGGTTTTTCTAATGTTACTTCTCCAACTACAACTGTAGGAGGAGAGTATTCCTCTTCTACCATATTTCAAACCTCAATATCTAGGGTCATAAGAAAATATCTCATCCTATTTTTCCAATAATTATAATCTGACTTAGTAAATAGTGGAGGTCTACTAATTCTCTGACCCTCAGAAAAAGCGAGATCATAAGACGCCATTATTCCTGGTTTTTAAACCGTTTGGAATAACCTATGCTCTGATACCACTTGTTGGATCGATAAGCGCCCTTAAAGGGGGGGGGGTGAATAAGGGAATAAAATTCTTTTTGAATTTTTAGACGATTTACTAAATTGTTTTAAAGTAAATGTAAATGAAATAACAATTTAGCTTAAAGGAAGAAACAATTGTAATTTGCAATTTTATAATTTATGCCTAATGAGAGAAATCAAGTAAACACAAATAGAGACATGATTATATTATATAAAAAGGTGTTTACATAAATTTGATTTCAATATCGCTAGAAATCGGAGGCGTACAAAGTAAAACAAATTTTCCTTTTCTATACCGACTCGTATCCCCACGAACCGGTTGGCTTTAGCCTATCCTTCTCGGATATGACCTCAAGCCGCTCTAGCCAATCCTTCCCCGGATATGACCTCAAGCCTCCCTAGATCTAATCTCCTAGACCTAGTCGCTAACTCACGCGGCGAATTACCCCATAAGCCGCGCAAGGACCTAGTCGCCAACAGAAATCTTCTACGAAAATTACAATAATGAAATAAAGCAAATAACAAGAACTCCCTCTATGAGATTTCTGAAGATGAGGATGAAGGATCGCTGTAGTATAAGCGAGGTTGAAGCAATCGTTCTTCGGATGCAGCGTGGCGGCTTCCTTCTCCAGAAATCTTCTTTTGCTTTGAGTGGGAGATGAACTTTCGGCAGAGTAGCAACTCTGGAATTTTGGCACAAGTAATCTCTCTGGAAGCTCTAACCAAAACGAGAGAGAGGCCATCAATATATTGACTTTGTCGCTAGCGCCTGCGGTAGCTCCTAACGCCTGCGGTAGCGTTCGTGTAGAGCGGTTACGAAACCGTCGCGGCGTGGCGTTGAGCGCACGAACTTGAGCTAGCGCCAGCGCCCGCGGTAACCACTAGCGCTGGCGGTAGTGCTTAAGCTCAGTTTGTTGGTTCCAAGCTGCTTTCTACCCTTGGAGTATTGCACCTATAGTTCCTGCACACTATAAACACACGACAAGCAAGATCAAATACAATTTGGGATTTGTTATTCTCAAACAAAGGGATGTGACACACATGTCCAACAGTAAGATCCTATCCTATCTGGTTTGAATGGATGCATAGCTACCACCACTTCTTTACTTGGAACATTCATCACCTTCCTAGACAATTCACTTGTTGACAATTAGAATTTCTTGTCAGTTCACTTAGGTCATTTTCCACTTGCTAAAGATAATCGACCATTTCACAAGTAGTTGTTCTCTTCTACGAACAAACTATCTCTTCTCATTATCTTGAGGTCTTGACCAGTTGAAAGAAGGCAGTAGCTAGTCCATTCTTTCATCACTTCCCCGTTCATTAACCATCAAGGCATGTTTTCCAAGTTTACAGTCTTCCACGACGCATGCCTATCAAAACACCATCAAAATGTTAGCTCACTGCACCACCCACCTCTCCAACAACTTTCTTCTAAGTTGCTTTGTCTCAATCACACACCTTAACATACGACATGAGGCACATTCTTTTTGTCCAACTTCATTGTGACACGCCATGGGTCTCACCAAACGGCAAGAGGTGGATATATTTCCCAACCGTCCCACATGGTTATAAATATCGAATGTCGGCGACATTCTAGATTGAATTTCAAAATATAAGATGTAGAGGACATGTCATGGATATTTTAAAATATCAGATTTATATATCTCATAATTAAAATATTTTCTTATATATTAATATTAGTATATTTATATGTTTTAATAGTAAAAAATTAGCATAACGACATTAAGAGCCAAACACACTAAAGGACAAAACAACACGTAATTATTATAATATTATTATAAAGGTAAACACAACATTAAGAGACTCCCGCGAGGTGAAGACGATCGTCCGAGCGTATGCGTGTGTCCTGCTCCCAGTGCGAATACGTATCAACAACCTCGACTTGAAAATTAACCTTGTCCTCAAGGTCGAGTGAGGCGGCATGAACGTTCAGAATTCCATAGTGACCAGAACGTTCCAGTTGGGCCAAGGCAGTGGCCGAAGTCGAGCCGAGTGGAAGAGCAATGAATAAAGTTGTCGGGAAATGTTGCGCTTGTAGGTTAAGTCGATGAATCAAAAAGAAAAAAAGGAAAAGGAAAGCGGTGGGCAAAAGGGCATTATCAGGTGGGCCATCAAGGGAAAAGAAGAGGGAAATAAGGGCATGTGTAGGGTAGCCGATGTGGGTCCCAAGCAGAAGAATGGGGGAGGGGACACAACTGTAGGAGGGTGGCGTGACTGGGGTTGACAGAGTAGTGCGGAAGAACGGTCTTGGAAAGGGATAACTCACACCCGGATGAGACAAGTTGGTGGGGGGGGGGGATCGATTGCAGGGAGAGGAGACGTAAGGCTAGTGAGTTTAAGGAGCAGTCATGCAGTTTTGGCATGGATGATGACATGCAGAAGTGTTGGACTGAGGGGATGTGGGCGACGAAACCGGTCGACTCTGCTGGGATGCACACTATGGTGTATAGAGGAGGAAAATGTGAGTGTGTCTCTGGTAGTGCCTCTTGCACGACTGGACATTGGAATAAGAGAGGGTGGGGGAAAGGAGGAGTCTTCAACCTTTCCTATGGAGGAAGACCCACTGTGAGGCGCCAGGAGATGTGGAGCTCTCAATGGCGGGCTAGGTGCGACGAAGAGGGTGGTTGCGGTGGGGGTATCTCGTGATGCCGACGAGATGCGGCAGGAAGACTGAAGTGTGATGGACGGTTTGTGGGGTCGATGACTGCCGACTACGAACTAAAGCTGGACAACGTCTATATGAAGGAGGGTACAACGTTTGTTCGTAGGATCGATGACGTGCAATGTTTCGGGCGACCAAGGTCATGGTGGGCAGCGACAAAAGGCTGGATTGCTGGGAGTTGGCGGTGGAGTCCAGAGGACGAGGATGGATTTGAACTCCAGTATGCGGTGTGTGGCTAGGAAGCTCGTTAGGGCCAAGGTGCAGGGTAGTGCATTGGGGGGGGGGTGCCGGCCCGAGAGGCTGGCCGTTGCCACATGACAGCGCAACTGAGCTGCATAAAGACACAAAATTGGCGGATTTTGGTGTGAATGACGGTCATCTCGTGAGTAGGTATCCGACGGTGAGGGGGATCCATGATGGAGGAGGGTGGAGCGGGAAGAGGGCTGGTTCCCAGCGGCCAAAAATGTGGTGGGCAGAGAGCGACATGTCAGACCAATTGAGGCGTAAAAGTTGCGCCGTATCAAGATTCATGAGCAAGAAAGAGGAAATTTCACTGCATGAAGAAAACATAGTTACAAACTCGGGAGACTCGTTCCCTCCAAGCACCCGGAGGATGGGTCCTCCAAGGCACTCCTCTCTCCTAAGGAGAGCCCAGAAGACTTGGACTCCAAAGATGAGACTCACAACCTAATGGGGTCCTTATATAGATGAAGCCCCACTACAAAACAAACACACTAAATAACTAAACAACATCTAATTAATGTAATATTATTATAAAGGTGAACACGACGTTGAGAGACTCCCGCGAGGTGAGGCCAATCGTCCGAGCGTATGCGTGTGACCTATTCCCAATGCGAATACGTATCAAAAGTTAACATAACGAGTATACAAACGAGTTTTGTATATCCATAAATAAAGGTGAAGAGTTTTCACGACCACTGCAAAAAATATCCTATGTCTAACAGATACATCATGTTTTTTTAATATTTAATGAAGATAACACTAAGTATTGTAAACAGAAAATAAAATTTAAAATTTAAATCCCCTCGATTAATAATAAGACTTTCCATGCTTAAACAATCTGACGGGGATCAGTCGCACGATTGTGATCAACAGAGGAGATCGATCCGCATTTGCTTACTTACATAGGATACATTGATCATATCGGCGATCCGAGACCGCGAGCGCGTTCGGAGCATCGTTTTACTATTCATATGTATTTTGTTTTTTGTATTTGAACTTGTATTTAGTGTTTTAGGACACCGGTCGCAGCGGTCAATCATAACCGTTTACACTGAGGGCCCAACCGCCTTTCTCGTTATAAATAGAGACGGAGGCTTTCATTTCGGGTCATTGTTGGTTTTGTGAGAGATTCCAGAACCGACAATCTTATTGCGATGCAACACTGCGAGACCCCGGGGTGCGACGTCCTAGTTTATTTCAGTTTTATTTATCAATCCCGTATCTTCCCACTTTTTTTTCCTGTGAATCCTCCCTGCCGCACGATTTAAGCCATGGTTCCTCCCTAACCGCCCATTCCCCTCGATCTCCAATTATCCCCATTCGTTCTCGTCGCAAGCCCTAATCGCCGTCTGCTCCACACGCATCCACGCTTCTTGCCCACATCTCCATCCCCGACTGGCGGCTTCCCTCCAACGCAACTCTCCTCTTGTCGACACAGTCCAGTTGACGCTCTTATTTTTCGGCTACAACAGTCCACTCGTCCCTTCACGCCGTGAATCCCTTTCTCCTCCACTTCCGACAGTCTGCCCTTCTTTTCCTTTCCGGCAACAACAAGCCCCCTTTCCTCCTCTCACCCGACCACCCAACACCGACATTTTCCTGTGTATTTCACGGCCACGCCACCTCCACCTTCAAGCCGCAAGCCCTCCTCTTTCCCGTTCCAACAAATGTACGTTTCATGCACGCCAACTGCAAATCCCCTTCTCCCATTCCAGTCAAGGCCCCCACAACCCTTCCTTTTCCTATTTTCCCTCTTCAGCCAGTCCTCAATCATCCATCTTCCGTATCCGGATATCACCTACTGCCGCGTCTTCCGCCGGGATCTACACCAACTGTCATTACCAGATTCCGTTGCTACGTGAGTATTTGTATTTTGCTTAGTATTTCTTTTAATTACTAGATGTTTATCAAATATATGTATGTGAATATTGACTTCTTTGCATAGTTGCTTCCAGTTCTTGATTTTTTAATAAAACTTTCATTTGTGCATGTATAGCTTTAAACCCTTCGTGCAAAGAAGAACGTGATTTGCTTACTCATTTTGAAAGGTGGTGACCATTGTGTTAATTTGCTATTCTTGTATAAATCTTTTGCCAAAGATAATTCGGGATTGAAAATTTTAAATTCATTTGCATTTCATTTAGATTGGAATTGTTTGAGTCCGTTTTGCTTCACAATCACTTAGGATTACATTAGTGTCGGCACAGCAGCCTCTCACAGCCCGTCCTGCGTCAAATGGTACTGCTTCTTCTTTTCTTCTCGAACTAAGACAGAGCTGACTGCATCTTAACCAACACCAAGGTATACAAACATTATCTCCCCTTCCCAAGGGCTTTGAAATAACGAAGTTGATGTTAATTGCTTTTTATGTTTATCAAAGGCTAAATCACATTCTCTAGTCCACTCAAATTTCGAGGCTCCACGCAAAGTTTAAAAAATGGAGCATACTTATCTCTTGAGCGAGATATAAACCTGCTTAAACCTGTCATCCTTCCCCTAACTGTTGAACTTCTTTCGGTGATTTCGGAGGTACCATGTCAAGGATTGCTTTGACCTTATCTGGATTAGGCTCAAGCCCTTGGGGAGTAAGGAGATGTCATAAAAACTTTCCCTTACTCGCCCCAAAGATACACTTTAAAGGGTTGAGCTTCATCTTAAAAGTTCGTAAGGTAGCGAACGTCTCTACTTGATCTACGACATGAGCAGAGAACGTTTTGCTTTTAATTAAGAGACCATCAACGTAAACTTCGAAGTTCCCGCCTTTCTGTTTTTTGAAAACTAAATCCATCATTCGCTGATAGGTTGCTCTGACATTTTTAAGTCCGAAAGGCATCACGCGATAACAAAAATAACCAAATGTTTGTGATAAAAGAAGTATGTGGAATGTCGGACTTATGCATTCTTATTTGGTGATAACCAGAGAACGCATCCAAAAAACTCTTGCAAGAATACCCTACCGCATAATCAACTAAAGAATCTATCTGAGGCAAGGGGTATCAAGCTTTGGGGCAAGATTTATTGAGTTTTGTGAAATCGACACACATACACCATTTATCACCGGTCTTTTTGACCATTACTACATTGGATATCCACTCAGGGTATTGAATTTCTTGGACAAAATTCTCCTTGAGGAGCTTGGAAACTTCCTCCCGGATGGGTTGGGCAAGGGTTACTGCTACTGTTCGCTTATTTTGCTTGATTGTCTTGAAACACTGATGGATGATGACAAGCGACATCGGGGTCCACCCCAGGCATGCCATCTGCTGACCAAGCGAACACATCCAAATTTTGGAGGAGGTAGGTGATCAGCTTAACTTTTTCTTCTTCAGGTAGCTCCTCATTTATGGAGAGCACTCTATCTCCGTTATCTTCTGAAACTGGAACACTTTGGCTGACCTTAGCAGGTTCTAGGTGAGCGCCATCCTTCCCTTCTTCCTAGGCAGATTCTTCTTTGACTTGTTTTATCTCTGCAACTTCAGGACATTTATCAGTGTGAATCAAAGAGAATTCTGGAATACCTTCAGCTTGGGGAGGAAAAGATTCGATGACGTTGGCCGTCTTGACGTTGCACTCCCTTGCGATCTTCAGATCACTTCTGACCCTGAACTGCTTTCCTTCCATGGCAAACTTGATCACTTGATGGAGGGCTGAGACGATGGCTTGGTATTCATTAAGAATCGGACGTCCGAAGATCGCATAGTAGCTGCTCGGAGCATCTACAACTACAAATAAGATTTGCCTGGTTACTCCACCCATTGCCACCGAGAGGGTGACACTTCCTCCGACCTCCTTTCTCTCCCCGGAGAAGCTTTAGAGGGGTCCATCATTTGCCGAAGGGTCTTCCCGGTCTTCAAGGCTGGCTTAAAAAGAAGATTTACAGAACTACCAGTGTCTATCAAGATTCTTGATACCGTATAGTTTTCCAAGACCGCTCTAATTACGACGACGTCATTGAAGGGATTGGCGGTCTGAGGGAGGTCATCCTGATTGAAGATGACACTTCCTCGAAGAGGAGCCGAAGAAGAGGTTGCCGCAACCTTTGAACATAAAACTCTCGCCACACTAGCCTTTCAGGAGGACTCGAGCCCGGTCCCCCGTGGATGCAAAACAGATGGCCTAATTAGCCTTCATCAGCAGCTTCGATACATTCATTGATACAATTGACATTCCCGATAGGGACGATGCCATCTACTTCCACACACTCCCATTGTCCCTGGAGGTGAACCTCGTCGACTTCCTTGCCCTTGGCAAAAGCGGGCTTGTTACCTTTTTTCCCGAGGACTAAATCTTGAAGCTTACTCTCCTTCAACTGTCTCTCAATGAGGATTCAAAGAGCTCGTCAATTTTCTGTTAGGTGACCTCTTTTCTTGTCGTGCTCACAGTAAAACGCCAGATTCCGACTTCTCATGTCGGACTTGAGGGGTGCTGACTTTTTATAGTATGGCTGCTTCTGTAGAATCCGAACTACTTCTTCAATTCGAAGGATTAGATCAATATATGATTCCTGAGAATCATCATACTGAGGCTGGGAGTTGTTGACGGGGGGAGGAGGTTGGTTCACAGAGGTAGATGGTTGGAAGTAGCGAGGAACTGGTTGAGGTGGAGCAGACCTCTGAGGCCTCATCTGATTGAACTGTTGGTGACTGTAGTGAGGGCGATGAAGACAGAAGTTCCTTCTCCTTTATGCTGGTGGGATGAACTCTTGACCTGGAGGCCTAGGAGGACACTGAGGAGCAGTGGAGGTTGAGGCTGAAGGGTGCCCTCTTGGCTTCTTCTGAACAAGATGGGACAAAGAGGAGATAAAACGTGGGTTGGCGATCTCTCCCTCCACGAAGAGGTTTGCCATGCTGATCAACTCTTGGTAAAAACCTGGAGTTTTGCTGTTAACTTTGAACTTAAAAAATGCCTTCCCGAAAACCACAAGTAAGGGCAACTTGATACATGGAGGGATCCACATCGTGAATCCCTAAGTTCTCCTCTTGAAATCTGTTAACAAAGTGAACCAAAGTCTCATTGTCACCTTGCCTAATTTGGAAGAGGGCTGCCAGACCACTCTTCCTCTTCTTGGAGGTAGCAAACCTCAAGAGGGCTTCTCTTTGGAGGTCAGAAAAACAAGCCACTAACTGAGGGGGAGCTTATAGAATCATTCTCTTGCCTTGCCATCGAAGGTCCTGACAAACAACATGCATCTGATCCCATCAGAAAGGGTCCTCATTGAAACAACAAACTCAAAGGCTTGGAGGTGGCAGTTGGGATCTTCTCGTCCAGAGAAGACGGGAAGATGAGACTCTCTAAATCCATTTGGAACAGGTTTCCAATGGACTCGATCCGAAATTGAAGAAGACTTTTCTTCCTCCTCAACAGGAGGATTGCCATTGCCTTCCTGGAAATTCAGAACTCTGGATGGGCCTACTTGAGCGGATGCTCGGAAAATATCACGACAGGCAGTGATGAACTCTTCGGCCTGAGGTCGCAGATGAGGCACGGTCAGAACGGTCTGGCGAATAGGAGGAACTTGGTGGCCAGCTTGGGGGGCTGGGGCGCCGGCCGGAGGAACTTGCAGTCCGACCAGAGGGGTCACGACTACGGCGGTCTAGGGAGCTAGTCGCTGAGTTATTTGAACGAGCGCCTGCATCATTGCTTCCATTTGTTGCGCAGTCTCATGTCGAGCTTGCTCGAATTTGATCTGTAGGGATTCTACGGAGGTCACATTTCTCGAACTGGGTCTGGGCCCTGCTGGTGGACACTGTTGTATATTGCGATCATACATCTTAGCCTAACTGTTCGCCGAACAACCCTGATCTGAAGGTCTCGTGTTCGTTCTGTTGGTGCTAAAAATACACCTCCACGAACTCACACTAAGGGGAATGGGGGGAAACTGCGAGTCGTCGGTTACTTTCTGGCTGTCGAGGACGAACTGAAGAGATAAGAACAGTGGTTGGAAAGCGGCAAGACCAGACTGCCCGCAACGACAACTCCACTTGTTGCGGGTGATTTTATTAATCACAGAAGAAGCGGTTACAGAAAGGAGATCGACTTAGTTGGTGACCAAGTGACCGGGAAGAGACGAACTCGAGACCGCAACCAGAAGAAACTAGGCTTTAGGATTCAAGTCAGCGTGCCTTCTGCGTATTGTTCACCCCTATTTATACTAGCGGGGGCCTGCCCGAACAGGCAGACTCTAAAATTATGGGCTCCCCGGGGTACAGGAGAACCAGTCAGGGGTGAGAGTTTACATGGTGTGCGAAAAGCAGTAGAGAAAATAAAAGGCACTGACCGCGTGGTCCGGCGATCAGCTCGTCTGTTGACCGCTAACTTTCTGAGGAGAATTGTTGATTTGCTACGGACGGCTTGGGCGGTCCACTAACATGGAGGTCGCCCAGACCGCTAAATATGGAGATGCTGAGGTTTTCCGAGGTCGCAGAATTCTGGGTAAACACCGATGATCCTATAGTGATGTGTCCTTTCCCTCTCTCCCCCTGCGTTGACTTAGTTATGTTTCATTCATAGACTTGTCATTGAGTATTCCACCTACTGACGCCGTCATGAGTAGCTATTCTTTCGAGTCTCTTTATTCTCCCGAGTTTCATTATGAGTGATAGACTAGAGTTGGTTAGCTACCTTTCTCTGGTTACCACACCGACTAGCGTTCATCTGGATGAGCACCATCCATATGATGAGCTCTATGATAACCCCCCTCCGTTGATCCTCTTAGAGAGCCACCTGATGAGGTTTTTTTCCTTTGGAGGCAGTTGACACATCCCATAGTTACATCGCGTGGTCGCATCTGCGATGATTTTCTCTATCTATTACCTGGTGAGCCTCCACACAAGTCATATCTCGTGGAAGACATTTGATGCGTCATGAACTTATATCTTTGAACCGATGTCTCATGCAGTCATTTTTGTGTTTGTCATAACTTGACGAATATTTTTACATCCCTCCCAAAGAGCCTCCTGATAGACCACTTATTCTTAGGGACTTCTGTTTCTATGTAGAGTTTGCGCTTCGTAAGTCTGTTAGATCATCCATTTATCATTTGCATGATTTGCATGTTATACTCCGACATAAAGTTATATTATATAATAAATTTTGTAAAACTTGCGCGTGTAATTACATGAAAGAACAAATGTTCAAAGAAGGTGACTGACTGATGATTAACACATTATTTGAGAGGTTTCTTAGAGACAACTATGAATCTGAGTGCTAGGTGAATAAGTCTATACCTTGTCATGGGAGAGTCCGAGTCAATTTTTATGATCTTGATATTCCTAGAAATATAGATGTGGAGCCACCTAGTTTTTGGGACCTTCAGCCTTTCCTTTCAGCTTCACTTGTAACTCCAGCCTCCACTGTAACCCCACCTTTCACCTTTGCGGCATCATACTTTGTGCGTGGGACCCTCAGTAGCTTCTGTGACACGACGACTTTCAGCAAAAACATTTTCTCAGGAGCAACCGATATTTTTCTTGGCTTAAATTGGGAGCATGTAGTCTCCCATTCATCGAAGATGAAAGCTCCGTAGTCGGGAAGATTGACGGGGATCGTTTGAGCATCATTTTATCGATTAATGAGATCGATGGCATTTGGAGCGTCATATTGACAATCGGAGACGGGCATCGTGTTCGTCGCAATTTTTCATACTCTTATGTATTTTATTTTTCTAACATATATTTTGAAAGTTAGAATGAATCGATCTTGTGATTTTAGCCGTCAGATTCTTACCTTAATACCCCTCCTATATATATTATATTGAGAGTTGGCTTCCACGGAAGAAGCCGCTCGGTCTCCACGAACGTGCGTGATCCCGTCTTCCTCCTCCCGGTGTTACCGACGCCATGGGTCGCCTCCCACCTCTAGGGCATGATCTGACAAGCTCTCCAAAGCCCCCATCCACCGCCTCCTTCCCTTACCCAACCTTCCCAGCCAGTCCCAAGGCCGACCGTCCCTCCTGCTTCCCTTCCCCAACTTCTTAAGCTCGTCCCAGGGCTTACCAGCCCTCCTCCATCTCTATACCCATACTGAATCTCTTCTCATCTGATACCTTCCAATGCCCCACCCTTTTCCTATAACAGTCGATCCTTTTCTCCAACCCGCTAGCCCACCCCAGTAGCAGCCTAGCGCCAAACAACACCTTCCCCAACATCTCAGCTCTCACTCGACTCTCCGCCACCTACTACATCCCCAACCATTCACCAACAAAATTTTCCTCACTCTTACTCCCTTTCAAACAGTTCCCCACAACCCCAAACGGCCCAAATTTTCTCCCAACAACCACATACAACATCTGTCCACCCTTCTGGACCGTTTTCGCTGCAACCCAATTTCAGGATCTCCATTCCTACGCCGACAACCTACCTTTGGTGAGTTTTGCATATTAGTTTTCATTTCTCTTTGCATTATGTGTGCGCTACTTGTATTTTTTGAAATATTTGGCTCTTATTGATTTGATTTGTCACTTCATGTGCATTACTTATTCAGTATGCATTTACTTTCAATGCAATCTCAATTAATATACAATTATCATTTGTGTACTTAATTGAAGTATCTGTGATTGTATGTGATGTAATTGTGCCAGCTATGCATTTTATTATTTAATTAATTGTGCGTCGAAAACACTTGCAAGATTGAATCATTTGTTTGCATTGCATTGGAGTTCTTGTTGTGTCAGCCCGCTCATCTGATTGTGCACTTACATTCTTCCGCATCTTCATTTTAGGGTTTGTTGTGGTTCCATTGCATTCGTCGTGGTTGTTTGCATTGCATCTAATGTTAGGGCATCACGTGTCTAGTTACCTATAGATTCGTCCAACCCCACTTGATTATTTGCATCTTCTCATATGACGGGGAAGGAGTGTCAGTGAACTCGACTTCAACCAGCTGAAGGCGGAGATGAAGGCTAGCGATAGCGAAGTTCTTGTTTTCCAGCAGTACCCCTCCCCTTATCACTGCCCCGGGGAAAGAAAGAATATATCAGAAAGACGCCATCACCCAACGAAAAAAATGTATAGCTTTACGTGATGAAGGTCTTCAGCAACACAAGATAAAGATTCTTCAATCATTCACATCGCAATTACCGATTCAACTCAGAAATGTCGGGTTAGTGATCCAATTCTGAACCTGACTGACACCTATCTTCTGACATCAACCAGCCATCTATTCTAGACTACTATGTTGTTTGAGTATGATAGGGATCACCCTTCATTGACGAGTACAGTCATTCAGGGAAGAAGAGGCACATAGCGCTTGACTTTGAAGTTAAAATGATAGGTATCGCAAAAGAGAAAGGCGAGCGATAGTGAAGAAACCTTTTTTTCCAAGACATCGGAAATGAGAGCCTTTCGCCTATCATCATTGACTTCCAAGGGCAGGCATCACATCGTCTATGCACTTTTGAAATGTCCCTCCCCTATTCATTCATCAAAAGCTCTCGGGTTTTGGGACTGTGCATCGGCATGACAGAATAACCTTTTTTCTTATATCTGACGGTTATCATTACTCAAGATCTGCACTATACCTTTTTCCCACATTGAATCGAGAGGGGAGTGGACTATACAGCTAGTGCTACTAAGTTTAGTTTTACTTGTAAATCCACGGCTTGTTTAGTTTTACTAGTAAATCCACGAGGGTGTAGTAGCTTTGCAGATCCTTCTATACTTTATTGTCAATTAAATATTATGGCTTCTAAAAGAGGTCATTGCTGTACAAATCTCTCTTTTATTGACTCTATATTGCCCAGTCGCGAAAATTCTATAGAAGTAACCATTCATTAGAAAAACTGCCGGGTAATATATTCTGGCTTTCATAGAAAATAGTGCATAAACCATGAAGTGATATTGAAATTAGATGTATGGTAAGTCTTAAATTAAAGACGAACAAATATGCCCTTTCTTTTTAGCATATTTACTGACTGAATAGATGGTAATGATAACCTTCTGCATGTTGCTTTTACTGATGAATTTGATATTACACTCTTTTTACTGGAAAATACTTCATCTGATTTTTCCAATTCTCTTTATTTTTGCGTGGTGAATAAGTTCGCTCATTTCTTATTGTTCTATAATACTATTTCAGAAAATTCCAACTCCGGCTCCAGGACTTCTAGGAACTGGAAATTGGGGTATATCAATTCTAATGGGTGTACTTGCTGGCATGCTTTATGGTGGAAGCAAGGAGGCTGCTGCATCTATTGTAATTTTTTTGCTTTGCTTATCTTAGTGGGAATGTGAGTTTGTTATTGCTTCCTATCACTTATTCCTTTTTTCTATCTGATTTTGTTCAGGCGTCAAGTTCTTTTTCTTGTACCAGGTATCTTTTAGGTTAAGAGGGAATTAATTGAGAATTTTCCTTTATGATTATTGAAATCAATGTTGCACTGCATATTATATTATAATGTAACACCCCAAATTTTATAGGGGAAAATGTGAATTATACAATGATATGTGGCCACTTAGATAATTGTATTTGTGAAACAAAAGACTGTGAAGTAGTTATGATTATGGGCCATACTGATTACAATTTAAAAACTGTGGAATAGGCTTCTTGTGATATTTGATATGCAACCTATGGAACTAATGTTGTATGCAATTACTCTTATCTAAGGCTCTTTACTTATGTGTGAATCAGAAATTTTTGAAACTATAAGCGGTTTACAATTATGAGTGGCTATCAATTGTAATTCTTACTATAAAAGAAATTCTGTGGTGATAGACGATATGTGGATTGCATATTAGTTGAAGATGAAAGAAATTTTTTTATAGACAGTAAATTATAGACATGTCATATGAGATCAATGAGATATAAATGATAAGTTTGGCCTAGTGATTTAATAGAAGATGCTTACAATTTAGTACAATTAATCATATAGACTGAAAGGGAAGATAAAAAATCTTATCCCGTTAAAGATTAAATTTTGGGTGGGTTTTTCCCTTTTGAGTTGTGCAATATATCAGGACGAATCGATAGTGGTGGAAGACCGAAGTCCTAACTCTAAATGCCAAGCAAACAATCACAAGTAAATGTAATAGAATCAACAACAACCCTAAAATGCCGGAGAAATGTAAGCACACACAATCCTACGACATAATCCTTAAACTTAATGCAACTTTGAATGATTCAGTCATGCAAAGAGTTCCGACATGCAATTAATTAAACAATATTAATTTTGAAACTTGCGTATTTAATCACATGTAAGCATGAACATTCGAATTAAATGAGGGACAATTGCAAATTAATCTAGAGTGCATCAGAATTCAAAGCACATGGCAAATTACGAGATACACGCTATGCAAAGAGACGTAATCAAATTAATATAAACAATATATTACTAGCAATATAAGGAACCTGTACAATGCAAAGAAATGAAATAGGTAGTATAAAAGCTCACCAAGTAATTGATGCCGGTGGTGGCAGTGGGAAAGACCCGGTGGTGGTGGTGGCTATCCGGAAGCATAGGCGCTGCAGTTTGGGGCTGATTTAGGACTATTAAAGGAGATTGGAGGCTGTTTATGTAACATCTAAAGGTGCTAAATCATACATTTATATGAAAGCTCTAAAAATTAAATGCTAGTCTAAATTTACTTGAATAGACAACTATAAACAAAATTAACGTAGTGATACTATTCCTCATGAACACATAAAGAGCCATCTAAACAAAAGCAATGCTGATTATTCATCATCATCAAAAATTTAAGTTTTTACATCACTTGCTTACAAAATATTACATGAGTTTCAAAGTTTAGCACGAAGGCTACAAAGTTCTAACATTACATTGAAGCAAAACTAACTAATATGGATACTAATATATAGTTGTCAATTCCTTGCATAGTCATACATCTAATTCGGCTCCTTGTGGGTTTCTGCGATCAAGACACTCCGGGGTACTTTCTAAGTCATGCCTTTGTTTACAAATAAAGGGTGAGTATAAATATACCCAATGAGTATTTCTTATTACACTAATTTCTATAACACCTTAGAATTACATTTGAATATTTTGTGTTTCTTAATTAGTGTTCATCTTAGACTTTCACTTCTTCTCATTATGTTTCTACATTTTTGTTGATTATACCTCATGAACATCTCTCTTTAAAGTCTATCTTGAAAAATCTTCCTTGAACATTTTCTTAAGAATCTTCCTTAACTTTTCTCTTTAATTAGTTCTACGTGAATTTCCTTACAAGCAAAACCCAAGACTAACCCTTGTGGTTAGTTGAGAGTTCTTTCATTCTTGCATGATCTTTAACTATGGTAAGGTAACCCTTACCCCCTGATGGGAATAACTATGGTGAGGATAATAATCTCACCCCCTTAGGGAAATTTACTATGGTGAATAAAAAGCCTCACCGTCCGAGGGTGTAACCCCTCCTGAGCTTTCAGATCATGTCGTAAACTATGGCGGGGCTCCACCTAACTATGGCAAGGTATAACCATGCTTAAGGGTTACTTCTAAGTGAATTCATCAGTAGAATTTATCTTTTAAAGTCCTTCCTTTTTCATCAATCTAGTTCTTGTATTTTACTTCTAATCTCTTGAGTAATCTGCTTTTAAGTGAATATTTACTATCTCATTTTTTGCTTTCTCTTTTTAAGTGTTTTGGAGTTTCAAGAGGATTAAAACAACATCCAATCAATGTATATATATGGTTGGTCGTCATTTAATTTCTATGTTCGACCTAAGACATTGGTTTAATAGGTTTCCAAGGCCTGAAGAACTACTAACCGCAAAGGTGGTTGCTGAATGATATTCTACTTTTCTGAATATCGTACTTAATAAGCTCCCTAAGCTTAAAAAACCTTCAAACAACAATGAGGTTTACAAATTGGTGTTTTATCTTATGTATTTGTCCCTATTTTGAATTTATTAGGTTCCCAGGACATGAGATCTTCCAAGCAACAATAGAGCTTGCTGATTGGGCTCTTCATTTAGGTGTTTGGCTTAATTTATTTAGTGTAGTACGCTTCCAAGGCTTAAGAGATTTTCAATCAGAAATAGCGGTTGCTAATTGCCCTGCTTAGGAAACGCTCCAACAACAATGTGTTTACTTTCCTAAATACCTTCTATTCTTTATCCCTATAACTTCTTAAAATATTTAGAAGTGCTTATGGTTTGCATAAAAGTTACTCGTAGAAAATTAGCAAAGAAATTGCCCTCCAAAATCTTGAACGATCATATATTAACATGTTATGAGTTAAATAAAGCATCTAGACATTCCATTCTCCTCATTAAATCATAGCCTAGTTCCTAATTCATCATTTCTCATAAAATACAACAACAACACTCAAGCCTTTATCCCACCATAGTGGGGTCGGCTATATGGATCCTTTGTCGCCATTGCTCCCTATCTTTAATCATAGCCTCACTAATGCCTAAGTACATCATATCTTTCCTTATAGTTTCATTCCAAGTCTTTTTTGGTCTACCCCTCTCCCGTTTAACATGTCTAGTGACTAAACTCTCACAACGCCTAATATGTGCCTCTAATGGTCTCCTATGTACATGTTCGAACCATCTTAAACGAGCTTCGAGCATAGAACCTAATAGACTCTAAATGCAACAAGATATTGCCTGCTTATAACCTTGACCAATGAAGCGAGCACGCATAGTAGGAGCAGCTGGAGTAGATCCAACTTCTTTCTTTTCCTCGAGATGTTCGGAAGCTTCTTCTCTATTGAGATCTATAACATCTGATTCAGGAGTGGTGGTCAAGCGGGCTCCTCGAATATACCTGAAAAAAATACAAGATTCCGTTATATGCAAACTTCTCATAATCTACAATTTATATTGTGGTATATGCTTGAAAATCTTTCATTTATAGAACTGCCCACAAGGGTTCCTTTCTAAAACAATATTTCAAAGACAAAAGACCGTGTTTTCACTAAGATCCAAAATGTCGATCTCATAAATTTCTCAAATGTGACACGATCGATCTACATCACAATGACAACCCTCGCTGCACCAATGATCTTGCAACTCCATGATTATTCGAAGTTGAATCCAATATTCCACGTTTCTTTTCTTCGACCTTATTACCCGACATCCACCACAAGTTCATCAGCTACCAAAAATTTGCGTGGGACAGCAACTAGTTCAACAGATTTTATTATTCTCAAGGATAAACCAGTACATCAAGTTTTACTTCGACGACAAAATTAGCCCCTGAAGAAAGCTCCTGGGAGAATGTCCATACTACCGACCGTCTTATTTTAGATAAATTTAACATCGCTAAAAGTTTTACTGATTCACTAATTCTTGTAGAGCTCGACACCTCCTAGTCATATCTAGCAAATGATCGATCATTGGAATCATTGCCTCAAAACAATGGCCTTCAGATGGTTTCGGGATTTATACGCTTTGCTTCACTTCCGCTCAACGACATTCAAAAGTTGGCGGTACATACAACGAAGGGATTTCCGAACAAAGCAGGGATTTCTAAACAGACCCTAGACAAATACAAAACAACAAAAACAAACCAATATAGAATTACCAAAACCAGCGATGATACACACAGCCAGGACACTAAAGCTCGTGAAATCAGAACAACCTAGGACATTGAAAATGAAGTTTCAGAACATAAAACACAGCCAGGATACTAAAGCTCGTGAAATCAGAACAACCTAGGACATTGAAAATGAAATTCCAGAACAAAAACGGGATCACTCACCTTACTCCAGCACAACAAGCCCCAATAAGCTGTCAAGGGATCGAAGGGAGATCACACCTTACTGGAGTACCAACCAGTGTGAACCCGTCTTGGATTGGTCACAAACCAAAATCGACGTGTCTTAACCGAGGACTTAGGCTTCCTTTCCTCTGCTGGACACGATTGTTCTAGTGGCATTGAGGCCATCACTCAAAGCATAATCTTCACCGTGCATCTATTTTGGCCCCAGGGGCCGGGCCTTCCTCTTATAAGCATGTCAGACGATGGGCAACTATCGAGCAGGGTAGGAATGTAGTGGGTTTATCACAAAACCCGTTACATATAAGGCCACACAACTCTCTTTTAATACGAGGCACCACATCAACTGCTTTGTACATAGAGCAATCAGATTAAGACACATGTATTTGTTTTACGGCCAGTTTATCCAGTTAGTGTATATATAAGTATTCGGATAGTTTTATAAGTATTGATTGATTTCTTAATAAAATAACTATTCTAGTTTCTTTAGAATAAATTATGGTAGCAAATAGGAGTAAGGCTTGATAGGTTCGTCTTCTTCAGCACTGGCGGTTGTGCCTGCAAATTCATAATAGCGACTACAGTTACAGTAGGCCAGTAATGTATTTCTTCAGCTGGCATACATTTATTATTGAACTTATGTATATGATATTCTTACAAAGAAATATATTGTTACTTCGCAGTAGATGACTGATCTGGATAACATGCCTTACATTCTAGTAGAGAGGCTTCTTGTTTGGAGCAGTTTTGAGTGGGGAATGTACAAGAGTAGGCACGATGGGTATTAATTAGACTATAACCTAGGAGTAGACTTATTTTATCACATGATTACATGTTCTCATTTACTTGGAGATTTTTTGTCCATTTTTTTGCACACATTGAATCAGTTTTATGTCATCCTTTAGTGTTTTATCTCGAGTGCTTTAGTTCTTCATGTAGTAGAAACTGCTTATTTCTTAAATCATGTTTTCTCTTGTTTGTATTGTTTTATTCTGTGTCAAGCCAAATTGTTTTGTGCAAGCAAGTTAATTGTTAATGCAGTACTGCTATTCTTTGTTGTGTATCAAAATCGTGTTTGAATTTGAAGTCAGTAGGTGGACATGGCGTTTGCTCCTTTTTATAATGGGTTTCTCTTTCATTTGCATCGTAAAGTACTAATAAAACTTAAAGGCAAGTTTTACCGGCTGCAATTAGACCAGCGATGCTCTTTGGTTTTGAGTGTTGAGCAGTGAATTGTGTACATGAGCAAAAAATGGGAGTTGCAGAGATGAGAACTTAGGTGGATGTGTGGACACACGAGACTGGATAAAATTAGGAATGAATGTATCAGGGATAAGACAGGAATGACACAAATTGCAAAGAAGATGCGAGAAGCTCGACTAAGATGGTTTGGACCATTAGAGGGACCTGTTAGGCGTTGAGAGTTTAGTCACTAGGCATGTTAAATGGGGGAGGGGTAGACCAATAAAGACTTGGAATGAGACTATAAGGAAAGACATGATGTACTTGGGCATTAGTGAGATTATGACTAAAGATAGGGCACAATGACAACAAAGGATCCATATAGCCGACCCCACTATAGTGGGATAAAGGCTTCAGTGTGTTGTTGTCTCTTTATTTGCATGCTTAAAAGGTCATAAACGAGCGAAAGTAATGACCTTTGAAGCATCTAAATAGTGAAGGAATAGTTCTGTGATAGCAAGACTAACATAATTTAGTTTTTGAGTTGATGAAGGTCGATCTCGTCGTATTTCAGAGACTCACGAGGTCAATATTTTTGGATTGTCAGATGGACGATCGTAGTCCTTGATCACGCTAGACTCATTTTTCTGTATTTTTTCATGTATTTGTTTTTATTTTTTTGGATGTACATTTTGGGAATTAGGTCAAGTAATATGATCGGTCGATTTGAGACATCATTTCACCCTTGTGGTGGGGCCCTTCCCCAGACCCTCACTGCGTGGGGATGCTTCGTGCACCGGGCTGCCTTTTTTTTTATATTTTGGGAATTATGTCAAGTAATCCGATCGGTTGATTTGAGCCATCGGATCACCTAACCTAATTCCCTCCCCCTATATTATCCTATCAACCAGTTAGAGCAAGGGGATCGAGGGTTCCCGTCGATCACGCTGGTGCAACTCCAGCCTCCGCTCGGTGCAACGCCGCCGGTTCCGCCTCCAGGGGGTGCTGACGCCCCTTCCGCCGCCTCCCCGTCTTCTAGGGGGTTCTCCGATAGTAAGACTAACATAATTGAGTTTTAGAGTGCTTTATTATCCTTCCCAAAATCTTTAGCTAATGTCTTTACCTACAATATTTTTTTGATAAGGATTTTATTTTAGCGATTATTAGAATATTTTAAAATCTTTGAAATAAGTGGCTTGCTCTCATTTGCATGATAGCTTTTTGGTACTTATTTGGTTTACTTCTTTCTTGTGTCTCATGTTAGCCTTGCCAAGGTTCCAACAACGTATATTTTTCTTGTATATAGTCATGTCTGTTTTACATTTTTGATTTCGGATTGTTCAATTAATGATGCAATTTCCATTAATTTTTCGTATCCCACTTCTCAGTTGCTGTGCTTAATTTTTGGTTAAATAATTTTATTGATCAAGGAAATATATCCGGTGTTGTCAGCCTCTGTAGCTCTATTTCAGCTACTTGGGATTAGGTTCTTAAATCCTAATAATGTGGTCTATGGAATTTGACTGGGTTTGAGAAATATGGCAATCCCTAACATTCATATATCCATGTTTCCTGTTTATCAAGAAATCTTTTTTATTCTCAGAGCAAGGATGCAGAAATTGTGTTAAAGCTAGGGAGCACACCCGATAAGCGTGAGCAGTACCGGTTGATGAGAGATGCTATGGAGAAAAGGTTCATTCAAGTGACTCGTGGTTCTATAGTTGGTGGTGTTCGCCTTGGCATGTTCACTTCAACATTTTATGGTTTAAATTACCTTCTTGCTGATATCCGGGAGGTCCATGATGTATATAATGTTACTGGGGCTGGTTCAGCCACAGCTGCTATCTTTGGCCTAATATGTGAGTAAATTATTTTTTAAAGTGAGATTGTCTTTATGTTTGCACTTAAATGCAATCAAATACACGGCCTTTAAATTAAATATTGTTTAATTAATTGTACGGAGGAGATTATTTGCATGATTGACATTTGCATGTGCATCACATTAGGGTTTGTGTCGTAAGCTTGTTATATGTTGGATTGTGTTGTTTGTGTGCCTGTCCTTGTAATTTCATTTTATGGTTGATCGTGGACCCATCATTTTCGTTGCCTGCTCGCTTGCATTGCATTTAGGGTTAGGGGTTTCGCCTTCGGTCACCTGTTGATTCGTCCTGTGTCATGCTTCTTTCTTAAATATACACTATACAAAATACTTTTATAATAAAATACCCGGTTATCTGTTCCACCGTAGTTTGTCTTTCACTTTGTAGCACACAGGTGCCGGCTTGTTTCATGTTCCCACGTTCTCCGCTTGCCAATACCTAAGCCCATTCATCGATGTCGACC
This sequence comes from Dactylorhiza incarnata, assembly GCA_033032865.1. Taxonomy (NCBI): domain Eukaryota; kingdom Viridiplantae; phylum Streptophyta; class Magnoliopsida; order Asparagales; family Orchidaceae; genus Dactylorhiza; species Dactylorhiza incarnata. The sequence continues at coordinate 10,949,148 of JAWHQI010000010.1, read as the reverse complement.
ACTCTGCGCCATCTGCCACTGTCTCCTGGTCTCCGTGTGATGCCCTCTTCCTCGCTACTTCAACACATGCTTCTGGTGTCACATTAGGTGTACGTACTCCTGATTCTCTTAGCCTCTTGCATTCTCTGGTCTCCTGGTGAAAACACACCAGGTTTCAGGCGGTTGGTTCAGCTTGGGTATTTCCACAAATGCATATTATTTCAGTTTTATAATGTTGGTCATTCCAAATCAAAAAACCAGTTCCATCTTCATTAGTGTACTAATTGAATAGTCCATGGTAATCTTAATCCTTTCATATCAAGACAATATTCTGATCCTCCCCTTAGATTTTATAAAATGGTGGGATAATATGTTGAAACTACATGTTTGTTTCCATTATTGGTATTTGTAGAAAATATTAATAGTTTTCCATTTCTTATTAGGTACAACTCTTGTTTTATTAGTCATATGTTGTTGTATAGCATGAAAGGGACCTCCCTTTATATAACTAGGCTTATCCTTGCCCCCCAAATAATTTACTTTTCTCCAGAATAGCTCTACATGGTATCTTTGCACTACGATCCTTGGCCTAGCAAAACATCATTATTAGGGGACGACTGGTAAACATGATTTATATTCTTGATACTTCTCTGTTCTCATTTCTATTTCCACGATAGGTTGACATCGTCGCTTGTAAATGCTCCTCATCGTATCCTTCGATGGGCACTCCTCGATCTCAAACATTCAGATTTTAGTTTTTAGTATTGCATTTACGGGAAACAACATTGCTGGAGTTTTCCTCATTCTTCTTGAAGTAATACCCCTTTTCCCTTCATTTTGTTGTTTGAGGTCCTTACACAACTCTTTGTTTATCTGGATTATGTTACTTTGTCACCTTTATAGATGATCATTTCAGATTGACATAGTTATATCGTCTTCTTGATTGCTGGGAAAATTTAGCAGTTGTCGCTCTTTCATCACAAACTCTCGCACAGTTTTTTACCACTATTAATGTGATCAGGACTATCAATGCCAGAGAGTACTTAAGTCATAAGTTTCAGTAAACATGTACCTCCATGGGTATTTGTTATAGTGATGAATCTTGTGAGGTAGAGAGAAGAAGAAATTTGAGAGATTTGCACTTAATATTTGACTAAAATGAGAACAAGATACAAAATCATGGGTGAATATCTGCAACTCTCGTGGCCTTGTCCTCCTATAAAGCTTCCTCTCAAAAGACTCAATAGGGTTAGTTTCCCTAAAGTGCCTCCTGTCAAGACAGCTAAACAAAACTCAAATGATCAAAATATGCCCATCACTACTCCTAACGCCTTCTTATACCAGATGAAAACCCCTAATAAGATGAAAATGGGATAAAAGACAAAATCATTAATTTAAAATATACTAAACGATAATCTTGGAGAAATAACTCTTATTTGTTTCGCAATACAAGGTAGATCATCTGAGCATAAAGATAATACACATTCTTCATCTAAGCGATGTGTATACATATTAATATTGTTATTAGACATATTAGTCCCACACCTTGTACCACCATACTATGTTCCTTCATGCTTAGTATAAATAAAAGGTGTGACCTCTATGTGAGGTACTCAGTTTTTCCTCCTAAATCTCGTAACATGGTATCAGAGCCAAGTTAGGGTTTCCCGTTCGTTTTCTCGCCCGCTCCGTCGCCCGCTCCGTCGCCCGCTCCGTCGCCCGCTCCGTCGCCCGCTCCGTCGCCCGCTCCGTCGCCCGCTCCGTCGCCCGCTCCGTCGCCCGCTCCGTCGCCCGCTCCGTACCGAATATGATGACTGGTATAGTGATGATTGTTGTATCTTTGCTCTTCTCCTGAGCTCCATGGATCCATCTGCCCAGCAAATGTGCAAGAACTGCGACAACACCAAAGAACTATGGGACACTCTTCACATGATGTTCTTTCAGGCGAACAACCTCTCTCGACTTGGTGAACTCTTCCCCAAGATAGCTGACCTGAGACAGGGAGCGCATCCTGTTACCGAGTACTTTGCCGAATGGAAGGTTCTGGCTGATGAGATTTTAGACCTCTGGGAGATTCCCTCTACTAGGGAAGGCCATCAGGCTCAACGTGAACACCTGGTGCTCCTTTGGCTTTTGAATGGACTGGATCCACACTTCTCCAAAACGAAGACTGAAATGCTAGCGAGTCCTACTACCCTTCAGACTGCTAGTGTGTACCATCGGCTTACTAAGGCTGGCTCTATCGGTACTTCGTCATCTGCTCTACATACATCCTCCGGCGAGTCGATGGCTCTTGCTTCACGGGGAGGAGGAAGGGGAACTAGTCAGGGGGGCCGCTCTGGCCGTGGTCGTGACACTGACACAAGGCATTGTGCCCATTGCGGGCGTCGGGGACATACAAAGGATACATGTTGGCTGATTCATGGGAAGCCGGACTGGGCCTCCAAACCTCCTCCACCTCGGTCGGCACACCTGGCGGACTCTACTTCTGTACCTCCGGGATCGAGAACTGTTGAAATATCCGAGGATGAGTATCGGCGCCTGCAGGCTCTCCAGGTTGACCCACCACCTCAGTGCGGTTGTGGCTCAAACCATTCAGCCTGTTTGTACCTCACAGAGGCAGGTCCAGTGGCTGGCTGATTCTGGTGCTTCTGATCACCTGACTAGTTCCTCAGGTATCTTACACTCATATAAACCTCATAGCGGAGCTTCAATTACTGTTGCTGATGGCTCCACGGTTCCTATTGTTGGGTTTGGTAGCTGCAATGTGACACCTAACATGACACTCTCCTCAGTGGCGCATGTCCCTCAGTCTGCTTACAATCTATTGTCTATTAGTAAGCTTACAAATGATTTGAATTGCATTGCTATATTCACCTCTTCTGGTTGCATTTTTCAGGAACAGTCGACGAGCCGTATTATTGGTAGAGGGAAGCTGCGTGGTGGCGTCTATGTCCTGGACGAAGTTTCCCACCTTGCTTGTACCGCGGCCTCCACCAAATTCCTGGATCTTCATTATCGTCATGGTCATCCATCTATGCAGGTCATGCGTCGTCTGTATCCTGAGCTTGGGAAAGTTTCCCCTCTTAGTTGTGAATCTTGTTTGTTTGCTAAACTCCACAGAGTTAGCTATAGTCCTCGTCTTGATGCTCGTGCCTCTGCACCTTTTGATTTACTTCATTCAGATGCTGAGGACCGTGTCCTGTTCCTACGTTGTTAGGGCGCAAGTATTATGTCACTTTCATTGATGATTTTTCTCGTATGACTTGGGTTTATTTAATGAAAAATCGTTCTGAGCTACCTTCTATTTTTCAAAACTTATGGAATGAAATATTTACTCAATTTTCTATACGTGTTAAGTGTCTTTGTACTGATAATGGCCGGGAATACCTGTCTCAGTCTATGTCTACCTTTCTTTCTGACAAAGGCATAATCCACCAAACCAGTTGCCCGGATACCCCTCAACAAAATGGTGTTGCCGAACGCAAAAATCGGCATCTCCTTGAAGTCACCCGGGCAATCCTCCACCACAAACACGTACCCAAACACTTCTGTGGGGATGCCGTCCTTATTGCTGCACACCTTATTAATCATCTTCCCACTCACATCCTTCAGGGGGAGACACCCTACCACACTCTCTATCCTGACCATCATGGTCCCCTCCTCCCTTTAAAGGTATTTGGGTGTGTCTGCTATGTTCGGGATGCTCGTCCCTCTGTCTCCAAACTTGACCCTCGTGCCTTAAAATGTATCTTCCTCGCTACTCTCGGACCACTAAAGGATATCGGTATTACTCTCCTGATCTCCACCGATACACCCTTTCCTCTGATGTCGTCTTCCGGGAGTCCGACCCTTATCTATCTCCTGGATCCTCTCATCCTAATCCCTCTCTTGATGCTCTATTGGTCCCCAGGCATGAACCTGCTATCCTTTCACCGACTGATCTGTTGTCTCCCCTGTGGGGGCAAGTGTACTCCCGTCGCTCTTCTGATAATACAGTGGTGCCACCACGTCAGCCTATCTCTGTTACCGATAATGCGACGACTGTTCCTCCAGAAGAACCTGCTACTGTACCTACTACTATTCCGCCATCTAGCCCAGAGGTTCCTATTGTTGTCCAGAAAGGAGTTCGGACTTGTCGGGAGAAACCGCTCTATGTTAACTCTTACCAGGGCTTGTCCGCTTCTCGTAGAGCGCTGAACTCGACCCTTGATCGATATCATCTACCATCGACCGTGGCGGAGGCCAATGCTCATCCTGGCTGGGCGGCAGCCATGCATGACGAATTGACTGCTCTCCAACAAAACAATACATGGGACCTGGTTCCCTTACCTCCCGACAAGAAGGCAATTGGATGCAAATGGATATATTCTGTCAAAGTGAATGCTGATGGTTCTCTGGACCGCCTAAAAGCCCGCCTGGTTGCCAAAGGTTATGCTCAGACTTATGGCGTGGATTATGATGAAACATTCGCTCCAGTTGCGAAGATGTCCTCTCTTACTTGCTGCCTTCCGCCAGTGGGCCTTACACAAGTTGGATATTAAGAATGCTTTTCTCCATGGGCTCCTGGATGAGGAAGTTTATATGGAACAACCTCCTGGGTTCGTTGCTGAGGGGGAGCGGAACAAGGTGTGCCGTCTCCTAGCGTCCTTATATGGATTGAAACAATCCCCTCAGGCTTGGATTGCTCGGTTCCGAGCTGTTGTTACCCAATTCGGGCTTACCAAAAGTACTAAAGACTCGTCTCTCTTTTATCAGAACTCCTCGGCTGGTACTATTCTGTTACTGGTATATGTTGATGATATTGTTATCACAGACAGCAACTCAGAAGGAATATCAAATCTCAAAGCATTCTTACACTCTAATTTCCAAACAAAAGATCTGGGCCCATTGCGGTATTTCCTTGGGATTGAGGTGATTCATGATGATCACTCTTTCTTTATTTTGCCAACAAAAATATGCTCTTGATCTTCTATCTGACCTTGGGATGGCTAACTGTGGCCATATGGATTCTCCGCTGGAACCAGGGGAAAAGAGTCTTCACGCAGAAAACAAACCTTTTGAATCACCAGAGAAGTACCGTAGAATTGTTGGAAAATTAAACTACCTCACTATGACTCGCCCGGACATTGCTTGTGCGGTTGGTAAGGTCAGTCAGTTCATGGCAGCTCCAACTATGTCTCAGTGGGAGTCCGTTCTCCGGATTATCAGATACGTGAAGAAGGATCCTGGTTTGGGAATATCATACAAGAGTCGAGGTCATTCCGATCTAGAGACATACAGTGACTCCGACTGGGCAGGATGCTTAGCCACCCGAAAGTCAACCACGAGATTCACTGTCTTTATGGGTGACAATCTTATCTCCTGTAAGAGCAAGAAACAAACCACAGTTGTCAGATCTAGCTGAGGCAGAATATCGGGCTATGTCCCACACTGTTGCTGAGATCATGTGGGTGAGGCTGATTCTCAGTGAAATTGGGTATCCCGTTCAAGATCCCACTCCTCTGTGGTGTGACAATCAAGCTGCAATCCAGATAGCCACGAATCCCGTGTTTCATGAACGCACAAGGCACATAGAGGTCGACTGTCACTTTGTTAGAGAAAAGTATGAAGAAGGTCTTGTTTCGCTAAAGCATGTGAAGACCGGAGATCAAGTTGCAGACATTCTTACGAAAGGGGTTACGGGGACTCGAATGAACTATATATGTAACAAGTTGGGTCTGGGAAGTTCCCATGATCCAACTTGAGGGGGAGTGTTATTAGACATATTAGTCCCACACCTTGTACCACCATACTATGTTCCTTCATGCTTAGTATAAATAAAGGGTGAGACCTCTATGTGAGGTACTTAGTTTTTCCTCCTAAATCCCGTAACAAATATCATTCATCAAACTTTTTGCTTCTATACACCACAACAAAATGGTTTCATTGATGTCTGCTAAATTTTGCCATACTCGCTGACGGCTGCCTGGATGAAGCAGCTCTTCCCAGACAAGAACAACAGTCTCACCGAATCAGACAATTTTGCGGATGTACTCGCCAACTAGCAGGCGTACTCGCCGACCAACAGATTGGTACTCGTTGTACACTTCCGAGTACTCGTCGCAGCTTCTACTTTCTGTACTTTAGACTTTTTTTCACACCCTGTAAGCGGACAACCCATATTTTCTGATGTTTCCCGCGGGCAAAACCCTCTAACCTATAAATAAGCCATGAACAATACCTTTAAGGGGATCTGAAACTTAAGCTAAGAAGCCCCCTCGTACTCACACGCTCAAGAACAGAACCTGCGAGTACCTTTGGAGAAATCAATTGTAACCAATAATCCGGTTGTAATCGACTTCAATTAATCAATACTATCACGCACAACTATTGTTAAAGCTGTGCGAAATCTGGCCTCGCCGCTCCTGGCACCCAATTCTTCTCTCGCTTAGATCTCAATCGCCCTTGGTACTCATGACATTACCCTCACGACTCTCCCCGGTATACACAGACAGAGTACTCGCCCACTCATAGTTTCTCCCATTCCTTGTGCTTTCGTGTTGGGTATGGATTTGGGACGGTTTTTGACCCAACAAAACGTACACGCGACCTTCAGATTTGAGTAGTCGAAGAACAATAACTGTATGGCACGACGAGACCAAGCTAGAAAGTTGCCTGAGGGGGTCTCACAATAACCCTGAGGAGACTGTTACCAGAGGAGAATTCAATTTCCTAGTATCCGCATTCACAAAACTGTCTGAGCAAATAACCACCCTGGTTAGATAAGTAACAACCCACAACGCTCACCCTCCGGTCCTTCAAACTGCTCTGCGAGTAAGTACCGAAGATGAAGATCTCTCTAATGAAAGGAGAGAACACTTTCGGGTGGCGGAGAATACCAGCCCCGCGCGGGTACTCGACTTCGATGTATTTGCCGATCCACCCGAGGAAGAAGAGGATCCTTCCCTTTTCTCGAACATGATCCGATGGGAACATATCCCAATTGGGTTCAGAGAGCCTCACCTCTCTCGCTTCATTGAGAGAGAAGATCCATCCATCACTTGTAGGCTTTCGAGTCCGCAATTTCCCTTCGGAACTCCGACGACATCCGTTGTAAGTTGTTGTCCATGACCCTGGAGGGGAAGGACAAAGACTGGTTCTAGAAGCTCCTGTCTCGGTCCATCAACTCCTTCAAGAAGTTCCGAAAGGAACTCCTCTTGAGGTTTGCTACCTCCAGGAAGCGGAAGAGTGCCCCCTAAGCACTCTTCCAAATTAGACTGGGGATGTCCGAGGCACTTGGACATTACATCGACAGGTTTCAGGAAGAAATACTTGGAATCCACGATGTTGACCCATCAATGTATCAGGTAACCCTAGTCTGCGGACTTAAAGAAGGGTTCTTTAAATTTGAGGTCAGTCGAAAGGCCACCAAGTTCCTACAGGGACTTGATCAACATGACCAACCACTTCAGCGAGGGGGAGACAACGAACCCTGGTTTCATCTTCTCTCTCACCCAACTCATCTAGAGGCAACGATGGAAAGTTCTTCTACCCAGCCTACTCTTCCCCCTCAACGTACCCAGAGACATCGACCCGGGTTCTTTCCACCCTCTCCACAACGCCAAAAGATCTTCCATTTGCAACAATTGCACCTACCACGACACTTCCAGCAGATGAGACCACCACGACCCCGTTCTTCATGGAACAGGCCCGTACCATCTAAACAAGCCTTCTCATCCACATCGTCGCGATCATTTCCGACGAAGGCTTATGTTCCTCCACAGGTGAATCAGTATGATGATTCACATGAGGAATACACAGATCTGATCCTTCCCATGAAGGATGTCGTCCAGATCCTCCAGTAGCAACCGAGATTCGGGAGATCTCCTCCCTTTAAAGCCGAATATGGGAACATGAATATGGAACTCTACTGTGAGTTCCACAGATACATTGTGCACGACACAAAGAGTTGCAGAGCTCTCCGTGACCTAGTAGACAAAATGCTAAAGGAGGGAAAGTTTCAGGAGTATGTTTTCCATAAGCCAAATGAAAAGCCTTCTCTGTCAATGGAAATGAAGTAGCAGAAGTAGACCTTCGTCAGCAATGGGAGTGTGTGGAGCAAGAAGACATCTGTCCCTCGGGAGTATCAATTGTGTTTATGAATGCGTGGACATCGATGACGTAGGTCTCTTCGGCCAGATCAACTGCATTCATGGAGGGGCTGGTCTAGAATCATCCAAAAAATCAAACTTAATGAGAGTCTGCCAGCGGGAGGTCGCCTCTACCTCCCAAACCTCTCCCTTGAGAAGCAAGCTCATCTTCAACGAAGACGGCCTTCCAAGGACTTCCAACACTTTCAACGATGCAGTGGTCATGATGGCGGTCCTGGATAACTATTTGGTTTCGAGGATCCTGATCGACACCGGTTGTTCCGTGAACGTTGTTTTCAATCAAGAGTCAAGAGTTCAGGGAACACATCCACGACCTCGAAGAGACATTCTCAACCCTGAGGAAATTTAAAATGAAACTCAATCCTGCGAAGTGTGTATTCGGGGAAAGTAAGGGAAAATTCCTTAGACATCTTTTAACTCCCCACAACCTTGAACCTAATCTAGATAAGGTCAACACGATCTTAAGTATGTTACCCCCTTGAACCCTAAAAGAAGTCTAACAACTTGCAGGAAGAATAGACGGATTTAGTCGTTTTATCTCTCGATCCAGAGATAAGTGTGTATCGTTATTTAAAACCCTCCGCGGGGCTTCCAGTTCGAATGGACCGAAGAGCGTAACCGAGCCTTTGAAGAACTTAAGAAGCAACTAACATCCGCTCCCCTTCTTCAAAGCCCCTGGGAAGAGGAGAATTAGTTCTACTATATTTGAGAGTTGGGTCCGAAGCCATTGGTTCAGTGTTGGTTCGAGAAGAAGGGAAGAAATAATTTCCAATACATTACGTCAGCAGGGTACTAAAGGACGCCGAAATGCGGTATCAAATCTTGGAGAAACTAACCTAGTCTTAATCATTTCAGTACGAAAACTTTGCCCCTACTTCTAAGGTCATTCAATATAGATAGTGACATACCATCTTTTGAAGAATATTCTGAAGAAACCTGAGTAGTCGGGGAGATTGTGCAAATGGACAATTGAACTTGGAGAATTCGACATGTCATACACGTCAAAGATGGCGATCAAAGCCCAGGTCCTCGCAGATTTTATGATAGACTTCACAGAAGTGAAGAATATGATAAGGAAGGTTACATACAACTCCTATGGATTGGATGATGTTCGTGGATGGAGCTTTTGGGAAAAACTCTTTCAGAGCTCGAGTCGTCTTGTTCAATCAGAATGGAGTTTGAATTGAGCAGGCCGTCTGTAACGCTTCAATTTCAAGGAGAATGATTTTGGTCTGCGAATAGTGGAGTTTGGGGTGCGGATAGGGGGTTGGTGTGAGGATAGCCAATTGTGCTAGGGTTTTAAATAAAAACCCTAAGCTAGCCCTCCTTCCCATTACCCGACCCCTCTCCCTCTTTCTCGGTTTACTGGAGCAGCCGCAAAGCCTACCTCCCCGATCTCCCCTCCTCCCTCTCGATCGCTCCTCCCCTCGGATCTCTCTCTCTCGCCGCCACCTGGAGCAGGGAAACGCCGCCCCGATCCTTCTCCTCCCCCTCTTTCCCGTCGGCAAGGAGGAGCAGCCCCCCTCATCTCCCTCTCCTCTCCTTCCCGTCGCCTGGAGCAAGGAGCCGCCCCGGTCTACCCTATCTCCCTCCTCTCCCATCGGCCTGGAGCAAGGAGAACCCTATCTCCCTCCTCTCCCGTCGGTTGGTGCAAGGGCAGCAAAGCCCCTCCTCCTCTCTTTGTCCTAACCGCCGCCGGCTAGGAGAAGGCCGACCCATTTGGGTTGGGTGTTGCTGTGTGTGCAGCCGTGGAGCTCGTGCTTGGCCGACGAAGTGCGAGGAAGAACTCACGTGGTCATTTCGGAGCTCTGACCGGTGTGCGGAAACCAAATCTGTGGCGTTCAACCTATGCCTCAGAAGCGCACTTCAAGGGTAACGATCTCTTCTACCCTCATTTGGACGTGTCCTAGTCCTTTTCCGTGCATCGTTGAGGCCCCTACCCAAAAGGGTGAGGTCGTGGCCTCCGATGGGTCGATTCGTGTTATCCCCGTCAAATCTTGCATACATGTAGAGTCCATGCGTGAAATGGACGTAGGCGCGCTGTGTGAAGCCCATCCGAGACGGTTCGTCCGGATTGGTGATGCTTTTTGATATTATGCGTGCCGAGGGAAAACTCCGTGTTGATATCCTGCTTCGTAGGACTAGAGGGTGCTACTGCATGCGCAGCAACGCCTGGGGGTGTGCCCCGGGGAGCACCCGAAGTTAGAAACAGAAATGGAGTTTCTGTTCACTACCGCCGGCGTTAGCGTTATCGCCGGGCGGTAGCTCCCAGACTTGGTTCTGGTGATTTTGTGCGTTCTGAGGCAGTGAGAGTGCTACTGCATGTGCAACAATGCTTGGGGGTGTGCCCCGGGAAGCACCCACAGCTAGAAGCCAAAATAGGGTTTCTGTGCGCTATCGCCAGGCGTTAGCGTTAACGCCGACGATAGCTCCCAGACTGAGTTCTGGTGATGTTGTTGTGCCCACCTGTTGAGAGGACCTGAGGCCTGTGTGCCCGGCCTGTGAGGGTGTCCTGGTGGATGACTTAGCGGCCCGTAGAGCCGGCTAATTGAGAATACCTGGGCTGAGGGGACGCCATACCCGCTCTTCGTGTTGTACAACGAGAGCTGTGAACAACGGGCATTTGGCGAACCTGAAACCGCACCATCGCAGCACCTGATTAGTAAGTCTCGTACAGCATGTCGGGAAGCAATGGGAAAGAGTCTTCGGACTACGGGATGTTCACAATTAAAGCACGGAAGAGCCCTGGTATTCGGGCCACCGACTTTAGCCTCGAAGGTAGAACCATCAAGAGTGGATGGTGGTGGAAGGCGGAGTACACCAAAGAGTGGCTGAGAGCACGAGACGTGGAGGCCATTCCCACGTTTGTGATTGATGCATATGTATGAATTGTTTTGGGCCGCGTTAGCCGACTCATTCTGCTATATATATATATATATATATATATATATATATATATGCTGTGATGCTCTTGCAGGGACGAGAAACTGCCACCCCCTCGAAGGGGTGGGGTCGTTATAATTTGGTCAGCCGTAGCTGACCGTTGCCCTGTTTTGCCACCGTTTTTGGTGGGCTTGTTGTACAGGTGCTGGACCGAGCGGGAACATAGCGGGCTGAAGCCCCTATGCTGCTGCGGCCCTTGAAGGCCTTTTGATGTTCTTTTGCTTTTCATGTATGGCCGGCCTGCGCGCCGATGTTGGTAATTTGTAAAGCCGTCGTGCCTAAATTTTGTGTTGTAAAACATTTATTCCTAAGTAATAGAAGTGGACATACCCGGGTTCAGGTTTTGTGGTTTATATGTCTTGTCTCTCTCTTTTGCTTCCGCATAGAATGCTCTGAGTTAGGTTCGTTGTTTAGGGTCGTTCGATATTTCAATTAAGTGACGTTCCCGTTTGTTTTGTAGTATATGGCGTGGGGCCCCGGCCGGATCTTCTGTTATATGCTCCCAAACGGATGGGGATGTTACAAATTGGTATCAGCTTCTAGGGTTCCGTGTCCTTCTAAGGAATTCGTGGACGAATTCTTTTAAGGGGTGGTGAGCACGTGTGTGCGCTACCGTCGAGACGTAAAATAAACCCAAAAATGTCCACTTAGGAATAAAATGTAACAACAAACCAACAATTATTGCATGATTTTGGAACCTGAGTGTTCCTTTTGTTGTTAGTTGCGACTGTGCTGTCGCCTAACTGTGTGATACACTCGTGTAGGGCACTCGAAGTGCAGCGGGACCGTCGCGTCCCCGTGGCGTGGTGGAGTGTAGCGGGTCTGCTGAGGCTCCTACACCTCCGTCAGCTGAGATGGTTCGGCTAGTTACAGAAGCTGTTCTTGCTGCGTTGAATGGCCAGCCTGGAAGGCAAGGTCAACCGCTGGTGCAGGAAGTGGCCCCAGAGCCACTAAGAGTGGAGCAAGTCCTCTTGAGGCGTGCTGCTGAGCAACAACTGAAGCACTTCCTGGGATTTCGACCTCCTCCGTTTACCGGGGTTGAATCCCCAGCTGAGGCCGAGGACTGGCTGTCGCATATGGAGCGAATTCTGACAGCGACACAGTCGGATGAAGCGCAGAAAGTGACCTTCGCTACTTTCTTGTTGGAAAAGGAAGCCAGGCGGTGGTGGGATGAGGTAGAGAGGCGCCAGTTTGCGGGAAGACGACTGGTTGATGTGCCGATGGAAGAGTTCTCGAGAATCTTCCTGGCAAGGTATGTGCCTCCGTCGCAGCAGATCGCGATGGAGAACCAGTTCCTGGCTCTGATGCAGGGTGATAGACTGGTTGATGACTACCTGTATGAGTTCACCCGCCTCGGGCGTTACGCTGGAACTTCTTTCGACGACGAGGGGAGAAGGGTGAACAGGTTCTACGGAGGTTTGCGTAGTGAGTTGCGGTACCTTCTGACAGGGCCGTTGACGCAGAGTTTCACGACCCTCGTTAGTTCAGCCCGAGCGCTTGAGCAGGACATGCTCAGGGAGAAGGGCAAGGTGGCTATGGTCGAGGCAGTGCCGGAGGGCAAGGCGCCGAGTGCGGCGAAGTTGCGGAGGTTGAATCGCTGGAAGAAGGCTCGATTATCTGGGCCAGCACCCTCTGCTTCGGGCGCGTCGTCTGGACGTGGCCCTCTTATTTGTTTTACTTGTGGCAAGCCTGGCCATTTCTCTCGGGATTGCCGAAGTGGGCTTCCAAGGTCAGAGAAGAAGACTGGGCCATCTTATTCTGAGAAGGGGAAGGCGGCTGAGTCCACTGCCTCCCGTATGGCTCCCCCGCAGCCCAGAGTCTTCAGTCTTGGTCAGCAGGAGGCTATCAAAGCCAAGGACGTCGTGACAGGTATAATTTAAGATACAGTCCTTACTGTTTTATATACCTGTTTTAGTGTTCATGCTAACCTTGTTTGGCGGCGTAGGCTTTGTAAATATTTTAGGCGTTCCTGCGAGAGCGCTTTTCGATACTGGAGCTTCGCACTCCTTGTCGTCGGACTTCGTCCAACGTATTGGTGCGCCGTCGATTGCTTCTGCAGATGGACTGGAGGTCCTACTGCCGAATGGATATTCGATGCGTGTGGAGAGGAGTTGCTACGTGAAGGTCCTAGTTGGAAGCCAGGAGTATGACCTGAAAGCATCGTTACTCCCCCTGGTTGAGTTCGATGTAATCTTCGGCATGGACTGGCTGTCGGAACAGCGTGCGTGCATCGATTGCACCACCAAGGAGGTGAGGTTTGGGCAGTGTGTCGATCGTGAGACGGTCTTTGCGGGCATGCGTGGATCGAGCAAGATGCTGATGTCTGCTCTCCAGGTGTCCAAGGCAGTGCGACAGGGAGCAGAGTTATTCTTTGCTCTAGTGGAGGTTTCAACGCCGAGGCCCAGCCTAGTGGACGTTCCGGTAGTTTCAGAGTTCCCCGATGTGTTCCCGAGTGATCTCCCCGGTGCTCCACCGCAGCGGGAGATAGATTTCACGATTCAGTTGGTGCCAGGCGCTAAGCCTGTGGCCCGCTCGCCGTATCGTATGGCTCCGAAGGAGTTGGCGGAGTTGAAGCTGCAGTTGCAGGAGCTGCTTGAGCAGGGCTACGTGCGTCCGAGTTCCTCACCTTGGAGTGCACCGGTCCTCTTTGTCAAAAAGAAGGACGGTAGCCTGCGGCTTTGCATCGATTATCGGGAGCTGAACATGCTGACCGAGAAGAACAAGTATCCTCTTCCGAGGATAGACGACTTGTTCGACCAGCTCGTTGGTTCGACAGTATACTAGAAGCTGGACTTGAAGTCCGGCTATTATCAGGTGCGGATTAGGGAGTGCGACATCCCGAAGACTGCCTTCAGTACAAGGTACGGGGCAGTATGAGTTCACCGTGATGCCGTTTGGGCTGTCTAATGCGCCTTCGGTATTTATGGACTTGGTACCGGACTTTCCGAGAGTACCTCGACCGGTTTGTGGTCGTCTTCCTTGACGACATACTGGTCTACTCTCAGTCCGAGGAGGAGCACGGTGATCACCTGCGAGTAGTCTTGGAGGTTCTGAGGAGGAACCAGCTGTATGCCAAGTTCTCGAAGTGCGAGTTCTGGCTACCTTCCGTGGCGTTCTTAGGCCATGTGGTTAGTGGAGCGGGTGTGGCGGTAGATCCGGTGAAGGTTGCGGCCATCAGGGAGTGGCCTGTTCTTTCTACTGTAGCGGAGGTCCGTAGCTTTCTCGGGCTGGCCGGCTATTACAGGCGCTTCGTGGAGAACTTCTCACGGATCGCGCTGCCTCTTACGACGCTGACACGGAAGATGCAGGAGTTTATTTGGACGCCCGCGTGTGCGCTGGCTTTCGAGGAGTTGAAGTGGCGGCTTACCACGGCTCCGATCTTATGTTTGCCTTGCGGCACAGAGGGCTATGAGATCTACACCGACGCTTCTGGGAGCGGCCTTGGCTGTGTTCTGCAGCAGCATGACAAGGTAGTAGCGTACGGCTCTCGCCAGCTAAAGGTGCACGAGCGGAACTATCCGGTCCACGACTTAGAGTTGGCGGCCGTGATATTTGCCCTGAAGCTTTGGCGGCATTATGTGTATGGCGTGAAGATCGACATCTTCACGGACCATAAGAGTCTGAAGTACCTTCTGACGCAGAAGGGGCTGAATATGCGACATCAGAGGTGGATGGAGTTCCTTGGGGACTACACCTTCGAGATCCACTACACTCCCGGGAAGAGGAATGTTGTTGCAGATGCACTCAGTCGCAGGGCTCCAGCGCAGGCCAACTGGATTCAGATGCATGATGAGCACCTGCGTGACCTGAAGGTCCTTTTCTGGTGGCTGGGTATGAAGAGGGACATCGCTCACTACGTGGCCAAGTGCCACACTTGTGCGCTAGTGAAGGCAGAATGTCAGAAGCCCGGTGGCTTTTTGAAGTCATTACCGGTTCCGGAGTGGAAATTTGACGATATTTCCATGGATTTTGTGCACGGTTTGCCAAAGTCACTGCAGAAAAATGACTCTATCTGGGTTATTGTGGATCAGTTGACCAAAGTGGCACACTTTATCCCGAATCAGAAAAGCGATCCAGTGGAGAAGCTAGCAAAAATGTATGTGGAGAACATCGTTCGATTACATGGCGTCCCTCGCAGCATAGTTAGCGACCGTGATGGGCGGTTTACGTCCGGTGATTGGAGGCATGTCCATCGATTATTGCGCACAAAGCTCAAGTTTAGCACGGCCTTCCATCCGCAAACGGATGGGCAGACCGAGAGGACAAATCGGACAATGGAGGATATGCTGCGAATGTGCGTTTTGGATTTCGGGCAGCGTTGGGAAGATCACCTTCACATTGTAGAGTTCGCCTACAACAACAGTTACCAGGCGAGTATTCAAATGGCCCCGTACGAGGCATTATACGGCAGGAAGTGTCGTACTCCATTAGCGTGGGCGGAGACTGGTGATACCAAGCTGCTGAAGCGTAAAGAAGTTGTTGATGCGAATGAGTCATTACGGACCATTCGAGAGCGGTTGTTGACCGCCCAAGACCGACAGGCGAAGTATTACAACGCCAAACACCGGAACGTGGAGTTCGCGGTTGGTGATTGGGTGTATTTGAAGATAAAGCCTTTCAAAGGAGTGTCGAGGATCCGACGCTTGAAGAAGCTGAGTCCGAGGTATGTAGGGCCATTCGAGATCACCGAGCGCATCGGCCAAGCAGCTTACCGACTTGCTTTGTCGACGGAGCTGAGTGGGCTGCATGACGTCTTCCATATCTCTGTGTTGAGGAAGGCGGTGCGAGAGCCCGATTCTGTGTTGGAGGCCGTTAGTATGCCAGTGGAGAGTAGCCTAACTACCAAGGTGACTCCGGTTTGCATTATTGATGCTGATATTCGGCAGTGGCGGAGAAAGGCCATCAAAATGGTGAGAGTCCGTTGGGACAACTGTGGCCGTGAGGAGCTCTCTTGGGAGCCAAAAGAGATCATGCGCGAGGAGTACCCTGATCTGTTTACTCAGGTATGGCGAATTTCATTTTGTTGTTTGTGCGTTAAATTTCGGGACGAAATTTCTTTAAGGGGGAGAGAATTGTAACGCCTCAATTTCAAGGAGAATGATTTTGGTCTGTGAATAGTGGAGTTTGGGGTGCGGATAGGGGTTGGTGTGAGGATAGCCAATTGTGCTAGGGTTTTAAATAAAAACCCTAAGCTAGCCCTCCTTCCCATTACCCGACCCCTCTCCCTCTTTCTCGGTTTACTGGAGCAGCCGCAAAGCCTACCTCCCCGATCTCCCCTCCTCCCTCTCGATCGCTCCTCCCCTCGGATCTCTCTCTCTCGCCGCCTCCTGGAGCAGGGAAACGCCACCCCGATCCTTCTCCTCTCCCTCTTTCCCGTCGGCAAGGAGGAGCAGCCCCCCCTCATCTCCCTCTCCTCTCCTTCCCGTCGCCTGGAGCAAGGAGCCGCCCCGGTCTACCCTATCTCCCTCCTCTCCCATCGGCCTGGAGCAAGGAGAACCCTATCTCCCTCCTCTCCCGTCGGTTGGTGCAAGGGCAGCAAAGCCCCTCCTCCTCTCTTTGTCCCAACCGCCGCCGGCTAGGAGAAGGCCGACCCATTTGGGTTGGGTGTTGCTGTGTGTGCAGCCGTGGAGCTCGTGCTTGGCCGGCGAAGTGCGAGGAAGAACTCACGTGGTCATTTCGGAGCTCGGACCGGTGTGCGGAAACCAAATATGTGGCGTTCAACCTATACCTCAGAAGCGCACTTCAAGGGTAACGATCTCTTCTACCCTCATTTGGACGTGTCCTAGTCCTTTTCCGTGCATCGATGAGGCCCCTACCCAAAAGGGTGAGGTCGTGGCCTCCGACGGGTCGATTCGTGTTATCCCCGTCAAATCTTGCATACATGTAGAGTCCATGCGTGAAATGGACGTAGACGCGCTGTGTGAAGCCCATCCGAGACGGTTCGTCCGGATTGGTGATGTTTTTTGATATTATGCGTGCCGGGGGAAAACTCTGTGTTGATATCCTGCTTCGTAGGACTAGAGGGTGCTACTGCATGCGCAGCAACGCCTGGGGGTGTGCCCTGCATGCGCAGCAACGCCTGGGGGTGTGCCCCGGGGAGCACCCGAAGTTAGAAACAGAAATGGAGTTTCTGTTCACTACCGCCGGCGTTAGCGTTATCGCCGGGCGGTAGCTCCCAGACTTGGTTCTGGTGATTTTGTGCGTTCTGAGGCAGTGGGAGTGCTACTGCATGTGCAGCAATGCCCCCGGGAAGCACCCACAGCTAGAAGCCAAAATAGGGTTTCTGTGCGCTATCGGCAGGCGTTAGCGTTAACGCCGGCGATAGCTCCCAGACTGAGTTCTGGTGATGTTGTTGTGCCCACCTGTTGAGAGGACCTGAGGCCTGTGTGCCCGACCTGTGAGGGTGTCCTGGTGGATGACTTAGCGGCCCGTAGAGCCGGCTAATTGAGAATACCTGGGCTGAGGGGACGCCATACCGGTCTTCGTGTTGTACAACCAGAGCCGTGAACAACGGGCATTTGGCGAACCTGAAACCGCACCATCGCAGCACCTGATTAGTAAGTCTCGTACAGCATGTCGGGAAGCAATGGGAAATAGTCTTCGGACTATGAGATGTTCACAATTAAAGCACGGGAGAGCCCTGGTATTCGGACCACCGACTTTAGCCTCGAAGGGCAAAGCCATCAAGAGTGGATGGTGGTGGAAGGCGGAGTACACCAAAGAGTGCCTGAGAGCACGAGACGTGGAGGCCATTCCCACATTTGTGATTGATGCATATGTATGAATTGTTTTGGGCCGCGTTAGCCGCCTCATTCTGCTATATATATATATGCTGTGATGCTCTTGCAGGGACGAGAAACTGCCACCCCCTCGAAGGGGTGGGGTCGTTATAATTTTGTCAGCCGTAGCTGCCCGTTGCCCTGTTTTGCCACCGTTTTTGGTGGGCTTGTTGTACAGGTGCTGGACCGAGCGGGAACATAGCGGGCTGAAGCCCCTGCGCTGCTGCGGCCCTTGAAGACCTTTTGATGTTCTTTTGCTTTTCATGTATGGCCGGCCTGCGCGCCGATGTTGGTAATTTGTAAGTACGTCGTGCCTAAATTTTGTGTTGTAAAACATTTATTCCTAAGTAATAGAAGTGGACATACCCGGGTTCGGGTTTTGTGGTTTATATGTCTTGTCTCTCTCTTTTGCTTCCGCATAGAATGCTCTGAGTTAGGTTCGTTGTTTAGGGTCGTTCGATATTTCAATTAAGTGACGTTCCCGTTTGTTTTGTAGTATATGGCGTGGGGCCCCGGCCGGACCTTCTGTTATATGCTCCCGAACGGATGGGGATGTTACACCGTCAAGTGACATTTGTCCACCACGAACAACAAAATACGAAGCGCTCGTTGCAGGGTTGGGGCTCGCAAAGGAGCCGGGGATATAACACATTGAAGTATGAACATATTCTATGGTAATGACTTCCCAATTGAGGGGTACCTTTGAAACTCGGGATGCCGTTCTAAAAAAGTACTTGGTAGTCACTACAAGAAAAATGGCTTTTAGTGACGAAAATTTTGGTCACTAAATATTACGGTTTGGCCACTAAAGATATTTTGTGACCAAATTTAATTCGTCACAAGATGGTTGCAAAAGGCCTGTCACTAAATGTATTTAGTGACCAAATTAATTTTCGTCACTAAATGTATGTTTTAGTGACAACTAATTTTCGTTACTAAATGTACAACTGTAGTGACCATTAATTTTCGTCACTGAATATATATTTTTAGTGACACCTAGTTTCGTCACTAAATGTACATTATTAGTGACAACTATTTTTCGTCACTAAATGTACATTATTAGTGATAACTATTTTTCGTCACTAAATATATTTAGTGACCAAATTTATTTAATCACTGCTTGTGCAATGCAATAATAACAACTTTTGGTTACTAAAATTATTTATTTTATCATTAAATGCAATGATAAATAAATTATCCATTTGCTAAAAAAATCTCATAAATGAAAAAAGAAAATTTCTTTTAAATTTATTGATAGAAAAAAGGTGGGAGATAGCTCAAACCCTTCACTACAGACCAGTAGAACTTTTAACTCTATTAAACTCAATATGTATAAAAATTCTACAATAAACAAACATTACGCCATTCTTTCTTTACATGTAACACATAAAATAAATAAATATATTGTGATTTCTCCATCCTCTCCAAGCTCCCCGTCTTCAAGCCTGTCGAAGGGGCCCGTCCACTGATTATGCCTCATGGCTGTGTTGGGTAGGCACCAGGGTACAAGGTCCACCAATTGCCCATTTGACAGCTTGACCTGAATGAATAAAAAAGATCAGGATAGCTTAATTTTTTGATCGAAATAATAGAGCAAAAATAAGGGAAGGGGATAAACCTTCTCATCCGGAAGATCACGCCACTCAGCACCTGGGCGCTTTGGAATTCGTTTGCATCAAATGAGGTTCAATTCATTTCCTTCGTGATGTAAAGAAAGATATTTGAAGCTTCAAAACCTTCGACATTCAACATATACCTTTGATGCAGAATACAAAGGTTGAGGAGATAGAGAAATATGGATTCCCATCGGGAGGAACCATTACAGAACTTTCCCATCTTACGGTTGAAGAAGGCGAGGTTATGGAGATCGATCATTGCTCGTCATAGATGAACCCATTTACTGATTTCTTATTCATCAGGGAGTATCTTCCAAGTGTCACCATCAAGCGAAGATTCAGGTTCAAAGAAGCACATTATTTTCTTCTCTCAAGAACCCTGTATCGGAAAACATTCCTCTCACCACTGGCAAGGTGCGTCTCATAGGAGGAAATATCCATCATATTGCAGGAAACCCATTCTAGGGAATGCGGGAGCCACTTATTTGGACGTATGCTGGAGAAAAAGATTCTTAGGCAATGTTACTTCTGACCATAGATGAAAAAAGATGCAGATCCATATGCCAGAAAGTGCCTTCAATGTCAGAAGTTTGTTCCCTTACAACTGAAGCCCACTCAACAACTATCTTCGATATCCACCCCTTGGTCTTTCGCTGCCTGGGGAATGGATCTCCTCAGACCATTTCCAATGATAAGTGGGCAGAGGAAGTATATCCTAGTGATGATTGCTTTTTTCAGCAAATGGATCAAAACCAAGACATTAGAAAAGACTACGACTCCGATAGTGAAGAACTTCATCTGGGGAGAGATCATTTGTCGGTATGGAATTCTGATGGAAATCATCATCGGCAACGGTCCAACGATAAGTTGATGAACTTTTACTAGCAGATCGGAATTGAGCTCTGATATCCCTGTTGGAGTTACCATTATGATCTAGAAGTGGTCAAACATGTAGTCTCACTGCCAACGTGATATGAGCCTGCAGGGTCGCACATAAGAGCATGTGGAGAAGTTGGAAGATTGACTGTGTTGGTAAAAGTTACCAATCACCACATAGAATCAGGGAGGTAAAGCAAATGTTGCTGTCGGAATTCGTCGGAATTCGTCGGATATGATTCGTCGGAATTCGTCGGAATTCGTCGGATATGATTCGTCGGAATTCGTCGGATATGATTCGTCGGAATTCGTTGGATATGATTCGTCGGAATTCGTCGGATATGATTCGTCGGAATTCGTTGAATTGTTTCGTGGAAACTCGACGAATGCTGATTCGTGAAATCCCGACGAATTGTTACAGAAACCCCAATTTTCTGTATGGACTGCGGATAGCGATTCTTCTAGGTCTGTTTATGCTTCGGGTATAAATAGAACTTGTTTTAAGGGTTCTACATTCTTACGCGAACAATAGGTTCGGCCGACGGAAGAGTTCCTCCCGAACCCTAGACGGAAGAGTTCCGTCGCCCCGTTCGCCTCCGCCGACCCCCATTCCGGCGATCGTCGCCGCGATTGCATTTCCTGGAACGAACCTAGCAGTTCGTGGAAGTGCAAGGTGCAGTCTCCTTCTCCCTGCTCGTGTGGATCTCTGTAGAGTCGCAGACATTATTCCGTGAAACTCTCTTTGCCGCCGACATGACTCTTCTTCTTGGAGCACCTAGGTTGGATTCGATCCAACTTCACAAAGGTAATTTATGCCTAGTATTTTTGATTAGCTTCTTGATTCAATGTTCATGGCCCGATCCAAACTCTTTTGGGTTCTCTTTATTTTCGCTGCGCGTACACATGATGTATGGTTGTAGAAAACCCAACAGTGGTATCAGAGCTAGGTTCTGGTCATGAATGTTGTTTCAGAAGTTAGTACGTGCAAATCTAGGTATTTGGAAGCGTTCTAAATGTCAAGATTTCTTCCTGGAACATCAAAAGTTGATGATTTTTCCAAGGGAATTCGGTGGTGATTTTGAAAAATTTGGACGGGGCTCTGCCCCGCACCACCGCCAGGGGCGCTGCCCCTTGGACCCTGTTAGGGGCTCTGCCCCTAAGACCCCGCCAGGGGCGCGGCCCCTTGGAACCCCGCCAGGAACGTCTGGGATTTCGTGGTAATTTCTAATTGTTAGAAATTGTTGTCTCCTTAGCAGTAACCGTCCCTCAAGTGGTTAATGAACCCTTGTATTATTTTGGATTTTGAATCCAACAATGAGAGACGAGCTTGTCTACTGCTTTAAGTCGAGTTGTCTTTGCCTTTGTCCAATGCATGTAAATCTGAAGATTTGGAAGAGTTCTAAATGTCCAGATTTAGCCCTTTCGTCTATCAAAGGTTGATAGTCTTATGTTGTGCACATAAGGGATGCATGTGGATTTTTTTTAGAAAGCTTGTTTTTCTGTGGATGTGCACTTTGATCAAATGTTGATCATGGTTAAGTGTTAACTTATTATTAGAAATCCCTTCATCAAATATTAAGTGTTCGGATGCCTTCCGATGGATGACACTCTTCCTGCCTCGATCGATGAAGTGTGGGCTTGCCAAAGCAAGGTGCATTAATCTTTCTTGGTAAGGGTGCGAGCAGATAATTGTGATATCCCACTGTCGACATCGGGTCCAACTTAACTAGGTGACCTCAAAGGTTGAGTGCCTAGAGGCATAGGGTTGACATGCACCATATGATGGATGCGAATAAGGAGTTATTCACCAACCATACAAGAGTTGCATGAGGATGCAATTGGCAAGCGTTGCCTACCTAAATAACTGCATAGTGAGAGAAAAGCCAAAGCTGACTCATTGTGTTGGTGAAATATGGGTCTTGTCCACTAAGAGAGTAGCTCGCATGGACTCTCCGAATTAATAGTGAGGGTTATCAATTTGAATAAAATAGTGGGAGTATTTAATTGAAGTCCAAATTAAAATAAATTATATTTTGAAATTTTGGTACTGATTAAATTCTGCATGAATTCTTGTAGAATTCCATGACAAGTGGTTCACATTCCACCTTGTCCCTGAGAGCTATCCTTGAGAAGGACAAGCTAAGTGGGACGAACTACATGGACTGGTATAAGAACCTGAGAATTGTTCTCAGGCAAGAGCGAAAGCTCTACGTCTTGGAAGAAGAAGCCCCCGAGGTGCAGACCGGGAACTCGTCCCGTGTTGATAAGGATTATAAGAAGTATACCGATGACGCCTTAGACGTCGAGTGCCTTATGCTTGCCACCATGAACTCTGAGCTTCAGAAGCAACATCAGAACATGGGGTGCAAGGAGATTGACGAGCACCTAAAGAAAATGTTTCAAGGGCAAGCTCGTCAAGAGAGGTTCGATGTCACGAAGGCATTATTTCAGTGCAAAATGGGAGCTCGAGACTCGGTTGGTACTCACGTACTCAAGATGATTGGGTATATAGAGAACCTGGAGAGACTGGGTTTTCCTCTGGGTCAAGAGTTGGCCACAGATCTTATCCTGCAATCGTTGCCGGATAGTTATGAGCAGTTCGTCTTGAACTACAACATGAATGAAATAGACAAGGCACTGCCCGAGCTCCTAGGCATGTTGCAAACTGCCGAGATAAACATGAAGAAGGCCAAGCCTGCTAGTCCCATATTGATGGTACATAAAGGCAAGGGTAATACCAAGGGCTTCAAGAAGACGAAGGTGGGACCTAAGTCACATCTTGAGCCCAAATCTTCTGCGCTGAAAAAGAAGAGCACCGTGAAGGAAGGGAAATGCCACCACTGTGGCAAGGCTGGTCATTGGAGGAGGAATTGTCCTTCGTACATTGAGGGTCTGCAGAAAATGAAGGGAGGTATGACTTCCGCTTCGAATATTTACGTCATAGAGATAAACCTTTCTGCTCCTTCATCTTGGGTATTGGATACCGGATGTGGTTCTCACATTTGTACAAATGTGCAGGAACTGAAAAGGAGAAGATTGCTGAGTAAAGGAGAGGTGGACCTGCGCGTCGGCAATGGAGCAAGAGTTGCTGCTGTAGCCGTAGGGGTTTACCGTCTTTCTTTGCCCAGTGGGCTTGTAATAAAACTTAATAATTGTTATTTTGTTCCGGCCATAACTAGAAATATTATATCCATTTCATGCTTAGACATGATTGGATTTTCTTTTATAATTAAGAACAATTGTTGTTCTATATTTAAGAATGATGTTTGTTATGCTGTAGCTCAACTGTTTAATGGTCTTTATGTTTTGAACCTGGACCATCCGATCTATAATGTAGATAATAATAAAAGACTGAGAACAAATGACTCAAATCCTACATATCTCCGGCATTGTCGTTTGGGCCATATAAACGAGAAGCGCATATCCAAGCTCCATAAAGATGGACTATTGGACTCATTTGATTATGAATCATTTGAGCGATGCGAGTCTTATTTATTAGGGAAGATGACTAAAACCCCTTTCACTGGTTATACTGAGAGGGCTGAGGATCTTTTGGGTATAATACATAGTGATGTATGCGGACCCATGAGTTCTATGGCTAGGGGTGGGTATTTCTACTTCGTTACATTTACTGATGATTTCAGTAGATACGGATACGTGTATCTTATGAAGTGCAAATCCGAAACTTTTGAAAAGTTCAAAAAGTGTAAGAATGAAGTGGAGAACCAATTAGGTAAAAAGGTTAAAGCACTCCGATCTGATCGAGGTGGCGAATACCTGAGTCATGAGTTCCGTGATCATCTGAAAGAGTGTGGTATTGTATCACAGCTCACTCCACCTAGGACACCGCAACATAATGGTGTGTCTGAGAGGAGAAATCGTACTCTGTTAGACATGGTACGGTCGATGATGAGTCATGCAGACTTGCCTGTTTCCTTTTGGGGTTTTGCTTTAGAAACTGCTGCAATGACACTGAATCGCGCTCCGACGAAAACGGTTCTAAAGACACCGTATGAGATATGGACTGGGAAGCGTCCTAGTATGTCATTCATTAAAATTTGGGGCTGTGAGGCATACGTACGACGTCAAATGCCTGACAAGCTGGAACCCAAATCAGATAAGTGTTATCTTGTGGTATATCCTAAGGAAACGAAAGGATATTACATTTACCTACCGTCTGAGGGCAAAGTGTTTGTCGCAAGGACGGGTGTCTTCTTGGAGAAAGAGTTCTTGTCAAGAAAGACGCAAAAGGTAGAACTTGAAGAAGTTCAAGAATCACAAGTAGTGAATGAACCAGAATTGGATTCTGAGCCAGGACTACAAGATGTTGTAGCTAGAGAACCTGCTCAAGAGACACAAGTCCTACGTAGATCTGGTAGACCAAGATTTGAGCTTGAGAGATATGGATTTCTCGTGTCTCAAATAGGTAATGTGTTGCTTATGGATCATGATGATAAACCAGCGACCTACCAAGAGGCTATGAATGGACCGGACTCTGACAAATGGCTTGAGGTCATGAAATCCGAAATGGACTCCATGTATACAAACCAAGTTTGAAACTTGGTGGAACCACCTGAAGGGGTACGACCCATAGGGTGCAAGTGGGTCTTCAAGAAGAAGACCGACATGGATGGGAATGTACAGACATTCAAAGGGCGACTGGTGGCTAAGGGTTTCAAGCAAATTCATGGTGTTGACTATGATGAGACCTTTTCCCCTGTTGCCATGGTAAAGTCCATTAGGATATTGCTTGCTATTACTGCGTATTATGACTACGAGATCTGGCAGATGAATGTCAAAACAGCTTTCCTAAATGGAAACCTCCTTGAGGAAGTGTACATGACACAACCCGATGGTTTTGTATCCCCAAATGAAGCCACTAAAATATGCAAGCTGAATAGGTCAATCTATGGATTGAAACAGGCCTCTAGAAGTTGGAATCTTCGTTTTGATGAGAAGATTAAAGAGTTTGGTTTTGTCAAGAATGAAGATGAACTGTGTGTTTACAAGCGAATCAGTGGGAGCATTGTTGTCTTCCTGATATTGTATGTAGATGACATACTGCTGATCGGGGATGACATACCTACCCTGAAAGTTGTTAAGAACAACCTAGGGAACTGCTTTTCTATGAAGGACTTGGGTGAAGCGACTTACATACTCGGTATTAAGATCTATAGAGATAGATCAAAGAAGTTGCTGGGTTTGACCCAGAGTACGTACATTGAGAAGGTGTTGAAGTGGTTCAACATGCTTGAGTCCAAGAAAAGATTTTTGCCCATGTCTCATGGTGTAAATCTCTCTAAGGACCAGTGTCCAAAATCTTGTGAAGATAAGGACCGCATGAAGCTGATTCCATATGCTTCGGCAATTGGGTCAATTATGTATGCAATGTTATGTACTCGACCCGATGTCTCTTTTGCTTTGAGCATGACTAGCAGGTATCAGTCTGATCCCGGTGAATGTCACTGGATAGCCGTAAAGAATATCCTGAAGTACTTGAGAAGGACTAAGGATGTATTCTTGGTGTATGGTGGAGAGGAAGAGCTCGTTGTAAGTGGTTACACGGATGCCAGCTTCCAAACTGATAGGGATGATTCGAAACCTCAGTCAGGGTTTGTGTTCTGCCTGAATGGAGGAGCTGTGAGCTGGAAGAGTTCCAAGCAAGAGACAGTTGCTGATTCTACAACTGAGGCCGAGTATATCGCTGCGGCAAATGCAGCGAAGGAGGCTGTATGGATTAGGAAATTCATCGGCGAGCTAGATGTAGTTCCTAGCATTGTTGGTCCCGTAGTTCTCTACTGTGATAACAATGGTGCAATTGCACAATCTAAGGAACCTAGATCCCATCAGCGCTCCAAGCACATACTTCGGCGGTTCCATCTTATTCGTGAGATTGTCGAACGAGGAGATGTGAACATTTACAGAGTGCCGACTGAGGAGAATATTGCAGATCCACTGACAAAGCCCCTCGCGCAGAGAAAGCATGATGGTCATACTAGATCAATGGGTATGCGATACCTGAGTGATCAACTCTAGTGGGAGTCTTGTGGGTTGCATGTAAAATATATATTCTGTTGGCTGTTTATTAATTATTCATATGATGAATTGTGTACCAATTATTTCTTTTTACAAATCATGGCAAGTTCTTTTATTATGATATACTGTTTCTATATGATAGAATAAAATTCGTGATAAATACCCTTAGAATGTTCGCTTCCATAGGACATCAAGTACGTGACTTGAATGTGAGAGTCTATGATTTCGAAGCTTCATTCTTAAAAGGTCCCTGGTCGAGGTATCATCGTAGAAGCTAAGGGTGATGATGATACATTAAGACTAGCATGTGTGTTGACTGATGACCGGTTCTACAGGTCATGATATTGTGATATCAAGTCATCACGTGGGTACTTGTTAGTGAACAAGTTGTACTGGACAGACCCAACCTGAGACTACTTTGTGGATTGTTACTTAAAAGTGTCACAAGTAGGTCTCATTTGACAATGGTGTTGTGGTCCTTTGACCTGAAGGCACAGCATTCATCGAGTGAGGAAGAGCGTGCTTTGATGTCATCTAAAGTCTTCCTTGAAGAAGGTTGATGATAAGGGTGGTCGTTGGGTACGTTACGAATCATTTGGGTGTTTGGATGTGAGCAGATATGGGATTTGTCCTCCTATATAACAGGAGTTGCATCCATGGGCCCCTTGATGGAATTGGACTGAGAAATGCATGGCCATGCTTGGTTGAGCCAATATGTGATATTGGGCTCACCATTCTCTGGAAGTCCGTTCTAGATCAAGAAACTTGGATTGAGCTATCATGAGGGTGACACGGTCCATGCCTCTAGTTCTTTCTGGATGTAATGGACAAAGGGACAAAGACAACGCTGGAACATTGGTCATAAAGGCTTATGAGTTATGAACTCTTATTGCTTGGGTAACAATGATGCATTGCTAGATGCCGCTCATTGTTTGTGAGGTTTTTGTTTGATACTTTCAAGATCAAGTGGGAGACTGTTGGAGTTACCATTATGATCTAGAAGTGGTCAAACATGTAGTCTCACTGCCAACGTGATATGAGCCTGCAGGGTCGCACATAAGAGCATGTGGAGAAGTTGGAAGATTGACTGTGTTGGTAAAGGTTACCAATCACCACATAGAATCGGGGAGGTAAAGCAAATGTTGCTGTCGGAATTCGTCGGAATTCGTCGGATATGATTCGTCGGATATGATTCGTCGGAATTCGTCGGATATGATTCGTCGGAATTCGTCGGATATGATTCGTCGGAATTCGTCGAATTGTTCCGTGGAAACTCGACGAATGCTGGTTCGTGAAATCCCGACGAATTGTTACAGAAACCCCAATTTTCTGCATGGACTGCGGATAGCGATTCTTCTAGGTCTGTTTATGCTTCGGGTATAAATAGAACTTGTTTTAAGGGTTCTACATTCTTACGCGAACAATAGGTTCGGCCGACGGAAGAGTTCCTCCCGAACCCTAGACGGAAGAGTTCCGCCGCCCCGTTCGCCTCCGCCGACCCCCATTCCGGCGATCGTCGCCGCGATTGCATTTCCTGGAACGAACCTAGCAGTTCGTGGAAGCGCAAGGTGCAGTCTCCTTCTCCCGGCTCGTGTGGATCTCTGTAGAGTCGCGGACATTATTCCGTGAAACTCTCTTTGCCGCCGACAAGACTCTTCTTCTTGGAGCACCTAGGTTGGATTCGATCCAACTCCACTAAGGTAATTTATGCCTAGTATTTTTGATTAGCTTCTTGATTCAATGTTCATGGCCCGATCCAAACTCTTTTGGGTTGTTCTCTTTATTTTCGCTGCGCCTACACATGATGTATGGTTGTAGAAAACCCAACAATCCCTCAGTCCATCATCCCAGGAGTAACGGATAAGTTGAAGCAGCAAACAAGTTAATCATGAATCTCTTAAAAAAGAAGATAGAAAATGTTGGGGTAATTGGGCTAACAACTCCCCTCTATACTCTGGGCTCTCCGGTCCACTCCTGCTTCCGGAATAGGGGAAACACCTTTTAAATTATCAGTTCTCACATGGAACCGAGGCATTCATTCTGGTGGAATTCAACGTGATGAGCCCAAGGGTTCTCTTGTCAAAGCAAGGAAGCGAAGACTGAATGAGGGAAAATGAAGATGACATGAGGTGCAATTTGGACCTCATCGAGGAAATGAGAGATCCTAGCGGTCGCTCAGCAAGAGGAGGTCAAAAAGGAGAATGACCAAGCACTTCGATAAGAACATCATGGTAAAACATTTCATCTTCAGAGACCTGATATTGAAAAAGGTGGACACTGCATGAAGAATTGTTGGAATATGCGTCCAACAAGAATGACCTCAGTTGGGAAGCTCAATCCCAACTGGGCAAGACATTTTATTGTTAAGGAAGCGCTGAAGAACTGAGGTTACTTGTTGCAGCCATGTGACGATGATGATATGCTGAACTCCTGGAGTGGAGACGACATGAAGAGATTCTTCTCTTAAACCCCGAAATATATCCTTTGTATTTAAAATTTCCTTTTATTTTTCTCATTACTCAAATACATGCAGTGTTCCCTACGACGATCACTTGTACCTCCCCCACTTTTCTTTTGATCGAGATCTCCAGACCCGATCTTGCGGAGGACATCAAGTGATTCCATTCATTCCTTAGGATCGTCGCCTGAATTTACATGAACCTCCTCGAATTGAGATTACTGGGCAGTAATACCTACCAAGACCACAACTCGGCTAGAATTGAATTGTGGTTGTGTAGTGGTAGCCTGATCCAATCTTCTTGCGAAGGTCTTTCAGTTTTCGGATCTCTCTGTCGATATCTGTCATGCCCTCCGATCGTTTGCTGTAAATCCATTATGATTGCTCTTGCTAGAATTGTTCGCGACTTGCTTAAGTGGTATGCTGATCAGGGTAATAAAACAACTCTATCGTGCATCAACAGAGATATTCTTAAGAAAATTAATCTTTGAAGATTAAACTATGGTTCATTCGAAGATAATGCTTTCTCGCAGACATGGTTATTCGCCGTCAATCATCAGCCATGAGAAATAAATGCAGGTGTTTTGAAATAGGAAAAAGAAGTATACACATAACAATGATAAAAAACAGTGGTAAATGATCTTTTTTTATCGCCAAAAAACTTTACATGTATCTATGTTGTAGGTACCCGCGGTTATAGAAAATATCATCCGCGAGACCTCAAAAAGGGAAAAAAAGAAAGGTAAAATGAACTAATCATCGCTATAGCCGGAGGAACTAGAGTCAAAAGAGCTGGAGTCGTTGTCGTTATCCGCTTGACTGCTCGCCAATGATTCCTCGGTCGGGATCTCAACATCAGGAAATAATGACGCTTAGGTCATTTATTTGAACTCGGGCTTCAACACATCAATTTTTTTTAGCTTATCAAGTGTCTCGTCTCCGACAATTTGTGAGACCCTGAGCATTTCCGCAACATACTTCGGGTTCTCCAAGTCATATGGATCCGCCGTCTTTTGTGGCTTGCGGATCAATTCCTGAATCAACACAATATTCACTGGTCAGAGAAGAAAACAAGGATCATAAAGTATTCGCGGAACCTCAGAAGGATGTATACCTTGTTCTGGTCTCGCAAAGCTTTTCTCTCCTTCTTCAACATTTGGATTTTATTAAGCAGATGCGAGATCTGCGCAACTATATGATGGTTCATGACCAGACTCTGCTTATTGAATCTCGTCGTCGCCCGCGGGAGCTTAGTTAAATCCATCTTCAGGAGCTCTCCCATTTCCTCCTTGTTGTACAACATATTAAGAAACTCAAAAAACATGCGGCGAGTTCGTGTATGACAGGAGCTGCGAGCTCACAGAGAACCTCTGGCTCTCCTCATCCCAGATGACCATCAGATCTCTAATTGAGTTAAGAATGTTCGCATCAACCTCTGGGTAAGGGTGCCCGGTCTCTGCCGAGGCACTCTCCTCCTCGGTCGCTAGGCCTCATTTTCTCTTCCCTCTGGAGGACTCGCCGACCTCCTGGACACCTCTCTGTTCCTACGAGAATACCTACGGCAGCGGACCCTGTGAGTCTCAACCTTCTCTTTATACACAAGTTCGTTCTTAGGGTCTAAATACCCTTCATGTTGGTGCGGCCTTTCAGCTGGAAGGCGAGTCGAGCTGCACAAAAGGAAAGATATTAGATCTCGCCAAAGGTTTTGCGAATACATCCCAAAGATCTCTGTCTTACCCTCAGAAGGATCGAAGTCTGCGACTTCGCCCATGCAAGCCATATAATAATCAACGTCCAGGGGGTTATGGGTGACAAAGTCGGTGATTTCCTTCTCCAGCCCTCCAGGGCCACTAAAGTGAACTTCCTCTGCTCTTGCAGAAGGTCTTATGACCAAGGGACCCAAGTCTCCTTCAAAAATCGCAAAGTGCTGCATCCATAAATGCACCTTTTTTGGATGGTACAATACTCAGACACGGGTTCCGCTGAAGAAGACCGTCCTGTCAACGCGTGACTTGGGGGAAAAGAGATTTCGAAATACCCTAAACTCCAGGACCCTTTTTGGAGTCGGAGGTAGATGGTGAACGAAGTCAGCACCACGAAGGAAACTGGGATGATTTGTGTTGGACCACACCGTAGTGGTCGAATATGGCTGCGAGTTCAGGCAATAGCGGAAGCCGCAGACCAAAGCTGAAATGGTCGAAGGGGATCACAACCACTTCCTTCGGGTGTTTGTTTATATGCTCTCCTAGATAGGGAAGTCTCGCCCTAATCCCCTATGGAGGAGTGTAAGTCCTGCGGAAACTGTCAACCTCGCTTGTCGTTCCCTGTGAAGGCTTGAAGGTATGCTTTAGGAATCACACAATGATCCCTGTAATCTTGGCAGAAGATTTCCCCCTGCGCAAGTTCCTCTGACCAACCATGATGAGTACTCGCATAAACTAGTCGCCCATCGAAATTGGAAGGAAAGATAAAATGAGAACATCGAAGGACCCCTTTTAGGGTATGCAGTCTCGCAGGTCGTGGCATCATGTTGCACGTAAACACTACAAAATCACTTAGAAGACAGAACAATCAGTCTAAAAAATTCGTATCAGGTGAATACAAAGACAACGTTCTGCGAATATGCTAGAATTCACTATAACGGCTAGAAAAGAAAAAAGAGACACGTGTGAATACCGCAATTTACATTAACAAAGTTGGAATTACGAAGTAGCGAGGAACTCGCACTACATCAGAAATACAAAATTTATGGAGGGTCGCGCGGGTAATATGTCATCCCGTCCTGCAGCTATGAGAGCACGAGGTCCTGATGGGCCGGTGGTGATTGAACTGGGTGTTAACATCATGAGTCCTCCCAGCGGCGTCCCTCTCGGACCGAGAACTCGCCGACGCTCCGCAAGGTCTGGGAGGTTGAACCTGAGACCGCTTCTCCATGACGAGCTTTAACCCGCTGCACAGGAGAGCAAGTTCCTCTGATTGCCTCCACTGCTCCTTTTCTAGCGCTTGTACTCGCCTCCACAGCCTATCATTCTCTCGTTGGAAGCTCTCATCCCTGGAACCTCTCGAAGGAGCATCCTCTAAAAGCAGTTCCGCAGCTGCATAATGAAACAGAAGTCAAATAAAGGTATTCACCAAGGGCATAAGGGCAAAGCGAAACATACCCTTACCTGAGGTATGCGCAGGCGCCTTAGGACCAGCGGGAACATCCTTTCGTGATCCTGACGACTTCCTATGGGTAGATGCCTTCTTCTGACGCCCAGCTTCTGTGGCTGTGAGTTTCTCCTTCTCGCTGGCCTCCTTCTCCAGATGACGACACTTCAGCTCGTCGCTCATCACAACCTCGCCTTCCTCCAGGAAGACACTGCCCCTCTTGGTTGGGGGCTTGTACTTAGAAGCCAGGGATTTCTCCTTGAACTCCAAGTGGACACGCGAGATCACGTCCATCTTGATCGCGTTCTCGCTTACCCGCCTCTCCTCCCTGAGTTGTTCTTTCCAGAGGAGCTCGTTCTGGATTAGATGTGATTTGCTTTTAGCTTGAAGCGAACTTCTCCCCTGTATGCGCCTGCATCTGTTTCGCAACAGATAAAGCGACAGCGTGATCCGTCTCCTCCATTTTCCCCGCGTCCTTAGTCGCCGCCTTTGAGGCCTTGCCGCCCAGCACAATTTCCCCTTCGGGAGTCTCCGCACCTCCGACATCCTTACATGTCTCCGCCTCCGTCTCCACTGCCTTAGCTACATGAACATCCTTTCTCTCCGCTTCTTCCTTCTCCTCAACATCCTTAATCGCCACCTCCTTGGTCTCCACCACCTTAGCAACATCAGCAACCTTTCTCGCTGTTGCTTCCTTCTCCTCAGCAACCTTCCTCACCGCCGCCTTGGCTTCTGCTTTCTTCTCTATATCTCTTTTCACTGCCTCCTCCGCCGCTTTCCCTTCTATACTGGCTTTTTTGCCAATGCTTTCTTCTCTGCAGCTTTCTTCTCCATTGCCTTTTTCCCCCCCGCAACCTGTTTCATCGCAGCCTTCTGCTCCACTGCAGTCTTTCTTGCTGTTGTCTCCTTCTCCAATCACCGACTTCTTCGCGTCCTCCTCATCCTTCCACTTTTCCTCTTTGCTCTCCGCTTCCTTCTCAGCAGTAGCGATGCGAGCCCTTGTAGCCTCCCCCACCACCAACTTCTTTGCAGCGACGACCTCGGATTCTCGAGCCTTCTTCTTCTTGAGTTCCGCGAGGTCAGCCATGGCCTGCGCCTCCTCCAATGCAGTCTTTTCTTTGGTGAGGCGAGCAACAACCATCACCGCCTCCACCCGCTTCCGCACTTCCTCCTCTAACTGCTTCCACACTTCCTCCTCTATTGGCTCGAGGGACTCGCTTGAAATAAGTGGCGACTTCACATCGTGGCTCTTCTTTTTGCCAGAGCTCTCTCGTTGTGTGACTACCTCCATTCAGACCAGCTTGTCCAACGAGATCACACCCTTCAATTCTTCGTCAATTCCCACCAACCTCAACGCTTCCTCTAATTCAGGAATCGTTGCCGCCTTGGAGATCCCTCCTCCATTGTCCTCGTCGAATATGTCAGAGAAGCTGCTTGTGAAGGAGTAAGGAAAATCAACTGTTCAAAAAATGTGTCATCCGAAATACTAGAAGAAGTCGCGAGTAACCTGGCGTTCTCGCAGAAGAAAGGTGTTCTCACCCCAGAGACAGATCCCATAATATCAATCACGGGGGAAGCCTCAGCAACAGAGTTACTCGCATGACCCGAATCCCTGACCATCAGTGAGATCAACCTCTTCCCCTTCTTCGTCTTACAAGAATGGAGGTCTGCCAAAGTAGACAATTTTCTGCCCACCATCTCTTTGAGGAGTACTCGCACTGCAATATCAGGAAATCGCGTCGTCGTCAACAAACAATTCTCCATCAAAAAGCCAGGCTATATTTATAGGTGCAGTCAACATTTATGGCAGACTAGGTCTCACTGCCGTTATTTTTTCGAAATCTTTTATCCAAGATTTGAAAAAAATGTGGAGATCTTGTCTGCCCAAATTCCACCATACTTGCCGACGATAGTATGGATGAAGCAGCTCTCTCCATACAAGAGCAATGGTCTCGCCGATGATGCAGCGGCGTCTCCTAATAGAGATCTACACGGACTACACTCCAACTCGCCTCGATCACACGATGAACTACCGCACATACACAAGCATTCTATCGCTCACATACGTTGCCATTCGCATCACAATATCAAACAAAAAAGAAGAACGATCGACTCTAAAACAGCGGTCAAAAGAGAGTCGACATAGTTCCCAAATTAACACAAAGATTGCTACTCTTTTAGAGAACAAAACCAAGGCTATAGGCCAAGATCCGTTCAAGCAAACGAGACCCACACGGTCCGGAAACGAAGAACGCGGGAAAGCGATCTCAAGTTCAGAAAATACCAACGATCGTTATTCAAAATCGCGGAGAACACGATGGTTCTTCCTCCACAAACTAAAGAAAAGAAGCTCTTGAAGGTTTTAGAGATTACCCAACCCAGAAAATGAAAACACTCTTGATAACTGTGGGAGAATCACTCTCTCCACGTTTTCCACCGGCGTCGCACCGTATGGATCCTTCGGAGTCACACCGAGGGGCTGCCTTCCTTCCTCCTTGGAGTCGCACCAAGAAACCACGCCGGAACACCCAAGAAGGCGGGGGGGGGGGGGGGGGGGGGGGGGGGCGAAAATGGAGAAGAGAGGGGAGACAAGGGGGGGCGGCGGCTTGGAGCAAGGCTTGGCCGAAATTCCTCCTTAGGGGGGGAGCTTTTAGGGTTCAATCTATCCTATTCATTTCTCATAAAAGGCTCCTTTAAATAGGAGTTTACAAACACCATCCAACCATCCAAAATTGAGATGAAATCTCATCAACCCGGATGGTTAAATGCACACCACATAAAATGTCTATTAGCACACCCAAAATAAGAAACATGCCGGAATTAAAATATTACAATTTTAAAAGGACGGAAATAAATATGAAACTAAAGCAAGATAATAAAAAGGCTTTAAGCATCCTTTGCGCGACGCGGGCGGAGGTTATAATGTTGACTTCCGGGGCGCCGAAAGTCCTTGTGTTGTAACATCTCCAAGTCATCCACATGTGGGGGAAGTGGTGCGGCATCAATCCTCCCCCCCTCAACTTCACGTATCACCGATGCGTGGTCCAAGAGGAAACGGTGGAGAAGAGCGGCATCTAGTCTTTGAAGCTCGGACTCAAGCACCCAAGAGTCATCGGAAGGTGGACGATCCCGCCATCGAATGAGGAAGCGGCGAGTATCACCATCAGTAGTAGTAACGGGCTCCATGTCCAATATCCTGTCAGGGATAGAAAAGGTTTTGGGAAACCTTGGAAACATGTCAGCATTAGGAATAAGATGTGACTCACCATCCGGCGGTATACCTGTGGAAAGCATGGAAGAGAGATCATCCGACCTACCACTCCCCAACCCATGAGAATCATTTGTGGAAGGAGAAGACGACATAGAAGACAACTCTTGTGGAGGCGGAACAAACATCGTCAAATCCGAAACGTTGAAAATGGGTGAGACACCCCAATCAGAAGGCAAATCCAAAACAAAAGCATTCTCTCCTATTTTCTTCAAAATCCGGAACGGGCCGGCTCGCCTCGGTGCTAATTTCTTAACGGTGCCAGATGGCATTCGTTCGGGAACTAAGCGGACTAAAACTTGGTCGCCGACTTTAAAGTTTGATGCTCTCCTATTTTGGTTTGCATGTGTTTGATAGGCGTCATATTGAGAGGACAAGGTCGCCCGAATATGTGCATGTAGATCATGAATGTGTTGGGCAAAAGATTGTGCGAATTGACTGGCCTTATACGACGGTGGTAGTGGGACCAAGTCAAGGGGCACTGGAGCATTGTACCCGTGAACAACCTCGTTGGGAGACATACCCGTGGATCGGTTCTTGGAATTATTATAAGCCAATTGAGCGCGGGGAAGAAGTAAGTCCCATGTGCCTTTATGGTCACCCACAAGGCACCTTAGAAGATTTCCCAAGCTTCTATTGACCACCTCTGTTTGCCCATCCGTTTGTGGGTGGTAGGCGGCAGAGAATAGCAATTTAGTGCCCATTAGAATCCACAACGTCTTCCAAAAATAACTTGTAAATTTCACGTCCCTATCCGACACAATAGTGTTAGGCACCCCACGATGGCTAACGACATTTTGAAAATACAGCTTGGCAATATGAGATGCATCGTTGGTCTTGCTACAAGGGATAAAATATGCCATCTTGGAGAACCTATCTACAACAACGAATATAGAGTCGTGTCGGTGAAACGTGGGGGGAAGGCCTAGAACGAAATCCATGCTCACGTCTTCCCAAGGTTTGGATGGAATAGGTAAAGGTGTATACAAGCCAACATTGGTCTTCGAGCCTTTGGAGACTTGACACGTTCGGCAACTGCTCACTACACGTCCGACCATGACCTTAAGTTTTGGCCAATAAAACTTCTCCTCTACGAGCACAATAGTCTTGTCACGCCCGAAGTGGCCACTCAAACCACCGCTATGCAACTCCCAAATGATGTGTAGTCGTAGGGAAGATTGTGGGATGCATAGCTTCCCGTGCCGAAAGAGATAACCGTCCCTAATAGTGAAGGCCGAAATAGTGGTGGGGGAGTTGTCCTGTGCGGATAGGTACAACTCCTGGAAATTCGGGCACGTGGCGTACTCATCTTTAATGCGCTCGAACCCAATGACATGCACCTTCATGGTAGAAAGTAAAAGGGTGAGGCGGCTAAGCGCATCGGCGACTCGATTCTCCGAACCCTTAAGGTGCTTAATATTAAACGTGTATTCTTGAAGGAACGCAACCCACTTCGCGTGCCGTGGGCTGATCTTATGACTACCGTTTATGAATCTCAACGCATCATGGTCAGAAATGAGCACAAATTCCTTGGACAGAAGATAGTGCCTCCAATGATACAAACATCTCACAATCGCACTAAAATAACTAAGCTTTGCGCCCGCCAACTTCTCACTAAAATAACTAATAGGGTGGCCCTCTTGACTTAGGACTCCTCCTATCCCTACCCCAGATGCATCACAAGTAACCTCAAAGACCTTGGTGAAGTCAGGGAGACGTAACACCGGTGCTTCGGTCATGAGTTGCTTGATCCGCAGGAAGGCAAAAGTAACCACGCAAACTCTCCCTTTTTCATACAATCAGTAATTGGTGTCATGATGCTACTAAAGTCTCGTATAAAACGACGATAAAATGTAGCTAACCCATGGAAACTACGCACCTCTCGAATACTAGTCGGCTCTGGCCAATCCTTAATCACCTGGACCTTCCCGGGGTCTACTCGTATACCTTCGGTCCCAACAATATAACCTAAGAATTCTACCTCAGAGACTTGAAAAGTGCACTTCTTAAGGTTCAGATAAAGAGTTTCCTTCCGAAGGGTGGAAAGAACTATACGCAGATGTGAGACGTGATCGGCGGGGGTGGTACTATAGATAAGGATGTCGTCAAAGTAGACAACCACGAACTTCCCCATATAAGGCTGGAAGACATGAGTCATCGTCCTGGAGAACGTGCTTGGGGCGTTGGATAACCCAAAAGGCATCACAAGCCACTCATACAGTCCATCCTTGGACTTAAACGCTGTCTTCCACTCGTCTCCCTCACGGATCCTGATCTGGTGGTAACCACTCCTAATAGAGATCTACACGGACTACACTCCAACTCGCCTCGATCACACGATGAACTACCGCACATACACAAGCATTCTATCGCTCACATACGTTGCCATTCGCATCACAATATCAAA
Organism: Dactylorhiza incarnata; assembly: GCA_033032865.1. Classification (NCBI taxonomy): domain Eukaryota; kingdom Viridiplantae; phylum Streptophyta; class Magnoliopsida; order Asparagales; family Orchidaceae; genus Dactylorhiza; species Dactylorhiza incarnata. The sequence continues at coordinate 10,911,483 of JAWHQI010000010.1, read as the reverse complement.
CTAAAAAGAAGAACGATCGACTCTAAAACAGCGGTCAAAAGAGAGTCGACATAGTTCCCAAATCAACACAAAGATTGCTACTCTTTTAGAGAACAAAACCAAGGCTATAGGCCAAGATCCGTTCAAGCAAACGAGACCCACACGGTCCGGAAACGAAGAACGCGGGAAAGCGATCTCAAGTTCAGAAAATACCAACGATCGATATTCAAAATCGCGGAGAACACGATGGTTCTTCCTCCACAAACTAAAGAAAAGAAGCTCTTGAAGGTTTTAGAGATTACCCAACCCAGAAAATGAAAACACTCTTGATAACTGTGGGAGAATCACTCTCTCCACGTTTTCCACCGGCGTCGCACCGTATGGATCCTTCGGAGTCACACCGAGGGGCTGCCTTCCTTCCTCCTTGGAGTCGCACCAAGAAACCACGCCGGAACACCCAAGAAGGGGGGGGGGGGGGGGGCGAAAATGGAGAAGAGAGGGGAGACAAGGGGGGGCGGCGGCTTGGAGCAAGGCTTGGCCGAAATTCCTCCTTAGGGGGGGAGCTTTTAGGGTTCAATCTATCCTATTCATTTCTCATAAAAGGCTCCTTTAAATAGGAGTTTACAAACACCATCCAACCATCCAAAATTGAGATGAAATCTCATCAACCCGGATGGTTAAATGCACACCACATAAAATGTCTATTAGCACACCCAAAATAAGAAACATGCCGGAATTAAAATATTACAATTTTAAAAGGACGGAAATAAATATGAAACTAAAGCAAGATAATAAAAAGGCTTTAAGCATCCTTTGCGCGACGCGGGCGGAGGTTATAATGTTGACTTCCGGGGCGCCGAAAGTCCTTGTGTTGTAACATCTCCAAGTCATCCACATGTGGGGGAAGTGGTGCGGCATCAGCCGAAGTAGACAAGATTTTGCGGATGTACTCGCCAACCAGTAGGTGTACTCGCCGACCAACTGATTGGTACTCGCCGGCCACTTCCGAGTACTCACCGCAACTTTTTCTTTTCGTACTTTGGAATTTTCTTCACACCTTGTAAGCGGGCAGCCCGTATTTTCAGAGGTTGCCCGCGGGCAGAGCCCCCCATCCTATAAATAGGCCATGAAGAGTAGCTTTAAGGGGATCTGAAATTCAAGCTAACAAGCCCCCTACTCGCACGCTCAAGAACAGAACCTACGAGTAACTTTGGAGAACTTAATTGTAACTAGTAATCCGGTTGTAATCGACTTCAATTAGTCAATACTATCATGCACATCTATGGTTAGCCGCTCGCGACACCCAATTCTTCTATCGCTTAGATCTTGACCGCCCTTGGTACTCACGACATTACCCTCACGTCTTGCCCTGGTATTCACAGACAGTACTCACCCACTCACAGTTTCCCCATTCCCTGTGCTTTCATGTTGAATGTGGAGTTGGGACGGTTTTCGACCCAACAGTAGAAATGAAGAATCTCATCTTCTTGAGGTAGGACAGTTTCTCATGTTCCAAATGAATGTCCTTACCATGTATTGGTATTTGCAGTTGGCACCGCCTGCTACCTCGTCAGTGGTCTTCCTTCCTCTATGCTTGACTTTGGCTCTCCCTTTTCCATTTCTTTTTACCTTATTTTATCCCTTTCCTGTTACTCGGTTCTTTGGCCGCACATGTTGTGTTCATCACTTGGTCCCGTTTGTGGACAATTTTGCACCACATGCGATCGAGTGTATCTTTCTTGGGTATTCTAAGACACAAACTGGTTATGTTTGTTATTCCCCAGTATGCTAGAAGATTATGACCTCTCTTGATGTTACCTTGAGATCATTTATCTTTCCCCACTTCCTCACAACTGCCACTAATATGCTTCATCATAGACCTTCTATTGTTGATCCTCCCATTCCTCGAGCTCCACCATTTCTCCCCATCTCTACCAGTTTCTTCGGCTCCATCGGTTCATCCATCTCCGCCTAGTCCTCATCTACCTTGGCTTCCTTTTAAATGCTTTATTCACTAAAGATTTTGTCATCCTGAGTTGTCGCTTACTAGTGATACTCTTGTGCCAAAAGATCTTCCCATTGCACTTCACAAAGGTAAATGCTCGTTTACTAAAAAAAATTCTTCATTGATTGACTCATCTTCACATATTCCTTTCTTGAGGCACTACAACATCCAAGGTGACAATGTGTGATGGATGCAAGGTTGTAGATGTCGGCTGTCGGGGACACGTCGGTATGAGTTTTGTATGTTGGTTATAATTTATCGGGCATATATTGATGATATTTCATATATCGAAATTCAATATTTAATTATTTTTTTACATAATTATATATAAATGTAATTTTTTTAATTTATTTATATTGATATGTTAACAATTTAATGTTTATTGAACTTCTACTTCTACAAACTAGTATGAACAATTTATATTACAGAGATAAGACAGTACAATGCCATAAGTAGAGAAGTAAACATATACAAATTCTAAAAAACAACAATTTGCAATTATATTGGTGTTTTTGAATAAATTTTTTTTCTAGCAATTCAAATGTTAAAAAATAAATCTCCTTAAATTTACACATTTCTTCATCTGTCTTTTAATCATCGGTAGTTGTGAATGTCGACGACACATAATCCTCATCCGACGAACTTGATGACTCAAGATCTTCTGCCTCGTCCCTCTCTATCACTTTTCTCTTTCCTTTGCCCTTTTTAGTGATGGTTATTGCTTTGCTCTTGATAATTTTAGAAGAGCTCCTCGTATCTAGATCGATGTCAATAATATTTTGAAGTTGTGCCCATGCCCACCCATTTTCAGGAAAGACTTTATCACCGTGATTATCATTATCATCACCATCATTAATGGCACCCGTCATCCACTCTTGTACCTTCCCTGGATTAAGACTTTCGGCTGCCAAAGGATCTCGAGATGCGTCAAAATGTTTTGGCTTCAACAAAACATTAAATTTCACAAAAACCAAATCCGTCCATACATGCATTTATAAATTTTAAATGTATTTATAAATTTTAAAAAATATAAATAATTCATACATGCATACACTTACAATTAAATATTTGTATTAGAGTAGTCATCTAACAATCTCAAATGTGCTTCAGTTCCTCTCACAGTCAGAGGAAGTAGTAAGGCTTAACATTGTCATTGCCATAGCTTTAAGTTGGAGAGCTTCAGCCATGTCATAGCTTTAAGATGGAGAGCATATCATAGCTTTAAGATGGAGAGTTTCAGCCTGTAGAGTAGTCATGAAATATGTTTAGTTTTGTGTCTTGAAGGTTATAGTCGCACCCGTAGGTTGCTTCGCGGGGTAATCGCAGGGTCACATTTGGTCAATGTCGATTTTTCCTCTCTTGCGGGACTTCGGTGGCATTTACTGACCTGTTCAATTGCCACCAATTCTGGTTATACAACAGTAATTCCTAGTCTCATATTTCATTCAGGACAGATGTTAAACTTATTTTATTATCATTTTCATTTTTTAATTTATTGTGCTTCACCAATGCTCTGGATGCTGAATGAAGGAAGCATGGTTATGTGCACATAAATCAAAATGGATTCTTGGGTCTGCCCTCTCTGATGTCTTTGGCTTTGATTTGAGGGCATGATTCCGCAGCAAACGCGATGGTATAGGGGGCCACTATTTCAGTGGTACTCTGTGAGCAGCCACTTTGTGCATTTATTGTCAAAGGTTAGGTCTTTCTCCTCTGAGAGAAGCCACTTTGTGCATAGTGCCAAAGGTTAGGTCTGTTTCCAATCTTCCCCCGCCCATACCCCCAATGATTGGGGACTATATGGGTTATGTTGTTGTTGTTGCTGTTGTTGTTGTTTCATTTTTTAATTTATTATATTTCGGCCTGACTAGTCTTAACTGAAAATCAATTGTAATTTCAACCTGTTGATGCAGTGCCAGGTTCGGTAAAGTGGCGTGCTAGGAATGTCTTGCTTGGATCTGCACTTGGAGCAGGAATTTGTTTTCCTGTTGGTAATTACTGAATGGATATTTTATTCTCTCCTTTTTGGTTCACAGCACGTATATTTATTTATATGCGAAAAATAGATGCAATGAAAATACAATTAAATATAACGAGAAATTGTGAAATGCAAGTAAATGAGGCCCTTTAAGTTAACCTGCCATGAGAAGGTACTGTGTTTCTATTCAAGTCTGTTAATGCCATGTTAAGTGAATAATCTAAACATCCATATAAATTTAGTTTGAATCAGTCATTGATGCAACACCACAATTTCCATTAAACACAGTTATGATTCTGCTAATTGTAGTTATATGATCCTACTGGATAAAAGCTGAGTTGATGTTGTTAGAGAGTAGGCTCATTTCATAATTAATTGGGGATGCACCTAGGTTCATCCTTACCTAGGTTCCCTTGTACAATTCCTACCTCTATATTATGGGCCCGTTTGGCACGGCATTTTTGGTCCGGTCAGTTTGGACAAACACTCCACCGTTATACAATGTGTGAGATGACATTGGTTATGACCACAACCAAGAAAAAAACATTTTGAACATAAAAGTTGACGGAGTTCCTTAGGTGATGTCGGACATTCACAAACGACGGTTCATAAGCACCGATATAATGACCGCTGCCGTCGTGCCAAACCGACCCTTAGGCTTCGTTTGGCAGGGCGGTGACATTTGTGTACCCCGGTGGTTATGAACCGTTGTTCGTGAATCCCGACCTCAGCTAAGGAACTTCATTCACTTTTATGTTCAAAACTTATTTTCTTTTCATGGTGGCGGTCACAACAGTTGTCATGCCAAACATACATTCTATGAAGACTTGTGTTATACATGATATAGAATTTCACTCTACTCAATTTCTTTGCCATGTGCATCTACATGCTACTTTTTCATTTACTTCTACTGCCATGTTAACTAATTATAATGAAGGAATAATTGCAAAAATTTCCCCTAAAAGTTAGCATAATTACAGGTTACACCCCTCTTATTTTGAAATTACAAAAACCTTCCTGAATTTTACATTTCATAACATCAATGCACAAAAATACTCCTTCGGAGTAAATTTTCAGGGGGGGCTCTTTTTGTGCATGGATATTATGAAATGTACTCTTACAGAGGTGATTTTTGTAATTTCAAAAGAGTGGAGGTTTTTGTAATTTCAAAAGAGGGGTATAACCTATAATTTAGCAAACTTAGAGGGGAGGTCCCGGTGAATATCCCTTAATAGTGAAACCACATTTCCAATTTTTGAAGGCATTTATTGCGTGATTCTTGTAGCTTCCCATGTGCACCATAACTGTTTTAATTTTTGACCTACTGTTTTCAGGTTGGCTACATATGAAGCTTATTGAGAAGGCAAATAAACAGATACTTCCGTCTAATATGACACAGGCAACGAACACAAGTGCTGTTAGTGCTGCAATAGAGAGACTTGAAGGTAGTCTAAAGAAATGAAGTATAATCTTCGAACTGCTTCATCATATGGTTTGCCAGGCTTTGGAGGCAAGCAGAGGTTGTTGCTACTGGCGATGGTGGCAAAATAACAAATCGAGCCTCTCAATCTTTTGGTTGACGAGGGAAATGAAAATTTGTTCCTCCATTGTCGTATACTACCTCAATGCCATAGGGTGATTTGGTAATACTTCCTTATAATTTCATATTTAAATCAGATATATCATAACTGAACTGTAGTATATATATTATTTATTACCTATGTTATATAATAATGGAAGTAATTTTAAAGTAATGGTATAATTAGTAACATCAAAATACCAATATAATTGCATACATCACATTTTTTGTGGTGTGGGACTAAAATTCAGAGTTCATCCTTTGTAGAAAGCTTAATGGGAGATTTAACTTTTTTACATTTTATCAATTATGTATATTATATTATAATCTTATTTTAATTTTTGATTGTAGCTATTAATTGGTTATTTGAAATTTTTTGGTGGTCGCTATTAATTGGGTATTTGGGTTGTGTATATAAATAGTAATTGTTTATATTAATGAGTAAATACTATTTATTGTTGTAAGTGATTCACACTGCAGTTTGGTACAGGGAACCCCGTTCTCGGGTGATAACACCTCCGTCGCTCGTAGTTTCCCCGTGTAATGTGAGGAACAATGTTCACACCTCTAGTCACTACACGTGTAAACAGCGAGTGGCGGGTGTGCTGTCGCGCGAGGCTCGTTTCCCGTGCTAAATTGCCCGTTTAAAATAAAGAAAGATCGCTCGTATTAAATAAAGTAAAATAAGAAAAATAAACTATGAGTAGGAAAAATAGCTATTAAAATAGGGTAGTGTTATTAGCACTGCTGTTTTGGCTATTAACACTTTTGGCAATTCACAAGCATGTTTTTAAGAAATTGGATATTCGCAAGTACGAAAACTATCCGCACTCCAAAATTGAAAAAGAACATACATTGGCTATGAACTAACACATCAAAACACTAACAAATGCAAGTATCACATATCCATCTTGGATTTTACTGTGTTTTGCAATGGGGACCACCCGTTCAGACCCAAAAATAACCCACCGCCGGCCTGTTCTGAAATTCAGTAAATTGAATTTTTGCCTGCGGTTCTTCCTTCCCTACTGGTTTCCTCTAAAATTTATGTTCTTAGTGGTGAAGCAAAACTTGCACATATATGAGGGAGTTCGACAAATCAAGCAAAAATTGATACATTGGATCCTCATCTAAAAGCCAGATGAATTCAGGAGTTGAATCCAAGGCTTTTTTTTTTCAATTCCATAGAAGAGAAATGGTCCGATTTCACCTCATCCAAAAATCATTCAAAAGCTAATACATCAATTAAACCTGTAGTGCTTTTATTCCAGAAAAAAACGAATGGAAGGAAGTCCCTGTCGCCTGCTTCACTAAGAGTGCAGGGTGAACCACTCGAAATATGGGCTTTGATGATATGAATTGTGGCCGGCTTTTTCTGTAGGACTGTCGTGCTTCTCCTTCCTAAGGTCGGAAAACAGAGAACAAGATTCCATCCACATAAAACCAGGCAGGGTCCAACTGGCGAACCAAGCGGAGAAACAGAACTGGCCAAGAAATCGCGAGAGTGGAGAAAGGGAGATGCATGCGTGAGTAGGCTGAGGTGTGAGCGCGGTTAGGATTTTTAGAAAGTCCTAAAATTAATATTTAAAAATATGAGTGCTAATAGCGAAAGCCGAGTGCTAATATCACTCCCCTTAAAATATAAAAATATTAATAATTAAATACTATTATTGTAAGTGATTCACACAGCCGTGTCACAAGTGGAACTCCCATGCCCTACGACACAATATTCACTGGTTCTCGTGCGTAATGTAACAAGGATGTTTACACCTCACGTCGCAACATGTGGGGTGTGTGAATGCTGGGGGTGTTGTTGCCGGGGGCTCGTGGGTTTCCCGTGCTAGATTACTTGTTGCTTATGATAAAGTAAAGAAAGATTGCTCATTTTAAATAAACTAAAATAAGTAAACTATTAATAGGGAAAAAAACTTCAAAATATAAAAATAAAGTAATATATATGTTGGATCGATAGGCGCCCTTAGAGGGGGGGGGGGGTGAATAAAGGAATACAAATTCTTTTTATATGTTTAAGCAATTTGCTAAATTGTTTTAAAATAAAAGAGAGCGAAATAACAATTTAGCCAAAAGTAGAGAATATTGTAAATTGCAATATTAGAATTTTATGCCAAATGAAAGAAATCAAGTAAACACAAATAAAGACATGATTGTATTATATTAAATAGTGTTTACACAATTTTGATTTCAATATCGCTAGAAATCGGAGGCGTACAAATGCAAATAATTTTTCCTTTTCTATACCGACTCGTATCCCCACGAACCGGTGGCTTTAGCCTATCCTCCCCGGATATGACCTCAAGCCGCTCTAGCCAATTCTTGCCCGGATATGGCCTCGAGCACCCCTAGATCTAATCACCTAGACCAAGTCGCCAACACACGCGGCGAATTCCCCCTAAGCCACGCAAGGACCTAGTCGCCAACACAAGACGAATTAACTACACAAATTCACAAAGATAATGAAATAACTCAAATAAAAACTCCCTCTATGAGATTTTCTGAAGTTGTGGATGAAGGATCGCTGAAGCATAAGCGTGGTTGAAGCGATCGTTCTTCGGATGCAGCGTGATGACGTCCTCCTTCAGAAATCTTCTTTAGCTTTGAGTGAGAGATCAACTTTCGGCAGAGTAACAACTCTTGAAATTTGGCACTGGTATTCTCTCTGGGATATATGTGCAAAACGTGAGAGAAAGCCATAATTTATAGAACTTGGAGATAGCGCCTGCGGTAGCTCCTAGCGCCTACGGTAGCGGACGGTTAGAGTTCGTGGAGGCGTGCCATTGTGTCACGATCTGGAGCTTGCGTCTGACAGTAGATCCTAGCGCCCGCGGTAGCGTTAACGCGTGCGGTATCACTAGCGCTGGCGGTAGTGCTCCAGTTCAGAGATTTTGGTTCCAAGCTGCTTTCTACTTGTGGAGTATTGCACCTATAGTTCCTGCACACTATAAACACACGACAAGCAAGATCAAATACACTATGAGATTTGCTATTCTCAAACAAAGGGACGTGACACACATGTCCAACAATCTCCCCCTTTGATAATAACAAATCCTCTTAGCAAGAAATCAACAACGACATTTATAGTATATGATAAGCGAGATAAAAGTGCATACTATAGTATATGATAAACTTGAGAATAATAGTGCATACTCCCCTATCTAAATGCTCCCATACATACATAAATGCAAATTAAGTTTTACTCCCCCTAAATGATTACAAGGATTATTCTCCCCTTAATTCTCTAGATTTCTCCTCTAGATTTCTTCAATTAATCACCCCCTTTTGGTATTATCAAAAGAAGGTGGGGTGAGCGAAGTAAGGAGTCATTCTTTCTAAATGATAAATCATGATCGTGCTTTTGTAATATAGGTAATGATGAAGAGATTAAGCATAATATAGAAGAGATTTCAAATAAGTAAATAAGAGTTTTAAGCAAGCGGAAGATTATAAGAAACATCTTTTGGTAAGCATGAAAATCATAAGTATAAATACGAGTTAAAGTTCAAAATGTAAAGATGTTTAACCTATTTGAAATCTCATAGATTTACATAAAGGTACCAAGCATGAAATGAACATATCAAAAAGAGAATATACTACAATGTTACTTAATTTCAAGTTTAAGAGATACCAAACACTGTAGAGATCATGCTAGGTTATTTAGTGCATTTCTTATATAAAAAGTAGTATAGATAAAACATTAGAATCCAATACTCATGAGAAGAAGTGTTATGAAAGATAATGATGGCACATAAGTGTATTTTGAGCAATGTTAACAAGTGATTTAAATCACAAAATACAAGACATATGTAGAGTAAAGTGCACAATAAAACACAAGTATATTAACTTTCATACACTTTAATGCATATATTTTTGAAAAGGTGGTGTAATTACCAAGGTTTGTACAAGACACTTTACTATTCTTTCCAAGGTGCTCAACCTCACAATGCTTATGAAGACTTATCAGGAGGTTCAAGTAGTGCTTGGTGGAGTTATATTTGTCTATTTTTATTTTTGTTCACTTTTGTGAGACAACATTCTCCGAATACACTTGTTTTGCAAACCCAACACAATTTTTAAACTCAATCACTTTTCTTAATTTCTTAAGTGTAATTCAAATGTAGTGTAAGTAATAAACTTATGCAAGTTTTAATTCATTGGGCAATTACAATACATAAACACACATTTTTAGATTTTAAACATACATGTAGATTATAAAAATAAGTGAGTAAAAAGTATCATTATCAATCACAAAATATTTACTCATACTTAAAGGCATGCTAAGCTTGGTTCTACACATATTTTTCAATACAAGTGATGCACTTAATTAGATATATCAAAGCATGATAAACAAAATAATGTTCATAGTAATTTGAAGGAATAAATTTCAACATTGTCAATAATTCTAAATAATAGAATTCATACATGCTTGATATTAACAATAAAGATAATACAGTTTTTTAGTTGTTTTGAAATTTTTAATGAAAGAAAAATAGAAAACCAAAAAAAATATTTTTGTATTTTTGAATTTTGAAAATTTGTAGTGGATTTTCCATAATATTAATAAAAAAAATAACAAATGTCAAAAATACAAAACTAAGTAGTACATATAAACTAACATAATTTTAATGATTTTTAGAAATTTTAAAAAACAGGAAAATCGAACACCCATGCTTGCGCAGCAAACAGTGAGAGAAATCTTGAGAATTTTAAAATTCTATTTTTTAATATTTATTAAGAGTCTTGAGAGTAATCTTATGCAGAAATTTTGTAATTTTTGGAGATGTTTTGATTGCTCAAATTGCATAAAACTTTAGCTTTTTTCATATAACTCATCTAAGATGTCTAAGACTCCTAATTTCAACCTTAACATTTGAAACCTTGTATCGAGAAGAGGTTTAGTGAAAATATCAGCAAGTTGAGAGTCTGTGTCAATAAAACTTATTCTAACATTTTCCTTTTTAATATGATCTCTTATGAAATGATGACGTGCATCTATATGTTTGGATCTAGAATGGTGTACCAGATTATTTGTAAGATCAATGACACTTTTGTTGTTACATTTTAATTCAATATTTTTAGATGAAAACCAATGTCCTCTAGAGTTTGGCTCATCCATAGTGCTTGTGCACAACAACTCCCTAGTGCAATGTATTCGACTTCCGTGGTGGAGAGTGCAACCGAATTTGGTTTCCTACCAGAGCATGCAACTAATGAAGGTCCTAGAAAATGGCAAGTACCGCTAGTGCTTTTTCTATCAAGTGAGCATCCGACGTAGTCCGAATCGGAATAGCCGTGAAGTGTAAATGAATTATTGTGCGGGTACCATAATCCTAATATAGATGACCCAATTAGATATCTAAAAATCCGTTTTACCATTTTTAAATGAGATTCTTTTGAATTGGCTTGAAATCGAGCACATAAGCAAACAACAAACATAATGTCGGGTCTAGTTGCACTTTAGATAAAGTAGAGATCCTATCATTCCTCTATATAAAGTTTGATCAATTGAAATTCCCGATTGATCATCTTTTCCTAATTTTAGTGATGCACTCATTGGTGTAGAAGCATGTTTAAGGTTTTCAAATCCAAAGCGTTTAAGCATATCATGGACATATTTAGTTTGACATATAAAAATGCAATCATTTCTTTGTGATGTTTGAAAACCAAGAAAATAAGAAAGTTCTCCTACTAGACTCATTTCAAATTCATTTTACATCACTAAAATAACTTCATTACACAACTCTTCATCAGTAGATCCAAAGATTATATCATCAACATATATTTGCAAAATAATCAAATCATCATTATTGTGCTTAATGAAGAGAGTAGTATCGACACTTCCCATAATATAACCATGTTTTAATAAAAATGATGTAAGTCTTTCATTCCATGCACAAGGTGCTTGTTTTAAACCATAAAACGCTTTTTCTTGTTTATAAACATGATTGAGAAATTTTTCACTAATAAAACCGGGGGTTGTTCAACATAAACTTCTTCTTTTACAAACCCGTTTAGAAGAGCACTTTTTACATCCATTTGAAATAGTTTTATTCTTTTAAAGCATGCAAATGCTAGAAAAATTCGTATAGATTCCAATCTAGCAACGGGTGCAAAAGTTTCATCAAATTATATCCCCTTGATTTGAGAATATCCTTGTGCTACTAAGCGTGCTTTATTTCTAGTGATTCTAGACTCACTATCTAATTTATTTTTAAAAATCCATTTTACACCTACAATAGGGTGATTAGATGGTCTTTCTACTAATTTCCAAACATTATTTCGCTCAAATTGTTCTAACTCTTCATTCATAGCCAAAAAGCAAAAATCATCATTTAAAGCGGTTGAAACTGCTTTTGGTTCAATTTCGGAAACAAAACAAATATTTGAATAAGATTCATGAAGAGAAGAGTGAGTTCTTACCCCAATGGATGGTTCACCAATTATTAGTTCTCGTGGATGATTCTTTGTAAATTTCAAGGTGCTTGGAGGCACATAATCATCTTCCTTGGCCTCCTTTTCCTCTTCTTTGGAAGGTTCCTCGTCACCATGCTCCAAAGATGATAAGAGATCATCCTCTTCGCCTGCAAAAAGTCTTTCTACATAAGGAACAAGCTCATCAAATTTCACATTAATCGACTCTTCAACTCTACTAGTTCTTTTATTAAAAATTATATAAGCTTTACTAGTTGAAGAGTATCCAAGAAAAATTCATTCATCGCATTTTTCATCAAACTTTCCCAAGCTATCTTAGTATTCAAAATAAAATATTTACAACCAAAAACTTTGAAGTAAGATACATTAGGCTTCTTTTGAAAATAAAGTTCATATGATGTGTGATTAAGAGATGGGCGAAACATGATTCTATTCATAACGTAACATGATGTATTTACGACTTTGGCCCAAAAGGACTTAGGCAATTTATATTCACATAACATAGTGCGTGCTAGTTCTTGAAGTGTCCTATTCTTTTGTTCTACAACACAATTTTGTTGCGGTGTGCGTGGTGTAGAGAACTCATGTTTAATGTCTAACATATCACAAAAAGATGTAAACCTTTCATTTTCAAATTCTCCTCCATGATCCGAGCGAATGCATTTAAGTTTTAAATCACTTTCATTTTGAATACGAGTACATAATTTTGAAAATTCGCAAAACGCCTATGTTGCTTAAAAGAGAGAATTCGAAAGCGTAATGAATTCGACGCCTATGTTGCTTAAAAGAAGATGATTCGTCGCAAGTTAGGGTTTTATTCGATGCACCGTCGACAGAGATTAATAGTCAATGCGCCAAAATATGTCGAAGCAGCTTCTGGAAGTGAAACTGCGCGCGCTTGTTATGTTGGCGTAGCGTCAATTAAAACTTGACGCACCTTCAAATTTGACGAGCAACTATTAAATCGACGGACGCGTTGTTATGAAGTCAATGTTGCATTGAATTATATTCGAATTATCTATTGCAGCTTGCTCTTGAAGCAGGCGTCGAATAGAATTAGACGGTACATCGAATTCTACTCGATGCAACTCTGAATAAATAGTTGTATTATTGTAGAAATTTCTTGTTGTTTTTCCCAACAATATTTTTTATTGAAAATAGTATTTATACTATTATTTTCATGAACTTACAGAAGATGAAAAAATGGGTTCAGAGAAGGAATCACTCCCTTGTTGGATCTAGTTCTGTATTAAGGTCTTAGATCTTCCTCCCCCTCCATTATCTCTTATATGGGATTCTACCTAATCCTGCAAAAGTAGCTCAAACATTAGAAGGAACCCAGGTTACCTTGGGCCCTTTGCTTTTACCATTATAAGGTTCTATGAAAGAGTAGAAGGGTCATTCATGATATCCTTTAGGATGGCAGAGAATGGGTCTATCAAACCTATGTTTATTATTCTGGAACTTGAAATGTGTATAAAATGTATCCAAATATAATAAATCATCAGAGTGTCTAATTATTCCACTTTAGGCTTTAGGTTTTTGACTGTTGTTGATTAATTTCTCTGAATTACTCTTGCCTAGAGATTTCTTTTCCTTATTTGAATTTGCTCCTTTAAATACAGTTATTTTATCTGGATTATTAATATCCTGATCCTTAGTTAGTGCACTCCTCTCACTTGGTTGAAATTCACTGGGTCTAATAAATCTAACTGGATTTTTCCAGGCTTGTCTACTACTGACTTCAGTGCCAGTGCATGGGTCTGCTCCTAGACCTAGATGCTTAAATCTCACAGAGAGATTTTGTGTAATATTTTTAAGCTTTTTACTCCTCCCATTGAGAGAGTTCTCAAAAGCTTTGCCTTTGTTAGCTCTTCTTTTAATTTTTGATTTTCATTTATTATCTCAATCAATTCTATTTCTTTATCTTGAATTTATTTTCTCAAATCATTATTTGTTGAATTTTATTCATCTTTCTTGAAGTTTTCTATTTCTTCCCTATTTGTTTCTAATTCTTTTTGTATTTTGAGGTAATCATTGCAAAATTTTTTAAAACTATTTTTAAAGTCTTCTGAGTCAAAATCAAAATTATCAAATAGTGATACATGTTCTTCTTCATCATATGAGGAGATCCCTAATGCCATCATGCAGGCAGATTCAACAACTTCTTCATCACTTTCTAATAAGGAGGAGCTTAACTCTGCTTCAGAGTCACTCCAGGTTTCAACAATGTAACCTTTAATTTTCTTCTTATCTTTCCTCCTGAAAGACTTCTTCTTTGGCTCATCTTTGTTGCTGCTCCTATCCCTTTATTCTTGTGAGCACTCAGGGGCTATGTGCCCTGGCTTGTTGCAGGAGAAGCAAATGACTTCCTTCTTTGGAGTCTTATCAAATCTAGGCTTTGAACTCCTCTCTCTTCTTCTTGAGTCTTCTGTCTTGACCCACTTTCTGAATCTCCTTGCTAGGAGACTGAACATTTCATCTTTAGGAGTGGAGGGCTCTCCTTCAACAACCATCAAAGCAAGTCTCCTTTGGATAGGAGTTGAGATTGTCTCCTTTGCCTCTGTTTCAGCCTTGCTTTTTAGTAGCATCTCATAAGATTTGAGCTTTCTTAGCAAAAAATCAGTAGAGATCTCTCTATGGCATCTGGACTCTCCGATGGCCCAGATCCTTGAGTCCCATGAGCTTGGGAAGCACATGAGGATCTTATCATTGATCTCTGTCAAGGATATCTCCTTGTCCAGACTCTTTAGCTCATTGATGATGATGTTGAATCTGTCATACATTTCAGCAATACTTTCTTCAGCTTTCTTTTGAAAGTTCTCATATTGCGATATGAGAAGGGACTTCCAGTTCTTTCTTTCATCAGAGCTTCCTTCAAAAATTCTGGAAAGGGATTCCTAGATCTCTTTTGCTGATTGTCAGTCATCTACTTTCTGGAAAATGTCATCTGACATTGTGGAAACCATAATGTTCATTGCCTTGACATCACATGCCTTCTGCTTCTTCTCAGCCTCTGTCCACATATTCCTTGGAATAACTTCCAGTGTTGAAGATCCACTGACATCTTGTCTGACTGAAGCTGGGGGACCTGAAATTATAACATCAAAGATGTTTTCATTAATAGAGTTTATATACATCATTATTCTAGACTTTTAGAGTGTAAACTTATTTAGGTTACACACTGGTGGTCTTGTTGATGCATGATCCTTAGAACTCATTTTCTTTAGAAATAGTTTCGATTTATTTGAAACGAAGAAATGAGAGTGAGGAGATCTTTTGATCAAGGTGTTAACCTTTTAATGATCAACCTTCCTCTAATACCAATTGAAAGTGCATAGTGTGTCGCTGAGTATTCTCTAGGGGGGGGGGGGGGGGGTGGTGAATAGAGTTTTAAAACTTTTTCTCTAATTATGGACACACAATAAAACTACTAAGTACTTATGCATTCAACAATCCCAATAGCAAAATAAAGTAAACAAGATTGCAGGAAATATAAGAATAGAAAACTGTAAGCAGGGACAACACAGAAATGCAAACACAGAAGACACAAGATTTTTATAGTGGTTCCCCAAAATATGGGTAGTCCACTCTTCTACATCCCTGGTAGGATTTCACTAACTGTGTCTGAGTCTTTTGATAAGAAGACTCTTAGAACCACTGAGTCTTTTGATAAAGAAACTCTTAGAACCACCGAGTCATTTGATAAGGAGACTCTTAGAACCACTGAATCCTTTGAAAGAGGGATTAATAAAACTCTTTTATTGTAGGTGAATTAAGAAGAAGAAATAGAGAAAGAGGAGAATGGAATTCCACTTTCAGAATTCTTCAGAAGCTATTTTTGCTTCTATTTTTCACTGGATCTGAATATAATGAACCCTTGCTTATGATTGTGATGATTGCAAGGGTTATTAGCTTGATCCTTATTCTCTGAGCACTTCTTGTAAACTTGTTGTTGTGTGAAGAAGAAGAAAAAGAAGCAGCTGTATGTTTTTCCTGTGCTGAGAAAAAAATGTTCTTGTCTGTTTTAGGGTTGAAGGAAGAAGGAGAGAAAGCCCTATTCGACAGACAGAAAATAATGTAATCAATCCTTCTATTTTTCTTCTCCTCTCAGCATACTAATTCTCCATGATTGAATTTGAATTTCTTTCTTCTTTTGGGCTGTCCTGAAAAGGAATTCCTATTGGACAGTTGATTTCCCATTCTTCTTTTGTTCCCGACCCGTCCATCAGATTTGAATACATTCTAAGAATGTTTTTGCTATCTCCTGGAATACTCCATTCCATTCTTGGCAATAAACGAGTCGTTGGAGAACTGTCTTCAACATTGTGAACCTTCTGAAAAGGTATTAAAAGGACAGTTTTCTATTTCAGACTGTATTCGACGCTGCGTCGACTTCATCATTCTTCATAGCACCTCTGAGTTCTTAAAGGAGTAGCTTCGAATTTCTTCTTAGCTCTGGCTAAAATCAAATGTCGACATTGCGTCGATTACTTATCAACGTACCATCCGTTGAGTTGAAGGCTTCGACTTGAGCTTCATCTTCTGCATCGAATTGAAGTCGAAGTTGCATCGACTTCTAAGATGGCTTCGGCAGGCTCTTCCTTTTGCGTTGAGTACCTTTCGACGTTGCATTGACTTGACTTATACTTCGACAGGCTAATTGAGTTGCTTTGACTTTCAGTCAGAGTTACGTCCACATCTAGTCAAAGTTGCATCGACTTCTATTCGACGCAAGTTTTAACTCAACTGAATTTGTACTTATCTTGACCTGGTCTTGACACTCTAAGGTGAGTGTGACATCCTAAGACATCTAGTGGCTAATTTACCCTTTCTATACAATGTGGGTAATATAACCTAACAGATGAAATCACTTTAAGTAATTTGTTAGATAAATCACAAGTGTTTTTCCCAACATGGTATGCCCACAGATCATTCGGAAGTGTGTCTACCCACTGCCCCCTTCCTCCTGCAGGCCGGTTTTAAGTCCCTTGAGGATGGTGCGATTTGTTACTTCAATTTGACCGTTTGTTTGTGGGTGATCTACGGTCGTATGGTGAAGATTAATCTTTAGGTCTTCACACATCTTGGTGAACGACTTTCCCGTGAACTTGTCGTTGTCAGCGACGATCACTGCTGGGATTTAAAAGCACAGACGATGTTCTTCCATACAAAATGTTTGGCAGTTTCTTCAGTAATTTTGGCGAGGGGTTCAACCTCTACCCGCTTTGTGAAGTAATCGATAGCTATAATGATAAACTTTCTCAGTCCGGAGGGCATGGGGAGGGGACCGAGGAGATTGATCCCCCATTGAGCGAATGGTCAGGCGCCTTGGAGTGCTGTGAGCATCACTGAGGGTTGATAAGGGACGTTTGCGTGGAGTTGATAGCTTTTACACTTCTGGACGAACTCGACCGCTTTTTTCTTCATTGTCGGCCAATAAAAGCCCTGACATAGGATCTTTCAAACTAGGGCTCTCACGCCTAAATGCTCTCCACATATTCCACCATGAACTTTCTTTAAGGTGTACTCCGCCTCCGCTGTCGGAAGGCATTTTAGGTAGGCTCGGAGAAGGCACGCCTGTAGAGCTCTCCTTCGATGATGACGTATGAGGCAGCTCGCACCCGCAGTCATCGTGCTTTTAAATGGTCGTCGGGCAGGTCTCCGCGTTTGATGTAGGCCCTGAGGGGGGGGGGGGTCATCCATGATGATCCTTCTTCGGTGATTTCGGTGATCTCCCATGCTCCGTGGATACTAGGAGTCATGATGTCTTCAACCCAGCGCCGACGGGACTGGTAGCTGGAAGGAGAGGTTGCGAGTTTGGAGAGTGCGTCGATTCTGGAATTCTGCTCCCGGGGGATGTGTAAAATTTGGCACGATAGTATTTTTTGTAGAAGAGATCTCACGAATGCGAGATATTGTGTCATTTGGTCACTCTTTGCCTCGTAGTTCCCCTCGACCCGCGAGGCCACTAGCTGCGAGTCGGTGTAGATTGTCAGGTTTTATGTTTTGCTGTCGATGGCAAGTCGTAGTCCGGCGATTAGGGCCTCGTATTCAGCGATCTTGTTGGTATCTGGGAACTTCAACCTGAGGTCGTACTCTAAAGTGATGCCCTACAGACTAATTAGGAGCAATGCTCCTGCTCCTTCTGCCACAGAGGTGCCGTCAACGTAGAGAGCCCAACGTGTGATGGAGATATCTTTGACAGGGGCGGCTACCGGAAGAAGGGTATTTTCTACGATGAAGTCGGCGAGCACTTGATATTTGATATCCGGCCATGGTAGGAAGTGGATATCGAACTCTCCCATCTCGACGACCCACTTTACTAATCTCCCGGATATCTCCGGTTTCTAGAGGATGGCCCGCAGTGGCAACTGAGTTAACACCTTTATCATATGAGCTTGGAAGTATGGCCAAAGCTTTCTTGCAGAAGAGACGAGGGCGAAAGCCGTTTTATCAGCCATCGGGTATCTGGCTTCGACGTCGGTGAGAACCTTGCTGAGGTAATAAACAGGCCGTTGGACTACTCCTTCGTCTTTTACCAGTACCGAGCTGACGACCACAGGGGATATCGCTAGGTAAAGGAACAAGACTTCACCAGGGATGGGTTTTGATAAGAGCGGGGGTGAGGCCAGGTACTATTTGAGGTGCTCGAAAGATGTCTGACACTCATCCGTCCACTAAAACACAGAGTGACGTGCCCTTAAAGGATTTTGAAGAAGGGGAGATATTTATCTCCCGTCCGTGCCAGGAAACGCGAAAGAGCGGCGATCCTTCCATTTAAGCACTGTATTTCCTTGATGGAACGAGGTGGCGACATGTCTCCCAATGCCTTGATCTTTTCTAGGTTTGCATCGATCCCTCGATGGGTCACCATGAAGCCCAGGAACTTTCCTGCCATCACACAAAATGCACATTTGCTGGGGTTGAGCCGCATTTTGAAACAATGTAGAAGCTGAAAGCATCCCTCCAGATCTTCTAAGTGGTCACAGCGGTGGACGCTCTTTACCAGCATGTCGTCCACATAAACCTCCATTGTGCTTCCGATGAGGTATTTGAATACTTTATTCATTAGCCTCTGGTAGGTTGCCCCGACGTTCTTGAGGCCGAATGACATGACTTTGTAGCAGTAGACTCCTTTATCTGTTCGGAATGCGGTGTGCTCCTCGTCTTCACGGTTCATCCTGATTTGGTTGTAGCCTGAGTATGCATCCATGAAACTGAGGAGCTCATGTCTGACTGTTGAGTCGACCAGCTGATCGATTCTTAGAAGGGAAAAACTATCTTTTGGGCATGCTTGATTCAGATTACTGTAGTCGGCGCACATCCGCCACTTCCCTAAGGCCTTCTTTACCATAATCACATTGGCTAGCCATGTGGGGTACTTTGCAGCGGATGAACAGTGCTTCCAGGGGCTTCTCCACCTTTACTTCGATCGCCTTGAGATGCTCTGGGGAGAAGTTGCGCTTCTTCTGGATCACTGGCCTGCATGCATGGTTAATATTTAAAGAGTGAAAGATGACCTGAAGATCTACCCCCGACATATCTTCCGGACTCCATACAAAGATATCTTCATTAGCGCAAAGGAAGAAGGCGTATTATTCCCACTCTTCCTTGGATAGAAGGGACCCGACCTGAACTGTCCTAGTTGGGTCATGCTGGGAGAGTGGTACTTCTATGAGTCCTTCGACGGGCGATCTGCGTTGTAGAGTGGCTTCGTCCCGTAATTCGAAGTTGTCAATATTGAGAGTGGTTGCTTCCATCGGCCGGGCCTGCTTTAGGAAACATGTTCGTGCTGATTCTTGGTTTCCTCTTACGACCCCTATCCCTGTGGCGGTCGGGAACTTCATGGATAGGTACGAGATAGAGGGAATTGCTCCAAATATGGATTGGAGCGGTCTTCCAAAGATGGCATTGTAGGCGGAGGTGGACTCCACCACCACGAACTAGATGCTGTGTGTTGACTGCCTAGGAAATTTGCCCAATGTGATTGGAAGGGTGATCAGGCCCTGAACCGGAATAGGTCAGTTGTCGAAGCCGTAGACGGGCCCGACTGTAGGGCTGAGCTGATCCTTTGCGAGTTTCATGTTTTGTAGAGTGGACAAGAACATGACATCGACTAAGCTTCTGTTGTCAACCAATATCCTTTTAACATTGAAGCAAGGGTCCCCAATTCCCGCACTGATTACAAGCTGGTCCTGATGCGGTAGTCGTAGTCCTTGCAGATCCTCTTCCCTGAAAGTGATTGTGATATCCTGTTTGAGCTTCTTGTCCTCGTGGTCCCTGAGGGGATTGGAAATCGAGAGGATCTGTGAGGCTAGGGCGGGAGGTCCGACAATAGTCTTGATTTCTCCTACCATTAGCCTGCCCCTGTTGTGCCTCAGGGAGCGGGGGGGGGGGGGGGGGGGGGGGGGGCTGTTCCCTTGCCTCCCTAGGCGGCTGAGGCTGGTTGGGAATCTAGCCATACAGAAATCTTCCCAGAAGTCCCTGACGGACGAGACGCTCGATCTCATCCTTGAGCTTGGAACATTCTTCGGTGGTGTGCCGGGTTCCTCGGTGGAACTCGTAGTACTTCGATTGGTCGCTTCTTGGATTCGAGAGTGGCAACCTTGGCCTATAGAGTTCTGGGTTATCTTGGATGGCGTAGAGCACATTGGTTCTGCTTAAAAGTGCACAGTGTGCCCCTGAGATATACTCTAGAGGGGGGGGGGGGGGGGGGTGAATAGAGATTTAAAAATATTTCTATTCTATTTGTGGAAATACAATAAAAACACTAAGTGTTATGCTCTACAATTCCACACACAGAATAAAACACAGGCTGTTTAAGTAAAGCAAGAAAAACATTAATAGAAAAAGTAAATTATGTGGGACAACACAGAAAATAAGCAACCAGAAGCACAAAGATTTTATAGAGGTTCCCCAAAATGTGTGTAGTCCTCTCTTCTACCACCTGGTAGGAATGCACCACCTGTGCCTGAGTCTTTTGACAAGGAGACTCTCAACACTAATCTTTTGAAAAGGAGATCATGAACCAACCAGATATTTTGATAAGGAGATCTTGAACCAAACAGATCTTTTGATAAGGAAATCTTGAACCACTGAATCCTTTAGAAGAGGGATTCTCAAAACTCTTTTATAGTTGGGAATGAGAAGGAGAAAGAAGAAGAGGGAGGAAGAAGATTTCTGTTCTCAGAATTCTTATGAAGCCTATATCAAGAACATTTTCTATATTCTTTCACTGGATCTCCTGATGATGAACTCCTGCTTATGATTGTGATGTTTTGCAGGAGCTATGATTGTCAGATCCTTTCTCTTCCTTTTGGCTGCTATATGAGATTGATGATGAGCAGCCTTATGTTGTTCTGTGCTAAGAGAGGGAGAGTAGTTCTTGTTTCTTCACTCTATTTTCTCTATTCGGGTTCCAGGAGGAAGAAGGAGAAGAGGAAGCCCTAATTCAAAAACTGTAACCGATTGTGATGAATGCTCTATGTTTCTCTCTTCTCCTCCCTTTTATTGTCCCTCTTTAATTTGAATTAATTTCCTTTTCTGGTAAGTCCTGAAAAGGTATTTTGCACTAGACAATTTCTCTTTCTTTCCTTCCTTAATTCATGACCCGTCCACCAACTGTAAGCTTGTTTCCAAGAAAGCTTTTTTGTCCTCCTTTAATTCTTCTTTCTATTTGAGGGAATAATTAAGTCGTTGGAGAACGGTCTTCAGTATTGTGGGCCATGAGAGAGGGTCCAAAAAGACAGCTGAAATAGTTTCCTTTTCAGACTATATTCGATGTAGCGTCGAGTTCTCCTCCTCTCTTATCGACGCACCTTCGAGTTCATGTAAGAGTATCTTCGACTTCATTCTTTCTCTGATTGAACTCTGCTAGTCGACGTTACATCGATATCTTATCGACATAACCGTCGAGTTGAAGGCTTGACTCTGAAGATCATTGTCTGCATCGAAATGAATTTGAAGTTGCGTCGACTTTTGATGGCTTCGATAGATACTTCCTTCTGTGCTGAGTTGAAGTAGAAGTTGCGTCGACTTCTCAATGTACTTCGACAGATCCATGGCCTCTACGTCGATATCTATTCGACGTTGCATCGACATGAATTACTTCGACAGAAGGGTTGGACCACTTGGACTTCTATTCATAGTAGCGTCGACATTAACTCGATGTTGCATTGATTTCTATTCGAGGCAAATGTTAACTCTGCCCAAATTGTTCTTCTCTTGATATGGTCTTGACACCTTAGGTTGAGTGTGACATCCTAAGACATCTAATGACCAGATTACCCTCACTATACAATGGGTAATTCAACCTAAGAGATAAAATCACTTTTTAGATAATTTGTTAAGTTAAATCAAAGGGTTTTTCCCAACAATCTCCCCTTATTTATCTTAACAAATTTAATAGGTTGAATAAAGTGATTTTACACATTCCTTTTATATAAACAAAAATACAGACAGGACAACATAAACATAAGAAAATGACAGACTGAAATCACAGGGTATTTCATTCAATTGTCAAGAAATATATAAATCTCCACAACTGTTTTCCAGGAAGAATAAGACTTTACAGAATACCAAAATACCTTAGCTTCATTGCTCCTTCTCAGGAGTTCTTCTTTTCCTTGAAAATACAAAAGTAACAACTTTCCTTGAAGCAAACTTCAGAGGCTCATCATCTTCAGGAGACATTATTGCTTCTTTGCAATAATGTCATTGGGAAGCTCCCCCCTGAATTTGAGCATTTAGCTCAGCAATATCCATAGCTTCCCTGGCAACCTTTACCACCTCATCCAGCAGATTTTCATCTTGATTCTCCCCCTGATCTACTGCTGTACTTACATCTTCCATATCTTTATTTAGATTCCTTTGGACTTCTGGAGCAGGCTCCCCCTGAGTGTCTAGGAGCTCCCCCTGATTTATTGTTGCTATTTCCTCATTCAGCTTTTCTGGTGCAGGCTCCTCCTGATTTACTGGAGCAGGCTCCTCATTCAGATTTTTTGGTGCAGGCTTCCCCTGGACCTATGCACCTTTGAAAGTAATAACTTTGTCAGGAACAGGAGATTGATCAATATGGCCACCCACCTCTAGGACATGCCTTACTTCCTCCAGAATGTTCTCCCCCTTCTTAACCTTGCTGGCAAGAAAGGTTAAGAATTCTTTTGTGACTATGGAGGAAGACATAAAGTCCTTGAGGCTCTGGAATGATCTTTTAGAATCTAATAATATAGCCTCCATTTGAGAATACTTCTTATTAAACTTTCTGGACTAATGAGATGCCATTAGGTCTGCAAAGGCAGAGGAGGCTAGACCAACTGCCTTGGAGATGACCTGCTCAAGGTCAATTGGAGGGATATGAGGGGTAGATGGAGGAGGTGATGATGGGAAGTCTTCTTGGATAGGGAGAGAGCCTGGTAGGTTTTAGGTGAGATATGAATTGATGGTGGTGGAGCAAATTGAGAATCTGGGGTAAAAGTGGATGAATGCTGAAGGGGAATGTGAGGTGATGGCTCTAGGACTGATGTGGATGGAATGGATTGAGGGATTTGTTGTTGAGGAGATTATTGAGCTGGAGCATTATCCTGATGGAGGTCTGGAACAGTGTACAGTGGAGTTGGAGAGGGAGGAGGAGGAATATTATCCCTTGGAGGATTTGGTATTTGCCTCTTTGAATCCGGAGGAGGAGGAGAGGGAGGAAGTGAAGGTGCAGACTGACCAGGCTTTAGAATATGCCTGGTGCACTTGGAGAAGATCCCAATGTTGATTCTTTTGCCTGGTGGAATTGGCACTCCTTTGGATTTGCAGTCCTCTGGATAGTGTTGGAAGAGAACTTGGCTCATTATCCTCATGTAGGAGTTCTCTTTATGGGCATACTTATGACCAATCATTTACAGGAGACATCTCCCCCAATTTATCTTCTTTTCCAGAATCAGAGCTCCCATGATTTGTGGTTGCTGTTTGGGTCTAACATCATGTGCTGATATCTTGCACAACATCACTTTTCCTACTATATCTGCCATAAATCTGTACTCTTCTGCCAGACCCACCTTTTTTCAGATTTATGGGTCTTTCCTTCTTGAATTGCATGATTTCTAATGCCTTCTTTGTCTCTTCCCCAGACAACTCATCATGAGCCTCTCCTGTGGGTAGATCAAATGTTTGAGACAATATTTCCTCTGTTATACTGATCTCTTCCAGAAATTTTCCCATGGAGGGAACCATTATCCCCTATTTGTATAGTATCTTTGAATTCTGTTAACTCAACATTAAGTATTTTACACCTCGTGGAGATCAGCTTGGTTAATCCTGCTTTGTGAAATAGACCAAGGATGGCCTTGGAGCTTTTTGCAGCAACATTGAATGAATCTATGTCGATGTCAAATCCAGAGTTAACCTTGGGTGGAGCCATTTGATCGATGGTACCTGCAAGCACAAAGTGAAAGTGCGCGCGCGCGCGAGAGAGAGAGAGAGAGAGAGAGAGAGAGAGAGAGAGAGAGAGAGAGAGAGAGAGAGGCACGAAAGAGCTAGAGAGCAAGAGAGCAAGGAGAGGAAAATTTGAAAGCGCAATGATCTCGACGCTGAAGTTGCTTAAAAGAACACGATTCGTTGCAACTTAGGGTTTATGTCGACGCACCGTCGATAAGGATTAGTATTTGGCGCGCAAAAAAAAGTCGAGAAAGCTTCTAGAAGCAATTCTGAGCGCGCAGAAATATCGACGTTGCGTCGAATAATATTCAACGTACTCTGGAGATTGTTCAACAATCCTTAAGACGACGTAGTCCCGTTGACGTTATGTCAATTTACAATCGACGCTACCTCGACTTTGAGCAACGACCATTGAGTCAACACATGCATCGATATGAACTTGACGCTGCATCAAATTCTATTCAAATTATTCATTATGAGTGCTTCTCGATGCATGCGTCAAGTTGAAGTCGATGGTACGTTGACTTCTATTCGACGCACCTATGAATGAACATATTCATTTCCTTAGAAAATTCTTGTTGTTTTTCCTAGTAATTATATTTATGGAAAATAGATTATGATATTAATTTTATAAACTGTAAGGAAGATTCAAGGCAGAAATCACTCCCTTAGATGAAGTTTGTTCCTTATTCATGGCCTACGACTTTCTTCCCACTCCAATTTTTGAGTGGGACCCTACCTAATCCTGCACAAGTAGTTCAAACATTAGAAGGGACCCAGGTTACCTTGGGCCCTTTACTTTTACCATTGTACGGTTCAATGAAAGAATAGAAGGGTCTTTCATGATACCCTTTTGTATGATAAGGAATGGGTTTCCCAAACCGATGTTTGTTATTCTGATATTTGAAATGTGTGTAGAATGTATCTAGGTATAATAGATCAGCAGAATGTTTTATTATCCTAGGTTTTGCTTTAGCCTTTTGGTTGTGGTTATTTAATTTTACTACATTTTTCTTGCCTAAGGGTTTTCCTTTCTTATTCAGATTTACTTTGTTAGGTTCATTAATCCTATCTGGGTAACTACCAGCCTTACCCTTAGGGGATATAATTTTCTCACTTGGTTGGTACTCACTAGGTCTAACAAAAGATACTGGATTTTTCCAGGCAGGTTTCCTAGGTACTTCTGTGCTGGTGGAGGGCTCTGCTCCTAACCCTATGTGATTTAATCTCATAGAGAGATTTTCTGTGATGTCTTTGAGCTTCTGACTCCTCCCATTGAGTGAGTACTCAAAGGCCTTTGCCTTTGCTAGCTCTTCTTTTAATTTTATGTTTTCTTCTCTAAGTTTATTCAGTTCCGACTCTTCATTATTAATTTCATTTGTTAGATTTTGATTTCTTAGGTATATTTCATCTTGCTTAAGGTTTTCTAATTCTGTTCTAGCTGTGTCTAATTCTCTTTCTACCCTAAGATGATCAATACAGAAATATTTAAAACAAATTTTAAATCATCTGAACTAAAATCAAAATCATCAAATACAGATACCTGTTCATCTTCATCATCTGATGACATCCCCAGTGCCATCATGCAGGCTGCTTCTGCTTCTGCTTCATCATCACTTTCAGATGATGAGGAGCTTAACTCAGCTTCACTGTCACTCCAGGTTTCAGCAATGAAACCCTTGGCTTTCTTCTTGTCTTTCCCTTTGAGAGACTTCTTCTTCTCATCCTTGTTGCTGCTTCTGTCCCTTTGTTCCTGTTGGCACTCAGGAGCTATATATCCTGGTTTGTTGCAGGAGAAGCAGATAATCTCCTTCTTTGGAGTTTTGTCAAATCTTGGCCTTGAGCCCCTTTCTCTTCTCCTTGAGTCCTCTATCTTGACCCATTTCTTGAATCTCCTTGCTAGGAGATTGAACATTTCATCTTCAGGAGTAGAGGGCTCTCCTTCAGTAGCTTTCAGGGCAAGGCTCCTTTGGATAGGAGCTGGAGTAGTTTCCCTTTCTTCAGACTCAGTCCTGTTCTTCAGAAGCATCTCATACGACTTAAGCTTTCCTAGCAAAGCTTCAGTAGAGATTTCTCTGTGACACCTGGACTCTCTGATTGCCCAGATCCTTGAATCCCATGAGCTAGGGAAGAACATGAGGATTTATCATTAATTTCAGTCAAGGATATCTCCTTGTCCAAGCCTCTGAGCTCATTAATGATAATGTTGAATCTGTCATACATATCAACAACAGATTCTTCAACTTTCTTCTGAAAGTTCTCATACTGGGATATGAGAAGTGACTTTATGTCATTTCTTTCATCTGAGCTTCCTTCCACTATTCTGGTGAGAGAATCCCAGATATCTTTTGCTGATTGACATTCAACAAACTTCTGAAAAATTTCATCTGACATTGTTGAAACCAGAATGTTCATGGCCTTGACATCACATGTCTTGACCTTCTTCTCAGCCTCTGTCCACTCATTTCTTAGAACAGCCTTAGTTGTTGAAGATTCTCCTACCTTTTGTCTGACTGGAGCTGGAGGACCTGTGAGAAGAACATTATAGATGTCTTCATCAATGGAATTCATATAAAGCCTTATTCTAGCCTTCTAGAGTGTGAACTTATTCAAGTAACACACTAGGGGTCTTGTAGAAGCATAATCATTAGAACTCATTTTCTTTATAAAATATATTTAACATACAGAAAAAGTGTAGGAGGTCTTTTTGATCAAGGTATAAACCTTTTAATGATTAACCTCCCTCTGATACCAATTGAAAGTGCACAGTGTGCCCCTGAGATATACTCTAGAGGGGGTGAATAGAGATTTAAAAATATTTCTATCTTATTTGTGCAAATACAATAAAAACACTAAGTGTTATGCTCTACAATTCCACACACAAAATAAAACACAGACTGTTTAAGTAAAGCAAGAAAAGCAGTAATAGAAAAAGTAAACTATGTGGGACAACACAGAAAATAAGCCACTAGAAGACTTAAAGATTTTATAGAGGTTCACCAAAATATGGGTAGTCCTCTTCTACCACCTAGTGGGAATGCACCACCTGTGCCTGAGTCTTTTGACAAGGAGACTCTCAGAACCACTGATCTTTTGATAAGGAGATCATGAACCAACCAGATATTTAGATAAGGAGATCTTGAACTAACCAGATCTTTTGATAAGGAGATCTTGAATCACTGAATCCTTTAGAAGAGGGATTCTCAAAACTCTTTTACAGTTGGGAATGAGAAGGAGAAAGAAGAAGGAGGAAGAAGAATTCTGCTCTCAGAATTCTTATGAAGCCTGTATCAAGAACAACTTCTATATTCTTTTACTGGGACTGCCGATGATGAACTCCTGCTTATGTTTGTGATGTTTTGTAGGAGCTATGATTGTCAGATCCTTTCTCTTCCTTCTGGCTGCTATATGATATTGATGATGAGCAGCCTTATATTATTCTGTGCTAAGAGAGGGAGAGCAGTTCTTGTTTCTTCACTCTATTTTCTCTATTAAGGTTCCAGGAGGAAGAAGGAGAAGAGGAAGCCCTAATTCAAAACTGTAACCGATTGTGATGAATGCTCTATGTTTCTCTTTCTTCTCCTCCCTTTTATTGTCCCTCTTTAATTTGAATTAATTTTCTTTTCTGGTAAGTCCTGAAAAGGTATTTTGCACTAGACAATTTCTCTTTCTTTCCTTCCTTAATTCACGACCCGTCCACCAACTGTAAGCTTGTTTCCAAGAAAGATTTTCTGTCCTCCTTTAATTCTTCTTTCTATTTGAGGCAATAATTAAGCCGTTGGAGAACGGTCTTAAGTATTGTGGGCCATGAGAGAGGGTCCAAAATGACAGCTGAAAAGGTTTCCTATTCAGACTGTATTCGACGTAGCGTCGAGTTCTCTTCCTTTCTTTTCGACGCACCTTCGAGTTCTTATAAGAGTAGCTTCGACTTCATTATTGCTCTGATTGAACTCTGCTAGTCGACGTTACGTCAATATCTTATCGACATAACCGTCGAGTTGAAGGCTTGACTCTGAGCTTCATTGTCTGCGTCGAAATGAAGTCGACGTTGCGTCAACTTTTGAAGGCTTCGATAAATACTTCCTTCTGCGCTGAGTTGAAGTAGAAGCTGCGTTGACTTCTCAATGTACTTCGACAAATCCATGGCCTCTACGTCGATATCTATTCGATATAGCGTCGACATGAATTACTTCGACAGAAGGGTTGGACCACTTGGACTTTTATTTAGAGTAGCGTCGACATTAACTCGATGCTGCGTCGATTTCTATTCGACTTAAATGTTAAATCTGCCCAAATTGTTTTTTTCTTGATATGGTCTTGACGCCCTAAGTTGAGTGTGACATTCTAAGACATCTAATGACCAGATTACCCTCACTATACAATGGGTAATTCAACCTAAGAGATAAAATCACTTTTTAGATAATTTGTTAAGTTAAATCAAAGGGTTTTTCCCAACACTGCTGGTGTTCAATAAGGTGTACACTCTAGGTGGTCGCGGATTCAGATCTCTCTGGGGATTGCGACGACACTCGCCGAAGCGGAGTTCTTCGCTATGCCGATATTCCTTCCTTTCGAAGGCTTCCTCTGGCCCTCTTTTCCTTTTTTGGTTGCCTTCAAACTATTGTCGGTGCGCCTCGATAGACTTATCTGCAGCTATCTAAGCTTCTACCCGCTGAACGAGATCAGTATAACTTGTCACGGATTCCCTCATCAAGGCTGAGTAAAAAACACTTGGATGGATCCCCCCAAGGAAGATGCCCCGGAGGAGCTCGGAATCAACTCCCGGGATTTGCCTAGCCTCTGTGGTGAAGCGGCAAAAGAAATCCCTAAGAGTTTCTCCATCGTTCTGGCAGATTCCTGAAAGATGAGAGGGGTCTTGGACGATTCTGCGATTATCGATGAACTGGTCTGTGAACTGTCACGCCATCTCTGCGAAGCTGTTTATGGCTTCTTCTTGCAGATAGTGGAACCAAGTGCATGCTTGTCCTTTCATGGTTGATTGTCCTTTCAATAGTTGACATACTTAAGTGGGTCACCCGTCGCATCTAACGTCTCTATGCTGGGGAGTTTGAAGCCATGAGGAACTGGGTGAGCCAGAATGTGAGACGCTAACAGGGAGCCATTGTGCAGGGTACTGCGAGCAAAAGCTGCGCGCTTCCCAACCTAACCGTACTCTTCTGCTATTATGTCGCAGATTTCTTCTCGAGTGGCCCTTGCTATTGCTCGCGGAGGGCCGATTCTTTCTTGGCATTGGTGATGGTGGCCACTTTCTGGTCCTCGAGCGGGATGAGAGGAGCTTGTTGCATCTGAAAGTTCTTCTGGGACATTATCTTCCCGTGTCACTGCCTCGATCGGAGCATGGTTCACGACTGGGTGGATAGAGCATTTGGTATCAAAGGTGGAGCGAAAGGTGGAGCGGGAGCTCGAGGAACCTCGAGGTTCCTTAGTAGGGTCAGCATTTCAGTTTGATGCTCCTCCATTTGATGCACACGTCCTTCTAGCATTACTATAAGAGCACTTCTTGGTTCGTCCACAAGGGGCGCACTCATGAGTGAATGCGAGGGAGGTGGGTCGATGCGTCCCCCGGAGATTGATGCTTCGGTGGTCTTGGCACTTCTTCTAACCATTGTTGAATATTACTGCGAAGCGAATTCTTGCTCCAGAACTTCTCCGCAGTGTTTTGGGAACACGCATCCCACATACGATGCCAAACTGTTGCAGATCACTCGATGCTCTTGGTAGACTAGTCTAATTGTACCACCTTAGCTCGAGAGCGAACCCAGTGCGCAAACATTCAATGAATGAATCAGTAAGTAACATGAGGACTTGATAGATTATAGGTATATGATCTAATTCACCTAGAGGGGGGGGGGGGTGAATAGGTATTTTGTTTTTTTACTTAGATGATATTGATAGTTAACACTATTCTAAGCTAGTAATCAAGCAAACCCAGAAAACACACAAGTGTTTATAGTGGTTCCCCAAGACAGTGTGTCTATGGGTAGTCCACTTTCCCCCTTCAACTTTCTAACAGAGTGTTAGATAAGGCCAACTTCTCCAATCTCAGCTCCAAGAGCTTACAACACAGATCCCTCAGGATCTCTCAGGTTTTCCCAAACCCTACCTCAGGCACATCAGCCATACCTCAGAGGAATCCACCTCCTACAGCTCAGACCACCTCCTGGTCCTACCTCAAGCTGACCTTACAGCTCTACAACTCAGGCTAATCAGCCCTACCTCAGATCACACACTGATCCTACCTCAGAGGAATCCTCCTCCTACAACTCAGGCCAAACTGCCCTACAAACTCAGAACCCAAAGGCTCCTACAGATGAAATAATGAGGTTTACAGAATGAAAGAATAAAAGATCAAGCCTGTTCTTCTTCTTCTTTTCAGCTGCTGTTGCAGACTTGAATCAGAGAGGAGAAGTACAGCTCCAATCTTGATTCTACTTGATCAGCACTTCAGATGAAGGGCTGGATCTACTTGCTCTATCTTGAGATGAATCAAGATGAGTTATCTCTTTTCTCCTTGCAGCCTCGTGTGAGCTCAGTTCTTGGCTGCCGACAATGGAACAGTACACTTCCGCTTCTTTGTGTGCTCGAGAGAAAGATTGATAACAAAAGTTCCTTCCTCAACCCTAACTTATTACTTTTATACTACTTTTATCTTCAACAGCTCTCAGTCGTCCTTCTTATAGGTATGGGAGTGATTGGTGGACCCCACTGTAAGACCCCCCCTCCCAAATCGGCGGTCCGACCGGGGGATCTTATCGCACAACACCCTTTTTGCACGACGTCGAAGCGATCACGAAGGGTGAAGGTACTGGCTTCTCCAATCCCCCTCCTTGAATTCTTCGTTGTCACGCATAGGGGTGATGTTAAGCGAAAATCATAACACACCACAGAGTAGCGAAGCAGATATTATAGCGGAAGACATCATCAAAGAGTGCACTTTAGAGCACTTAGCGGAAGACATCATCAAAGAGTAATATAGAGGAAGATTAATCATCACAGAAACCTTAAACTCAAGGCCTGTATGAATAGCATCCATACCTCCGCCGCATTAATTCATTGCCAATATATAGATGCTATGAGGTGGGGCACAACAAAAGGGATACGGCTTAACAACTTGTACCTGAGGTATCCTACTCTGTGGCTTCATCCACACCTGGGTACTGTCTCTCATCCACACCTATCACCTGTGCTAAAGACAAGTTATTAAAACTACGAATCAAATCCATCTCCTATTAACAAACAGTCATAATATAACATTTATAAGGGAGGGGATATCTGGACTCTTATTGGGCCGAGGCAGTCTTCCCACGACCACCGCCTACGTACTCCATATCATCCTGCATACGGTCTCAGACCCACGTAGTTCTATTAGTTTCGCACGGGTTGCCCTCCCAGACCGTCCGTCGTGCGGGTTGCCTTAGAGTAAAACTCATAGGCCATCCGACATTCTCCCAAGACACATTTTATATTCCCGGAGGAATAATTCTCGAAGGCACAATATATTCCCGTAGGAATATTTCTCGAAGACAACATTTCATTCCCGTAGGAATTACTTCTCGAAGGCAACATTTCATCCCCGTAGGAATTACTTCTCGAAGGCAACATTTCATTCCCGTAGGAATTACTTTTCGAAGTATATTTCATCATAAGAGGAGAAAAGAGAATTCTCTTAAAGCTTAGCAATATAGCCACCTGTAGTTTAGTAGAAGGAGAGAAGATGAACTACTATTTTAACCCAGCTGGTAATCGAACCCCAGCAGCCCACATAAGACATAATTGCAATCTTGTGTTCGATCATTATCTCAACCGCTGAGACCATTATTCCAACCGCTGAGACCATTTAAGCTCAGAATTTCTAACTCTCTTATGTCAACAATATATAGTAAAGTAGCTCAATATATTCCCGTAGGAATACTCCCCGAAGGCACAATATATTCCCGTAGGAATATTTTCTCAAGGCTCAATATATTCCCGTAGGAATATTTATTACTGTCAATACAAGAATAGACTTCAAAACATTGATTCGACCGCATTGCTGTACAAGCGGCGGCCAGTTCGGCACTATTTAGAGTTGACTCTGAAAGTATGTCACGTCTTCACGTCAACTCTAAATTTATAGGCAATACAGAAGGAAAAGCCAAAACATCGATCTGTCCGCTCTGCTCTACAAGTGGCGGTCAGTTCAACACTATTTAGGGTTGACTCTGAAGGTATGCCACGTCTTCACGTCAACTCTAAATTTATAGGCAATAAAGAAGGAAAAGCCAAAACATCGATCTGTCCGCTCTGCTCTACAAGCGGCGGCCAGTTCGACACTATTTAGAGTTGACGCTGAAGGAATGTCTCATCTCCACGTCAACTCTAAATTATAGGCAATAAAGAAGGAAAAAGCCGAAACCTCGATCTGTCCGATCATGGGTTTTAATTGCGCCTTTTAAATATGACTTAAGCAGACTTGAGGAACGATATTATGGATTTAGGAGAACAAAATTACAAATAGTTATATTTGAACACATAGCCGTTGTGAGCCGACAATCAAATCCTCGGCTCAGCATGGCGAGCGTCACAACCTTTTTCTATATGCCACGTAGTTCAAAAACTCGTAAATGCATGAAAGTAAGAGAGCAAATCTAGAAACAATTATATTGAAAGCACTTGAACTGTTGTGAGCCGGCAACCTAAAACTTCGGCTCAGCTTGGCGAGCTCCACAGCCTCTTACCATATGTCACGCAGTTCAAAAACTCGTAAACGCATGAAAGTAAGAGAGCAAATCTAGAAACAATTATATTGAAAACACTTGAACTGCTGTGAGCCGGCAACCTAAAACTTCGGCTCAGCTTGACGAGCTTCACATCCTCTTACCATATGTCACACAGTTCAAAAACTCATAATTACTAAATTATGAATCTTAGAGATAAGAAGAATTATTGGCTCCACCTCCGATCATTCCTAAAATAATGTAGAAATAGGAACCCAAATTCAATCCACATAACTCCAACTCCGAATTGTAAAAGCTTTAAATCAAACTCTTCTTGCAAGAGAAATAAGATACGTTTGTCTGTGTGCTGACAAGGCAAGCACAGTCCTTCTCTCACCATTATCAAAACCAACAACCATTCAAGTCGCAAGCAGCCCGAACGACAAGAATTATAAGCTTTAAGGTGCAACATAAGCAGTGATAAAGACCGGAAGCAGGGGCCGAAATAACAGGACCAGTACGAGACTGGAGTAATTGAAAGTACTAATTGAAAGCAGTAAATACAGGACCAGTGCGAGACTGGATTACTGGAAATAAATGCAGAAATTAAATGCAGGACCAGTGCGAGACTGGAGTAATTGAAAGTACTAACTGAAAGTAATAAATGCAGGACCAGTACGAGACTGGAGGAAATAAATAAATAAACAGGTTAGTAGTCCAATCACTCCATAATAGGAGGCTTCAGTTTCATCTTCATTCATAGGAGGAAAGTTCTGTTCCATCTCCGTTCATAGGAGGAAAGTTCTGTTCCATCTCCGTTCATAGGAGGAAAGTTCTGTTCTATCTCCGTTCATAGGAGGAAAGTTTTGTTCCATCTCCGTTCATAGGAGCTTACTTATATTTCATAAGATTCCTTATTTTTGTGCGCCTTGAGTTCACATTTTTAAATATCCGGACGTTATCGAATTGGCGGTGTCGCCTCGCGATTGCGACTTTAATTGCGTGTCGACATTTTTACTTTTAAAATACCCAAACTTTTTAGAGGGTGCGATCCAGCCTCACGAGCTTCCCAAAATTTTTGGAGACATGTTGGAGGAGAGCGTAGCTCATTATTAATTTATAACATAGATTTTTAGTATCTAAAAATAGTAAACCCATTTCAAAAATTCCAAAATAATTACAGTAGATGTAGGTCAGTGGTAGGAAGCTACTTCAGATGAAGGGCTGGATCTACTTGCTCTATCTTGAGATGAATCAAGATGAGTTATCTCTTTTCTCCTTGCAGCCTCGTGTGAGCTCAGTTCTTGGCTGCCGACAATGGAACAGTACACTTCCGCTTCTTTGTGTGCTCGAGAGAAAGATTGATAGCAAAAGTTCCTTCCTCAACCCTAACTTATTACTTTTATACTACTTTTATCTTCAACAGCTCTCAGTCGTCCTTCTTATAGGTATGGGAGTGATTGGTGGACCCCACTGTAAGACCCCCCCTCCCAAATCGGCGGTCCGACCGGGGGATCTTATCGCACAACACCCTTTTTGCACGACGTCGAAGCGATCACGAAGGGTGAAGGTACTGGCTTCTCCAATCCCCCTCCTTGAATACTTCGTTGTCACGCATAGGGGTGATGTTAAGCGAAAATCATAACACACCACAGAGTAGCGAAGCAGATATTATAGCGGAAGACATCATCAAAGAGTGCACTTTAGAGCACTTAGCGGAAGACATCATCAAAGAGTAATATAGAGGAAGATTAATCATCACAGAAACCTTAAACTCAAGGCCTGTATGAATAGCATCCATACCTCCGCCGCATTAATTCATTGCCAATATATAGATGCTATGAGGTGGGGCACAACAAAAGGGATACGGCTTAACAACTTGTACCTGAGGTATCCTACTCTGTGGCTTCATCCACACCTGGGTACTGTCTCTCATCCACACCTATCACCTGTGCTAAAGACAAGTTATTAAAACTACGAATCAAATCCATCTCCTATTAACAAACAGTCATAATATAACATTTATAAGGGAGGGGATATCTGGACTCTTATTGGGCCGAGGCAGTCTTCCCACGACCACCGCCTACGTACTCCATATCATCCTGCATACGGTCTCAGACCCACGTAGTTCTATTAGTTTCGCACGGGTTGCCCTCCCAGACCGTCCGTCGTGCGGGTTGCCTTAGAGTAAAACTCATAGGCCATCCGACATTCTCCCAAGACACATTTTATATTCCCGGAGGAATAATTCTCGAAGGCACAATATATTCCCGTAGGAATATTTCTCGAAGACAACATTTCATTCCCGTAGGAATTACTTCTCGAAGGCAACATTTCATCCCCGTAGGAATTACTTCTCGAAGGCAACATTTCATTCCCGTAGGAATTACTTTTCGAAGTATATTTCATCATAAGAGGAGAAAAGAGAATTCTCTTAAAGCTTAGCAATATAGCCACCTGTAGTTTAGTAGAAGGAGAGAAGATGAACTACTATTTTAACCCAGCTGGTAATCGAACCCCAGCAGCCCACATAAGACACAATTGCATTCTTGTGTTCGATCATTATCTCAACCGCTGAGACCATTATTCCAACCGCTGAGACCATTTAAGCTCAGAATTTCTAACTCTCTTATGTCAACAATATATAGTAAAGTAGCTCAATATATTCCCGTAGGAATACTCCCCGAAGGCACAATATATTCCCGTAGGAATATTTTCTCAAGGCTCAATATATTCCCGTAGGAATATTTATTACTGTCAATACAAGAATAGACTTCAAAACATTGATTCGACCGCATTGCTGTACAAGCGGCGGCCAGTTCGGCACTATTTAGGGTTGACTCTGAAAGTATGTCACGTCTTCACGTCAACTCTAAATTTATAGGCAATACAGAAGGAAAAGCCAAAACATCGATCTGTCTGCTCTGCTCTACAAGCGGCGGTCAGTTCAGCACTATTTAGAGTTGACTCTGAAGGTATGCCACGTCTTCACGTCAACTCTAAATTTATAGGCAATAAAGAAGGAAAAGCCAAAACATCGATCTGTCCGCTCTGCTCTACAAGCGGCGGCCAGTTCGACACTATTTAGAGTTGACGCTGAAGGAATGTCTCATCTCCACGTCAACTCTAAATTATAGGCAATAAAGAAGGAAAAAGCCGAAACCTCGATCTGTCCGATCATGGGTTTTAATTGCGCCTTTTAAATATGACTTAAGCAGACTTGAGGAACGATATTATGAATTTAGGAGAACAAAATTACAAATAGTTATATTTGAACACATAGCCGTTGTGAGCCGACAATCAAATCCTCGGCTCAGCATGGCGAGCGTCACAACCTTTTTCTATATGCCACGTAGTTCAAAAACTCGTAAATGCATGAAAGTAAGAGAGCAAATCTAGAAACAATTATATTGAAAGCACTTGAACTGTTGTGAGCCGGCAACCTAAAACTTCGGCTCAGCTTGGCGAGCTCCACAGCCTCTTACCATATGTCACGCAGTTCAAAAACTCGTAAACGCATGAAAGTAAGAGAGCAAATCTAGAAACAATTATATTGAAAACACTTGAACTGCTGTGAGCCGGCAACCTAAAACTTCGGCTCAGCTTGACGAGCTTCACATCCTCTTACCATATGTCACACAGTTCAAAAACTCGTAATTACTAAATTATGAATCTTAGAGATAAGAAGAATTATTGGCTCCACCTCCGATCATTCCTAAAATAATGTAGAAATAGGAACCCAAATTCAATCCACATAACTCCAACTCCGAATTGTAAAAGCTTTAAATCAAACTCTTCTTGCAAGAGAAATAAGAAACGTTTGTCTGTGTGCTGACAAGGCAAGCACAGTCCTTCTCTCACCATTATAAAACCAACAACCATTCAAGTCGCAAGAAGCCCGAACGACAAGAATTATAAGCTTTAAGGTGCAACATAAGCAGTGATAAAGACCGGAAGCAGGGGCCGAAATAACAGGACCAGTACGAGACTGGAGTAATTGAAAGTACTAATTGAAAGCAGTAAATAAAGGACCAGTGCGAGACTGGATTACTGGAAATAAATGCAGAAATTAAATGCAGGACCAGTGCGAGACTGGAGTAATAGAAAGTACTAACTGAAAGTACTAACTGAAAGTAATAAATGCAGGACCAGTACGAGACTGGAGGAAATAAATAAATAAACAGGTTAGTAGTCCAATCACTCCATAATAGGAGGCTTCAGTTTCATCTTCATTCATAGGAGGAAAGTTCTGTTCCATCTCCGTTCATAGGAGGAAAGTTCTGTTCCATCTCCGTTCATAGGAGGAAAGTTCTGTTCCATCTCCGTTCATAGGAGGAAAGTTTTGTTCCATCTCCGTTCATAGGAGCTTACTTATATTTCATAAGATTCCTTATTTTTGTGCGACTTGAGTTCACATTTTTAAATATCCGGACATTATCGAATTGGCGGTGTCGCCTCGCGATTGCGACTTTAATTGCGTGTCGACATTTTTACTTTTAAAATATCCAAACTTTTTAGAGGGTGCGATCCAGCCTCCCGAGCGTCCCAAAATTTTTGGAGACATGTTGGAGGAGAGCGTAGCTCATTATTAATTTATAACATAGATTTTTAGTATCTAAAAATAGTAAACCCATTTCAAAAATTCCAAAATAATTACAGTAGATGTAGGTCAGTGGTAGGAAGCTTCCCAAATTTTCTCATAATTTTCCCTCACTGTTACGGCCCTCTGGAAATTCAAAAACCCCAAATATTACAGTATTTTAATTATTAAAAATACTAAAACATGACAGAAAAATCTGAAAATTTTACTGGGGATACTGCTCGCTGTTATGCACAACTTTTATGTTCACCACTTTTCTATTAGAGCCCTCTAACCCTCTCCAGAAAATCAATTATTATAATAATAATGATTATAAAATTTATAAAAAATTTTAACAAAGCTTGCCATCGTTCCTGTACGCCGCCTCCCCCTTGCGGGCCTTCCCCGCCGGCGTCCGATCACCGGCCGGCCGTGGATCCACCCCCGGCCAACTATACTAAGGTGGGCGCTCCCTCCGGCGGTGGTCCGGCGGCCTGCCGCCGCCGACCATCGCCGAGCTGTATATCGTCCTGTTTCGGACGGAGGAGAGGGGGAAGGTGGCGGCGGCGCTCCGGTCACTGGAGTTTGCATGCGATGCGTCCGGGAGATAGGGAGGAAGGAGAGGAGGAGGTGTCATCATGTTTGGGGCCCTCCGGGAGTCCTCCGACGAAATCGCCATGGGAGGGTGGTGGCGGTGGAGCTTGGAGCGTCTTCTCCAGCTCCGGCGGGCGCGTGGGGTGGTGGGGCTGGTTCTGGAAAAACTGGGAGGAGCTCCTGCCTGGCGGTTCCTTTTTAATGAAGGGCTGGGGGCTTATTTTATCGGCTCACCGAGACCCCTCCCCTCCCCCTCTCCTCTTCTTCTCTCTTAGCTGATTAGGGTTAGGTTTCAACCAACCATGGTTGGCTTAGGAGGGGCAGCTGGCAGGCATCCTATGGAGGCCCTAAAATATCTAAGTCCACTTCTTTGGGCTTTGTCTAAGAGGCGGATTAATATTTGGCTTAGAGTGGATTAGGGTTAGCTTAGGCTTAAACTTTGAAAATATCTGATCCCATTAGTTTTGCTGCCTTGGGGTTTGTGCACACCAAAATATTAAATGGAGCGGAGCTAGTTGGGTGGGTTTGATGGGGAGAGAGTTTAGAAGAATTATGCAAACCATTCTTTTAAGGAGGGTTGACCAAAGGCAACTACAAGTGGTCCCCCATATGATCAAGGTCAATATGGGTCCAAGTCGTCGAGTGTCGGGTCGTCATTGATGTGACGGGATTGAAATCCGGTGTTCCCGTATCTCGAGATTTAGCATAATTTTACGAGCGTTTATTTTTATTTACTCGACCAAACGACGTCAGAATCGAGCGAAACGAATTTTGTTGCATTCGTATCGTCCATACGAGTCCAACGCAACTGACAAAATTTAATTCGGAGCACACTAGCTTAACCTTTGAAAATGGTGTTGTTGCGACGCTCGATATTACTCAAAATAGTCATTTTCTCGAAACGACCTCAGTTCGGAACGAAACGAATTCCGTTGCACTTGTATTGACCATACGAGTTTAATGTAACTGACGGAAGTCGATTTGGGGCACACATGCTCCATATTCTAAAATTGCATCGTCTTGACGCGCTACGATACTCAAAATAGTCATATTGTATGTATGACCTCGGATCGAAACAAAACGAGTTCCGTTGTACTCGTATCG
Organism: Dactylorhiza incarnata; assembly: GCA_033032865.1. NCBI lineage: Eukaryota > Viridiplantae > Streptophyta > Magnoliopsida > Asparagales > Orchidaceae > Dactylorhiza > Dactylorhiza incarnata. Next base: position 10,872,072 of record JAWHQI010000010.1, on the reverse strand, counting down.
ACCATACGAGTCTAACGCAATTGACGGAAGTCGATTCGGAGCACGTATGCTCATTATACTAAAATAGCGTAGTCGTGACGCTCTACTATACTCAAAATGGTCACTTTCACCAAATGATCTCGGATTGGAACGAAACGAGTTCCGTTGCACTCGTATCGACCATACAAGTCTAATGCAACTGACGGAAGTCGATTCGGAGCACGTATGCTCACTGTACTACTTTGGTGTTGTGGCGAAGCATTATGCTACCCGAAACAGTTGTTTCCTCTAAATGACTATCATTTTGGGGTGGAGGTCGGGTCTTGGTTCTATATGACCCGGCCTAAGCTTCTCCAATGGTTCAATTGAACCGGCTAGACCCCTTTTCAAAAGTCGGGATGTTACAATCCAATAAAACAAAGAAAATTTTCGTCCCCGAAAATACGAGTGGGTCATGGAGATTCAAAACGAGATCTACTGTTGGAACATGGTCTTCTGCATCTCCTAGGTTTGAGAATAACAAATTCTATGTGTATTTGATCTTGTGTGTTCAAGTGTGCAGGAAAACAAAGTCCATATGACTCAAGGATTACATAAGAAGGTTTCCACCAAATTTGAGCCATCAAATCCAAAACTCCTACTAGCGCCGGCGGTATCACTTAGCGCCTGGCGCTAGCGGAAAGGAACCACTGAGACGAAACCACTAAGACGGATCCGCTGAGACGAGACCGCTGAGACGCTGAGAAGAAATCGCTGGGAAGGGAAACCGCTGAGATGCGAGCTTGCGTTAACATATATAGAAGGAGACAACGCCTGGCGGTATCCGATAGCGCAGGCGCTAGCTCCAAGGCTATAAAAGGACCCCTTGGCTCCGAATTCTTCATCCTCTTATAACCCTAAATTCCAGAGCTTCGTGCCACATCATATAGAGGAAGGTTCAGAGAGATACTCTCAAACGAAGGTTATATGTTAGTGGAACAAATAAAAGTTACGACTTATATAAGCCTTTGTAAAATCCGTCAACATATAACCAACTCCCATACGAAGGTTATATGTTAGTGGAACAGATAACAAGAAAGGCAAGTAAGCAGTGTAAATCCATGAACATATAACCAACTCCCATACGAAGGTTATATGTTAATGGTACAAATAAAAATATGTATGTTATGATGCAAATGATGCGTATGCAAGCCATGCACGACGAGTACTCATGACTCATCACAATTCCCTACGTTGATACAGTCTGACCGCTTTTCTTCCAGCAGGGTAGCGAACCCCGCGGGCCTCACCGATGTGGCCGTCGGTGACAGTGGCCGGTCCTGCCACTTCTGGGTGTGGACGTACCGCACTACCCAGGCCCCAACGTACAACTCTATGTACTCTTGGATGTGAGCGACATCCGGCGATTCCGAGATTCGGCTATCTAGCGGAGGGACCTCCCGGGGAAATAATAAATAACCTCCCGGGGTTCACACACTCCCTAGTGCCTCGTGAGTCGTCAGCCTTGCCATTCCTGTACGAACGGTCCATGGGCCTGACTGACTCGCCACGATAATCACATACAATTATTTGCACCTTATATTGCCATATTTTGACCGCTTTTCTTCCAGCAGGGTAGCGAACCCCGCAGGCCTCACCGATGTGGCTGTCGGTGACAGTGGCCGGTCCTGCCACTTCTGGGTGTGGATGTACCGCACTACCCAGGCCCTAACGTACAACCCCGTGTACTCTCGGTCGTAGGAGACGTCCGACAATAATTGAATTTGGCCAACTAGCGGAGGGACCCAGCGGGGCATATAATATACAACTGAGCTCCCGAGGTGCACATCTCCCTGTCGCCTAGAGTCGTCAACCCTCCCGCACCGGTACGTACGGTCTACGGGCATGACTGACCCGCCACTTTTCCACCGCAAGCAATTTACAGTAAAAGCAATGAATAAAATAGGCAACCAACATATTTGGGTCCGCGGTGACTTACACTTTTTAATGAGGCTTTCCGGCTGGCCGAGTATGCAATATTGCAAGTCCCATCAATGCTAACAATGTACTTCTGGGATGGGGTGCATACAAGCTTTTCTAAATTTGCCACTATTTTATTTCAATCCAGCACATTGCCTTAGTAATTATTTCCTGAAATATTGACGTTATTGAAAAGACTAACATTTCATCATAGCTCTTCTACGATTACACAGCTTTATTTTAAACAGATCGTCAAATTGATAAATGTTATATCAAGTCAAAGCATACCTCATATTTGCAATCGTCAGAGCAATTCTCCATATACACACAAAATTTCATTTGATTAGCTCACCTCAAATGAAATTTTGGAAACGAGAATTTTAATCCCAATAAAACGAAGAGGCTTAAACCTGGGATTGAAATTAGTAATAGAATCCTTACATTGCACACATAATTCCATACGATTAGTTTACCTCGAATGGAATTTTGAAAACGAAAATTTAACCCCAATAAAACAAAGAGGCTTAAACCCGGGGTTCAAAATTTGAAGTGGACGTTTGTAGGATTTAACGGAAGTGTTTTATGGGGACAATGTAAATTATCGCTTGAGATCAGAAGTGGTAAATGACATTTAAGTGTCGATCCACATATATATGCCAAGTTTGTTGTCAATTTTTACCTTTAAGGTCCACCACCGCTTCCGCTGCAGTGGTTCGTCCCCGAACCACGCAATAACGACCGGTGGAGAAAGAGTTGTTTCTGTGATCACTTTTTGGTCGAAAAGATCGATTGCGCTCTGATCCATTTGTAAGACCCCCCTCCCAAATCGGCGGTCCGACCGGGGGATCTTATCGCACACCACCCTTTTTGCACGACGTCGAAGCGATCACGAAGGGTGAAGGTACTAGCTTCTCCAATCCCCCTTCCTTGAATACTTCGTTATCACGCATAGGGGTGATGTTAAGCGAAAATCATAACACACCACAGAGTAGCGAAGCGGATATTCTAGAGGAAGACATCATCAAAGAGTGCACTTTAGAGCACTTAACGGAAGACATCATTAAAGAGTAATATAGCGGAAGATTAATCATCACAGAAACCTTAAACTCAAGGCCTGTATGAATAGCATCCATACCTCCGCCGTATTAATTCATTGCCAATATATAGATGCTATGAGGTGGGGCACAACAAAGGGGATGCGGCTTAACAACTTGTACCTGAGGTAGCCTGCTCTGTGGCTTCATCCACACTTGGGTACTGTCTCTCATCCGCACCTATCACCTGTGCTAAAGACAAGTTATTAAAACTACGAATCAAATCCATCTCCTATTAACAAACATTCATAATATAACATTTATAAGGGAGGGGATATCTGAACTCTTATTGGGCCGAGGTAGTCTTCCCACGACCACCGTCTACGTACTCCGTATCATCCTGCATACGGTCTCAGACCCACGTAGTTCTATTAGTTTCGCACGGGTTGCCCTCCCAGACCGTCCGTCGTGCGGGTTGCCTTAGAGTAAAACTCATAGGCCATCCGACATTCTCCCAAGGCACATTTTATATTCCCGGAGGAATAATTCTCGAAGGCACAATATATTCCCGTAGGAATATTTCTCGAAGGCAACATTTCATTCTCGTAGGAATTACTTCTCGAAGGCAACATTTTATCCCCGTAGGAATTACTTCTCGAAGGCAACATTTCATTCCCGTAGGAATTACTTTTCGAAGTATATTTCATCATAAGAGGAGAAAAGAGAATTCTCTTAAAGCTTAGCAATATAGCCACCTGTAGTTTAGTAGAAGGAGAGAAGATGAACTACTATTTTAACCCAGCTGGTAATCGAACCCCAGCAGCCCATATAAGGCACAATTGCATTCTTGTGTTCGATCATTATCTCAACCGCTGAGACCATTATTCCAACCGCTGAGACCATTTAAGCTTAGAATTTCTAACTCTCTTATGTCAACAATATATAGTAAAGTAGCTCAATATATTCCCGTAGGAATACTCCCCGAAGGCACAATATATTCCCGTAGGAATATTTTCTCAAGGCTCAATATATTCCCGTAGGAATATTTATTACTGTCAATACAAGAATAGACTTCAAAACATTGATTCGACTGCATTGCTGTACAAGCGGCGGCCAGTTCAACACTATTTAGGGTTGACTTTGAAAGTATGTCACGTCTTCACGTCAACTCTAAATTTATAGGCAATACAGAAGGAAAAGCCAAAACATCGATCTGTCCGCTCTGCTCTACAAGCGGCGGTCAGTTCGGCAATATTTAGAGTTGACTCTGAAGGTATGCCACGTCTTCACGTCAACTCTAAATTTATAGGCAATAAAGAAGGAAAAGCCAAAACATCGATCTGCCCACTTTGCTCTACAAGCGGCGGCCAGTTCGACACTATTTAGAGTTGACGCTGAAGGAATGTCTCATCTCCCCGTCAACTCTAAATTATAGGCAATAAAGAAGGAAAAAGCCAAAACCTCGATCTGTCCGATCATGGGTTTAATTGTGCCTTTTAAATATGACTTAAGCAGACTTGAGGAACGATATTATGAATTTAGGAGAACAAAATTACAAATAGTTATATTTGAACACATAGCCGTTGTGAGCCGACAATCAAATCCTCGGCTTAGCATGGCGAGCGTCACAACCTTTTTCTATATGCCACGTAGTTCAAAAACTCGTAAATGCATGAAAGTAAGAGGGCAAATCTAGAAACAATTATATTGAAAGCAATTGAACTGTTGTGAGCCGGCAACCTAAAACTTCGGCTCAGCTTGGCGAGCTCCACAACCTCTTACCATATGTCACGCAGTTCAAAAACTCGTAAACGCATGAAAGTAAGAGAGCAAATCTAGAAACAATTATATTGAAAACACTTGAACTGTTGTGAGCCGGCAACCTAAAACTTCGGCTCAGCTTGGCGAGCTTCACAGCCTCTAACCATATGTCACACAGTTCAAAAACTAGTAATTATTAAATTATGAATCTTAGAGATAAGGAGAATTATTGGCTCCACCTCTGATCATTCCTAAAATAATGTAGAAATAGGAACCCAAATTCAATCCACATAACTCCAACTCCGAATTGTAAAAGCTTTAAATCAAACTCTTCTTGCAAGAGAAATAAGATACGTTTGTCTCTGTGCTGACAAGGCAAGCACAGTCCTTCTCTCACCATTATCAAAACCAACAACCATTCAAGTCGCAAGCAGTCCGAACGACAAGAATTATAAGCTTTAAGGTGCAACATAAGCAGTGATAAAGACCGGAAGCAGGGGCCGAAATAACAGGACCAGTACGAGACTGGAGTAATTGAAAGTACTAACTGAAAGCAGTAAATAAGGGACCAGTGCGAGACTGGATTACTGGAAATAAATGCAGAAATTAAACGCAGGACCAGTGCGAGACTGGAGTAATTGAAAGTACTAACTGAAAGTAATAAATGCAGGACCAGTACGAGACTGGAGGAAATAAATAAATAAACAGGTTAGTAGTCCAATCACTCCATAATAGGAGGCTTCAGTTTCATCTCCATTCATAGGAGGAAAGTTCTGTTCCATCTCCGTTCATAGGAGGAAAGTTCTGTTCCATCTTCGTTCATAGGAGGAAAGTTCTGTTCCATCTCCATTCATAGGAGAAAAGTTTTGTTCCATCTCCGTTCATAGGAGCTTATATATTTCATAAGATTCCTTATTTTTGTGCTCCTTGAGTTCACATTTTTAAATATCCGGACGTTATCTAATTGGCGGTGTCGCCTCGCGATTGCGACTTTAATTGCGTGTCGACATTTTTACTTTTAAAATACCCAAACTTTTTAGAGGGTGCGATCCAGCCTCCCGAGCTTCCCATAATTTTTGGAGACATGTTGGAGGAGAGCGTAGCTCATTATTAATTTATAACATAGATTTTTAGTATCTAAAAATAGTAAACCCATTTTAAAAATTCCAAAATAATTACAGTAGATGTAGGTCAGTGGTAGGAAGCTTCCCAAATTTTCTCATAATTTTCCCTCACTGTTACGGCCCTCTGGAAATTCAAAAACTCCAAATATTACAGTATTTTAATTATTAAAAATACTAAAACATGACAGAAAAATCTGAAATTTTTACTGGGGATACTGCTCGTTGTTATGCACAACTTTTATGTTCACCACTTTTCTTTTAGAGCCCTCTAACCCCCTCCAGAAAATCAATTATTATAATAATAATGATTATAAAATTTATAAAAAATTTTAACAAAGCTTGCCATCGTTCCTGTATGCCGCCTCCCCCTTGCGGGCCTTCCCCGTCGGCGTCCGATCACCGGCCGACCGTGGATCCACCCCGGCCAACTATACGGAGGTGGGCGCTCCCTCCGGCGGTGGTCCGGCGGCCTACCGCCGCCGGCCATCGCCGGAGCTGTATATCGTCCTATTTCGGACGGAGGAGAGGGGGAAGGTGGCGGCGGCGCTCCGGTCGCCGGAGTTCGCATGCGATGCGTCCGGGAGATAGGGAGGAAGGAGAGGAGGAGGTGTCATCATGTTTGGGGCCCTCCGGGAGTCCTCCGACGAAATCGCCATGGGAGGGTGGTGGCGGTGGAGCTTGGAGCGTCTTCTCCAGCTCCGGCGGGTGCGTGGGGTGGTGGGGCTGGTTCTGGAAAAACTGGGAGGAGCTCCTGCCTGGCGGTTCCTTTTTAATGAAGGGCTGGGGCTTATTTTATAGGCTCACCGAGACGCCTCCCCTCCCTCTCCTCTTCTTCTCTCTTTGCTGATTAGGGTTAGGTTTCAACCAACCATGGTTGGCTTAGGAGGGGCAGCTGGCAGGCATCCTATGGAGGCTCTAAAATATCTAAGTCCACTTCTTTGGGCTTAGTCTAAGAGGGGGATTAATATTTGGCTTAGAGTGGATTAGGGTTAGCTTAGGCTTAAACTTTGAAAATATCTGATCCCATTAGTTTTGCTGCCTTGGGGTTTGTGCACACCAAAATATTAAATGGAGCGGAGCTAGTTGGGTGGGTTTGATGGGGAGAGAGTTTAGAAGAATTATGCAAACCATTCTTTTGAGGAGGGTTGACCAAAGGAAACTACAAGTGGTCCCCCATATGGTCAAGGTCAATATGGGTCCAAATCGTCGAGTGTCGGGTCGTCATTGATGTGACGGGATTGAAATCCGGTGTTCCCGTATCTCGAGATTTAGTATAATTTTACGAGCGTTCATTTTTATTTACTCGACCAAACGACGTCAGAACCGAGCGAAACGAATTTTATTGCATTCGTATCGTCCATACGAGTCCAACGCAACTGACAAAATTCAATTCGGAGCACACTAGCTTAACCTTTGAAAATGGTGTTGTTGCGATGCTCGATATTACTCAAAATAGTCGTTTTCTCGAAACGACCTTAGATCGAAACGAAACAAATTTCGTTGCACTTGTATTGACCATACGAGTCTAACGTAATTGACGGAAGTCGATTTGGGGCACGCATGCTCCATATTCTAAAATTGCATCGTCTTGACGCGCTACGATACTCAAAATAGTCATATTCTATGTATGACCTCGGATCGAAACGAAATGAGTTCCGTTGCACTCGTATCGACCATACGAGTCTAACGCAATTGACGGAAGTCGATTCGGAGCACGTATGCTCATTATACTAAAATAGCGTAGTCGTGACGCTCTACTATACTCAAAATGGTCACTTTCACCAAATGACCTCGGATTGGAACGAAACGAGTTCCGTTGCACTCGTATCGACCATACGAGTCTAATGCAACTGACGGAAGTCGATTCGGAGCACGTATGCTCACTGTACTACTTTGGTGTTGTCGCGAAGCATTATGCTACCCGAAATAGTCGTTTCCTCTAAATGACTATCATTTTGGGGTGGTGGTCGGGTCTTGGTTCTATATGACCCGGCATTATGCTAGACCCCTTTTCAAAAGTCGGGATGTTACACCCACAATACTTTTCTGCAGCTTGCGCCAAAAGAAGAACCCGCCATGTCACGTTTGAACTGTCTCAGCGGTTGGGCTGAGATGGTTATCCGTCTCAGCGGTTTCTTCTGACCCGTCTCAGCGGATCTGCTGAGACAGACAGTTGTCTCAGTGGTTTCTTCTATCTGCAGCTCAGCTTGCCCAGATGCTTTCTCACTGGCTCCTGGTCTTGTCTCAGCGGTTCAGCTGAGACTGAGAGCTTGTCTCAGCTGATCATACATTACACCATGGTGTGCCCTAGTCCTGCATACTTATGAGATAGAAATAGAGTTTATCAAATACAACTTGTACTTTGCATTGAGTGTGAGGACTCTTCAAATCAAGGGAACATTGAGGGTCAATTTCCCAACAATCTCCCCCTATTTGAAGAAGACAGAACACCCTCAAATGCTAGAGTACATTACTCATAAATTCTTGATATGTGTTATTGCAATAATGAATTCATTATATCATGCTCATTGCATCAAGGATTTTATAACAGATAATGTTTATGAAAGTCATATTACCACAAAGTTTAATCAATCCAACAGTGTAATTTGATAAACATGACAATGCAACATAGATTGAATTAACCAATCAAAACAGGGTAAGGTTTAGTTATAACTCAGATTTGCAACTTAGATAAGGTGGTAATTCAAAGCTCAGTTTGCATTCATTTATTCATAAAACATTTCAAACACATTATAGTTCAATTATCCTCCAGCCATTCATAAGATATTTTTTTTCTTAGAAGATTTGTTTTGAATACTTTATCTCCCCCATTCTTAGAAGATTTATGCATAAGATATTTATGCATTCATTTAGAATTATCTTTTCTTAGATGATTTATGCATAAGATATTTGTGCATTCATTTAGAATTATCTTTTCTTAGAAAATTTGTTTCAGTGTGAGGACAGAATTGATGACTGCATTTGTATCCTCCCCCTTTCTGGCTTCTTCATAGATTTGTTGATGGAGGTCTTGCTGAATGTTGATAACATCAACTGGGGCACCATCCTGCTCATCTTTAGTATCAATATCTTGATGATCACTTAGATTGACATCACCAACATGATCATCCTCCTCCCCCTCAGAGAGAGCATTCTTTCGTGTTAAGTCCAGGAATGCTATAACCTGATCTTTATCAGCTGATGGCTCTTGTGGATGCTCCCCCTTAGATGGAGCACACATCAGTGCTTGAGGATCAGAAGTTATGACTTTGTCCAGCTGCAGTGGATGGACAGGTTCAGTTGGCAGGTCCTTTGGTGTAGCCTCTTTGTTAAGAATGCTGTGTGACCTAATATCAGCACCAGCATCTTCATCTTTGTCTGAATTATCACACTTACAACTTGACATGATCAACCTTGTTTTCTTAGAAGATGAGGGGGTTGCCTTCTCTTTTCCTTTAGTTTCAGAGGGCTGACACATAGACAATACCCTGGTGAATCTTTCTAAAGTCTTGATGTCCATTTTCTTGAGATAGTGAAGATTTGCTCCTTTGGATGTGCTTAACTTGTCAGGGTAGGTTTGCTTTTCACTACTCAGATTGGCTATATATGGCTTAAGACTTAGGTAAAAATAAACCTAGTAATTGGATTTGATTGCTCTTATAATTGTAAGTGTAAATGAAATGACATCATATGGCTGAGTTCATTGAACTCAGAGCTGAGTTCGTCGAACTCAAACTGAGTTTGTCGAACTCAAACTGGAGTTCGTCAAAAACAAGGCTTAGTTCATCTGAACTACATCATAGAGCTGAGTTCGTCGAACTCAGAGCTGAGTTCGTCGAACTCAAACTGGAGTTCACGTGAACTACAACATAAGGCTAAGTTTGTTGAATACAGAACTAAGTTCGTCGAACTCAAGGCTGAGTTCATCAAACTCAAACTAGAGTTCGTCGAACTCAAGGCTGAGTTCATCTGAACTACATCATAAAGCTGAGTTCTTCGAACTCAAAGCTGAGTTCGTCGAACTCAAACTCGACGTTCGTCGAACCCAGGAAAGAGTTCGTCGAACACAGATTTTTCCCAGCTGTCTAAGTGCAACCTGAAGCTCATCTGAAACAGATTGTTCTGGTTAAGCTGATCATCCTATTTTAAAATCATTAGAGATAGGATTGCTTGAATGCCTAATCATGTCTTTCATAGGGTTGCCATTTTAAATTATATCAAATCAAGACCGGAAGAATGAAGTGTTTTACACTATTCTACATTTAACATTCCTAGTTAAATCTTGAAGGCATTAAACTTGGCCTCATCCAATGGCGTAGTGAAGATATCAGCCACTTGACTGTCAGTGGGGACAAATTCAAGGCAGATATCTTGAGATTCTACATGTTCTCTTATAAAATGACATCTTATTTCTATATGCTTAGTCCTGCTATGAGAGACAGGATTCTTAGCAATAGAGATAACACTGGATGAGTCACAGTAAAGAGGATAGTTACTTACCTTGAGGTTGTAGTCCTCTAGCTGGTGTTGAATCCACAATAGCTGTGCACAACAGCTCCCTGCAACAATGTATTCAGACTCAGCAATGGAGATAGCCAAACTTGTCTGCTTTTTGCTGCTCCATGATATCAACCTTCTTCCTAGGAATTGACAAGTACCACTTGTGCTTTTCCTGTCTTCTTTGCAGCCTGCAAAATCTGCATCTGAAAATCCAGTTAGTTCAAATTCATTGTTCTTAGGGTACCAAAGGCCAAGATGTAGGCTGCCTTTAAGGTATCTAAGAATCCTCTTTGCAGCTGTGTAGTGAGATTCCTTAGGACATGCCTGGTACCTAGCACACACACATGTAGCATACATAATATCTGGTCTGCTAGTAGTTAAATATAACATTGATCCAATGATGCACCTATACATGTATTCATCAAAGGCTTTGCCCTTCTCATCCTTGTCCAGGGAAATGTTGGACCCCATGAGAGTTTTCATGGTGGAAGCTGATTCCATCCCAAACTTCTTGATAAGCTCTCTAGTGTACTTGGTCTGAGAAATGAATATACCTTCATCAGACTATTTTACTTGGAGGCCTAAGAAGTACTTGAGCTCTCCTATACTGCTCATCTCAAACTCTCCCTACATTAGGTTGGCAAACCTTTTGCAGAGGTTGTCATCAGCAGACCCAAATATTATGTCATCAACATATATTTGGACTAGGAGACACTTGCCCTTTGTTTCCCTAAGAAACAATGTGCTATCTATCTTTCCCCTCAAGAACTTGTTCTTGATGACAAAGCTAGACAATGTCTCATACCAAGCCCTGGGGGCTTGCTTAAGACCATAAAGAGCTTTCCTAAGTAAGTAAACATGACTAGAGAGGGTAGGATATACAAAACCTGATGGTTGCTCAACATATACCTCTTCCTTCAAGTCACCATTGAGGAAGTCTGATTTGACATCCATTTGATACACTTTGAACCCCTTGTGGGCAGCATAGGCAAGGAATAGCCTAATTGCTTCCAACCTTGCAACAGGGGCAAAGGTTTGATCAATGTCTATCCCTTCTTCCTGTCTATATCCCTTGGATACCAGCCTTGCCTTGTTCTTTATGATTGTGCCATTTTCATCTAATTTATTCCTATAAATCCATTTGGTACCTATGATATTGTGTCCTTGAGGCTTTGGCACCAATTTTCATACCTTGCATCTCTTGAATTGTAGAAGTTCTTCTTGCATAGCTTGAATCCAAAAGGTGTCTTGGTTGGCTTCTTCAAAATTCTTGGGCTCCATATGTGATAGGAAGCTCAAGAATAGGGCTTCATTATGAGCCCTGCTTCTGCTTAATACACCTTGATTCTGATCTCCAAATATTTGTTCTCTTGGATGATCCCTTAGATGTCTTGCAGCTGTAGGCAGTTTGTTCTCAGCTTGCTGTGCTGTTTCTACTGATTCAGCAGTGTCTTCATCAGCATTGACTTCTTCCTCTTCAGGGATGGCATCATCAGAATAAGCTTTGCTGCTGTTGGGTGTCTCTTGTATAGACATCCTTTCCAACTCCTGTTCATTTCCTGTCAAGACAGAAGATCTAGACCAGCACTTATATATTAGGCTGGTCTCATCAAATACTACATGCATAGATTCCTCTACAACATGAGTTTTCTTGTTATACACTCTATAAACTCTACTATGTGAGCTATAACCAATAAGAACACCCACACTGCATTTCTTTGCAAACTTTGTTAATTGAGATTTTCCATTGTTTAAAATGTAGCATTTGGAACCAAAGATTCTAAAGTATGAAATTGTAGGTTGTTTGCCTTTCAGAATCTCATAGGGAGTTATTCCATGAACCTTATTGATGGAAGCTCTATTTAGAACATGGCATACAGTATTGACTGCCTCAGCCCAGAAGTATTCTGGGAGTGAGGAGTCACTAAGCAGTGTTCTCCCAGCTTCTATCAAGGTCCTATTCCTCCTCTTAGCCACACCATTTTGTTGTGGAGTCCTTGGGGAGGAGAACTCTTGGGTGATACCATATTCTTGACAAAACCTTGTCATAGCTTTAGATTGAAATTCTGTGCCATGGTCAGTTCTAGTCCTGACTACAGCACATTGCAAGTCATTCTGAATTGCTTTGACATGAGTTATAAAGACATTTATAGTATCAGACTTCTTCTTTAGGAAGAATACCCATGTATATTTTGAGTGATCATCAACAATCAACAAAGTATACAACTTCCCACCTAGGCTCTGAATTGGCAAAGGACCAAACAAGTCCATATGCAAGAGATAAAGACATCTTTCAGTGTCTTTGGAGCCAATACTTTTAAAGGTGGCCCTTGTTTGCTTGCCCATTTGGCAAGCATGACATGGACCACTTTTAATACATTTTATATTAGGACTATTCCTAACAAGGTTTTTAGAGAATAATCTATACATTGTCTTGTAGTTAATGTGAGCAAGTCTTTTGTGCCATTGAACACAAAGGGACTCATTCTCATTAGCTACTAGACAAACAGGTGTAAGAGATTTACTACAAATAAAGTCTCAGCAATAAACATTCCCACTCCTAGTGCTTGAGAGAATGGTCTCTAAGTCTTTAGACTTTTTAATCAAGCACTTGTCATTGTGGAATTCAATGACATATCCTTGATCACATAGTTGACTTATGCTTACTAGGTTGTGTTGTAACCCTTCAACATAAGCTACCTTTGTAATTGAGACTATGCCATTGGAGATCATACCATATCCTTTGGTGATTCCCTTTTCTGACCCCCCAAAGATAACTTTGGGTCCATTCTTCACAGCCTTGTAGTCCTGTAGAAGATTTCTTGTTTCTGTCATGTGCCTTGAGCACCCACTGTCCAAATACCAAATCTACCCAAGGCTGGTATTTGAACTAACCTGCATGATGGAATTTAATTACCCTTAGGAGCCCAAGTGATTTTGGGTCCTAGGTACTTGCTAGTCTGATAAGATAACCTCACACTAGCTGAACTCTTTGCAAGAAGACTCTTCTTTGCATTTGGTACATTGGGATTGTACCAACAATTTATGGCAAAGTGTCCCACTTTACCACAATACTAACATTCATGAATGTTGTATCTCCTCTTCTGAACATTTCCTAAGGAAACAACATTACTGTGCCTTAGTTCAGGAGGGGAGACAGCTGCAATCTTCCTATTTCTATTAGCAATGATTTGACTAAATGTTAATCTATGTGTTGTCTTGATGCCCTTTGTTTTGATGACATCAGCTTGCTTTGGCTTGGTAGCCATACAAGATCTGATGGCATCAGACACTGAGCAGCTAGTCTTGTCAATAGATTTGACAGCAGGAATTTGTCTTTGCTGAAATAAATTTAGAAGAGCTTGCATCCTGATTCTTGAATGAGGGGGCTGACGTACCAAATACAAAAGGTCCAGGTTGGGCCATTTGAATTTCCTCATGGGGAGCCTTCATGGCACTCAATCCCATTCCCTTTCTTCCACTATGGGAAGGAGTGTTTTCCTTCCTATAGGTACTTCCATTCTTCCAGTGACCATACATGCTTTCATGGTCATACTTGTTGGAAGGAAGTAATACCTTTTGAAAGGTGGTTTGAGGCTTAGCCTTACCCCTGCCCTTTTTTCCACTCCTTTCTCCTGCCTCCATTTTATTGAATCCTAGTCCTCTTCTATTGGATTGAGAAGAGAAGTATTCAATAATAGGGAGCACAGATTTAGGCTTGGAGAATTGAGCCACTAGACTTTTCTCTTTGAGAAGCTTTTCCTCAAGATCCTTGATGATCTTATTCTTTAGAGAAATAGAGCTCAAATGGACAATTGTTATCCCCTTGAGTTTGCTTATTTCTCTATTGGGAAAATGATTTCTCTTAACCCCTGAAAATAAGTTGAATATGAATTCTAAGAAAGAAAAATCAAGGTTAAGTAAATATGCGTCGAATAGTATTCGACGCAACGTCGAAGTGGTATCGACGTTCCTTTCAGAAGGAGTCGAAGTAACTTTAGGAAGAATTCGACGTATCCTATGTCGACGTAGCTCTGACTTCTAGTCGACGCATCTTGAGAAGTCGACGTACCTTAGTCGACGCACCATCCTTATTCTCCTCTCGACGTCCTGCCAGGACGAATTCGACGCTTACGTCGAATAGTAATCGACGCACGTCGATTTTTATGTCTAATTCAAAAATCGCCAGATCTCTTTCCTTCTTTTATAGATCTGATTTATATGGAATCAATTTATTCTTTATAGCCGTTCTGAATCATTCTTTTCCTCTAATAGATTCTTGGCTAATTTGATTAAATCCATTATGGACATTATTTGAAATCAGAATGAATTCTTTCCTTCTATTGATATAATTATTATGGAAATATTTCTATCTTTCTATTTCTCTATCTGCTAATCAATTATCCTCCTATAGTATTATTTGAATGGACAGAGCTATAAAATAACAAGGAGGTCAGCAGAGAACAGGAATAAGTGATCCACCATTTTTACATTTGAAAAAGAGGAAGAGCTCCCAAGTGAAAAGAGAGAATCGAGAAATAGTGTTGCAGCAAAGATCAAGCTTCTTTCTCCTTCTCACTCTTAAGCCATACTGCTGCAAACTCTGATAGCTCTCACAAAAGAGAGAAAAGGCCTACAATCTCCTTCTCACTATAGAAGAGAGATTTCATTCACTACTTCTTGTGCTTCCAATCTTCTTGCTAGGAAGAAGATTCTTTCTTGTCTTAAATACTTCTTCTTCTTTTTCTTATTTCACTTTCACATATTGTAAAAGAGTTTTTAGAATCTCTCTTCAAAAAATTCAGTTGTACTGGTTCTAAGAGTCTCCTTTTCAAAAGACTCAGTTGGTTCTAAGAGTCTCCTTATCAAAAGACTCAGGGTGGTTCTAAGAGTCTCCTTATCAAAAGACTCAGTGCAAGATAGTGAATTCCTACCAAGGAGGTAGAAGAGTGGACTACCCAAAGTTTGGGGAACCACTATATTTCTTTGTGTTGTGCTGTGATTTTTCTTCTTGCATTTATTTTCTTTACTTGTTTAATTCTTGTTGGTGTGTGGGAAGCACTAATCTGTGATCACTACACATATATATATAATTATTAACTTTGCACAAAAATATTTTAAATCTCTATTCACCCCCCCTCTAGAGAATTCTAGTGAGGATAACTGTGCACTTTCATTCTCTACTCATCTGAGCCACCAAGGTAGGAGATCCAAAACAATTTCTTTCAGCCATTTGAAGTGAGTCAATCTCTAGGGCTTGGCTTTTGGCAAGCTTCTTGCTCTCTTTCAGAGCAATAACTAGAGTATCATATTTGTCAATCAATTGATTGACACCTACTTCAGATTCTGAATCATAATCATCAGTTGATGAGTGTGCATCAGATTCTGGAATTGATTCATACTTAGAGGAAGAGAGAGGAGTAGGTACCTGGTCAGATGTGTCCTGACAATCTTCATCATCTGATTTTATGGCCATTAGGCCAATATATTCTTCAACATCTTCATCCACCTCCATATCACTGTCTGAATGTGATAGAGGGGCCCTGATGCCCACCTTTGCTACAGGAAAGTCCTCATCTTCCTCAGCTGCAAACATCCCAATATTGGCCTATTCTTCATCATCTGAATCTGAGGATGATGACTCAGATTCACTCCAGCTCCTGTCCTTCTTAGCTAGGAAGGATTTCTCACCCTTTCTTCCCTTCTGGTGATAAGGCTTCTTGTCACCCTTATCCTTTCTTTTGACTGGACAGTCAGCAATGACATGTCCAGGCTTAGTACAGCAATAACGAATCACATTAGTTAAACCATGTTTAACATATTTAGAATCATACCTGTCCCCTTTGGGGTGCTTCTTGTCAGCCCTGTTTGAATCCTTCCTAGGGTGTGAGGAGGAGGAAGGCTTATTCTTCCACTGCTTCCTTCTCATCATCTTTTTGAATTGCCTTGAGATGGCAGCAAATTCCTCATCAGAAGAGCTGCTATCTGATGGGCAGTGTTCAGAGTTTTCTGAGTCAGCACCCCTTCTTGGAGGGGTAGGAATTCTTGTCTTGCTCTTCTTGGACCCTTCAGCCTTGAGGGCCACAGACTTCTCCATAGCATGAGGCCTGGAGGAGGTGTCCTCCTCCTTTCTAGCAGATAGTTGCATCTCATATGAGAGCAACTTTCCAAACAGAGTGTGAGGAGGAGTTTCACTCAGCTTTGCCACTTCCCTGATGACACAGATTTTGGTATCCCAGTCTCTAGTTAGAGATCTTAGGAATTTGTCATTTAACTCATAATGAGTGAAGGTCCTTTCATAGGTCCTCAACTCATTTACTATTATGAAGAATCTTTCATAGCAGTCAACTATGCATTCCTGGTTTAGTTGCCTACAAGCTTCATACTCCTGATTGAGGAGGGATTTCCTACTATTCCTCACTTCTTTAGTCCCTTCCATGTAAACAATCAATGTATCCCGCATCTCCTTTGCAGTCTCACAGTGCACCAAGTTTTGGAATGTTGAATCATCAATAACATTGACTATTATATTTTGAGCCATTTTATCCATTGTAGCCAATGCTATCTCATCCCTTGTCATTTCAGTGTAAGACTTGCTTACCTGCCTAGTAGGATCAATGGTGGAGGGCTTGGTGATAAGGAAGGGGCCTTCCTGAACAGTGATATAGATCCTGGGGTCTGAAGCTTCCATGTACAGCCTAACCCTTTGTTTCCAAATTCCAAAGGTTTCCTTTTTGCATATAGGGAGCTTCATGGAACCCATTTCCTTCGGAACTCCATTAGAAGCCATTGGATTCAGAAATAACAATACCTATGTAGGATCTGGTCAGACAGTTAAGCCCTTTATGACCAACCTCCATCTGATACCACTTGATAGATTATAGGTATATGATCTAATTCACCTAGAGGGGAGGGGGGGGGGTGAATAGGTATTTTTTTTTTTTTACTTAGATGATATTGATAGTTAACACTATTCTAAGCTAGTAATCAAGCAAACCCAGAAAACACATAAGTGTTTATAGTGGTTCCCAAAGACAGTGTGTCTATGGGTAGTCCACTTTCCCCTTCACCTTTCTAACAGAGTGTTAGATAAGGCCAACTTCTCCAATCTCAGCTCCAAGAGCTTACAACAAAGATCCCTAAGGATCTCTCAGGTTTTCCCAAACCCTACCTCAGGCACATCATGTAACACCCTTCCAGTACGAATAATATAATAGTAGGTCAGCCCGGGACCCCACGCTATACTAACCACACTAGCTAGGCGTTAAAAGGAGATATACATAAAAGAACTACACCAGAGTATACTAAACATAAGCGGAAGCATAAAGATTTAACGTTTCTTTTAGAATAGTCCACTATCACAGGAATGAAACAATAAAGTGTAGAGTTACGGCCTTAAGGCCTTACATTCCAAAAAGTACAAAACTCTATAAACATACTTCGACACGCAGGCCGACAATACATGAAAAGCAGAAAAGAGGCTGGCCTTCGAGGGGCAACACAGCAAAAGGGCCATCGCCCGCTATTTCCCGCTTGGCTCACCTGCACCTGCAACAACGATCCACTAAAACGTGGCAAACAGGTAACCGGTCAGCTAAAGCTGACCAAAATTATAACGACCCCACCCCTAAAGCCGGGGTGGTGGTACTCCTTCCCTGCAGGAATACAGTATAGGCATAGATTGTCAAGGTACATTCAAGCACCACATGTACAAGCAATCAACACCAACATGGGCACGCACGACCACACATTTCATGCTCTCAAGGCACTCTCACGGTGTACTCTCCGATCTACACCTAACAACTCCTTAAACAAAGAGTTCGCGTGAGAGACTAACTTGCCTTACGGACCAATCCCAACATCACACGGTGCACCGAGGAGCTACCTCTTCACCGATTCGGTATGGGAGCGGGTTCGGTTCAGCTTTGCCCGTGCTCAAATCGTCGGAATCAATCGTCGCGATGCTGGTACAGCTTCACCTCGGCCCGAATAACGAAAGGAGGTTTCACACCTCCACAACCAGTTCCCTGGGAGCTACAGCCGGCGCTAGCCCTAGCGCCGGGCGGTAGTGGCAGATCTCCGAATCCACCCACAACTTTGGGTATTTCCTAGAGGTTACCTCTAGGACTCCCTGCAGCACTCTACTGTACACAGAACCCGAAAATAGCGCAAACAAAACACAGAGTCTTCTCCGGCATAATTAATCACTATAGCCATCACCAATCCAGACCAACCTGTCCCGATGGGTTTCACACACAATGCCTATATCTATACTACGATTCGGGATGCTAATGCAAGTAACCAAAGGGGATCAAAACGATCAACCCGCTGGAAAAATCCCTTTTCTTCACCAATCGGTGGGGGATTTTCCATGCAAACATGCCATAAAAAGGAGGACTTCACTTGTCCAAGTAGAAGATCGTTACTCTTGTCATTTTCTTGTTCACCATGAGAATCCAAGATTCTAATCGGATGGAAAGGACCGCACCGGTCTGCTCTCCGTGGATCTGTAAACGGCTCGCGATTCGGAGCTTCGGAGCTCCGTCAATGGTGGAAGACACCTTCTTCTTCCTCCTTGGCCTTCCTCTTTCTCACGCTTGAAGAGAGATAAGACTTTAGAATAAAGAGAATATCTCCTCTGGTCAAGGCTTAAGAAATCCTGGATTAAATCCCAGCCATCAACTCTAAGAGCATAAGGATTTGACGGCCACGATTTCAAATCACGGATCTGTATCGCGCGCTAGCGCCTGCGCTAGCGCTAGCGCCTGCGCTAGCGCTAGCGCCTGCGCTAGCTTTCGTCTTGACGGCTTGCGTCTGTCGACACTTAAAGCTTCCGTCTCGACGACTAGCAACCGTCGAGATGGCTAGCGCCAGGAGGTAGCACTACCACCTGCGCTAGCTCCCAGCAGCCCAATTCTGCTTCAAAGTTTTGGGGTGTTACAACTCGACTCCCCTTAACAGAATTTCGGCCCGAAATTCTGAAACAGAAAGGTACAAAAAGATTATACCTGAAAGGAAAAGCTCGGGGTACTCCGCAAGCATGTTTTGCTCTCTTTCCCAAGAGAGTTCCTCTTTTCCGCAGTTGTTCCAATGGACCTTCACCATCCGAATGGACTTGTTCCGCAATTGCTTCACTTCAGTGTCTTCAATACAAATGGGTTTGACTTTCGTCGCTAGCCCACCATCTACCGACACTTCGCTGACCGCAACAACATGAGTAGGCTCTTTCACAGCCTTCCGCAAAACAGAAATGTGAAATACGTCATGAAGCCCGCTTAGCTCCGAAGATAGAGCAAGCCGGTAGGCAGCTTTACCAATGCGCTCCAAGATCTTGAACGGTCCTAAGTACCTTGGACTTAGCTTTTTCAAGCATCGGATCCTCGATACTCCTTTGAACGGTTTGATCTTCAGGTAAACCCAATCACCAACGGCGAACTCGACGTTCCGGTGATTTGCATTGTAGTACTTTGCCTGCCTATCCTGGGTAATGAGCAACCGCTCTCGTATTGCCCGGATTGATGTATTTGCCTCATCCACGTCCTTGCATTTTAACAACTTAGTGTCGCCCGTTTCAGCCCAAGATAACGGTGTGCGACATTTCCTACCATAAAGAGCCTCGAAAGGTGCCATCTTTATACTTGCTTGGTAGCTATTGTTGTAAGAAAACTCAATCATATAGAGATGGTCCTCCCATCTCTTTCCGAAGTCCAGGGCGCACATCCTCAGCATGTCCTCCATTGTCCTATTGGTCCTTTCGGTCTGTCCATCCGTTTGCGGGTGGAAGGTCGTGCTAAACTTTAGCTTGGTACCCAATACTTGATGAATCAGCCTCCAATCATTTGATGTGAACCGCCCATCACGATCACTGACGATGCTAGGGGAATCCCGTGCAACCGTACGATGTTATCGACGTACAATTTTGCCAGCTTTCCCACAGAATCATCCTTCCGGTTCGGAATAAAGTGTGATACCTTCGTCAATCGGTCCACGAACACCCAGATGGCGTCGTTTCCATGTTGCGATCTCGGCAATCCGTGCACGAAATCCATCGAAATATCATCGAACTTCCATTCCGGAATCGGCAAGGACTTCAAAAACCTGCCAGGACATTGACATTCCGCCTTCACCAACGCGCAAGCATGACACTTGACCGCGTAGAGGGCAATGTCTTTCTTCATACCCGGCCACCAGAAGAGTTTCTTCATATCCATGTACATTTTTGTGCTCCCAGGGTGGATCGAGTACTTAGTATAATGAGCCTCGTACATCAACTCCGCCCGTAGAGTGCCAACATTTGGGACGCACAATCTATCCTTTTTCCACATAAGGCCATCTTCGAAAGAGAAATCAGCGTTTGACCCATCGACGGTCTCCGCTTTATAGTGTTTCATGCTCTCATCCAGCTCCAATGCTTGTCGAACTCGGTTGGCAAGGCCGTATTGAAATTCCATCCAGTTCAAGCATGCTGAAGGAGACGCTCTTCTATCGACGCAAATGATCTCCATATCTTCTAGCTCGCGGATTAGACGCTCATCGTGCATCAAAATCCAATTTGCTTGAGCAGGAGCCCGACGACTCAACGCGTCCGCAACTACATTTCCCTTACCAGGAGTATATTTGATGTCGAAGGTGTAGTCCCCAAGGAACTCCATCCACCTCCTCTGACGCATATTCAACTCCCTTTGATCCAGCAGGTACTTGAGGCTCTTGTGGTCAGTAAAGATATCGATCTTCACGCCATACAAGTAATGCCTCCAAAGCTTGAGGGCGAAAACCACGGCCGCTAGCTCCAAATCATGGACCGGGTAGTTCCTTTCATGAACCTTCAGTTGTCGGGAGCCGTAGGCAATTACCTTTCCGAACTGCATTAGGACGCAACCCAAACCACTCCCCGAGGCATCACTATAAATTCCGTAGCCTTCCGTACCACATGGCGAGCATAGAATGGGCGCCGTCGTCAGACGACTCTTCAATTCTTCAAAAGCTCGAGCGCACTCAGGCGACCAATCAAACTTGTGATATTTCCTAGTCAATTTAGTGAGAGGGAGTGCGACCCTCGAGAAGTTCTCCATAAAGCGCCTATAATAGCAGGCAAGTCCTAAGAAACTTCGGACTTCCTCTACATTTTTCAACACAGGCCACACTCGGATTGCTTCTATTTTCGACGGATCAATCGCAATTCCATCCCCACTAACAACATGACCCAGGAATGCTACTGACGATAGCCAAAACTCGCATTTGGAGAACTTGGCATATAGTTGACTCCGCCTCAGGGTGCTCAAAACTGCGTGCATATGCTCTGCATGCTCCTCCTCAGACTGAGAGTATACCAAAATGTCGTCGATGAAGACGATCACAAACTGATCCAAATACTCTCGGAACGTTCTATTCATTAAGTCCATGAATACCGATGGTGCATTAGATAGACCGAACGACATAACAGTGAACTCATAGTGCCCAAAGCGGGTACTGAACGCTGTCTTTGGAATGTCACAATCCCGAATACGAAGCTGATAATAGCTGGACCTTAAGTCAAGCTTAGAGTATACCGTCGACCCAACCAGTTGGTCGAATAAGTCGTCGATTCTTGTAATTGGATAACGGTTCTTCTCGGTCAACTTATTCAGCTCTCGATAGTCGATACATAGACGCAAGCTCCCGTCCTTCTTTTTCACAAAGAGGACCGGTGCACTCCAAGGCGATGAACTTGGACGTACGTAGCCTTGCTCTAGTAGCTCTTGCAACTGAACCTTCAGCTCTGCCAATTCCTTTGGCGCTATTTGGTACGGTGAGCGTGCTACAGGCTTGGCACCTGGCACCAGCTCAATACAGAAATCAATCTTTCACTGAGGCGGAGCCCCAGGGAGTTCGTTAGGAAACACATCGGCATACTCCGCTACAACTGGGACATCACTCAAACTGCGCTTTGGCTCCGATGCCTTCAACAAGGTGAAGAACAAATCCGCGCCTTTTCTCACCGCCTTAACCACCTGGAGAGCAGACATCAGCGTCTTGCTCGCTCCTCGCATACCCGCGAACGTGGTTTCGTCTCCGGTGTTCTTTCTCAGAGTGATCTCCTTTGAATTGCAATCGATGCATGCTCGCTGCTCGGAGAGCCAGTCCATGACGAAGATCACGTCAAATTCAGCTAGCGGTAATAACGATGCTTCCAAGTCAAAGTCTTGATTTCCAATCCGCACCTTCACACGACTCTTCCTATCCGCACCCATGCGAGATCCATTGGGTATCACTACTTCCAATTTATCCTCTACTAAGGTAGACGACACTCCGATTCACACCACGAAGTCCTCATACAGAAAAGAGTGTGATGCACCCGTATCGAATAGAGCTCTCGCCGGATAATTGAAAATTAGGACGAAACCTAATTGCACACAAATCAAACATAAAGTCGTACACCAGTATCAATCATAAATAACTGTAAAATCTAACTTCTATTCCATACCTGTGATGACATCAGTTTGTCGTATGACCCGCAACACGAGCATAGTCCAACGCTCGGTTCCCCAGCTTCGGGGGACCACTTCTACACACACGCGCCTTGTGTCCCACCTTCCCGTAGGTGAAACATGTAATAGGGCTATATGCTGTCGTAGCTCCCGACACATTTGAGCGAGTTGGCTCCGCCGGTTTGAACTTCCTTTTGTTCCTCCTGAACTCCGACTTGGACTGAGAGGCCGGCGCATGAAACTCAGGTTTCTTTGTCACGCCATGTGCTTGCACTCTCTTCATGCCCAACTCCAGGGATCTGGCAGTTTGCACCATCACGTGGAAGCCAAACGTCATTGGGCCTGCAAGGAGCAACCTCAACTCATCCCGAAGACCTTTATAAAACTTGTTCGTCTTCATTTCCTCATCTTCCACCAAAAACCCCGCATAGCGGCCCAATCTAGTGAACTCGTGCAAGTACTCGTCCATCAAGCTATCGCCTTGAGTTAACTTCAAGAACTGGTTCTGCAATGCAATGCGTTGGGCAGAGGGAATATATCTCTGAACAAACGACTTTGAGAACTCCGCCAAAGAGATCTCGGTAATATCCTTACCTTCAAACTTATGCGCTTCCTGTTCGGCCAACCAAAGCTCTGCTTCTCCGTTAAGGAGAAAGGTGGATAGGGTGACCATCATAGCTTCTTCCGTTGTTGTCGCCTTTAGAGTTATTCTAACTGTTGACAGCCAGACCTCCGCCTCCGTTGGGGATCCATTCCCCGAAAAGGTTGGAGGATGGAAACTTAAAAAGTGCTGAAGTTGTTGATCACGCGCTCGCGCAACAACTACTCGCTCTACTCGACGTTCCACCCTTGGCTCCACCGCAGGTTCCACTGGCCATTGGTACAAGGATCTCCACCCCCGGTTCCACTGCAGGTTCCACTGCGGCAGCTGCCACCGGGGCCACTTCCGGAGTAGGCATAGCAGGCTGTGCAAGCCTTTGAGGTTGAGTGTTGATCATCGCTAAGACCGCTTCAGCGATTAACCTGATCATCTCAGCAGGAGGAGTGGTTGCTGGCACCTCAGCCGACGCACTACTTTCAGCGGTGTTACGGGGTCGAGACTGCCCCGCAGCACTCCTAGTCACCTATAATCGTGCAAGACACAATTTTGTGACCGAAAACATAGCAAACAACAATCATGGAACGCTCAGGTTCCGCAAACAAGTATGTTTTTCCATTCATAAGTGGACATTCTTATTAGTTTTTGTCGTTTTAGGTGAATGCACATCCCGTGCACACCACCCCTTAAAAGGAATTCGTCCCGAATTCGCTAAACTACGGATCGACGCCCTAAGTCCGATACCAAATTATAACACCATTCCAGTACGAATAATATAACAGTAGTTCCGGTAGGGACCCCACGCTATACTAACCACACTAGCTAGGCGTTAAAAGGAGATATACAGAAAAGAACTACACCATAGTATACTAAACATACGCGGAAGCATAAAGATTTAACATTTCTTTTAGAATAGTCCACTATCACATGAATGAAACAATAAAGTGTAGAGTTACGGCCTTAAGGCCTTACATTCCAAAAAGTACAAAACTCCATAAACATACTTCGGCACGCAGGCCGGCAATACATGAAAAGCAGAAAAGAGGCTGGCCTTCGAGGGCCAACACAGCAAAAGGGCCACCGCCCGCTATTTCCCGCTTGGATCACCTGCACCTGCAACAACGATCCACCAAAATGTGGCAAACAGGTAACCGGTCAGCTAAAGCTGACCAAAATTATAACGACCCCACCCCTAAAGCCGGGGTGGTGGTACTCCTTCCCTGCAGGCATACAGTATAGGCATAGATTGTCAAGGTACATTCAAACACCACATGTACAAGCAATCAACACCAACGTGGGCACGCACGGCCACACATTTCGTGCTCTCAAGGCACTCTCACGGTGTACTCTCCGAGCTACACCTAACAACTCCTTAAACAAAGAGTTCGCATGAGCTTTAACTGTCAAGACTAACTTGCCTTACGGACCAATCCCAACATCACACGGTACACCGAGGAGCTACCTCTTCACCGATTCGGTATGGGAGCGGGTTCGGTTCAGCTTTGCCCGTGCTCAAATCGTCGGAATCAATCGTCGCGACGCGGGTACAGGTTCACCTCGGCCCGAATAACGAAAGGAGGTTTCATACCTCCACAACCAGTTCCCTGGGAGCTACCACCGGCGCTAGCGCCAGCGCCGGGCGGTAGTGGCAGATCTCCAAATCCACCCACAACTTCGGGTATTTCCTGGAGGTTACCTCCAGGACTCCCTGCAGTACTCTACTGTACACAGAACCCGAAAATAGCGCAAACAAAACACGGAGTCTTCTCCGGCATAATTAATCGCTAACCATCACCAATCCAGACCAACCTGTCCGGATGAGTTTCACACACAATGCCTATATCCGTACTACGATTCCGGATGCTAATGCAATTAACCAAAGGGGATCGAAACGATCAACCCGCTGGAAAACTCCCTTTTCTCCACCAATCGGTGGGGGATTTTCCATGCAAACATGCCATAAAAAGGAGGACTTCACTTGTCCAAGTAGAAGATCGTTACCCTTGTCGTTTTCTTGTTCACCATGAGAATCCAAGATTCTAATCGGATGGAAAGGACCGCACCGGGCTGCTCTCCGTGGATCTGTAAATGACTCGCGATTCGGAGCTCAGAGCTCCGTCAATGGTGGAAGACACCTTCTTCTACCTCCTTGGCCTTCCTCTTTCTCAAGCTTGAAGAGAGATAAGACTTTAGAATAAAGAGAATATCTCCTCTGGTCAAGTCTTAAGAAATCTCGGATTAAATCCCAGCCATCAGATCTAAGAACATAAGGATTTGACTGCCACGATTTCAAATCACGGATCTGTATCGCGCGCTAGCGCCGGCGCTAGCGCCTGCGCTAGCTTTCGTCTTGACGGCTAGTGTCTATCGACACTTAAAGCTTCCGTCTTGACGGCTAGCAACCGTCGAGATGGCTAGCGCCAGGCGGTAGCACTACCGCCTGCGCTAGCTCCCAGCAGCCCAATTCTGCTTCAAAGTTTTGGGGTGTTACACAACAGCCCTACCTCAGAGGAATCCAACTCCTATAGCTCAGACCACCTCCTGGTCCTACCTCAAGCTGACCTCTCAGCTCTACAACTCAGGCTAATCAGCCTTACCTCAGATTACACACTAATCCTACCTCAGAGGAATCCTCCTCCTACAACTCAGGCCAAACTGCCCTACAAACTCAGAACCCAAAGGCTCCTACAGATGATATAATGAGGTTTACAGAATGAAAGAAGAAAAGATCAAGCCTGTTCTTCTTCTTCTTTTCAGCTGCCATTGCAGACTTGAATCAAAGAGGAGAAGTACAGCTCCAATCTTGATTCTACTTGATCAGCACTTTAGATGAAGGACTGGATCTACTTGCTCTATCTTGAGATGAATCAAGATGAGCTATCTCTTTTCTCCTTGCAGCCTTGTGTGGGCTCAGTTCTTGGCTGCAGACAATGGAACAGTACGCTTTCGCTTCTTTGTGTGCTCGAGAGAAAAATTGATAGCAAAAGTTCCTTCCTCAACCCTAACTTATTACTTTTATACTCCTTTTATCTTCAACGGCTCTCAGTCATCCTTCTTATAGGTATGAGAGTGATTGGTGGACCCCACAATACTTTTCTGCAGCTTGCGCCAAAAGCAGAACCCGCCATGTCACGTTTGAACTGTCACAACGGTTGGGGCTGTGATGATTAGCCATCTCAGCGGTTTCTTCTGGCCCGTATCAGTGGATCCGCTGAGATAGACAGTTGTCTCAGCAGTTTCTTCTATCTGCAGCTCAGCTTGCCCAGATGCCTTCTCAGCGGCTCCTGGTCTTGTCTCATCGGTTTAGCTGAGACTGAGAGCTTGTCTCAGCTGATCATACATTACACCATGGTGTGCCCTAGTCCTGCACACTTATGAGATAGAAATAGAGTTTATCAAATACAACTTGTACTTAACATTGAGTGTGAGGACTCTTCAAATCAAGGGAACATTGAGGGTTATTTTCCCAACAGGACTTTTAACGTGGAAAACCCGAAAAGGGTAAAAAACCACATGGACGGAGCTGTGCCGTCCAAATTCCACTATCTGCTGGGGGATTATAATTAGAAACTAAAAACTCGAGTGCGACAGGCCGCTGCTCATTACAATGGTAGAAAGAGAGAGAGAACAATGAGGGTGACATGCTATCTCTCAAAAAGCTAAACGTTTCTTCTTCTGAGAACAAAAGTGAGATGACTAAGTCGCCTTTCTGGTCCCGAAGGATTCCCAATTGCTTAGGAAGATTGTCTTCCGAAGTGACGGAAATCTTCAAGCACTTGAAAGAGATCTTCGAAGCCTCGAAGGACATCTTCAAAGGCCGAAGGAGATCTTCAAGTGCTAAAGGAGAACTCAAAGGAAATCTTAAACAAAGCTCTCGCGGGTGTAGAAGGCAATGTGTCTTGAAATGAAGGCCCTGAGCTCCTTTTATAGCCTTGGGCAGGGTTAGCCTGATAATTTTGCCGTTGTAACCACCGTAACCACCTGACGGGCGAATCATGTTGGTCGATTTGGAGCACACAGATCGTCATTTTTCATAAATGACCATTTCGCACTTCGGGCAGCTTCAAAGTGAAGGCGACAAACAAGACCTGCACTCTGAGAAATAAAGAAAGGTTAACTACCACGTGTGTAATGAACACGTGAGCGTCCTGAGCGCGCAATGAACACGGGAGCGTTCTGAGCACGCAATGAGCACCAGAGCACTCTGAGCGCGCAACGAACACGGGAGCGTTCTGAGCGCGCAACGAGCACGGGAGCACTCTGAGCGCACAACGAACATGGGAGCGTTCTGGGTGAATGGAAATCGGGCGAGTGCGATTGAAAAACAGTTGCTATGAAAGCGAGGACGTGCCCTCTGAAAGTCGTGCCATTTGAGAAACAAGGAACCACGCCCCCTAGGGGAAAGGGGGCTCCGACCGCACCCCGCTAAAGGAGATGTGGTTTGGCCGCACACCCATGGGGCTGCAATTTGGCCGCACCCCCTGCCACACCCCTATAGGGGCTGCAATTTGGACGCATCCCCATGGGGGGTGCAGTTTCGCCGCTCCCCTATGGGGGAGTGCGTCTTGGCCGCACCCCCATGGGGGGTGCGTTTTGGCCGCACCCCTAAGTGGGGGTGGGGTGAGGCTTGGCCGCCCCCACCATGGGGGTGCAGTTTGGCAGCACCCCCTACCATGGGGGGTGTTGGCTACCCTCACCCCAGTAGTGGGGTGCGGTACTAATCACAACCCAGTAGTGGGGTGCGGCCTTGACCGTGCCTGACGCTAATAAAGCGCGAATTACACGTCGGCGGGTTCCTTCAACTCTACGATCGCGGGCTTGACTCTGACCCCACTAACTCTACTTTCTAATAATGGATCTTCTACTAATCGCACCACCATGGACCTTTATCCATTTATGAGGTGCATAACAGTAACATTTAGTTTTCTTAATTCCTCTTATTTAGTGGTTGGTGTAAAAAAATTTTGTATAAGCGGTGTACTAATTAATTCTAAAAAACATAATCAACAAATATTAAAATAACATGCCTAAGTTATATTAATATCATAATTTTTTTAAATTATATTTATATTTCAAAAAATTGTACAATGTTTAAATATAGAAAAATATCTACAATTTTAATAATGATTATGAACATTTTTTTAGCAAAATTATGATGTCATGAAGAATAAAACCTATGACCTTTCACTCAAAAACATAAGACCATGACCACTATGTCAATCATATTTTGTTGAAGATTTAATGAATAGTAACAATATAATATATATATATATATAAACTAATTTCAATATAATTTTTATTAGTGATTTATTTTTATTCCGTGTGAGCCTGTCATGTAATATCCCAGACTTTGCTGGGACCCTAGAAGTATGAGTGACATAGTCTAGTGCACATAGGCTAGCTCATTTGAGTAACGAGAGGTCCTTCGAGCCCCATTGAACCCTTGAGAGTGTGTAAAAATGCCTAGGTGAGCCTTGAATCTTGCTAACTAGGCTGACTCACATGGGTTATGTGTGTGTGTGAGGACCATTTGGTCACACCATAAGGGTTCACATAGCCCTATCTAGCTCAAGCTAGACCATGGTCAAGGTAATCACACTATGTCCACCTTTAGCCAATCATAGGTTGACAAATCACCCAGAAGGTCAACATGGGTCAACCTAGGTCGATTTGAGTGGTCTAAACACTTAGGGTTGTGTCTAGACTCAATTGTACCCTACCATGACTCACATCACCCTAGGGTGATACCAAGTCATTGATTTGGTCAAGAGTTGACCATAAATGGTCACACCCGACCATTGGAGGGTTGGCCAAGCTCATTCTCTAGAGTTTTGATCCAACTAAGGCTAGCCCGACCCATGCTAGATCCCAATAGGTGTTTCCTTCCACTCTCAGCCGGAAAGACACCACCAAGTATAAGGAGGCCAAACAGACCACCGCGACACAATGAAAATATGCCTCTAACGGCACACACCCATAATCACCATCTATTTATCTCCTGAAGTCTTGTCTAGACCCTTATTACCATCTTTGCAACCGCAAATGAATCGAGAAAAGGAGTTGGAGACCACCGCCGGCGACTGGAGAGCAATATGAAGGTTTTCGCCACCGCATCTTCACCATGCGGCCACGCCTACGTTCAATGTCAACAACCGCCCCTGAGGTAGCTATCTGAACTCCCTTATTTCATAGATCTCCTAAGTGGAAGAATTGGGGCATTCTGACCATCAGAATAGCATATCCCAACCACCTTAGCATCGAATCACCATCAGTGAAGGTACCACTCCAGAACTTTATAGGTTCACTGAAGGGCACCTACTTGGTCGGAGGAACCTCCTAGTTCCTTCCACATACGTTGAGGCATCTGCCGTCACATGAGAAGACAAATTTGTGCGGTCGCGGCCTAGGAAAAGAATAATCTGCACTTTTCGGCGGCTAACGGTGGCGCCCGACCACAAGACTGCCACCCAGATGACCGTCATCCTCTGGTGAGTCAAATGGCAGTGAAGCCCCGCCATGGGGATCACCGGAATGGAGGGGCGATCACAGTTTCTCCGTAGCCCGATCGGAGCGGTTGATTAAGCGGGGAAGACAAAATTACAGTCGTAGATAACCTCAACAATGATTGGCGATTCACGCCGCTGATCGTAATTACCTGATCCACTATAATTGCTGTAATGTTTGCTGTTTGATTTAATCAACGCCATTCATTCTGATTTAAGATACGCGTTGCGCACTATCTACAGACTAAGGATGTGTAATGAAATGAAATTAATATGACACATTAATCATTTAATGCAGTCTCTTTATAATGCAAATATGAGGACCTTCTGGTCAGTATCATGAAATGTGATCAACATGAAATTTGCAAGGATATTGAGACATTTCCAAATGGGGTGGCGCCACCCATGGTGACACCTGTAGACGCCAGAATAATTGTTCTAAGTTAGGGTAACCCTAACTTAGGAAGATTTAAATAAAGTATACTTTTCTCTGGATTATTATTATGGTCTGAAATTTGGTATATATATTATAAATATGCATTGCTAGCTCATGTATAAACATCTGAATTTTTGAATGAACTTTGCCTAAAGTCTTGATCAATATTTGACTCTATGACATGCATTAAATAAATGAAATAATATGGACTTCCTCTGATTATTTTGGTCCCAACTTTTGGTGAGTCCTTCGGAATGACATGAATCCCCTCTGACCTAAATTTGGAGTCATTTGGAGTTCATTTCCTATGTTTTTTTTACAAAAATCATGGTTTGACTAATTGTGTCACACATTGTTGGAACATGCGTTCTGCATCTCTTTAGTCTGACAATATCAAATCTCACACTGTATTTGATCATACATATCTTGGGTATAATGTGCAGATTTACAGATGTGAAGACTT
This sequence comes from Dactylorhiza incarnata, assembly GCA_033032865.1. NCBI lineage: Eukaryota > Viridiplantae > Streptophyta > Magnoliopsida > Asparagales > Orchidaceae > Dactylorhiza > Dactylorhiza incarnata. The sequence continues at coordinate 10,841,248 of JAWHQI010000010.1, read as the reverse complement.
CGAGAATTTCATTCACTATTACTACCAACGAGCGCTAGTACTACCGCCGGCGATAGCCATATCGATGGGACTTGCTATCGACGCAAAGAAAAATATCAACGAGAAGACTTATGCCGTCGAGAAGAAGCGCCATATCGACAAGACAAACTATGTCGACTTGAAGGATGCGTCGACTTGAACCCATGGCGTCGAGATGATGTCGTCGAGAAGACTACCACCGCGCGCTAACTTACCGTGGGCGCTAGCTATGCCGACGAGAATGCCAATGTCGACTTCAAGGATGCGTCAACTTTAGACCATGTCGTCGAGGCGAAGACATCAAGATGATATCGATGTGACTACTACCGCGGGCGCTAGCCTACCGCCGCGCGCTTGTTCTATCGACGAGAAGACTGCGTCGACTTGATGCTCTGCTGTCGTCGAGAAGAAATTGATATGACTACTACCGCGATGCGCTAGCCTACCGCGCCGCGCTATCCAAAGACATCAGGATAATGTTTTCTGGCACCCTCCTGATTTGGTGTTGGACAGCTGGCGAAAGCGCGTAAAGAAGCTGCCACCGCGTGGTAACTCTACCGCCGACGAGAACTTAAAAGAATCAGCTATAAAAGGACTCGATTCTTTTCCTGAAAAAAGAGACACACACTTACGAGAATAGGGTTCCTCATCCACCTCTGGTGCAGAGAACCACCGTCTCCATGCAAGGAAAAGAGAACTATCTCCCTCCCGCTCAAGTTTGAAGATCTCTGAAGTGCAAAGTCTACAATGACCATCTATTGCTGATCGAGTGCAAGAGGAACGATATTCAGAAGCACCGATCGCTCATCGCTCTAAAAAGGATATTGTTTTTTTGAGGGAACAATAATTTCTATCTCTTTATTCTCCATTGTTTTCAACTTTCTCTTTGTTCTGTGTGAAGGACAATCGACCGGGGAGGTCGCCAGAATCCAGGGAGGATTCTGTAGGAAATCATCCTGGGAGGACGTCTAGATCTGGGAGATCTAGCGGGGCTCTAAGACCCTTCCTGGGAAGAAGGTGAGGAGCGGCACAAAGACATTTTTGGGGAGGAAAGGGAGAGAGCCAACTGGTCCTTGGATTAAGGTCGGTATAGAAAACCCAAGGTGGATCTCCGACGTCATGGAAATCTAAGTCTCTTTGTGTAAACAATGTTTTATTATTCAATGATATCAAGTTTCTATATTTTATAACATAAACTGCTGTGATTTTTCTGTAAGTGGATTGGTTGGAGCATTGTTATTCCCGAAATGTTATCTTAGAGTAAGTGTGCTATTTTCGTATCTAACGCCGCAGGGTAGGGTTACCGCCCAAGGCTAGCTCCAGAACGCGCATTCCTGCTGTATTGTATTTAAATCTATAATAATTGATTGAAAACCTTATTCACCCCTCTAAGGTTGGCCACCCGATCCAACAAGAGGTGTCAGAGGGGTTTTACTTCAAAAAGGGTTAAACTCCCAAAGTAAGATGGCCAATGTAAATCATACTTTCCATGAGGGTCAAGGTGTGAGCAGACCTCCATTGTTTATGGGGAGTGACTACAACCACTAGAGAACTCGAATGAAAATATTCTTGATGACTCAAAACATCGACATCTGGGCCATGGTTGAGTCAAAATATACTGCACCCTCTATCACCGTAGGCGAACAAGTGTTGGAAAAACCACATGATAAATGGGATGATGCTGATAAAGTAAACTGCACCAACAATGCGAAAGCAATGAATTCTCTTTTTTGTGCGTTACATAAAACTGAATTTAATAGAATATGCAATTGCAAAACTGCTTATGATAATTGGCGATTACTTGATCTAACATATGAAGGTACTTCACAGGTGAAAGAGTCAAAGATGTTTAGACTAGAATCTGAATACGAACAATTCCGGATGGAGATCGATGAGGAGGTGGACAACATGTGCACTCGCTTTACGAAGAATGTGAATGCCTCTCGATCACTTGGAAAGACTTTCTCCAATGGGGACTTAGTGCGAAAAATCCCGCGATATCTTCCTCCACAGTTCAACCCAAAGGTGGCTGCCATTGCTGAATCTCACAACATGAAACACCTTGGAAATTGAAAGCCTCATTGGGAATCTGAAAACCCATGAGTTGGAGCTGAAGATTCAAAGCGAGGAATATCCAAGTGAGCTGAAGAAGAAACCTCTAGCACTCAAGGCGGAGAAGGGAAAGGAGGAAGTAGAAGATTCTGATGATGAAGAGAGCCTATATGCACGGGAATTTAGAATATTCATGAAAAATCCCAAGAGGCAAGGGAAGTTAAAGAAATTTCTGAAGAAAGGTGCTCAAGAGAAGAGGAGCTGGAACAAACCGTCAAAGGGGACGGAGAGTGATGAGAAAAATTAGTTCCGGAATGCTTCCACTGTCATAGATCTGGGCATATGAAAAGAGAATGCCCAAAGCTACAAAATGAAGAAAAGGAGAAAAAAGGTCGGGACAAAGGAAGGAAGAAAGTGCTTAAAGCGTCAACATGGGACGATGCCAGTTCTGACGAGTCAAGCACTTCTGATTCAAGTAGTGAGTATGAGGCAAATTTGTGCCTCATGGGGAAGTACGAAAATGAATCCGATGGCGAATCCAGTGTTCAGAGAGACACTGTGGTAACCCCTCCCTCCTACGATGAATTATATGAAACCTATGAGCTATTATGTAATAAACTTGATGAGGTACTGCTTGAGAAAAAGTCCTTCAAGTCTGAAAATAAGAAAATGAAGAAAGACTTGAGGAATTTGAATAATGAACTCACCAAATGTGGGAAAGAGAAAGTCGAGTGCCAGGAGTGTTCTCACTTGGTGGCAACGATAATTGAACAAAAAGAAAGCCTCTCCAAGACTTCCTCGAAAATAGAAAGTCTTACTAGCGAGAAGGTTCTGGAGAAAAGGAGAAAAAGGTTATGGAGAAAAGACTTCACCTTTCTCTTACACAAGTTGGTGAAAATAACACGCAGTTCGCTAATCGATGTGTGTTGCTTGTCACAGAAAATACCGCCTTGAAAGTCAGGATTCATGATTTAAACTGTGTTGTCCAGAAGTTTGGGATAGGTCAGAAATCTCTGGATATGCTTCTGGGAGCACAATGCCTCAGATCTGGAAAGTTTGGGCTGGGATACGTAAACGCAACACTACCGCCAAGCGCTAGCACTAGCACCGACGGTAAGCTATCTCCAGCAAAGAACCAAAATCTGGTTAAGAAAAATAAAAATATAACTGTTGGTTCTGGAAGCTCTTCTCCATCTTCCAGCATGAGCTCTACAAAAACGAAAAGGGCGACATCCACCGCTTATACATTGTGTGCCAAATGTAAAAAGTTTGGTCACACTTCCGGCTCGTGCTTGAGGAAAGGTCAAAAGAAAACAACGCAAGTCTGGGTACCAAAGACGTCTACCTATACTATGGGTGGAACAACTTGGGTAACCAGATCTTTACCTTCATCTTCTTTTTAGGTATGTTGGCAGGTGAAGGATAAGGAGAACACGTGGTACTTGGACTTTGGTTGTTCCAAGTACATGACAGGAGATGAAGACAAATTCCTTAGTCTGGAGAAGAAGAAAAGAGGAATGGTGAATTTTGGAGACAATATCAAAGGACGCATTCTAGGTGTCGGCACCATAGGTAACAAAGCATTTTCTATTCAAATGTATTGTTTGTAGATGGTTTAAAGCAAAATTTGATTTCTATTAGTCAATTATGGGATAAGGGCTTGAACGTTGTGTTTGAAACCTCTACGAAGTCATGCAAAATTCTAGATGCTAAAATGAATACTGTGTTGCTCACCGCACCTAGAAACCATAATGTCTATACCATTAAGTTTGAGGATTTATACTCTTCTAATTTATGATGCTTAGTAGCAAAAAATGAGGAGCTAGAACTTTGGCATTTGAGGCTCGGACATTTCGGGAGTAAATTAATAGCCAAACAATCAAAAGAAAAGCTAATCCGCGGTCTTCCACAACTAAATGGTAGTTTGACTTCTTTAAGTATTCCATGCGAAAATGGCAAGTTCTCTAAATCATCTTTCAAAAGCAAACCTGACATTCCCACTTCTAAACCAATACAATTAATTCATATGGATCTTTTGGGTCCTATTAGTACATGTAGTCTAGGAGGTAAACGGTATATTTTTGTGTTGATAGATGACTATTCACGATTATCTTGGACTATCTTTTTAGCTTCCAAATCTGATGCATTCCTTGAATTCTCTACCATGTGCACTAGATTACAAAATGAAATGGATTTAAACATAAAATGCATAAGGTCAGATCATGGGGGGATTTTAGAATGAAAATTTTACAAGTTTATGCAATAACTTAGGAATTCGGCACGAGTTTTCTGCTCCACGCACTCCACAGCAGAATGGAGTAGTGGAATGGAAAACTGGATACTACAAGCTATGGCTCGCACAATGCTATCTGAGTACTGCTTGCCTCAATATTTTTGGGTTGAAGCGGTCAACACTGCATGCTATGTGATAAACCGAACCATGGTTCACCCTATCTTAAAGCGTACTCCATATGAGTTGTATTATGATAGAAAGCCGAATGTCTCATATTTTCGAGTCTTTGGTTAACTATGTTTCATTCCAAACACCAAGGACCATTTAGGAAAATTCGATGAAAAATCTGACCAAGGCATCTTTTGGGGATACTCTACCACGAGTCGTGATGCAGGCTATGCTCTCCGACACGATCGCTACGAACAAACACGCGTTCCCACTCAACATTCCAATTTGTACGTTTGCACAAAAATTAATCGCAGCATACACACAACGCAATATTTATCAATTAGACGCAAACGAACTGGTAGCCACACTACTAGAGGTTGAATAAATGGCTATATGCCACAATTCTCCCAGACTAAAAGGACCCACCCGACCCGATCGAGCTAGAGTTGTACCAAAAGAGATCCACCAAAAAATTACGATTAGGAAAATGTTAGATCTCACCCAACAAAAAGTCGAGTTTTGCCAATCCTCTTCAAAAATTAAAAGAAATAAGGATGAACGCAAAAATCGATCGAAGAAACCACGATTATTCAAGTGATTCGAAGATCACGCCAAAATTACCACAACAAGAAATAAACAAGAGGGAAATCTCACGAGTAGAAATTTTGTTACCCCGCTTGAGATGAGATTATCCTCAAGCATGCACTCGCCCAAATCGTTCTTCAACGGATCTACCGGATCCACGTCGAATGGAAAGAACCTCGTTCGCCTTCGTCACTTCATGCCGGATTTGATTCCAAGAAACCATGGCCTTTTCTTTTTTTCACCTTGGCCGAAATCTTCCCAAGAGGAGGAAGAATCCCCTTAGCCGAACAAAATTCTAGAGAGGTGTTGGGGGAAGGCGATTATAGGGGAAATGAGAATAGGAGAGGGAGAGGGGAGATGACCAAAACTTGCCAAGGAGGGGGAAAAGGAAGAAGGTGGCCAAATGTTTCCAAGGGGAAAGAAGTGGGTGGGTGGGTGCGGGGGGGGGGGGGGGGGGGGGGGGGGCTAGGAGAGAGGGAAACCAAAAGAGGGGATTCAAATTTTAGGGTTTAGTTTTTTTATCATTCGATATCACCAAACTCTATTACATAATAACCTTTTATAGGTTTGCCAACAAACATGGCTATACGCAGTCCAAATTAAAATAAAACATGAAAATAATCAAAGTCCCAAATAAAAGACAAAGCATGATAAAAGTTTAATTAATAATTATAATAAAATAATTATAAGTATTAATTATTAATCTTGCGCCGCGGGCAGAGGTTGTAACGGTGATGGCGTTCATCATGACGTAGGTCTTTGATTGGAGAGGTGCCATCATCCGTAAGCGAGTCGTTACCAACATCTTCATGTTGAGGGCCGCCGTCGCCATCAATCCTCCCCCGCTCAAAAGTACTCATCACCGATGAGTTGTCTTGAACGTAGAGACGGAGAAGAGCATCATCCAAAAGGGCCACCTCTAATTATGGAAGCCACGAGTCATCGGAGGCCGGACGATCACGCCAATGAATCAAGTAGCGGCGGCGGTCACTCCTAGGAGAGGAGAGCACTTCATCTTTGAGGATCCTGTCAGGCACAAAGGTGGTTCGGGGGAACCTTGGAAAAGCATTAAGCAAATAAGGAGAAATAATTTCGTCATCAACATTCAACGTACCTCCAGGGGGGGGGGGGGCGATGAAGAGAGCAATCTAGACACAAGCTCACTCCCCAACCCATTAGAAAATTTAGTGGAATCAAACAGACATTCGACTAATTCAAGTGGTGGAGAAATATATGACGTTAAATCCAAAACATTGAAAATAGGGGAGATTCCCCAATCAGTGGGTAACTCCAAAATATAAGCGTTTTCTCCTAATCTCTTTAAGATTCGAAATGGACCCGCTCGCCGATTTGCTAACTTTTTTATGGTGCCCGAAGGCAACCGTTCAGAGATGAGACGCACCATAACCAAATTGCCAACCTTCAAGTGAGACGCTCTCTTATGTACGTTAGCATGAGATTGATAAGATGTGTATTGTGTAGTTAACGCATCCTTAATGTGCTTATGTAAATTATGAACATGAGAGGCAAAGTCTTGTGCAAATTGACTTGACTTATATGATGGAGGTAACAGAATCAAGTCAAGTGGCACCGACGCCTTATATCCGTGCATGATTTCATTCGGAGATAACCCAGTGGACCTATTTTTGGAATTATTGTACGCTAACTGAGCATGGGGGAGGATGAGGTCCCACGTACCCTTGTGGTCACCTACAAGACAACAGAGTAAAATACCCAAACTTTGATTGACCACTTCCGTTTTCCCATCCGTCTGCGGATGGTATGCTAAAGAAAACAAAAGTCTGGTGCCCATAAGTTTCCACAGGGTCATCCAAAAATAACTAGTAAACTTTAAATCCCTATCAGTCACTATAGTCTTAGGGATGCCCTGATGACGAACGACCTCCTTAAAATATAATTTTGCGACATGTGACGCATCATTTGTATTGTTACACGCAATAAAATAGGCCATTTTAGAAAACCAGCCCACCACTACCAAGATGGAATCGTGACGCCTAAAGGTGAGAGGGAGGCCCAACAAAAAATCCATACTAACGTCTTCCCATGGGATAGACAGAATCAGGAGCGGGGTATAAAGTCCCGCGTTCGTCTTATTACCCTTAGCTAGCTGGCACACGCGATAACTCCCCACAATTTTATGCACAGTGCACTTAAGGCCCAACCAATAAAACTTATCCTCCACTATCGAGATGGTCTTGTCACGCCCAAAATGACCATCTAATCCACCACTATGCAATTCCCAAACAATGAAATGGCGAAGGGAAGAGCGAGGGATACATTGCTTGGCATGCTTAAATAAGTAACCGTCACAAATATAATATGCGTAAATGGTAGTGGGTGCGTCGCATTGAGCGGATAGATAGATATCCTTGAAATCCGAGCAATGGACATATTTATCCTTAATGCGTTCAAATCCAATGACCTTCACTTCTAGCGAGGATAATACTAAAGAAATGTGACTAAGGGCATCCGCTACACGATTTAGGTTTCCCATAAGATGTTTTATGATAATGGTGTACTCCTGAAGATAGGAGATCCATTTAGCATGCCAGGGGCTGACCTTACTTTGAGAGTTGACAAATCTCAACGCCTCGTGATTGGATTGGATACCGAACTCCTTAGGGAGTAGATAATGCCACCAATGTTGTAGGTAGCGAATAACGGCGTAAAACTCGCGGTCGTAATTAGAATAGTTCAGTTTCAGACCCGCGAGCTTCTCACTAAAATACCCAACAGGATGACCCTCCTGACTCAAAACACCACCAATACCAATCTCAGATGCATCACATGACAATTCAAAAACCTTACTAAAATTCGGCAACCGCAAAAGGGGAGCTTCCAACATCCGAGCCTTAATCATTTGGAACGCTTTAGTGGCATGTTTCGTCCAAGTGAAAGCTGTTGGATCGATTGACGCCCTTAGAGGGGGGGGGGGGTGAATAAGGGAATAAAATTCTTTATAAATTTTTAGACGATTTACTGAATTGTTTAGAGTAAATTAGAATGAAATAATAATTTAACTTAAAGGAAGAAACACTTGTAATTTGCAATTTTATAACTTATGCCAAATGATACAAATCAAGTAAACTCCAAAAGAGATATGATTATATTATATAAAAAAAGGTGTTTACATAAATTTGATTTCAATATCGCTAGAAATAGGAGGCGTACAAAGTAAAACAATTTTTCCTTTTCTATACCGACTTGTATCCCCACAAACCGGTTGGATTTAGCCTATCCTTCCCCGGATATGGCCTCAAGCCGCTCTAGCCACTCCTTCCCCGGATATGGCCTCGAGCACCCCCTAGATCTAATATCAAGAACTAGTCGCCAACTCACGCGGCGAATTACCCCATAAGTCGCGCAAGGACCTAGTCGCCAACACAAGTCGAATTATCTATACGGTTACAAAATTGAATGAAATGTAAATAATGATAACAACTATAAAAACTCCCAATATGAGATCTTCTGAAGTTGATCGCTGTAGTATGAGCGTGGTCGAAGCGATCGTCCTTCGGATGTAGCGTGATGTAGTCCTCCTCCAGAATTCTCCTTAAGCTTTTTATGGGAAATCCATCTTTGGCAGCATAACAATAATGGAGTTTTGGCACAAGTATTCTCTCTGGAAGCTCTTACAGATCTCTGGAATAAAGGCTTCAAAATAAATCACTACAATGAGCAAAAATGAAATCAGTTTTTAAATAAAAACTGAAGCTAACGCGTGGCGTTAAGGGTTAACGCCAGCGTTAGTGAACGTGCAAACCGTCGGGATCATGCAAACCGTCGGGATCGTGGCAGAAACCAATTTCGTCGAACGTAACTTATTTCGTCGAACGCGCGTTCATCGAACAGAATCAAAGTTCGTCGAACGCAGGTTCGTCAAGCAAAATTTCGTCGAGTGCAGGTTCAGTTCGTCGAACGGAAACTCCTTTCATCGAATGCCTTCAGTGTTCGTCGAACGCACTTTCCTTTCGTCAGACGCATTTTCCTTCAGATTTCGTCGAACACAGTTTCCTTCAGATTTCGTCGAGCGCCTTCAGATTTCGTCGAACGCAGTTTCCATTCGTCGAACGCAGTTTCCTTCTAATTTCGTCGAACGCAGTATCCTTCAGATTTCGTCGAACGCCTTCACATTTCGTCGAACGCAGTTTCCATTTGTCGAACGCAGTTTCCTTGTCAGCGGTTTCCTTGTGAGCGGTTTCCTTCTCAGCGGTTTCCTTCTCAGCGGTTGTTAACGCGGGGCGTTAACAACTAACGCGAGCGTTAGCACACTTTCCAGAGAGTCGTCTCCAATCTGTCTTCTACCTGTGGAGTATTGCACATATAGTTCCTGCACACTATAAACACAAGACAAGCAAGATCAAATACAATTTGAGATTTGTTATTCTCAAACAAAGGGATGTGACACACATGTCCAACAATCTCCCCCTTTTGATAATAACAAATCCTCTTAGCAAGAAATCATTAAAGGTGATTATAGAATATTATAAGCGAGATAATACTACAACTATAATATTTGTTATGCATGATAATGTGCATACTCCCCCTATCTTAATGCTCCCCCTACATAAATGCAATATATGCTTTACTCCCCCTAAATGATTAATGATTGATTACATGAATTAGATTCCCCGTATTCTTCTATATTTCTCCTATATAGATTTCTGCAATTAATCTCCCCCTTTTGGTATTATCAAAAAAAGATAGGGTGAGGGTAGTAAGGAGGCATTTCTTATAAATGATAAAGCATGATCGAGCTTTTGTAATATAGATAATGATAAAGATTTTAAGCATAGTATATATAAGAGAGTTCAAATAAAAAGATAAGAGTTGTAAGCAAGCGGAAGATTATAAGAAACATTTTTTTGTAAGCATGAAACGCACAAGTAAAAATATGAGTTTTAAGTTCAAAAATGTAAAGATGTTTTAACCTTTTTGAAATCTCATAGTTTTACATAAAGATACCAAGCATGAAAATGAACATATCAAAAAAGAATATACTACAATGTTACTTAATTTTAAGTTCAAGAGATACCAAAACATTGTAGAGATCATGCTAGGTTATCTAGTGCATTTATTATATAAAGAGTAGTATAGATAAAGCATTAGAATCCAATACTCACGAGAAGAAGTGTTATGAAAGATAATGATGTGCACATAAGTGTATTTTGGGCAATGTTAACAATTGATTTAAATCACAAAATACAAGACATATGTAAAGTAAAGTGCACAATAAAACACAAGTAAATTAACTTTCACACACTTTAATGCACACTATTTTATAAAAAATGGTGTATTAATCAAAGGTTGCACAAGACACTTTACTATTCTTTCCAAGGTGCTCAACCTCACAATGCTTATGAAGACTTATCAGGAGATTCAAGTAGTGCTTGGTGGAGTTATATTTGTCTACATATATAATTTTTTGTTCACATTTGTGCGACAACATTCTCCGAATACACTTGTTTTGCAAACCCACAATTTTTGAAACTTAACCACTTTTCAAAATTTCATAAGTGCAATTCAAATGTAGTGTAGGTAATAAACTTATACAAGTTTTAATTTATTGTACAAATACAATACACAAACAAACATTTTTAGGTTTAAACACACATGTTGATTACCAAAATAAGTGAGTGAAAGGTATAATTATCAATCATAATACATTTACTCATACTTAGAGGCATGCTAAGCTTGGTTCTACACATATTTTTCAATACAATTGATGCACTTTAAATAGATATATCAAAGCATGATAAACAAAACAATGTTCATAGTAATTTGAAGGAATACATGTTAACATTGTAAACAATTCTATATGATAGAATTCATTCATGCTTGATATTAGCAATAAAGATCATACAGTTTTTTTGTTGTTTTGAAAATTTTTAATGAAATAAAAACAGAAAAATCACAAAAGTATATTTTTGTATTTTTGAATTTTGAATGTTTGTAGTTGATTTTCTAAAATATAAATTAAAAGAAAGATATTAAATGTCAGAAATTCAAAAACAAATTAGTAAATATAAACTAACATATTTTTAAGGTTTTTTAGAAATTTAAAAAACAGAAAATTCCAACACCCACGCTAACGTTGGCGTTAGAGCTAGCGCTGGAAATAGTACACGATTTTTTGAGAATTTGAAAAATTTGATTTTTGATATTTATTAAGAGTCCTTAGAGTAGTCTTATGCAGAAATTTTGTAATTTTTGTAGATGTCTTGATTGATCAAATTGCATAAAACTTTAGCATTTTACATGTTATTCATCCTAAGATGTCTAAGACTCCTAATTCCAACCTTAACATTTGAAACCTTGCATCGGGAAGAGGTTTAGTAAATATATCAGCAAGTTGAGAGTCCGTGCCAATGAAACTTATCCTAACATTTTCCTTCTTAATGTGATCCCTTATGAAATGATGACGAACATCTATATGTTTGGATCTAGAGTGGTGTACCAGATTATTTGTGAGATCAATGACACTTTTGTTGTCACATTTTAATTCTATAAGTTTTAGTTGAAAACCAAAGTCCTCTAAAGTTTGGCTCATCCATAGTGCTTGTGCACAACAACTCCCTAATGCAATATATTTGGCCTCCGTGGTGGAGAGTGCAACCAAATTTTCTTTCCTACTAGACCATGCAACTAATGAAGGTCCTAGAAAATGACAAGTACCACTAGTGCTTTTTTCTATCAAGTGAACAACCAGCGTAGTCCGAATCAGAGTAGCCGTGAAGTGTAAATGAATTATTGTGCGGGTACCATAATCCTAATCTAGATGACCCAATAAGATATCTAAAAATTTGTTTTACCGCTTTTAAATGAGATTCTTTTGGATTGGGTTGAAATCTGGCACATAAGCATACAGCAAACATAATATCGGGTCTAGTTGCACTGAGATAAAGTAAGGATCCTATCATACCTCTATATAATGTTTGATCAGTTGAAATTCCCGATTCATCTTTTTCTAATTTAAGTGATGCACTCATTGGTGTAGAAGCATGTTTACGGTTTTCAAATCCAAAGCGCTTAAGAATATCATAGACATATTTGGTTTGACATATAAAAATACCATCATTTCTTTGTGATATTTGAAAACCAAGAAAATAAGAAAGTTCTCATACTAGACTCATTTCAAATTCATTTTTCATCACTTTAATAACTTCATTACACAACTCTTCATTAGTTGATCCAAAGATTATATCATCAACATATATTTGCAAAATAATTAAATCATCATTATTATGTTTAATGAAGAGAGTATTATCGGCACTTCCCATAATATAACCGTGCTTTAATAAAAATGATGTAAGTCTTTCATACCATGCACGTGGCGCTTGTTTTAAACCATAAAGTGCTTTTTCTAGTTTATAAATATGATTGAGAAATTTTTCATTAATAAAACCGGGGGGTTGTTCAACATAAACTTCTTCTTTTACAAACCCGTTGAGAAAAGCACTTTTTACATCCATTTGAAATAGTTTTATTCTTTTAAAGCTTGCAAATGCTAGAAAAATTCTAATGGATTCCAACCTAGCAACGGGTGCAAAAGTTTCACCAAAATCTATCCCCTCGATTTGTGAATATCCTTGTGCTACTAAGCGTGCCTTATTCCTAGTGATTCTAGACATATCACAAAAGGATGTAAATTTTTCATTTTCAAATTCTCCTCCATGATCCGAGCAAATGCATTTAATTTTTAAATCACTTTCATTTTGAATACGAGTACATAATTTTGCAAATTCACAAAACGCATCAGATTTGGAAGAGAGAAATAATGTCCAACAATATCTTGAAAAATCATCTATTAAAACATATGTATATAATCTACCACCAATACTTGCAGTGCTAACGGGACCAAAAAGATCCATATGAATTATTTACAATGGTCTTGTAGTAGAAATGAAATTTTTTACTTTTGAAAGAGGATCTAGAAAATTTACCTTTTTGACATGGTGAACAAAGTGAAGGTAAAGTTCCATTTAACCTAGGCAATCCTCTAATTAAATTACTTTTGACAAGTTTTACAATGAGCTTTGTGCTAGCATGCCCTAGTCTTCTATGCCAAAGTTCTAATTCATCATTTTTAGTGATAAAACATTTTATAGATGATTTAGAAAGATCATGAAAAGAAACTAGATAAACATTATGTATTCTTGTTGCAGTTAGTAAAATATCCTTTGTAGTAGGATTAGATATTTTGCATAGATTAATGGAAGATTCAAATAACACATCTAATCCTTTATCACATAATTGGCTAATATAAATTAAATTGTGTTTTAATCCTTTCACATAAAGAACATTAGATATAGTAAATGATTTATTACCAACTATACCAATTCCCATGATCCTTCCTTTTCCGTTATCACCAAACGTCACGATCCCTCCCTTCTTCTTTCCTAGGCTAAGGAACTTTGTTTTATTGCCCGTCATGTGCTTGGAGCATCCTGAATCCAAGTACCACGCATCTTTATTGTCCTTAGCCTGCCTGCACATCTAAAAAGAAGATGAGAGTAAAGATCCGGATACCCAAGTGGAACCACCCATAGAATAAGTGGAAGCCTTAGGTACCCAGATTTGTTTTAAAGTATTTTGTTTTATTTTCCTGCAAGAACTAGATGTGTGACCTAACCTATAACAGTTTGCACACAAAATAAAGGGGGTTGAGACCCTTTTTTGGAATATTTTCTTGCTGGAAGAAATTGGAATTACAGAAGAAAAACATTTTGAAAAAGAAAATTCAGGCTTCTTGTATAAGGTGCTAACGCCCGCGTTAGTGGCTAGCGCCGGGCGGTAGCCCTCTCCTCGATATCCGAGCCCAAATTTTCCAGAACCATGGCACTGGTTCCCTAAAATCATTTCTAGTGATTTTTGGTCTATTCCAAATTTTTTAATGGCCATGGTGAGATCATGAACTTGTGCTTTAAGTGAAGAATTTTCTTTCACAAGCATGACACACCTATTTTCAAAACCCTTTTTTATTATTTTTGATTTGCAAAAGAGAGGCTTCTAATTTCCTTTCTAATTCCCCCTTCTCTTTTGTAAGGGTTTTGGCGTGAGAGAGAGCTTTAGAAAGTGACTCTTCAATATCTTTTGCCAATTTAGTGGAGTGATCACACTCTTGGCAAGAAACCTTTCTCTTTTCTAAAACAATTAATTTTTTGGAAAGCTTTTGATTTTCTTTAATAAGAGATTCATTTTCACGATTCAATAAAATACTATCTTTCATATTTTTATCAAAAGCTTTGGAAGTTTCAAGGAATTCATTAAAGAGTTCATCATAAGTGGGAGGAGTTACCTCAGTGTCGCTAAGAACACTAGTGTCGTCACCGTCGTTTCCATGTCCCATGAGGCACATGTTTTCTTCCTCATCTTCGCTTGATGAAGACCCGCTTGATTCTTCGGAGGAGGAGGAGTCATCCCATGTTCTAGCTTTTAGAACCTTTCTCTTCTCCTTCCTTTTTGTGCCGCTTTTCCTTCTTCTCCTTCAAGAACTTTGGGCACTGGCTCCGAATGTGCCCAGTCTTCCTACAATGAAAGCATTCCGGTGGAGGTCTCTCTTCTTCATCGTCGCTCTCCTTTTCTTTCTTTGAGGATGACCCTTTCCATCTTGCATCCTTTTGGATAAATTTCCGGAAAGTGTTTCTCCTTTCCAGATTTCGCATGAACTTTCGGAAGTTCTTCACGAAAAGGCTTTCTTCATCTTCATCCTCATCCTCTTGGCACTCCTTCTTTGATTTTAGTGCCAACGCCTTCTTCTTTGGGTCCTTGTTGTATTCATCATATTGGATTTTGAGTTCTACCTCATGGGTTTTGAGATTCCCAATGAGGCTCTCAACTTGGAGCGTTCTTATATTGTGCAATTCTGAAATGGCCGTCACCTTCGGGTTGAATTTTGGCGGAAGGGAATGAAGAATCTTTCTTACCAAGTCGCCGTTGGAGAAGGTCTTTCCAAGAACTTTGGAGGCATTAACGATCTTGGTGAAGCGCGTGCACATTGCATCAACATCTTCACTTTCATCCATCCAGAATTTTTCATATTCCGACTAAAGTTGGAAAAGCTTTGAATCTTTAACCTGCGATGTACCTTCATGAGTAACTTCCAAATGATTCCAAATTTCATATGCAGTTGTACATGCAGAAATTCTATTAAATTCATTTCTATCTAACACACAAAATAAAGCATTCATGGCCTTGACGTTATTTTTGCATTTTAGCTTATCCATATCATCCCATTTGTCTTTAGGTTTGTCTAAAGTTATCTCTCCAACTTCAATTGTAGGAGGAGAGTATTCCTCTTCTACCATATTCCATACCTCAATATCTAGGGTCATAAGAAAACATCTCATCCTATTTTTCCAGTAATTATAATCTAACCCGGTAAATACTGGAGGTCTACTAATTCCCTGACCCTCGGAAAAAGCGAGATCATAAGACGCCATTATTCCTGATTTTTAAACCATTTGGAATAACCTGCCTCTAATACCACTTGTTGGATCGATTGACGCCCTTACAGGGGGGGGTGAATAAGGGAATAAAATTCTTTGTAAATTTTTAGACGATTTACTAAATTGTTTAGAGTAAATTAGAACGAAATAACAATTTAACTTAAAGGAAGAAACAATTGTAATTTGTAATTTTATAACTTATGCCAAATGATACAAATCAAGCAAACACAAAAAGAGATATGATTATATTATATAAAAAAAGGTGTTTACATAAATTTGTTTTCAATATCGCTAGAAATCGGAGGCGTACAAAGTAAGACAATTTTTCCTTTTCTATATCGACTTGTTGGCTTTAGCCTATCCTTCCCCGGATATGGCCTCAAGCCGCTCTATCCAATCCTTCCCCGGATATGGCCTCGAGCACCCCTAGATCTAATCTCCAAGACCTAGTCGCCAACTCACGTGGCGAATTACCCCCTTAGCCGCACAAGGACCTAGTCGCCAACACAAGGCGAATTATCTATACGGTTACAAAATGGAATGAAATGTAAATAATGATAACAACTATAAAAACTCCCTATATGAGATCTTCTGAAGTTAATAGCTGTAGTATGAGCGTGGTCAAAGCGATCGTCCTTCGGATGTAGCGTGACGTAGTCCTCCTCCAGAATTCTCCTTAAGATTTTTGTGGGAGATCCATCTTCGGCAGCATAACAATAATGGAGTTTTGGCACAAGTATTTTCCCTGTAAGCTCTCACAGATCTCTGGAATAAAGGCTTCAAAATAAATCACTACAATGAGCAAAAACAAAATCAGGGTCTTAAATAAAAACGGAAGCTAATGCGTGGCGTTAAGGGTTAACGCCAGCGTTAGTGAACGTGCAAACCGTCGGGATCATGGCAGAAACCAATTTCGTCGAACGAAACTTATTTCGTCGAACGCGCGTTCGTTGAACGAAATCAAAGTTTGTCGAACGCAGGTTCGTCAAGCAAAATTTCGTCGAGCTCAGGTTCAGTTCGTCGAACGGAAACTCCTTTCGTCGAACGCCTTCAAAGTTCGTCGAACGCACTTTCCTTTCGTCAGACGCAGTTTCCTTCAGATTTCGTCGAACTCAGTTTCCTTCAGATTTCGTCGAGGGCCTTCAGATTTTGTCTAACGCAGTTTCCATTCGTCGAACGCAGTTTCCTTCTGATTTCGTCGAACACAGTTTCCTTCAAATTCCGTCGAACGAAGTTTCCTTCATATTTCGTCGAACGCCTTCACATTTCGTTGAACGCAGTTTCCATTCGTCGACCACAGTTTCCTTGTCAGCGGTTTCCTTCTCAGCGGTTGTTAACACGGGGCGTTAACAACTAACACGAGCGTTAGCACACTTTCCAGAGAGTCATCTCCAATCTGTTTTCTACCTGTGGAGTATTGCACCTATAGTTCCTGCACACTCTAAACACACGATAAGCAAGATCAAATACAATTTGGGAGTTGTTATTCTCAAACAAAGGGATGTATCACACATGTCCAAAAAAGCACCTTTTTTCATGCACTCCGTGATCGGTGCCATGATACTACTAAAGTCACGAATAAATCGACGATGGAACGTAGCTAACCTGTTGAAACTCCTAACATCTCGAATGTTGGTGGGTTCCGGCCAATCCTTGATGGCTTGGGCCTTCTTGGGATCCACATGTATGCCCTCCGAACTCACAATATAGCCAAGAAATTCTACGGACGTTACATAGAAAGTACATTTTTTTATATTGACAAATAATTTTTCCGCTCGCAACGTCGCTAGGATACTCCTCAAGTGAGACTCATGATCGGTAGTAGACGTACTAAAAATGAGAATGTCATCAAAATAAACCACAATAAATCTTCCCATATAGGGTTGGAAGACATGTGTCATCGATCATCCTAGAAAAAGTACTTGGGGGCATTGGAATGCCCAAATGGCATCACTAACCATAAGTAAAGCCCTTCCTTAGACTTAAAGGCTGTCTTCCACTCATCACCCTCCCTAATTCGAATCTGGTGGTAGCCACTCCTATGATCCTATTTAGAAAAGATCGTGGCTCTGGCTAGCATATCCAACAAGTCATCCAAGCGAGGGATGGGAAATCGACATTTAATCGTAATTTTATTTATGGCCAGACTATCCACACACATCCTCCAAGAGCCATCTTTCTTAGGAGCTAGCAAAGCCGGAACGACACACAGACTCTTACTATGACGGATGAACCCCTTTTGTAATAAATCTAAAATTTGCGTTTGTAACTCCAAGTGCGCGGAAGGGTTTTACCGATAGTGAGGTAGGTTGGGTAACGAGGAACCCAAAATGAAATCTATCGCATGCTGGATGTCTCACAAGGGGGGTAACGTAGACGGTAACTCATCCGAATACACATCCTTAAATTCCTCTAAAATGTTCCGCAGCGCTGGCGGTAAACTCTCAAACGTACACACGTCCTCCTTGACTTGTAAGCAAACTAACGCATATAGGACACCATCCAAAAATGTATGGCGCGCGAACTCCTTCTTTCCAATCAAGCTTAAGGTTTTCTTCTTTACATGCACAATTGTGTCTTTAGAGGCGACCGAAGGATCCTTTGGTGGAGTGGGTTTCAAGATAATGGTCTTGCCATTAAACTTGAACTCATAAGTGTTGGCTCACCAAAAATGAGTAACATCATGGTCATAAAGCCATGGGCGTCCTAATAACACATGACAGGCATCCATGGGGATGACGTCACACCAAACCTTTTCAGAATAAGCCTTGATGGTAAGGGGTACCAAACAATGCCTCGCTACCGGAAGGGATGTCTTATTAACCCAAGCAACCTTATAGGGGTGTGGGTGCGGTTCAGTGGCTAACATCATCCGGGTCACCGCATTCTCCGAAATCACATTCATACAACTACCGCTATCGATAATCAGTTTGCACCACTTCTCTCCACTCTTAAAATTTAATGAAAATATGTTCGTCCTGTTCCAATCATCTGAAGCATGCAGAGTAGCCAAAATACATCTCATCACCATCATATTGACGTCATCATCCAAGTCGCTCGGTACACTTTCCGAATCAGAGTCTTCACCGGCCTCATACATGAGCTCGGCGGATTCAGTCAAGGTATCTAATAGGGCTAGGGGCTTGGGCTTAGTGGGACATTCACTAGCGTAATATCCTTGAATCCCACAAGTAAAACACATAGCATTTGTTTTGTTAATCCTACCCACCGACACTCTCACCAGACCGGTTTCGTATATTCCTAGCCGTGATGACAACAAAGTTTGAGTCAGCGGACCGGAACTTACCCTTATCCTTCAGGGATAATTGGGGTGGGGGGGGGGGGGGGGGGGGGGAGGTCCTAAGAGGGACTTTCCCTTCGAAAATGAACGTGTCTTGGATTTATGAGCCAGGTGCTTCTCAATATCCATTGCGACATTATAGGTGGTGCTCAAATCTGTGTGTTCATAACGAAGGAGTTTACCTTGATTGTCGGGATTTAGTCCCTTACAAAACCGTGAAAGGGTTACCACAGGCATCTCCCTAACATCACACCAAACCATCATGTCCTTCAGGAGGCCCATATACACCGCGACCGTTCGATTCTCTTGTCTTAGGGAAGCTAACTCATCAAACATTTGCGTTCGATGGTATGTAGGAACGTATTGATCAGTCAACATGGCTTTAATGCCTGCCGAGCCAATGGGGGGCACACCTTCCACCGCACTTAGATGTCGTTCCTCATTCAACCAGAATGTCTTATCCCTACCAAACAATTTCATATGCGCTACGCGCACCTTGTCCACGTCAGTCAGATTCTGAGCAGGCCTACCCCAGGGAGGCCCACACGACGGGCTATTAGCTGCCACTGAAAGTAACACTCTATCTCCATAACCCAATCCAAGAAAACTTGGGGGTCACCCAACCCAACATATGAAGGTGGTTTGATCCGTACGGCCCGAGTGATATCAAATTCGTACGGTACTCGTGGGGCCTGTTCGGGATTGTTATTAAGATTAATATTCCCTTCGTCACATTGGCGGGCTACAGGATTTGGTGGGGCAGGTTCATGAATGTTATTATTGTTAACATTCCCTTCTACATGTTGGCGGTCTGCATGATTTTGAGGTGCCCTTTGGGCTAACCTTATCTCATGAAGCATCTCCCGAATGTCCGTCAAATGATCGTTAAACTCCTGACGGAATTCATCAACATTTGTTGGACCGTGACCCGTGTCCCGCTCGTCCATCATCTGGGAAGAGGACGTGGGATACTCCGTGCCTAGCCTCGTACGCATACAATTTTAGAACAACAATGATTCTGACCAGAAAATTTTATAAAATATTAATTTATTCCCGCCTAATAACTAGGGTAAGTAAATTTTTTTTTTATTTTCTTGTAGAAAATAGTACGCAGATTTGCAAATTCCTTTTTTTTATTTTTTCGCTGAAAATAAAAAATTTAGGCCGCTATTCGCAGACCAGCAATTAAAATTTTGAAATTTTGAACACGAAATGGTGTGACGATTGTGTGTGCCGGCGTTCTAAGAAAATTTTAGGAAGGCATCAATTAAGAAATTAACACGAACCTGGCTCTAAAACCAAATTGATGCAGGCTACGTTCTCCGACACAATCGCTACGAACAAACACGTGTTCCCTCTCAACGTTCCAATTTATACGTTCACACAAACATTAATCGCAGCATACACGCAACACAATATTTATCAATTAGACTCTAATGAATGGGTATCCATGCCGCTAGAGGTTGAATAAATGGCTATATGCAACAATTATCCCAGACTAAAAGGACCCACCCGGCCCGATCGAGCTAGAGTTGTACCAAAAGAGATCCACCAAAAAATTACGATTCAGAAAAGGGTAGATCTCTCCCAACAAAAAGTCGAGGTTCGCCAATCCTCTTCGAAAATTGAAAGAAATAAGGATGAACGCAAAAATCGATCGAAGAAACCACGATTATTCAAGTGATTCTAAGATCACGCCAAAATTACCAATACAAGAAATTAACAAAAGAGAAATCTCACGAGTAGAAATTTCGTTACCCCGCTTGAGATGAGATTATCCTCAAGCATGCACTCGCCCAAATCATTCTTCAACGTATCCACTGGAGCCGCATTGAATGGAGAGAACCTCGTTCGCCTTCGTCGCTTCACGCCGGATTTGATTCCACGAAACCACGACCTTTTTTTTCTTCACCTTGGCTGAAATCTTCCCAAGAGGAGGAAGAATCCCCTTTGGCGAACAATATTATAGAGAGGTGTTGGGGGAAGGCGATTAGAGGGGAAAGGAGAATAGGAGAGGGAGAGGGGAGATGGCCGAAACTTGCCAAGGAGGGGGAAAAGGAAGAGGGTGGCCGAATTTTTCCAAGGGGAAAGAAGAGGGGGGGGGGGGGTGGGGGGGGGAGGCTAGGAGAGAGGGAAACCAAAAGAGGGGATTCAAATTTTAGGGTTCAGTTTTTTTTATCATTCAATATCACCAAATTCTATTACATGATAGCCTTTTATAGTCTTGCCAACAAACATGGCTATACACAGTCCAAATTAAAATAAAATAAACAAATAATCAAAGTCCCAAATAAAAGATAAAGCATGATAAAAGTTTAATTAATAATTATAATTATTAATTATTAATCTTACGTCGCGGGCGGAGGTTGTAACGACGATGGCGTTAATCATGACGTAGGTCTTTGGTTGGAGAGGCATCATCATCTGTAAGCGCGCCGTTACCAACATCTTCATGTTGAGGGCCGTTGTCGACATCAAGTCGTGCCTATAGGATCTACAATAAAAGAACCTCGGCTGTTGAAGAATCGATTCATGTGCATTTTAATGAAAATGCACGAAATAATGAATATAAATCAAATGGAGATGATAATTATGATGGTGTGCATTTGGAAGATGAGAATGTAGAGAAAGAGGAAGTAAAAGATGATCTAACTCATATTGAAGGATGTAAGTGTTGGGTTTTGTATCCACAATAACCTTGATTTGTAGAAAGTCAACTTTGAACCAAAATTGAATTGTTTGTGTATTTGATATATTTTTCTAGTATTGTTCTTGCAGGTTCACATTGCTAAGTGTAGACCAATGTCAGGTCACAATGGGTCAATAAGCACAGTCTCATGCAATGTAATTCTTCATTGTGTGGGGTATGGGGTTGACTCATGTGTGATCTCTCAATTGGGATACACTTTATGATCAAGACATTAAAGATTCAAAGCTTGGAGTGCAGCATTGGTCTAGAGAAAAAGGATGAAATTTTTCCTAAGTAAATTTTTCGAGATGTAAAGGTACTTTTCGAGAAGTCCTTCTATACTCTCGAGAAGTCCTTGTTATTTTTCGAGAAGGGTTATCTCAGAGGTCTTTTTCGAAAAAGTTGAATTTTTCGAGTAGTTATTTTCATTTCTCGAGAAATCATTGTTATCTCGAAAAGTCCTCTTAGTTTTCGAGAAAACTTCTTTTTCGTTTGTTTTCGAGAAGTCTGTCTCAGCTTAGCTTTCGAGAAGTCCTTCCTCTCTCGAGAAGTACTTTTGCTTTCGAGAAGTTTCTTATGCTCTCGAGAAGTCTTGTATCTCTCGAGAGGCCATGTCATAATTCCTTCTATATTTTCTTCTAAAGCTGTTTTCGAGAACTTGCTGTCATCTCTCGAGAAGTTTTGCATTTCTCGAGAAGTCTGGTTTAAGTGTTTCTCGTAAACTTTGTTTTTCCATTTTGACGACAAGTCTTTTCCGTCAAATTGACGTGACGTCTTTCCTCACATTAAGGTTTAATCGTTAGGTCTTCATCTATATAATGATTGCTCCTTAAGAAAGAAATAATGATTCAAATTAGAAGATCAGAGTTCGTACTTTTCTCTCTTAACCTAATCTGATCCAAGATCGTCGTCAAGTGCCGTGCATCGCCATCGTTGGAGTTCGATCGTGAGTTATCTGATTTCGTCTCCAAGTGGAAGAAAAAGGTCGATCGATCATCGCCTCACTCGTCCTGTTTTCATTGGATCGATCAAGACCTTAGAAGATCTGATTTGTTCCGATTTGATTCTTCTTCTTCAACATCAAGCCGAAGCCATTTCTGTCGCAAGAAGGAAGAAGATCATCATCAAATTATTCAGATCTGATCGTAGTTCGTTAAGTATTGTTTCAATCTAAATTTACATTTGATTGTAGGAGAGATTGTTCTCCGAGTTGTAGGAGAGGTATTCTCCGAGTTGTAAGAGAGGGTTCTCTCTGAGTTTGTAGGAGATTGATCTCCGAGTTGTAAGAGTTTTGACTCTGAGGATTGTAGGATCGTTCTTGATCAGAGTTTTAGTGAAGTAGTCAAGTCTAGCTGTGGTGCTAGATTGGCGAGGCCGACAAGTGGAGTACCCAAGAACGGGGAACCACTATAAATCTCTTGCGTCGTCTGTGATTGTGATTTGCATTCTGTGCGTTCTTTATTTTCAAGATTTTCAATTCCGCAAAAGACGCAGCTATCACCTATTCACCCCCTCTAGGTGATTTTGGTTGGCAACTAGATATTGCAGTAAGCCTCCAAGCACTCTAAACTTTTCAAAACAACATCCACGAGAACTAGTGATTGGAGAGCCTTCACTTGGGGTTTGGAATCGCTCAGCTTTGCATGAATCTTTCTTGAATTTTTGTTTTATATCTGAAATAGAACCCAAGAACATTTCAGAAACTTTAAATGATGAATCTTGGTTCTTAGCCATGAACTAGGAAATAAATAAATTTGAGCGAAACAAAGTTTGGATGTTGGTGGAGCGTCCTAGTAACCATCCGATAATAGGCTTAACGTGGATCTATAAAAATAAACTTGATGGTGAGTCTAGGTTAACGAGAAATAAGACACGGTTGGTCGCTCAAGGTTACTTACAAATCGAAGGTGTTGACTTTGAAGAGTCCTTTGCACCAGTTGCAAGTCTTGAGTCCTTTAGGATGTTTCTAACATTTGCAAGTTTTAGACAAATAAAATTATATCAAATGGACGTCAAGAGTGCCTTAATAAATGGTTATATTAAAGAGGAGGTGTATGTTGAGGAACCACCCGGTTTTATGAACCGTGATCACCCAAATCATGTCTACAAACTAGTGAAAGCCTTATACAGTCTAAAACAAGCACCCCGTGTTTGATATGATAGACATACGACCATTCTTTTAAAACGTGGTATTATGATGGGTAGTGTGAATACGACACTTTTTGTAAAGCATGCTGATTCTGATCTAATTATATTACAAATCTATGCCGAAGATATAATCTTTGGGACCACCAAGGACACTTTATGTAATGAAATAGTTCAAGTGATGCAAATCGAATTTGAAATGAGTTTGGTAGGAGAATTAACTTATTTTTTAGGATTTTTGATTTCTCAAAAGAATGATGGAATTTTTATAAGCCAATCAAAATACATAAAAGATATGCTTAAGTGATCCGGCTTTGAAAATCTGAAACAAGCCAAAACTCCAATGAGTGTATCACTCAAAATAGAAAAGGATGAAAGTGGCATTTCGGTGGATCAAATAATCTTTAGAGGTATGATCAAATCACACATATATCTAAGTGTGTCTAGACCCAATATTATGCTTGATGTGTGCCTCTATTCTAAATATCAAGCTAATCCTACAGAATCTCATATGAAAGTTGTTAAACATATCTTTAGGTATCTTATAGACACACAAAATCTTGGTCTTTGGTATCCACACACCACCGACTTCACGCTCCATGGATATTCTGATTCGGACTATACTGGATGTTTCCTTGATCGTAAGAGCACAAGTGGTACTTGTCACTTCCTAAGTCCAACATTGGTTTCATGGTCGAGTAGGAAACAGAATTTTGTTACCCTCTCCACTGCCGAGGCCAAGTATATAGTCTTAGGGAGTTATTGCACACAAACACTTTGAATGTCACAAACATTAGAAGACTTCGGTCTTAATTTTAAGAACATTGAACTTAGGTGCGACAACAAGAGTGTCATAGACATAACAAACAATCCGGTTCACCACTCTCGTTGTAAATATATTGATGTACGCCATCATTTTATTCGCGATCATATTAATAAGAAGAACGTGAGAGTAAAATTTATTGGGATTGACGACCAAGTTGCGGATATATTTACCAAACCCTTTCCTGACGCTCGATTTTCTCTGCTTCGCTTAGAATTGGGGGTTTTGGATATCACAACTTAATTTTCATGTATTTCATCTGGTGTGTACTTTTTGTCCAGTGTTTTTGCGATATTAGATGGGTCTTGCACTTCACAATCATACTAGGACGTCATTAGAAGCAAAAAATGTCAAAATCTGGGTGGAATTCTCGAGAAATCGTGGCTCTGTGAGTTACCGCCGGGCGTTAGACAGACCGCCGATGGTAGATGCTTTTCTTATGTTCCCTAATTTCTCTTTTGATTAACCTTATTTAGTTCTCTTGTACTTCTATCCGCTGTTAGATTCTTTCCAGTTTTTTAAACAACAAAAATCACATAAAAATTTGAAAACTTCAAAATCACAAAAACATATTTTTCTTTTGTTTTCTTTATTTGTGTTTGTTTGTTGTGTGTTTATTTTTCGAAAAACAAACAAAAATGAAGATGTTCATGCTAAAGGGGCATACATGACATGCAATTGAAGCTCCATGATTACATACATTATTTGATTTATGATTTCTAATCCGTGTAAACATTGTATGTCCTCGTCATGATATGTCCTAATCTATAGGTAGCTACTACTGAGTGCTATTAGAATAGAAATGTATGTTTCATATGCCTCTAGGTATGTGTGAGGATTTAGGCTCGACAATGATATTACACATCCATACATCCTTAGAGAAAGCACTCAAGTAAAAATCCAAATGCGTACTTGCCATAAATCCTGATATTGTAACTAACACTGTAGGCATGACTTGATAAATCAATATCGCGATACACGTCTTTACTATATAGGGCATATAATTTTGGGCAAAAATTATATTGATAAATGAGTTGTGTATACAAGTTAATGTGTATCTGTAACGCCCATGATTTTTTCCAGGAATTATTTTATCCTTCTTTGACGTTATAATGACGTAAGGGCATTACGTTAGTGCGGAGTTAGCGGTGAACCATCGATTATGTGTTTTGCGTCCGTTCGGTCAATTCGACAAAATTTTGAAGCGTACTGGAATTGGAAAATTTTACGTGAAAAAATTAAATGAATTAAATTTAGAGAGGCTCGTCAAAGTATCGTTGCGATCCGAGCGATTTTAGAGCCCCGGTGATTCTCCGCTCAATCTAAGTGCTTTATCGACTGCTTGGTTCTTTAGGTTATCGTCGGCATCCTCGTTTCCTTATCAACTACTTGGTCCTTTTTGTTATTGACTGCTTCGCTCAGATATTCCTTTTTAGGTAAATCAATGCTAGAGTATTGCTTGTGTTTGGCTTTCGTGTTAACCTTATCATTATCATGTCCCGACGCCAAGTCTTGTATGGTGTTGGAATACTGAAATCTTTAACTTTTTTTATAAGTTGAATGTTACCTAAGTATTAAATGATGAAACATGTGCTTACTGTTCCTCTCATCTTAAGTTGCAATTAAATCTATCTGTACTCCTGTTTTCCTTCCTGACACTCTTTTGTTTGGGTTGTTGGTTGTGCGAGCATAGTTTGCTCTGTTGGAGTCTGTTGGTTGTGTGAGCTAAGATTCACCGCCATAGTGCCTCTGTTTGGGCTGTTGGTTTATGTGGACTGGAGTCACCGCCACAACAGCCCAGTTGGTTGTGTGAGCTAAGAGACACCACCACAACACATCTATTTGGGTTGTTGGTTTGTGTGGATTGGAGTCACCGCCACAACACCCCCGTTGGTTTGTAGGGCTGTGAGCGTTAGTGGAATGTACCATTGTCGTAGTGCCTTTTATTTGTGGATCATACACCCGGGGCTTGTGTTTTGGACTGTTGGTTCATGTTGGACTATGTGCCTCCACCTTAGTACCATGATTTGCCCGACGTTAAATGATGCCCTTCTTTGAGCTGATCAGTCTCAAGTGCTTGAAATATACATATATATATGTATCATTATAATATAGATGGACATTACTTTAGGTGCAGACATTCCTCTTACTGAGCGCACTCGATCGAGCTGGCTTGGGTTGTTTTAAGCTAATCATTGCTGAGCTGTTAATTTCTCTATTCCTGCGATGTTTTATTTCTGATTTGTTGTTAATACTTGTATATTGAAAACCTTTGTTTTATTCTTGCTGCCACTTGTACTTTCTTGCCGAGGCATTCTTTTTTTATGAATGTCTCAGGCTCAGAGCAGTAGCAATCTGGGTAGTTGAGTCAGTGTTTTTTGGAGCTGCGGGTTGCTGCAGTTGTTTATTTTCCCCTCACTGTTGTGAGGTAGTTGTTTCTCTTGCCTTAGCTTAGACTTATGGCTTATTTTCTATGGGTTCATGGCTGTTGTTGACGCCCATAGATTTAGTTTTCTGGTGTTAGATTACTTGCTAGCTTTTCTGTTGTTACTTACTAGTTAAGTTACATACGTGCTCTCTGGGAAGTTTTATGTTAGGATGCATGAGTTATTTTATGTACAGGAAAAGGCATTCTTGCATTACATGATTTTAAGTAATGTCACCTACTTTGTAGACTGTAGAAAATCCTTCCTTACTTATACTAAATTTAGAGATGTGCATATCATTGCTTGAATGTTTGATCTTCATGCTCATGTAGGATAAAATGAACCTATTTTTCCGCTGCGTACGTATAGTTTTCTACTCATGGACTAGTTGATCCACTGGACCAAGGGACACAACCTCAAGCTAAAAATGTAAAATCCATATTTAAACTCAAGCATATTTATACCTTTTATAAATTTTCTTAAGGAGTGGCTGCCTGAGCATTTGTAGTTGTCCCCTGCATGAAGCATCATGACACGCATTTTTCCCTTGCTCTGATAATATTTATTAATTATTGGGAAAGTGGGGGTTGTGACAGTTGGTATTAGAGGGAGGTTTTGAAAGATGGTTGGATGGTTTTGCAAGTAAGTCGGACGACCACTTCCTTAAGCAAAATTCTAGTCATGTCTTTTCATTGCATACACACACCGATATGTCATCAGTATGTCTTGATGGAAGCATGAACACTACACTCATAAGCATGACAAGAATATACAGAGCATATTATGTAGTATGGGATGTATAATATGTGGTTGTATATGGATCCTCATAGGAGGCAACATGTGACTGTTAAGTAGTATGTGATGCATAACAATCATCACATGGATGCCCATTAGATTTTATTTTTTTCGTTACATGCAATATTATGTAGTATGGGATGCATAATATTTCATGTGTACGCCGCTCATAACATGCATTAAGACCTTTATTAAAATGCATAGCACGGAATACACATCATACAATATCATCAACACACGTGCCAAGTTAAAGATCTACATGATGACATATGTATACGCATGATTTAAAAGGAAGATGTTAATCATTCATGCATTTATATCATATGCACAAGAGTCAATAGGATGTTGGTTTATCATCCTAAGTTGAAAGCATAACATCATTTCATGAATTCCCAGAGCAAGGTAATAACAAGAGCAGGTATCTACACTTTTCTGATTTGTATCAAGTTAGGATTCTAGTTTGCTAGCTGTTTTGTCTTGAGCTAGGTGTAGATGAAGTGTTTGTTCGTAATTGCAGTAGATGACTCCAGAGCATAGTACGTTGGAGTCGACTCTCCGGTTAGAGGATGAATCCTCAGGTGCGCGCAGTGAGGCAGTGATTGAGGAGTTGTGTTGGGGTAGCGAGGCATTGTTGAGGCAAATGGTCATGATGCAGGAGCAGATTTAGATTTTAATGGTGGCTACTCTTGGGCAGCAGTCTAGGGTGTGGAACCCTGTTGTGGGTAAGGCTGCGTTGTCGAAGAAGGAAGAGAGGAAAGTTGAGGATGATGGAAGCTCTCGGGTGTCCAACCCTGCTTTGAAGAAAGGAAGAAAAGAAGCGTGTAACTTCAGTGGTCGACAAGTTCATTCTATTGAGAAGTGTTTTAAGAGATTGAGTTGTCAGAAGAAGCTTCAAGTATGTGGGATTCAAAATGCCCCCAAAGGAGATCTATTTTGAGCTTCTTGTAAGAAGAAGGGGCACGATGTGATCCATTGCTTCAGAAAGGCTGGAGCTTGCTTTCAGTGAGGTCAGATAGGCCATAGGAAGGTTGATTGCCCGCAGTCCCAACCCACATGCAGGAGGATCCCTTGCAGACTCTACTGATGCAGCCGCAACAACTGGGCAAGGAAGAGGAAGAGCTAGATGTGCTGACCAAGGAAGAATCCCAATTTTCTGCTCATGTGATTTCAGGTTAGGTTTTGACCTGATTCTTTTGGCTTGCGCGTTGTGGATTTGGATTTTTTTGATATTGATAATATGCAAGATTTTACAGGTGAGTTTAAGGTAGAGGTTTTTGAGCGTGTGTTCTTTTCGAGTCAAGTTCTACTCGATCTTTTATGGCTAGAGAGTTTCGTAAATGGTCATCGTTATGTTGTCGATCGATTAACGGATCCCCTTAGTGCTAAGTTTCCCCTAGAGATTCAGTGATGTCGAGTCAGGGCATTCAGGGATGTCCTTTTCCTTTTAGGTGATTCCCTCGCTTAGGTTAATTGGGAGGTGTTGGATTTAGGAGACTTTGCCGTGAATTTTGATCAAGGAATGAGTAATCAATTTTTGAGTGCTGAGAAGAAATCTTATCCACATCTGTTCTCCTAGTCCTCTTCGGTTAGCGTTTCTTTCCAGTAAGTGTTAGTTTATCCCTCCATATTCCCTTTGTGTTTCGTTTGTGTTCTAAGTTTCGGGACGAAACTTCCCTTTTGGTGGGGTGACTATAACGCCCCTGATTTTTTTTCTAGGAATGATTTTATCCATCTTTGACATCATAATGATGTAAGGGCATTACGTTAGTGCGGAGTTAGCGGTGCGCCGTCGTTTGCGCATTTTCATATCTGTTCGGTCAAGTCGACCAAATTTTGAAGCGTACTAGAATTGGAAAATTATATGTTAGAAAATTAAATTAATTAATTTTAGAAAGGCTCGCTGAAGTTTCATTGCGATCCGAGCGATTTTAGAACCCAGTGATTTTTCAAAGATTTGTAAAGTTATCATTCGTCGTAAAATTCATAAATTTATATCTCGAGAATGGCCCATCGGATTTTGATTTTGTCTTCTCCGTTGGATTCGTAGCGTCGACTTTCATCTTTGGTGCGATTTTCATTGGAATCGACGACTTTGGTTCCGCCCATCTTATTCTTATTCTTCTTCTTATTATTATTATTACTATTTATCCACTATATCTATCTATATATATTATACGTTCTTCTTCATCTTCTTCCTTCCTAAATCGCCGAGCCAGAGCTTTCGAGAGAGGGAGAGAAAGAGCGCTGTGTCCGTGGAGCTTTCGATCGCCACCCCCGGAGCTCCAGTGCACAAAATTTTTGCCAGAGCATAGATCTGAAAAGCTC
The DNA here is from genome assembly GCA_033032865.1 of Dactylorhiza incarnata. NCBI lineage: Eukaryota > Viridiplantae > Streptophyta > Magnoliopsida > Asparagales > Orchidaceae > Dactylorhiza > Dactylorhiza incarnata. The sequence goes on along the minus strand of JAWHQI010000010.1, from coordinate 10,811,219 downwards.
TGATAGTTTATAGGTATGTAGTCTAATTCACCTAGGGGGGGTGAATAGGTCTCTTTGAATTCTACTTAATTATTTTTGCTAGTAAACAAAATAACCAGCACACACAGAAAACACACAAGTGTTTATAGTAGTTCCCCAAGACAGTGTTTCTATGGGTAGTCCACTTTCCCTCTAAACCTTTCTAACAGTGTGTTAGACAAGGCCAACTCCTCCAATCTCAGCTCCTAGAGCTTACAACTCAGATCCCTCATGATCTCTCAGGCTTTCTCCAAGCCCTACCTCAGGCAAACCAGACCTACCACTCAGAGTGCTCCCACTCCTACAGCTCAGAGATCCCCTTGACCTCCTAGCTTAGGCTTATCAAGCAACCCTACTTCTCAGGCAAATTGCCCTACAACTCAGGCTAAATAACCCTACAACCTCAGGCCTAACATCCCTACATCTCAGCTTCAGCAACCCTACACATTCATGCAATGTGCCTTACAAGCTCAGAATAATAAAAATCCTACAAAGAATAAATGTTAAGCTTACAACATTAGACAGCACTGGAATGATTTCTTCTGTTGTTTCTGCACAGCTGGTGCTTCCTTGAAACTTGGCTGAATGTAAGCTTCAGCCCTTGCTTCTATCTGATCCTTCTCTTCAATTGAGGAGAAAGGATCACCTTGCTCTTCTGAGTAGAAGAGCTATCTTCTCTCCTTATGTCTTCTTGCTGGTTCAGTAAGCTGGAGGAGGAGAGAGCTTGAAAGCCGTCAATGGAATAGTAATAATGGCCTTCTTCTTTTCAGCACATCAACAGATTCTTTTGAAAGTTCCCTGACATGTTCTTTTATACTTCATGTGTCTTCAACGGCTCTTAGAAAGGCCCCTGACACATTGGATGAGGATTGAATGTTTTATCACTCCTTTACAGCTGTTTGCGCCAAAAGCATGTCGTGCCACTGTCTTCTTCCAGATTTGAATCTGTCTCAGCGGTTGGGCTGAGACAGCCTTCTGTCTCAGTGGTTGAACAACTTTCGTCTCAGCGGATCCGCTGAGTCAGTTTCTCTTCTCAGCGAATTTTGTCTAGCTGCAGCTTAGTAGAGGCAAATCACTTCTCAGCGGCTCCTGGTCCCATCTCAGCAGTTCCGTTGAGACAATGACTCCTCAGCGGTTTTGACAGCAAACCTCTGAACTTATTCCAATGTTTGGAATATCTTAACCCTGCACATTCCTGATGCAAAGTAGGGTTTATCAAATACAATATGTACTTAGCATTGTGAGTGATGCTGCTTCAAATCAAGGAAACATTGATGGCAATATTCCCATCAAGCTCTCGCCGTGCTGTTCGCGTGCGTGGTAAGTTTTATCCGTTTCGTAGATTTTTAAGCACCAGGGTTAGCGGCCCTAATTTCGGTTTTGTCCAAACCTTCGTAGAATCTTCGTGTCTAGTTCGTGTTTGAGCCGATCCTTGGCGTGGAGGGCTTGTAAGGACAAATTTTGGTGGCTTGAGGTTAAGGCAAGTGGCGGGTTGCTTTCTTCTTCCCTTGCCTATACATTTCTATTCTTTTCCTCTTATTTTATCTGTTTATGCAAGAAATTAAAGGGTAGACCAGTTAGGAAACTTTTGGCTTTGTCTCTAGCAGAATTAGTCGAGTGAACTCGTGAGGTTAAGTCAAATTCGTCGAGTGAAGTCAATTCGTCGAGTGAACTCGTGAGGTTAAGCTCAATTCATCAACTCGTGAGATTAAGGCTTCGTTTGGCGCAGCTTATTTGCTTCGGTGAGTTTGGTCAAAAACACCATTATCATAGAATTTATGTTTGGCAAGACAAAGGTTATGACCGCTATAAAGAAAATAAACTAGTTTTGAGCATAAAATGCATGAATTTTTTTAGGTGAGGTCGGGCGTTCACGAACGACGGTTCATGACCACGGCGTTCACAACCGCCACCACCACGCCAAACGAAGCCTAAGTCAAATTCGCCGAGTGAACTCGTGAGGTTAAGATCAATTCGTCGAGTGAACTTGTGAGGTTAAGTCAAATTCGTCGAGTGAAGTCAAATCGTCGAGTGAACTCGTGAGGCTAAGTTAAATTCGTTGAGTGAAGTTAATTCATCGAGTGAACTCGCGAGGCTAAGTTAAATTCGTCGAGTGAAGTCAATTCATCGAGTGAACTCGTGAGGTTAAGTCAAATTCGTCATGTGAAGTCAACTCATTGAGTGAACTCATGAGGCTAAGTTAAATTCATCGAGTGAAGTCAATTCGTTGAGTGAACTCGTGAGGCTAAGTTAAATTCGTCGAGTGAACTCGTGAGGTTAAGTCAAATTCGTCGAGTGAAGTCAATTCATCGAGTGAACTCGTGAGGTTAAGCTCAATTCGTCTAGTGAACTCGTGATGTTAAGTCAAATTCGTCGAGTGAACTCGTGATGCTAAGTTAAATTCGTCGAGCAAACTCGTGAGGCTAAGTTAAATTCTTCGAGTGAAATCGTGAGGTTAAGTCAAATTCGTCGAGTGAAGCTTTTTTTCGTCGAGTAGTTTCATGTCAATCGCCGGATGCTTTCGATAAAGTTGTTAAGTGAGTTATTTAACTTTCATCGAGTGTTCTCGCTTAGTTTGTCGAAAAGTTTGCCTAACTTCATCTAGTTGAAGTATAAGCAAAAACCTTCTTCAAGGGTATGCATGTAGCAGTATTTCTTTTCTTGTTTCCCTTCCTTTAAAGCAAGTAGCATGATTTATGCTTTGTTTTCCTTGGGTTGGTTTCCTGATTAAGGTAGGAGCAACTATTTGTCTTTTCTTTTGTTTCTTTGGGGTGTTTCGTAAATCCTAAGATTTTGTGTCAGCATGTTTCATAATTTTGCCCAAGTCTTCTTATCAACTGCATGATCCCTTTTGCTTGGTTTAAGTGTTTTGCTGCATGCATTCTACCTAGTGACTGCGTGTTTTCGGTCTATCGACCGTTTGAATTTATCATTTGCATAATTTTGAGACTTCGAGTCGTCTGCATGACTTATAATCCCCTTTTCTCTTGCATAGTAAGTTATTTCAGACGACTGCTCAAATCTAAGTCAATTGTTTCCTTTGTGGATTTCATTCAATGCATAATCTATTTGTGACTGCATAGTTCAATTTGCATAAGTTCTTTGTTGACTGTATGCATCAAGTCGACTTCTTTTGTGTTTACTGCATGATGATCCTGCATGGTCAGTGTTGTGGTGATTGCTTGTGTAATGTTTGTTGACTGCAAGACTTCAATTGCTTGCCCTTTATCGACAGCATGGTCCAGACCCTTCTTCTCTGCTCAATCTAAGTGCTTTATTGACTGCTTGGTTCTTTAGGTTATCGTCAACATCCTCATTTCCTTATCAACTGCTTGGTCCTTTTTGTTATTGACTGCTTCGCTCATATATTCCTTTTGGGGTAAATCAATGCAAGAGTATTGCTTGTGTTTGGCTTTCGTGTTAACTTTATCATTGTCGTGTCCTGACGTCAAGTCTTGTGTGGTGTCGGCATGAAGAAATCTTTAACCTTTTTTATAAGTTGAATGTTGACCTAAGTATTAAATGATGAATCATGTGCTTACTGTCCCTCTCATCTTAAGTTGCAATTAAATCTATCTGTACTCCTATTTTCCTGCCTGACACTCTTTTGTTTGGGCTGTTGGTTATGTGAGCTATGTTTGCTCTGTTGGTTGTGTGAGCTAAGAGTCACCGCCACAACGCCTCTGTTTGGGTTGTTGGTTTGTGTGGACTGGAGTCACCCCCACAACACCCCTATTGGAGTCTGTTGCTTGTGTGAGCTAAGAGTCACCGCCACAGTGCCTCTGTTTGGGTTGTTGGTTTGTGTGGATTGGAGTCACCGCTACAGCACCCCTGTTGGTTTGTAGGGCTTTGAGCGTTACTGTAATGTACCACCATCGCATTTTATTTTAGTTGTGGATCATACACCCAGGGCTTCTGTTTTGGATTGATGGTTCGTGTTGTACTATGTGCCTTCCCCTCAGTGTCGTGATTTGCCTGATGTTAAATGATGCCCTTCTTTGAGCTGATCAGTCTCAATTGCTTGAAATATATATATATATAATTATAATATAGATGACCATTACTTTAGGTGCAGGCATTCCTCTTACCGAGCGCACTCGATCGAGCTGGCTCGGGTTGTTTTAAGCTAATCATTGCTGAGCTGTTAATTTCTCTATTCCTGCGATGTTTTATTTCTGATTTGATGTTAATCCTTGTATATTAAAAACCTTGGTTTAATTTTTGCAGCCACCTATACTTTCTTGCTGAGTCATTCTTTTCTTATGAATGTCTCAGGCTCGGAGCAGTAGCAGTCTGGGTAGTTGAGTCGGTGTTTTTCGGAGTTGCGGGTTGCTGCAGTTGTTTGATTTCCCCTCACTGTTGTGAGGTAGTTGTTTCTCTTGCCTTAGCTTAAACTTGTGGCTTGTTTTCTATGGGTTCGTGTCTGTTGTTGACGCCCGTAGCTTTAGTTTTCTGGTGTTAGATTACTTGCTGGCTTTTCTGTTGTTATTTACTTGTTATGTTACATACTTGCTCTCTGAGAAGTTTTATGTTAGGATGCATGAGTTATTTTATGTATAGAAAAATACATTCTTGCATAACATAATATTAAGTAATGTCACCTACTTTGTAGATCATAGAAAATCCTTTTTTACTTATACTAAATTTAGAGATGTGAATATAATTGCTGGAATGTTTGATCTTCATGCTCATATAGGATAAAATGAACCTATTTTTCCGCTACGTACGTATAGTTTTCTACTCATGGACTAGTTGATCCATTGGATCGAGGGACACGACCTCAAGCTAAAAATGTAAATTCTATATTTAAACTCAAGCATATTTATACCTTTTAAAAATTTTCCTAAGGAGTGGCTACCTGAGCGTCTGTAGTTGTCCCCTGCATGACGTGGCATCAAGACGCACATTTTTCCTTTGGTCTGATAATATTTATTAATTATTGGGAAAGTGCGGGTTGTGACAATATCTATCTATGTGGGTAGATTTTGTTTGATTCAGGAACCTTGTCTAAAAGAAAGAAAATAAAATGATATACATGATAGTGCTTCAATTAATGAAAAATTATATACTATCAATCTCGTTGACAAGGATTTCCCCTAAGCACTACTCACTCCTCCTGATAAGCCTCCATGAGCATTGTGAGGATGAGCACCTTGGTCAAAAGAATCGTTACGATCTTGTGTAAACCCGAAAAATAAATTAGTGCCCTAATTCTATACTTGGTATTCATATAAGACTGACAAACATGACATGATTTATCACTTCACGACTATTGTGTTAGCATATAAAATTACTGAGATATATCTTGTATTAATTTTGATTTAACTTGATGTTATTTCTATTGATGCTACACAAATACCTGTCATTTTTTAGTCTAACATTTCCATGCATAAGAATTGGACTTGAACTGCATTATCTATCTCTTGCATGTAAGTATTAATACATGACTACCAATCATGACACACACGATGTTACTTGAATTAGCTTTCTAGAATTTTTTGACATTGTGTGAAAACACATGTGTATTGAGTCTCGTGTCTTGTGTCCGATTTATATAGTTTATACCAAGTTTTTAAAATGCAAAACTGTTTAATCTTAAAGTGGTATTTTGATCTCCCCGTGCATTTTTGACCAATGTTTTCTTAATTCTCTGATTACGGTCAACCCTTATTCCTATCACGATTTACTTTCTATGTGTACCTTATTCTTCAAATCCGCTGCATCTCTCATCTCTTTATGATTAGTTTGATCTAGACCATCCATATTGCTAACATCAAAGAGGGAGAATAGAGAATGTTCATAAGCTAGTCATGTTCTAGTCATCTAGGGAAGTTCACTTATAAGGAGGAGATACTCTTATAGTGTGCACATCGATAGGGGGAGCACGGATGTAGGGGGACACATACTACTTTATTGCAAGTTCACACTTTATGTTTTATCTTGATATATAAACCTGTTCATGTTTCATGATATTGTTGATTACACTATGCCATGCTCTTAATGATTTATATCTCATGAACGGGATTTGATATTATCAAAATGGGGAGTTTGTTGGAACATGCATTCTGCATCTCTTTAGTTTGACAATATCAAATCCCACACTGTATTTGATCATACATGTCTTTGGTATAGTGTGCAGGTTTACAAGTGTGAAGACGTTGAGAATTTTATTCACTATTACTACCGTCGGCGATAGCCATATCGACGGGACTTGCTATCGACGCAAAGGTAAATATCAACGAGAAGACTTATGCCATTGAGATGATGTCGTCGAGAATACTACCGCCACATGCTAACTTACCGCGAGCGCTAGCTATATCGACGAGGCAACCTATGTCGACTTGAACCCATGGCGTCGAGATGATGTCACCGAGAAGACTACCGTTGTAACATCCCTAGACCTACTTGTTGGCACAAAAATTGTACCTCCAAAACTCACACTTAGAAGAGATAGTGGAAGACTATGGAGTGCAGGTTACTTGGGACGAAGAATGCCAGAGAAGAGATCTCTGAGAGAAAAGCTGCTTCGATTGATCTCAAAAAAGGTTATAGGAGGGGTCCAAAATAGGTAAGGGTGAGAGGTAAAAAAGGTGAAAAAAATTGAGACTGCTTGCACAAGTTGCAAGCTGGAGGATCGAGGCAAAAGTCCCTTTTCTGGTACCCCTACGCCTCTATTTATAGATGTGGAGGCTGCCCAAATGGGCATATCCAAAAATTATGGGTTGCCCGGGGTACATGAGAACAGGGGCAGTGACAGGGGGGTGCAAATAACAAAAAATAAGAAAAACTCAAACCGCGTGGTTTGGCGATCTCACTAGAGTCTAGCCGCCCGTGCCTTAGAAAAATTGTCGGAGATGAGACAGGTGGTCTGAGTGGTCTCCCAAAATTGAGACCGCTGGAACTGACCATTCTAACCGAAAAAGAGAGGTCGCGGACTTCTGGGCAAACACTATTAGACCCCTAGGGTGACTTTTGTCATGACTAGAGTCATGACATAGGCCTAAAACAACCTAAGTGGACTTAGAAACTAAGTAGTTAGGCAAAATGCTACTTGGGGTGCTAATAGCAATTTTAAACACTAACCTAGGGATTAGCCAAAAGGGCCCCAAAATGACAAATTGACCCCACCATCACTCCCCTAAACCCTTAGGGTCAAGTCTCCTTAATTTGGAGTTCCATAACCATCTAATGACCCAATTGACCTCACCCAACTCTTCCTATTCCCCTAGGGAGCTCAAGGGGTCCCAAATAACCCAATGAGTCAAGTCAAATCTAGGGTTTGGCTCAAAATCATCATTTGACCCATTTAGCCCAATTTGACCTAAATAATTCAAAAGGCCCCAAAGAGGGTTCACCCAGCCATGATTCACCACAAAGGGAGTCTATGGACCCAATGCCACCCATGTGGGTCAGCCACATTGCCTTGGTTGACTTAGGGTCAACCCTAACTCCATAAGCTCAAATTTGACCCCTTTAGGTCAAGTGAGCCCAAACCCCAAATTCCATTGGGTTTAGTCTAATGTTTGGGCCCCATCACTAAGCCCATAATCCCATTCATTGATTAATCTCAGATAATTAAAAAGGGGTGGGGTTGTGGATTATTGCTGAATTTAAAGTTAATTTAAATTTAAAAGAGGCCAAAAGGAGGAAATTGGGGAATGAGTGCTAAATGACACTCAATTCCTCTTGCTAACCTCTCCTCTGAGATCAGGGAGTAAATTCCAATAGTTCTCTAGTATGCTTGTTGCCCTTCCACGTGCTACACTAGCCATTCGACGAACGTGCTACACTAGCCATTCGACAAACGTGCTACACTAGCTGTTCGACGAACGTGCTACGCTAGCCGTTCATCGAACACACTTTGAGTTCGTCGAACTTACTTTGATCCGAACACTTGTGAACAGGATTCTTCCTCCAATTTCTCCAAACACTCTTGTGTGCGACCCCATAGGCTCATATCGCGTTGGCAGTGAGACTAGATATTTGACCACTTCCAGATCACCATGGAAACACCAACAGTCTCCCACTTGATCTTGAACGTATCAAATAAAAGTCTCACAAACAATGAGCAGCATCTAGTAATGCATCATTGCTACCCAAGCAATAAGAGTTCATAACTCAACAAGTATGTCTTGACCAATGTATCCATGTTGTCATGTCCCTTTTTCCCTTACATCCGAATAGAACTAGAGGCATGGATCGTGTCACCCTCGTAATTGTTCAATCCTAATTCCTTGATCTAGAATAGACTGTCTGAAAATGGTGAGCTCAATATCACATATTGACTCAACCAAGCATGGCCATGCATTTCTCAGTCTCATTCCATCAAGGGGCCCATGGATGTAACTCCTGTCATATAGGAGGAGAAATCCCATATCTGCTCACACCCAAACACCCAAATGAATCTTAACATACCCAATAACCACCCTTATCATCAACCTTTCTCAAGGAAGACTTTAGATCACATCAAAGTACGCTCATACTCACTTGATGAATGCTGTGACTTCAGGTCGAAGAACCACAAACACCATTGTCAGTTGAGACCTACTTGTGACACGTTCATATAACAATCCACAAAGTAGTCTCAAGGTGGGTCTATCCAGTACAACTTGTTCACTAACAAGTACCCATGTGATGACTTGATATCACAACATCATGACCTGTGAGAACTAGTCATCAGTCAACGCACATGCTAGTCTTAACGTATCATCATTGCCCCTTAACTTCTAAGATGATACTCTGACTAGGGACCATTTAAGAATAAAGCTTCTAGAAAAACATAGGCCCTCACATTCAAGTCACGTACTTGAATTCCTATGGAAGCAAACATTCTAAGGGCATTTATTATGCTAATTAATCTATCAGTAGAAACATTTGACATAATTAAAGAACTTGTCATAAATTGAAAATAAAATATAAAGTACTCTATTCATCACATGAATAATCAACAACCGACAAATACAATCCAGAAGACTATCAGTAGAGATGATCATTCAAGTATCTAATACCCATTGATCTAGTATGACCATCATGCTTTCTCTGTGCAAGAGGCTTCGTTAGTGGATCCGCAGTATTTTCTTCAGTCGATACTCTACATATGCCCACATCTCCTCGATCGACAATCTCTCCAATAAGATGGAACCGCCGAAGTATGTGCTTGGAGCGCTGATGAGATATAGGTTCCTTAGCTTGTACAATAGCACCATTATTGTCACAGTAGAGAACTACGAGATCAACAATGCTAGGAACTACACCAAGCTCGCTGATGAATTTTCTAATCCACACAGCCTCCTTCGCCGCATTTGCAGCAGCGATATACTCGGCCTCATTCGTAGAATCAGTAACTGTCTCTTGTTTGGAACTCTTCCAACTTATAGCTCCTCCATTAAGGCAAAATACAAAACCTGATTAGAACTTTGAGTCGTCTCTATCAGCCTGGAAGCTAGCATCTGTGTAACCCTTTACGACGAGCTCTTCCTCTCCACCATACACCAAGAATACATCTTTAGTCCTTCTCAAGTAATTTAAGATATTATTGACTGCAATCCAGTGACTCTCACCAGGATCAGACTGATATCTGCTAGTCATGCTCAAAGCATACGAGACATCGGGTCGAGTACATAACATTGTGTACATGATTGATCCAATTGATGAAGCATATGGAATCAACTTCATGCGGTCCTTATCTTCCAAAGATTTTGGACACTGGTCCTTAGAGAGACTCATACCATGTGACATGGGTAAGAATCCTTTCTTGGACTCAAGCATGTTGAACCATTTCAATACCTTCTCAATGTATGTACTCTGGGTCAAACCCAACAACTTCTTCGATCTATCTCTATAGATCTTAATACCAAGTATATAAGTCGCTTCACCCAAGTCCTTCATAGAAAAGCAGTCCTCTAACCTGTTCTTAACAGCTTGCAGGGTTGGAATATCATTTCCGATCAACAGTATGTCATCCACATACAATATCAGGAAAACAACAATGCTCCCACTAGTCCTCTTGTAAACACAAGGTTCATCCTCATTCTTGATGAAACCAAACTCTTTGATTTTCTCATCAAAATGAAGATTCCTACTTCGAGAAGCTTGTTTCAATCCATAAATGGATCGATTCAACTTGCATTTTTAGTGGCTTCATTTGGAGATTCAAAACCCTCGGGTTATGTCATATACACTTCCTCAAGGAGGTTTCCATTAAGGAAAGTCGTTTTAACGTCAATTTGCCAGATCTCGTAGTCATAATACGCAGCAATAGCAAGTAGAATTCTGATGGACTTGACCATGGCTACAGGGGAAAAGGTCTTATCATAGTCAACACCATGAATTTGCCTGAAACCTTTAGCCACCATCCGGCCTTTGAATGTCTGTACATTCCCATCCATGTCGGTCTTCTTCTTGAAGACCCACTTGCACCCTATGGGTCATACCCCTTCAGGTGGTTCCACCAAGGTCTAAACTTGGTTTGCATACTTGGAGTCCATTTCAGATTTCATGGCCTCAAGCCACTTCTCGGAGTCAGGTCCATACATAGCCTCTTGATAGGTTGCAGGCTCATCATCATGATCCATAAGCAACACATTACCTATTTGAGACACAAGAAATCCATATCTCTCAGGCTCAAATCTTGGTCTATCAGATCTACGCAGGACTTGTGTTTCTTGAGCAGGCTCTCTAGCTACAACAACTTGTAGTCCTTGCTCAGGTTCTAAAATCGGTTCAACTATTTTTTGTGGTTCTTGAACTTCCTCAAGTTCCACCTTTGCAGTCTTTCTGGATAAGAACTCTTTCTCCAAAAAGACGCCAGTCCTTGCGACAAACACTTTTCCCTCGGACGTCAGGTAGAAATAATACCCTTTAGTTTCCCTAGGATATCCCACATGATAACACTTATCCGACTTGGGTTCCAGCTTGTCAGGCATTTGACGTCGCACGCATGCCTCACAAACCCAAATCTTAATAAAATACATACTAGGATGCTTCCCAGTCCATATCTCATATGGTGTCTTTAGAACCGTTTTCGTTGGAGCACGATTTAATGTGAAAACAGCAGTCTCTAAAGCAAATCCCCAAACGGAAACGGGCAAATCTGCACGACTCATCATCGACCATACCATGTCTAACAAAGTACGATTCCTCCTCTCAAACACACCATTATGTTGTGGTGTTCCGAGCGGAGTGAGCTGTGATACAATACCACACTCTCTCAGATGATCACGAAACTCATGACTCAGATATTCGCCACCTCGATCAGATCGGAGTGCTTTTATCCTCTTTCCCAGTTGGTTCTCTACTTCATTTTTAAACTCTTTGAACTTTTCAAAGGTTTCAGATTTGTTCTTCATAAGAAACACGTATCCGTATCTACTGAAATCATCAGTAAATGTAACGAAGTAGTAGTAACCACCTCTAGCCACAGAACTCATGGGTCCACATACATCATTATGTATTATACCCAAGAGATCATCAACCCTCTCACTACAACTAATGAAAGGAGCTTTCGTCATCTTACCTAATAAACATGACTCGTATCTCTCAAATGATTCATAATCAAATGAGTCCGGTAGTCCATCTCTATGGAGCATGGATATGCGTTTCTCATTTATATGGCCTAAACGACAATGCCAAAGGTACATGGGGTTTGAGTCATTTGTTTTTAGTCTTTTAGTATTTTCTACATTATAGATCGGATGGTCTAAGTTCAAAACATATAAACCATTAAACATTTGGGCTACACCATAACAAACATCATTCAGAAATATAGAACAACTATTGTTCTTAATAATGAAAGTAAAACCTTTCATGTCTAAACAAGACACAGAAATAATGTTTTGAGTTATCACTGGAACAAAATAACAGTTATCTAATTCTATTACAAGCCCAGTGGGCAAAGAAAGACGATAAACACCAACGACAACGACAGCAACTCTTGTTCCATTTCCAACGCGCAGGTCTACCTCTCCTTTACCTAGCATTCTTCTCCTTGTCAGTTCCTACACATTCGTACAAATGTGAGAACCACATCCGGTATCCAATACCCAAGATGAAGGAGCAGAAAGGTTTATTTCTATAACAAAAATACCTGAAGTGGAAGTCACACTTCCCTTCTTATTTTGCAGATCTTTAAGATAGAGGGGACAGTTCCTCCTCCAATGCCCTGCCTTACCACAATGGTGGCACTTCCCTTCCTTAGCCAAGCCTTTGTTCTTTAGTGCTGAAGACTTGGGATTAAGATATGACTTAGGTCTCACCTTAGTCTTCTTGAATCCCTTGGTCTTGCCCTTGCTTTTATGCACCATCAATATGGGGCTAGCAGGCTTGACCTTCTTCATATTGATCTCGGCAGTTCTTAACATGCCTAGGAGCTCAGGCAGTGTCTTGTCAATTTCATTCATATTGTAATTCAAGACAAACTGCTCATAACTGTCCGACAACGATTGCAGGATCAGGTCAGTGGCCAACTCTTGGCCCAACGGAAACCCCAGTCTTTCAAGGTTCTCTATATACCCAATCATCTTGAGTACGTGAGTTCCTACTGGGTCCCGAGCTCCCATCTTACACTGAAATAACGTCCTGGATATGTCAAACCTCTCTTGGTGAGCTTGCCCTTGAAACATTTTCTTCAGGTGCTCTACCATCTCGTAACAACTCATGTTCTCATGTTGCTTCTGAAGCTCAGAGTTCATGGTCGCGAGCATGAGACATTCAACATCCAAGGAGTCATCTCAATACTTCTTGTAAGCATCTTTATCTGCACGAGGTGCAGTAGTGGCTGGCTCCTCCGGGGGGGGGGGGGGGGGGGGGTCTTCTTTAAGGACATAGAGCTTACGCTCTTGCCTGAGAACAATTCTCAGGTTCCTGAACCAGTCTAGGAAATTCGTCCCATTGAGCTTGTCCTTCTCAAGGATGGCTCTCAGGGACAACGTGGGGTGTGAAGTATTTGCCATGAAAATTCTACAAAATAATGCAAAATATATTTTAGTACTATATTTCAAAATATATTTCTATTTTAATAAGGTCTTTTATTAAATACTCCCACTATTTCATTCAAATTGATAACCCTTAATATCAATTCAGAGAGTTTATGCGAGCTACTCTCTTAGTGGACAAGATCCGTATTTCACCAACACAACGAGTCCGCTTTGGCGTTCCTCTCATAATGCGGTTATTTAGGAAGGCAACACTTGCCAATAGCATCACTATGCAACTCTTGTATGGTTGGTGAATAACTCTTTATTCGCATCCATCATATGGTGCATGCCAACCCAATGCCTCTAGGCAATCAACTTTCGAGGTCACCTAGTTAAGTTGGACCTGATGTCGATAGTGGGATATCACAATTATCCGCTCGCACCCTTACCAAGATAGATTAATGCACCTTGCTTTGGCAAGCCCACACTTCATCGATCGAGGCAGGAAGAGTGAGTCATCCATCAGAAGGCATCTGTATACTTAATATTGGATAAGGGATTTTTTTATAAAAATGATTAACAATTAATCAATGTGCACATTTACAAAATTACAACATTCACAACCAAATACATCCCAGATGTTCACAAAATAAAATTATCAACGCTTTGATAGAAAATGTAAGACCCCATTTTTTTTTCAAAAAACCCGGGTCTTATGCCCAGAACCGCCGCTTTGCGGTGACACCATCACATGAGAAGGTCGCCACTACAAAGCACCGATCCTGCCGGCCATATCGATCACAGAAGAAGAAAAGTATAAACGAACAATAGAAGTTCAAGTCCACAATCACATGCTATATATAATAAATATCCACATAATATAACTGAAATAACAAAGGTTACAATAATAAAGGGCACATGCCCTATACATCATGTCTTCACTACAAGATCACTCGCGGAAGCTAACTACTAATCACTCACTGATCCTGAAACCTGTGCTCCTGTATAGACTGGCCCGCCTCCGTCTGCACCAGCCTCTGGTGCTGCTGCGTCTCTTTGATCCCCTAAAATGATATGGTCCACCGACCGTTAGTCAAAAAGACTAAGCCTTATGTTCCCCACCCCACCCCCAATGGCTCCTAGGCACCGTGTGGGAGGATGAAGTGGAGGACAACAAGGGGTATAACAAAGAGCAGATGACAGGGGCATAATCTACAGGGAGTGTTTCTACCACTACACATATGTATATAGATAATCAAAGCAGTAAAGAGCATAGTAAGAGCAGGTAAAGAATAAGTAAGGTACAGTAAGTAAAGACATATATAATAGAAAAGTAACCATTGTCTTATAGGAATGCCCATACAAACCTATAGACCAAGGGTCGTTTAGCAAGGCCTATCGTATAAGAAGTCCCATAACCGACTTATACGATAGGGGTAGGGGTTGAAATGCAATGTTTATGCCATGACATGTAGAGTTATGCAGTTTATGCTATGTTCATACAAGTGCAACTCACATACCTCGACTCTATGTGCACAGACCTTTAGTTCCCCCTTTTTGGAGCTTGCAAGACACCCAGGATACTCCCGTAGTGGCAAACAAAAGCGGTGGGTTGGGCCTCGCCCACCTCTAGGTTGATATTCACACTACCTAACCTAGACCTATCGTACGCCTCAACGCAAAACCGGTGAGCATCTGCATACTCTTACTGGGTGGACCACCAGACGTTCATGGCTAAGTGCAAATTCCACACTTGCCGAGTCAACGTATTGACGTCGGTGTGAACGACCGTCCAATACCGAAGACCCACCACCTTCATGCACATGCAAACATGTTCTACTATATCCCGAGCCATAAACTCCACGGCCTAACCTGCCCGTCATCATAACCTTCTGATGTAGGACACTACGCTCACAACGCCCACTCGTATCGTAACTAATTAACCGTGCGAGACTAAAGAAGAATGATGCAAATGCAAGCCGCACAGTGCAAGTGCACCGGACTAGGCAAGGAGAAACTCTTGCCACCGAAGGTTGCCAAACCTCTTGAGATCTCCCAAGGGCGATGAGCCAATGTTTGATCAAGCAAAAGGACCCACCCGGTCCGAACTAGCTATGCGTTGTACCAAAAGAGATCCCCCGAAAATAACGATTTGAAAAATGGGTGATCTCTCCCAACAAGAAGCGGGGCTCGCCAAACCCCTTCGAAAATAAAAAGAAAGGATGCAAATGCAAATCGGAAGAAACCACGAAAAATCAACGGTGATACGAAGATCACGCCACAAAGTTCCACCACAATATCTACCAAGAAGAGAATCACACAAGTGGATAGTTCGTTACCCCGCTTGAGTTAGGATTGGCCTCAAGCACACGAAAGCCCGTTCGTTCTCCCACAAATCCGTCGGAGTTGTCGTCGCCGAAGTGAGATTTGAACGCCGTCTTCGCTTTCACGCCGCCAACGATTCCACGGTCACACCTTGCTTGGGGGAGGAGGGGTGGCCGAGTACTTCCAAGTGGAGTGGGGAATGGAGAGGGGTCAGCCAAAGGGTAGGGTAGATTTATCGTTGAGAATGAGAGTGGGGGAGAGAGAGAGGTGGTCGGCCAAGCTTGAGGGGAGGAGGGGAGAGGGGCGGCACTATGGTGGAAGAGCGCCGAACCTGAGAGGGGAAGACGAGAGGGGGCGGCGCTAAGGGGGGGCGCCGAACCAGCGAGGGGGAAAAGTGAGAGGGGCGGCCACGAGGACTAGAGGTGGGTGGGGGGGGGGGGGGGGGCGGCCTCCTTGGTCGATCGAGAGGAAGAGAAGGAGGGATAGGGTCGGCCTCCTTGCCGATCGAGAGAAAAGAGAGGGAGAGTTAGGGTCGGCCTCCTTGCCGATCGAGAGAAAAGAGAGGGAGCGGTGAAGAGGGAGAGGAAGAGGGATCGACTGCAGCTAGAGTGAAAAATTAGGGCTTTGTTTTCTTTTCATCAAAATCTCCATTCTCCAACAACATATGGCCTTATATAGGGCCTTACAACAAGGGGGCTATTTGCAGCCCAAAATTAAATAACCAAATAGATTTGGCTAAATGCAGGCCAAATCAAAATGTCAAATCTAAATGTTCATGCATGAAACTAAAAATACTAAAGTCCCAATCATTAATACATGATAAAAATAAACTAATAATTATAATCAAATTATTATAACTATTAGTTATCAAGCCGGCGTCGCGGGCGAAGGTTGTAGCTGCGATGGCTTGAATCCTTGGATGGAAAACTGTCGTCGTCACCATCTTCATGTTGAGGGCCGTCGTCGCCATCACCTTCTGGGCCAACGGCTCGCCGGACCAACCCGTCCATACCAACAAGCATTACTGAGTCACAAGCTCACCGGACTAACAAGTCCGCTGCTTCAACCACCGAGCCTACCGCTCGTACAACCAAACCAACCAACCTCCCATAACTACGGGGTGTGGGTGTGCGTATTATTAGGCTAATCTTGTACATCAACTTATCCCAAAATTTATAGTTAATCTTGGACTTCCCGAGGATTACCCTATAAGGGGCTCGCTATGGTACTAGGAACTATAATGGGATGACACCCCAATGTTTCCTTTCTCACGACACTTAGGGCCCGTTCGTTTGGACAGAATTGGAATTCGTTATTGGAATTGAATATTGACGAATATTGTGGAATTAAATATTGGTGACTAATTCCAATTCCAACGTTCGCCTAATAAACAATATTGTTGAATATTATGTAATTAATAAATTTTTTCGTTTGGTAAATAAAATTCAATTCAAGAATTGAAATATTATGAAGAAGCTAATATTTATCACATATATCATAAACAAATGTATGTCATGACGACGATTTTTTCGTCCGGGGGCGATTTTTTCGCCCGCGAACGATTTTTTTTCGCCCGGGCGCGATTTTTTCCGCCAGGGCGTAATTTTTTCGCACAACCGCGATTTTTTCGCCTGACGCGCATTTTTTGCCCAGGCTCATTTTTTCGCCCGGGCGCGATTTTGTGTCCCGGGCACGATTTCTTTCCCCGGGCGCAGTTTTTTTCCCGGGTGCAATTTTTCCACCCGCCCGGCCGAAAAAGCTCGCATAGGCGATAATAGCGCGTCCCGGCAAAAAACTGCTCCCCGATGAAAAAATCGCGCCCGAAAAATAGCCCGCGAGCAAGAAAATTCTCGTAGGGCAAAAAAAACTCGCCCGGGCAAAAAAATCGCTCCCGACCAAAAAAATCTTGCCCGGGCGAAAAAATTGCGCGTGGGCAAAAAAATCGCTCCCTGACGAAAAATCGCGTTTGAGCGAAAAAATCGCGCTGGGGCGAAAAACTCTCCCCGGGGAGAAAAATTCGCCCCCGGGCGAAAATCGCTCCTGGGGGAAAAAAATCTTGCCCGGGTGAATAAATCGCGCCTGGGTGAAAAAATCGTGCCCGGGCGAAAAAATCTCCCTCGGGCGAAAAATGCGCGCCCGGGTGAAAAACGCGCGCCCCGGCGAAAAATGCGCGCCCCGACGAAAAACTCGCGCCCGGGCAAAAAATTGCGCCCCCTGGTGACAAAACATGCGCCCGGGCGAAAAACGCGCCCCCGGGAGAAAAACGGGCGTTAGGTCGAAAAATGCGCGTTAGGGCGGAAAATTTCCGCCCGGGCAAAATTTGGGCGTCCGGGCGATAAACGCGCGTTCGGGGGAAAAACTCGCGTCCATGCGAAAAACTCGCGCCTGGGCGAAAAATTGTCCGCCCAGGTGCATAAACGCGCGCCCGGACAAAAAACGCGATAAATCAATTGTGTCGGACTCGCCCAATTCCGATATGTCTAGTTAGATTTTGTGCTTAGGCTAAAATCAATTCCATGATATTCAACTCAAATTTCAATTATTAAAGCTACCTAACAAGCGAATGGCGTAATTGGAATTCGACGTCGAATTTCAATTCCAAGTCTTCAATTCCGTCCAAACGAACGGGGCCTTAGTGTTGTTGGTATCTACCCATAAGATTACCCCTCTTAACAATTCACTTGAATTACTCTACGTATTTTATGACTTTCTAAGGGGAAAGACGATCTTTCGTCGGTCCCGGACACCACCTTACCCTTAACTCTCCAAGCACACTCTCATCTCATAAACTCCTTTGGTGACCTTCGATCTCTTCAACCTGACCATGTGCACCAACTACATGCCACTTCCACTTGGTTGGCCCCTAAATACTCAAGTTTCACATTTTTACTATACGCAGACCAAACTAATTATATGAAGCTTGTAAGTAGAGGTACTCCAAACATTCATCCAACTGACTCAAGATATTTACTGGAGGACTACAATGGTATCTTAAGACTAAATCCAGAGAATCATATTTTCCTCAACATCTTAGCATTTATTGAAATTTCTTCAATATTTGCCAAGTATGAATATGAAAATGAAGTGTAAGGTATTCTCAAGACATGATCCTCATAAAATTAAGATAAATCTATCATACCAAAATAACAGTAAATAATTAATATCACAATTTTACAGTAAGAAAATGCCCTCTATTTTTAATATTTAACTTCTATCCAAACTTGAAGATTTATGAAGGAACTACCCAAAATACTTATGTCAAAATTATAGAAATATTACCAGACCTCTATTATGTCTAGAAAAGCTTAATCACAGAGTTTCAAAATTTATGGAAATAATTTCCTTACTGAAATAATTAATCTAAATAATTCTTAATTTACACATGTTGTGAAGTATCCTACTGATAACAACCTCCAAAAATTATATAAAAATTCACAAAGCTTCCTAGTGCTCTGAAATGTACTATCACCAAGTTGCACATTTATCCAGAGAGTTTTGGAGCCTTAATTATATTTCTTAAGATTAAGACAAATTAGGTGCCTTGTGGATGAAGTACTAGTTAAATCATAAAATAAATTATACAAAAGTTACCAGGGGTCTAAAATATGATTAAAAAGACACCACCAAGATTTCATCTTCATCCAAGATCATTTGTGCATGTAAATATCTCTTAAAAGAAGTTTACCTAATGGGGTTATGACCTAATTTAGGGGGAATAATTTCTCCTAAAATTCTCTCAAAATTTCCTATGGCATAAATTCATCCCATGAACATATCTCCTAGGTTCCACGACCATTCTATAGATTTTGACCACATATCCTTCACAAGCTCTATATGCACCCCAAGGGGGTAAAACTGGGGTTCTAGGGCATATCCACCTCTACACCACCCCATCTTACTCATGAAGTTGTTTTAGGTGATCCTAAGCCAGTGTCCAAGGTTTCAACTCATGGTGATAAGTTTTGACCACCATACCACAAGATAAACACCATTCCCTAACTTTGACCCAACTTGACCTAACTTGGGTTGACAAATTACCAAACCAAATCAGTCCCAATTGGGCTGAGATTTTTACCAGGGTTATGTGATAACCCTAAGAAGTACCCACCAAAATTTGGAGGGCATTGGAGGTCATTTGACCCAATAAATAATTAATATTTGATTTATGAAATTATTACAAAAACCTTAGAAAAAGTTTCTCCTAAAATTCCCATCTTTGGGTATGATGTGTGGGTATGTGTAAATAGCCTATGTTTCAATTTTCAAGTCAATCCCATAACCCAATCAAAAGTTATTCAAGAAATGGTGGCTGTCCTACACTAGGGACCAGTCCCACCAAAATGGACCTACAGGGAGCTACAGAACTCCTTTTGGGGTGAAATTAATTTTAAAATATAGTAGACTCCAAGGGATACAACTTTTATGTTGACCACTCTTTCATTTGAGGGGTTCTAGTATTTTTAATAATTAAAATGAAATACAGCAGGAAGTATGACAAAATGGGTTGGAACAAGTCTCTGCGTTCGACGAAATCCGACCTTCCTTCGATGGAATCTGTTCTGCGTTCGACGAACGCCGTGCTTCAGTGCGTTCGACGAAATTCGAATTCAGTTCGACGAACTCAACAATCAGTTCGGTGAATTGATTCTCTTCGATGAACTCCGGGTTCAGTTCGTCGAACTCAACTGTCAGTTCGACGAATTCCAGAGTGTGTTCGACGAATGAATTCAGTTCGACGAACACCGGGTTCAGTTCAATGAATTCAACCATCAGTTCGATGAACTCCGGATACCGCTCGATGAATTCCTTCTACTCTGATCGACAAATAAATGAAATAACGATATAACATAATCATTTAAATCTAAAGATCTTGCACAGATCTTGAAGCAGAACGGACGACATCCGTTTGTCTTCTTCCTCTGGCCGACTGCCAGGATTAACCGCACCTGGAGCTCCTTCATCCTTGTTTTCCCGGCCACCTAATCGCAGCCCCGGCCGGCCAATGCCACCACCACCTTCGTTGAGTTGGTGGCCGGCGATTTGCGGTGGTTGGCCGGCCGGAGGTGGCCGGAACAGGGGTTTGGAGGCGGGATTAAAGCTCCAAAAATGGAGCTCTTGGCCTACCCGATTAGGGTCCAATTGGCCCCAATCCTTGCAGACAACCTGATGGGATCTATCCACAGAGAGAGAGAGAGAGGAGAAGAACCAGACCTTTAATCAGGCTCGAGGGTGGTTGTTTCCCGGATTTGCCAAGACCGCCCCCTTCAAGTTGTGCTCCTTGCCGATCTCTTGATTCTCCACCAAATGCAACGATCTAGTACTCAATTTCAACTGATATCCCCCTTCTGAAGGTGATGGAAGGGTCAATTTGAGGAAGGAAAGGCTTAATGGTGGAGTGCCATTAATGGCCATTTCGGTTTCACTTGAAACCTCTTGAATCCTCCACCGGATGGCATGGGAAAGGTTGTAAAACATCTTAGAATTCAATGGGGAGATGAATGGAGGGTGTGGGGAGATGAATGGGGGTCAATTTTCCTTGAATGCCATGAATTCACCTTGAATGGCCACTTTCTCTCTCTTCAAATTGGGGGAAACTCCCAATTTCTCTCTCCTAGTCACCCCTTCCAAAAATTGGATGGCATTTCATGTAAATTCAGTGGTGGCTAATCATTTGGGCTGCCCAAAGGCATTGAGCTTTGGGCTTAATTAACCCAAGTTGGGCAATATTGACCAAGATTTGACTTTGGTCAAATTGGTGAAATTAATTAGGCCCAATGGGTCAATGTTGACCCGTTGGCCTCCCTTAGTGACCAATGGAACTTGGGGAAAGTCAATTGGTCCAATTGAACCCTAATAGACCCTAAATATGGTGGTTTGACTTATTTGAGGCTAGGGTTGACTTTGGTCAATTTGGCCCCTATGATTGACCCCAATGGGTCCTAAATGCTCTAAGGGACCCTCCAAAGGGTTAGGTGTGCCATGGTGTGGTCAAAGGGTCAAGGTGAGGCCCTAAAGTCCAACCTTAAGCTTGGTAACTGGAGATTGCTATTTGCAGACCAAGGTGCTCTTCCACTTCAAGCCTAAGGCCAAGTAATCTTTTCAAGCTTCCTAGGGTTTTGTCATGACCTAGTCATGACAAAACCACTATAGGGGTCTAGTTGTTTGGGGGATGTTACAAATCTCAATAAACAAAAAAATAATTTCGTCCTCGAAATTCAGGCTAGGCTCGCAGTTTTCACCGAGAGTGACTAAACGTAACATCCCCTAAGATATGCAGAATCCATGTTCCAACAAACTCTCCCTTTTGACAATAAAAAATCTCATAATGAAAAATTAGTCATTTGAACTAATGCTTTGTTTGTAGTGATGTGCAGTAAGTGATAATCGTGAACACAAGTGTGTAGAATGATAAATATTTTGTGAGACATTCGTTCAAAGAGAGTGTGCTCCCCTTAAATATGACTCCTCCAATACGTAGTTTTTTATAATGTACTCCCCCTAGATTTCTCAACCCTTAGATTTCTTAATTTATTCTCCCCCTTTTGGTATTATCAAAAGAGGGTAGAGATGAGTAAAATAATGAAAAGGAGAACCACTTATTAAAAGATATAATCATGATCGATCAAAGAGTGTATGCAATGGATAATCATGAAAGACTACGTAGTAAGGGAAATGCACATGCAAAATAATCATGAAAGTATCAAGACCAATATGTATTTTTCCCCCTTTTTGAAAATGATAATCTTGAGAAGCAATATTTCAAATAGAAAAGCATTATAAACTGATTATACTTAATAAGATAGTCATGAATATGCAAACAAACAGTGCAAATGGATAAGAGTGATAACGAGACTCATAATGAGTCAACATATAAGAGATATGCATGATGATTCAAAGATCATGATGAAGTATAAAGAGAGAGAATCATTGGACATCATGAAGGAAATAATAGGCATGAAAAGTATAATATCATAATAAATTACTTGTAATGATAAATGTGATTAGTAATATAAAGATAGATATATAAGCAATGTTAGTAAGAAAAAAACATCATATCAAGTGATTTTAAAATTAAGGCTTGAAAATGAGATGATCATAGAAGATTAGCATTATAATTCATATATGAAAAATAATTTGCGTTATAAGGCAAGTGAAACATGATTGTTGTTGGAAAATCATTATAAGCATGTAAAGTATAACCATTGATATATTTAATAATACACTGTGTTATGTTTTGAGATTCAAGCTTTAAATACATTGTAATGTGCATGATTAGTCATCAAGTACATTTATTCAATTATGTTGAAAGTTATGTATTTGTACTTATGTGTCCAATTCTCATGAGTGGAAAATTTATGGATGATAATAATGTGTAGAATATGTGATTTGATAAAGTATACACAATAAATAATCAAGACACATGTAAGGAATAATGTAATGTACACAAGATCATCAAAATGCAAAGTAAAAAATTACTTCCACAAATTCTATTGCACAATTAATTAGTACAGCTACCAAGGTGCTTCACATACACAATGTTGATTAAGACTTATTAATGAGTAAATATTGCTTGGTGGATCACTTGAAGAGAAGTATAACTTTATGATGTTTTTAGATCTTTAGCACAAGACACTTTGCAATTATTTCTAAGGTGCTTAACCTCACAATGCTTATTAAGACTTATTAGGAGGAGAAGTAGTGTTTGGTGGAGTTATCTTTGTTATTTAATTATTTGATTTTTATTTTAGTGACATAGGTATCTAAATTCACTTGTGCGCAAACATTCATTTTATTTTTCAACCACACTTCTTTAATGTTAGTGCATGAATATCCATGAATCATATAAGGGAAATCCAATAGTTTGTATGTAATTTTATCCATATATATTAACTAGTTATGACATTACACAACACATACATGCATAAACAAGATTATAAGCACATGTAGGAATCAAACTAGGTGAGTGTGGGATTTATTATCTAACATAAAGAATCACTCATACTTAGAGTCATACTAAGCATTAATACATAATTTTCCTACATATGATTTTCATTGTACATTTAAAAAGATATGCAAACCATGAATGGCCAAAACAATGTTCAAGAAGGTTTGAAAATAAAATCATGCATTGTATAGAATCTCTTAATGTTGTATTTATTCAAGCTTGACTTTGATCAATGCAATTTAAGCAGTTTTAATGAATTTTTTTCTTTATGAAGATAAGTGACATAATTAAAACAGGAACTCAGAGAAATAAACTGAAACACATATTTTTGTGTTTTAAATTGGTTTTGTAAATTTCTACTTTGTTTTGAATTTTTAATAAGAAAAGAGATGAGAGAAACATAAAGAGATTTTTGCGAAAACACCGAAGACATTTTAATGCAAATTAATAGAAGAATATTCCATGACAGCAAAACAAAATTAATGTAAAGGAAATAAGAAAATTAGAATAATTAGCTATCAAAATTTACGCAACGATTGTCAGCGGTAGTACTTAACGTGCAACGATAATATACAGAGACACTCTAAATCGCAGAACAAAGATGTTTTTGAAAATTTTTCATTTTTGAGTTTTATGTATTTTGGTTGTCCACTATGAGGAGAACCAAATGTAAGAAAGAAAACACGAACATAATAAAAATGCTGTGGATCTTACAAATTTAGCCTGAGAGATATAGCAAAAGTTTCATGTCTTTTCCATGACCAAGAAAGCTCAAAAAGATGAATTTGTACAAATGATAAAATCAATCAGGACAAGGGATTTAAAATAACATTGAAGAAACACTTTATAATAAATCAAATATGCATGAAATGAATAATCATAAAGTGTGTATGCAATAAATATAATATAGGTATGCTCAAGACCATACTACCCCAAATACACATCAACACAATAGCCCTGAACTAAGTGATAGATGTGCTTGAGGATCTACACACATGACTTAGGTTGGAATATGAGTCCCATATACATACATAAAAGGTCGCTCAACCTAATACTCTTTCCCCCTGTGCCTCCCAAGGCACACTTCAATCCTCCCCGGTCAAGGACAAGACATGACTTACATGTTAGTACCTCTAATGCACATACATAACCCTATGCCCCAACTATTATGAGACCCATAATATGAGGAAGTGATCACAAACATACTAGTCATTAATCGGTACATGACACACCAACCATAACTTTGATGTATGGTGAATTTAGGACTACTAATTATAGTGGAGATTACTATTGTAAAGTCATTAAGAATTACTCACGCATACCTTCAATGACATACACATTATTATTTTCAAATTTCAACATACAAATATTAATGTAGCATACATATCATGGTATTTTAAGTCAAGATGACAATATACAATGTTATGTCGTTAATGATCAAGTAAGTTAGAGTTTATGTTGCATGTATTCAAGATAGAGTTTCAAAATAGTATTTATAGAACTATAATAGATAGAAGTGGTTAATCATTGAGTTTTTTTATTAGTACATGATTAATTCTAGAGTCACGATACAAGATGATATTTAAGCAATCACAAGACAAATACATTCACATAATGATACATATACCCTAACATGATAAGATTGGTGGAATGCATGAGTAAAAATCTAAATGTAAGTTACACAATAATGATGCAAGATTTTACAAAATATGTGTGAAATGAAAAAAATCATGCATTAATAGTGAAGCTCAACATATAATATAAATATAACACAACTATAAATAAACTAAACACATGTATGATTTTGAGAGCCAATGATAACTATACCCATTATAACATTTATAAACCTAAGTGTGGTTGAAATAATTGACCTTTTGATTCATTATGAAAAATATATAATAAACCTGGAATTATGACACATGATTAGAGACAATCATGTAAGACCCCACTCCCGGAACACAAGACACGGCCGAGGGGAGTCCTATGCCCAGGACAGCCGCCTTGCAGAAGTGCCAGCACACGAGATAGCCTCCTCCACAAGACACCTATCCTTCCGGCCAAACCAACTGAACAGCGCCAACCCATCAATAATAGAACAATAGAAGCCATTTATTCACAATTAAGTAATAATGTCCAAACAGTACAAAAAGGACAGGAAGCTACACAAGCTCCTGTATATCATCAGAGTATAAACTTGCCCTAAGGCTATATTCTAACCACTCGCTCAAATCTATCGCTGACGGTAGCCAAGGTATCGTAATCACCAGCACTGTCAGCCTGGCCTGGCTGTCCTCCTGTGTAGTATGCTGCTGCTCCTAAAAGTAGTGGTGTAAAAACTGTTAGTCATAAAGACTAAGTGGCTTCACATCCTCTCCCCTGGTGACTCCAAGGCACCGGGCGGAAGGGAATGAAGAAAAGCTGCAATATAGTCAGTAGTAGCAAAAACAGGTGACAAGGAAAGATGTAATTACAGCAGTGTATCAAATGTATAAGAAGTACATCTAACAGGTAATATGACAATGGCAGAGTATAAGCAAGTAGTAAAACAACACAGAAGTAAGTAGTTCATATCGTACCTTAACTTCTATGAATTCCCATACAAACTTATAAGTTAAGGCTTCCATGATGGAACCCATCATATAAAAGAGCCCATACTAATTTATATAATGGACTCGATGCAGTGCAATGCTATGATTATGAATGATGAATGCAATGCAATAATTATGATATGATGACTCACCCATGCATAGTTGCTATGTCGACATAGACCTACAGTTCCCACTTTTCGAGGGTAGCTAACCTCTCAGGCGCCCTCGTCGTCGCTAGGCGGTGGCAGTGGAACGGGCTTCTCCACTACTAGGTGGGTAAGCACACTACCAGACCTAGGCCTCACGTATGCCTCGATACTAAGAACACAACAACGGAGCACCTGCGTACTGGACTCGGAAAGGGTCTTGGGAAATAAACACCAAGAGCATATCCCAACCGGTCACTAGGCACGGAAGGGGTATTTGGAAGTAAACACAAAGAACATAGCCTAACTGGCCAAGATCTATCTGCTAGCTCCCGTCGGTGTGACGACTGGCGAGCCCATAGATTTGCCACAAGCAATCCTTCAACCAGGATCATTACACCACTATGTGTAACCCATGCACATTCATGTAATTCCCATGCACACCTGTGCTATCAAGCACCCAAGGACTCACAGAAGGAGTCTTCTTACCTTTCTCTTCCTACAATCAATGCGGATGTTAATAACACCCAAGGCCCCCAACCACCAGGTCCTTAACATTTCACCATAAGATATAACCATATCTTAAAATCCACACAAAGACATCAATGCTACCCATACCGAGTTATCACGACTCTATGCAGTAGCAAGTGTATAATAAGGAAATTACTCTACAAGATCATGTAGGACTACTTGTGAGTACAGTGTCACGTTTCCAAAATCCTTGTCCAAATGAGCACCTTAATATCTCTTTTCAGCATAATAATTTATAACGACACAATTAATTATGGATTCATTTCAAAACCAAATCCACTGAAACTTCTACATAAGTCATAATTAATGCCGAAATCATTACCACCAAAATTTGACCTCATTGTATTATGCCATACGTATTTTCGGTGCTCTACATTTATATGATCATTATAGAAAATGCTAAACATTTAGACCTCCCCATAATCAATGCTATTTACCTTCACCATCAACTACACATGCCCTTTTTACGATTCCACATAAACTAACAATTGAAGATTCTTCTAAGGAGTCATCTCAACAGAAGAAAATCTGAAATTATTATCACATGTCAATACTAGCATGTACATGATTCATACAAAATTTCGTTCCAATCGGCCTTCACATTCAGCATTTATATCTCCATTAAGTTATCAAATGAAATGACAATACCTTTGATACAACTTAACCAAATATTATGAAATTCAACATGGGTCTACATATTGTTGTCACCAATGTCTCCACCAATTTTCATGAGCACTCAACCAATATCTTGAGAGAAATCCACAAAATACTGAGATCAAAAGTGTTATGACACAGTTTACTAAAACTAGATTTCTGGGTGCTATAGTTGTCCAAAAATTATGATCCACCCAAATTTGGAAAGCTAACATCAAGGGATACAACATTCATGTTGAGCTCTAAACCCCGATCCAAGTGGGTCCTACCTAAAATCTGCTCTGAAGTCAACTGCAGAAAGCTGGATAGCAAAACAGCATGCACTTAACCCATTCCAGCTTTCTGGACAGCCCACTCGACTGGATTTATAGGGAGCTACATGTCACTTCGGAAAACGGGTAACCTATAATCAGAAATCTCTTTCCAAGGGCTACAACATTCATGGTGAGCCCGAAGCCTAATTCCAGTGGGATCAAGCCTAAAAATTGGCTTGAACCCAGCTGCGCACAATTTCACCCCTTACTTACCAAGTGCAATGTTATAATTTAAAACTTTCTTTAGCAAGGGGCTATTGTCATCTTTATCACATAATATACAATCAAAAGCCCTATTTAACAGGGGAATTTTCATCATCTTCATCACTAAATGTATAATTAAAACCCTACTAAACAGGGAACTATTCATCATCTTCCCCAAACAAGAGTTGGGTCATTTCACCTTCTCTCCTCCAATACCCCCTCTTTAGACCATGGATTTTCATGAAATCAAATCCTATCTCTTCCTTTTGAAGAGAGGAAGTGATTGAAGGAACTTTCGCGGCAATCAGTGCCCTAAAAAGAAAGATCCGGTTTGGTCTTTTCCTAGGAAGCTCCATTAACTCACAAGTCAAGCTCTTTTGAGCTCAACACCTCTCCTAATTTTTCTCTACGATCTAGCACCAAGGGAGAGGGGTCGAAATTCACCTTATTTTCCAGCCATGGTTCATGTTCATCTTCATGGCAGCGGGGTGGTGGTCGACCAAGCTCAAAATCCTTCTCCAAGCTTGCTCCTTCAAGAACCCTAAGTTAAAACCTTACGGTGGGAGGAAGAAGATGAAGAGAAGAAGGAGGAGGAGAAGAAGAAGATGAAAAGGGTAATCTGACCAGCAGCCCTTTTACTTTAAGAGAGGAGAGAGTCGGTGATTCGTGCATTGAAACTCTAAGCTTGGTGTCAGCCTCCTATTGGACATCGACTCCACTACTGCCAAAAAAATAAGCACTTAAGCTTTACTGGACGACGACAGAAAAATAGCCCAGTAACACTTTCGTCGAACGGAAACGGCACTTTCATCGAATGGAATACAACTTCGTCGATTGCTACATCTTCGTCAAACGCTGTTCGATGGCAACTTCGTCGAACGCTACAACTTCGACTTTTATCGAATGCTTCCCTTCCGACTTCGTCGAACGCTGCCGTTTCGACTTCGTCGAACGCTTCCCTTCCGACTTTCATCGAACGCTGCCCTTTCGACTTTCTTGGAACGCTGCCCTTCCGACTTTCGTCGAACGCTGCCCTTTCGACTTTCGTTGGACGCTTCCCTTCCCACTTTCATCGAACATGCCCTTCCAACTTTCGTCGAATGCTTCCCTTCCGACTTTCGTCGAACGCTGCCCTTCCGACTTTCGTCGAACGCCGCCCTTCTGATTTTCGTCGAATGCTGCCCTTCTGACTTTCGTCGAACGATGCCCTTCCGACTTTCGTCGAATGCTGCCCTTCCGACTTTCGTCGAACGCTGCCCTTCCAAATTTCATCAAATGCTTCCCTTCCGAATTTCGTCGAACGCTTCCCTTCTGACTTTCGTCGAACGCTTCCCTTCCGACTTTCGTCGAACGCTGCCTTCAGGCCATTCGTCGAACGCAGCCTTCAGGTCGTTCGTCGAACGCAGCCTTCAGGCCGTTCGATGAACACAGCCTTCAGGACGTTCGTCGAACGCAGCCTTCAGGCCGTTCGTCGAATGCAGCCTTTGGGCCGTTCGACGAACGCAGCCTTCAGGCCGTTCGACAAACGCAACCTTCAGGCCGTTCGTGGAACGCAGCTTCCTAATTGAGGGATACCTCCACTCTTGGAGATCAGGGCACAACCATGGCCTATTAGGATCTCCAGATCCCACCTGGTCCGAGCATCTATAAGTGACCCGTGTCATTCCAGGGGTCTAGTTCGAATTGGGATGTTACAAATCCAATAAATAATTTAAATCAACTTATAGTTGATCATTTTGATGTGCATGTTATAATAATTAGGATTTATTAACTTTTGCTTTTAGGCTTAGACAATCTTATAAAACTTTATAATACATGTATTTAATCCAGCTTAAGGACTGTAAACAAATGCGCTACTGGGAGACAACCCAATTTTGCTTGTGTTGCTTTATCTAATCCGCTAATGCCATAATATTTTATTTCTGCTATTGCTTGGTGCATCCTTTTTGTAGGGTGGTGATCTTTTGGTGGCGGACTTGGATTTCCTTCGCAGTATGAACGCCAATCTTCCGGTATGCTCATTTCTGAGCATGGGTAACTTTTCTTCCCCTAGTCTTTTATTTAATTTTCATGGTTACATCATTTGCGTCTATTACTTAGATTAAGTCCGGGGGAGAGCCGCTATGTGTTACCACTGCACATGCACATATCATTTGCATACTAGAAGTACATTTTAGTTCAGTTTTATAATTATTGTTTCATACGCACCGCACACCACAACACCCACTTGAGTGCGTGCTTAACCATTAGCGCATCGCAAGTTGAACTCATTTCTTTTGTGTGATTTGGGAAAATTATTGTGCTGCCTTACGGTTGTGAGACAGAGTAAAATGTTGACTCCTGTAATGCTCTAGTTGAGTACTCACGTCTCGCGTAGAAATCTGTGTAGAATTAATTTTTCTTTATGCTTATTCTTTTATATTTTTCTATTTGCGTAAATATTGTTTATTCTACTCAAAATTGGCGAATCTAGTGTGAATCCGATGGTAGCGTAGGGATGTGTGTAGACGGTTACTAAGTTCGTATTGCTCGAGTTGGGAGGAAGGATTAACTCTCGGTGGCTAAGAACTTGCCCCAAGCGACTCTTGAAGCATTCGTTCAAGTTAGTTCAGTGCGTGAGCGTGATGAAGGCCATCATTTTGGCCAGGCTGATCTTTTGTACCATTCCTATCATTCTATCTTCGCAAGGCCCATTGTGCTTATCCCGTCCTCTTGATTCAGCTCCACCGATATCTCACCAAAGCTAAAAAGCCTATCCTAGATGCGCACCCAAATTACAGCTTTAGTTGTTTTCTTATTGTTATTTTGGGAGTGTTGATGTGGTGAATTAATTGTGGATATATGGATGTGCTCCAATGAATAAATTTGCTGAAAATAGTTGAAAAAAAAAGAATGAAATGAGAAAATGATAAATGAATGAAAAGAAAAAGAAAAAAATTGTAAAAAAAAGAGTTACTATGAAAATATTTTTGTGTAAGTTTGTACTGGGAGTAGGCGGGGTACACACCCATGTTTTCAAGTTCAAGTCTGGGTGTGTGGTGCGCCCGCGTATTTTTGTTGCTGCGTGCATAGCTTTTTGTGCAAGCTCATTTGGGTTTAGGTGCTTTAAGCCCTCATGTTTATCTTTGTATACCCTACTGTAGCCCAAGCCCCATTTCTAACCTAAAGTCCTACTGATTTGCATGTTGAACCAAACTAGTGTCGTGGAGAGAGTGCAAATGGGTGAGCTTATGGTCACCGACATTGTTGGATTTCTTTGGAGGTTTTCTCGAGCACCGATCTTTGGCAATGCTTTACCTCAGCGATCGGTTTACTTTCTTCCTA
Source organism: Dactylorhiza incarnata (assembly GCA_033032865.1). Classification (NCBI taxonomy): domain Eukaryota; kingdom Viridiplantae; phylum Streptophyta; class Magnoliopsida; order Asparagales; family Orchidaceae; genus Dactylorhiza; species Dactylorhiza incarnata. Next base: position 10,780,256 of record JAWHQI010000010.1, on the reverse strand, counting down.
AGCGTGACTGGATGATTCACCGTGATTAAGATTTTGAGTAGTAATAATATATAGATACGGTCTTTGAAAAATAGAAACTATTATGCATAATTAGGTATTTCTTCTACTGAATTTTTATGAGCGTGAGCAGCATGGTATTTCGCCCTTAAAATTTCTAAGCTAGCTAGTCCTTTTTCTTTCCGTTGAGAGATGATTTGCTCGGGACGAGGAAACGGTTAAGTCTGGGGTGTGATGAGTCCAATATTTATAGTGTTTTATGGACTCATCCGGGCTAGTTTTCACTCGTGTGCACTACACTTTCAAGCCATAATTTCTTGTATTTCACTCATACACGCTTCCACTCTAAGTGCACTCTTTAGGCCCGTTTTTGTGTGCATTTGCGCTCCATGGTTGGGGGTAGGCACATGGTGCTCCCCAGCCCTTTTTCTGTATTTGGATTAAGCTGGAAGGGTGTTCCCAGATGTGTGATTGCTATTTGGATTGCTGTGCAGGTGGGTGGATCATCCATTTTGCCGAGATTTCATGTCTGCATGAATCATATGGTCGTGTGTTTCCTTGATGCACGATCGATCCGACCGTGCACGTTTATCTGTAGCTAAGAATGGTGTTCTGTCCCCGCTCGTGCGATTTGTTCGCGCACGGGCAGTTTGTTCGTGCGTGAGTAAAATCATACGAGCATCTCTTTCTGTCCAAATATGTGTAAGTATTACTGCCCGTGCGTTTGCTTCACGCACGGTTGGACTCAACCGTGCGCGAAGGAAACACACGATCTCCTATTGTTAGCCTGATTTCATGCAATCTGGATTTGCCCGTGTGTTTTGCATGCATGGTTGGTTTCGACCGAGCGTGATTAAAATCGCATGGTCTGCTGCTGAGCTAGGCTGGGCATTTCTGCGCAATTAATATCGCACGATCATGCGATCGACCATGCACTCCTATGTTTTATGACTATTTCTATAAAAGTCACAGATTTCGACCTAAGGATGATCGATCCATCTTCTTTCTCGTGCACAAGAGCTCCAGTTCCGCCATTTATGCCACTGCATTGCTACCCACCTAAAAGAGGAGCTCCGACCACCATTTCCATGCAAATCCAAAGCCGGAGCATCCTCTTGGCCTCCTACATCGTTCGCCTACATCCAAGGGTGATTTCAAGGGATTTCTTGCTGCATGTGTGAAGTTCTTCGACGAGGTCATGGCCGAAGGCAATTGACGGAGAATAAGGGTACATTAGAAGAAGGTGACAGCTCTTCCGGACCCCGGACAATAGTTGAAGACCGAGCACGGACAAGGCTTGATAACCCTAAATTCCGGACTTGAATCTCCAACGAGTCTCTTCCCCTTTGGTTGTGGTCTCACCCCCTTCAAATTGTAGTATTTTCTCCTTTGATTCTTTGTTTTATGAACAATGATTGCAAAAACCTAAATGCTATTTAATGTATTTCATGTCTATGTGAAATTATCTTGTGATTTATGCAAGTGAGGAGCGCCCCCATTCCATCTGCCGTTACTCTCCATTCCATTACGCAAGCCTACTCTTCCATTCCGCAAGCCCACTCTTCCATTACGCTTGACTACTCGTACATTACGCCTGCCTACTCTTCCATTCGCCATGTGAAGCGGTGCTAATGGGCCGTATAATCCACTTCAATTCCGCCGTCGTGAACCATTCATCCGCTTGCCTTCTCGCCCATCCGCCTAGTGAAGCAGTGCATAGCGGCCTGCATAGTCTCCATCCACCTTGCGAAGAAGTGCATATCGGCCTGCATAGTAGTGTTAATTTAGGTTTCTTTATTTTGTTTTCCGCAAACCAAAACCAAACCTCCCATAATCCATCCGCTTGAAAGGACTTCAATCTCAAGTCCTTCCTCAAAAGTAAACTCCACCTTATTGTGTTCCTTCGAGATTGATACTTGGGGATCACTCCCATTTTATATTACTTGAACAATTGGTACACTGCCATTTGTGACGCAGTCTCGCTCCCTCCTATAGCGGCATGCAAGATTTGCGCATCAGGCCCATGTACGACTTAGGGGGAATTCTCCCCAAGGAAACTAGGTCTATGGCTTAGATCTAGGGCTGCTTGAGGCCTTTTGGGGATAAAAAGGCTAGAGCATCTTGAGGTCGTATCTTTGGATAGATCGGCTAGAGCCAACCAGTTCTTAGGGAAAAGAGTTAGTATAGAAAATAAAAAGAGTTTTTCATACTCGCGTTGATTTCTAGCTTCATAGAAATCTGATTTTGTAATCAATTTTATAAATGATAATCATGTCTTTTATTGTTAAATAAAATTTATTTGGTTTTCAATTTCTAACACTTTACTTTTGATTCAATCTATTTCTAATAAAATATCAAAACTTTTCCTTTAAATCTTAAAGTTTTCTAAAACACTTATTCACCCCTCTAATGGTGCCTTAAGATCCAACAAGTGGCATCAGAGCGAGGTTATTCCAAAATAGTTTCACCACTAGGAATAATGACGCACCATGATCTCACTTTTTACGAGGGGTAAGGAACTAGTAGACCACCACTATTTATCGGGTCCGATTATAACTACTGGAGAACTAGGATGCGTTGTTTTCTAATGACTTTAGATATAGAAGTTTGGGCACTGACTAAACAACACTTTTCTCTTCCACCACCGTAGTAGGAGAAGCTACTCTTGAATAACCTAAAGATAAGTGGGATGATCAAGACAAACTTAAATGTAAAAATAATGCTATAGCAATAAACGCATTATTTTGTGCTTTAGATAGAACTGAATTTAATTGTGTTTGTGCTTGTGAAACTGCATATGAAATATGGAATTTATTGGAAATTACTCATGGAGGTACTTCGCATGTGAAGGATTCAAAGCTTTTCCAATTGTAATCAGAGTACGAAAAATTCCGCATGGAACCAGACGAGGATATCGATGTGTAACATCCCCCAAACAACTAGACCCCTAGAGTGGTTTTGTCATGACTAGGTCATGACAAAACCTTAGGAAGCTTGAGGAGACCACTTGGCCTTAGGCTTGAAGGGGAAGAGCACCTTGGTCTGCAAATAGAAACTTCTAGTTACCGAACTTAGGGTTGGAATTTAGGGCCTCACCTTGGTCCTTTGACCCCACCATAACATCCCTAACCCATTATGGGTCCCTTAGAGCACTAAGGACCCATTGGGGTCAACCAAAGTGGTCAAGTTGACCAAAGTCAACCCTAACCTTAAATTGGTCAAAGTAGCCTAATTAGGGTTGATTGGCCTCCACCATGCCAAATTGACCTTGCCCCTACCCTTATAAGGATATTAGGGACCCAATGGACCTAAATTCCCCATCATGGGTCCACCAATGTGGCCAATTTGACCTAAGTAAACTCTAGCCCTATTTTGGTCAAATTACCCTATTATGGGTCAATTGGCCTCCACCTTGCCAAATTTATCCTACCTAGACCTTCCTTACCATTAGGGGAGGCCAATGGGTCACTAGCCACCCATTGGGGCCAACCCAAATGGTCAAATTGACTAAAGTCAACTCCACCCTAAATTTAGGTCAAAATTACATATTTTGACCTAATCAAGCCCAATCCACTTGGGCTAGACCCAATTGAAGTGGTCCACTAGCTAATGGGGTTGAGAGTTACTTAAATTGCCATTCAATTTCAAGAAATTTTGCCAGGAGAAAGAAACTCCCATTTTCCCCAAAAATGGTGGAGAGAGAAAGAGAGGGAGTAATGGCATTCATGGCCAAGGGAGGCCAATTGACCTCCCAATTGATGGGGATTCATCTCCCCTGACTGTTACAGGAAGGTTAGGAGTTTTTCCAGGACATATGGTGGAGAGAGAAAGAGAGGGAGTAATAACATTCATGGCCAAGGGAGGCCAATTGACCTCCCAATTGATGGAGATTCATCTCCCCTGACTGTTACAAGAAGGTTAGGAGTTTTTCCAGGCCATATGGTGGCTGAATTGGTGAGATTTCCATTTTTCCAAAGAAGTCCTAATGGCCATTAATGACCATGGCCGAAATTCCCCCCTCAAGTTCCCCATATAAAGCCCCCAATCTCATTTCTGATCCATTCATCAGCTTCAAAATGTCCTTTTCAATCGAAATGATATATTGGATCGAAGGTTTTGGTGGAGAATGGAGAAATCGGGCAAGCTCGTCGGAGAGGGGAAAAGTCATGGCCGACCACCGCCGCCATCATTGCCGGGCTCCAATCAAGGTCCTTCCCTCCTCCTCTCTCTGTGGATAAATCTTAGATCAAAATAAGTGAGAAATCGGGCTCAATTGAGCCAGATCCAAGCGAGCAAAATCTGAAATTTCCATGAAAAAGGTCTCGGTCGGGTTCGCCGGAAATCGCCCCTCCGGCGGCCGTGCCGCCGCCCGGCGTTAGCCACCACCTCAATGGAGGCGGTGGTGGCCGTGGCCGGCCAGGGAGGTGGCCGGATGGCCAGGAAAACGGGCTGGAAGAGGCTACATGAGGGATGAATCTCGGTCGTCGAAATTTTGGAGAAGATGAACTGATTTCGTTCATTCTATACAGGAAAAGTTATGATTATTATTTGATTATTAAATGAGTTTATTGACAGAGAATGATTTTAAATTTTATAAATACTTAGGGCCCTCTACATGAAAGGTGGTCTATACCAAACTTGTATCCTTTGAAGTCAAGTTTATTTTAAAATTAATTTCACATCATTTGGATCAGTGGTTTCGCCGCAGCACTCAGTTTGGTGCAGGGTGTCATAAGGTCGACCAAAAATTAAAATGAGTGCCCCCACTAAGATTCTCATCCAAGTGCTCTGAAATTTTGATCATGGTCTAATTATATCCATACCCTCAACATATCCAAAAATGGGATTTTTTGGAGAAACTTTTTCTAAAGTTTTTGCAAACATTTAATAATTCATGTAATAATTAAATATAGGGTCAAATGACCTCCAAACCCTTCCAAATTTTGGTGGGTGGTCCTAAGGGTCATGATATGACTCTGGTAACAATTTCATCCCATTTAGGATTGAATTGGTTGGGTAATTAAGTAACCCAAATTTGGTCAAACTAGGTCAAATTAGGTCAATAGTCCACATGGTGGAATTGAGGGGTCAACCTTGACCCAAATGTTGTGAAACTTTGGTCACTTGTTAAGAATCACATAAAACACCCCCATGAGCGGTTTGGGGTGGATGTGCCCTAGAACCTTAGTTCAAACCATAGGGTTGACTTTAAGCCTTGTGAAGGACATATGGTCATATTTCCTTGAATGGTCATGGAACTTGGTAGATAAGTTCATATGGTGTAAATATGCCCTAGGTAATTTTATGAGAATTTTAGGAACAATTTTCCCCCTCTGAATTAGGTTATAACCAATTAGGTCACTTTCTTATAAGAGGAATCTACATGCTCATTTTACCTTGAATATTGATGAAAGTTTGGTAGTGCTCATATAATCTTGATATAAATCTCAGGTAATTTGTGTAATTTTTGAATGGATTGATTTAGTACTTCATTCACAAGTCAACTATTTTGCCTTAAGATTATGATGAATAAATAAGAGTTAAATATTCTCTGGAAAATTGTGAAACTTGGTGCTTTTGGAAGTAATTATCACCAGGTTACTTCACAATATGTTCTAGTTGGGATTTCCTTGAAGTATTTATTCATGTGACAAAATGATTCTGAAAAATTATGAAACTCAGTCAGTAAACTTTTCTGATCATTATAGAGGTCTAATAATTTTACCATAATTTTTGGAATAGTATTTTTAGTGGTTCCTTCATTAACCTCCAGTTTTGGATAATTATTCAATATTATAATTAGATGACAATAACTTACTGTAAAATTGTGATACTCTGTATTTGTTGTTGTTTTGATATCTTAGATTTTCCATTAATTTGTGTAGGCCATATCATAAGAAGATCTTACACTTCATGTTCAATTTCATACTTAGCCAATTTTAGAGAAATTATAATAAATGTCAAGTAAATAAGGATAATTATGACCTTCCAGATTTAGTCTTATAATATCATGATAGAATCCCAGTAATAATCTTAAGTCATTTGGATGAATATTTGGAACACCTCATCTTATGTAACTCATATAACTCATTTGGTCTGCGCATAATAAAACTGTAAAACTTGAGTAACTTGTAGACCATGAGGTGAGAATGGAAGGTAGATGGTGTGTTTAGTCTGGTTGAGGAGATTTGAGGTAACCAACAGGAGTCTATATGTTGAGTGTGTCTGATAAGCTAAGGGGCAAGGTTGTGCTCGGGATCGATGATAGATCGTCTTTCCCCTTCGAGGGTCATAAAATACTTTGGGTAATCCAAGTGTAATGATAAGAAGGATATTCTTATGGGTAGTTACCAATAACATTAAGTGTCTTGAGAAAGGGAGGTTTGGGTTATCATCCCATCGTACCTCATAGTACCGCTGTGAGCCCCTCACATGGTAGACCTTGGGAAGTCCAAGATTAACCCTAAACTACAGGAATAAACTGTTATGCAAGATTGTCTTAATAATCCACACACCCACAACCCGTGATTATAGTTGGTTAGTTGGTTTAGTCTTACGAGCGGTATGCTCGGTAGTTGTAGGTGCGGACGGGTTGGTCCGGCGAGCCGGTGGCTTGGAAGGTTATGGTAACGGGTGGGTTAGCCCCGGGAGCTTATGGCTCGGAGATAGAGGGTAAACATGTTTGCATGTGTAAGACCCCATTTTTTTCTTTTTCAACTCCGGGTCTTAGGCCCAGAACTGCCGTTTTGCAGTGACACCCTCGCTCGGGAAGATCGCCACTACAAAACGCCAATCTTGCCGGCCAAATCGATCACAAAAGAAGTAAAGCATAAACAACTCAAAGAAGCCAAGTCCACATCACATAGAAAAGTAAATCATCACATAGAGATGTCCACATAAATATAACTGAAATAAAAGATAGAGATAACAAGGGCTCCTGCCCGATACATCAAATCCTCATTACAATTTCACTCGCGGAAGCAAATCTACTAAAACTGATAAGTCACTCACGGATCCTGTCATCGGTGCTCCCATGCTAGACTGCCCCGCCTCCATCTGCACCGGCCTCTGGTGCTGCTCCGTCTCCGCGGTCTCCTAAAATGATAAGGTCCACTGACCGTTAGACAAAAAGACTAAGCCAATCCCCACTCCTCCCCTGGTGACTCCTAGGCACCGAGCGGGAAGGATGGAGCGGAGGACAACAAGGGGTAGAATAATAGCAGGTGATAGGGGTAAATGGAATGTCTACACTACACATGTATATATATAATTGAAGCAGTAAAAGAGCATAGTAAAAGCAGGTAAAGAATAAGTAAAGTGCAGTTAGTAAAGACATGTATATAAAAGAATGTAACCATTATTTTATAGGAATGCCCACACAAACCTATAGACCAAGGGGTCGTTAAGCAGGACCTATCGTATAAGAAGTCCCATAACCGACTTATACGATAGGGGTAGGGGTATGCAATGTTTATGCTATGTCATGCAAGGTATGCTGTTAAAGGTTATGTTCACACAAGTGTAACTCACACACTACGACTCTATGCGCACAGACCTTTAGTTCCCCCCTTTTGGAGCTAGCAAAACTCCCAGGATACTCCCGTAGTGGCAAACGGAAGCGGTGAGTTGGGCCTCGCCCACCTCTAGGTTGGTATTTGCACTACCTAACCTAGACCTAACGTACGCCTCGACGCTAAGAAGACAACAGCGGAGCTCCTGCGTACTCTTGCTGGTTAGACCACCAGACTTGTCTTGGTAAAATGGTTATCCACTCTTACCGAGCCCAAGTATTAATGTCAGTGCAACGACCATCAACACTAAGGACCCACCACCTTATGTACATGCAAACATGTTTACCATCTATCTCCGAGCCATAAGCTCACCGGCTAATCCCCCTGGCACAACAAACAGCCACAAGCTCACCAGACTAATTAGTCTACTGCTACAACCACCAAGCCTATCGCCCGTAAGACCAAACTGACTAAGTACACCCGTAACTATGGGGTGTGAGTGAGGGTGTTTATTAATTACTCTTGTACAACATCTTGCTCCTATGAATTATGGTTTATCTTGGACTTCCTGAGGATTACCCTATAAGGGGCTCGCTACGGTACTAGGAACCACAATGGGATGAAACCCCAAAGCTCCCTTTCTCAAGGTACTTAATGTCATTGGTATCTACCCATAAGAACACCCTCCTTGTTATTACACTTGGATTATCCTAGGTATTTTATGACCCGCTAGGGGAAAGACGATCTTTCATCAATCCCGGGCACAACTTTACCCTTAACTCGCCAAGCACACTCTCATTACCTAAACTCCTTTTGGTGACCTTCAACCTCTTCAACTAGTCTAGGTACAACCTCTACCTTCCATTCTCTCCTAATGATCCATAAAGTTCTCAGATTTTACACTTTTACTATACGCAGACCAAACTAACTATATGAAGCTTTCAAGTAGAGGTACTCCAAATATTCAACCACATGACACAAGATTTTTACTGGAGGACTATCATGGCATTATAAGACTAAATCCAAAGACTCATATTTTTCCTCAATATTTTAATATTTATTTAAATTTCTCCAATATTTGCCAAGTATGAATATGAACATGAAGTGTAAAGTATTCTCAATGCATGATCCTCATAAAATTCAGATAAATCTATCATGCCTAATTAACAGTAAATAATGAACATCACAATTTTACAGTAAGAAATGTCCTCTATTTTTAATATTTAACTTCTATCGAAACTTAAAGATTTATGAAGGAACTACCAAATATACTTGTGCCAAAATTATAGAAAAATTACTAGACCTCTATTATGTCCAAAAAACTTAATTATAGAGTTTCACAATTTATGGGAATCATTTCCTCACTGAAATAATTAATCCAAATAATTCCTAATTTGCACATGGTGTGAAGTAGCCTACTGATAATAATCTCCAAAAATTATATAAAAATTCACAGAGCTTCCTAGTGCTCTTAAATGTCCTATCACCAAGTTGCGCATTTTTCTAGAGAGTTTTGGACCCTTAATTATATTTCTTAAGATTAAGACAAACTAGGTGCCTTGTAAATGAAGTACTGGTTAAATCATCTAATAAATTTCACAAAAAATACCAGAGGTCTATAATATTATTATAAAGGCAATACCAAGATTTCATCTTCATCCAGGATCATCTATGCATGTAAATATCTCTTACAAGAAGTTTACCTAAAGGGGTTATGACCTAATTTAGGGGGAATAAGTCCTCCTAAAATTCTCTCAAAATTCCCCAGGGCATAAATACATCCAATGAACATATCTCTTAGGTTCCATGACCATTCTACAACTTTTGACCACATGTCCTTCACAAAGCTCTATATGCACCCCAAGGGGTAAGACTAGGGTTCTAGGGCATATCCACCTCTACACTACCCCATCTTACTCATGAAGGTGTCTTAGGTGATCCTAAACCAGTGGACAAGGTTTCAACTCATGGTGATGAGTTCTGACCACCATACCCCAAGATAAACACCATGCCCTAACTTTGACCTAATTTGACCCAACTTGGGTTGACAAATTACCCAACCAAATCAGTCCCAATTGGGCCGAGATTTTTACCAGGGTCATGTGATAACCCTAAGAAGTACCCACCAAAATTTGGAGGGCATTGGAGGTCATTTGACCCAATAATTAATTAATATTTGATTTATGAAATTATTACAAAAACCTTATAAAAATATTCTCCTAAAATTTCCATTTTTGGATATGATGTGTGTGTAGGTGTAAATAGCCTATGTTCCAAATTTAAAGGCAGTACCATTTACCAATCAAAATATATTCAAGAAATAGTGGCTTCCCTACCCTTGGGACCAGTCCCACCAAAATGACCCTACAGGGAGCTACAGTACTCCTTTTGGGCTGAAACAAATTTTCACTTAATCTACACACCAAGGCTACAATATTGGTGTTGAGCACTTTTTCCTTTGAGGGTCTCTACTATTTTTAATAATTAAAACAAAGTACAGCATAAAGTGTGACAATAATACACATATTATAAAAATCAAATAAAAAGATCTGAGCACAGATTTTGGCGCAATCAGACGGTGGCTGGCCTTCTTCTTCCTTCAGCCAAAGGCTGAGATGATCCCGTCCTGGGTGATCTTCCTCCTCCCTTTCCCGGCCACCTGAGCGCCGCCCCGGTAGGCCAATGCCACCACCACCTTCGTGGGGGTGGTGGCCGACTATTAGAGGTGGTTGGCCGACCGGAGGTGGCCGGAGGGAGGGGTTTTTGCGGGGGAAAAAATGGCAAAATGCAGCTTTTCGGGAGTTTGATTTGAGCCCGATTTGGCTCGAATCAAGCCCCAAAATAGATGGGGATCTAGCACTAGAGGAGAGAGGGAGGATCGGACCTGAATTGAGGGGTTTTGCCTTGTCGATCTCTTATCCACCATGGCCATATGAAAGCTCTTGGATGCCATAGAACTTATACACCAAGATGGTTGGTTCCTTCGGGTAAGTGGGGGAAAACCCTCCCCTCTGCCCGGTAAAGCTTTTAAATGGAGCAATTTTAGGAGATGAAGGGTCTCTCCTTGATAGCCACCATTAATGGCCATCAAGCACATTTTCGGCCACAATGAAAAACCACAAAATTTAGCTCCCATAAGGCATGGAATGACTGTCTATCTACTCCAAACTGAAGAGGGGAGATGTAGCACTCAATTGGGAGAGGAATGGGTGGCCCTTGGTCTCCTTTGGCGCTAGAGGGGTCCTTAGGTGGGGATGGTTTCAAGCTAACAGTCTTGCCCGTAAACTTGAACTCGTAAGTATTGGCTCGCCCAAAGTGGGTTACGTCATGGTCATAAAGCCACGGGCGACCAAGCAACACGTGACATGCATCCATGGGGATGACGTCGCACCAAACCCTTTCCGAATAGGCTTTGATGGTGAGCGGTACCGAACAACGACGAGTAACCGAAAGGGATGTTTTGTTAACCCATGCCACCTTATATGGGTGAGGGTGCGGTTCAGTGGTCAGTTTCATCCGGACTACCGCATTCTCCGAAATGACATTCATGCAGCTTCCGCTATCAATTATGAGCTTGCACCACTTCTCTCCGCTCTTAAAATTTAACAAAAATATGTTCGTCCTATTCCATTCGTCGGCCGTACGCGGGGTGGCTAAAATACATCGCATGACCATCATGTTAGCATCATCATCAATGTCACTCGGCACTCCTTCCGATTCAGACTCATTATCGTCCTCATATTCGAGCTCGGTTGAGTCATCCTCAGCTCCCATCAAAGTTAGGGGCTTGGCCTTAGTAGGGCATTCACCAGCGTAGTGCCCTTGAACCCCACAACTAAAACAAGAAGCGTTCGTTTTGCTAATCCGACCCACGGGCACGCGCTCTCTGGATGGGTTACGTGTATTCCTAGCGGTGATAACGATGGAGTTCGAATCAGTGGATCGAAACTTCCCCTAATCCTTCGTGACATGTGGAGGGGATCCTAAGATGGACTTCCCTGTTTGGAACGAATGCGATTTGGACTTGTGGGCCAAGTGTTTTTCGATGTCCAACGCGGCGTTATAGGTGGTGTTCAGGTCAGTGTGCCCATAACGGAGGAGCTTGCCCTGTATTTCGGGGCTAAGTCCCTTACGAAACCGAGAGAGGGTAACCTCCGGCATTTCCCTAACATCACAATGAACCATCATCTCCTTCAGGAGACCCATATATTCCGCGACCGAACGTGTACCTTGCTTAAGGGAGGCCAAATCATCAAACATTTGGGTGCGATGATAGGTCGGGACGTACTGATCAGTCAGCAAGGCCTTCATGCCCGCCCAACCGATGGGAGGTAACCCTTCCCCCGCACCTAGACGCCTTTCCTCATTCAGCCAAAATGACTTGGCTCTACCTAACAGTTTCATGCGCGCTACCCGTACCTTTTCCCCGTCGGTCAAGTTCTGCCACTGGAAGTAGCACTCGATTTCTATGATCCAACCCAAGAAAACCTGCGGGTCGTCCAATCCATCATATGATGGTGTTTTGATCCGGACGGCTTTAGTAATGTCGAACCCGTTCGGAGCCCGCGGGGCACGTTCAGCGTTATTAATTCTGTCGCATCGTGGTTGGGCTGCCGTATTCGGAGGTGCCTGATCCGGAACATTGTGATTGGGGAAAAGTTTGTCACCTCGATGTCGGGCTGCAGGATTTTGAGCGGCCGTGATGGCGACTCTCATTTCATGAAGCATTTCCCGAATGTCCGTCAACTGATCGGTAAACTCCTGGCGGAGTTCATCAATCGGTGTTGGACCGCCACCGGTATCCGGCTCGTCCGTCATGTGGGAGGAGGACGAAGGATACTCCGTGCCAAATCTTGTACGCATGCAACTAGAACCTAAAACACCCCTGATCAGAAAATTTTATGAAAGTCGCCGAGGTTTCCGCCTAATAACTAGGATGGAAAGATAAATTTTTTTTTTATTTTCTCATAGAAAATAATATGTAGAATGTAAAAAAAAATATTTTTTTATTTTTTTATTTATTTTGACAATGCTAACGTGGGACGGTGGTGAGTGCCGACGAACAAGAGACCTATAGGAAAGTGTCAATTAAGAAATCGACGCTAACCTTGCTTTGATACCAAATTGATGTAGGACACTAAGCTCACAACGCCCACTCGTATCGTAACTAATTAACCGCGCGAGACTAAAGAAGAATGATGCAAATGCAAGCCGCATAGTGCAAGTGCACCGGACTAGGCAAGGAGAAACTCTTGCCACCGAAGGTTGCCAAATCTCTTGAGATCTCCCAAGGGCGATGAGCCAAAGTTTGATCAAGCAAAAGGACCCACCCGGTCCGAACGAGCTATGCGTTGTACCAAAAGAGATCCCCCGAAAATAACGATTCGAAAAATGGGTGATCTCTCCCAACAAGAAGCGGGGCTCGCCAAACCCCTTCGAAAACAAAAAGAAAGGATGCAAATGCAAATCGGAATGAAGAAACCACAAAAAATCAACGGTGATACGAATATCACGCCACAAAGTTCCACCACAAGATCTACCAAGAAGACAATCACACAAGTGGATAGTTCGTTACCCCGCTTGAGTTAGGATTGGCCTCAAGCACACGAAAGCCCGTTTGTTCTCCCACAAATCCGCCGGAGTTGTCGTCGCCGAAGTGAGATTTGAATGCCGTCTTCGCTTTCACGCCGCCAACGATTCCACGGTCACACCTTGCTTGGGGGAGGAGGGGTGGCCGAGTAATTCCAAGTGGAGTGGGGAATGGAGATGGGTCGGCCAAAGGGTAGGGTAGATTTCTCGTTGAGAATGAAAGTGGGGGAGAGAGAGAGGTGGTCGACCAAGCTTGAGGGGAGGAGGGGAGAGGGGCGGCACTATGGTGGGGGAGCGCCGAACCTGAGAGGGGAAGACGAGAGGGGGCGGCGCTAAGGGGGGTGCCGAATCAGCGAGGGGGAAAAGCGAGAGGGGCGGCCACGAGGACTAGAGGGGGGGGGGGGGGGGCGGCCTCCTTGGTCGATCGAGAGGAAGAGAAGGAGAGATAGGGTAGGCCTCCTTGCCGATCGAGAGAAAAGAGAGGGAGAGTTAAGGTCGGCCTCCTTGCCGATCGAGAGAAAAGAGAGGGAGTGGTGAAGAGGGAGAGGAAGAGGGATCGGCTGTAGCTAGAGAGAAAATTTAGGCTTTGTTTTCTTTTCATCAAAATCTCCATTCTCCAACAACATATGACCTTATATAGGGCCTTACAACAAGGGGGCTATTTGCAGCCCAAAATTAAATAACCAAATAGATTTGGCTAAATGCAGGCCAAATCAAAATGTCAAATCTAAATGTTCATGCATGAAACTAAAATTACTAAAGTCCCAATCATTAATACATGATAAAAATAAACTAATAATTATAATCAAATTATTATAACTATTAGTTTTCAAGCCGGCGGCGCGGGCGAAGGTTGTAGCGGCGATGGCGTGAATCCTTGGATGGAAAACTTCCATCGTCACCATCTTCATGTTGAGGGCCGTTGTCGCCATCGCCTTCTGGGCCAACGGCTCGCCGGACCAACCCGTCCATACCAACAAGCATTACTGAGTCGCAAGCTCACCGGACTAACTAGTCTGCTGCTTTAATCACCGAGCCTACCGCTCGTACAACCAAACCAACCAACCTCCCGTAACTACGGGATGTGGGTGTGCGTATTATTAGGGTAATCTTGTACATCAACTTATCCCAAAATTTATAGTTAATCTTGGACTTCCCGAGGATTACCCTGTAAGGGGCTCGCTATGGTACTAGGAACTATAATGGGATGACACCCCAATGTTCCCTTTCTCAAGACACTTAGTGTTGTTGGTATCTACCCATAAGATTACCCCTCTTAACAATTCACTTGAATTACTCTACGTATTTTATGACCTTCTAAGCAGAAAGATGATCTTTCGTCGGTCCCGGACACCACCTTACCCTTAACTCTCCAAGCACACTCTCATCTCATAAACTCCTTTTGGTGACCTTCGATCTCTTCAACCTGACCATGTGCACCAACTGCATGCCACTTCCACTTGGTAGGCCCCTAAATACTCAAGTTTCACATTTTTACTATACGCAGACCAAACTAATTATATGAAGCTTGTAAGTAGAGGTACTCCAAATATTCATCCAACTGACTCAAGATATTTACTGGAGGACAACCATGGTATCTTAAGACTAAATCCCGAGAATCATATTTTCCTCAACATCTTAGAATTTATTTAAATTTCTCCAATATTTGCCAAGTATAAATATAAAAATGAAGTGTAAGGTATTCTCAAGACATGATCCTCATAAAATTAAGATAAATCTATCATACCAAAATAACAGTAAATAATGAATATCACAATTTTACAGTAAGGAAATGTCCTGTTTTTAATATTTAACTTCTATCCAATCTTGAAGATTTATGAAGGAACTACCAAGAATACTTATGTCAAAATTATAGAAAAATTACCAGATCTCTATTATGTCTAGAAAAGCTTAATCACAGAGTTTCAAAATTTATGGGAATAATTTCCTTACTGAAATAATTAATCTAAATAATACTTAATTTACACATATTGTGAAGTATCCTACTGATAACAACCTCCAAAAATTATATAAAAATTCACAGAGCTTCCTAGTGCTCTGAAATGCACTATCACCAAGTTGCACATTTATCCAGAGAGTTTTGGAGCCTTAATTATATTTCTTAAGATTAAGACAAATTAGGTGCCTTGTGGATGAAGTACTAGTTAAATCATAAAATAAATTATACAAATATTACCAGGGGTCTAAAATATGATTAAAAAGACACCACCAAGATTTCATCTTCATCCAAGATCATTTGTGCATGTAAATATCTCTTAAAAGAAGTTTACCTAATGGGGTTATGACCTAATTTAGGGGGAATAATTTCTCCTAAAATTCTCTCAAAATTTCCTATGGCATAAATTCATCCCATAAACATATCTCCTAGGTTCCACGGCCATTCTATAGATTTTGACCACATATCCTTCACAAGCTCTATATGCACCCCAAGGGGGTAAAACTAGGGTTCTAGGGCATATCCACCTCTATACCACCCCATCTTACTCATGAAGGTGTTTTAGGTGATCCTAAACCAGTGGCCAAGGTTTCAACTCATGGTGATGAGTTTTGACCACCATACCACAAGATAAACACCATGCCCTAACTTTGACCCAACTTGACCTAACTTGGGTTGACAAATTACCAAACCAAATCAGTCCCAATTGGGCTGAGATTTTTACCAGGGTCATGTGATAACCCTAAGAAGTACCCACCAAAATTTGGAGGGCATTGGAGGTCATTTGACCCAATAAATAATTAATATTTGATTTATGAAATCATTACAAAAACCTTAGAAAAAGTTTCTCTTAAAATTCCCATCTTTGGGTATGATGTGTGGGTATGTGTAAATAGCCTATGTTTCAATTTTCAAGTCAATCCCATAACCCAATCATAAGTTATTCAAGAAATGGTGGCTGTCCTACACTAGGGACCAGTCCCACCAAAATGGACCTAAAGGGAGCTACAGAACTCCTTTTGGGGTGAAATTAATTTTAAAATACAGTAGACTCCAAGGGATACAACTTTTATGTTGACCACTCTTTCATTTGAGGGGTTCTAGTATTTTTAATAATTAAAATGAAATACAACAGGAAGTATGACAAAATGGGTTGGAACAAGTCTCTGCGTTCGACGAAATCCGACCTTCGTTCGACGAAATCTGTTCTGCATTCGACGAACGCCGTGCTTCAGTGCATTCGACGAAATTCGAATTCAGTTCGACGAACTCAACAATCAGTTCGGTGAATTGATTCCGTTCGATGAACTCCGGGTTCAGTTCGTCGAACTCAACTGTCAGTTCGACGAATTCCAGAGTGTGTTCGACGAATGAATTCAGTTCGACGAACACCGGGTTCAGTTCGATGAACTCAACCCTCAGTTCGATGAACTCCGGATACCACTCGGTGAATTCCTTCTACTCTGATCGACGAATAAATGAAATAACGATATAACATAATCATTTAAATCTAAAGATCTTGCACAGATCTTGAAGCAGAACGGACGACATCCGTTTGTCTTCTTCCTCTGGCCGACTGCCAGGATTAACCGCACCTGGAGCTCCTTCATCCTTGTTTTCCCGGCCACCTAATCGCAGCCCCGGCCGGCCAATGCCACCACCACCACCTTCGTTGAGTTGGTGGCCGATGATTTGCGGTGGTTGGCCTGCCGGAGGTGGCCGGAACAGGGGTATGGAGGCGGGATTAAAGCTCCAAAAATGGAGCTCTTGGCCTACCCGATTAGGGTCGAATTGGCCCCAATCCTTGCAGACAACCTGATGGGATCTATCCACAGAGAGAGAGGAGAAGAACCAGACCTTTAATCAGGCTCGAGGGTGGTTGTCCCGGATTTTC
The DNA here is from genome assembly GCA_033032865.1 of Dactylorhiza incarnata. Taxonomy (NCBI): domain Eukaryota; kingdom Viridiplantae; phylum Streptophyta; class Magnoliopsida; order Asparagales; family Orchidaceae; genus Dactylorhiza; species Dactylorhiza incarnata. The sequence continues at coordinate 10,763,308 of JAWHQI010000010.1, read as the reverse complement.
CAAGACCGCCCCCTTCAAGTTGTGCTCATTGCAGATCTCTTGATTCTCCACCAAATGCAACGATCTAGTACTCAATTTCAACTGATATCCCCCTTCTGAAGGTGATGGAAGGGTCAATTTGAGGAGGGAAAGGCTTAATGGTGGAGTGCCATTAATGGCCATTTCGGTTTCACTTGAAACCTCTTGAATCCTCCACCGGATGGCATGGGAAAGGTTGTAAAACATCTTAGAATTCAATGGGGAGATGAATGGAGGGTGTGGGGAGATGAATGGGGGTCAATTTGCCTTGAATGCCATGAATTCACCTTGAATGGCCACTTTCTCTCTCTTCAAATTGGGGGAAACTCCCAATTTCTCTCTCCTAGTCACCCCCTCCAGAAATTGGATGGAATTTCATGTAAATTCAGTGGTGACTAATCATTTGGGCTGCCCAAAGGGATTTAGCTTTGGGCTTAATTAACCCAAGTTGGGCAATATTGACCAAGTGTTGACTTTGGTCAAATTGGTGAAATTAATTAGGCCCAATGGGTCAATGTTGACCCATTGGCCTCCCTTAGTGACCAATGGAACTTGGGGAAAGTCAATTGGTCCAATTGAACCCTAATAGACCCTAAATATGGTGGTTTGACTTATTTGAGGCTAGGGTTGACTTTGGTCAATTTGGCCCCTATGATTGACCCCAATGGGTCCTAAATGCTCTAAGGGACCCTCCAAAGGGATAGGTGTGCCATGGTGGGGTCAAAGGGTCAACGTGAGGCCCTAAAGTCCAACCTTAAGCTTGGTAACTGGAAATTGCTATTTGCAGACCAAGGTGCTCTTCCACTTCAAGCCTAAGGCCAAGTGATCTTTTCAAGCTTCCTAGGGTTTTGTCATGACCTACTCATCACAAAACCACTATAGGGGTCTAGTTGTTTGGGGGATGTTACAAATCTCAATAAACAAAAAAAATAATTTCGTCCTCGAAATTCAGGCTAGGCTCACAGGGTTTTCACCGAGAGTGACTGAACGTAACATCCCCTAAGATATGCAGAATCCATGTTCCAACAAACTCTCCCTTTTGATAATAACAAATCTCATAATGAAAAATTAGTCATTTGAACTAATGCTTTGTTTGTTGTGATGTGCAGCATGTGATAATCGTGAACACAAGTGTGTAGAATGATAAATATTTTGTGAGACATTCATTCAGAGAGAGTGTGCTCCCCTTAAATATGACTCCTCCAATACGTAGTTTTTTATAATGTACTCCCCTTAGATTTCTCAACACTTAGATTTCTTATTTTATTCTCCCCTTTTTGGTATTATCAAAAGAGGGTAGAGATGAGTAAAATAATGAAACGGAGAACCACTTATTAAAAGATATAATCATGATCGATCAAAGAGTGTATGCAATGGATAATCATGAAAGACTATGTAGTAAGGGAAATGCACATGCAAAATAATCACGAAAGTATCAAGATCAATATGTATTTTCCCCCTTTTTGAAAATGACAATCTTGAGAAGCAATATTTCAAATAGAAAAGCATTATAAACTGATTATACTTAATAAGATAGTCATGAATATGCAAACAAACAGTGCAAATAGATAAGAGTGATAACGAGACATAATGAGTCAACATATAAGAGATATGCATGATGATTCAAAGATCATGATGAAGTATAAAGAGAGAGAATCATTGGACATCATGAAGGAAATAATAGGCATGAAAAGTATAATATCATATTAAATTACTTGTAATGATAAATGTGATTAGTAATATAAAGATAGATATATGAGCAATGTTAGTAAGAAAAAAACATCATATCAAGTGATTTTAAAATTAAGGCTTGAAAATGAGATGATCATAGAAGATTAGCATTATAATTCATATATCAAAAATAATTTGCGTTATAAGGCAAGTGAATCATGATTGTTGTTGGAAAATCATTATAAGCATGTAAAGTATAACCATTGATATATTTAATAATACACTGTGTTATTTTTTGAGATTCAAGCTTTAAATACATTGTAATGTGTATGATTAGTCATCAAGTACATTTATTCAATTATGTTGAAAGTTATGTATTTGTACTTATGTGTCCAATTCTCATGAGTGGAAAATTTATGGATGATAATAATGTGTAGAATATGTGATTTGATAAAGTATACACAAGAAATAATCAAGACACATGTAAGGAATAATGTAATGTACACAAGATCATCAAAATGCAAAGTAAAAATATTAGTTCCACAAATTTTATTGCACTATTAATCAGTACAGCTACCAAGGTGCTTCACATACACAATGTTGATCAAGACTTATTAATGAGTGAATAATGCTTGGTGGATCACTTGAAGAGAAGTATAACTTTATGATGTTTTTAGATCATTAACACAAGACACTTTGCAATAATTTCTAAGGTGCTTAACCTCACAATGCTTATTAACACTTATTAGGAGGAGAAGTAGTGTTTGGTGGAGTTATCTTTGTTATTTAATTTTTTGATTTTTATTTTAGTGACATAGGTATCTAAATTCACTTGTGCGCAAACATTCATTTTATTTTTCAACCACACTTCTTTAATGTTATTGCATGAATATCCATGAATCATATAAGGGAAATCCAATAGTTTGTATGTAATTTTATCCATATATATTAACTAGTTATGACATTACACAACACATACATGCATAAACAAGATTATAAGCAAATGTAGGAATCAAACTAGGTGAGTGTGGGAATTATTATCTAACATAAAGCATCAGTCATACTTAGAGTCATACTAAGCATTAATACATAATTTTCCTACATATGATTTTCATTGTACATTTAAAAAGATATGCAAACCATGAATGACCAAAACAATGTTCAAGAAGGTTTGAAAATAAAATCATGCATTGTATAGAATCTCTTAATGTTGTATTTATTCAAGCTTGACTTTGATCAATGCAATTTAAGCAGTTTTTATGGATTTTTTCTTTATGAATATAAGTGACAAGTAAAACAGGAACTTAGAGAAATAAATTGAAACACATATTTTTGTGTTTTAAATTTGTTTTGTAAATTTCTACTTTGTTTTGAATTTTTTATAAGAAAAGAGATGAGAGAAACATAAAGAGATTTTTGGCGAAAACACCGAAGACATTTTAATGCAAATTAATAGAAGAATATTCCATGGCAGCAAAACAAAATTAATGTAAAGGAAATAAGAAAATTAGAATAATTAGCTATCAAAATTTATGCAATGATTGTCAGCGGTAGTACTTAACGTGCAACGATAATATACAGAGACACTCTAAATCGCAGAACAAAGATGTTTTTGAAAATTTTTCATTTTTGAGTTTTATGTATTTTGGTTGTCCACTATGAGGAGAACCAAATGTAAGAAAGAAAACACGAACATAATAAAAAATGTTGTGGATCTTAGAAATTTAGCCTGAGAGATATAGCAAAAGGTTCATGTCTTTTCCATGACCATGAAAGCTCAAAAAGATCAATTTGTACAAATGATAAAATCAATCATGACAAGGGATTTAAAATAATATTGAAGAAACACGTTATAATAAATCAAATATGCATGAAATGAATAATCATAAAGTGTGTATGCAATAAATATAATATAGGTATGCTCAAGACCATACTACCCCAAATACACATCAACACAATAGCCCCGAACTAAGTCATAGATGTGCTTGAGGAGCTACACACATGACTTAGGTTGGAATATGAGTCCCATATACATACATAAAAGGTCGCTCAACCTAATACTCTTCCCCCCCTGTGCCTCCCAATGCACACTTCAATCCTCCCCGGTCAAGGACAAGACATGACTTACATGTTAGTACCTCTAATGCACATACATAACCCTATGCCCCAACTATTATGAGACCCATAATATGAGGAAGTGATCACAAACATACTAGTCATTAATCGGTACATGACACACCAACCATAACTTTGATGTATGGTGAATTTAGGACTACTAATTATAGTGGAGATTACTATTGTAAAGTCATTAAGAATTACTCACGCATACCTTCAATGACATACACATTATTATTTTCAAATTTCAACATACAAATATTAATGTACCATACATATCATGGTATTTTAAGTCAAGATGACAATATACAATGTTATGCCGTTAATGATAAAGTAAGTTAGAGTTTATGTTGCATGTATTCAAGATAGAGTTTCAAAATAGTATTTATAGAACTATAATAGATAGAAGTGGTTAATCATTGAGTTTTTTTTGATTAGTACATGATTAATTCTAGAGTCACGATACAAGATGATATTCAAGCAATCACAAGACAAATACATTCACATAATGATACAGATACCCTAACATGATAAGATTGGTGGAATGCATGAGTAAAAATCTAAATGTAAGTTACACAATAATGATGCAAGATTTTACAAAATATGTGTGAAATGAAAAAATCATGCATTAATAGTGAAGCTCAACATATAATATAAATATAACACAACTATAAATGAACTAAACACATGTATGATTTTGAGAGCCAATGATAACTATACCCATTATAACATTTATAAACCTAAGTGTGGTTGAAATAATTGATCTTTTGATTCATTATGAAAAATATATAATAAACCTGGAATTATGACACATGATTAGAGACAATCATGTAAGACCCCCCTCCCGGAACACAAGACACGGCTGAGGGGAGTCCTATGCCCAGGACAGCCGCCTTGCAGAAGTGCCAGCACACGAGCTAGCCTCCTCCACAAGACGCCTATCCTTCCGGCCAAACCAACTGAACAGCGCCAACCCATCAATAATAGAACAATAGAAGCCATTTATTCACAATTAAGTAATAATGTCCAAACAGTACAGAAAGGACAGGAAGCAACACAAGCTCCTGTATATCATCAGAGTATAAACTTGCCCTAAGGCTACATTCTAACCACTCGCTCAAATCTGTCGTTGATGGTAGCCAAGGTATCGTAATCACCAGCACTGTCACCCTGGCCTGGCTGTCCTCCTGTGTAGTACGCTGCTGCTCCTAAAAGTAGTGGTGTAAAAACTGTTAGTCATAAAGACTAAGTGGCTTCACATCCTCTCCCCTGGCGACTCCAAGGCACCGGGCGGAAGGAAATGAAGAAAAGCTACAATATAGTCAGTAGTAGCAAAACAGGTGACAAGGAAAGATGTAATTACAGTAGTGTATCAAATGTATAAGAAGTACATCTAACAGGTAATATGACAATGGCAGAGTATAAGTAAGTAGTAAAACAACACAGAAGAAGTAAGTAGTTCATATCGTACCTTAACTTCTATGAATTCCCATACAAACTTATAAGTTAAGGCTTCCATGTTGGAACCCATCATATAAAAGAGCCCATACTAATTTATATGATGGACTCGATGCAGTGCAATGCTATAATTATGAGTGATGAATGCAATTCAATAATTATAATATGATGACTCACCCATGCATAGTTGCAATGTCGACATAGACCTACAGTTCCCACTTTTCGAGGGTAGCTAACCTCTCAGGCGCCCCCCGTCGTAGCTAGGCGGTGGCAGTGGAATAGGCTTCTCCACTACTAGGTGGGTAAGCACACTACCAAACCTAGGCCTCATGTATGCCTCGACATAAAGAACACAACAATGGAGCACCTGCGTACTGGACTCGGAAAGGGTCTTGGGAAATAAACACCAAGAGCACAGCCCAACCGATCACTAGGCACGGAAGGGGTATTTGGAAGTAAACACAAAGAACATAGCCTAACTGGCCAAGATCTATCTGCTAGTTCCCGTTGGTGTGACGACTAGCGAGCCCATAGATTTGCCACAAGCAATCCTTCAACCAGGATCATTACACCACCATGTGTAACCCATGCACATTCATGTAATTCCCATGCACACCGGTGCTATCAAGCACCCAAGGACTCACAGAAGGAGTCTTCTTACCTTTCTCTTCCTACAATCAATGCGGATGCTAATAGCACCCAAGGCCCCCAACCACCAGGTCCTTAACATTTCACCATAAGATATAACCATATCTTATAATCCACACCAAGACATTAATGCTACCCATACCGAGTTATCACGACTCTATGCAGTAGCATGTGTATAACAAGGAAATTACTCTACAAGATCCTGTAGGACTACTTGTGAGTACAGTGTCACGTTTCCAAAATCCATGTCCAAATGAGCACCTTAATATCTCTTTCAGCATAATAATTTATAACGACACAATTAATTATGGATTCATTTCAAAACCAAATCCACTGAAACTTCTACCATAAGTCATAATTAATGCCGAAATCATTACAACCAAATTTTGACCACATTGTATTATGCCATACATATTTTTGGTGCTCTACATTTATATGATCATTATAGACAATGCTAAACATTTAGAACTCCCCATAATCAATGCTATTTACCTTCACCATCAACTACACATGCCCTTTTTACGGTTCCACATAAACTAACAATTGAAGGTTCTTTTAAGGAGTCATCTCAACAGAAGAAAATCTGAAATTATTATCTTATGTCAATACTAGCATGTACATGATTCATACAAAATTTCTTCCCAATCTGCCTTCACATTCAGCATTTATATCTCCATTAAGTTATCAAATGAAACGGCAATACCTTTGATACAACTTAACCAAATATTATGAAATTCAACATGGGTCTACATATTGTTGTCACCAATGTCTCCACCAATTTTCATGAGCACCCAACCAATATCTTGAGAGAAATCCACAAAATACTGAGATCAAAAGTGTTATGACACAGTTTACTAAAACTGGATTTCTGGGTGCTACAGTTGTCCAAAAATTATGATCCACCCAAATTTGGAAAGCTAACATCAAGGGCTACAACATTCATGTTGAGCTCTAAACCCAGATCCAAGTGGGCCCTACCTAAAATCTGCTCTGAAGTCAACTGCAGAAAGCTGGACAGCAAAACAGCATGCACTTAACCCATTCCAGCTTTCTGGACAGCCCACTCGACTAGATTTATAGGGAGCTACATGTCACTTCGGAAAACGGGTAACCTATCATCAAAAATCTCTTTCCAAGGGCTACAACATTCATGTTGAGCCCGAAGCCTAATTCCAGTGGGATCAAGCCTAAAAATTGGCTTGAACCCAGCTGTGCACAATTTCACCCCTTACTTACCAAGTGCAATGTTATAATTTAAAACTTTCTTTAGCAAGGGGCTATTGTCATCTTTATCACATAATATACAATCAAAAGCCCTATTTAACAGGGGATTTTTCATCATCTTCATCACTAAATGTATAATTAAAACCCTACTAAACAGGGAACTAATCATCATCTTCCCCAAATAAGAGTTAGGTCATTTTACCTTCTCTCCTCCAATACTCCCTCATTAGACCATGGATTTTCATGAAATCAAATCCTATTTCTTCCTTTTGAAGAGAGGAAGTGATTGAAGGAACTTTCGCGGCAATCAGGGCCCTAAAAAGAAAGATCCGATTTGGTCTTTTCCTAGGAAGCTCCATTAACTCACAAGTCAAGCTCTTCTGAGCTCAACACCTCTCCTAATTTTTCTCTACGATCTAGCACCAAGGGAGAGGGGTCGAAAGTCACCTTATTTTCCAGCCATGGTTCATGTTCATCTTCATGGCAGCGGGGTGGTGGTCGACCAAGCTCAAAATCCTTCTCCAAGCTTGCTCCTTCAAGAACCCTAAGTTAAAACCTTAAGGTGGGAGGAAGAAGATGATGAGAAGAAGAAGGAGGAGGAGAAGAAGAAGATGAATAGGGTAATCTTACCAGCATCCCTTTTACTTTAAGAGAGGAGAGAGTCGGTGATTTGTGCATTGAAACTCTAAGCTTGGTGTCAGCCTCCTATTTAACATCGACTCCACTACTGCCAAAAAAATAAGCACTTAAGCTTTACTGGACGACGACAGAAAAATTGCCCAGTAACACTTTCGTCGAACAGAAACGGAACTTTCGTCGAATGGAATACAACTTCGTCGAATGGAATACAACTTCGTCGAACGCCGGTCAGCGGCAACTTCGTCGAACGCTACAACTTCGACTTTCATCGAATGCTTCCCTTCCGACTTCGTCGAACGCTGCCCTTTCGACTTCGTCGAACGCTTCCCTTCCGACTTTCGTCGATCGCTGCCCTTTCGACTTTCGTCGAACGCTGCCCTTCCGACTTTCGTCGAACGCCGCCCTTCTGACTTTCGTTGAACGCTGCCCTTCCCACTTTCGTCGAACGCTGCCCTTCCGACTTTCGTTGAACGCTTCCCTTCCGACTTTCGTCGAACGCTGCCCTTCCGACTTTCGTCGAACGCCGCCCTTCTGATTTTCGTAGAATGCTTCCCTTCCGACTTTCGTCGAACGCTGCCCTTCCAACTTTCGTCGAATGCTGCCGTTCCGACTTTCGTCGAACGCTGCCCTTCCGAATTTCATCGAATGCTTCCCTTCCGAATTTCGTCGAACGCTTCCCTTCTAACTTTCGTCGAACGCTTCCCTTCTGACTTTCGTCGAACGCTGCCTTCAGGCCATTCGTCGAACGCATCCTTCAGGCCGTTCGTGGAACGCAGGCTTCAGGCCGTTCGATGAACGCAGCCTTCAGGCCGTTCGTCGAATGCAGCCTTCAAGCCGTTCGTCGAACGCAGCCTTCAGGCCGTTCGTGGAACGCAGCTTCCTAATTGAGGGATACCTCCACTCTTGGAGATCAGGGCACAACCATGGGCTATTAGGATCTCCAGATCCCACCTGGTCCGAGCATCTCTAAGTGACCCGTGTCATTCAAGGGGTCTAGTTCGAACTGGGATGTTACAAATCCAATAAATGAAGAAACAATTTCATCCCCGAAATTTAAGTTGAGGTTATGGGGTTTGAGTTCAGATCACAAAAGTCATCTGGAGTACACTTTGAATCCCACTCACCACTAGTGAGGGTCACAACTCATTCACATCACCTCACTTCCAATCTCTCCCGTGTGTACTTCTGTTATACTTCATGTCACTTATAATCCAAATTATGCATAGAGAGATCTTAAGTGTCTCTCCTCCTGATGCATACACAAATATTGTGGTGATAAGACATAGTTGGGTTTTTAGCCACGCTCTCACTACGGGCAGGTCGGAAACAACCAAAACCCATATTTCCTTGTTCCCTAACCTTAATAAACCAACTTTCATTGTACCTTTGATCTAAATCCCCTTAAGATCAGTGACCCCGATACACATGAGGTTACCACTCGTGCCTCCGGATAAAATTTAGAATCCTCCTACAAGGGAGTCATGTGCTTTAGATTTGCAAAAATAAATTGACTCTTCCAATCCCAGGCATCGTTATCCAAATAACGTGTAGCACTTTCAACATCATCACTTCAGCGCATCCAAAATTTTAGCATTAAATGAAGATGGCCTCGAAGTCAAACGAGTGATCAACCATAAAATTCACGATGTCATATCCTTGGGTCAAACCTCAAATACCCCAACGGTTATTATATCCGCAAGATCGTCTCTCTTATGTATTAAAGATGTAGAAGCAAGCCTTAACCTCATCTTCTAGTACCACCATCATTATCCATATCATTATCAACCGATTCCATCAACGTCATCTCGTCTGAGGCAATCATTCATACAACACACATCTTTTACACTTTGCACGACATCCACTTGTTATTAAGTTTCAGCAACCGTTATGATCATGTTATAATAATTCATGTGCAAGGGCATTCATGCAAAAGACACCAACCAAGCCCAATATCAAGTTATTGCAAGATAATTACAATGGTCAGACTTCATGGATGTTTACCGCTTAACTTCAAATCCACATAATAGTCAAGTTCTGCACTCACCCCACCGTACTTGCCATGACATCATGCCCTTTAAATGCACCAACTACCAAAAATGATGCTACTTCCTCAAGGGTTTAAGCTCAGAAAGTGTTTATGTTTCCAAAAAGTTTCCAAATTCCGCACGTCATCCGATGATGCTTATCGTTTGGTTCTGGTGATATTATGAATCGTTATCGAGACTCAAAGTAAGGTCAATCCATGACTCTACACCTCGCATGGGTGATAATCACATCGTTCCCTTCTAATAACACGTGACCTCGAGTCAAGTGTTACTTTTGTCTACTCCCGGTTCTACTTTGATTTGCACCAGATTCAAAAATTGGCGCCACTTTTATCCCATGATTTAAATCATTTCATTTAAGGGCTCCTCAACCGTGAACATATACCTTATCCAACAGTTGGGTTTCGGTACAGAGCCTTTAGAAATCTACCTTGTCGAGGTAAAACACTACACGTACTCTTACTTGTTCGTATAGAGACATAGTCATATCTCACTAAATAAGTAAGTGCAACTTATCATCAATATCCCCTTCACGAGTTCAATTCACGGCGTGTCTCAACACCCTTGACGTTATCACCCATATCGAGAGGTTATCACAAATCTAATCATCATTGTTCACATACTCTTCAAATACACAAGATCTAAGGGAAAACGAAATCGATACGTAAATAGTCCAATAAACGAAGGGACAAGCCCCCGTACGTTTTTGGATTAAATTTCTTCCACCGCCCATATGGTACATTTATATATGTTTGAACTTAACATGAACCAAGGTGCAAGGCTCGAGATGATTTCCCTTCGACACGGGTTATGCAGACTAACAAAAGTAAGGCATACATCACAATATGATAAACTAAATCATATCCATTCCAACCGTCCTACCATCCCTGCCAACGATCATCCATGACATGTTTATTTTATAAAAAAAAACTTATAGGATTTTAGATCATCAATCAAGTCATATTAATATTGTTGTCTCCACCGCCTAACACTTATTAATTTCCCAATGTCAAGTAATTACAACACTAAGGGGAATGTTCTCCAAGAATTTCCAAACTCAGGGGTAGTTTATTGTCATACCAGCAATGCATGCACAAAATTTCATTAACTTCCCAGTTATAATGTTATCACAACATAGCTGCATTTCCCCAAAGTTTTAATTTACTTCTCTTCTCGTTACTTATCCACATAATCTTAGAACAATATAGAGAAAATTATCATCTGCAAAATGCTATCCTCTCTTATTACGCTAATAAAATTCCTATCAACCCAAACATGGCCTTAGCAGCCCGCCTTGCTTAAGGTGAATTAACCCTTCAAGGGTCCCCACTTCCAATGTCAAAAATTACAACGTTTTTAAATCCTAAAGGAACCCAAGTCGGTACATAACTAGCCCAATAAACGAAGAGATAAGCCCCCGCATCTCTTCGGCTGAGTTTCTTCTACCACCAATATAGCACATTCGTCCAAAAAAAAGGGCCTTCTCTGGATCCAAATTCTTATCATATCTTCTCCATATGAAACCTTCTACATAAATAGAAGTGAGAGGTATCTACATACAGTATAGAAGGCATGCTTAGTGGTCTCTTACTAAGCTGATAATAGACTACATGCACCAATCTCATTGAGATTGCCCTAATATTTTGGGTAAGGTCTTAATATCACTCCATATCTGAGATAGAAATCTCAGGGTGTGAGTTTCTAGCATTTACACTCACGTTGAACTCTTCCCTTAGTCATTTGCGGTCACTTATTGCTTGGCCACATCATCCCTGAGATCAGTATAAGGTAAGGGTATGTCACGACATATCCTGCTAAGTCGACGAAAGTGGTATCCTAGTTAGGTTGGCATAATCATATGCCAAACCAACTCTAATTGTTGGAATGGGAATACCAATTACTGTCTCAGAATGAGACAGCATCTATACGTAAGGGTACGAGTTTGGCTTAGTTTGGCACTTTCTATAGGAAAAAGTGGACATACTTAATGTGAATCACACATGGGCACACCACCACTTCCGCTGCATCAGTTTGTCCTCAAACTGATTTAGCTAACAAGGTGGCCTAGTGGTTTAATAGACTTCTTTATCTCAGGATCGTTGCAAGATGATACCATTTGTAAGACCCCCTCCCGGAACACAAGACATGGCCGAGGGGAGTCCTATGCCCAGGACAGCCGCCTTGCGGAAGTGCCAGCACACGAGCTAGCCTCCCCCACAAGATGCCTATCCTGCCGGCCAAACCAACTGAATAGCGCCAACCCATCAATAATGGAATAATAGAAGCCATTTATTCACAATTAAGTAATAATGTCCAAACAGTACAAAAAGGACAGGAAGCTACGCAAGCTCCTGTATATCATCAGAGTATAAACTTGCCCTAAGGCTACATTCTAACCACTCGCTCAAATCTGCCGCTGACGGTAGACAAGGTATCATAATCACCAGCACTGTCACCCTAGCCTGGCTGTCCTCCTATGTAGTACGATGCAGTTCCTAAAAGTAGCGCTGTAACAACCTTTAGTCATAAAGACTAAGTGGCTTCACATCCTCTCCCCCGGCGACTCCAAGGCACCGGGCGGAAGGGAATGAAGAAAAGCTGCATTATAGTCAGTAGTAGCAAAAACATGTGACAAGGAAAGATGTAATTACAACAGTGTATCAAATGTATAAGAAGTACATCTAACAGGTAATATGACATTGGCAGAGTATAAGCAAGTAGTGAAACAACACAGAAGAAGTAAGTAGTTCATATCGTACCTTAACTTATATGAATGCCCATACAAATTTATAAGTTAAGGCTTCCATGCTGGAACCCATCATATAAAAGAGCTCATACTAATTTATATGATGGACTCGATGCGGTGCAATGCTATGATTATGAATGATGAATGCAATGCAATTATTATGATATGATGACTCACCCATGCATAGTTGCTATGTCGACATAGACCTACAGTTCCCACTTTTCGAGGGTAGGTAACCTCTCAGGCGACCCCCGTCGTGGCTAGGCGATGGCAGTGGAACGGGCTTCTCCACTACTAGGTGTGTATGCACACTACCAGACCTAGGCCTCGCGTACGTCTCGACACTAAGAACACAACAACGGAGCACCTTCGTACTGGACTAGGAAAGGGTCTTGGGAAGTAAACACCAAGAGCACAGCTCAATCGGCCACTAGGCACGGAAGGGGTATTTGGAAGTAAACACAAAGAACATAGCCCAACCGGCCAAGATCTATCTGCTAGCTCCCGTCGGTGTGACGACTGGCGAGCCCATAGATTTGCCACAAGCAATCCTTCAACTAGGATCATTACACCACCATGTGTAACACATGCACATTCATGTAATTCCCACGCACACCGGTGCTATCAAGCACCCAAGGACTCACAGAAGGAGTCTTCTTACCTTTCTCTTCCTACATTCAATGTTGATGCTAATAGCACCCAAGGCCCCCAACCACCATATCCTTAACATTTTGCCATAAGATATAACCATATCTTATAATCCACACCAAGACATTAATGCTACCCATACCGAGTTATCACGACTCTATGCAGAAGCATATGTATAACATGGAAATTACTCTACAAAATCCTGTAGGACTACTTGTGAGTACAGTGTCACGTTTCCAAAATCCTTGTCCAAATGAGCACCTTAATATCTCTTTTCAGCATAATAATTTATAACGACACAATTAATTATGGATTCATACAAAACCAAATCCACTGAAACTTCTACCATAAGTCATAATTAATGCCAAAATCATTACCACCAAATATTGACCTCATTGTATTATACCATACGTATTTACGGTGCTCTACATTTATATGATCATTATAGACAATGCTAAACATTTATACCTCCCCATAATCAATGCTATTTACCTTCACCATCAACTACACATGCCCTTTTTACGGTTCCACATAAACTAACAATTGAAGGTTCTTTTAAGGAGTCATCTCAATAGAAGAAAATCTGAAATTATTATCACATGTCAATACTAGCATGTACATGATTCATACAAAATTTCGTCCCGATCGGCCTTCACATTCAGCATTTATATCTCCATTAAGTTATCAATTGAAATGGCAATACCTTTGATACAATTTAACCAAATATTATGAAATTCAAGAGGGGTCTACATATTGTTGTCACCAATGTCTCCACCAATTTTCATGAGCACCCAACCAATATCTTGAGAGAAATCCACAAAATACTGAGATCAAAAGTGTTAAGACACAGTTTACTTAACCTGGATTTCTGGGTGCTACAGTTGTCCAAAAATTATGATCCACCCAAATTTGGAAAGCTAACATCAAGGGCTACAACATTCATGTTGAGCCCTAAACCCAGATCCAAGTGGGTCCTACCTAAAATCTGCTCTGAAGTCAACTGCAGAAAGCTGGACAGCAAAACAGCATGCACTTAACCCATTCCAGCTTTCTGAACAGCCCACTCGACTGGACTTATAGGGAGCTACATGTCACTTTGGAAAACGGGTAACCTATCATCAGAAATCTCTTTCCGAGGGCTACAACATTCACGTTGAGCCCGAAGCCTAATTCCAGTGGGATCAAGCCTAAAAATTGGCTTGAACCCAGCTGCGCACAATTTCACCCCTTACTTACCAAGTGCAATGTTATAATTTAAAACTTTCTTTAGCAAGGGGATATTGTCATCTTTATCACATAATATACAATCAAAAGCCCTATTTAACAGGGGATTTTTCATCATCTTCATCACTAAATGTATAATTAAAACCCTACTAAACAGGGAACTATTCATCATCTTCCCCAAACTAGAGTTAGGTCATTTCACCTTCTCTCCTCCAATACTCCCTCATTAGACCATGGATTTTCTTGAAATCAAATCCTATCTCTTCCTTTTGAAGAGAGGAAGTGATTGAAGGAACTTTTGCGGCAATCAGGGCCCTAAAAAGAAAGATCCAGTTTAGTCTTTTCCTAGGAAGCTCCATTAACTCACAAGCCAAGCTCTTTTGAGCTCAACACCTCTCCTAATTTTTCTCTATGATCTAGCACCAAGGGAGAGGGGTCGAAAGTCACCTTATTTTCCAGCCATGGTTCAAGTTCAACTTCATGGCAGCGGGGTGGTGGTCGGCCAATCTCCAAATCCTTCTCCAAGCTTGCTCCTTCAAGAACCCTAAGCTAAAATCTTAAGGTGGGATAAAGAAGATGAAGAGAAGAAGAAGGAGGAGAGAAAGAAGAAGATGAATAGGGTAATCTGACCAGCAACCCTTTTACTTTAAGAGAGAAGAGAGTCGGTGATTTGTGCATTGAAACTCTAAGCTTGGTGCTAGCCTCCTATTGGACATCGACTCCACTACTGCCTAAAAAATAAGCATTTAAGCATTACTGGACGACGACAGAAAAATTGCCCAGCAACACTTTCGTCGAACGGAAACGACACTTTCGTCGAACGGAATACAACTTCGTCGATCGTTACATCATCGTCGAACGCTGTTCAGCGGCAACTTCGTCGAATGCTACAACTTCGACTTTCGTCGAACGCTTCCCTTCCGACTTCGTCGAACGCTGCCCTTTCAACTTCGTCGAACGCTTCCCTTCTGACTTTCGTCGAATGCTGCCCTTCCGACTTTCGTCGAACGCTGCCCTTCCGACTTTCGTCGAATGCTGCCCTTCCGACTTTCGTCGAACGCTGCCCTTCCGACTTTCGTCGAACGCTGCCCTTCCGACTTTTGTCGAACGCTTCCCTTCAGTTTTTCGTCGAACGCTGCCCTTCCGACTTTCGTCGAACGCTGCCCTTCCGACTTTCGTCGAATGCTTCCCTTCTGACTTTCGTCGAACGCTGCCCTTCCGACTTTTGTCGAACGCTGCCCTTCCGACTTTCATCGAACGCTGCCCTTCCGACTTTCGTCGAACGCTTCCCTTCCGACTTTCGTCGAACGCTTCCCTTCCGACTTTCGTCGAACGCAGCTTGGAGGCCGTTCGTCGAACGCAGCCTTCAGGCCGTTCGACGAACGCAGCCTTCAGGCTGTTCGTCGAATGCAGCCTTCAGGCCGTTCGACGAACGCAGCCTTCAGGTCGTTCGACGAACGCAGCCTTCAGGTCGTTCGACGAACGCAGCCTTCAGGCTGTTCGACGAACGCAGCCTTCGGGCCGTTCGTCGAGCGCAGCTTCCTAAATGAGGGCTACCTCCACTCTTGGAGATCAGGGCACAACCATGGCCTATTAGGATCTCCAGATCCCACCTGGTCCGAGCATCTCTAAGTGACTCATGTCACTCGAGGGGTCTAGTTTGAACTGGGATGTTACAATCAAGTATACGATATCAAGCATTCATAATCATGAGATTAATGATTTACAAACATGTATGTGAAATATTGCATGGTCATTCATATTCATCTTATTCAATTTATTATGATGCATGCTTATGCAAGGTGAATGTGTCATAAAATAGCTTATATTAGATGTGACCATGAAACATATTAACTCAACACAAGAATCTATAACAATGGGGAGACACAAGTGTAATGTAGCCATTTTAGAGAGCTATCACCCAGCGGTAGGAAATAATGCCGACTGTAACAATGAAAAACAAAACATGCACATAGCAATTTATAGTAAAACTATGTTTGTTTTAATAAGTATAATATGTGTCTCCAATGCAGATGTGAGAATCCAAGATGAATTAATATATAAATATATAAAAAAGCACAAAAAAATACAAAAACAAAGGAAAGAAAAAGTATTTATTTTTATTTTTATGTTTGACTAGGGAGCATAGTAGGTTAGATAAGTTAATAATCATCTTAAAGCACTCAAACCATAACATGAGAAACACATCCCTTGTCAATAAATAATGTCAAGGTACATGTAGTCATGATTTGGGAACCCATATGGATCCAAATGTTATGGATAATGAAATTTTGGGAACCAAAATTTGGTGTGATGTGCGAGGTTTTGATTTAACCTTATAATAAGATGATGTATGTCCAGATTTGGAACATATGGTGCACTTGATTTAAGGTGTGCTTACAAGATGAAATATTATTCAAGGTGTATGTTGTTTTATGAGCTTTGTAACACTAGTAGAGACCTTACACAAATTTGAAAATAGATATGATTTAAAGAGTTTTTATCCTTTCAAAATCGTTTAACAAACAATTTACCGTATCTAGTTTATTTGCGAGAGCATTATTTTTATTTATTGATCACTATGCGCTTTTGCAACAGAGAGTTCCTTTTCAAAAACCTTAAGTTTTTCTTTAAGTTCATTACAATTAACACAAGGTATAACTTTATTCACTAAAGAACAAGAATGTGATTCAACACTAGGTTGTTAACCCAAATCCTGCAGCCTCGGTCAACGTCTGCCTCGTCGGTCTCAAAATTCAAAGGAGGATTCCTAGGCGCATCCGTGGTCGCATTCCAGAGAAGAGCGCTCTCAGCAGAAGGCCCAGGCGGACACATCCAGAGTGCCAGCGGACTCTTTCCTGGAGTTGATTTTCCCATCAAGGGGACAAACATGGTTATTCCCCAAAGAGGCCACGCCATCCAGCCAGTAGTGTGAGTCTCCCAGAAGAGTCACGACAAGCACTCTCCACTTCCCATCTGGACCCCTTTTGGCGATCAGGTGCACATGGTTACGACCAGTCGTACCCATACACTCTCTTTCTTCTCTCCCACAACCGACGACTCAGTTTTCTTGAGTGGCGGAGCATTTAATACAACATTAAATACCCCCACCGGCCGGACAACCTTCCCACTAGTATAAATAGAGGGCCAGGGGTGCTTGGAAGTGACACAGAACTTAGGACAGAATCTACTTGGTTGTAGGTGCGGTCATAAGTGCCGGTCACTCGGTTGCCTTCTTTTGGTACTCTTGTAATAGTTTGTAATTGGTCCTTGAGAAATATTATAAGACCGTAGAAAGAGAGGCATTCAACAATGCATGACAATTTGGTATCCACCGCTGCTAGCGGTATCCGCTTTTTTGTGATCTGTTTGCAATATCCTGCGGGATAGTAAGTGGTTGCTTGCGGTTTTCAATCTCGTTCTCCAAGTCCTCTAGAGTGTTTGATGAGTGTAGAGAGTTGGTGGCAATTATGGTGCCAACAGTTCGAACACGCGACCGACAAAATTGTCCAGCACGCGGACGCAAGCATCAGAGTCTGCCCAAATCCTAAGGAAAATGTAGGTGGGTACTCCTCAGGATGAGCGGATACCCGCGGACACCCGTGAAATAATCGCGGGTGAGCCTACACGGGTAGCCGCCAGGATAGAGGGAACCCATCTGGAGCTAGCCCAGGAAGTTCAACAAGTTAGAGTCCTGGGAGGGGATGGAGACAGGACCGTCTCCATCAATGTAGAGCTAAAGAAAGAGGACAAGACCATTGTTATTCAGTGCCTCTTGGATAATATAGATATCTTTGCATGGACAGCATTAGACATGCCATGGATAAGTCATGACGTCGCCTACCATCATCTCAATATCAGCCCCAACTTTAGACCTATGCAGTAGAAGAAGCGAGTGATGGTAACAAACCTCGCTATGCCTATTTGAGTAGAAGTTTCCAAGCAACTCAAAGCAAATTTTGTCAAAAAAATCAAGTATCCAGAATGGGTCTCCAACATTGTGATGGCCCGCAAGGCCAACAACAAGTGGAGAATGTGTGTAGATTTCAAGAGACTCAATAAAGGGTGCCCTATAGATTTTTATCCCCTGCATCAGATATAATCTCTGGTCGACTCCACCGTAGGGTTCTTGGTGATGAGTTTTTTGGATGCTGTCTCAGGATATCATCAGATCTAAATGCATGTACCCGATATCCCTCATATGTCTTTCATCACAAATGATGGTTGTTACTGCTATCACATCGTCCCTTTTTAATTGAAGAATGCAGGTGTTATGTATCAGAGGATGATGGATCATGTGTTCAAGCATCAAAATGGTCGTAACTTGGAAGTTTATATTGATGACCTCCTTATTAAAAGTCACAAGTTAACATGTCATATTGAAGATTTGACAGAGACGTTCGCTACTCTCTGTAAGTATAATATGAGGTTGAATCGAGCCAAATGCATCTTTGGGGCTAGCTAAGGGAAGTTCCTCGATCACCTTCTCACCCATCAAGGCTTAGATGTTGGAACATGCATTCCGAATCTCTTGGTTTGAGAATAAAAAAACTCATTGTGTATTTGATCATGCTTGTCATGTGTTTATATTGTTCAGGATCTACTGGAACAATACCCCTATACATAGAACTCTCATGGGAGCCGAAGCTCTAAAAAGAGAGCTAACGCCCGGCGGTGACGTTAACGCGGGCAATAACTTATAATCATGTGGGGAATACCTTAACATCGTGAAAGGAATAACTTATCGCAGTGAAGGGAATATCTTATCGTCGAGAAGGAATGTTGATGAGAAGGAATGTTGATGTGAAGGAATGTCGACGTGAAGGGAAAGCTAGCGCCCAACGGTAGCTTATCGTCGGGAAGAAATGTTGACGAGAAGGAATGTCATCGTGAATGGAATGTCGACGAGATGCCACACACACATCAAACTAATGTGGTGCGTTAATATTTACTGCGATGCGGTAGGGCCATGTTCGGCCATATTCTGCCAAGACTACCATAGTTGCACGAATTCAGCCACACAGTATGATAACACCGGTGATATCATTACCGCTGGCATTAGCTCCCATTTTCTATTTAAAGAAAAAAGAGCCTCTCATTCTGTGTGTGTGCTAGAAAAACTTTAACCATTTGCGAGAGCCCTCATTCCTGAGTTCCAGAGCACGTCTAACTCCATCTTTAAATATCAAGAGTGAGGAGATTTCCTAATGGTCATAATAGAAGAAGGACACATGCTTCAACTCCGATGATGTTCATGGAGATTCTTCATCATCTCCTTCAGAGCTCTTCAATATAGGGAGTTTTTTATTTTTGAATTTACTTTGTATTCTTCTATTTCTTTTGTAATGGTAGTGAATTTGTCGCGGTTGTTGGCGACTAGGCCTTGCGAGGTTTAAGCGGAATTCACAGCGGTGTGTGTGGTGACTAGGTGTAGATCTAAGGGGAGGCTATAGGCCGTATCTGGGATAAGATAGGCTATTTCCATTCAGTTCTTGGGAGAAGGACCAGTGAAGAAACAAAAAAGGAATTTTCATATCGCCTCAATTTCAAGCATTATTGAAATTATTATCTTTGTAATTATCTTTTGAAATAAAATCATTTTTCATCATTTTTGAATTTCTAGAATTTTATTTCTTTCAAGAATTTTTAAGAAAAATCACTTTGGCACATTTTTTGAAAGGTTTTAAAATTGTTAAGAGCTAGCACCAGGCGATAACTACTAACGCCGGCGACAACAATATAAATAAATATTTTTCTCTCAGCATTATTCTCAAAATTTTTTCAAAGTTTTATTTAAAATTCGTAAAGCCCTTATTCACCCCCTCTAAGGGCGCCATAAAATCTAACACTTGGTATCAGAGAATAGGTTATTCCCTAATGTTTTTTCAATCAGGAATAATGATGCACCATGATCATGCTTTTCATGAGAGTCAAGGGATTAGTAGACCACCTCTATTTACCGGTACCGACTATAATTATTGGAAAACTAGAATGCGTGTTTTTTAATTATCTTAGATAATGATGTTTGGTCCATGGTTGAACAATGTTACACTCCTCCTACAATTGTAGTAGGAGATGTAATTATGTAAAAACCAAAGAATAAATAGGATGAAAATGATAATTTGAGATGTAAGAACAATGCTAAAGCTATGACTGCTTTATTCTGTGCCTTCGATAGAATGAAATTCCAGCGAACTTGTGCTTGCAAAACTGTTTACTATATATGAATTTATTAGAAATTACTCATGAAGGTACTTCGCATTTCAATGATTCAAAGATCTTCTAACTAGAATCTGAGTACGAGAGCTTTTGGATGGAGGCAGACGAAGATATAGATTCAATGTACACATGGTCCACCAAGATCGTCAACGATTCAAAAGTGCTTGGAAAGATGTCCTTCAACGATGACTTGGTGAGAAAAATTCTTAGGTCTCTCCCTCCAAGGTTCAATCCAAAGGTGATGGCCATCTCAGAGTCGCACGATCTAAAGAATCTCCAAATCTAGAGCCTCATTGGGAATCTCAAAACCCATGAGGTTGAGCTAAAAATTCAATAACAAGAGTACAGTATGGAGCCAAAGAAGAAGGCCTTGCCATTGAAATTAAAGAAGGAGGCCAACGGAGATGACGATGATGAAGAGGATGAAGAGAGCCTTTCTGTGAAGAATTTCAAAAGATTCATTAAGAATCCGGAAAGGAGAAACACTTTCTGGAAATATTTCATCAATAAGTGATCTTCATTGAAGAAAGGAAAAGGTAGCAATGATGATGAAGAGTGGCCACCACCGGAGTGCTACCACTGCAGAAAGACCAAACACATCCGGAGCCAGTGCCCAAAATATATGAAAGAGAAAAAAATAAAAGAGGCACACGGGTAAGGAGAAAAAGAAGGTACTAAAGGTGGCTACATGGTACGACTCCTCTGAGAAATCATGCGGCTCATCCTCCAATAATGAAGAAGTGGCCAACATGTTCCTAATGGCAAAGAGCAATACACCATCCGATGATGAATGAAGTGCCCACAGCGACATTGAGACACCTCCTACTACTTTTGATGATTTATATGTTGGAACTTGGTTTTCCACATCCCTTTGGTTTGAGAATAACAAATCCTACTTATATTTGATCTAGCTTGCCATTGTGTTTTTAGTATGCAGAATTGAACAAAGATGACACTAGGATGATATGTGTTGGTTTGGACTAGCTCAAGTGTTGAAAATAAAGGATGTGGTATAACGCCAGCGTTAGAGCCAACGCTGGAGTTGACCCTCAATCTCACTAGAATGAAAATGGTATGGAGGGAAGCTGTCGTGATTGAATGTGCATTTTGGGAATGATTGGACCAAATGCCTGCATTATCCTTAATGTCAGCGTTAGGTTTGCCTAAAATGAGATGCTTCCAAGCATGCAATATCCCCTTCATGGATTGTGGATTCTAGCTATCAAAACATTTCTATATAGAGTCAAAGCCCAGTGTTAGCTCTAACACCCGTGTTGGGAATCTTGACCACATGATTCCTGATTTGAAGAAGTCACCAAGTCAAGAAAACTTCACTTTGTATTTGATCGCTTCTCTAGCTTATAAATCTCAGGAAATTAGTAGAACAAGATTCGTCGAACACAGAAGGAAGTTCGTCGAACGAAGAAGGAAGTTCGCCGAACGAAGAATGATATTCGTCGAATGCTGAGAATTGGCGAGTTCGTCGACCGCTGAGACTTGGCGTGTTCATCGAACGCAGAAGGAAGATCGTCGAACTCAGAAGGAAGATCGTAGACCGCTGAGACTTGGCGAGTCAGTCGACCACTGAGACTCGGCAAGATCGTCGAACGCAGAGAAGACGTGGTATCGTCGACTTCACCAAAGTGGCCTTGTCGTCGAGAAGATCAGACATCGTCGTAAAGAAGCCTTGTCGCTGAAAAGGCTAAGAATAACTGATAGCGTTGATCATGGTCGTAAAGAAGGCATGTCATCGAGAAGACTGAAGAAGGACAGTTGAAGACAAGCAGCTGCAAAAATATGATCTGTCGACATGTTATCACTCATGTCGTCGAGAGAACAAGGTGATTACGACGACACAGTCAAAGACAACATATCGTCGTATATGCAGAAGCGCCAGAATGTCTCGTATTGTCGTGATATCAGCATCAGAGGCAGAAGCAAGAAGAACTGAAGATCTACCAAGTTCAAGGCATCGACAAAGTCCTGTCATTGAGATATCATCCATGTCGTCGTAATAATGGAAATATCGTCGAGTCAGATTCTAAAGTTACGGACGTGCTGTCAGCATTTAATGCCGCTGCCTGATTGTCTAATCAGCGCGTGCTCTTAAGGAAAGGAGCGTCTGACACTTAAGGAACTTTTTTAGAAGACCGTTGGGGACCTCACAGTCTTATAAAAGAGATAAGAGGTTGCCCTAATGCGGTATCAATCGATCAATTAGAAAGAACTTGCGCATACAGAAAATAGAACAGAAAAAACGGCGCAAGAAAGAAAGTGAAAAAGTAGAAGCAGTCATCTCCATCGACTAATAAGAAGCTAATCCTCATCAGGCTAAGAAAAGATTGAAGAAGGACTGTGCGCTCAAGATCTGATTCAGAAGCATCTTCTTCAACCTTAAGAAGCCAATCTTCATCAGGCTAAAGTTGACAATCTTCATCCGGCAGAAGAAACAGTCTTTTCACTGTAATCTCTTGTTTGCAGGCCTATTTGTCTAGCTTGAGGGATTGAGAGCTGTGAGGCTTGAGGGCCAGGGCAGTGGACTTGCGGGTCCGACACCGTCTAGCTTGCGGGCTGGAGAGCTGTGAGGCTTGAGGGCCAGGGTAGTGGACTTGAGGGTCCGATCTTATTGAGCTTGAGGGCTCGGGCGCAGTAGGGGCTTGCAGGCCTAGGATGTAGGCACATGACTTGCGGGTCTGTGTTGTGTAGGGCTTGAGGGCCTGAGTGTCGAGCTTGCGAGCTCGGGGGCAGTAGGGGCTTGCGGGCCTTGGCTGTTGGACTTGCGGGTCCATGTTGTAAGGCTTGAGGGCCTGAAGTTTTTGGCAAATTTTGCTGATCCTAGCACACTGCTGGGTAGGCGCAGAGGGACAGAGGACTACTCAAGACACCCTTTTTTGAGGAACCTCTATAGATCTTGTGTCGTCTGGTGTGTTTTATATGCGTTTATTTGTGCGATACTTATGTGATGTGCTTAAATATTCGAAACTCGCGCAAATACTTTTAAAAGAACTCAGATCACCTAACACCCCCCTCTAGGTGAACGTTCCATTACTAACAACCCGCGTTAGCTTCCTCTCCTATAAATAGGTGGGATTTGTTCTATTCAATTTTACAACTCAAGGAGGCCTGTTCCAACACTCTAATTTCTCTATGAGGTCATATTTCCAGACCACAAAGGATCTCCCATTCAATTTCAAGAGAAGGAATCAAAGGAGGCTTGGATCAACGCTAACTCAATGCGAAGAATGCACGCTTCAAATTCAACGATCGTTAACAGTTCTCCGTCGTCTCCTCCAGATTTCATCATAGAGAGTTTTTAACTTGTCTTTCATATTTTTTAATACTTTTATCTTTGTAATCGTTTCGTTAATTCGCCACAGTTGTTGGCGACTAGGCCCATGTGCGGCTTAGGGGAATTCGCCACAAGGCAACTAGGTTTATGGCTTAGATCTAGGGGTGCTTGAGGCCTTTTTGGGTACAAAAATGCTAGAGCGGCTTGAGGTCGTATCTTGGGATAGATCAGCTAAAGCCAACCAGTTCTTAGGGAAAAATGTCAGTATAGAAAACAAAAAGAGTTTTTCATGTTCGCCTTGATTTTTAGCGTCATAGAAATCTGATTTTGTAATCAATTTTATAAATGATAATCATGTCTATACTTGTTAAATAAAATTGATTTGGTTTTCAATTTCTAGCACTTTACTTTTGATTCAATCTATTTCTAATAAAATATCAAATGCTTTCCATTAAATCTTAAAGTTCTATACAACACTTATTCACCCCCCTCTAAGGGTGCCTTAAGATCCATCAAGTGGCATCAGAGCGAGGTTATTCCAAAACAGTTTCACCACTGGGAATAATGGCGCACCATGATCTTGCTTTTCACGAGGTGCAAGGACTTATTAAGATTTATTACTGGGTCTTCGGACCCATTTCTTTCATTTCCAGTTACTAATTTAAATCAACTTATAGTTGATCATTTTGATGTGCATGTTATGATAATTAGGATTAATTAACTTTTGCTTTTATGCTTAGACAATCTTATAAAACTTCAAAATACAGGTATTTAATCCAGCTTAAGGACGGTAAACAAAAGCGCTATTGGGAGACAACCCAATTTTGCTTGTGTTGCTTTATCTAATCCGCTAATGCCATAATATTTTATTTCTGCTATTGCTTGGTGCATCCTTTTTGTAGGGTGGTGATCTTTTGGTGGCGGACTTGGATTTCCTTCACAGTATGAACGCCAATCTTCCGGTATGCTCATTTCTGAGCATGGGTAACTTTTCTTCCCCTAGACTTTTATTTAATTTTCATGGTTACATCATTTGCGTCTATTACTTAGATTAAGTCTGGGGGAGAGCCGCTATGTGTTACCACTGCACATGCACATATCATTTGCATACTAGAAGTACATTTTAGTTCAGTTTTATAATTATTGTTTCATACGCACCGCACACCACAACACCCACTTGAGTGCATGCTTAACCATTAGCGCATCGCAAGTTGAACTCATTTCTTTTGTGTGATTTGGGAAAATTATTGTGCTGCCTTACGGTTGTGAGACAGAGTAAAATGTTGACTCCTGTAATGCTCTAGTTGAGTACTCACGTCTCGTGTAGAAATCCGTGTAGAATTAATTTTTCTTTATGCTTATTGTTTTATATTTTTCTATTTGCGTAAATATTGTTTATTCTACTCAAAATTGGCAAATCTAGTGTGAATCCGACGGTAGCGTAGGGATGTGTGTAGATGGTTACTAGTTCGTATTGTTCGAGTTGGGAGGAAGGATTAACTTTCTCGGTGGCTAAGAACTTGCCCCAATCGACTATTGAAGCATTGGTTCAAGTTAGTTCAGTGCGTGAGCGTGATGCAGGCCATCATTTTGGCCAGGCTGATCTTTTGTACCATTCTTATCATTCTATCTTCGCAAGGCCCATTGCTCTTATCGCGTCCTCTTGATTCAGCTCCACCGATATCTCACCAAAGCTAAAAAGCCTATCCTAGCTGCGCACCCAAATTACAGCTTTAGTTGTTTTCTTATTGTTATTTTGGGAGTGTTGATCTGGTGAATTAGTTGTGGATATATGGATGTGCTCCAATGAATAAATTTGCTGAAAATAGTTGAAAAAAAATGAATGAAATGAGAAAATGATAAATGAATGAAAAGAAAAAGAAAAAAATTGTAAAAAAAAGAGTTACTATGAAAATATTTTTGTGTATGTTTGTACTGGGAGTAGGCGGGGTACAAACCCATGTTTTCAAGTTCAAGTCTGGGTGTGTGGTGCGCCCGTGTATTTTTGTTGCTGCGTGCATAGCTTTTTGTGCAAGCTCATTTGGGTTTAGGTGTTTTAAGCCCTCATGTTTATCTTTGTATACCCTACTGTAGCCCAAGCCCCATTTCTAACCTAAAGTCCTACTGATTTGCGTGTTGAACCAAACTAGTTTCGTGGAGAGAGTGCAAATGGGTGAGCTTATGGTCACCGACATTGATGGATTTCTTTGGAGGTTTTCTCGAGCACCGATCTTTGGCAATGCTTTACCTTAGCGATCGGTTTACTTTCTTCCTAAGCGTTACTGGATGATTCACCGTGATTCAGATTTTGAGTAGTAATAATATATAGATACGGTCTTTGAAAAATAGAAACTATTATGCATAATTAGGTATTTCTTCTACTGAATTTTTATGAGTGTGAGCTTGCGACTTCGCATGGTATTTCGCCCTTACAATTTCTAAGCTAGCTAGTCATTTTTCTTTCCGTTGAGAGATGATTTGCTCGGGACGAGCAAACGGTTAAGTCTAGGGGTGTGATGAGTCCAATATTTATAGTGTTTTATGGACTCATCCGGGCTAGTTTTCACTCGTGTGCACTACACTTTCAAGCCATAATTGCTTGTATTTCACTCATACACGCTTCCACTCTAAGTGCACTCTTTAGGCCCATTTTGGTGTGCATTTGCGCTCTATGTGTTGAGGGTAAGCACATGGTGCTCCCCAACCCTTTTTCTGTATTTGGATTAAGCTGGAAGGGTGTTCCCACATGTGTGATTGCTATTTGGATTGCTGTGCAGGTGGGTGGATCATCCATTTTGCCCAGATTTCATGTCTGCATGAATCGTATGGTCGTGTGTTTCCTTGATGCACGATCGATCCGACCGTGCACATTTATCTGTAGCTTAGAATGGTGTTTTGTCCCCACTCGTGCGGTTTGTTCGCGCACGGGCAGTTTGTTCGTGCGTGAGTAAAATCATACGAGCATATCTTGCTGTCCAAATATGTGTAAGTATTACTGCCTGTGCGTTTGCTTCACGCACGGTTGGACTCAACCGTGCGCGAAGGAAACACACGATCTCCTATTGTCAGCCTGATTTCATGCAATCTGGATTTGCCCGTGTGTTTTGCACGCATGGTCGGTTTCGACCGAGCGTGATTAAATTTGCATGGTCTGCTGCTGAGCTAGGCTGGGCATTTCTGCGCAATTAATATCGCACGGTCATGCGATCGACCATGCACTCCTATTTTTTCTGACTATTTCTATAAAAGTCACAAATTTTGACCTAAGGATGATCGATCCATCTTCTTTTTCGTGCACAAGAGCTCCAGTTCCGCCATTTATGCCACTGCATTGCTACCCACCTAAAAGAGGAGCTCTGACCACCATTTCCTTGCAAATCCAAAGCCGGAGCATCCTCTTGGCCTCCTACATCGTTCGCCTACATCCAAGGGTGATTTCAAGGGATTTCTTGCTGCATGTGTGAAGTTCTCCGACGAGGTCATGGCCGAAGGCAATTGACGGAGAATAAGGGTACATTAGAAGAAGGTGACAGCTCTTCCAGACCCCGGACAACAGTTGAAGACCGAGCACGGACAAGGCTTGATAACCCTAAATTCTCGACGTGAATCTCCAACGAGTCTCTTCCCCTTTGGTTGTAGTCTCACCCCCTTCAAATTGTAGTATTTTCTCCTTTGATTCTTTGTTTTATGAACAATGATTGCAATAACCTAAATGCTATTTAATGTATTTCATGTCTATGTGAAATTATCTTGTGATTTACGCAAGTGAGGAGCGCCCCCATTCCATCTGCCATTACTCTCCATTCCATTACGCAAGCCTACTCTTCCATTCCGCAAGCCCACTCTTCCATTACGCTTGACTTCTCATACATTACGCCCGTCTACTCTTCCACTCGCCATGTGAAGCGGTGCTAATGGGCCGTATAATCCACTTCAATTTCGCCGGCGTGAACCATTCATCCGCTTGCCTTCTCGCCCATCCGCCTAGTGAAGCAGTGCATAGCGGCCTACATAGTCTCCATCCACCTTGCGAAGAAGTGCATAACGGCCTGCATAGTAGTGTTAATTTAGGTTTCTTTTATTTTGTTTTCCGCAAACCAAAACCAAACCTCCCACAATCCATCCGCTTGAAAGGACTTCAATCTCAAGTCCTTCCTCAAAAGTAAACTCCACCTTACTGTGTTCCTTCGAGATTGATACTTGGGGATCACTCCCATTTTATATTACTTGAACGATCGGTACACTGCCATTTGTGACGCAGTCTCGCTCCCTCCTATAGCGGCATGCAAGATTTGCGCATCAAGCCCATGTACGGCTTAGGGGGAATTCTCCCCAAGGCAACTAAGTTTATGGCTTAGATCAGGGGTGCTTGAGGCCTTTTGGGGATAAAAAGGCTAGAGCATCTTGAGGTCGTATCTTTGGATAGATCGGCTAGAGCCAACCAGTTCTTAGGGAAAAGAGTTAGTATAGAAAACAAAAAGAGTTATTCATACTCGCCTTGATTTTTAGCTTCATAGAAATATGATTTTGTAATCAATTTTATAAATGATAATCATGTCTTTACTTGTTAAATAAAATTTATTTGGTTATCAATTTCTAACACTTTACTTTTGATTCAATATATTTCTAATAAAATATCAAAACTTTTCCTTTAAATCTTAAAGTTTTCTAAAACACTTATTCACCCCTCTAATGGTGCCTTAAGATCCAACAAGCGGCATCAGAGCGAGGTTATTCCAAAATAGTTTCACCACTAGGAATAATGATCTCACTTTTTACGAGGGGCAAGGAACTAGTAGACCACCACTATTTATCGGGTCCGATTATAATTACTGGAGAACTAGGATGCGTTGTTTTCTAATGACTTTAGATATAGAAGTTTGGGCACTAACTAAACAACACTTTTCTCTTCCAACCACCGTAGTAGGAGAAGCTACTCTTGAATAACCTAAAGATAAGTGGGATGATCAAGACAAACTTAAATGTAAAACTAATGCTATAGAAATAAACGCATTATTTTGTGCTTTAGATAGAACTGAATTTAATTGTGTTTGTGCTTGTGAAACTGCATATGAAATATGGAATTTATTGGAAATTACTCATGGAGGTACTTCGCATGTGAAGGATTCAAAGCTTTTCCAATTGTAATCAGAGTACGAAAAGTTCCGCATGGAACCAGACGAGGATATCGATGTGTAACATCCGCCAAACAACTAGACCTCTAGAGTGGTTTTGTCATGACTAGGTCATGACAAAACCTTAGGAAGCTTGAGGAGACCACTTGGCCTTAGGCTTGAAGGGGAAGAGCACCTTGGTCTACAAATAGAAACTTCTAGTTACCGAACTTAGGGTTGGAATTTAGGGCCTCACCTTGGTCCTTTGACCCCACCATAACATCCCTAACCCATTATGGGTCCCTTAGAGCACTAAGGACCCATTGGGGTCAACCAAAGTGGTCAAGTTGACCAAAGTCAACCCTAACCTTAAATTGGTCAAAGTAGCCTAATTAGGGTTGATTGGCCTCCACCATGCCAAATTGACCTTGCCCCTGCCCTTATAAGGATATTAGGGACCCAATGGACCTAAAAGCCCCATCATGGGGCCACCAATGTGGCCAATTTACCTAAGTTAACTCTAGCCCTGTTTTGGTCAAATTACCCTATTATGGGTCAATTGGCCTCCACCTTGCCAAATTTACCCTACCTAGACCTTCCTTACCATTAGGGGAGGCCAATGGGTCACTAGCCACCCATTGGGGCCAACCCAAATGGTCAAATTGACTAAAGTCTACTCCACCCTAAATTTAGGTCAAAATTACATATTTTGACCTAATCAAGCCCAATCCACTTGGGCTAGACCCAATTGAAGTGGCCACTAGCTAATGGGGTTGAGAGTTACTGAAATTGCCATTCAATTTCAAGAAATTTTGTCAGGAGAAAGAACCTCCCATTTTCCCCAAAAATGGTGGAGAGAGAAAGAGAGGGAGTAATGGCATTCATGGCCAAGGGAGGCCAATTGACCTCCCAATTGATGGGGATTCATCTCCCCTGACTATTACAAGAAGGTTAGGAGTTTTTCCAGGACATATGGTGGAGAGAGAAAGAGAGGGAGTAATGTCATTCATGGCCAAGGGAGGCCAATTGACCTCACAATTGATGGAGATTCATCTCCCCTGATTATTACAAGAAGGTTAGGAGTTTTTCCAGGCCATATGGTGGCTGAATTGGTGAGATTTCCATTTTTCCAAAGAAGTCCTAATGGCCATTAATGACCATGGCCGAAATTCCCCCCTCAAGTTCCCCATATACATCCCCCCAATCTCATTTCTGATCCATTCATCAGCTTCAAAATGTCCTTTTCAATCGAAATGATATATTGGATCGAAGGTTTTGCTGGAGAATGGAGAAATCGGGCAAGTTCGTCGGAGAGGGGAAAAGTCATGGTCGACCACCGCCGCCATCATCGCCGGGCTCCAATCAAGGTCCTCCCCTCCTCCTCTCTCTCTGTGGATAAATCTTAGATCAAAATAAGTGAGAAATCGGGCTCAATTGAGCCAGATCCAAGCGAGCAAAATCTGAAATTTCCATGAAAAATGTCTCGGTCGGGTTCGCCGGAAATCGCCCCTCCGGCGGCCGTGCCGCCGCCCGGCGTTAGCCACCACCTCAATGGAGGCGGTTGTGGCCGTGGCCGGCCAGGGAGGTGGCCGGATGGCCAGGAAAACGGGCTGGAAGAGGCTACATGAGGGATGAATCTCGGTCGTCGAAATTTTGGAGAAGATGAACTGATTTCGTTCATTCTATACAGGAAAAGTTATGATTATTATTTGATTATTAAATGAGTTTATTGACAGAGAATGATTTTAAATTTTATAAATACTTAGGGCCCTCTACATGAAAGGTGGTCTATACCAAACTTGTAGCCTTTGAAGTCAAGTTTATTTTAAAATTAATTTCACATCATTTGGATCAGTGGTTTCGCCGCAGCACTCAGTTTGGTGCAGGGTGTCATAAGGTCGACCAAAAATTAAAATGGGTGCCCCCACTAAGATTCTCATCCAAGTGCTCTGAAATTTTGATCATGGTCTAATTATATCCATACCCTCAACATATCCAAAAATGGGATTTTTTGGAGAAACTTTTTCTAAAGTTTTTGCAAACATTTAATAATTCATGTAATAATTAAATATAGGGTCAAATGACCTCCAAACCCTTCCAAATTTTGGTGGGTGGTCCTAAGGGTCATGATATGACTCTGGTAACAATTTCATCCCATTTAGGATTGAATTGGTTGGGTAATTAAGTAACCCAAATTTGGTCAAACTAGGTAAATAGTGCACTTGGTGGAATTGAGGGGTTAACCTTGACCCAAATGTTGTGAAACTTTGGTCACTTGTTAAGAATCACATAAAACACCCCCTTGAGCGGTTTGGGGTGGATGTTCCCTAGAACCTTAGTTCAAACCCTAGGGTTGACTTTAAGCCTTGTGAAGGACATATGGTCATATTTCCTTGAATGGTCATGGAACTTGGTAGATAAGTTCATATGGTGTAAATATGCCCTAGGTAATTTTATGAGAATTTTAGGAACAATTTTCCCCCTCTGAATTAGGTTATAACCAATTAGGTCACTTTCTTATAAGAGGAATCTACATGCTCATTTTACCTTGAATATTGATGAAAGTTTGGTAGTGCTCATATAATCTTGATATAAATCTCAGGTAATTTGTGTAATTTTTGAATGGATTGATTTAGTACTTCATTCACAAGTCAACTATTTTGCCTTAAGATTATGATGAATAAATAAGAGTTAAATATTCTCTGGAAAATTGTGAAACTTGGTGCTTTTGGAAGTAATTATCACCAGGTTACTTCACAATATGTTCTAGTTGGGATTTCCTTGAAGTATTTATTCATGTGACAAAATGATTCTGAAAAATTATGAAACTCAGTCAGTAAACTTTTCTGATCATTATAGAGGTCTAATAATTTTACCATAATTTTTGGAATAGTATTTTTAGTGGTTCCTTCATTAACCTCCAGTTTTGGATAATTATTCAATATTATAATTAGATGACAATAACTTACTGTAAAATTGTGATACTCAATATTTGTTGTTGTTTTGATATCTTAGATTTTCCATTAATTTGTGTAGGCCATATCATAAGAAGATCTTACACTTCATGTTCAATTTCATACTTAGCCAATTTTAGAGAAATTATAATAAATGTCAAGTAAATAAGGATAATTATGACCTTCTAGATTTAGTCTTATAATATCATGATAGAATCCCAGTAATAATCTTAAGTCATTTGGATGAATATTTAGAACACCTCATCTTATGTAACTCATATAACTCATTTGGTCTGCGCATAATAAAACTGTAAAACTTGAGTAACTTGTAGACCATGAGGTGAGAATGGAAGGTAGATGGTGTGTTTAGTCTGGTTGAGGAGATTTAAGGTAACCAACAGGAGTCTATATGTTGAGTGTGTCCGATAAGCTAAGGGGCAAGGTTGTGCTCGGGATCGATGATAGATCGTCTTTCCCCTTCGAGGGTCATAAAATAGTTTGGGTAATCCAAGTGTAATGATAAGAAGGATATTCTTATGGGTAGTTACCAATAACATTAAGTGTCTTGAGAAAGGGAGGTTTGGGTTATCATCCCATCGTACCTCATAGTACCGCTGTGAGCCCCTCACATGGTAGACCTTGGGAAGTCCAAGATTAACCCTAAACTACAGGAATAAACTGTTATGCAAGATTGTCTTAATAATCCACACACCCACAACCCGTGATTATAGTTGGTTAGTTGGTTTAGTCTTACGAGCGGTATGCTTGGTAGTTGTAGGTGCGGACGGGTTGGTCCGGCGAGCCGGTGGCTTGGAAGGTTATGGTAACGGGTGGGTTAGCCCCGGGAGCTTATGGCTCGGAGATAGAGGGTAAACATGTTTGCATGTGTAAGACCCCATTTTTTTTTCTTTTTCAACTCCGGGTCTTAGGCCCAGAACTGCCGTTTTGCAGTGACACCCTCGCTCGGGAAGATCGCCACTACAAAACGCCAATCTTGCCGGCCAAATCGATCACAAAAGAAGTAAAGCATAAACAACTCAAAGAAGCCAAGTCCACATCACATAGAAAAGTAAATCATCACATAGAGATGTCCACATAAATATAACTGAAATAAAAGATAGAGATAACAAGGGCTCCTGCCCGATACATCAAATCCTCACTACAATTTCACTCGCGGAAGCAAATCTACTAAAACTGATAAGTCACTCACGGATCCTGTCATCGGTGCTCCCATGCTAGACTGCCCCGCCTCCATCTGCACCGGCCTCTGGTGCTGCTCCGTCTCCGCGGTCTCCTAAAATGATAAGGTCCACTGACCGTTAGACAAAAAGACTAAGCCAATCCCCACCCCTCCCCTGGTGACTCCTAGGCACCGAGCGGGAAGGATGGAGCGGAGGACAACAAGGGGTAGAATAATAGCAGGTGATAGGGGTACATGGAATGTCTACACTACACATGTATATATATATATAATTGAAGCAGTAAAAGAGCATAGTAAAAGCAGGTAAAGAATAAGTAAAGTGCAGTTAGTAAAGACATGTATATAATAGAATGTAACCATGGTTTTATAGGAATGCCCACACAAACCTATAGACCAAGGGGTCGTTAAGCAGGACCTATCGTATAAGAAGTCCCATAACCGACTTATACGATAGGGGTAGGGGTATGCAATGTTTATGCTATGTCATGCAAGGTATGCTGTTAAAGGTTATGTTCACACAAGTGTAACTCACACACTACGACTCTATGCGCACAGACCTTTAGTTCCCCCCTTTTGGAGCTAGCAAAACTCCCAGGATACTCCCGTAGTGGCAAATGGAAGCGGTGAGTTGGGCCTCGCCCACCTCTAGGTTGGTATTTGCACTACCTAACCTAGACCTAATGTACGCCTCGACGCTAAGAAGACAACAGCGGAGCTCCTGCGTACTCTTGCTGGTTAGACCACCAGACTTGTCTTGGTAAAAGGGTTATCCACTCTTACCGAGCCCAAGTATTAATGTCGGTGCAACGACCATCAACACTAAGGACCCACCACCTTATGTACATGCAAACAAGTTTACCATCTATCTCCGAGCCATAAGCTCACCGGCTAATCCCCCTGGCACAACAAACAGCCACAAGCTCACCAGACTAATTAGTCTACTACTACAACCACCAAGCCTATCGCCCGTAAGACCAAACTGACTAAGTACACCCGTAACCATGGGGTGTGAGTGAGGGTGTTTATTAATTACTCTTGTACAACATCTTGCTCCTATGAATTATGGTTTATCTTGGACTTCCTGAGGATTACCCTATAAGGGGCTCGCTACGGTACTAGGAACCACAATGGGATGAAACCCCGAAGCTCCCTTTCTCAAGGTACTTAATGTCATTGGTATCTACCCATAAGAACACCCTCCTTGTTATTACACTTGGATTATCCTAGGTATTTTATGACCCGCTAAGGGAAAGACGATCTTTCATCAATCCCGGGCACAACTTTACCCTTAACTCGCCAAGCACACTCTCATTACCTAAACTCCTTTTGGTGACCTTCAACCTCTTCAACTAGTCTAGGTACAACCTCTACCTTCCATTCTCTCCTAATGATCCATAAAGTTCTCAGATTTTACACTTTTACTATACGCAGACCAAACTAACTATATGAAGCTTTCAAGTAGAGGTACTCCAAATATTCAACCACATGACACAAGATTTTTACTGGAGGACTATCATGGCATTATAAGACTAAATCCAAAGACTCATATTTTTCCTCAATATTTTAATATTTATTTAAATTTCGCCAATATTTGCCAAGTATGAATATGAACATGAAGTGTAAAGTATTCTCAATGCATGATCCTCATAAAATTCAGATAAATCTATCATGCCTAATTAACAGTAAATAATGAACATCACAATTTTACAGTAAGAAATGTCCTCTATTTTTAATATTTAACTTCTATCGAAACTTGAAGATTTATGAAGGAACTACCAAATATACTTGTGCCAAAATTATAGAAAAATTACCAGACCTCTATTATGTCCAAAAAACTTAATTATAGAGTTTCACAATTTATGGGAATCATTTCCTCACTGAAATAATTAATCCAAATAATTCCTAATTTGCACATGGTGTGAAGTAGCCTACTGATAATAATCTCCAAAAATTATATAAAAATTCACAGAGCTTCCTAGTGCTCTTAAATGTCCTATCACCAAGTTGCGCATTTTTCTAGAGAGTTTTGGACCCTTAATTATATTTCTTAAGATTAAGACAAACTAGGTGCCTTGTAAATGAAGTACTGGTTAAATCATCTAATAAATTTCACAAAAAATACCAGAGGTCTATAATATTATTATAAAGGCAATACCAAGATTTCATCTTCATCCAGGATCATCTATGCATGTAAATATCTCTTACAAGAAGTTTACCTAAAGGGGTTATGACCTAATTTAGGGGGAATAAGTCCTCCTAAAATTCTCTCAAAATTCCCCAGGGCATAAATACATCCCATGAACATATCTCTTAGGTTCCATGACCATTCTACAGCTTTTGACCACATGTCCTTCACAAAGCTCTATATGCACCCCAAGGGGTAAGACTAGGGTTCTAGGGCATATCCACCTCTACACCACCCCATCTTACTCATGAAGGTGTCTTAGGTGATCCTAAACCAGTGGACAAGGTTTCAACTCATGGTGATGAGTTCTGACCACCATACCCCAAGATAAACACCATGCCCTAACTTTTACCTAATTTGACCCAACTTGGGTTGACAAATTACCCAACCAAATCAGTCCCAATTGGGCCGAGATTTTTACCAGGGTCATGTGATAACCCTAAGAAGTACCCACCAAAATTTGGAGGGCATTGGAGGTCATTTGACCCAATAATTAATTAATATTTGATTTATGAAATTATTACAAAAACCTTATAAAAATATTCTCCTAAAATTTCCATTTTTGGATATGATGTGTGTGTAGGTGTAAATAGCCTATGTTCCAAATTTAAAGGCAGTACCATTTACCAATCAAAATATATTCAAGAAATAGTGGCTTCCCTACCCTTGGGACCAGTCCCACCAAAATGACCCTACATGGAGCTACAGTACTCCTTTTGGGCTGAAACAAATTTTCGCTTAATCTACACACTAAGGCTACAATATTGGTGTTGAGCACTTTTTCCTTTGAGGGTCTCTACTATTTTTAATAATTAAAACAAAGTACAGCATAAAGTGTGACAATAATACACATATTATAAAAATCAAATAAAAAGATCTGAGCACAGATTTTGGCGCAATCAGACGGTGGCTGGCCTTCTTCTTCCTTCAGCCAAAGGCTAAGATGATCCCGTCCTGGGTGATCTTCCTCCTCCCTTTCCCGGACACCTGAGCGCCGCCCCGGTCGGCCAATGCCACCACCACCTTCGTGGGGGTGGTGGCCGACTATTAGAGGTGGTTGGCCGACCGGAGGTGGCCGGAGGGAGGGCTTTTTGCGGGGGAAAAAGCTTGCAAAATGCAGCTTTTCGGGAGTTTGATTTGAGCCCGATTTGGCTCGAATCAAGCCCCAAAATAGATGGGGATCTAGCACTAGAGGAGAGAGGGAGGATCGGACCTGAATTGAGGGGATTTGCCTTGTCGATCTCTTATCCACCATGGCCATATGAAAGCTCTTGGATGTCATAGAACTTATACACCAAGATGGTTGGTTCCTTCGGGTAAGTGGGGGAAAACGCTCCCCTCTGCCCGGTAAAGCTTTTAAATGGAGCAATTTGAGGAGATGAAGGGTCTCTCCTTGATAGCCACCATTAATGGCCATCAAGCACATTTTCGGCCACCATGAAAAACCACAAAATTTAGCTCCCATAAGGCATGGAATGACTGTCTATCTACTCCAAACTGAAGAGGGGAGATGTAGCACTCAATTGGGAGAGGAATGGGTGGCCCTTGGTCTCCTTTGGCGCTAGAGGGGTCCTTAGATGGGGATGGTTTCAAGCTAACGGTCTTGCCCGTAAACTTGAATTCGTAAGTATTGGCTCGCCCAAAGTGGGTTACGTCATGGTCATAAAGCCACGGGCGACCAAGCAACACGTGACATGCATCCATGGGGATGACGTCGCACCAAACCCTTTCCGAATAGGCTTTGATGGTGAGCGGTACCGAACAACGACGAGTAACCGAAAGGGATGTTTTGTTAACCCATGCCACCTTATATGGGTGAGGGTGCGGTTCAGTGGTCAGTTTCATCCGGACTACCGCATTCTCCGAAATGACATTCATGCAGCTTCCGCTATCAATTATGAGCTTGCACCACTTCTCTCCGCTCTTAAAATTTAACGAAAATATGTTCGTCCTATTCCATTCGTCGGCCATACGCGGGGTGGCTAAAATACATCGCATGACCATCATGTTAGCATCATCATCAATGTCACTCGGCACTCCTTCCGATTCGGACTCATTATCGTCCTCATATTCGAGCTCGGTTGAGTCATCCTCAGCTCCCATCAAAGTTTGGGGCTTGGCCTTAGTAGGGCATTCACCAGCGTAGTGCCCTTGAACCCCACAACTAAAACAAGAAGCGTTCGTTTTGCTAATCCGACCCACGGGCAAGCGCTCTCTGGATGGGTTACGTTAATTCCTAGCGGTGATAACGATGGAGTTCGAATCAGTGGATCGAAACTTCCCCTTATCCTTCGTGACATGTGGAGGGGCTCCTAAGATGGACTTCCCTGTTTGGAACGAATGCGATTTGGACTTGTGGGCCAAGTGTTTTTCGATGTCCAACGCGGCGTTATAGGTGGTGTTCAGGTCAGTGTGCCCATAACGGAGGAGCTTGCCCTGTATTTCGGGGCTAAGTCCCTTACGAAACCGAGAGAGGGTAACCTCCGGCATTTCCCTAACATCACAACGAACCATCATCTCCTTCAGGAGACCCATATATTCCGCGACCGAACGTGTACCTTGCCTAAGGGAGGCCAAATCATCAAACATTTGGGTGCGATGATAGGTCGGGACGTACTGATCAGTCAGCAAGGCCTTCATGCCCGCCCAACCAATGGGAGGTAACCCTTCCCCCGCACCTAGACGCCTTTCCTCATTCAGCCAAAATGACTTGGCTCTACCTAACAGTTTCATGCGCGCTACCCGCACCTTTTCCCCGTCGGTCAAGTTCTGCCACTGGGAGTAGTACTCGATTTCTATGATCCAACCCAAGAAAACCTGCGGGTTGCCCAATCCATCATATGATGGTGTTTTGATCCGGACGGCTTTAGTAATGTCGAACCCGTTCGGAGCCCGCGGGGCACGTTCAGCGTTATTAATTCCGTCGCATCGTGGTTGGGCTGCCGTATTCGGAGGTGCCTGATCCAGAACATTGTGATTGGGGAAAAGTTTGTCACCCCGATGTCGGGCTGCAGGATTTTGAGCGGCCGTGATGGCGACTCTCATTTCATGAAGCATTTCCCGAATGTCCGTCAACTGATCGGTAAACTCCTGGCGGAGTTCATCAATCGGTGTTGGACCGCCACCGGTATCCGACTCGTCCGTCATGTGGGAGGAGGACGAAGGATACTCCATGCCAAATCTTGTACGCATGCAACTAGAACCTAAAACACCCCTGATCAGAAAATTTTATGAAAGACGCCGAGGTTTCCGCCTAATAACTAGGATGGAAAGATAAATTTTTTTTTTGATTTTCTCACAGAAAATAATATGTAGAATGTAAAAAAAAATATTTTTTGATTTTTTTTTATTTTGACAACGCTAACGTGGGACGGTGGTGAGTGCCGACGAACAAGAGACCTATAGGAAAGTGTCAATTAAGAAATCGATGCTAACCTTGCTTTGATACCAAATTGATGTAGGACACTAAGCTCACAACGCCCACTCGTATCGTAACTAATTAACCGCGCGAGACTAAAGAAGAATGATGCAAATGCAAGCCGCATAGTGCAAGTGCACCGGACTAGGCAAGGAGAAACTCTTGCCACCGAAGGTTGCCAAACCTCTTGAGATCTCCCAAGGGCGATGAGCCAAAGTTTGATCAAGCAAAAGGACCCACCCGGTCCGAACGAGCTATGCGTTGTACCAAAAGAGATCCCCCGAAAATAACGATTCGAAAAATGGGTGATCTCTCCCAACAAGAAGCGGGGCTCGCCAAACCCCTTCGAAAACAAAAAGAAAGGATGCAAATGCAAATCGGAATGAAGAAACCACAAAAAATCAACGGTGATACGAAGATCACGCCACAAAGTTCCACCACAAGATCTACCAAGAAGACAATCACACAAGTGGATAGTTCGTTACCCCGCTTGAGTTAGGATTGGCCTCAAGCACATGAAAGCCCGTTCGTTCTCCCACAAATCCGCCGGAGTTGTCGTCGCCGAAGTGAGATTTGAATGCCGTCTTCGCTTTCACGCCGCCAACGATTCCACGGTCACACCTTGCTTGGGGGAGGAGGGGTGGCCGAGTAATTCCAAGTGGAGTGGGGAATGGAGAGGGGTCGGCCAAAGGGTAGGGTAGATTTCTCGTTGAGAATGAGAGTGGGGGAGAGAGAGAGGTGGTCGGCCAAGCTTGAGGGGAGGAGGGGAGAGGGGCGGCACTATAGTGGGGGAGCGCCGAACCTGAGAGGGGAAGACGAGAGGGGGCGGCGCTAAGGGGGGTGCCGAATCAGCGAGGGGGAAAAGCGAGAGGGGCGGCCACGAGGACTAGAGGGGGGGGGGGGGCGGCCTCCTTGGTCGATCGAGAGGAAGAGAAGGAGAGATAGGGTCGGCCTCCTTGCCGATCGAGAGAAAAGAGAGGGAGAGTTAAGGTCGGCCTCCTTGCCGATCGAGAGAAAAGAGAGGGAGCGATGAAGAGGGAGAGGAAGAGGGATCGGCTGCAGCTAGAGAGAAAATTTAGGCTTTGTTTTCTTTTCATCAAAATCTCCATTCTCCAACAACATATGGCCTTATATAGGGCCTTACAACAAGGGGGCTATTTGCAGCCCAAAATTAAATAACCAAATAGATTTGGCTAAATGCAGGCCAAATCAAAATGTCAAATCTAAATGTTCATGCATGAAACTAAAATTACTAAAGTCCCAATCATTAATACATGATAAAAATAAACTAATAATTATAATCAAATTATTATAACTATTAGTTTTCAAGCCGGCGGCGCGGGCGAAGGTTGTAGCGGCGATGGCGTGAATCCTTGGATGGAAAACTGCCGTCGTCACCATCTTCATGTTGAGGGCCGTCGTCGCCATCGCCTTCTGGGCCAACGGCTCGCCGGACCAACCCGTCCATACCAACAAGCATTACTGAGTCGCAAGCTCACCGGACTAACTAGTCTGCTGCTTTAACCACCGAGCCTACCGCTCGTACAACCAAACCAACCAACCTCCCGTAACTACGGGATGTGGGTGTGCGTATTATTAGGGTAATCTTGTACATCAACTTATCCCAAAATTTATAGTTAATCTTGGACTTCCCGAGGATTACCCTGTAAGGGGCTCGCTATGGTACTAGGAACTATAATGGGATGACACCCCAATGTTCCCTTTCTCAAGACACTTAGTGTTGTTGGTATCTACCCATAAGATTACCCCTCTTAACAATTCACTTGAATTACTCTACGTATTTTATGACCTTCTAAGCAGAAAGATGATCTTTCGTCGGTCCCGGACACCACCTTACCCTTAACTCTCCAAGCACACTCTCATCTCATAAACTCCTTTTGGTGACCTTCGATCTCTTCAACCTGACCATGTGCACCAACTGCATGCCACTTCCACTTGGTAGGCCCCTAAATACTCAAGTTTCACATTTTTACTATACGCAGACCAAACTAATTATATGAAGCTTGTAAGTAGAGGTACTCCAAATATTCATCCAACTGACTCAAGATATTTACTGGAGGACTACCATGGTATCTTAAGACTAAATCTAGAGAATCATATTTTCCTCAACATCTTAGCATTTATTTAAATTTCTCCAATATTTGCCAAGTATAAATATAAAAATGAAGTGTAAGGTATTCTCAAGACATGATCCTCATAAAATTAAGATAAATCTATCATACCAAAATAACAGTAAATAATGAATATCACAATTTTACAGTAAGGAAATGTCCTGTTTTTAATATTTAACTTCTATCCAATCTTGAAGATTTATGAAGGAACTACCAAAAATACTTATGTCAAAATTATAGAAAAATTACCAGACCTCTATTATGTCTAGAAAAGCTTAATCACAGAGTTTCAAAATTTATGGGAATAATTTCCTTACTGAAATAATTAATCTAAATAATTCTTAATTTACACAAGTTGTGAAGTATCCTACTGATAACAACCTCCAAAAATTATATAAAAATTCACAGAGCTTCCTAGTGCTCTGAAATGTACTAT
This sequence comes from Dactylorhiza incarnata, assembly GCA_033032865.1. Taxonomy (NCBI): domain Eukaryota; kingdom Viridiplantae; phylum Streptophyta; class Magnoliopsida; order Asparagales; family Orchidaceae; genus Dactylorhiza; species Dactylorhiza incarnata. The sequence goes on along the minus strand of JAWHQI010000010.1, from coordinate 10,721,924 downwards.
CACCAAGTTGCACATTTATCCAGAGAGTTTTGGAGCCTTAATTATATTTCTTAAGATTAAGACAAATTAGGTGCCTTGTGGATGAAGTACTAGTTAAATCATAAAATAAATTATACAAATATTACCAGGGGTCTAAAATATGATTAAAAAGACACCACCAAGATTTCATCTTCATCCAAGATCATTTGTGCATGTAAATATCTCTTAAAAGAAGTTTACCTAATGGGGTTATGACCTAATTTAGGGGGAATAATTTCTCCTTAAATTCTCTCAAAATTTCCTATGGCATAAATTCATCCCATAAACATATCTCCTAGGTTCCACGGCCATTCTATAGATTTTGACCACATATCCTTCACAAGCTCTATATGCACCCCAAGGGGGTAAAACTAGGGTTCTAGGGCATATCCACCTCTATACCACCCCATCTTACTCATGAAGGTGTTTTAGGTGATCCTAAACCAGTGGCCAAGGTTTCAACTCATGGTGATGAGTTTTGACCACCATACCACAAGATAAACACCATGCCCTAACTTTGACCCAACTTGACCTAACTTGGGTTGACAAATTACCAAACCAAATCAGTCCCAATTGGGCTGAGATTTTTACCAGGGTCATGTGATAACCCTAAGAAGTACCCACCAAAATTTGGAGGGCATTGGAGGTCATTTGACCCAATAAATAATTAATATTTGATTTATGAAATCATTACAAAAACCTTAGAAAAAGTTTCTCTTAAAATTCCCATCTTTGGGTATGATGTGTGGGTATGTGTAAATAGCCTATGTTTCAATTTTCAAGTCAATCCCATAACCCAATCAAAAGTTATTCAAGAAATGGTGGTTGCCCTACACTAGGGACCAGTCCCACCAAAATGGACCTACAGGGAGCTGCAGAACTCCTTTTGGGGTGAAATTAATTTTAAAATACAGTAGACTCCAAGGGATACAACTTTTATGTTGACCACTCTTTCATTTGAGGGGTTCTAGTATTTTTAATAATTAAAATGAAATACAACAAGAAGTATGACAAAATGGGTTGGAACAAGTCTCTGCGTTCGACGAAATCCGACCTTCGTTCGACGAAATCTGTTCTGCATTCGACGAACGCCGTGCTTCAGTGCGTTCGACGAAATTCGAATTCAGTTCGACGAACTCAACAATCAGTTCGGTGAATTGATTCCGTTCGATGAACTCCGGGTTCAGTTCGTCGAACTCAACTGTCAGTTCGACGAATTCCAGAGTGTGTTCGACGAATGAATTCAGTTCGACGAACACCGAGTTCAGTTCGATGAACTCAACCCTCAGTTCGACGAACTCCGGATACCACTCGGTGAATTCCTTCTACTCTGATCGACGAAAAAAATGAAATAACGATATAACATAATCATTTAAATCTAAAGATCTTGCACAGATCTTGAAGCAGAATGGACGACATCCGTTTGTCTTCTTCCTCTGGCCGACTGCCAGGAATAACCGCACCTGGAGCTCCTTCATCCTTGTTTTCCCGGCCACCTAATCGCAGCCCCGGCCGGCCAATGCCACCACCACCTTCGTTGAGTTGGTGGCCGACGATTTGCGGTGGTTGGCCTGCCGGAGGTGGCCGGAACAGGGGTATGGAGGCGGGATTAAAGCTCCAAAAATGGAGCTCTTGGCCTACCGGATTAGGGTCCAATTGGCCCCAATCCTTGCAGACAACCTGATGGGATCTATCCACAGAGAGAGAGAGGAGAAGAACCAGACCTTTAATCAGGCTCGAGGGTGGTTGTCCCGGATTTTCCAAGACCGCCCCCTTCAAGTTGTGCTCATTGCCGATCTCTTGATTCTCCACCAAATGCAACGATCTAGTACTCAATTTCAACTGATATCCCCCTTCTGAAGGTGATGGAAGGGTCAATTTGAGGAGGGAAAGGCTTAATGGTGGAGTGCCATTAATGGCCATTTCGGTTTCACTTGAAACCTCTTGAATCCTCCACCGGATGGCATGGGAAAGGTTGTAAAACATCTTAGAATTCAATGGGGAGATGAATGGAGGGTGTGGGGAGATGAATGGGGGTCAATTTGCCTTGAATGCCATGAATTCACCTTGAATGGCCACTTTCTCTCTCTTCAAATTGGGGGAAACTCCCAATTTCTCTCTCCTAGTCACCCCCTCCAGAAATTGGATGGCATTTCATGTAAATTCAGTGGTGACTAATCATTTGGGCTGCCCAAAGGGATTTAGCTTTGGGCTTAATTAACCCAAGTTGGGCAATATTGACTAAGTGTTGACTTTGGTCAAATTGGTGAAATTAATTAGGCCCAATGGGTCAATGTTGACCCATTGGCCTCCCGTAGTGACCAATGGAACTTGGGGAAAGTCAATTGGTCCAATTGAACCCTAATAGACCCTAAATATGGTGGTTTGACTTATTTGAGGCTAGGGTTGACTTTGGTCAATTTGGCCCCTATGATTGACCCCAATGGGTCCTAAATGCTCTAAGGGACCCTCCAAAGGGTTAGGTGTGCCATGGTGGGGTCAAAGGGTCAAGGTGAGGCCCTAAAGTCCAACCTTAAGCTTGGTAACTGGAAATTGCTATTTGCAGACCAAGGTGCTCTTCCACTTCAAGCCTAAGGCCAAGTGATCTTTTCAAGCTTCCTAGGGTTTTGTCATGACCTACTCATGACAAAACCACTATAGGGGTCTAGTTGTTTGGGGGATGTTACAAATCTCAATAAACAAAAAAATAATTTCGTCCTCGAAATTCAGGCTAGGCTCGCAGGGTTTTCACCGAGAGTGACTGAACGTAACATCCCCTAAGATATGCAGAATCCATGTTCCAACAAACTCTCCCTTTTGATAATAACAAATCTCATAATGAAAAATTAGTCATTTGAACTAATGCTTTGTTTGTTGTGATGTGCAGTATGTGATAATCGTGAACGCAAGTGTGTAGAATGATAAATATTTTGTGAGACATTCGTTCAGAGAGAGTGTGCTCCCCTTAAATATAACTCCTCCAATACGTAGTTTTTTATAATGTACTCCCCTTAGATTTCTCAACACTTAGATTTCTTATTTTATTCTCCCCTTTTTGGTATTATCAAAAGAGGGTAGAGATGAGTAAAATAATGAAACGGAGAACCACTTATTAAAAGATATAATCATGATCGATCAAAGAGTGTATGCAATGGATAATCATGAAAGACTATGTAGTAAGGGAAATGCACATGCAAAATAATCATGAAAGTATCAAGATCAATATGTATTTTCCCCCTTTTTGAAAATGACAATCTTGAGAAGCAATATTTCAAATAGAAAAGCATTATAAACTGATTATACTTAATAAGATAGTCATGAATATGCAAACAAACAGTGCAAATAGATAAGAGTGATAACGAGACATAATGAGTCAACATATAAGAGATATGCATGATGATTCAAAGATCATGATGAAGTATAAAGAGAGAGAATCAGTGGACATCATGAAGGAAATAATAGGCATGAAAAGTATGATATCATAATAAATTACTTGTAATGATAAATGTGATTAGTAATATAAAGATAGATATATGAGCAATGTTAGTAAGAAAAAAACATCATATCAAGTGATTTTAAAATTAAGGCTTGAAAATGAGATGATCATAGAAGATTAGCATTATAATTCATATATCAAAAATAATTTGCGTTATAAGGCAAGTGAATCATGATTGTTGTTGGAAAATCATTATAAGCATGTAAAGTATAACCATTGATATATTTAATAATACACTGTGTTATTTTTTGAGATTCAAGCTTTAAATACATTGTAATGTGTATGATTAGTCATCAAGTACATTTATTCAATTATGTTGAAAGTTATGTATTTGTACTTATGTGTCCAATTCTCATGAGTGGAAAATTTATGGATGATAATAATGTGTAGAATATGTGATTTGATAAAGTATACATAAGAAATAATCAAGACACATGTAAGGAATAATGTAATGTACACAAGATCATCAAAATGCAAAGTAAAAAATTACTTCCACAAATTTTATTGCACAATTAATTAGTACAGCTACCAAGGTGCTTCACATACACAATGTTGATCAAGACTTATTAATGAGTGAATAATGCTTGGTGGATCACTTGAAGAGAAGTATAACTTTATGATGTTTTTAGATCATTAACACAAGACACTTTGCAATTATTTCTAAGGTGCTTAACCTCACAATGCTTATTAACACTTATTAGGAGGAGAAGTAGTGTTTGGTGGAGTTATCTTTGTTATTTAATTTTTTGATTTTTATTTTAGTGACATAGGTATCTAAATTCACTTGTGCGCAAACATTCATTTTATTTTTCAACCACACTTCTTTAATGTTAGTGCATGAATATCCATGAATCATATAAGGGAAATCCAATAGTTTGTATGTAATTTTATCCATATATATTAACTAGTTATGACATTACACAACACATACATGCATAAACAAGATTATAAGCAAATGTAGGAATCAAACTAGGTGAGTGTGGGAATTATTATCTAACATAAAGCATCAGTCATACTTAGAGTCATACTAAGCATTAATACATAATTTTCCTACATATGATTTTCATTGTACATTTAAAAAGATATGCAAACCATGAATGACCAAAACAATGTTCAAGAAGGTTTGAAAACAAAATCATGCATTGTATAGAATCTCTTAATGTTGTATTTATTCAAGCTTGGCTTTGATCAATGCAATTTAAGCAGTTTTTATGGATTTTTTTCTTTATGAATATAAGTGACAAGTAAAACAGGAACTCAGAGAAATAAACTGAAACACATATTTTTGTGTTTTAAATTTGTTTTGTAAATTTCTACTTTGTTTTGAATTTTTTATAAGAAAAGAGATGAGAGAAACATAAAGAGATTTTTGCGAAAACACCGAAGACATTTTAATGCAAATTAATAGAAGAATATTCCATGGCAGCAAAACAAAATTAATGTAAAGGAAATAAGAAAATTAGAATAATTAGCTATCAAAATTTATGCAATGATTGTCAGCGGTAGTACTTAACGTGCAACGATAATATACAGAGACACTCTAAATCGCAGAACAAAGATGTTTTTGAAAATTTTTCATTTTTGAGTTTTATGTATTTTGGTTGTCCACTATGAGGAGAACCAAATGTAAGAAAGAAAACACGAACATAATAAAAAATGTTGTGGATCTTAGAAATTTAGCCTGAGAGATATAGCAAAAGGTTCATGTCTTTTCCATGACCATGAAAGCTCAAAAAGATCAATTTGTACAAATGATAAAATCAATCATGACAAGGGATTTAAAATAATATTGAAGAAACACGTTATAATAAATCAAATATGCATGAAATGAATAATCATAAAGTGTGTATGCAATAAATATAATATAGGTATGCTCAAGACCATACTACCCCAAATACACATCAACACAATAGCCCCGAACTAAGTCATAGATGTGCTTGAGGAGCTACACACATGACTTAGGTTGGAATATGAGTCCCATATACATACATAAAAGGTCGCTCAACCTAATACTCTTTCCCCCCTGTGCCTCCCAAGGCACACTTCAATCCTCCCCGGTCAAGGACAAGACATGACTTACATGTTAGTACCTCTAATGCACATACATAACCCTATGCCCCAACTATTATGAGACCCATAATATGAGGAAGTGATCACAAACATACTAGTCATTAATCGGTACATGACACACCAACCATAACTTTGATGTATGGTGAATTTAGGACTACTAATTATAGTGGAGATTACTATTGTAAAGTCATTAAGAATTACTCACGCATACCTTCAATGACATACACATTATTATTTTCAAATTTCAACATACAAATATTAATGTAGCATACATATCATGGTATTTTAAGTCAAGATGACAATATACAATGTTATGCCGTTAATGATAAAGTAAGTTAGAGTTTATGTTGCATGTATTCAAGATAGAGTTTCAAAATAGTATTTATAGAACTATAATAGATAGAAGTGGTTAATCATTGAGTTTTTTTTATTAGTACATGATTAATTCTAGAGTCACGATACAAGATGATATTCAAGCAATCACAAGACAAATACATTCACATAATGATACAGATACCCTAACATGATAAGATTGGTGGAATGCATGAGTAAAAATCTAAATGTAAGTTACACAATAATGATGCAAAATTTTACAAAATATGTGTGAAATGAAAAAATCATGCATTAATAGTGAAGCTCAACATATAATATAAATATAACACAACTATAAATGAACTAAACACATGTATGATTTTGAGAGCCAATGATAACTATACCCATTATAACATTTATAAACCTAAGTGTGGTTGAAATAATTGATCTTTTGATTCATTATGAAAAATATATAATAAACCTGGAATTATGACACATGATTAGAGACAATCATGTAAGACCCCCCTCCCGGAACACAAGACACGGCCGAGGGGAGTCCTATGCCCAGGACAGCCGCCTTGCAGAAGTGCCAGCACACGAGCTAGCCTCCTCCACAAGACGCCTATCCTTCCGGCCAAACCAACTGAACAGCGCCAACCCATCAATAATAGAACAATAGAAGCCATTTATTCACAATTAAGTAATAATGTCCAAACAGTACAGAAAGGACAGGAAGCTACACAAGCTCCTGTATATCATCAGAGTATAAACTTGCCCTAAGGCTACAATCTAACCACTCGCTCAAATCTGTCGTTGATGGTAGCCAAGGTATCGTAATCACCAGCACTGTCACCCTGGCCTGGCTGTCCTCCTGTGTAGTACGCTGCTGCTCCTAAAAGTAGTGGTGTATAAACTGTTAGTCATAAAGACTAAGTGGCTTCACATCCTCTCCCCTGGCGACTCCAAGGCACCGGGCGGAAGGAAATGAAGAAAAGCTACAATATAGTCAGTAGTAGCAAAATAGGTGACAAGGAAAGATGTAATTACAGCAGTGTATCAAATGTATAAGAAGTACATCTAACAGGTAATATGACAATGGCAGAGTATAAGCAAGTAGTAAAACAACACAGAAGAAGTAAGTAGTTCATATCGTACCTTAACTTCTATGAATTCCCATACAAACTTATAAGTTAAGGCTTCCATGTTGGAACCCATCATATAAAAGAGCCCATACTAATTTATATGATGGACTCGATGCAGTGCAATGCTATAATTATGAATGATGAATGCAATTCAATAATTATGATATGATGACTCACCCATGCATAGTTGCTAAGTCGACATAGACCTACAGTTCCCACTTTTTGAGGGTAGCTAACCTCTCAGGCGCCCCCCGTCGTAGCTAGGCGGTGGCAGTGGAACAGGCTTCTCCACTACTAGGTGGGTAAGCACACTACCAGACCTAGGCCTCATGTATGCCTCGACACTAAGAACACAACAATGGAGCACCTGCGTACTGGACTCGGAAAGGGTCTTGGGAAATAAACACCAAGAGCACAGCCCAACCGGTCACTAGGCACGGAAGGGGTATTTGGAAGTAAACACAAAGAACATAGCCTAACCGGCCAAGATCTATCTGCTAGTTCCCGTCGGTGTGACGACTAGCGAGCCCATAGATTTGCCACAAGCAATCCTTCAACCAGGATCATTACACCACCATGTGTAACCCATGCACATTCATGTAATTCCCATGCACACCGGTGCTATCAAGCACCCAAGAACTCACAGAAGGAGTCTTCTTACCTTTCTCTTCCTACAATCAATGTGGATGCTAATAGCACCCAAGGCCCCCAACCACCAGGTCCTTAACATTTCACCATAAGATATAACCATATCTTATAATCCACACCAAGACATTAATGCTACCCATACCGAGTTATCACGACTCTATGCAGTAGCATGTGTATAACAAGGAAATTACTCTACAAGATCCTGTAGAACTACTTGTGAGTACAGTGTCACGTTTCCAAAATCCATGTCCAAATGAGCACCTTAATATCTCTTTCAGCATAATAATTTATAACGACACAATTAATTATGGATTCATTTCAAAACCAAATCCACTGAAACTTCTGCCATAAGTCATAATTAATGCCGAAATCATTACAACCAAATTTTGACCTCATTGTATTATGCCATACATATTTTCGGTGCTCTACATTTATATGATCATTATAGACAATGCTAAACATTTAGAACTCCCCATAATCAATGCTATTTACCTTCACCATCAACTACACATGCCCTTTTTACGGTTCCACATAAACTAACAATTGAAGGTTCTTTTAAGGAGTCATCTCAACAGAAGAAAATCTGAAATTATTATCTTATGTCAATACTAGCATGTACATGATTCATACAAAATTTCATCCCAATCGGCCTTCACATTCAGCATTTATATCTCCATTAAGTTATCAAATGAAACGACAATACCTTTGATACAACTTAACCAAATATTATGAAATTCAACATGGGTCTACATATTGTTGTCACCAATGTCTCCACCAATTTTCATGAGCACCCAACCAATATCTTCAGAGAAATCCACAAAATACTGAGATCAAAAGTGTTATGACACAGTTTACTAAAACTGGATTTCTGGGTGCTACAGTTGTCCAAAAATTATGATCCACCCAAATTTGGAAAGCTACCATCAAGGGCTACAACATTCATGTTGAGCTCTAAACCCAGATCCAAGTGGGCCCTACCTAAAATCTGCTCTGAAGTCAACTGCAGAAAGCTGGACAGCAAAACAGCATGCACTTAACCCATTCCAGCTTTCTGGACAGCCCACTCGACTGGATTTATAGGGAGCTACATGTCACTTCGGAAAATGGGTAACCTATCATCAAAAATCTCTTTCCAAGGGCTACAACATTCATGTTGAGCCCGAAGCCTAATTCCAGTGGGATCAAGCCTAAAAATTGGCTTGAACCCAGCTGCGCACAATTTCACCCCTTACTTACTAAGTGCAATGTTATAATTTAAAACTTTCTTTAGCAAGGGGCTATTGTCATCTTTATCACATAATATACAATCAAAAGCCCTATTTAACAGGGGATTTTTCATCATCTTCATCACTAAATGTATAATTAAAACCCTACTAAACAGGGAACTATTCATCATCTTCCCCAAATAAGAGTTAGGTCATTTTACCTTCTCTCCTCCAATACTCCCTCATTAGACCATGGATTTTCATGAAATCAAATCCTATTTCCTCCTTTTGAAGAGAGGAAGTGATTGAAGGAACTTTCGCGGCAATCAGGGCCCTAAAAAGAAAGATCCGATTTGGTCTTTTCCTAGGAAGCTCCATTAACTCACAAGTCAAGCTCTTCTGAGCTCAACACCTCTCCTAATTTTTCTCTACGATCTAGCACCAAGGGAGAGGGGTCGAAAGTCACCTTATTTTCCAGCCATGGTTCATGTTCATCTTCATGGCAGCGGGGTGGTGGTCGACCAAGCTCAAAATCCTTCTCCAAGCTTGCTCCTTCAAGAACCCTAAGTTAAAACCTTAAGGTGGGAGGAAGAAGATGATGAGAAGAAGAAGGAGGAGGAGAAGAAGATGAATAGGGTAATCTTACCAGCATCCCTTTTACTTTAAGAGAGGAGAGAGTCAGTGATTTGTGCATTGAAACTCTAAGCTTGGTGTCAGCCTCCTATTTAACATCGACTCCACTACTGCCAAAAAAATAAGCACTTAAGCTTTACTGGACGACGACAGAAAAATTGCCCAGTAACACTTTCGTCGAACGGAAACGGAACTTTCGTCGAATGGAATACAACTTCGTCGATTGCTACATCTTCGTCGAACGCTGTTCTGCGGCAACTTCGTCGAACGCTACAACTTCGACTTTCATCGAATGCTTCCCTTCCGACTTCGTCGAACGCTGCCCTTTCGACTTCGTCGAACGCTTCCCTTCCGACTTTCGTCGAACGCTGCCCTTTCGAATTTCGTCGAACGCTGCCCTTCCGACTTTCGTCGAACGCTGCCCTTCTGACTTTCGTTGAACGCTGCCCTTCCCACTTTCGTCGAATGCTGCCCTTCCGACTTTCGTTGAACGCTTCCCTTCCGACTTTCGTCGAACGCTGCCCTTCCGACTTTCGTCGAACGCCGCCCTTCTGATTTTCGTAGAATGCTTCCCTTCCGACTTTCGTCGAACGCTGCCCTTCCAACTTTCGTCGAATGCTGCCGTTCCGACTTTCGTCGAACGCTGCCCTTCCGAATTTCATCGAATGCTTCCCTTCCGAATTTCGTCGAACGCTTCCCTTCTTACTTTCGTCGAACGCTTCCCTTCCGACTTTCGTCGAACACTGGCTTCAGGCCATTCGTCGAATGCATCCTTCAGGCCGTTCGTGGAACGCAGGCTTCAGGCCGTTCGATGAACGCAGCCTTCAGGCCGTTCGTCGAATGCAACCTTCAAGCCGTTCGTCGAATGCAGCCTTTGGGCCGTTCGACGAACGCAGCCTTCAGGCCGTTCGTGGAACGCAGCTTCCTAATTGAGGGATACCTCCACTCTTGGAGATCAGGGCACAACCATGGCCTATTAGGATCTCCAGATCCCACCTGGTCCGAGCATCTCTAAGTGACCCGTGTCATTCAAGGGGTCTAGTTCGAACTGGGATGTTACAAATCCAATAAATGAAGAAACAATTTCGTCCCCGAAATTTAAGTTGAGGTTATGGGGTTTGAGTTCAGATCACAAAAGTCATCTGGAGTACACTTTGAATCCCACTCACCACTAGTGAGGGTCACAACTCATTCACATCACCTCACTTCCAATCTCTCCCGTGTGTACTTTTGTTATACTTCATGTCACTTATAATCCAAATTATGCACAGAGAGATCTTAAGTGTCTCTCCTCTTGATGCATACACAAATATTGTGGTGATAAGACATAGTTGGGTTTATAGCCACGCTCTCACTACAGGCAGGTCAGAAACAACCAAAACCCATATTTCCTTGTTCCCTAACCTTAATAAACCAACTTTCATTGTACCTTTGATCTAAATCCCCTTAAGATCAGTGACCCCGATACACATGAGGTTACCACTCGTGCCTCCGGATAAAATTTAGAATCCTCCTACAAGGGAGTCATGTGCTTTAGATTTGCAAAAATAAATTGACTCTTCCAATCCCAGGCATCGTTATCCAAATAACGTGTAGCACTTTCAACATCATCACTTCAGCGCATCCAAAATTTTAGCATTAAATGAAGATGGCCTCGAAGTCAAACGAGTGATCAACCATAAAATTCACGATGTCATATCCTTGGGTCAAACCTCAAATACCCCAACGGTTATTATATCCGCAAGATCGTCTCTCTTATGTATTAAAGATGTAGAAGCAAGCCTTAACCTCATCTTCTAGTACCACCATCATTATCCATATCATTACCAACCGATTCCATCAACGTCATCTCGTCCGAGGCAATCATTCATACAACACACATCTTTTACACTTTGCACGACATCCACTTGTTATTAAGTTTTAGAAACTGTTATGATCACGTTATAATAATTCATGTGCAAGGGCATTCATGCAAAAGACACCAACCAAGCCCAATATCAAGTTATTGCAAGATAATTACAATGGTCAGACTTCATGGATGTTTACCGCTTAACTTCAAATCCACATAATAGTCAAGTTCTGCACTCACCCCACCGTACTTGCCATGACATCATGCCCTTTAAATGCACCAACTACCAAAAATGATGCTACTTCCTCAAGGGTTTAAGCTCAGAAAGTGTTTATGTTTCCAAAAAGTTTCCAAATTCCGCACGTCATCCGATGATGCTTATCATTTGGTTCTGGTGATATTATGAATCGTTATCGAGACTCAAAGTAAGGTGAATCCATGACTCTACACCTCGCATGGGTGATAATCACATCGTTCCCTTCTAATAACACGTGACCTCGAGTCAAGTGTTACTTTTGTCTACTCCCGGTTCTACTTTGATTTGCACCAGATTCAAAAATTGGCGCCACTTTTATCCCATGATTTAAATCATTTCATTTAAGGGCTCCTCAACCGTGAACATATACCTTATCCAACAGTTGGGTTTCGGTACAGAGCCTTTAGAAATCTACCTTGTCGAGGCAAAACACTACACGTACTCTTACTTGTTCGTATAGAGACATAGTCATATCTCACTAAATAAGTAAGTGCAACTTATCATCAATATCCCCTTCATGAGTTCAATTCACGACGTGTCTCAACACCCGTGACGTTATCACCCATATCGAGAGGTTATCACAAATATAATCATCATTGTTCACGTACTCTTCAAATACACAAGATCTAAGGGAAAACGAAATCGATACGTAAATAGTCCAATAAACGAAGGGACAAGCCCCCGTACGTTTTTGGACTAAATTTCTTCCACCGCCCATATGGTACATTTATATATGTTTGAACTTAACATGAACCAAGGTGCAAGGCTCGAGATGATTTCCCTTCGACACGGGTTATGCAGACTAACAAAAGTAAGGCATACATCACAATATGATAAACTAAATCATATCCATTCCAACCGTCCTACCATCCCTGCCAACGATCATCCATGACATGTTTATTTTATAAAAAAAACTTATAGGATTTTAGATCATCAATCAAGTCATATTAATATTGTTGTCTCCACCGCCTAACACTTATTAATTTCCCAATGTCAAGTAATTACAACACTAAGGGGAATGTTCTCCAAGAATTTCCAAACTCAGAGGTAGTTTATTGTCATACCAGCAATGCAAGCACAAAATTTCATTAACTTCCCAGTTATAATGTTATCACAACATAGCTGCATTTCCCCAAAGTTTTAATTTACTGCTCTTCTCGTTACTTATCCACATAATCTTAGAACAATATAGAGAAAATTATCATCTGCAAAATGCTATACTCTCTTATTACGCTAATAAAATTCCTATCAACCCAAACATGGCCTTAGCAGCCCGCCTTGCTTAAGGTGAATTAACCCTTCAAGGGTCCCCACTTCCAATGTCAAAAATTACAACGTTTTTAAATCCTAAAGGAACCCAAGTCGGTACATAACTAGCCCAATAAACGAAGAGATAAGCCCCCGCATCTCTTCGGCTGAGTTTCTTCTACCACCAATATAACACATTCGTCCAAAAAAAGGGCCTTCTCTGGATCCAAATTCTTATCATATCTTCTCCATATGAAACCTTCTACATAAATAGAAGTGAGAGGTATCTACATACAGTATAGAAGGCATGCTTAGTGGTCTCTTACTAAGCTTATAATAGACTACATGCACCAATCTCATTGAGATTGCCCTAATATTTTGGGTAAGGTCTTAATATCACTCCATATCTGAGATAGAAATCTCAGGGTGTGAGTTTCTAGCATTTACACTCACGTTGAACTCTTCCCTTAGTCATTTGCGGTCACTTATTGCTTGGCCACATCATCCCTGAGATCAGTATAAGGTAAGGGTATGTCACGACATATCCTGCTAAGTCGACGAAAGTGGTATCCTAGTTAGGTTGGCATAATCATATGCCAAACCAACTCTAATTGTTGGAATTGGAATACCAATTACTGTCTCAGAATGAGACAGCATCTATACGTAAGGGTACGAGTTTGGCTTAGTTTGGCACTTTCTATAGGAAAAAGTGGACATACTTAATGTGAATCACACATGGGCACACCACCACTTCCGCTGCATCAGTTTGTCCTCAAACTGATTTAGCTAACAAGGTGGCCTAGTGGTTTAATAGACTTCTTTATCTCAGGATCGTTGCAAGCTGATACCATTTGTAAGACCCCCTCCCAGAACACAAGACATGGCCGAGGGGAGTCCTATGCCCAGGACAGCCGCCTTGCGGAAGTGCCAGCACACGAGCTAGCCTCCCCCACAAGATGCCTATCCTGCCGGCCAAACCAACTGAATAGCGCCAACCCATCAATAATAGAATAATAGAAGCCATTTATTCACAATTAAGTAATAATGTCCAAACAGTACAAAAAGGACAGGAAGCTACGCAAGCTCCTGTATATCATCAGAGTATAAACTTGCCCTAAGGCTACATTCTAACCACTCGCTCAAATCTGCCGCTGACGGTAGACAAGGTATCATAATCACCAGCACTTTCACCCTAGCCTGGCTGTCCTCCTATGTAGTACGATGCAGCTCTTAAAAGTAGCGCTGTAACAACCTTTAGTCATAAAGACTAAGTGGCTTCACATCCTCTCCCCCGGCGACTCCAAGGCACCGGGCGGAAGGGAATGAAGAAAAGCTGCATTATAGTCAGTAGTAGCAAAAACATGTGACAAGGAAAGATGTAATTACAACAGTGTATCAAATGTATAAGAAGTACATCTAACAGGTAATATGACAATGGCAGAGTATAAGCAAGTAGTGAAACAACACAGAAGAAGTAAGTAGTTCATATCGTACCTTAACTTATATGAATGCCCATACAAACTTATAAGTTAAGGCTTCCATGCTGGAACCCATCATATAAAAGAGCTCATACTAATTTATATGATGGACTCGATGCGGTGCAATGCTATGATTATGAATGATGAATGCAATGCAATGATTATGATATGATGACTCACCCATGCATAGTTGCTATGTCGATATAGACCTACAGTTCCCACTTTTCGAGGGTAGGTAACCTCTCAGGCGCCCCCCGTCGTGGCTAGGCGATGGCAGTGGAACGGGCTTCTCCACTACTAGGTGTGTATCCACACTACCAGACCTAGGCCTCGCGTACGTCTCGACACTAAGAACACAACAACGGAGCACCTGCGTACTGGACTAGGAAAGGGTCTTGGGAAGTAAACACCAAGAGCACAGCTCAATCGGCCACTAGGCACGGAAGGGGTATTTGGAAGTAAAAACAAAGAACATAGCCCAACCGGCCAAGATCTATCTGCTAGCTCCCGTCGGTGTGACGACTGGCGAGCCCATAGATTTGCCACAAGCAATCCTTCAACTAGGATCATTACACCACCATGTGTAACACATGCACATTCATGTAATTCCCACGCACACCGGTGCTATCAAGCACCCAAGGACTCACAGAAGGAGTCTTCTTACCTTTCTCTTCCTACATTCAATGTTGATGCTAATAGCACCCAAGGCCCCCAACCACCATATCCTTAACATTTTGCCATAAGATATAACCATATCTTATAATCCACACCAAGACATTAATGCTACCCATACCGAGTTATCACGACTCTATGCAGTAGCATATGTATAACATGGAAATTACTCTACAAGATCCTGTAGGACTACTTGTGAGTACAGTGTCACGTTTCCAAAATCCTTGTCCAAATGAGCACCTTAATATCTCTTTTCAGCATAATAATTTATAACGACACAATTAATTATGGATTCATACAAAACCAAATCCACTGAAACTTCTACCATAAGTCATAATTAATGCCAAAATCATTACCACCAAATTTTGACCTCATTGTATTATACCATACGTATTTACGGTGCTCTACATTTATATGATCATTATAGACAATTCTAAACATTTATACCTCCCCATAATCAATGCTATTTACCTTCACAATCAACTACACATGCCCTTTTTACGGTTCCACATAAACTAACAATTGAAGGTTCTTTTAAGGAGTCATCTCAATAGAAGAAAATCTGAAATTATTATCACATGTCAATACTAGCATGTACATGATTCATACAAAATTTCGTCCCGATCGGCCTTCACATTCAGCATTTATATCTCCATTAAGTTATCAGATGAAATGGCAATACCTTTGATACAATTTAACCAAATATTATGAAATTCAAGAGGGGTCTACATATTGTTGTCACCAATGTCTCCACCAATTTTCATGAGCACCCAACCAATATCTTGAGAGAAATCCACAAAATACTGAGATCAAAAGTGTTAAGACACAGTTTACTTAACCTGGATTTCTGGGTGCTACAGTTGTCCAAAAATTATGATCCACCCAAATTTGGAAAGCTAACATCAAGGGCTACAACATTCATGTTGAGCCCTAAACCCAGATCCAAGTGGGTCCTACCTAAAATCTGCTCTGAAGTCAACTGCAGAAAGCTGGACAGCAAAACAGCATGCACTTAACCCATTCCAGCTTTCTGAACAGCCCACTCGACTGGACTTATAGGGAGCTACATGTCACTTTGGAAAACGGGTAACCTATCATCAGAAATCTCTTTCCGAGGGCTACAACATTCACGTTGAGCCCGAAGCCTAATTCCAGTGGGATCAAGCCTAAAAATTGGCTTGAACCCAGCTGCGCACAATTTCACCCCTTACTTACCAAGTGCAATGTTATAATTTAAAACTTTCTTTAGCAAGGGGATATTGTCATCTTTATCACATAATATACAATCAAAAGCCCTATTTAACAGGGGATTTTTCATCATCTTCATCACTAAATGTATAATTAAAACCCTACTAAACAGAGAACTATTCATCATCTTCCCCAAACTAGAGTTAGGTCATTTCACCTTCTCTCCTCCAATACTCCCTCATTAGACCATGGATTTTCTTGAAATCAAATCCTATCTCTTCCTTTTGAAGAGAGGAAGTGATTGAAGGAACTTTTGCGGCAATCAGGGCCCTAAAAAGAAAGATCCAGTTTGGTCTTTTCCTAGGAAGCTCCATTAACTCACAAGCCAAGCTCTTTTGAGCTCAACACCTCTCCTAATTTTTCTCTACGATCTAGCACCAAGGGAGAGGGGTCGAAAGTCACCTTATTTTCCAGCCATGGTTCAAGTTCAACTTCATGGCAGCGGGGTGGTGGTCGACCAATCTCCAAATCCTTCTCCAAGCTTGCTCCTTCAAGAACCCTAAGCTAAAATCTTAAGGTGGGATGAAGAAGATGAAGAGAAGAAGAAGGAGGAGAGAAAGAAGAAGATGAATAGGGTAATCTGACCAGCAACCCTTTTACTTTAAGAGAGAAGAGAGTCGGTGATTTGTGCATTGAAACTCTAAGCTTGGTGCTAGCCTCCTATTGGACATCGACTCCACTACTGCCTAAAAAATAAGCACTTAAGCATTACTGGACGACGACAGAAAAATTGCCAAGCAACACTTTCGTCGAACGGAAACGACACTTTCGTCGAACGGAATACAACTTCGTCGATCGTTACATCATCGTCGAACGCTGTTCAGCGGCAACTTCGTCGAACGCTACAACTTCGACTTTCATCGAACGCTTCCCTTCCGACTTCGTCGAACGCTGCCCTTTCAACTTCGTCGAACGCTTCCCTTCTGACTTTCGTCGAACGCTGCCCTTCCGACTTTCGTCGAACGCTGCCCTTCCGATTTTCGTCGAACGCTGCCCTTCCGACTTTCGTCGAACGCTGCCCTTCCGACTTTCGTCGAACGCTGCCCTTCCGACTTTTGTCGAACGCTTCCCTTCAGTTTTTCGTCGAACGCTGCCCTTCCGACTTTCGTCGAACGCTGCCCTTCCGACTTTCGTCGAATGCTTCCCTTCTGACTTTCGTCGAACGCTGCCCTTCCGACTTTTGTCGAACGCTGCCCTTCCGACTTTCATCGAACGCTGCCCTTCCGACTTTCGTCGAATGCTTCCCTTCCGACTTTCGTCGAACGCTTCCCTTCCGACTTTCGTCGAACGCAGCTTGGAGGCCGTTCGTCGAACGCATCCTTCAGGCCGTTCGACGAACGCAGCCTTCAGGCTGTTCGTCGAATGCAGCCTTCAGGCCGTTCGACGAACGCAGCCTTCAGGCCGTTCGTCGAACGCAGCCTTCAGGTCGTTCGACGAACGCATCCTTCAGGTCGTTCGACGAACGCAGCCTTCAGGCTGTTCGACGAATGCAGCCTTCAGGCCGTTCGTCGAGCGCAGCTTCCTAATTGAGGGCTACCTCCACTCTTGGAGATCAGGGCACAACCATGGCCTATTAGGATCTCCAGATCCCACCTGGTCCGAGCATCTCTAAGTGACTCATGTCACTCGAGGGGTCTAGTTTGAACTGGGATGTTACAATCAAGTATACGATATCAAGCATTCATAATCATGAGATTAATGATTTACAAACATGTATGTGAAATATTGCATGGTCATTCATATTCATCTTATTCAATTTATTATGATGCATGCTTATGCAAGGTGAATGTGTCATAAAATAGCTTATATTAGATGTGACCATGAAACATATTAACTCAACACAAGAATCTATAACAATGGGGAGACACAAGTGTAATGTAGCCATTTTAGAGAGCTATCACCCAGTGGTAGGAAATAATGCCGACTGTAACAATGAAAAACAAAACATGCACATAGCAATTTATAGTAAAACTATGTTTGTTTTAATAAGTATAATATGTGTCTCCAATGCAGATGTGAGAATCCAAGATGAATTAATATATAAAAATATAAAAAAGCACAAAAAAATACAAAAACAAAGGAAAGAAAAAGTATTTATTTTTATTTTTATGTTTGACTAGGGAGCAAAGTAGGTTAGATAAGTTAATAATCATCTTAAAGCACTCAAACCATAACATGAGAAACACATCCCTTGTCAATAAATAATGTCAAGGTACATGTAGGCATGATTTGGGAACCCATATGGATCCAAATGTTATGGATAATGAAATTTTGGGAACCAAAATTTGGTGTGATGTGCGAGGTTTTGATTTAACCTTATAATAAGATGATGTATGTCCAGATTTGGAACATATGGTGCACTTGATTTAAGGTGTGCTTACAAGATGAAATATTATTCAAGGTGTATGTTGTTTTATGAGCTTTGTAACACTAGTAGAGACCTTACACAAATTTGAAAATAGATATGATTTAAAGAGTTTTTATCCTTTCAAAATCGTTTAACAAACAATTTACCGTATCTAGTTTATTTGCGAGAGCATTATTTTTATTTATTGATCACTATGCGCTTTTGCAATAGAGAGTTCCTTTTCAAAAACCTTAAATTTTTCTTTAAGTTCATTACAATTAACACAAGGTATAACTTTATTCACTAAAGAACAAGAATGTGATTCAACACTAGGTTGTTAACCCAAATCCTGCAGCCTCGGTCAACGTCTGCCTCGTCGGTCTCAAAATTCAAAGGAGGATTCCTAGGCGCATCCGTGGTCGCATTCCAGAGAAGAGCGCTCTCAGCAGAAGGCCCGGGCGGACACATCCAGAGTGCCAGCGGACTCTTTCCTGGAGTTGATTTTCCCATCAAGGGGACAAACATGGTTATTCCCCAAAGAGGCCACGCCATCCAGCCAGTAGTGTGAGTCTCCCAGAAGAATCACGACAAGCACTCTCCACTTCCCATCTGGACCCCTTTTGGCGATCAGGTGCACATGGTTACGACCAGTCGTACCCATACACTCTCTTTCTTCTCTCCCACAACCGACGACTCAGTTTTCTTGAGTGGCGGAGCATTTAATACAACATTAAATACCCCCACCGGCCGGACAACCTTCCCACTAGTATAAATAGAGGGCCAGGGGTGCTTGGAAGTGACACAGAACTTGGGACAGAATCTACTTGGTTGTAAGTGCGGTCATAAGTGCCGGTCACTCGGTTGCCTTCTTTTGGTACTCTTGTAATAGTTTGTAATTGGTCCTTGAGAAATATTATAAGACCGTAGAAAGAGAGGCATTCAACAATGCATGACAATTTGGTATCCACCGCTGCTAGCGGTATCCGCTTTTTTGTGATCTGTTTGCAATATCCTGCGGGATAGTAAGTGGTTGCTTACGGTTTTCAATCTCGTTCTCCAAGTCCTCTAGAGTGTTTGATGAGTGTAGAGAGTTGGTGGCAATTATGGTGCCAACAGTTCGAACACGCGCCTGACAAAATTGTCCAGCACGCGGACGCAAGCATCAGAGTCTGCCCAAATCCTAAGGAAAATGTAGGTGGGTACTCCTCAGGATGAGCGGATACCCGCGGACACCCGTGAAATAATCGCGGGTGAGCCTACACGGGTAGCCGCCAGGATAGAGGGAACCCATCTGGAGCTAGCCCAGGAAGTTCAACAAGTTAGAGTCCTGGGAGGGGATGGAGACAGGACCGTCTCCATCAATGTAGAGCTAAAGCAAGAGGACAAGACCGTTGTTATTCAGTGCCTCTTGGATAATATAGATATCTTTGCATGGACAGCATTAGACATGCCATGGATAAGTCATGACGTCGCCTACCATCATCTCAATATCAGCCCCAACTTTAGACCTATGAAGTAGAAGAAGCGAGTGATGGTAACAAACCTCGCTATGCCTATTTGAGTAGAAGTTTCCAAGCAACTCAAAGCAAATTTTGTCAAAAAAATCAAGTATCCAGAATGGGTCTCCAACATTGTGATGGCCCGCAAGGCCAACAACAAGTGGAGAATGTGTGTAGATTTCAAGAGACTCAATAAAGGGTGGCCTATAGATTTTTATCCCCTGCATCAGATATAATCTCTGGTTGACTCCACCGTAGGGTTCTCGGTGATGAATTTTTTGGATGCTGTCTCAGGATATCATCAGATCTAAATGCATGTACCCGATATCCCTCATATGTCTTTCATCACAAATGATGGTTGTTACTGCTATCACATCGTCCCTTTTTAATTGAAGAATGCAGGTGTTATGTATCAGAGGATGATGGATCATGTGTTCAAGCATCAAAATGGTCGTAACTTGGAAGTTTATATTGATGACCTCCTTATTAAAAGTCACAAGTTAACATGTCATATTGAAGATTTGATAGAGACGTTCGCTACTCTCTGTAAGTATAATATGAGGTTGAATCGAGCCAAATGCGTCTTTGGGGCTAGCTAACGGAAGTTCCTCGATCACCTTCTCACCCATCAAGGCTTAGATGTTGGAACATGCATTCCGAATCTCTTGGTTTGAGAATAAAAAAACTCATTGTGTATTTGATCATGCTTGTCATGTGTTTATATTGTTCAGGATCTACTGGAACAATACCCCTATACATTGAACTCTCATGGGAGCCGAAGCTCTAAAAAGAGAGCTAACGCCCGACGGTGACGTTAACGCGGGCAATAACTTATAATCATGTGGGGAATACCTTAACATCGTGAAAGGAATAACTTATCGCAGTGAAGGGAATATCTTATCGTCGAGAAGGAATGTTGATGAGAAGGAATGTTGATGTGAAGGAATGTCGACGTGAAGGGAAAGCTAGCGCCCAACGGTAGCTTATCGTCGGGAAGAAATGTTGACGAGAAGGAATGTCATCGTGAATGGAATGTCGACGAGATGCCACACACACATCAAACTAATGTGGTGCGTTAATATTTACTGCGATGCGGTAGGGCCATGTTCGGCCATATTCTGCCAAGACTACCATAGTTGCACGAATTCAGCAACACAGTATGATAACACCGGTGATATCATTACCGCTGGCATTAGCTCCCATTTTCTATTTAAAGAAAAAAGAGCCTCTCATTCTGTGTGTGTGCTAGAAAAACTTTAACCATTTGCGAGAGCCCTCATTCCTGAGTTCCAGAGCACGTCTAACTCCATCTTTAAATATCAAGAGTGAGGAGATTTCCTAATGGTCATAATAGAAGAAGGACACATGCTTCAACTCCGATGATGTTCATGGAGATTCTTCATCATCTCCTTCAGAGCTCTTCAATATAGGGAGTTTTTTATTTTTGAATTTACTTTGTATTCTTCTATTTCTTTTGTAATGGTAGTGAATTTGTCGCGGTTGTTAGCGACTAGGCCTTGCGAGGTTTAAGCGGAATTCACAGCGGTGTGTGTGGTGACTAGGTGTAGATCTACGGGGAGGCTATAGGCCGTATCTGGGATAAGATAGGCTATTTCCATCCAGTTCTTGGGAGAAGGACCAGTGAAGAAACAAAAAAGGAATTTTCATATCGCCTCAATTTCAAGCATTATTGAAATTATTATCTTTGTAATTATCTTTTGAAATAAAATCATTTTTCATCATTTTTGAATTTCTAGAATTTTATTTCTTTCAAGAATTTTTAAGAAAAATCACTTTGGCACATTTTTTGAAAGGTTTTAAAATTGTTAAGAGCTAGCACTAGGCGATAACTACTAACGCCGGCGACAACAATATAAATAAATATTTTTCTCTCAGCATTATTCTCAAAATTTTTTCAAAGTTTTATTTAAAATTCGTAAAGCCCTTATTCACCCCCTCTAAGGGCGCCATAAAATCTAACACTTGGTATCAGAGAATAGGTTATTCCCTAATGTTTTTTCAATCAGGAATAATGATGCACCATGATCATGCTTTTCATGAGAGTCAAGGGATTAGTAGACCACCTCTATTTACCGGTACCGACTATAATTATTGGAAAACTAGAATGCGTTGTTTTTTAATTATCTTAGATAATGATGTTTGGTCCATGGTTGAACAATGTTACACTCCTCCTACAATTGTAGTAGGAGATGTAATTATGTAAAAACCAAAGAATAAATGGGATGAAAATGATAATTTGAGATGTAAGAACAATGCTAAAGCTATGACTGCTTTATTCTGTGCCTTCGATAGAATGAAATTCCAGCGAACTTGTGCTTGCAAAACTGTTTACTATATATGAATTTATTAGAAATTACTCATGAAGGTACTTCGCATTTCAATGATTCAAAGATCTTCTAACTAGAATCTGAGTACGAGAGCTTTTGGATGGAGGCAGACGAAGATATAGATTCAATGTACACATGGTCCACCAAGATCGTCAATGATTCAAAAGTGCTTGGAAAGATGTCCTTCAACGATGACTTGGTGAGAAAAATTCTTAGGTCTCTCCCTCCAAGGTTCAATCCAAAGGTGATGGCCATCTCAGAGTCGCACGATCTAAAGAATCTCCAAATCTAGAGCCTCATTGGGAATCTCAAAACCCATGAGGTTGAGCTAAAAATTCAATAACAAGAGTACAGTATGGAGCCAAAGAAGAAGGCCTTGCCATTGAAATAAAAGAAGGAGGCCAACGGAGATGACGATGATGAAGAGGATGAAGAGAGCCTTTCTGTGAAGAATTTCAAAAGATTCATTAAGAATCCGGAAAGGAGAAACACTTTCTGGAAATATTTCATCAATAAGTGATCTTCATTGAAGAAAGGAAAAGGTAGCAATGATGATGAAGAGTGGCCACCACCGGAGTGCTACCACTGCAGAAAGACCAAACACATCCGGAGCCAGTGCCCAAAATATATGAAAGAGAAAAAAATAAAAGAGGCACACGGGTAAGGAGAAAAAGAAGGTACTAAAGGTGGCTACATGGTACGACTCCTCTGAGAAATCATGCGGCTCATCCTCCAATAATGAAGAAGTGGCCAACATGTTCCTAATGGCAAAGAGCAATACACCATCCGATGATGAATGAAGTGCCCACAGCGACATTGAGACACCTCCTACTACTTTTGATAATTTATATGTTAGAACTTGGTTTTCCACATCCCTTTGGTTTGAGAATAACAAATCCTACTTATATTTGATCTAGCTTGCCATTGTGTTTTTAGTATGCAGAATTGAACAAAGATGACACTAGGATGATATGTGTTGGTTTGGACTAGCTCAAGTGTTGAAAATAAAGGATGTGGTATAACGCCAGCGTTAGAGCCAACGCTGGAGTTGACCCTCAATCTCACTAGAATGAAAATGGTATGGAGGGAAGCTGTCGTGATTGAATGTGCATTTTGGGAATGATTGGACCAAATGCCTGCATTATCCTTAATGTCAGCGTTAGGTTTGCCTAAAATGAGATGCTTCCAAGCATGCAATATCCCCTTCTTGGATTGTGGATTCTAGCTATCAAAACATTTCTATATAGAGTCAAAGCCCAGTGTTAGCTCTAACACCCGTGTTGGGAATCTTGACCACATGATTCCTGATTTGAAGAAGTCACCAAGTCAAGAAAACTTCACTTTGTATTTGATCGCTTCTCTAGCTTATAAATCTCAGGAAATTAGTAGAACAAGATTCGTCGAACACAGAAGGAAGTTCGTCGAACGAAGAAGGAAGTTCGCCGAACGAAGAATGATATTCGTCGAACGCTGAGAATAGGCGAGTTCGTCGACCGCTGAGACTTGGCGTGTTCATCGAATGCAGAAGGATGATCGTCGAACTCAGAAGGAAGATCGTAGACCGCTGAGACTTGCCGAGTCAGTCGACCACTGAGACTCGGCAAGATCATCGAACGCAGAGAAGACGTGGTATCGTCGACTTCACCAAAGTGGCCTTGTCGTCGAGAAGATCAGACATCGTCATAAAGAAGCCTTGTCACTGAAAAGGCTAAGAATAACTGATAGCGTTGATCATGGTCGTAAAGAAGGCATGTCATCGAGAAGACTGAAGAAGGACAGTTGAAGACAAGCAGCTGCTAAAATATGATCTGTCGACATGTTATCACTCATGTCGTCGAGAGAACAAGGTGATTACGACGACACAGTCAAAGACAGCATATCGTCGTATATGCAGAAGCGCCAGAATGTCTCGTATTGTCGTGATATCAGCATCAGAGGCAGAAGCAAGAAGAACTGAAGATCTACCAAGTTCAAGGCATCGACAAAGTCCTGTCATCGAGATATCATCCATGTCGTCGTAATAATGGAAATATCGTCGAGACAGATTCTAAAGTTACGGACGTGCTGTCAGCATTTAATGCCGCTGCCTGATTGTCTAATCAGCGCGTGCTCTTAAGGAAAGGAGCGTCTGACACTTAAGGAACTTTTTTAGAAGACCGTTGGGGACCTCACAGTCTTATAAAAGAGATAAGAGGTTGCCCTAATGCGGTATCAATCGATCAATTAGAAAGAACTTGCGCATACAGAAAATTGAACAGAAAAAACGGCGCAAGAAAGAAAGTGAAAAAGTAGAAGCAGTCATCTCCATCGACTAATAAGAAGCTAATCCTCATCAGGCTAAGAAAAGATTGAAGAAGGACTGTGCGCTCAAGATCTGATTCAGAAGCATCTTCTTCAACCTTAAGAAGCCAATCTTCATCAGGCTAAAGTTGCCAATCTTCATCCGGCAGAAGAAACAGTCTTTTCACTGTAATCTCTTGTTTGCAGGCCTATTTGTCTAGCTTGAGGGATTGAGAGCTATGAGGCTTGAGGGCCAGGGCAGTGGACTTGCGGGTCCGACACCGTCTAGCTTGCGGGCTGGAGAGCTGTGAGGCTTGAGGGCCAGGGTAGTGGACTTGAGGGTCCGATCTTATTGAGCTTGAGGGCTCGGGCACAGTAGGGGCTTGCAGGCCTAGGATGTAGGCACATGACTTGCGGGTCTGTGTTGTGTAGGGCTTGAGGGCCTGAGTGTCGAGCTTGCGAGCTCGGGGGCAGTAGGGGCTTGCGGGCCTTGGCTGTTGGACTTGCGGGTCCATGTTGTAAGGCTTGAGGGCCTGAAGTTTTTGGCAAATTTTGCTGATCCTAGCACACTGCTGGGTAGGCGCAGAGGGACAGAGGACTACTCAAGACACCCTTTCTTGATGAACCTCTATAGATCTTGTGTCGTCTGGTGTGTTTTATATGCGTTTATCTGTGCGATACTTATGTGATGTGCTTAAATATTCGAAACTCGCGCAAATAGTTTTAAAAGAACTCAGATCACCTAACACCCCCCTCTAGGTGAACGTTCCATTACTAACAACCCGCGTTAGCTTCCTCTCCTATAAATAGGTGGGATTTGTTCTATTCAATTTTACAACTCAAGGAGGCCTATTCCAACACTCTAATTTCTCTATGAGGTCATATTTCCAGACCACAAAGGATCTCCCATTCAATTTCAAGAGAAGGAATCAAAGGAGGCTTGGATCAACGCTAACTCAATTCGAAGAATGCACGCTTCAACTTCAACGATCGTTAACAGTTCTCCGTCGTCTCCTCCAGATTTCATCATAGAGAGTTTTTAACTTGGCTTTCTTATTTTTTAATACTTTTATCTTTGTAATCGTTTCGTTAATTCGCCACAGTTGTTGGTGACTAGGCCCATGTGCAGCTTAGGGGAATTCTCCACAAGGCAACTAGGTTTAGGGCTTAGATCTAGGGGTGCTTGAGGCCTTTTTGGGTACAAAAATGCTAGAGCGGCTTGAGGTCGTATCTTGGGATAGATCAGCTAAAGCCAACCAGTTCTTAGGGAAAAATGTCAGTATAGAAAACAAAAAGAGTTTTTCATGTTCGCCTTGATTTTTAGCGTCATAGAAATCTGATTTTGTAATCAATTTTATAAATGATAATCATGTCTATACTTGTTAAATAAAATTGATTTGGTTTTCAATTTCTAGCACTTTACTTTTGATTCAATCTATTTCTAATAAAATATCAAATGCTTTCCATTAAATCTTAAAGTTCTATACAACACTTATTCACCCACCTCTAAGGGTGCCTTAAGATCCATCAAGTGGCATCAGAGCGAGGTTATTCCAAAACAGTTTCACCACTGGGAATAATGGCGCACCATGATCCTGCTTTTCACGAGGGGCAAGGACTTATTAAGATTTATTACTGGGTCTTCAGACCCATTTCTTTCATTTCCAGTTACTAATTTAAATCAACTTATAGTTGATCATTTTGATGTGCATGTTATGATAATTAGGATTTATTAACTTTTGCTTTTATGCTTAGACAATCTTATAAAACTTCAAAATACAGGTATTTAATCCAGCTTAAGGACCGTAAACAAAAGCGCTATTGGGAGACAACCCAATTTTGCTTGTGTTGCTTTATCTAATCCGCTAATGCCATAATATTTTATTTCTGCTATTGCTTGGTGCATCCTTTTTGTAGGGTGGTGATCTTTTGGTGGCGGACTTGGATTTCCTTCGTAGTATGAACGCCAATCTTCCGGTATGCTCATTTCTGAGCATGGGTAACTTTTCTTCCCCTAGTCTTTTATTTAATTTTCATGGTTACATCATTTGCGTCTATTACTTAGATTAAGTCTGGGGGAGAGCCGCTATGTGTTACCACTGCACATGCACATATCATTTGCATACTAGAAGTACATTTTAGTTCAGTTTTATAATTATTGTTTCATACGCACCGCACACCACAACACCCACTTGAGTGCATGCTTAACCATTAGCGCATCGCAAGTTGAACTCATTTCTTTTGTGTGATTTGGGAAAATTATTGTGCTGCCTTACGGTTGTGAGACAGAGTAAAATGTTGACTCCTGTAATGCTCTAGTTGAGTACTCACGTCTCGTGTAGAAATCCGTGTAGAATTAATTTTTCTTTATGCTTATTGTTTTATATTTTTCTATTTGCGTAAATATTGTTTATTCTACTCAAAATTGGCGAATCTAGTGTGAATCCGACGGTTGCGTAGGGATGTGTGTAGACGGTTACTAGTTCGTATTGTTCGAGTTGGGAGGAAGGATTAACTTTCTCGGTGGCTAAGAACTTGCCCCAATCGACTATTGAAGCATTGGTTCAAGTTAGTTC
Organism: Dactylorhiza incarnata; assembly: GCA_033032865.1. NCBI lineage: Eukaryota > Viridiplantae > Streptophyta > Magnoliopsida > Asparagales > Orchidaceae > Dactylorhiza > Dactylorhiza incarnata. Next base: position 10,694,599 of record JAWHQI010000010.1, on the reverse strand, counting down.
AGTGCGTGAGCGTGATGCAGGCCATCATTTTGGCCAGGCTGATCTTTTGTACCATTCCTATCATTCTATCTTCGCAAGGCCCATTGCTCTTATCCCGTCCTCTTGATTCAGCTCCACCGATATCTCACCAAAGCTAAAATGCCTATCCTAGCTGCACACCCAAATTACAGCTTTAGTTGTTTTCTTATTGTTATTTTGGGAGTGTTGATGTGGTGAATTAGTTGTGGATATATGGATGTGCTCCAATGAATAAATTTGCTGAAAATAGTTGAAAAAAATGAATGAAATGAGAAAATGATAAATGAATGAAAAGAAAAAGAAAAAAAATTGTAAAAAAAAGAGTTACTATGAAAATATTTTTGAATATGTTTGTACTGGGAGTAGGCGGGGTACACACCCATGTTTTCAAGTTCAAGTCTGGGTGTGTGGTGCGCCCGTGTATTTTTGTTGCTGCGTGCATAGCTTTTTGTGCAAGCTCATTTGGGTTTAGGTGCTTTAAGCCCTCATGTTTATCTTTGTATACCCTACTGTAGCCCAAGCCCCATTTCTAACCTAAAGTCCTACTGATTTGCGTGTTGAACCAAACTAGTTTCGTGGAGAGAGTGCAAATGGGTGAGCTTATGGTCACCGACATTGATGGATTTCTTTGGAGGTTTTCTCGAGCACCGATCTTTGGCAATGCTTTACCTTAGCGATCGGTTTACTTTCTTCCTAAGCGTTACTGGATGATTCACCGTGATTCAGATTTTGAGTAGTAATAATATATAGATACGGTCTTTGAAAAATAGAAACTATTATGCATAATTAGGTATTTCTTCTACTGAATTTTTATGAGTGTGAGCTTGCGACTTCGCATGGTATTTCGCCCTTACAATTTCTAAGCTAGCTAGTCATTTTTCTTTCCGTTGAGAGATGATTTGCTCGGGACGAGCAAACGGTTAAGTCTGGGGGTGTGATGAGTCCAATATTTATAGTGTTTTATGGACTCATCTGGGCTAGTTTTCACTCGTGTGCACTACACTTTCAAGCTATAATTGCTTGTATTTCACTCATACACGCTTCCACTCTAAGTGCACTCTTTAGGCCCATTTTGGTGTGCATTTGCGCTCTATGTGTTGGGGGTAAGCACATGGTGCTCCCCAACCCTTTTTCTGTATTTGGATTAAGCTGGAAGGGTGTTCCCAGATGTGTGATTGCTATTTGGATTGCTGTGCAGGTGGGTGGATCATCCATTTTGCCCAGATTTCATGTCTGCATGAATCGTATGGTCGTGTGTTTCCTTGATGCACGATCGATCCGACCGTGCACATTTATCTGTAGCTTAGAATGGTGTTCTGTCCCCGCTCGTGCGGTTTGTTCGCGCACGGGCAGTTTGTTCGTGCGTGAGTAAAATCATACGAGCATATCTTGCTGTCCAAATATGTGTAAGTATTACTGCCTGTGCGTTTGCTTCACGCACGGTTGGACTCAACCGTGCGCGAAGGAAACACACGATCTCCTATTGTCAGCCTGATTTCATGCAATCTAGATTTGCCCGTGTGTTTTGCACGCATGGTCGGTTTCGACCGAGCGTGATTAAATTTGCATGGTCTGCTGCTGAGCTAGGCTGGGCATTTCTGCGCAATTAATATCGCACAGTCATGCGATCGACCATGCACTCCTATTTTTTCTGACTATTTCTATAAAAGTCACAAATTTTGACCTAAGGATGATCGATCCATCTTCTTTTTCGTGCACAAGAGCTCCAGTTCCGCCATTTATGCCACTGCATTGCTACCCACCTAAAAGAGGAGCTCTGACCACCATTTCCTTGCAAATCCAAAGCCGGAGCATCCTCTTGGCCTCCTACATCGTTCGCCTACATCCAAGGGTGATTTCAAGGGATTTCTTGCTGCATGTGTGAAGTTCTCCGACGAGGTCATGGCCGAAGGCAATTGACGGAGAATAAGGGTACATTAGAAGAATGTGACAGCTCTTCCAGACCCCGGACAACAGTTGAAGACCGAGCACGGACAAGGCTTGATAACCCTAAATTCTCGACGTGAATCTCCAACGAGTCTCTTCCCCTTTGGTTGTAGTCTCACCCCCTTCAAATTGTAGTATTTTCTCCTTTGATTCTTTGTTTTATGAACAATGATTGCAATAACCTAAATGCTATTTAATGTATTTCATGTCTATGTGAAATTATCTTGTGATTTACGCAAGTGAGGAGCGCCCCCATTCCATCTGCCATTACTCTCCATTCCATTACGCAAGCCTACTCTTCCATTCCGCAAGCCCACTCTTCCATTACGCTTGACTACTCATACATTACGCCTGTCTACTCTTCCACTCGCCATGTGAAGCGGTGCTAATGGGCCGTATAATCCACTTCAATTTCGCCGGCGTGAACCATTCATCCGCTTGCCTTCTCGCCCATCCGCCTAGTGAAGCAGTGCATAGCGGCCTACATAGTCTCCATCCACCTTGCGAAGAAGTGCATAACGGCCTGCATAGTAGTGTTAATTTAGGTTTCTTTTATTTTGTTTTCCACAAACCAAAACCAAACCTCCCACAATCCATCCGCTTGAAAGGACTTCAATCTCAAGTCCTTCCTCAAAAGTAAACTCCACCTTACTGTGTTCCTTCGAGATTGATACTTGGGGATCACTCCCATTTTATATTACTTGAACGATCGGTACACTGCCATTTGTGACGCAGTCTCGCTCCCTCCTATAGCGGCATGCAAGATTTGCGCATCAAGCCCATGTACGGCTTAGGGGGAATTCTCCCCAAGGCAACTAAGTTTATGGCTTAGATCAGGGGTGCTTGAGGCCTTTTGGGGATAAAAAGGCTAGAGCATCTTGAGGTCGTATCTTTGGATAGATCGGCTAGAGCCAACCAGTTCTTAGGGAAAAGAGTTAGTATAGAAAACAAAAAGAGTTATTCATACTCGCCTTGATTTTTAGCTTCATAGAAATATGATTTTGTAATCAATTTTATAAATGATAATCATGTCTTTACTTGTTAAATAAAATTTATTTGGTTATCAATTTCTAACACTTTACTTTTGATTCAATCTATTTCTAATAAAATATCAAAACTTTTCCTTTAAATCTTAAAGTTTTCTAAAACACTTATTCACCCCTCTAATGGTGCCTTAAGATCCAACAAGCGGCATCAGAGCGAGGTTATTCCAAAATAGTTTCACCACTAGGAATAATGACGCACCATGATCTCACTTTTTACGAGGGGCAAGGAACTAGTAGACCACCACTATTTATCCGGTCCGATTATAATTACTGGAGAACTAGGATGCGTTGTTTTCTAATGACTTTAGATATAGAAGTTTGGGCACTAACTAAACAACACTTTTCTCTTCCAACCACCGTAGTAGGAGAAGCTACTCTTGAATAACCTAAAGATAAGTGGGATGATCAAGACAAACTTAAATGTAAAAATAATGCTATAGAAATAAACGCATTATTTTGTGCTTTAGATAGAACTGAATTTAATTGTGTTTGTGCTTGTGAAACTGCATATGAAATATGGAATTTATTGGAAATTACTCATGGAGGTACTTCGCATGTGAAGGATTCAAAGCTTTTCCAATTGTAATCAGAGTACGAAAAGTTCCGCATGGAAACAGATGAGGATATCGATGTGTAACATCCCCCAAACAACTAGACCCCTAGAGTGGTTTTGTCATGACTAGGTCATGACAAAACCTTAGGAAGCTTGAGGAGACCACTTGGCCTTAGGCTTGAAGGGGAAGAGCACCTTGGTCTACAAATAGAAACTTCTAGTTACCGAACTTAGGGTTGGAATTTAGGGCCTCACCTTGGTCCTTTGACCCCACCATAACATCCCTAACCCATTATGGGTCCCTTAGAGCACTAAGGACCCATTGGGGTCAACCAAAGTGGTCAAGTTGACCAAAGTCAACCCTAACCTTAAATTGGTCAAAGTAGCCTAATTAGGGTTGATTGGCCTCCACCATGCCAAATTGACCTTGCCCCTGCCCTTATAAGGATATTAGGGACCCAATGGACCTAAAAGCCCCATCATGGGGCCACCAATGTGGCCAATTTGACCTAAGTAAACTCAAGCCCTATTTTGGTCAAATTACCCTATTATGGGTCAATTGGCCTCCACCTTGCCAAATTTACCCTACCTAGACCTTCCTTACCATTAGGGGAGGCCAATGGGTCACTAGCCACCCATTGGGGCCAACCCAAATGGTCAAATTGACTAAAGTCAACTCCACCCTAAATTTAGGTCAAAATTACATATTTTGACCTAATCAAGCCCAATCCACTTGGGCTAGACCCAATTGAAGTGGTCCACTAGCTAATGGGGTTGAGAGTTACTGAAATTGCCATTCAATTTCAAGAAATTTTGCCAGGAGAAAGAAACTCCCATTTTCCCCAAAAATGGTGGAGAGAGAAAGAGAGGGAGTAATGGCATTCATGGCCAAGGGAGGCCAATTGACCTCCCAATTGATGGGGATTCATCTCCCCTGACTATTACAAGAAGGTTAGGAGTTTTTCCAGGACATATGGTGGAGAGATAAAGAGAGGGAGTAATGACATTCATGGCCAAGGGAGGCCAATTGACCTCACAATTGATGGAGATTCATCTCCCCTGACTATTACAAGAAGGTTAGGAGTTTTTCCAGGCCATATGGTGGCTGAATTGGTGAGATTTCCATTTTTCCAAAGAAGTCCTAATGGCCATTAATGACCATGGCCGAAATTCCCCCCTCAAGTTCCCCATATACATCCCCCCAATCTCATTTCTGATCCATTCATCAGCTTCAAAATGTCCTTTTCAATCGAAATGATATATTGGATCGAAGGTTTTGCTGGAGAATGGAGAAATCGGGCAAGCTCGTCGGAGAGGGGAAAAGTCATGGTCGACCACCGCCACCATCATCGCCGGGCTCCAATCAAGGTCCTCCCCTCCTCCTCTCTCTCTGTGGATAAATCTTAGATCAAAATAAGTGAGAAATCGGGCTCAATTGAGCCAGATCCAAGCGAGCAAAATCTGAAATTTCCATGAAAAAGGTCTCGGTCGGGTTCGCCGGAAATCGCCCCTCCGGCGGCCGTGCCGCCGCCCGGTGTTAGCCACCACCTCAATGGAGGCGGTGGTGGTGGTGGCCGGCCAGGGAGGTGGCCGGATGGCCGGGAAAACGGGCTGGAAGAGGCTACATGAGGGGTGAATCTCGGTCGTCGAAATTTTGGAGAAGATGAACTGGTTTCGTTCATTCTATACAGGAAAAGTTATGATTATTATTTGATTATTAAATGAGTTTATTGATAGAGAATGATTTTAAATTTTATAAATACTTAGGGCCCTCTACATGAAAAGTGGTCTATACCAAACTTGTAGCCTTTGAAGTCAAGTTTATTTTAAAATTAATTTCACATCATTTGGATCAGTGGTTTCGCTGCAGCACTCAGTTTGGTGCAGGGTGTCATAAGGTTGACCAGAAATTAAAATGGGTTCCCCCACTAAAATTCTCATCCAAGTGCTCTGAAATTTTGATCATGGTCTAATTATATCCATACCCTCAACATATCCAAAAATGGGATTTTTTGGAGAAACTTTTTCTAAAGTTTTTGCAAACATTTAATAATTCATGTAATAATTAAATATAGGGTCAAATGACCTCCAAACCCTTCCAAATTTTGGTGGGTGGTCCTAAGGGTCATGATATGACTCTGGTAACAATTTCATCCCATTTAGGATTGAATTGGTTGGGTAATTAAGTAACCCAAATTTGGTCAAACTAGGTAAATAGTGCACATGGTGGAATTGAGGGGTTAACCTTGACCCAAATGTTGTGAAACTTTGGTCACTTGTTAATAATCACATAAAACACCCCCATGAGCGGTTTGGGGTGGATGTTCCCTAGAACCTTAGTTCAAACCCTAGGGTTGACTTTAAGCCTTGTGAAGGACATATGGTCATATTTCCTTGAATGGTCATGGAACTTGGTAGATAAGTTCATATGGTGTAAATATGCCCTAGGTAATTTTATGAGAATTTTAGGAACACTTTTCCCCCTCTGAATTAGGTTATAACCAATTAGGTCACTTTCTTATAAGAGGAATCTACATGCTCATTTTACCTTGAATATTGATGAAAGTTTGGTAGTGCTCATATAATCTTGATATAAATCTCAGGTAATTTTTGTGTAATTTTTGAATGGATTGATTTAGTACTTCATTCACAAGTCAACTATTTTGCCTTAAGATTATGATGAATAAATAAGAGTTAAATATTCTCTGGAAAATTGTGAAACATGGTGCTTTTGGAAGTAATTATCACCAGGTTACTTCACAATATGTTCTAGTTGGGATTTCCTTGAAGTATTTATTCATGTGACAAAATGATTTTGAAAAATTATGGAACTCAGTCAGTAAACTTTTCTGATCATTATAGAGGCCTGATAATTTTACCATAATTTTTGGAATAGTATTTTTAGTGGATCCTTCATTAACCTCCAGTTTTGGATAATTATTCAATATTATAATTAGATGACAATAACTTACTGTAAAATTGTGATACTCTGTATTTGTTGTTGTTTTGATATCTTAGATTTTCCATAAATTTGTGTAGGTCATATCATAAGAAGATCTTACACTTCATGTTCAATTTCATACTTAGCCAATTTTAGAGAAATTATAATAAATGTCAAGTAAATAAGGATAATTATGACCTTCTAGATTTAGTCTTATAATATCATGCTAGAATCCCAGTAATAATCTTGAGTCATTTGGATGAATATTTGGAACACCTCATCTTATGTAACTCATATAACTCATTTGGTCTGCGCATAATAAAACTGTAAAACTTGAGTAACTTGTAGACCATGAGGTGAGAATGGAAGGTAGATGGTGTGTTTAGTCTGGTTGAGGAGATTTGAGGTAACGAACAGGAGTCTATATGTTGAGTGTGTCCGATAAGCTAAGGGGCAAGGTTGTGCTCGGGATCGATGATAGATCGTCTTTCCCCTTCGAGGGTCATAAAATACTTTGGGTAATCCAAGTGTAATGATAAGAAGGATATTCTTATGGGTAGTTAACAATAACATTAAGTGTCTTGAGAAAGGGAGGTTTGGGTTATCATCCCATCGTACCTCATATTACCGCTGCGAGCCCCTCACATGGTAGACCTTGGGAAGTCCAAGATTAACCCTAAACTACAGGAATAAACTGTTATGCAAGATTGTCTTAATAATCCACACACCCAAAACCCGTGATTATAGTTGGTTAGTTGGTTTAGTCTTACGAGCGGTATGCTCGGTAGTTGTAGGTGCGGACGGGTTGGTCCGGCGAGCCGGTGGCTTGGAAGGTTATGGTAACGGGCGGGTTAGCCCAGGGAGCTTATGGCTCGGAGATAGAGGGTAAACATGTTTGCATGTGTAAGACCCCATTTTTTTTCTTTTTCAACTACGGGTCTTAGGCCCAGAACTGCCGTTTTGCAGTGACACCCTCGCTCGGGAAGATCGCCACTACAAAACGCAAATCTTGCCGGCCAAATCAATCACAAAAGAAGTAAAGCTTAAATAACTCAAAGAAGCCAAGTCCACATCACATAGAAAAGTAAATCATCACATAGAGATGTCCACATAAATATAACTGAAATAAAAGATAGAGATAACAAGGGCTCCTGCCCGATACATCAAATCCTCACTACAATTTCACTCGCGGAAGCAAATCTACTAAAACTGATAAGTCACTCACGGATCTTATCATCGGTGCTCCCATGCTAGACTGCCCCGCCTCCATCTGCACCGGCCTCTGGTGCTGCTCCGTCTCCGCGGTCTCCTAAAATGATAAGGTCCACTGACCGTTAGTCAAAAAGACTAAGCAAATCCCCCACCCCTCCCCTGGTGACTCCTAGGCACCGAGCGGGAAGGATGGAGCGGAGGACAATAAGGGGTATAATAATAGCAGGTGATAGGGATACAGGGAATGTCTACACTACACATGTATATATATATAATTGAAGCAGTAAAAGAGCATAGTAAAAGCATGTAAATAATAAGTAAAGTGCAGTTAGCAAATACATGTATATAATAGAATGTAACCATTGATTTATAGGAATGCCCACACAAACCTATAGACCAAGGGGTCGTTAAGCAGGGCCTAACGTATAAGAAGTCCCATAACCGACTTATACGATAGGGGTAGGGGTATGCAATGTTTATGCTATGTCATGCAAGGTATGCTGTTAAAGGTTATGTTCACACAAGTGTAACTCACACACTACGACTCTATGCGCACAGACCTTTAGTTCCCCCTTTTTGGAGCTAGCAAAACTCCCAGGATACTCCCATAGTGGCACACGGAAGCGGTGAGTTGGGCCTCGCCCACCTCTAGGTTGGTATTTGCACTACTTAACCTAGACCTAACGTACGCCTCGACGCTAAGAAGACAACAGCGGAGCTCCTGCGTACTCTTGCTGGTTAGACCACCAGACTTGTCTTAGTAAAAGGGTTATCCACTCTTACCGAGCCCAAGTATTAAAGTCGGTGCAACGACCATCAACACTAAGGACCCACCACCTTATGTACATGCAAACATGTTTATCATCTATCTCCGAGCCATAAGCTCACCGGCTAATCCCCCCGACACAACAAACAGCCACAAGCTCACCAGACTAATTAGTCTACTGCTACAACCACCAAGCCTACCGCCCGTAAGACCAAACTGACTAAGTACACCCGTAACCATGGGGTGTGAGTGAGTGTGTTTATTAATTACTCTTGTACAACATCTTGCTCCTATGAATTATGGTTTATCTTGGACTTCCTAAGGATTACCCTATAAGGGGCTCGCTACGGTACTAGGAACCACAATGGGATGAAACCCCAAAGCTCCCTTTCTTAAGGTACTTAATGTCATTGGTATCTACCCATAAGAACACCCTCCTTGTTATTACACTTGGATTATCCTTAGTATTTTATGACCCGCTAGGGGAAAGACGATCTTTCATCAATCCCGGGCACAACTTTACCCTTAACTCGCCAAGCACACTCTCATTACCTAAACTCCTTTTGGTGACCTTCAACCTCTTCAACCAGTCTAGGTACAACCTCTACCTTCCATTCTCTCCTAATGATCCATAAAGTTCTCAGATTTTACAGTTTTACTATACGCAGACCAAACTAACTATATGAAGCTTTCAAGTAGAGGTACTCCAAATATTCAACCACATGACGCAAGATTTTTACTGGAGGACTATCATGGCATTATAATACTAAATCCAAAGACTCATATTTTTCCTCAACATTTTAATATTTATTTAAATTTCTCCAATATTTGCCAAGTATGAATATGAACATGAAGTGTAAAGTATTCTCAATGCATGATCCTCATAAAATTCAGATAAATCTATCATGCCTAATTAATAGAAAATAATGAACATCAAAATTTTACAGTAAGAAATGTCCTCTATTTTTAATATTTAACTTCTATCGAAACTTGAAGATTTATGAAGGAACTACCAAATATACTTGTGCCAAAATTATAGAAAAATTACCAGACCTCTATTATGTCCAAAAAAGCTTAATTATAGAGTTTCACAATTTATGGGAATCATTTCCTCATTGAAATAATTAATTCAAATAATTCCTAATTTGCACATGGTGTGAAGTAGCCTACTGATAATAATCTCCAAAAATTATATAAAAATTCACAGAGCTTCCTAGTGCTCTTAAATGTCCTATCACCAAGTTGCGCATTTTTCCAGAGAGTTTTGGACCCTTAATTATATTTCTTAAGATTAAGACAAACTAGGTGCCTTGCAAATGAAGTACTGGTTAAATCATCTAATAAATTTCAAAAAAAAAATACCAGAGGTCTATAATATTATTATAAAGGCAATACCAAGATTTCATCTTCATCCAGGATCATCTATGCATGTAAATATCTCTTACAAGAAGTTTTCCTAAAGGGGTTATGACCTAATTTAGGGGGAATAAGTCCTCCTAAAATTCTCTCAAAATTCCCCAAGCATAAATACATCCCATGAACATATCTCTTAGGTTCCATGACCATTGTACAGCTTTTGACCACATGTCCTTCACAAAGCTCTATATGCACCCCAAGGGGTAAGACTAGGGTTCTAGGGCATATCAACCTCTACACCACCCCATCTTACTCATGAAGGTGTCTTAGGTGATCCTAAACCAGTGGCCAAGGTTTCAACTCATGGTGATGAGTTCTGACCACCATACCCCAAGATAAACACCAAGCCCTAACTTTGACCTAATTTGACCCAACTTAGGTTGACAAATTACCCAACCAAATCAGTCCCAATTGGGCTGAGATTTTTACCAGGTTCATGTGATAACCCTAAGAAGTACCCATCAAAATTTGGAGGGCATTGGAGGTCATTTGACCCAATAATTAATTAATATTTGATTTATGAAATTATTACAAAAACCTTATAAAAATATTCTCCTAAAATTCCCATTTTTGGATATGATGTGTGTGTAGGTGTAAATAGCCTATGTTCCAAATTTAAAGGCAGTACCATTTACCAATCAAAATATATTCAAGAAATAGGGCTGCCCTACCCTTGGGACCAGTCCCACCAAAATGACCCTACAGGGAGCTACAGTACTCCTTTTGGGCTGAAACAAATTTTCACTTAATCTACACACCAAGGCTACAATATTGGTGTTGAGCACTTTTTCCTTTGAGGGTCTCTACTATTTTAATAATTAAAACAAAGTACAGCATAAAGTGTGACAATAATACACATATTATAAAAATCAAATAAAAAGATCTGAGCACAGATCATGGCGCAATCAGACGATGGCTGGCCTTCTTCTTCCTTCAGCCAAAGGCTGAGATGATCCCGTCCTGGGTGATCTTCCTCCTCCCTTTCCCGGCCACCTGAGCGCCGCCCCGGCCGGCCAATGCCACCACCACCTTCGTGGGGGTGGTGGCCGACGATTAGAGGTGGTTGGCCGACCGGAGGTGGCCGGAGGGAGGGGTTTTTGCGGGGGAAAAAGCTTGCAAAATGCAGCTTTTCGGGAGTTTGATTCGAGCCCGATTTGGCTCGAATCAAGCCCCAAAATAGATGGGGATCTAGTACTAGAGGAGAGAGGGAGGATCAGACCTGAATTGAGGGGATTTGCCTTGCCGATCTCTTATCCACCATGGCCAAATGAAAGCTCTTGGATGTCATGGAACTTATACACCAAGATGGTTGGTTCCTTCGGGTAAGTGGGGGAAAACCCTCCCCTCTGCCCGGTAAAGCTTTTAAATGGAGCAATTTGAGGAGATGAAGGGTCTCTCCTTGATTGCCACCATTAATGGCCATCAAGCACATTTTCGGCCACCATGAAAAAACACAAAATTCAGCTCCCATAAGGCATGGAATGACTGTCTATCTACTCCAAACTGAAGAGGGGAGATGTACCACTCAATTGGGAGAGGAATGGGTGGCCCTTGGTCTCCTTTGGCCATGAATTGCCACCTTCCTCTTTATTTCTCTCTCCACCTTTTTTGGGGGAAATGAGGACTCTCTCTCTCCTAGTCACCATTTCCAGAAAATTAGTGACATTCAATGTAATTTTCCATCCTTAGGACTAATGGACCACCTCACTTGGGCCTAGCCCAAGTGGATTGGGCTTGATTAGGTCAAAATAGGTTATTTTGACCTAAATTTAAGGTGGGGTTGACTTTGGTCAATTTGGCCATTTGGGTTGACCCCAATTGCTGGCTAGTGACCCATTGCCCTCCCCTAAGGGTTAGGAATGTCTAGGTAGGGTCAATTTGGCAAGGTGGAGGCCAATTGACGCACAATAGGGCAATTTGACCAAAATAGGGCTAGAGTTGACTTAGGTAAAATTGGCCAACTTGGTGGCCCCATGATGGGGGTTTTTAGTCCATTGGGTCCCTAATATCCTTATAAGGGTAGGGTCAAGGTCCATTTGGCATGGTGGAGGTCAATTGACCCTAATTAGGCTACTTTGACCAATTTAGGGTTAGGGTTGACTTTGGTAAATTTGGCCTCTTTGGTTAACCCCAATGGGTCCTTGGTGCTCTAAGGGAACCCCTAAAGGGTTAGGTGTGCTATGGTGGTGTCAAAGGATCAAGGTGAGGCCCTTAAGTCCAACACTATGCTTGTTAACTAGAAATTGCTATTTGCAGACCAAGCTGCTCTTCCCCTTCAAGCCTAAGGCCAAGTGATCTTTTCAAGCTTTCTAGGGTTTTGTCATGACCTAGTTATGACAAAACCACTCTAGTTGTCTAGTTGTTTGGGGGATGTTACAAATCCCAATAAACAAAAAAAATAATTTCATCCTTGAAATTTAGGTTAGGCCTGCGGGGTTTCTACCGCAAGTGATTGAATGTAACATCCCCTAAGAATTGAAGTTATTTCTGACTCGAAGAGCATCGACTATCTCTGCCACACCATTTGTAGTGTATCTCAGGTGAATCAATCGATCGGAGGCTACCGGGCCATCTATAGTAGAAATTTGCTGCTCCGGCCGTAGTGGAGCTATCCTAACAGAGGAGACATGGAAGACGTCGTGCAATCCCGCTAACTCCGGTGGTAGCTCTAGTTATAAGCCAATGGGTTGATCCACTCCAGGATCCTTTAGAGCCCCATCTATCTCAAACTGAGCTTCTTCCGCCTGCTAACCCGCGAGGCTCCATGTATCAGACGTATCCTCCGGAACACCCGGTTTCCAACCTGGAACTCTACTGCACGGTGCCGCGCATCGTAATACCTGACCTGGCTGATCTGGGCCTCCAGCATCCTAATTCAAATCAGTCGCACCTGGGTATCTATGTCCTCCATAAATTCCGAGCCGAGTGCCTTGGGATCCTCATCCTGGATCCAAGACAGTGGAGTCTTGTGACTCCGTCCCTCCGAGGGTGGAAAGCTGTGCTGAACGTCAACCAAGAGCCGAGATATGCCTGGACTGATCTTAACTCTTTGGACATACACTGTTCATCCCGATCCGACACGATCGTCCTGGTTACGCCTCGATAATGGCCAAACATCTCATCAAATCCCATCACCCCAACGAGAGCGTCCTTTCGGCCCGGGGTGACCCTAGCTACCTTGGTCAATCTATCTTCGATGTCCAAAATAAAACGGTGCCCGGAGTGGGGATGTGGTAACCTGTGTATGAAATCCATGATTATATCCTCGAGCTTCCACTCCCTAAGATGAGCAATGATTGTGGTTGTTTTCCCAGGGCTTTTGCACTTGTCCTTCACCGGGCATCACAACACTTATGACATCTTTCCTTATTCCAGGGAAATATACATTCTGTAATACACCATTATTCTGGTGACTAAAGATCTTGAATGTATGGGTAGATAACGCGTCTAAAAAGTTTTCTCTACACGTTCAGATTCTTATTCGTTCATGTACGTTCGAGTGATCAATCATCTCCACTCCACGACTTATCCAGTTCTTACCACTGGTGGAATTGATCAGATCATCAAGCGTCCCAATCATCCTTAAATTTTAAGGGGGTGCACTTGTGAACCTTATGAGTATATGTTAACCAATCTTTATTAGTATTTATGTATATAAGATGACTCCCAATCACTTTCTATGCGGAGTTTGATTTATAAGGTATACGGGTAAAATCTTTTGAAACCCTAAACTTTTTCACAAGTCAATTTCATCAAAGAAATATCATCATGTTTATTTCACCAAATTCCTATTACTTCCACATATGCTAGTCTCGATCACTTTCAGATGGTCCAAAGTAAGATAAACTTAGATCGTTCTTATCATAGTAACCTCAAACACTAGTTTCTAAATCCAATAAGTTATCGTCTATGATCACTGGTTAGCCGTCATCATAGCTCCCAAGGTATAAGGGCTATTATTGTAGTTAAAATCTTCTACCATGATAGGGCGTGATTTTTAACAACTCATAAGTTGATCACTTCTGAATGCCCCAAACCTCAAGAACTGTCGGATATAACTACAACTTGTAAGGTCTAATTTCCGTCCTCAATTTCTAGACTAGGACATCGACATCCCTAAGTGATTAATCCTAGCGGCTTTTCATTTCTAATGCTTTAACTAAGGTCAAGTCGTTGCTCGATCTACGATGTCCTTCCATTGTCCTGGTAATACTTCAGATCATCATTCCGGACCTACTGTTACACCATCTCATCTTTGCATGCATAACGTTGAATAAGATCGACCTCAAAATCACTATGTTTACGACGCAACATCTTCTAAATTAGATCCAATGGAAACCCAAGTCAGTAACTAATTTGCCCAATAAACAAAAGGTCAGCCTCAATAAACAAAAGATAAGCCACTATCTATTTTGGGCTGAGTATCTTCAATATCACCAAGTTATATTCGTCCCAAGTTTGCAAACAATTCTTAGGGCACACAACCTTAGACTTGGGGTTCTATCTTGAGGCTCATTGGTATACTCCATACTTTAGACTCTTCAAGGTCCCCTTTACGACAACCTTATCAGGGTCAACTTGTGTCCCAATCCCAAACGGGTCTCTTCTGAACTTGAATTCTTATGTGACCCTCGGTGTTTGTCGTGGTGGTTGTCTCAATATAAACATGTCACCAGTACGAGGATTAGATCTACGAGTCCCCTACCATTCTGTTTATGTGTCAATCTCTCTTAAGGTAGTCCTATCAGTTTGGATAATCCTTGGTATGTGAAGTGGGGACATCCGAGTTTATGGCTTAGGTTCCCGCATTAAGCTCCTCCTCTAACCTCTTTGGGGTATCCTCGTACCTTAATCAAATTTATACCTACGACCTATTTCAGACTAGGGAATGGTATAAATTGTCATGGTAAGTCATGCGTCCTAGTGGGGTTGAGTCTAACTCATTGACTTAAGGACTATCTAAAGAGATCTTTGCAGCCGAAGGTATTCCCTGTTGAGGGCAGGGTTCGCCGCAGGCTACAAAAGAAAACTTGTTAAAAGGTTCAGTTAAACGTGGACTTTTTCATGTGATTTTCCCATATGGGCACACCATTACTTCCGCGGCTTAGTTTGTCCTCAAACTAAACTCGTGCGGGTGGTCCAAGATTTGTGGACTTCTTTTCTTCGGATCGAGGTTTGCTCTGATACCACTTTGTAAGACCCCATTTTTTTTCTTTTTCAACTCCGGGTCTTAGGCCCAGAACTGCCGTTTTGCAGTGACACCCTCGCTCAGGAAGATCGCCATTACAAAACGCCGATCCTGCCGGCCAAATCGATCACAAAAGAAGTAAAGCTTAAACAACTCAAAGAAGCCAAGTCCAGATCACATAGAAAAGTAAATCATAACATAGAGATGTCCACCTAAATATAACCGAAACAAAAGATAGAGATAACAAGGGCTCCTGCCCGATACATCAAATCCTCACTACAATTTCACTCGCGGAAGAAAATATACTAAAACTGATAAGTCACTTACGGATCCTGTCATCGGTGCTCCAGTGCTAGACTGCCCTGCCTCCATCTGCACCGGCATCTGGTGCTGCTTTGTCTCCGCGGTCTCCTAAAATGATAAGGTCTACCGACCGTCAGTCAAAAAGACTAAGCCAATCCCCCACCCCTTCCCCAGTGACTCTTAGGCACCGAGTGGGAAGGATGAAGCGGAGGACAACAAGGGGTATAACAATAGAAGGTGACAAGGGTACAATGAATGTCTACACTACACATGTATATATATAATTGAAGCAGTAAAAGAGCATAGTAAAAGCAGGTAAAGAATAAGTAAAGTGCAGTAAGTAAAGACATGTATATAATAGAAACTAACCATTGATTTATAGGAATGCCCATACAATCCTATAGACCAAGGGGTCGTTTAGCAGAGCCTATCGTATAAGAAGTCACATAACCGACTTATACGATAGGGGTAGGGGTATGCAATGTTTATGCTATGTCATGCAAGGTATGCTGTTAAATGTTATGCTCACACAAGTGCATCTCACACACTACGACTCTATGCGCACAGACCTTTAGTTCCCCCTTTTTGAAGCTAACAAAACTCCTAGGATACTCCCGTAGTGGCAAACAGAAGCAGTGGGTTGGGTCTCGCCCACCTCTAGGATGGTATTTGCACTACCTAACCTAGACCTAACATACGCCTCGACGCAAAGAAGACAACAGCGGAGCTCCTGCGTACTCTTGCTGGTTAGACCACCAGACTTGTCTTGGTAAAAGGGTTATCCACTCTTACCGAGCCCAAGTATTAATGTCGGTGCAACGACCATAAACACTAAGGACCCACCACCTTATGTACATGCAAATATGTTTACCATTTATCTCCGAGCCATAAGCTCACCGGCTAATCCCCCCGGCACAACAAACATTACTGAGGCACAAAGACTAATTAGTCTACTGCTACTACCACCTAGCCTACCGCCCGTAAGACCAAACTGACTAAGTACACCCATAACCACGGGGTGTGACTGAGGGTGTTTATTAATTACTCTTGTACAACATCTTGCTCCTATAAATTATTGTTTATCTTGGACTTCCCGAGGATTACCCTGTAAGGGGCTAGCTACGGTACTAGGAACCACAATGGGATGAAACCCCAAAGCTCCCTTTCTCAAGGTACTTAATGTCATTGGTATCTACCAATAAGAACACCCTCCTTGTTATTACACTTGGATTATCCTAAGTATTTTATGACCCGCTAGGGGAAAGACGATCTTTCGTCAATCCCGAGCACAACTTTACCCTTAACTCGCCAAGCACACTCTCATTACCTAAACTCCTTTTGGTGACCTTCAACCTCTTCAACCAGTCTAGGTACAACCTCTACATTCCATTCTCTCCTAATGCTCCATAAAGTTCTCAGGTTTTACAGTTTTACTATACGCAGACCAAACTAACTATATGAAGCTTACGAGTAGAGGTACTCCAAATATTCAACCACATGACACAAGATTTTTACTGGAGGACCATCATGGAATTATAAGACTAAATCCAAAGACTCATATTTTTCCTCAACATTTTAACATTTATTTAAATTTCTCCAATATTTGCCAAGTATAAATATGAACATGAAGTGTAAAGTATTCTCAATGCATGATCCTCATAAAATCCAGATAAATCTATCATGCCTAATTAACAGTAAATAATGAACATCACAATTTTACAGTAAGGAAATGTCCTCTATTTTTAATATTTAACTTCTATCCAAACTTGAAGATTTATGAAGGAACTACCAAATATACTTGTGCTAAAATTATAGAAAAATTACCAGACCTCTATTATGTCCAGAAAAGCTTAATTGTATAGTTTCACAATTCATGGGAATAATTTCCTCACTGAAATAATTAATCCAAATAATTCCTAATTTGCACATGGTGTGAAGTAGCCTACTGATAATAATCTCCAAAAATTATATAAAAATTCACAGAGCTTTCTAGTGATCTTAAATGTCCTATCACCAAGTTGCACAATTTTCCAGAGAGTTTTGGACCCATAATTATATTTCTTAATATTAAGACAAACTAGGTGCCTTGTAAATGAAGTACTGGTTAAATCATCTAATAAATTTCACAAAAAATACCATAGGTCTATAATATGATTATAAAGGCACTACCAAGATTTCATCTTCATCCAGGATCATCTATGCATGTAAATATCTCTTACAAGAAGTTTACCTAAAAGAGTTATGACCTAATTTATGGGGAATAAGTCCTCTTAAAATTCTCTCAAAATTTTGTAGGGCATAAATACATCCCATGAACATATCTCTTAGGTTCCATGACCATTCTACAGCTTTTGACCACATGTCCTTCACAAAGCTCTATATGCACCCCAAGGGGTAAGACTAGGGTTCTAGGGCATATCCACCTCTACACCACCCCATCTTACTCAAGAAGGTATTTTAGGTGATCCTAAACCAGTGGACAAGGTTTCAACTCATGGTGATGAGTTCTGACCACCATACCCCAAGATAAACACCATGCCCTAACTTTGACCTAATTTGACCCAACTTGGGTTGACAAATTACCCAACCAAATCAGTCCCAATTAGGCTGAGATTTCTACCAGGGTCATGTGATAACCCTAAGAAGTACCCACCAAAATTTGGACGGTATTGGAGGTCATTTGACCCAATAATTAATTAATATTTGATTTATGAAATTATTACAAAAACCTTATAAAAATATTCTCCTAAAATTCCCATTTTTGAATATGATGTGTGTGTAGGTGTACATAGCCTATGTTTCAAATTTCAAGGCAGTACCATTTACCAATCAAAATATATTCAAGAAATAGTGGCTGCCCTACCCTTGGGACAAGTCCCACCAAAATGACCCTACAGGGAGCTACATTACTCCTTTTGGGCTGAAATTTTTTTTCACTTAATCTACACACCAAGGGATACAATAATGGTATTGAGCACTTTTTCCTTTGAGGGTCTCTACTAATTTTAATAATTAAAACAAGGTACAGCATAAAGTGTGACAATAATACACATTATAAAAATCAAATAAAAAAATATGAGCACAGATCTTGGCGCAATCAGACAGTGGCTGGCCTTCTTCTTCCTTCAGCTAAAGGATGAGATGATCCCGTCCTGGGTGATCTTCCTCCTCCCTTTCCCGGCCACCTGAGCTCCGCCCCGGTCGGCCAATGCCACCACCACCTTCGCGGGGGTGGTGGCCGGCGATTAGAGGTGGTTGGCCGGCCGGAGGTGACCGGAGGGAGGGGTTTTTGCGGGGGAAAAAGCTTGCAAAATGCAGCTTTTCGGGAGCTTGATTCGATCCCGATTTGGCTCGAATCAAGCCCCAAATAGATGGGGATGTAGCTCTAGGGGAGAGAGGGAGGATCGGACCTGAATTGAGGGGATTTGCCTTGCCGATCTCCTATCCACCATGGCCACATGAAAGCTCTTGGATGACATGGAAATTCTACACCAAGATGGTTGGTTCCTTCGGGTAAGTGGGGGAAAACCCTCCCCTCTGCCCGGTAATGCTTTTAAATGGAGCAATTTGAGGAGAGGAAGGATCTCTCCTTGATTGCCATCATTAATGGCCATCAAGCACATTTTCGGCCACCATGAAAAACCACAAAATTCAGCCCCCATATGGCCTGTAATGACTGTCTATCTACTCCAAACTGAAGAGGGGATATGTACCAATCAATTGGGAGAGGAATGGGTGGCCCTTGGTCTCCTTTGGCCATGAATGGCCACCTTCCTCTCTCTCTCTCCTCCATTTTTGGGGGAAATGAGGACTCTCTCTCCTAGTCACCATTTACCAAAAAGTAGTGGCATTCCATGTAATTTTTCAGCCTTGGGACTAATGGACCACCTCACTTGGGCCTAGCCCAAGTGGATTGGGCTTGATTAGGTCAAAATAGGTCATTTTGACCTAAATTTAAGGTGGGGTTGACTTTGGTCAATTTGGCCATTTGAGTTGACCCCAATAGCTGGATAGTGACCCATTTGCCTCCCCTAAGGGTTAGGAAGGTCTAGGTAGGGTCAATTTGGCAAGGTGGAGTCCAATTGACCCATAATAGGGCAATTTGACCAAAATAGGGCTAGGGCTGACTTAGGTCATATTGGTCAACTCGGTGGCCCCATGATGGGCGTTTTTAGTCCATTGGGTCCCTAATATCCTTATAAGGGTAGGGGCAAGGTCAATTTGGCATGGTTGAGGTCAATTGACCATAATTAGGCTACTTTGACCAATTTAGGGTTAGGGTTGACTTTGGTCAATTTGGCCTCTTTGGTTGACCCCAATGGGTCCTTGGTGCTCTAAGGGAACCCCTAAAGGGTTAGGTGTGCTATGGTGGGGTCAAAGGATCAAGGTGAGGCCCTTGAGTCCAACCCTATGCTTGTTAACTAGAAATTGCTATTTGCAGACCAAGATGCTCTTCCCCTTCAAGCTTAAGGCCAAGTGATCTCTTCAAGCTTCCTAGGGTTTTGTCATGACCTAGTTATGACAAAACCACTCTAGGGGTCTAGTTATTTGGGGGATGTTATAACATGTGCATAAAGGTGGTGGGTCTTCAATATTGGACGGTCGTTCACACCGACGTCGATACGCTGACTCGGCAAGTGTGGAATTTGCACTTAGCCAAAGTCTGGTGGTCCAAAGAGTAAGAATTTGCAGGCGCTCCGCAGTTTTGCATTGAGGCATACAATAGGTATAGGTTAAGTAGTGTGAATACCAACCTAGAGGTGGGTGAGGCCCAACTCACCGCTTCCGTTTGCCACTACGGGAGTATCCTGGGAGTCTTGCTAGCTCCAAAAAGGGGGAACTACAGGTCTGTGCACATAGAGTCGAAGTGTGTGAGTTGCACTTGTATGAACATAGCATTAAATTGCGTAACTCTGCATGTCATGGCATAAGCATTGCATTTCAACCCCTACACCTATCGTATAAATTGGTTATGGGACTTTTTATATTATAGGCCATGCTAAACGACCCCTTGGTCTATAGGTTTGTATGAGCATTCCTATAAATCAATGGTTACTTTTCTATTATGTACTTATCTTTTCTTACTGTTCTTTACTTGCTCTTTACCATGCTTTAATTACTGCTTCGCCTATATTTATACACTGTGTAGTGGTAGATATTTCCTGTAGACTAGATCCGTCGTCAT
Organism: Dactylorhiza incarnata; assembly: GCA_033032865.1. Taxonomy (NCBI): domain Eukaryota; kingdom Viridiplantae; phylum Streptophyta; class Magnoliopsida; order Asparagales; family Orchidaceae; genus Dactylorhiza; species Dactylorhiza incarnata. The sequence continues at coordinate 10,674,024 of JAWHQI010000010.1, read as the reverse complement.
CCGCTTTGTTTTATACCCCTTATTGTTCTCCGCTTCATCCTCTCGCATGGTGCCTAGGATCCATTGGGGCATGGGTGGTGGGAAATGAGGCTTAGTCTTTTTGACTAACGGTCGGTGGACCATATCATTTTAGGGGATCGAGGAGATGCAACGACACCAGAGGCCGATGCAGTGGAGGCAGGCCAGTCCAGTATAGGAGAACTAGTCTCAGGATCAGTGAGTGATTATTAGTTTGCTTCTGCGAGTGATCTTGTACTGAGGACATGTTATACAGGGCATGATCCCCTTATTATTGCTGTCTTTTTATTCAGTTATTATCATGTGGACATTTATATATATAACATGTGATTTGTGGATTTGTCTATTTGTTAGTTTATACTTTTTTTCTTCTGTGATCGATATGGCCGCCAGGCTCGACATTTTGTAGTGGCGACCTTCCCGAGTGTTGATGTCACCGCAAAGCGGCAGTTCTGGGCATAAGAGCCTGGTTTGTTGCAAAAAAAGGGGTCTTACAAACTGGATTCAGAGCAAAACCTCGATCCGAAGAAAAGAAGTCCACAAACCCTGGGCCACCCTCCGCGAGTTTAGTTTGAGGACAAACTAAGCAGCGGAAGCAATGGTGTGCCCATATGGTGAATCACATGAAAAAGCCCACTTTTAACTGAATCTTCTTGACATGTTTTCTTTTGTAGCTTGCGGCGAACCCTGCCCCCAGTAGGGAATACCTCTGGCTGCAAAGATCTCTTTAGATAGTCCTTTAGTCAATGAGTTAGACTAAACCCCACTAGGACACCTCACTCACCATGATAATTTATACCATGCCCAAGTTTGATATAGACCGTAGGTATAAATTTGATTAGGTACGAGGATGCCCTAAAGTGGTTAGAGGAGGAGCTTAATGCGGGAACGACCACCTAAGCCATAAACTCTGATGTCCCTACTTCACATACCAAGGTTTATCCAAACTAATAGGACCCTCATAAGGTGATTGACACATAAGCAGAATGGTAGGGGACTCGTAGACTCAACCCTTGTACCGGTGATATGTTTACATTGAGACAACCACCATGACATGTTGGGTTTTCTTTACACCATTCAAAATGATAGCAGCATATCAAATATGCGCAGTGGAAGAAACAACAAGAACAACCCAAAGAGTAAGGAACTTGCTGATTTCATGAATCTAGAGATTAGGAAAGCAAAATGCGATATACCTTTGTGGGATTGAGGCAATACTCAAGCAAGGTGCTCCAAGAAGAATTTGGAATGAACCTTGAGTTCCAGGCACTGAAATGGATTGGCCCCTCTATAGATATCCACACAAGTGAAGGAGAACCCCAATGCCTTGTCGTACAAGGAATGGGTCAGAGAAGAACAGTCCTCTACATCCCCATGAACTGCTAGGTCCGTTGAAGGGGAGGCGACGACGGTCGGCGGATGGGGCGAGGAGTATCGGAATGCTTCTGTCTCTTAAGTCGCCATAAGGATCGATATCTTAGAAGACCTAATCGCGCCCCTTTTATACTCAAGGCATAAAAATAGGTTATCCGCAGACCAGAGTAAATAGAACAATTCTGTCAGGTTTTTATACATTCGTCAAATAGTATATTTCGTCTAAACACTTTTGACGAATAGACACAATTTCATCGAAACACTTTCGACGATTTCGTCTAAACAATTTCAATGATTTCGTAGATACAATTTCGTCGAAACAATTTCAGTGAATTTGTATCTTATTCATCGAAACAATTTCGACGAACTCGTCTAAACACTTTCGACGAATAGACACATCTCGTCGAAACACTTTCAATGATAGTCTTGTATAAATCCATTCGTCGAAACACTTTCGATGAATTTGCTATGTCCTATAGAATTTGTTGAAACCATTTCGACGATTCTTTAAGAGTACTTATTTCTCGATGAGACATTCTCAATTTAATTCCGAGTAGTCATAGGATTGGTTCTCCACTCATATCCAATATGAGTAAGGCCACCACAATCCTTTCTCCAACTTCTCCAAATACTTTTATGTGCAACCCTATAAGCTCATATTGCATTGGAAGTAAGACTAACTGCTTGATTGCTTTGAGATCACCACGGAAACTCCAACATAACAAACATCGAGGGGCAAATAAGAATTCAAGTTCAGAAGAGACCCGTTTGGGATTGGGTCAACATGAGGTTGTCGTAAAGCGTACCTTAAAGTGTCTAAGGTGTGGAGTATACCAATGAGCCTCAAGATAGAACCCCAAGTCTAAGGTTGTGTTCCCTAAGGATTGTCTGCATACTTGGGACGAATATTACATGGTGATATCGAAGATACTTAGCCCAAAATAGATAGGGGCTTATCTTTTGTTTATTGGGGCTTACGTTTTGTTTATTGGGGCTTACCTTTTGTTTATTGGGCAAATTAGTTACTGACTTGGGTTTCCCTTAGACCTAAGTTAAAAAAAATTGCGTCGTGAACCTAATGATTTGGAAGTCGATCTTATTCAATATTTTCTGGGCGAAGATGGGATGCTGTGAAAGAACATTTGGAATGGTGAATTGTACTATTACCAGGACAATAGATAGACATCGTTGATCGAACAACGACTTGACCTTAGTTGAAGCATTAGAAATGTAAGGTTGTCATTTTAAATATAATAGTAATCTTCAAACCTTGGAAGTTATGATGACGAATAACCAGAGATCTTAAACGATGAATTATGGGATTTAGAATATAAAATGTAAGGTTACTGTGGTAAGAGCGATCTAATTCTTACCTTACTTCGGACAACACGAAAGTGACCAAGACTAACATAGGTTAGGTGATAGGAATTTGGAGAAATAAACATGATGCCATTTCCATGATGAAGTTGACTTGTGAAAACCTTAGGGTATCAAAATTTTGCCCTCATACCTTATGGATCAAACTCCACATAGAAAATGATTGGGAGTCATCTTACAAACATTGATACTAATAATGATTGGCAGCATATACTCATACAAGTTCACGAGTACACCCCCTTAAATTTTGAGGATAATTGGAACAGAGCTTGATCAGTTCCATCCATGGTAAGAACTGGATAAGTTGAAGAGTGCAGATGATTGATCATTCGGACGTACTGGAAGGAATAAGAACCTAAACGCATAGAGAAAACTTTATAGAGGCGTTGTCTACCCATACAAATGAGAGCTTTAGCCACCAGAAAAATGGTGTATTCCGGAGCATATATTTCCCCATAGTGAAGAACGATGACATAGATTTGGTGATGCATGGTGAGGTCTGTCAATTTGTGAAGGCCAAGTGCAAGTGTCTTTGGGGAACTACCACAGTCACTGCCCGTGTTAGAGTGGAAGCTCGAGGATATAATTATGGATCTCATACACATGTTACCACATCCCCACTCCAGGCACAAATTTATTTGGAAAATCGAGGATAGATTGACCAAGGTAGCTAGGTCACCCCAGTCCAGAAGGACACTCCTGTGGGTGTTTGATGGGATTTATTGAGCAGTTTGTCCGTTATCGTGGGGTGTCCAGAACGATCGTGTCGGATCGGGATGAATGGTTTATGTATCAGTCCAGGCTTATCTGGGCTCCTGGCTTACGTTCAGCATAACTTTCCAACCTCAGAGGGACGGAGGCATAGAATTCCACCATCTTGGACCCAGGATGAGAATTTAAAGACACTCGGCTCTGAATTTGTGAAGCACGCAGAGGCCCAGGTGCGATTGATTCGAGTTAGGATGATGGAAGCCCAGAACATTCAACCCAAGTATTACGATGCGCGACATCGTGCAGTAGAGTTCTAGGTTGGAGACCAGGTGTTCTTGAAGAAACGTCTGATGCATGGAGTCTCGCGGGTACGTGGGCAGAAGAAGCTCTGTCTAAGATAAATGGGGCTCTACAGGATCCTGGAGTGGACCGGCCAGTTGGCTTATAGACTGGAGCTACCGCTGGAGGTAGTGGGTTTGCATGACGTCTTCTACGTCTCCTCCCTTAGGAGAGCTCTACTATGGCCGGAGCAGCGGATATCCATTACAGATGAGCCAGTAACTTCTGACCGATCAGTTTGCGTGAAGCCATTTAGGATAGATGGTACGAAGATGCGGGTCTTGCGACAAAATAAGGTTCCGTAGGTAAAAGTCATGTGGTTAGCATATACTCATAAAAGTTTACGTGTACACCCCATTAAATTTTGAGGATAATTGGAACATAGCTTGATCAGTTCCATCCATGGTAGGAACTGGATAAGTTGAAGAGTGGAGATGATTGATCACTCAGACATACTGGAAGGAATAAGAACCCAAATGGGTAGAGAAAATTTTATAGAGGCGTTGTCTACCCATACAAATGAGAGCTTTAGCCATCGGAAAAATGGTGTATTCAGGAGCATGTATTTCCCCAGAATGAAGAAAGATGACATAGATTTGATGATGTACGGTGAGGTCTGTCAACTTGTGAAGGCCAAGTGCAAGTGTCTTTGGGGAACTACCACAGTCACTACCCATGTTGGAGTGGAAGCTCGAGGATATAATTATGGATCTCAAACACAGGTTACCACATCCCCACTTCGGGCACAAGTTTATTTGGAAAATCAAGGATAGATTGACCAAGGTAGCCAGGCCACCCTGGTCCGGAAGGACGTTCCCGTGGGTGTTTGATGGGATTTGTTGAGCAGTTTGTTCGTTATCATGGCGTGTCCAGAATGATCATGTCGGATCGGGATGGATGGTTTATGTCCAAGAAGTGAAGATCAATCCATGCTTATCTAGGCTCCTAGCTGACATTCAGCATATCTTTCCACCCTCAGAGGGACGGAGGCACAAAATTCTACCATCTTGGACCCAGGATGAGGATTTAAAGACACTTAGCTCTGAATTTTTGAAGGACACAGATGCGCAGGTGCGACTGATTCGAGTTAGGATGCTGGAAGCCCAGAACAGGCAGCCCAAATATTACGATGCGCGACATCATACAGTAGAGTACTAAGTTGGAGACCAGGTGTTCTTGAAGATACGTATGATGCATGGAGTATCGCGGGTATGCGGGTAGAAGAAGCTCCGTCTAAGATAAATGGGGCTCTACAGGATCCTGGAGTGGATCAGCCTGTTGGCTTATAGACTGGAGCTACCGCCGACGGCAGTGGGTTTGCATGAAGTCTTCCATGTCTCCTCCCATAGGAGAGCTCTACTACGGTCGGAGCAGCGGATATCCATTACAGATGGGCCAGTAACTTCTGACCGATCAGTTTGCGCGAAGCCTGTTAGGATAGATGGTACGAAGATGCGGGCCTTGCGACACAAGAAGGTTCCGTATGTAAAAGTCATATGGTAAAATCATGGACATGAGGAGCACACCTAGGAGCCACTATAACTGATGTAGCAGAGATAGCTGGTCCTCTTTGAGTCAGGAATTACTTCAATATTTAGGTGATGTTACGTTCAGTCACTCTCAGTGAAAATCTTGCAAGCTTAACTTGAATTTCGGGGACGAAATTATTATTTTTTGTTTATTGGGATTTGTAACATCCCCCGAACAACTAAACCCCTAGAGTGGTTCTGTCATGACTAGGTCATGACAAAACCTTAGGAAGCTTGAGGAGACCACTTGGCCTTAGGCTTGAAGGGGAAGAGCACCTTGGTCTGCAAATAGCAATTTCTAGTTACCAAGCTTAGGGTTGGAATTTAGGGCCTCGCCTTGGTCCTTTGACCCCAACATAACATCCCTAACCCATTAGGGGTCCCTTAGAGCAATAAGGACCCATTGAGGTCAACCAAAGTGGTCAAGTTGACCAAAGTCAACCCTAAACTTAAATTGGTAAAAGTAGCCTAATTAGGGTCAATTGGCTTCCACAATGCCAAATTGACCTTACCCCTACCTTATAAGGATATTAGGGACCCAATGGACCAAAAAGCCCCATCATGGGGCCACCAATATGGCCAATTTGACCTAAGTCAACGTTATCCCTATTTTGGTCAAATTGCCCTATTGTGGGTCAATTGGCGTCCACCTTGCCAAATTGACCCTATCTAGACCTTCCTGACCCATAGGGAGGCCAATGGGTCACTAGCCACCCATTGGGGCCAACCTAAATGGTCAAATAGACCAAAGTCAACTCCACCGTAAATTTAGGTCAAAATGACATATTTTGACCTAATCAAGCCCAATCCACTTGAGCTAGACCCAATTAAAGTGGTCCACTAGCTAATGGGGTTGGGAGTTACTTAAATTGCAATTCAATTTCAAGAAATTCGTCCAGGAGAGAGAAACCCCAATTTTCCCCAAAAATGGTGGAGAGAGAAAGAGAGGGAGTAATGACATTCATGGCCAAGGGAGGCCAATTGACCTCCCAATTGATGGGGATTCATCTCCCCTGACTGTCAAGATGGTTAGGAGTTTTTCCAGGCCATATGGTGGCTGAATTGTTGAGATTTCAGTTTTTCCAAAGAAGTCCTAATGGCCATTAATGACCGTGGCCAAAATTCTGCTCTCAAATTCCCCATATACAACCCCCCAATCTTATTTCTGATTCATTCATCAGTTTCAAAATGTCCTTGTCAATCTAAATGATATATTGGTTCGAAGGTTTTGGTGGAGAATGGAGAAATCAGGCAAGCTCGCTGGAGATGGGAAAAGTCATGGCCGACCACCGCCGCCATCATCGTCGGGCTCCAATCAAGGACCTCCCCTCCTCCTCTCTCTCTGTGGATAAATCTTAGATCAAAATAGGTGAGAAATCGGGATCAATTGAGCCCGATACAAGTGAGCAAAATCTAAAATTTCCATGAAAAAGGTCTCGGTCGGGTTCATCGGAAACCGCCCCTCCGACGGCCGTGCTGCTGCCCGGCGTTAGCCACCACCTCAACGGAGGTGGTGGTGGCGGCGGCCGGTCTGGGAGGTGGTCGGATGGCCTGGAAAATGGGCTGGAAGAGGCTACAGGAGGGATGAATCTCGACCGTCGAAATTTTGGAGAAGATGAACCGATTTCGTTCATTCTATACAGGAAAAGTTATTATTATTATTATTATTTGATTATTAAATGAGTTTATTGACATAGAATGATTTTAAATTTTAAAAATACTTAGGGCCCTCTATAGGAAAAGTGGTCTATACCAAACTTGTAGCCTTTGAATTCTAGTTTTCACATCATTTGGATCAATGGTTTGGCCTCATCACTCAGTTTGGTGCAGGGTGTCATAAGGTCGGCCAGAAATTAAAATGGGTGCCACCACTAAAATTCTCATCCAAATGCTCTGAAATATTGATCATGGTCTAATTATATCCATACCCTCAACATATTCAAAAATGGGAATTTTTGGACAAACGTTTTCTAAAGTTTTTGCAAACATTTAATAATTCATGTAATAATTAAATATAGGTTCAAATGACCTCCAAACCCTTCAAAATTTTGGTGGGTGGTCATAAGGGTCATGATATGTCTCTGGTAAAAATTTCATCCCATTTAGGATTGAATTGGTTGGGTAATTAAGTAACCCAAATTTGGTCAAACTAGGTCAAATTAGGTCAAGAGTGCACATGGTGGAATTGAGGGGTCAACCTTCACCCAAATGTTATGAAACTTTGGTAACTTGTTTAGAATCACATAAAACACCCCTATGAGTGGTTTGGGGTGGATGTGCCCTAGAACCCTAGTTCAAACCCTAGGGTTGACTTTAAGCCTTGTGAAGGACATAAGGTCATATTTCCTTGAATGGTCATGGAACTTGGCAGATAAGTTCATAGGGTGTAAATATGCCCTAGATAATTTTATGAGAATTTTAGGAACACTTTGCCCCCTCTGAATTAGGTTCTAACCAATTAGGGCACTTTCTTATAAGAGGAATCTACATGCTCATTCTACCTTGAATATTGATGAAAGTTTGGTAGTGCTCATATAATCTTGATATAAATCTCTGGTAATTTTTTTGTAATTTTTGAATTGATTGATTTAGTACTTTATTCAAAAGTCAACTCTTTTGCCTTAAGAGATAAATATTCTCTGGAAAATTGTGAAACTTGGTGATAGGATATTTTAGGGCATTAGAAAGGTCTGTGAATTTTTGTATAATTTTGGAAGTAATTATCAGTAGGTTACTTCACAATATGTTCTAGTTGGGAATTCCTTGAAGTATTTATTCATGTGACAAAATGATTTTGAAAAATTATGAAACTCAGTCAGTAAACTTTTCAGATCATTATAGAGGTCTGATAATTTTACCATAATTTTTGAACAGTAGTTTTGGTGGTTCCTTCATTAACCTCCAGTTTTGGATAATTATTCAATATTATAATTAGATGCCAATAACTTAGTGTAAAATTGTGATACTCTGTATTTGTTGTTATTTTGATATCTTAGATTTTTCATAAATTTGTGTAGGCCATATAATAAGAAGATCTTACACTTCATGTTCAATTTCATACTTGACCAATTTTGGAGAAATTATAATAAATTCCAAGTAAATAAGAAAAATTATGAACTTCTGGATTTAGTCGTATAATATCATGATAGACTCCCAGTAATAATCTTGAGTCATTTGGATGAATATTTGGAACACCTCCTCTCATGTAACTCATATAGCTCATTTGGTCTGCGTATAGTAAAACTGTAAAACTTGAGTAACTTGTAGACCATGAGGTGGGAATGAAAAGTAGATGGCGTGCTTAGTCTGGTTGAGGAGATTTGAGGTCACCAACATGAGTCTATTTGTTGAGTGTGCCCGATAAGCTAAGGGGCATGGTTGTTCTCGGGATCGACGAAAGATCATCTTTCCCCTTCGAGGGTCATAAAATACTTAGAGTAATCCAAGTGTAATGATAGGAAGGGTATTATTATGTGTAGTTACCAATAACATTAAGTGTCTTGAGAAAGTGAGGTTTGGGCTATCATCCCATCGTACCTCCTAGTACCGCTGCGAGCCCCTCACAGGGTAGACCTCGGGAAGTCCAAGATTAACCCTAAATTACAGGAATAAACTGTTATGCAAGATTGTCTTAATAATCCACACACCCACAACCCGTGGTTACGGTTGGTTAGTTGGTTTGGTCTTACGAGCGGTAGGCTCGGTGGTTTAGGTGCAGGCGGGTTGGTCCGGCGAGCCGGCGGCTCGGAAGGTTATGGTAACGGGCGAGTTAGCCCAGGGAGCTTATGGCTCGGAGATAGAGGGTAAACATGTTTGCATGTGCATAAAGGTGGTGGGTCTTCGGTATTGGACGGTCGTTCACACCGGCGTCAATTCGTTGACTCGGCAAGTGTGGAATTTGCACTTAGCCATGAAAGTCTGGTGGTCCAGCCAGTAAGTTTACAAAGACGCTCTGCGGTTTTGCGTTGAAGAGTACGATAGGTCTTGGTTAGATAGTGTGAATACCAACCTAGAGGTGGGTTAGGCCCAAACCACCTCTTTCGTTTGCCACTACGGGAGTATCCTGTGAGTCTTGCTAGCTCCAAAAAGGGGGAACTAAAGGTCTGTGCGCATAGAGTCAAAGTGTGTGAGTTGCACTTGCATTAACATAGAATTAAACTACATAACTCTGCATGTCATGACATAAGCAGTGCATTTCAACCCCTATCTCTATCGTATAAATTGGTTATGGGACTTTTTATACGATAGGCCCTGCAAAACGACCTCTTGGTCTATAGGTTTGTATGAGCATTTATTTAAATCAATGGTTACTTTTCTATTATGTACTTATCTTTACTTTCTATTCTTTACTTGCTCTTTACCATGCTTTAATTACGTCTTCACCTATATTTATACATTGTGTAGTGATAGATATTTCCTGTAGACTAGATCCGTCGTCATCCACTTTATTTTATACCCCTTGCTATCCTCCGCTTCATCCTCCCGCACGGTGCCTAGGAGCCATTGGGGGATGGGTGGTGGGAAATGAGGCTTAGTCTTTTTGACTAATGGTCGGTGGACCATATCATTTTAGGGGATCGAGGAGATGCAGCGGCACCAGAGGCCAGTGTAGATGGAGGCGGGCCAGTCTAGTATAGGAGCACTAGTCCCAGGAACAGTGAGTTATTAGTAGTTTTCTTTCGCGAGTGATCTTGTAGTGAGGACATGATGTACAGGGCATGAGCCCTTTATTATTGTTGTCTTTTTATTCAATTATTATCATGTGGACATTTATATATATAGCATGCGATTTGTGGATTTGAACGTCTATTTGTTCGTTTGTACTTTTTTTCTTCTGTGATTGATATGGACGGTAGGATCGGCATTTTGTAGTGGCGACATTCCCGAGTGTTGGTCTCACCGCAAAGCGGCGGTTCTGGGCATAAGACCCTAGTTTGTTGCAAAAAAAGGGGTCTTACACGAAGTCATTTACACAAGATTCACAGAGATCGTAAACACATGAAAAATCCTCAGAAAGACCTTCGCAGATGGAGACCTAGTGTGGAAGATTCTTAGATCTCTTCCACCAAAATTCAATCTGAAGGTGACGAATATATTGGAATCTCATGATCTAAGGCAATTGCACATTGAGAGCCTCATTGGGAATCTAAAAACCCATGAGGTGGAACTCAAAACTCAACATAAAGAGTACCAATGCAGAGCCTAAGAAGAAGGCCTTGGCGCTAAAATCCAAGGAGGCAAATGATGATGAAGAGGACGAAGAAAGCCTCTTTGTGAAGAATTTCAAGAAATTCATGAAAATCCGGAGAGAAGAAACTCTTTTCGGAAATACTTCGTGAAAGATGCAAAAAGGAAGGGATCATCCTCTACAAAAAAAGGTAGCAATGACGAGTAGCCACCGTCGGAGTGCTACAACTGCTGAAAGATCAGACATATTCGGAGCCAGTTCCTCAAGTATCTGAAAGAGCGAAAGGAAAGGAGGCACAAGGGAAAAGAAAAGAAGAAAGTTTTAAAGGCAGCTACATGGGATGATTCTTCCTCTGTGGAGTTAAGTGGATCTTCTTCATGCGATGATGAAGAGCAAAACATGTGCCTTGTGGGTAAGAGCAAAGATCTCATCGACAATGAAACTAGTGTCCAAAGTGAGACTAAGGTACGTCCTCCTACTTATGATGTTCTCTACGATGAATTTCTTTTAACTTGCAAATATTTTGAAAAAAGTCTTAAGGATATTGATCCCTTAAACTGAAAATAAGATTTTGTTAAAAGAAATTAAAAAACTAACTAAGGAAATAAAAGTTTTTGGAAAAAAAGGTAGATTGCCAAGATAATGATCCTTCATTGGCAAAATTTCAAGAACTTGAAGAAACTCTCTCTAAGGCTCTCTCCGAATGAAAATCTCTTATGAAAGAAAAGGGGGACTTAGAGAGAAAGCAAAAAACCTCTCTTCTCCAAATAGAAGAAGGAAAGAAATCATTTGCAAATCGATGTGTGATGCTAGTTAGCGAAAACACCTCTTTGAAAGCCCGAATTCATGATCTAAATATGGCTATAGAAAAATTCAGTGTTTGCCAAAAATCACTGAACATGATTTTGGCAAACCAGTGCCATGGTTCTGCAAAGTTTGGTCAGGGATATGGTTCAGGAGGCTACTGCCCAACATTAACTCCTAATGTTGGCATTAACCCCTTTTACAGAAAACAAAATGTTTCGTTAAGAAATTCATTTAACATCTCTACTACATCCCTGCCTACGAGCAAGAGTCAACAAATTTCATGGAGAAAGTTCTCAACCCCTTTTATTGCGTGTACCAATTATTTGATTTTTGGTCACACCACAGACTCTTGTAGAAAGAAGGAGAAACACACTTTAAAGCAAATTTGGGTACCTAAGGTCTCCACTTATACTACTGGAGGAACCTCTTGGGTATCCAGATCTTTACTCAAACCCTCTTTTAAGGTGTGTTGGCAGGATAAGGACAAGGAAGACATGTGGATGTGGTACCTGGACTCAGGATGCTCCAAGCACATGACGGGAGATAGCGCAAAGTTCCTTAGCCTCATGATGAAGAAAGGGAGAATGGTGACTTTTGGTGACAATGGCAAGGGAAGGATCATGGGCACTGGTATAGTGGGTAACTACACTTTTTCTATTTCAATTTTTTTTATATGTTAATGGTTAACATAATCTAATATCTATTAGTCAATTATGTGATAAAGGTCTAAATGTTCTATTTGAATCTTCTACAAACCTTTGCAAAATTATAAATCCCAAAACAAATGAAGTTGTACTCACCGCACCAAGAACTCATAATGTTTACATGATTGCTTTTCATGATCTTTCACAATCATCTATCAAATATTTTATTTCAAAAAATAATGAATTAGAATTATGGCATATGCTTCTTGGACACACAAGCACTAAAGTTATTTTAAAATTAGCAAAAGATAATTAATTAGTGGATTACCTATGCTTAATGGAAATTTATCTTTACTTTGCCCTCCTTGCAAAAAAAGAAAATTTTCTAGAACATCTTTTAAAAGTAAAAATGAAATTTCTACTATTAGACCCTTACAATTAATTCATATAGATCTTTTTGGTCTAGTAAGCACCGCTATTATAAGTGATAGGAAATATACTTATATTTTGATTGATGATTTTCTAGATATTGTTGGACAATCTTTATTACCTCAAAATCCGATGCTTTTTGTGAATTCTCAAAATTATGTAAACGCATTCAAAATGAATTTAATCTAAAAATTCAATGCATTCGCTCGGATCATGGAGGAGAATTTGAAAATGAAAAATTTACCACTTTCTGTAGTGATCTACGAATTATGCTTGAATTTTCCACTCCACGTACCCCACAAGAAAATGGTGTTGTGGAGAGGAAAAATAGAATCTTTCAAGAATTAGCACGCACCATGCTTTTTTAATTTGGGTTGCCTAGATCATTTCGGACCGAAGCAGTTAGCACATCATGTTATGTTATTAATCATGGCATGCTTCGACCTTTCTTAAAATTAACCCCTTATGAATTATATTTTTAAAAGATGCCTAATGTATCCTATTTTCGGGTATTTGGTTGCAAATGCTTTTTATTAAACACAAAGGATACATTAGAAAAATTTGATGAAAATGTAATGAAGGAATCTTTCTTGGATGTTCTTTAACTAGTAGAGCCTATAGAGTATATAACAAAGGAACAAAAATAGTTGAAGAATCTATTCATGTTAGATTTGATGAGCTTGTTCCTTGTGTAGAGAATACTATTGTAGGAAAAGAAGAGGAACCCCTCTCCCCATTAGAGCATGAGGATGACAAGTCACAAGAAGAGGAAAACAAGGAAGAGGAGAATAAGGAAGAGGAGAATAAGGAAGAGGAGGACAAGAAAGAGGAGTATGCGCCTCCTAGCATCCTAAAGTTCACAAAACATCATCCAAGGGAGCTTGTCATTGGAGAGCCATCGAAAGGGGTAACAACTCGTTCTTCCCTACATGAATCCTTTTCAAACCTTTGCTTTGTTTCCAAAATTGAACCAAAAATGTTTCAACCGCTTTAAATGATGAATTTTTGTATTTAGCTATAAATGAAGAATTTGAACTATTTGAATGCAATAAGGTTTGGAATCTTGTAGAAAGACCATCTAATCACCAGGTAGTAGGAGTAAAATGGATTTTCAAAAATAAATTAGATGGTGAATCTAGGATTACTAGGAACAAAGCTCGCTTGGTAGCACAAGAGTTTTCTAAAATCGACGGGGTAGACTTCGATGAAACATTTGCACCCGTTGCTCGCTTAGAATCCATTAGAATTTTTCTTGCATTTGCGAGTTTCAAAAGATTTAAATTGTTTAAAATGGATGTTAAAAGTGCATCGGATTCATAAATGAAAATTTTCCAAATCATGTATTCAAACTAGATAAAGCGCTTTATGGTTCAAAATAAGCGCCACGTACTTCGTATGAAAGATTAACTTCATTTTTATTAAAACACGGTTATATAATGAAAAGCACCGATAACACACTCTTCATTATGCATGTTAATAATGATTTGATCATATTACAAATTTATGTAGAAGATATAATTTTTGGAGTCACTAATGATGAGTTGTTTACTGAAGTTGTGCTTGTAATGTAACAAGAATTTTAAATTAGCTTGGTAGGAGAACTTACATATTTTCTAGGTTTTCAAATCAAACAAAGAAATGATGGAATATTTATTAGTCAATCTATATATGTTCATGATATGTTAAAAAGATTTGGATTTGAAAACTTAAAATAATCCTCTACTCTTATGAGTGCATCTCTAAAATTAGGAAAAGAGGAAGCCAAAATTTCCATTGATCAAATGTTATATAGAGGAATGATTGGTTCATTATTGTATCTAAGTGCTTATAGACCCAATATTATGTTTGTCATTTGCTTATGTGCTAGATTTCAAGCTAATCCTAAAGAAACTCATTTAAAAGTTGTTAAATTAAGTTTTAGATATTTAACAGATCATCTAGTCTAGGTTTATGTTATCCTTATAATGATTCCTTTATATTGCATGGATATTCTGACTCCGATTATGTGTGGTGTTTACTAGATCATAAGAGCACAAGTGGCACATATCACTTCTTAGGATCGTCACTTGTAGCATGGTCGAGTTGGAAATAGAATTCTATTGCCCTCTCCATAACCGAGGCTAAATTTGTCGCACTAAGAAGTTGTTGTGCACAAGCCCTTTGGATGAGTCAAACACTAGAAGACTTTGGGGTTCATTTAAATAATATTGAATTAAAATATGACAACAAAAGTGCAATCGATCTAACCAACAACCTCGTTCATCATTCAAGGTCTAAACACATAGATGTGTGTCATCACTTCATTAGGGATCAGATTAAGAAATAACATGTGAGAGTTAGTTTCATAGGCACATAATCCCAATTTGCGGACATCTTTACCAAACCTCTCCCCGATGCTCATTTTATCATACTTAGGTTAAAATTGGGTGTCTTTGATACATCCCATTAAAACATATAAAAGCTACTTCTCCTAAAAATAAAATTCACTGCTATTCAATCGTACTTGCATCTTATTTTTATATTTATTTCTCAAACAAAACATTACCCAATATAATGTAAAATCATTTTTAAATAAAAAAATATTCTTAAAGAGCTTTCTAATGATCTCTAAAATGTCTGAAATTTTTAAACTAAGAAGGTCTCTATACAATAACTCTAATTCAAAGATGTTTTTTTCAAAAATTCAAGAAATCGACTACTTTTTTGGCGTTAACTTTTAACGCCAGCGTTAGGCTCCAACGCCAGCGTTAGAACTCAACGCCTAACGTTAGCCATTCTGTGCTCTATTTTCATTTTTTAAATGCTGAAAAATCTCTGATATTCTCTCATGCATATTTTCATATATGTTTCTCTGTTTTGAAAAAAATATTAATTTCCTTTAATTTTTGTTCTTCCTTGTTCAAAAATCTACAAAAAATTGAAATAATCAAAATTTTAAAAAACATGTTTTTTGTTTTTGTTTTCAATTCTAAGAAATTTAAGCATATGTTTTTCTTTATCTTTGCTTTTTTTATTATTCATCTTTGTTTTTTTATTTATAAAAAAATCCACAAAAATTCAAATAATCAAAAATCTTACAAAATAGGTTTTGTGATTTTTTTTTGTTTTTAAATTAAAAAAACAATAATATATATTTGTTTTGTTATTTGACTATAGGATTTCACATGTGCAAAAATCTTGTTATTTTCTTCAAAATGGTCAAAAGTGTTTAGACATACTTTTAAAGATTCTCATCAATGTTTACTTTTCAATTCAAGTTTCCTAAACATTGTTTTGTCTTGTCATGCCGTGACTTTATCTTGTTATGTGCAATGAAATAGAATATAGAAAATTGTTTAAGATTACCTAGCATGCCTCTAAGTATGAGTAATGTTTTTATGTTAAATAATAATTTATTCACTTACTCTTTTGGGAATCTACATGTGCTTATAATCTTAATCTTGCATGATTGTGTAGTGTAATAGTTTAATATGTTAAGTTGTATGTCTACATTACCTACGTCTTCTTTTCAAACATCAATTTTTTACACATAGAAGTGTGATTTCAAATTTTTGTTGTTTACAAAAAATAAGTGAATTCGGAGACCTTTGTCCTAAATAAAAAAAATATGAATAAAATGACAAATATAACTCTATCAAGCTCTACTTAGCCTCATAATAAGTTTTAATGTGAATTATGAGGTTGAGCACCTTGGAAAGAATTGTAAAGTGTCTTCTGCAAACACATCTTTTTATCACTTCTATTTGTACACCGGATTACTCAACAAAAAATATATCAAATGATTATGTGATACCCAAAGCAATACTTCACTCCCTGATAAGTCTTAATGAGCATTGTGTGGGCGAAGCACCTAGGTAGTTGTGCTCTTTTATGTGCTTTGAAATATACTGTTGGATCTTACAGCGCCCTTAGAGGGGGGTGAATAAGGGAATAAAATTCTTTTTATAAATTTTAAGAAAATTACTAAGTTGTTTTGATTAATAAGAAATAATGATGACAAATTAGAAATAAACAATTTAGATTAGGAATTGAAAACTTAGAACACAAAATAATAGAGATTACGCCAAATGATAGAAATCAAAGTAAACACAAAAGAGACATGATTATATTAAATGAAAAAGTGTTTACATAAAATTTGATTTCTATATCGCTAGAAATCGGAGGCGTAAAAATGTAGATTTCTTTTCTTTTCTATACCGACTTGTATCCCCACAAACCGGTTGGCTTTAGCCTATCCTTCCCTGGATAAGGCCTCAAGCCGCTCTAGCCAATCCTTCCCCGGATATGGCCTCGAGCACCCCCTAGATCTAATCCCCTAGACCTAGTCGCCAACTCACGCGACGAATTCCCCCTAAGCTGCGCAAGGACCTAGTCGCCAAAAACAAGGCGATTTCACTACAAGATACAAATAATGAAATGAAGTAAATTACAAGCAAACTCCCTCTTGAGATTTCTGGAGATGAGGATGAAGGATCGCTGAAGCACAAGCGAGGTCGAAGCGATCGTTCTTCGGATGCAGCGTGATGGATTCCTTCTTCAGAATTTCTTCTTTGGCTTTGAGTGGGAGATGATGTTTTGGCAGAGTAGCAGCACGAGAGTATTGGCACAAGTAATATCTCTGGAAGGTCTAACCAAAATGAGAGAGAGCCCAGCCTTTTATAGAACTTGGAGCTAGCGCCTGCGGTAGTGACTAGCGCCTGCGGTAGCATTCGTGTGGAGCAGTTGCGCAACCGTCGGCGGCGTGGCGCTGTGCACGAACTGGATATAGCGCCTGGCGGTAGCGATAGCGCTGGCGATAGCGGGAGATAGCGCTGGCGGTAGCGGTAGCGGTAGCGGTTGCGTAACCGTCGCTGCGCACGAACTCGAGATAACGCCTGGTGGTAGCGGTAGCGCTGACGGTAGTGCTGGCGGTAGCGCTAGCGCTAGCGATAGCGCTGGCGTTAGTGATAGCATTGGCGGTAGCGCTGCTCCTTTCAAAAGTTTGTTCCAAGCTGCTTTCTACCAGTGGAGTATTGCACCTATAGTTCCTGCACACTATAAACGCACTACAAGCAATATCAAATACAATATGTGATTTGTTATTCTCAAACAAAGGGATGTGACACACATGTCCAACAATCTCCCCCTTTTGAGAATAACAAATCCTCTAAGCAAGAAATCAATAATAGTGTTTATAGCTAAGATAAGCAAGATAAAAGTGCTACTATAGTAAATGATATGCATGATAATGTGCATACTCCCCCTATCTTAATGCCCCCCATACATAAATGCAATTTATATGTTACTCCCCCTAAATGATAGATTTCATGAATTTATTCTCCCCTTAATCTTCTATATTTCTTCTATATAGATTTCTTCAATTAATCTCCCCCTTTTGGTATTATCAAAAGAAGGTGGGGTGAGAGTAGTAAAGAGGCATTAATATATCATGATCGAGCTTTTCGAAATATAAATAATGATAAAGAGTTTAAGCATAGCATATGTAAGAGATTTCAAATATAAAGATAAGAGTTGTAAGCAAGAGGAAGAGTATAATAAACATCTTTTTTGTAAGCATGAAAAGCATAAGTAGAAATATGAGTTTTGGTTCAAAATTGAAAGATGTTTTAACCTTTTTGAAATCTCAAAGTTTTTCATAAAAATACCAAGCATGAAATGAACATATCAAAAAGAGAGATTAAACTACAATGTTGCTCAATTTGTAAATTCAAGAAATACCAAAACATTGTAGAGATCATGCTAGGTTATCTAGTGCATTTTTATACAAAGACTAGTATAGATAAAGCATTAGAATCCAATACTCATGAGAAGACGTGTTATGAAAGATAATGACGTGCACATAAGTGTATTTTGGGCAATGTTAACAATTGATTTAAATCACAAAATACAAGACATATGCAAAGTAAAGTGCACAATAAAACACAAGTAAATCGCTCTCTGACACTATTAATGCACATATTTTTTTAACAAAGTGGTGTAATAACCAAGGTTTGCACAAGTAACTTTACTATTCTTTCCAAGGTGCTCAACCTCACAATGCTTATGAAGACTTATCAGGAGGTTCAAGTAGTGCTTGGTGGAGTTATATTTGTCTACATATATATAATTTTTTGTTCATATTTGTGAGACAACATTCTCCGAATACACTTGTTTTGCAAACCAAAAATTTTAAACTTAACCACTTTTTTAAATTTCATAAGTGCAATTCAAATGTAGTGTAGGCAATAAACTTATGCAAGTTTTAATTCATTGCACAAATACAATACACAAGCAAGCATTTTTAGATTTAGACACACATATTGATTACCAAAATAAGTGAGTGAAATGTATCATTATCAATCATAAAACATTTACTCATACTTAGAGGCATGTTAAGCTTGGATCTACACATTTTGCAATACAATTGATGCACTTTAAATAGATATATCAAAGCATGATAAGCAAAACAATGTTCATAGTAATTTGAAAGAATATGTTTTAACATTGTAAATAATTCGAAATAATAGAATTCATACATGCTTGATATTGGCAATGAAGATCATACAGTTTTTTTTGTTTTGAAATTTTTTAATCACACAAACATATTTTTGTATTTTTGAATTTTGAACTTTTGTAGTTGATTTTTCAAAATATGGATAAAAACACAAATAACAAAAACATATTTTTGTATTTTTAGATTTTAAACTTTTATAGTTGATTTTTCAAAGAATGAATAAGACACAAATAACAAAAACATATTTTTGTATTTTTGAATTTTGAATTTTTGTAGTTGATTTTTCATAATTCAAACAAAACAAAAATAAAATAGACAGTAACACAAAAATAAATTTGCACAAATAAACTAACATATTTTTGTTGAATTTTAGAAATTTTAAAAATCATAAAAATCACACACCCACGCTAGCTCCGGCGCTAGCGCTAGTGCTGGAAACAGTACATGATTTTTCAAGAATTTTAAATTTTTGATTTTTGATATTGGTTAGGGGTCTTAAGAGTAGTCTTTTGCAGAAGTTTTGTAATTATCAGAGATGTCTTGATTGCTCAAATTGCATACAACATTAGCGTTTTATATGTTTTTCATCCTAAGATGTCTAAGACTCCTAATTCCAACCTTAACATTTGAAACCTTGCATCGGGAAGAGGTTTAGTGAATATAACAGCAAGTTGAGAGTCCGTGCCAATGAAACTAATCCTTACATTTTCCTTTTTAATGTGATCCCTTATGAAATGAGGACGCACATCTATATGTTTGGATCTAGAGTGGTGTACCGGATTATTTGTGAGATCAATGGCACTTTTGTTGTCACATTTTAATTCAATAAGTTTTAGATGAAAACCAAAGTCCTCTAAAGTTTGGCTCATCCATAGAGCTTGTGCACAACAACTCCCTAATGCAATGTATTCAGCCTCCGTGGTGGAGAGTGCAACCGAATTTTGTTTCCTACTAGACCATGCAACTAATGAAGGTCCTAGAAAATGACAAGTACCACTAGTGCTTTTTCTATCAAGTGAACAACCGGCATAATCCGAATCGGAATAGCCATGCAATGTAAATGAATCATTATGTGGGTACCATAATCCTAATCTAGATGACCCAATGAGATATCTAAAAATTTGTTTTACCGCTTTTAAATGAGATTCTTTTGGATTGGCTTGAAATCTAGCACATAAGCATACGACAAACATAATATCGGGTCTAGTTGCACTAAGATAAAGTAGAGATCCTATCATACCTCTATATAAAGTTTGATCTATAGAAACTCCTGACTCATCTTTTCCTAATTTTAGTGATGCACTCATTGGTGTAGAAGCATGTTTAAGGTTTTCAAATCCAAAACGTTTAAGCATATCATGGACATATTTAGTTTGACATACAAAGATACCATCAATTCATTGTGATATTTGAAAACCAAGGAAATAAGAAAGTTCTCCTACAAGACTCATTTCAAATTCATTTTTCATCACTAAAATAACTTCGTCACACATCTCTTCATTAGTAAATCCAAAAATAATATCATCAACATATATTTGTAAAATAATTATATCATCATTATTGTGCTTAATGAAGAGAGTATTATCCACACTTCCCATAATATAACCGTGCTTCAATAAAAATGAGGCAAGTCTTTCATACCATGCACGGGGCGCTTGTTTTAAACCATAAAGCGCCTTTTCTAGTTTATAAACATGATTTGGAAATTTTTCATTAATAAAACCGAGGGGTTGTTCAACATAAACTTCTTCTTTTACAAACCCGTTTAGAAAAGCACTTTTCACATCCATTTGAAATAGTTTTATTCTTTTAAAGCTTGCAAATGCTAGAAAAATTCTTATAGACTCCAATCTAGCAACGGGTGCAAAAGATTCATCAAAATCTATCCCCTCGATTTGAGAATATCCTTGTGCTACTAAGCGTGCTTTATTTCTAGATATTCTAGACTCACCATCTAATTTATTTTTAAAAATCCATTTTACACCTACAACCGGGTGATTAGATGGTCTTTCTACTAATTTCCAAACATTATGTCGCTCAAATTGTTCTAATTCTTCATTCATAGCCAAAAACCAAAATTCATCATTTAAAGCGGTAGTAACAGTTTTTGGTTCTATTTCGGAAACAAAGCAAATATTTGAAAAAGATTCATGAAGAGAAGAGCGAGTTCTTACCCCGATGGATGGTTCACCAATTATCAATTCCCGTGGATGATCCTTTGTGAATTTTAAGATGCTTGGAGGTACAAATTCATCTTTCTTGGCCTCCTCCTCTTCTTCTTTGGAAGGTTCTTCATCACCATGCTCCAAAGGAGGTAATAGATCATCCTCTTTACCTGCGGAAAGTCTCTCTATACAAGGAACAAGCTCATCAAATTTCACATTAATTGACTCTTCAACTTTTCTCGTTCTTTTATTAAAAACTCTATAAGATTTACTAGTTGAAGAGTATCCAAGAAATGTTCCTTCATCGCATTTTTTATCAAACTTTCCCAAGCTATCTTTTGTATTTAAGATAAAGCATTTACAACCAAAAACTTTGAAGTAAGACACATTATGCTTCTTTTGAAAATAGAGTTCATATGGTGTGAGATTTAAAGATGGGCGAAGCATGATTCTATTTATAACATAACATGATGTGTTTACGGCTTCGGCCCAAAAGGACTTAGGTAATTTATATTCACATAACATAGTGCGTGCTAGATCTTGAAGTGTCCTATTCTTTCTTTCTACAACACCATTTTGTTGTGTTGTGCGTGGTTCGGAGAACTCATGTTTTATGCCTAACATATCACAATAAGAAGTAAAATTTTCATTTTCAAATTCTCCTCCATGATCCGAATGAATGCATTTAATTTTTAAATCACTTTCATTTTGAATACGAGTACATAATTTTGAAAATTCACAAAACACTTCAGATTTGGATGAGAGAAATATTGCTCAACAATATCTAAAAAAATCATCTATTAAAACATATGTATACAATCTACCACCAAGACTTGCGGTGCTAACGGGACCAAAGAGATCCATATGAATTAATTGCAAAGGTCTTGTAGTAGAAATAACATTTTTACTTTTGAAAGAGGATCTAGTAATTTTACCTTTTTGACATGGTGAACAAAGTGAAGGTAAATTTCCATTTAATCTAGGCAATCCTCTAATTAAATCGCTTTTGGCAAGTTTTACAATAAGCTTTGTGCTAGCATGTCCTAGCCTTCTATGCCAAAGATCAAGTTCATCATTTTTGGTAATAAAACATTTTAAAGATGATTTTGAAAGAACATGAAATGAAACTATATAAACATTGTGTATTCTTGGTGCAGTTAGTAAAATATTGTTTGTAATAGGATTAGATATTTTGCATAGATTAGTAGAAGATTCAAATAAAACATCTAATTCTTTATCACATAATTGGCTAATTGAAATAAGATTATGTTTTAGCCCTTTTACATAAAGAACATTTGATATAGTGAAGGATTCGTTGCCAATTGTACCAATTCCCATGATTCTTCCTTTTCCGTTGTCGCCAAAAGTCACAATCCCTCCCTTCTTCCTTTCTAGGCTAAGGAACTTTGATTTATTGCCTGTCATGTGCTTGGAGCATCCTGAATCCAAGTACCACACATCTTCATTGTCCTTAGCCTGCCTGCACATCTAGAAAGAAGATGAGAGTAAAGATCTGGATACCCAAGTGGAACCTCCCATAGAATAAGTGGAAGCCTTAGGTACCCAGATTTGCTTTAAAGTATTTTGTTTTATTTTCCTGCAAGAACTAGTTGTGTGACCCAACCTATAATAGTTTGCACACGAAATAAAGGGGGTTGAGACCCTTTTTTGGAAAATTTTCTTGCTGGAATAATTTTGATTTACAGAAGGAAAGCATTTTGAAAAAGAAATTTCATGTTTCTGGTATGAGGTGCTAGCGCCGGCGTTAGTGGCTAGCGCCGGGCGGTAGCCCTCACCTCGATATCCGAGCCCAAACTTTCCAGATCCATGGCACTGGTACCCTAGAATCCTTTTCCAGTGATTTTTTGCCTATACCAAATTTTTTAATGGCCATGGTGAGATCATGAACTTATGCTTTAAGTGAAGAATTTTCTTTCGCAAGCATGACACACCTATTTTCAAAACCTTTTTTATTATTTTTGATTTGCACAAGAGAGGCTTCCAATTTCCATTCTAATTCCCCCTTCTCTTTTATAAGAGTTTTGGCATGAGAGAGGGCTTTAGAAAGTGACTCTTCTATATCTTTTGCCAATTTTGTGGAGTGATCACATTCTTGGCAAGAAACCTTTCTCTTTTCTAAAACAATCACCTTTTTGGAAAGCTTTTGATTTTCTTTAATAAGAGATTCATTTTCACGATTTAATAAAATACTATCTTTCATATTTTTATCAAAAGCTTTGCAAGTTTCAAGAAATTCATTATACAATTCATCATAAGTGGGAGGAGTTACCTCAGTGTCACTAGGAACACTGGTGTCGTCGCCGTCATTTTCATGTCCCATGAGGCACATGTTTGCTTCCTCATCTTCGCTTGATGAAGACTCACTTGATTCTTCGGAGGAGGAGGAGGAAGAGTCATCCCATGTTCTTCTCCTTCCCTTTGTGCCGTTTTTCTTTCTTCTCCTTCAAGAACTTTGGGCACTGGCTCCGAATGTGCCCCGTCTTCCTACAATGATAGCATTCTGGTGGAGGTCTCTCTTCTTCATTGTCGCTCTCTTTTTCCTTCTTTGAAGATGACCCTTTCCATCTTTCACCCTTTTGGAAATATTTTCAAAAGGTGTTTCTCCTTTCCGGATTGCGCATGAACTTTCGGAAGTTCTTTACCAAAAGACTCTCTTCATCTTCATCCTCATCCTCTTGGCACTCCTTCTTTGATTTTAATGCCAACGCCTTCTTCTTTGGCTCCTTGTTGTATTCATCATGTTGGATTTTGAGTTCTACCTCATGGGTTTTGAGATTCCCAATGAGGCTCTCAACTTGGAGCGTCCTTAAGTTGTGCGACTCCGAAATAGCCGTCACCTTCGTGTTGAATTTTGGAGGAAGAGAATGAAGGATCTTACGGACCAAGTCGCCATTAGAGAAGGTCTTTCCAAGAGCTTTTGAGGCATTGATGATCTTGGTGAAGCGCGTGTACATACCATCAACATCTTCGCTTTCATCCATTCGGAATTTTTCATATTCCGACTCCAGTTGGAAAAGCTTGGAATCTTTAACCTGCGATGTACCTTCATGAGTAACTTCCAAATGATTCCAAATTTCATATGCAGTAGTACAAGCAGAAATTCTATTAAATTCATTTCTATCTAACGCACAAAATAGAGCATTCATGGCTTTTGCGTTATTTTTACATTTGAGTTTATCCTGATCATCCCATTTATCTTTGGGTTTATCTAAAGTTATCTCTCCAACTACAAATGTAGGAGGAGTGTATTCTTCTTCTACCTTGTTCCAAACCTCAATATCTAGGGTCATTAGAAAACAACGCATCCTATTTTTCCAATAATTATAATCTGACCCAGTAAATAGTGGAGGTCTACTAATTCCCTGACCCTCGGAAAAAGCAAGATCATAAGACGCCATTATTCCTGGTTTTTAAACCGTTTGGAATAACCTGCTCTGATACCACTTGTTGGATCTTACGGCGCCCTTAGAGGGGGGGGGGGGGGGGGGGTGAATAAGGGAATAAAATTCTTTTTATAAATTTTAAGAAAATTACTAAGTTGTTTTGATTAATAGGAAATAATGATGACAAATTAGAAATAAACAATTTAGATTAGGAATTGAAAACTTAGAACACAAAATAATAGAGATTACGCCAAATGATAGAAATCAAAGTAAACACAAAAGAGACATGATTATATTAAATGAAAAAGTGTTTACATAAAATTTGATTTCTATATCGCTAGAAATCGGAGGCGTACAAATGTAGATTTCTTTTCCTTTTCTATACCGACTTGTATCCCCACAAACCGGTTGGCTTTAGCCTATCCTTCCTCGGATAAGGCCTCAATCCGCTCTAGCCAATCCTTCTCCGGATATGGCCTCGAGCACCCCCTAAATCTAATCCCCTAGACCTATTCGCCAACTCACACGGCGAATTCCCCCTAAGCCGCGCAAGGACCTAGTCGCCAAAAACAAGGCGATTTCACTACAAGATACAAATAAAGAAATGAAGTAAATAACAAGAAAACTCCCTCTTGAGATTTCTGGAGATGAGGATGAAGGATCGCTGAAGCACAAGCGAGGTCGAAGCGATCATTCTTCGGATGCAGCGTGATGGCTTCCTTCTCCAGAATTTCTTCTTTGGCTTTGAGTGGGAGATGATGTTTTGGCAGAGTAGCAGCACGAGAGTATGGGCACAAGTAATATCTCTGGAAGGTCTAACCAAAACAAGAGAGAGCCCAGCCTTTTATAGAACTTGGAGCTAGCGCCTGCGGTAGTGGCTAGCGCCTGCGGTAGCGTTCATGTGGAGCGGTTGCGCAACCGTCGGTGGCGTGGCGCTGTGCATGAAATGGAGATAGCGCTTGGCGGTAGCGATAGCGCTGGCGGTAGCGGGAGATAGCGCTGGCGGTAGCGGTAGCGGTAGCAGTTGCGTAACCGTCGCTGCGCACGAACTCGAGATAACGCCTGGCGGTAGCGGTAGCGTTGGCGGTAGTGCTGGCGGTAGCGGTAGCGCTAGCGATAGCGCTGGCGTTAGTGATAGCGCTGGCGGTAGCGCTGCTCCTTTCAAAAGTTTGTTCCAAGCTACTTTCTACCAGTGGAGTATTGCACCTATAGTTCCTGCACACTATAAACACACTACAAGCAATATCAAATACATTATGTGATTTGTTATTCTCAAACTAAGGGATGTGACACACATGTACAACATATACTTCTTGAATTGATGTGTGGATGTAATTCTTAGACTACATTCTTAATGTTGTTTTCCTACCTCATTACATATGTCATATATTTTGATTATATCACTTGAATACTCTTATCAAAATACTATTTGGACACATCATTATCTTTAATAAAGCTTCTACTCATGAGAGTTGAATCGTAATACATATCTACATAATTCTCTAATAAGCTTAAGTAAAAGCACTAGATTGCAATGCATGATCTCTACAATATTTTCTTTACTTAGAATGTGGATTAGCTACGTTGTAGCTATTATCTCTTTGAATGTGTCAAATCAAGCTTGTCTTTAGTTTTTGAAATTTTTTAAATGCTCTTTATATGTGAAACTTCTTAACAAATTGTTTGCATTTCTTTTTCAAAATAAAAATAAAAATCAAGAAACTCTCTCTAAAAATTAAAACAATTATCATGGTTACTGAAAGATTTGGGTTTGCTTATAGTACACCTAGAGGGCGGGATTAGTTGTTTTCATAGTTATTTAGTACTTTAAAAATTATCTAGCGCATCACACAAATAACAGAGAAAACACACAGAGATTTATAGTGGTTTCCTTCAAGACAATGTGTCAAGAGGTTGTCCATTGTCCTTCCCACCTATTTAGCAGTGTGCTAGTCTACGCAACTTCTCCAAAACTCAGATCTCTTTTCAATTCAGCAGATCTTACAACTCAGATCCACACAGGATACTACGTCATAGCTCACACAGAAAAGCTTACGCTCAGGTAACAAAAACCCTACAAAATAACTCAGACTTTACAAGTCCTACCAACACTTAGATCTTCACCAAGATCCTACCAAACTCAGGCTCACACAGAACCCTACAAAATGAGAAGGTTGTTTTGCTATTGCCGAAGAGAAGGCTTCTAAGATTGAGCTTTTCACTGAATAGACTTCTTCTTCTTTTTACAGATACAGCCTCAGTGATCTTTTGAATCACCAAAGATTTCTTGTGAATCTTCTTCTGAACATATCAGATGATCTCTTCTAACCAGGGAAGAAGATTCTTTCTTTGATCTTCACAACACAATAATGAAGACTTCTTGTTCAACACTTTTCTCTTTTCTGGTTGTAAGTATGTAAGTAAGAGAGAGATAAAAACTATCTATATATATATATCTCAAAAATTTCTCTATTTACATTCCTCTGCACTTTTGCATAAAGCCCTTATTAATTTATTTCATAATTAATTGGCCAGTAAGGAAAGTATACTGAAACAGCAGAATAAAATATCATAAATGCTTTGCCATTTTGGAACTTGCATAATTTGAAAGTATCTGATATTATTCTTTAATTGTCGTGTAATGGCTATTTTCTGTAGAAATATATCATTTAATATTCCATGATTAGTGCACAAGATAGGTGGCATGCATATTCTTTTGAAAATGTTGAAGTGGAAGTTGGCGGTCTGGGAGAGGTCGCGCGGTCTGGCTAATCGCGCAGTCTTGTGGTCTCCATATGCGGTCTGATCTCTTTGGTCTAGCTGCAGGTCCATTCGGCTTGACCGCCGTTCTCTGTCCAAGGTGCCGAGGTGAGGCCGCGCGGTCTGGTTCGTGAGACCGCGTGGCGGGCTGTTCTCTGTACTGTGCGGTCTATTTCTTAGTAACCGCACATGGTTATGTTCTGGAATGGGCAGTCCGGTCTGGTGGTTGTCCGGGTTTCTTGGTGGTGCGCGTGGACTAAGGTATTCTTAGTCGTGCGATCTCCGGTTTGTGTTCGCATAGTTGGTCCTTCAGCGATCTGCTGGTATTTGCGGTCACTGGTGTTTGGTCGACTTGGCGTGCTGTTTCCCTAGTCGGCCTGGCTGTGTTCGCGGTCTTTGAAGGAGATCTCGTATTCGCCAACACAGGTGGTGGGCGTCATGACCGGGCGAGTTGTCATGGTCGCGCGGCTTCTTGGAGGAGTGGCGATCTCCTGGTCCAGGTTGAAGTCGGCGAGCTCACAGCGCAGAGCGATTTGCTGACCGCGCGAGTTGACCAGTCTTGGTCACGCGGTTAGGGCGGTGACTCTATCTCATAGGGTGGTGACTGGATCAGGTCGCACGCCTATAAATAGGAGTCACTATAGCAGCAAAATACATCGCACCAAATGTAAGCTGAGCTCGCGCCTATTTCTTGCGGTCTCATTTTTTTGATCGGCCGGTTAGCTGATTGAATTTCCTTGTGCATCTTCTGCGGATTGTGCGGGCAGCAGCGGTCACCTCTTCTTCTAAGGTGTTCGGGCGGTCTCGTAGCTTGCAGTGCGGGTTGCTGGAGTTCAGGAGAATCAGTGGAGTTCGGGAGGTCGCGGAGGTTCAGTTGGTGTTGATCAAGTCGCCGGATTCTGTTCGAGCGGTCATATTTTCTAGTCGCGCGAACATGCAGTTCGGGCGGTCAGGCGGTCTCAGTGTTCAGACCGCTGGTTATCTTTCCTTCAGCATTGTAATTTCCTTTTTGGTTTTGTGTACTGGCGAAATCATGTCTCGCCATGTATACCTCGCACTGTAATGAAGACTTTTGCTATCATCAATAAAGATTGTGTTGCTTCATTTGCTTCTGGTTGTTGGCTATAGCTTTGAGTTGTTCAATTCCTGCTCACTCCTAGATCTTCGAAAAATTTCACATATTCCCTGTATATCAATTTTCAAGAAGGATCTGTGCATTAAATGTAGCTCTGCATCTGTTAAGACGATAAACTTCCTTCAAGCTGATATTGTCTTGATCATCTAGATGATATATAGTTTTCAAGCTGATATCGTCGACATACTCCTTTCTTCACGACTTAGCATATTTATCTAAATGATATATCTTCTTCTAGACGATATCGTCGAGATACTTCTTTCTACATGATAAATCTGGAATCTTCAAGTATATATGATTGCTTTAACACGATATCGTCGAGACCTATGTCCATACGATTTTTACCTAGCCATCTCAATGATAGAGCTTCTTCAAGATGATATCATCGAGACTTTCTCGACGATATGCTTTCTGTCTCAACGATATTTCTACTAAGGATTAAAACAATATTTTACTTAGTGATTTTTCACTTCTTGTATAGTCTTGATATTAAGAATATAGTCTTGATATATCTGTCACATCATAAACTAAAACACAATATCAAAAACAACTTTGCTTATCTATAGTTGAGTTCCTTCTTCAAATCCAGGAACATTGAGGGCACAATACCCAACAATCTCCCCCTATTTGAAGAAGCTAAAACTTACAAATATAGTTAAGCTTGACTAACAAATATGAAAGTGCACAGTTAAACTCACTAGAATTCTCTAGAGGGGGGGGGGGGTGAATAGAGATTAAAAATACTTTGTGCAATTATATATATATATGTGTAATAATCACAGAATTAAGCTTCCCACACACCAACAAGAATTAAGCAAGTAAAGAAGAAAAATAGCAAGAAGAAAATCACAACACAACACAAAGAAATATAGTGGTTCCCCAAACTTTGGGTAGTCCACTCTTCTACCCCCTTTGGTAGGAATTCACTAACTTGCACCGAGTCTTTTGATAAGGAGACTCTTAGAACCAGAATGAGTCTTTTGATAAGGAGACTCTTAGATCCAAACTGATTCTTTTGGTAAGGAGACTCTTAGAACCACTACAACTGAATTTTTTGAAGAGAGATTCTAAAAACTCTTTTACACAACTTGAAAATGGAATGAGAAGAAGAAGTCGAACAAGTAGAAGAACAGAAAACAATATATGTAAAAAAGAATCTTCTTCCTAGCAAGAAGATTAGAAGCACAAGTATAGTGAATATGATCTCTCTTCTATAGTGAGAAGGAGATTGTAGCCCTTTCTCTCTTTTAGTGAGAGCTTTCAGAAATTACAGCAGAATGGCTTTAGAAGGAGGAGAAGATGAAGGCTTTTTCTTTGCTGCAGCACACTATTTCTTTTCTCAGCTTTCTCACTCTTCACTTGGGAGCTCTTCCCCTTTTTCAAATGTATATGGTGGATCACTAGTCATTATTCTCTGTCGACCTCCTCTTTATTTATAGCTCTGTTTAAAAAGATATTGCTAAAGGAGAATAATCAATTAGCAGACAGAGAATTAGAAAGAGATAAAAGTTTCCATAATAAATATTTCTATAGAAGGAAAGAGATCTTTTTGATTTCAAATAATATCCATAATAAACTTAATCAAATAAGCCAAGAATCAAATAGAAGGAAAGACTGATTCAGAATGGCTATAAAAGAATAGTATCATTCCATAAAAATCAGATCTACAGAAAGAAGGAAAGAGATCTGGCGTGTTTTTGAATTTCTTATAGAAATCGACGTGCGTCGATTGCTATTCGATGTGAATGTCGATTTCATCCTGGATGAACGTCGAGAGGAGAATAAGGAAGGTGCGCCGACTAAGGTGCGTCGACTTTATTAAATGCATCGACTAGAAGTCAGAGGTACGTCGACAAAGATTACGTCGAATTCTTCTTAGAGTTACTTCGACTCATTCTGAGAGAAATGTCGACTACATTTCGACGTTGCGTCGAATACTATTCGACGCATATTTACTTAGCCTAATTTTTCATTCTTAGAATTTATATTCTACTCAATTCTAGGGGTTAAGATAAATCATTTCCCAAACAATCTCCCCCTATTTGTCTTAACCCTATTTAGAGAGATATTGTATCAGCTTTTAATCAACACAGCAAATCATTTATATAGAGAAGAAATATGCTAAGTAATCAGAAGAAAGGAGAAATCATATAAACAGACTTCATATAAGAAATATTGATTGTATCAACAATGTTCAACACATCATGCAGGAGGGGTAGGAGGAGTTTTTCTTTTCCTAGTGAATACTACTGTTTTTGGAGAGGTGGGTTGCTCCTTCTCAGTAACAGGTGGTTTACTCAACTCCCCCTGAGTCACAGCAGGTTGCTCCCCCTGGGATGGAACTTCCTTTGAGCCTTTTACTTCTTCTTCAGTTTCTTTCTCATCTCCAGTTTCAGGTATAACAGCATCTGGCTCCCCCTGAGCTTCAGCTTCCTCTTCAGCTTCATTCTCTGCTCTACTTGCCTCCCCTTGCAATAGATCCACTTATTGTGCAGCTTCTCTTGCTATAATCAGTACATCTGATATCTGCTCTTCAGTATGTAGATCTGGTACTACTTCACTCCCAATGGTCTTGAGTAGAGCTAAACTGTCAGATTTTGAAGAATGAGGGGTTTTGTGAGAGGGAGTTTTGTGACTGGAGAGCTGCTCTTCTTCTAACTTCTCCCCATTCTTGACCTTCTTAGCCAAGGAGGTTAAGAAAGACTTGGTGACCCTAGATGAAGAGATAGAGGATTTCAGGCTTTGCACAGAGGCATTGACCCCATCTATTTGGGTTTGCATGTGCATGATGGAGGAGTGAATTTGAGAGCAGTGTCCATCCAGAATGTCCTGAAATTTTTGGGCTGCTGACTGGATACACTGGGTGATGAGGTTTTCAGTGGATGGAGATGGTTCATGTTGTGTTGGAGGAGGAGGAGACAATGGAGGAGGAGGTGAATGTGATGAAGGTGGAGAGGGGATTGTATCATTTTGATGAGGTGTATTTGATGGAGGAGGTGGAGGAATAGAGGAGGGTTGAGCATGTGATTGAGTTGGTATTTGGGAAGGTGTGGATGATGGTGGTATAGAAGAGATGTCTGTATGAGGAGGAGGAGGAGGAGGTGAAGATGGATGAGCAGGAGAGTTAGGAGGAGATGGAGTCCTTTCAGAAATGGCACCAGGCTTGGGGATTTGCCTGGTCCATTTTGAGAAGAGAGCAATGGACATCCTTTTGCCAGGAGGGATGGGAATTCCTTTTGACCTGCATAGGTCAGGGAAGGAGTGGAAGAGGACTTGACTCATAATCCTCATGTAGGCATTCTCTTTGTGAGAATATTTGTAGCCTATCATTTTGAGTAAGCAGCTGCCCCAATCTACTTTCTTCTTCAGCACAAGGGCCCCCATAAGATTCAGTTGCTGCCTGGGCACTGCATCATGGGCAGAGATCTTACATAGTATTCTTTTCCTACTATGTCTGCCAGTAGCCTATACTCATCAGAAAAATCTATTTTCTTCAGATGGATTGGTCTATCTTTTGAGAACTTCATTGTGATTAGTAAATTCTTGATTTCATCAGGGGTGAGTTCCACAGGTTCATCACCTAATAAGGGAATGGTAAAGGAGATTTATTTAGTTACTCTTTTAGAAAATAACTTGCTTTCCCTATTTGATTTGAACAAGGATAATATTGGAATGTACCTGATGAAAGATCAAAGGCGTTCCTAATGTGTTCAGCAGAGATTGAGACATGTGTCTCATATAATGTTCCAGTGATTTCTCCTTGTTCAGATATCTGAACATGAGCCATTAGCTCTGTGAGTTCTGTCTCCAGGAGCTTGCATCTTGTGGAGATGAGCTTATCTAGGCCAGCTTCAGTGAAGAGAGCTATGATGCTCTTATAATTTTCGGCGGCGGCCTGGAAGGATTCGAGGTCAATGTCGAAACTAGAGTTTATCTTGGGAGCCATTTTAGGTCAGTGAGAGAGAGGAAGAGATGGCTAGACTGAGAGGTAAGAAGGATGAAAAATGCAGAGTGCGAGAGGATTTCTAATGGAAGAGTTTATTTAAGTCAGGTGAAACGTCGAAACGAGACACAATTCGAGGCTTATTCGGTACTTTAGTAGATGCGATCGAAAATTTTTTAGTGTTGCCGCTCTTTTTCATGAAGTCGACGTTATGTCGAGTGGAATTCGACGTAAGCATCGATATAGTTTGAGTTGAAAAGATAGGGTCTCCTATCGACGTCTGCGTCGATTTAAGAAATCGACGTGACTTTTACTTTGTCTGAAGATTCTAGGTTTTTCTTGAGGGATTCTTTCTTCCTAATCCTAAAGTTTTCTAAGTTACCCTAGGACTGATTTTATGAACAATTTGATTGATTATGCCAACACTGTTTGGCAGTGTGGCCAATTTTATTGCAGATATAACACCTAATTATCTTTAGATTAAGGGAATTTGAGTTTTGAGAGGGATAAAAGTGTTGATTAGGATAAAAATTTTGATTAGGGTAAAAGCTTTGATTAGGATAGAAATTTTGATTAGGATAAAAGTTTTGATTAGGATAGAAATTATGATCAGGATGAATGGGTCCTGAATGGGGGTTAAGATGGAAAGTTTTTGGAGAATAGACATGTCCTGTAATTATGTTGCTCTGAGTTTTTATGCGTCGATATCTATTCAACGTATGTTGATAGTTGCGTCGATTTATATTCGGCGCTTTCTCCAGATTGTGTTGATCTAAAATCGTCGTATGTAAGAAGTTGCGTCGATTGGAAGTCGACGCACTTTTATTCAAGCGTCGAGTTGAGGTCGAAGCATCTGAGAGATTGCGTCGAGTAGAATTCGACGCACTATCATTTATGCGTCGATATGAAGTCGATGCAATTGTGTTTTCACAAATTTTATTTTTCCCTTTTTCTGATTTTATTTCTTTCTGAGTTGTTTCTTTTGGCTTAGTTGCCTTCTTAGAAGTAGTTTGAGAGACTTCATCTATATAGTATGATGTTTCATCAAAATGGTTTATCTCATTGAGGGAGTCTTCTTCCTTATTTTGTGAGTCTTCTTCTTGGTTTATTGATTTAGTGGGTTTAGTGAATTTAACAGGGCTCATCCAAGCAGGTTTGTTGGATGGAATTAGACTAGCTGAGGGATCAGCTCCTAGCCCAAGATTTTTATGTCTTCTTGTTTGTTTTTCTGTGATTTCTTTAAGTGTTTGGCATCTCATTTTTATTGATTCTTCAAAAGCTTTTGCTTGGGATACCTTATTCTTAAGGAGCTGGTTTTCTATTTTAGCCCTCTCTATTTCTTTTTCTCTGATGTTAGCCCTTAACTCATAATTTTTAGAACAAGTATCCTCTATATTTCTCTGGTTTTTAATGACATTAATTTGTTCTTTTAGATTATTAATTTCTTGTTTAGCTTTTAGTTGATCTAAACATAATCCTTTAAAATCATTTTTGAAATCATCACACAGAAATTCTATGCATCAAAAATGCTTACCTCATCCTTATCCTCAGATTCCTCTATGAGAATAAGGCTATTTTCTTTATCATCTTCAGAAGAGATGCTTCCTTCTGATTCTGTCTCACTCCATGATTTAGCACCATGTTCTTCCTTTGAGCTTTCAAGAGCCATTAAGCATAGGTCTTCTTGCTTAGACTCTTCATTGTCCCTTTTGGATGAGGTGCTGTCCTCAGAATCTGTTTCACTCCAAGCTTCTGCAATGAAGCCTCTTTCTTTCTTCTTCCCCTTTTTCTTGAGATCTGTCTTTTTCAGATCTTTCTTTTTCTCAGTATTTTCTGGACATTCTGGTGCAATGTGTCCAGTTTTCCTGCAGGAATAACAAATGATTTCTTTAGTAGGAGTTTTATCATACCTTGGTTTTGATTCTCTCCTTCTAGACCCATCTATTCTGACCCATTTCTTGAATCTTCTGGCCAGGAGGCTGAATAATTCTTCTTCGGTGACAGGGGTCTCTTCTTCTGTTGCTTTCAAAGCAATGTTTCTATCTTTTGAGGAGGTTGGAGTGCTTCCTCTTCTTTCCTTCTCTTCTCTGGTTTTCAGCAGTTGCTCATAGGATTTGAGTTTTCCTAAGAGGGCATCAGTTAAGATTTCCTTTTGTCCTCTTGTATCTCTTATTGCCCATATTCTTGAGTCCCATGAACTTAGGAGACTCATTAACAGTTTGTCATTAATCTCTGTGAGAGAGATCTCTCTATCCAGGCTCCTTAATTGATTGATGATCAGACTGAATCTGTCATACATCTCAGATATGCTTTCTTCATGCTTCTTTTGAAAGTTCTCATATTGGGAGATCAATAGTGCCTTTCTATCTTTCCTTTCATCAACACTTCCTTCTACCATCTTGGTAAGAGCCTCCCAGATTTCTTTGGCTGATTCACAGTCAACAACCTTTTGAAAGATTTCATCTGAGAGGGTTGAGACAAGAATGTTCACAGCTTTTGCATCACATGTTCCTGCCTTCTTCTCTTCAACTGTCCACTCAGCCCTTGGGACAAGTGTTTGAGTCATTTCACCACTTGAGTCTCTTCTATAAGGCATGGGAGGACCTGTCAAAATAACATTAAATAATTCTTCATCAATAGAATTCATATAGATCCTAATTCTTTTTTTCCAAATTGCAAACTTTTCAAGATTGCACATTGGTGGTCTGGTGGAAGCATAATCTTTGATTTGTGCCATGTGAAAAATAATTTTTAGAAATATATATATATATAAGAGGTAGAATCTTTTTGATCAAGAAGTTAACCTTTTTAGATCAACCTAGCTCTGATACCAATTGAAAGTGCACAGTTAACCTCACTAGAATTCTCTAGAGGGGGGTGAATAGAGATTAAAAATACTTTGTGCAATTATATATATGTGTAATAATCACAGAATTAAGCTTCCCACACACAAACAAGAATTAAGCAACTAAAGAAGAAAAATAGCAAGAAGAAAATCACAGCACAACACAAAGAAATATAGTGGTTCCCCAAACTTTGGGTAGTCCACTCTTCTACCCCCTTTGGTAGAAATTCACTAACTTGCACTGAGTCTTTTGATAAGGAGACTCTTAGAACCAGACTGAGTCTTTTGATAAGGAGACTCTTAGAACCAAACTGAGTCTTTTGGTAAGGAGACTCTTAGAACCACTACAACTGAATTTTTTGAAGAGAGATTCTAAAAACTCTTTTACACAACTTGAAAATGGAATGAGAAGAAGAAGTAGAACAAGTAGAAGAACAGAAAACAATATATGTAAAAAAAAATCTTCTTCCTAGCAAGAAGATTAGAAGCACAAGTATAGTGAATATGATCTCTCTTCTATAGTGAGAAGGAGATTGTAGCCCTTTCTCTCTTTTAGTGAGAGCTTTCAGAAATTGTAGCAGAATGGCTTTAGAAGGAAGAGAAGATGAAGGCTTTTTCTTTGCTACAGCACACTATTTCTTTTCTCAGCTTTCTCACTCTTCACATGGGAGCTCTTCCTCTTTTTCAAATGTATATGGTGGATCACTAGTCATTATTCTCTGTCGACCTCCTCTTTATTTATAGCTCTGTTTAAAAAGATATTGCTAAAGGAGAATAATCAATTAGCAGACAGAGAATTGGAAAGAGATAAAAGTTTCCATAATCAATATTTCTGTAGAAGGAAAGAGATCTTTTTGATTTCAAATAATATCCATAATAAACTTAATCAAATTAGCCAAGAATCAAATAGAAGGAAAGACTGATTCAGAATGGCTATAAAAGAATAATATCATTCCATAAAAATTAGATCTACAGAAAGAAGGAAAGAGATCTGGCGTGTTTTTGAATTTCTTATAGAAAATCGACGTGCGTCGATTGCTATTCGACGTGAACGTCGATTTCATCCTGTCTGAACGTCGAGAGGAGAATAAGGAAGGTGCGTCAACTAAGGTGCGTCGACTTTATTAAATGCGTCGACTAGAAGTCAGAGGTACGTCGACAAAGATTACGTCGAATTCTTCTTAGAGTTACTTCGACTCATTCTGAGAGAAACGTCGACTACATTTCGACGTTGCGTCGAATACTATTCGACGCATATTTACTTAGCCTAATTTTTCATTCTTAGAATTTATATTCTACTCAATTCTAGGGGTTAAGATAAATCATTTCCCCAACAAAATATATTCAATAAAGATCAAACAAAATTTAATGCACTTGATGTATTGATTAAATATTGTCCCTGAAGCATGAAGATTTATCAAACAGAATAGAATTGTGCATTGTGTTCCTAGAATCCTTTTTCTTCATCAATCCTCCTGAATAGCTTTCCCTTTTCCAGATGATCCAACCTTCTTAGATTCCTCAGCTTCAGCTAGGTCTTCCTGTTACCTTTTAAAATAGTTGTATGATTTGGGATGATATCTGAGAGGGACATGAGTAGGCACTGAAGGATCTCCCATCTTAACCTTGTTCCAATAATCTATTCTGCCAGCTTCACCCAATTCATTTTTGTGCCATTCTTTAGAGATATATAATTGGCCTTTGTCATGATTTCCTTGCCGGTACAGTGTCCAGGTATTTAATATAATATCCCTTGAACAAGGGATCCATTCTTCAAAATTAGGATTCTTCTTGACTTCCTCCTTTCTCTTTCTCTTGGCCTCCTGCTCTGCTAGATTTTCATGATGTCTCTATCTCCTTTTATCTTGAGACTCATCAATGAAGTAATCTTGATATGTTTCAGGTTGTAGATTTTGCTCTGGAGGATCTTCTGTCATTGGCACATTTGATGGTCCCTAAGGGATAATACTTCCTTCTTGAATAGGATGTTGATAAGTAATCCCATAATCTATCAGATCAAGATCCATGGAGAATCTTACTTCATTAGATAGCCATATGACATGATGGCTTTACATGATCTCCCCCTTTCTGGCTTCTGAAAATATTTCTTTAGAGAGTGAGGCCTGGTAGTTCTGAAGTTGTTTAGAGAGTAGAGAATTAATATTTCCAACTGCATCCATGAGTGTGCCATGAGTAGTTCTGAGAGATATATTCAGAAGTGAGGATAGCTGATTTTGGGTTACTTGAAGTTGATGGAGTAAAGTTTCACTAGAATTATCTACTAGATCATGAGAGCCTTGAGCACTAGAGGATATTCTTTGAAGTATTGTATTTACTACATCTTCCAGATCAGTGAAAATCACATCCTGATTTGGAATGATTGCTTGTTGATTATCTCTTAAAGTAGACATTCTATCAAGCACAATGTTTAGCTTCTATCCAATTAGCAAAGTTGCTTCATTGATATGGACTATATGATCACCAATATTTGATACAGCAGTTGCAGCAGTGTGATAAACATTGGCAGTTTGAAAATATGCTAAATTTCCTCTTGCAAACTATTTATCCTGGCAGACAACTCTTCTTGACAACTTGTGACAGCACTATTGACATATGCTTCAAAGTGTATTCTTTGTCTGACAAGTAGAGCTTCAATCTGGGATATGAATTCAGTAGATGTGGTTGTGAGGGCTGTGAGGAGTGAAGAATATTGCTCATTTTCTATTCTTGGGGGAGGCTGCAGAGTGACCTGAGCAGAAGACTCACCTTGCATTGGTGCAAAAATGTGAGAGGGCTACTCAATTTCATCTTCATTGCCACTTTGATGCCCAACATCATCCAAGAATTATTCCAAAGACCTGTCAAAATGTTCCACCTCTTCAATAACTACATGGTCACTACTTGGACTGTTCTCAGTCTCATTAACTTCCACGGCCATTACAACCACTTTAGCAATTATCAGAACAGCTTCCTGTGAGATTTCTTCATTAGGATCTACAGGTAAGGGACTATCTTCTCTAATTCCCCCCCCCCCCCCCCCTAATAGAAGCAAGGTGTTCCTTAACAACTTGAGGAATTGGATCAGGAATTTGAGAGACAACTGCTCCTTGGAGAGAGGGCTCACCTACCTCCCTCTTTATAAATTTCTTTTCCCACCTACTCACTGTCTTGATATCTATCCTTTTGAGGTGGTGGAGAGGATTAGACTCAGAGTCCTTGAGGTGATGAGGAATGCAGTGTTTTAGGTGTAGGGATATGATTCTACCAAAATTGGGACACTTCAAACTTTCCTTAATCTTCTCAAACAAGATTTTTCCCCAATCAGTCCTCTTTTCAAGAATGACCCTAACCATCAGCTCAAACATTCCTTTTGATATTCTGTCATGTTATCCAGGTCTCAATAAGAATACTTTTCCTATTATATTTTATAAAAGCTTACCCTTCATATTCATTTTCAATCTAGGGATGCTTCCATAAGGTTTACCATCAAGCCCGCACCACTTATAACTTTCTAACAAATCCTCAGAGCTTATTGATTCTTCTATCTCATCTTCAGCAAAAACAGTTAATTGGAGGGCATTAGTTAGGCTTGTGGCAGTTATTCTCATGTATTCTCCAGAAACTATGGTCAAAATAGCTTTCCCAACCTTGCTGATTTGGGTAGTTGCATGCATTTTAGAAAATGCAATGTGATGCAGTCGAGTAGGCTTAGTGAGAACTGTTGAATCCAAAGATGTACCCCCGCGGTTTGCGACTGGAAAAGCGGAGGTTGCAAACTGTCGGTTACTTAGAAAGAATAGAATAAGACCGCTAGCAGCGGTCGAGGCCGAACTTTGCCCGTCACGGCAAATGCCACTCCTGTGACGGGCTTTCCTTTGATTAAAGTGAGAAGGTTACAGCGGGTTACAAACGCAAGCCAGCCGGTCAAGCAGGTCGCAAGACAGGGAACTCGAGTCCGCAGCTCAAATAAGCGAGCTCCTAGATTCGAGTGTGCGTGTCTTGGGAACAGTGCCGCCCCCTATTTATAGGCTTGGGGCCTGCCCGAACGGGCAGGGATAAAATAACCGCCTACCCGGGTACAGGAGAGTCGGGCAGGCGGTGACGAGATACGAGGGAAGATAAAGAGGTCGCGCGGTCTGACGGCCTGCACTTCCGATCTGACTTGGCCGGAGGCTTGAAGATGTTATGACCAAGGAGACAGCATAGTCCGAGCGGTTTCTTGTATGAGGCCGCGACTTGCCCTCCGGGTTTGAGCCTTGATATTCTTCATGATGCAACCCGAGTGGCCTCTGTCTTGAGACCGCAACTTGAGTTCTTGCCTAGAGCTTTTGACAATCTTGGGAATGGCCAGGAGTGTTACCAGACCGCCCGGATGGGCTTTCCTTGGTTAGAAGGTGGCTTCTTTTGGGATTACCCGACCTGTCCTGTCAAGCCGCCCGGCCTGAGAGAGGTTTTGCTTTAGTATCAGTTTGCCGGGTAAACATAATCCCCGCATATTTTCAAATTCCGAAGAGATTTCGAAAATATCAGTCTTGCCCGGAGACCGCGCCCGACCTGCCAAAATTTATATAAGGGTCTGAGAGCCCCCCTTTGTTCTTCATAATTCTTTCGAGACCACGTGGAACTATTCGCCAGCTGCGGTCAGATTTCTGAAGTCCGATTTCTTGAGTTCGACAATGAATGTTTTAAATAACTTCGCCAGCCGGACGAGCAAAGATAGCGACCAGAAGAAAAATGATAAAGGAAAAGAGGACGAGTGGAAGAGGAGAGAGGAGCAGAGAAGAAAAGACCGAAAGAGAAAAGAGCGGTTTGAGAAAGAGCAGACCGAGAAGGAACAGGCCGAGAAGGCCAGAGCTGAGAGGGAGCTGGCCGAAAAGGCCGAGGCGGAAAAGGAGCAGGCCGATAAGGCCAGGGCCGAGAAGGAACAGACCGATAAGGCCAGGGCCGAGAAGGAATAGGCTGAGGAGGCCAGAGCTGAGAGGGAGCTGGCCGAAAAGGCTGAGGCTGAAAAGGAACAGGCCGAGAAGGCCAGAGCTGAGAGGGAGCTGGCCGAAAAGGGCGAGGCTGAAAACGAGTTGGCCAGGCAGACCGCAGAAGAGGAATTAGCTAGGCAGGCTGCTTCGGACATGCAACAACCCGCCACGGAGTTGGTGGTTTCAAGTCTCCCGGAACAACCCGAAGCGGGTGGTTCTAAGGCTCTCCCTCCAGACGTATCCATGTTCCTTAGTTCCGATATCGACCTACGAGAAGGGGGAGAGTCCGCCCCTCTAGGTGCTCCTGTTACTCTGCTGAAAGGAGGGGAGCCCGTTGTTGTTGATAAAGAAGACTCCAACCAGGTCGCTTCCAGGACTGACGACGCGGCCCCCTCCTTCGCGATGGGCATTACTCCCTCCGGGGAGCATCGCTTACTAATAAAAGTTGGGGAAGAAGGAGCGGCCAATTCTTCAACACCGGGCGGATTGGAAGAGGATGAGGCAGTCACCTCTCAGAGGTCGCGCGAGTTGATCCTCACCTCGATAGACGCGGCAGGCGAGTCCAGTCGGTCTCATCCGTCTGACTTGCCGTCCGCCAAGAAGAAGAAGAGGAAGAGGGCTGAGACGATAGCCGAGCGGATTGCTAGGAAGGCCGGAAAACTGAAGGTCAAGAATAAGTCGATCTCGAAGAAGTCCGGCGCGGCTAGCCTTCAATTCAGGCCGCATGAGAAAGAGGTATCTGAGTGGCAGGTTACTCCTTCGGACAGGCCGGAAGAGATAAACCTGAATTCTGTGGAAAGTTTTTCCATGAGTGCTATTTTTAATGATATGGATACATTTGTGCAGCGGGATAGACTTCTTGGCAGCCCGATTACTCGTACTGACATTGTAGACCTTGATGCTGACGAGGCCAACACTGGGGAGGCCGTGGCGAAGGTCGACGCCATTAGAACCGGGATGCAGGTGTTGAAGGCGAAGGCGGAGTCAATGAGAGGTTCCTTTGTCAAGCCGCATCGGCTTGATCCTTTCTCGACATGTAAACAGGTCTTGAATTTCAGTCATGTCCGCTTCTTTCGATCGCGGCCTCGTAAGATGCAAAATGTTCTATTTTTGACCCCGCCGCCGGGCTTTTTTCCATCCGCGGCTCAGACCTCCGCGGCTAGACGAAAGCTCAATGAAAGATTGTGGAGGGTGCATCGGCAAAGGATAGACCCTGAACAGTCGCGGCGGCCTATCCTCCCAGGCATTAATTCTGTTATACCTTTTGCATTGATTCTTTCGGTCATAACTGTTCTCTAACCGCTTTATTTCTTGCGTCAGATAATCCTGAGTCGCCAGTTAGGCCGGGCGACCTGGAGGCCCTTCTTCCACCACTGCCCAGCTCCATCTTGAGAACAGATCCCGGAACGGAGCATCTCAATAAGCTTGAACGCGATTATGGGATGGTGAAGGTGATGTTGAAAGAGAGGGAAGAGAAGGAAAAAGCTGCGCGAGCTGGTCTTGAGGTTAGTTTGGAAATTGAGAAGAAAGAGAAGGAGATTTTGATGGCTCAGTTGGAGGCCGAGCAAGCTGAAAGAGTGGCCGACCCGACTGAAAGGCTATCATGGGAGAAGGCTTTTCAGGAGCGGGAGAAAGCTCTTAAAGAAGAGGTTGCCGCGGCGCGGGGCCAAAACGCTGTGGTGGTCGGGCGGCTTGATAAAGAGAAGAAGGCGAACAACAAACTTGAGGATGACCTGAAGCACTAC
Organism: Dactylorhiza incarnata; assembly: GCA_033032865.1. Lineage (NCBI taxonomy): Eukaryota > Viridiplantae > Streptophyta > Magnoliopsida > Asparagales > Orchidaceae > Dactylorhiza > Dactylorhiza incarnata. Next base: position 10,632,145 of record JAWHQI010000010.1, on the reverse strand, counting down.
AAAGATAAATTCTACAATTTAACCTGGTCGATTAATAAGGGTCAGTGAACCACTTTAGCCACCTTGACCGTCGGAGAGACCTCAAATCCTCCAGCGGCCAAGGAGACTGGCCGGGTTAACTTTCCTAATGAGGCTACGGCGTCGCGCGCTATTCCGGCTGCCCGGGTAGAGCGTGATGCCGCGCGACTTCATAGTACTTTTCAGCTAATGCATAAAAGCATGAATTCTTTCTATGGGCTTCTAATTCAAGCCGGTGACCAGACCGCACGACTGCATAGGGAAGACGATCCTCCAGAAGATCCCCAGCCATGAATGGCTTTCAATTCGGACAATGTTTGTTTGTAATATTATTTGCAGTCTTCAGACTTATGACAGTCTTCTTGCTGATACACGCGGTTTAATGTTTCTAATACTCGCGATCTGTATTTATGTCATAACGCTGCGCAATCTGTTTGCTTGAATGGATTTATATTTCGCGCGATTTCTGTATGTATTTCTTCCTTTGCAGGGCTTGAAAATTGATGGCTATACGGCCCGTGTTGTGGTGATTTTGAGCACCTAGCTCAAACTATTTGATAGAACGTATATTGAGAACCGCGCGGTTAGAACGTATTTTTGCTAACTGCAGATCATTGGAAGCTATAAGTATCAGCTTCTGCGGAGTCATTCTCACAATTCCATGGAGCGGTCTGAGAAGATCAAGTCGAAGAGAACTGATGCGGCCGCAGCTTTTCATTCTGCTGACCATAAAGAATGTCGTTTAACCCAAGACGAGCTGGACGATTTCATAATGAGGCACATGACCGGGAGCAACCTGCTCGTGCGACTTCCCCTCCATGATGAGCGGGTTAATTCTTCCAATCTGCACCAGGTCGCAGTGCCCATTGATCATTTTGATAATGATTTTAAGTTCCCACCACCTCTCGAGGTCATTGAGGTGTTTGACCATTATGGAGTTGTGCCCGGACAACTCTCGCCGAACTCTATAGCCTCAATATATAGCTTCATTTCGTATTTGCGGTCTGAGAGAACTTGATTCTCTATTGATCTCTTCAGAAAATTCTTCTCGGTGCGAGCTAAAGCAGATGTTGGGACCAACATCTTCAGAGGGCATCTCTATTTCGGATGCCGCAGCTTGAAGGTTGTTAATCTCGCGAACAAACATTCGAACTGGTCGGAACGATACCTTATGTTTGAAGGCGATTTCGGGCTGATGCCTGTTAGTCTGCAAGTCAGGGACGAAGAGGCATTCCGCCAGCTCGACGTTGGGCAGATCGAGTTGAAAACTTATAAGCTCCTTGAGAACGAGCGGCTTGACGTTTACAATTATTTTCCCATATTTTCTAAGCTAGGGAATGTCCGTCCTGAAGATAGTAAGCTTCCCTTCAACTCGCTACTTCCAATCGGGCGGATTGTTTTTACTAAAACTTGACTGTCTTGCAGCTGCCCATATGGTTCCTTTGAATAAACCAGTCACGCCATCTGTCCCGGTTTTGACTCAGAGGGAGAGGAAGGAAAGGAGAAAAAGGACAGATGGGACAGACTCGTCTGAAGATGAGGGCCCATTTTCCCCGGAGGAATTCGAACTCCTCCGGTCTTGTAGGAATCCGCGCGACTTGAAAGGTAAGGCGACAGTCCAATGGGGACGAGGCCGCCGTTCAAATCTCCACCGCGCTCCCTTTCTGGGGGAGCGGAAACGTTGGCCGTCATGCGCTAGCCGCGGGTGCGGCCTTGTATGGCTGGAAGAATCTGAGGAAGTTGAAGAGGGTTCCCGAGGAAGAACTTGCCAAGGTGGCCGCGCAAGCCGGAGCTTGGGGTTTTACAGCCAACCACTTTATGGCTCTGGCATACAAGCGGCTTGTGTCGGCCCAAGTGTATGCGGAGAAGAAAATTGAGGAACTAACCGAAGAGGTTACTCGGTTAAATAAAATTGTGGAAGTAAGTTGGTGATTTACTGCGTCTTGTCTTTTTTCTGACCGCACGGCCTGATTCTTTTCCCCTTCTTTATAGGGTAAATATAATCCTGAAAACCCGTATTTCCAAGATGAAGTCTTCTCTCTCATTTCTGATGGGGTCGACGGCGCCTTGAACCTTCTGAGGGAACGAGATGGTCTGTCCACCGGTTTTGAAGATGCGACCTTTCCGGATGTCTTTCCCCATCTTTCGGATCAGTACGAAGAACTCCAACGGAAAAAGAGAGGGAAGGATCCAGCTGAGTCCGACGACGACTCACAAGAGACCATGGAAGATAAAGATGGGTCTGCTGCGGCTAATAATGACGCCACCGGGCAGGAGGATATTGAAGGCGCCACGGTCAATGGAGAAGCCTTTGAAGATACAGTTGTTAAGGAAGAAAAAAGTTCATCTTCCAGTTCGGGTTCATCTTACAGCCGGTCCGCGCGGACCGGTGATAGCAGTTCTTCAAGCTTTTCATCTTCTAGCGAAGGTTGCTCGCTAGAGGCGAACATTGATGGTAATTCGTCGGAGGTGGACTCAAACTCTCCTGCTAAAAAGAAACATAAGTCGTGCGAATAGTTCTTTTCTTTTTTCTTTCCTCTTAGAAAGTTGTATGATAACCAACAGGTCTTATTTTGTTAATCCGGGCGGTTCAAGTTAAATGTAAAGACTTGTTGATAGTGAATGGAATGTTACCTGTTTAGCTGTTCATTGTTTGTAACTTACTTGTGTTCGATGCGATCTCATTCCTTTTCAATTTTTATTTCTTCTTACCAAGTCGCGCGATTTGTCATAAGGCCGGTTGAATAATTAGCCTCGGATTCTCAGCAAATATATAAAACTACCTTGTCATAACATAAGCTGTCAGCGCGCCTGATTTTTAATGAATCGAATACTTCCTGTGGAATTCTCGATGAGCTCGTATGGCTTAAATCCTAATCCGAACGGACAGAAAGACAGACTTTCAATCTCGATACAATAAATCAAATATATTATAAAGAGATCCTGATGAATCCCGAACGGTATGGAGATTAGTCCGTGCGGACAGGAAAATAGGCCATTATGATGAACCGGCAGATCAATTATTTTCAAAAGAATTCTTTGATAAATCTGAGCGACCTAGAGACTAATCTGATCGGGTAGAGAGACTTTCGATTCTGTTTCAATAACCTGTAATGTATTCGAGCGACTTGAATTTCAACCCGGGAAGATGAGGGTATAAATTCCCAAACTTGCCTCTGTCAATTAATCAGAGCATCATAACGAATTCGAACACTCTGAGCATCAAACTGATCGGTTCGAAGGAGAACTTTAAGTTTGATCCAGTAATTTAATCATTTTTGAGGAACTCGTTACGAACTTGAGCGGCATGAATTTTAGCTCGTACGGACAGAAATCTGGGTTCAGTTCGATGAACTTATCGACCAGCTTATTGAAGAACGGACAACCGTTATTTAATACAAGCGCTGTCAACCCGCTGTTCGGGAAATTGTCAATCCGCGCGATCAATAATTTTAATTCCCGAATAATTTGGATGTAATCCATACGACTCATGATGTTGTTGAAGTAATTCCTGATCGTTCGGTTAGAACATCGAACTGCTGTCTAATTCCAGATCACCGACCTGATGACTTAAGCTGCCGGATGTATACCTACTTATCAAACCGGATGGTTTAATAATTCAAACCGCTCAGCTTGAATAATATGTTGGCCTAGGCGGCGAACATTGCTTTCCTCAAGCGGTCATGAGGGTTGTAAATGACTCGACTGCTCTCCCCGCCTGGGGTTACAAGCTGAGTTGATCAATTGGACAGGTGTGGTTATGCCGTAGGGGCTCTACCGACATTGCTTTCCTCAGAAGGATCAACTCAGTTGTGGGTTGTAAACGACTTGACTGCTCTCCCCGCATGGGGTTACAAGCTGAGTTGATCAATTGGGCAGGTGTGGTTATGCCGCGGGGGCTCTACCGACATTGCTTTCCTCAGAAGGATCAACTCAGTTGTGGGTTCCGCCCAGGCGTCGCTTGAGAGTACCTTGGAGTATTCGATGGTTATAGACTAAGATGATCAGTTGGGCAGGTATGGTTATGCCGCGGGAGATCTACCGACATTGCTTTCCTCAGAAAGATCATCAAAGCTATAACTATATCCCTTTCGGGGTATGATAGAGCTAACAATCACCCGGACCTGGTGCGTTAGATATCAACCGAGATCTGAGATTCTGAAGACCACCGCACGGGAATTGGCAAGCTGCCACTACACATGTGCGAAAACTCCCTGCTACATGTGGTCGACGTGGGCTTACACTAATGACTACAATCCGAGGGGGTTCAAGCAGAATTCAGCGATGTCTTTGCGGTTCAGTGAGTTTGATATATAAAGGAAAGTAAGAAAAATTTAGACAAGAAGAAGTGTCAGTACGGGGCTTTTCATCGAATATCTAAATAATGCTTAAAATGAAGAAAACATTTTTTAAGGATAAAAACATTTGAGATCGTCACCGCTCCAAGTGCGTGAGATGTCTTCTCCGTCGCTTGTTTGGAGGCGGTAGGCCCCATTTCTCAAGGCTTCTTTGATGATGAATGGCCCTGCCAAGTTGGGATTCAGCTTTCCAACATTGCCAGATCTGGCTGCAGCATCTACCTTCTTTAGTACCAAATCCCCGACTGCAAAATACTTTACCCTACATTTTTGTCAAAGTACTTTGCCATCCTCCTTTTGACTTCTTCCTGTCTGATTGTTGCCTCATCCTAAAGTTCTTCGATCAGATCCAAACTATACTTGATAGCCTCGTCATTTTCATCTATCCATGCTTCTCCTCCCTCCTTTGCATATACCAAATCCCGTAGTGGAAGATGGAGTGGTACGAAGAGTCCAAAGGATAGAAGGGAGTTGGTCTGCCCAATTTCCTCTTTGATTCAAGACCCTCTTCATCAAGAGTCGCTGAATCTGCCGATTCGCTGCTTCTACCTGACCATTTGTCCTTGGATGATGCACTGAAGCAAACCGAAGATCAATCCCCACCTGATCGCAAAAGTTTATCATCTCTGGATTGTTAAATTGCGGACCATTGTCAGTGACAATCGCTAGCAGAATTCCATGCCGGCAGACTATCTCTCCCCATATGAAGTTCCCGATAATTTGAGTTGTAGTTTTTGCCAATGCTTTTGCCTCAATCCACTTGCTGAAGTAGTCGATCATTACAATGATAAAACGACGCTGGCCACTGGCTATTGGGAAGGGTCTGATAAGATCCATCCCCCATACTGCGAAGGGCCACGGCGTAGTTATTGACCTGAGTGACTGAGCAGGCAAATGCTGAAGAGGAGCAAACTTTTGACACTGAACACACCGCTTGGCAAATGCTTTAGCATCCTTTCTCATGGTTGGCCAAAAATATCCTTGCCTCAAAATCCTGTTTTCCAATGTCTTTGCTCCCGAGTGACTGCCGCACTCCCCAGAATGGACCTCTTGTAGTATAGTGGGGATCTCCTCTTCCGAGACGCATCGAGCCAAAGGAGAGATGAGAGTTTTTCGATACAAGATTCCAGCCACCAAGCAATAATAAGCCGCTTTTCTTCTGAATCTCCTTCTGTCTTTGATAGATTCGTGGAACTCTCCTTTTGTCAGGTAAAATTCATAAGGATCCATCCAGGAAGGATGCTGATCGATTTGCATTAGTTCCCCCTCCTCTATAGCTGGATGACAAAGCTCAGAGGTCACTCCTCCTGATGGAAGACCGAACTTTGATAACTCATCAGCTTCTCCATTCTGCGTCCTCGGGATATGTTCGATGACGAAAAATTTAAATCTTCCAATCTCTTCTTTTGCTAGCAGTAGATACTTCTGCAATATCGGCTCACGTGTTTCATAGTTGCCCAAAACCTGCGAAGCCATTACCAAGGAATCAGTTTTTACATGCACATGCTCTATGCCCAGTTCTTTCGCAAGCCTTAGCCCTGCTAGAAGCGCCTCATATTCGGCTTGATTATTCGTCACTGGAAAAAAGAACTTGATTGCCTGTTCGAGCTTAAGGCCATTAGGACTGAGCAAGATTACTCCTGCTCCCACCGAGTTCTTCCCCGAAGCACCATCCACGAAGATAGTCCAGGCCCAAGGGGACTTCTCCACTTGCTCGGAATTTGATTCTGGTATATCGACCATGAAATCTGCCAAGACTTGGGCCTTGATTGCGGTTCTGGGGATATAAGTTATTTCAAACTCGCTTAGCTCAATGGTCCACTTGGCTAATCTTCCGGAATGGTCTGGCTTTTCCAGTATGCTCCTCAACGGATGGTCTGTGATTACTTGGATTGGATGTTCTTGGAAATAAGGTCGGAGCCTTCTTGAGGATTGAACCAGAGCCAGAGCTAGCTTTTCCAGGATCGAGTACCTCGTTTCCGCATCTTTAAGTATATGGCTAACATAGTATATAGGAAACTGCCTCTTCTTTTCTTCTCGAACGAGAACAGAGCTGACAGCATCGGGTCCAACCCCTAAATATAAGAACAGAATTTCCCCTTCACGAGGGCTCTGGAGAAGAGGAGTTGATGTTAATTGTTTCTTCAGTTGATCAAACGCGTCATCACACTCCTTGTCCCACTTAAACTTTGACCCTCCTCGGAGTGTCTTGAAGAAAGGAGCACTTTTATCTCCTGATTTAGAGATAAACCTACTCAGTCCTGCGAATCTTCCTCCAAGTTGTTGTACTTCTTTCGTATTACGAGGAGGGGTCATTTCTAGTATGGCCTTTACCTTATCTGGATTTGGTGCAAGGCCATCGGGCGTAAGGAGATGTCCAAGAAACTTTCCCTTATTTTCCCCAAACACACATTTCAAAGGGTTTAATTTTAACTTGAACCTTCGTAGAGTAGCGAACATCTCTACTAAGTCTGCCAAGTGAATTGAGAAGGTTTTACTTTGTAGGAGGAGGTCATCAACATAAATCTCGAGGTTCCTTCCTTTTTGCTGCTTAAAGACGGTGTCGATCATCCTCTGGTACGTCGCTCTCGCATTTTTAAGCCCAAAGGGCATTACGAGGTAACAGTAACAGCCATCGTTTGTGATGAAAGATGTATGCGGGATATCAGGTTTATGCATTTTGATTTGGTGATAACCAGAAAATGCATCGAGAAAGCTCATAAAGTTATACCCAACCGCGGAATCTACTAAAACATCTATCCGAGGCAAAGGGTAGCAATCTTTGGGGCACGCTTTATTGAGTTTTGTGAAATCTACACACATGCGCCATTTCCCCCCAGATTTTTTCACCATTACAACATTTGACATCCAAGTGGGGTATTGGATTTCAGAAATGAAATTTGCTTTAAGAAGTTTTGCAACTTCTTCTTTGATGGGTACCGCCAACTTGGTTGCCACCTCCCTCTTCTTTTGTTGGATCGGCTTGAATTCAGGGGAAACATTGAGGTGATGGCATGCAATATCCGGATCTACTCCAGGCATATCTTCCGCCGACCAGGCGAAGATGTCCAAATTCTTCAATAGACAGGAGATCAGTTGAATCTTCTCCTCTTCTGATAGTTCGGCATTGATGATTAGTTTCTTTTCTTCCCCTTCAGCAATGGGGATCTCTTGGGTCTCCTGGGCAGGTTCCCGGTGAGCCCCTTCTCGCTCTGTGCTTCCCTTAGCCTCTTCTAGGGGCCTGGACACTTCGTGGACGTCATTCTGAAGTTCGTGAAATGGTGTCTCAGTGATCACATTGACTGTTTTTACATAGCATTCCCGAGCGACTTTTGGATCACTTCGGATCCGATATTGACGTCCTTCGGCAGCGAACTTTAAAGCCAAGTGGAAAGTTGACACTATTTCCTTGTAAGCGTTCAGGATTGGCCTTCCAACGATTGCACAATAGCTGCTCGGGGCTTCCACCACTACGAAGCTTATCAGCTTTGTTATGCCTTCCAATGACACCAAAAGCTTTACACATCCTTCCACTTCTTTCTTTTCTCCCGAGAAGCCGTAGAGGGGCCCTTCCTTGGAGAGCAGAGGCTTTCCAGTCTTAAGGGCTTCGAATGTTTGACGGAAAATGAGGTTAACTGAACTACCGGTATCAATCAGAATCTTGTGTACAGTGTAGTTCTCGATGACTGCCTTTATAACTACAGCATCATCGAAAGGGTTGGCATTCGGGGGAAGGTCTTCTTGGCCGAAAAGTAACGACCAACCTTTCTGGGGCGGAAGTGGAGGCGGCCACCACTTCTTGCTTTTAGATTCTTCCAATGCTGTATTTTCGAGAGGATTCTGGTCCTGCTCCACCATGGATACAGTAGACGTTGCCGAGGGGACCAACATCATTTACTTCTACACATTCGGTGACAGGATGTATATCCCCATAACAACCTGCCTCTTCCACGTCAGCACATTCCCAGGTCACTTCGACCGCTTCCTTCTTCTTTTCGGTTCGGGGCTCAGCAGGTGTGTCCTTATGGACTAGTCCTCGGAGCTTCCCTTCCCTTAGAAGCTTTTCTACCAGGAAGCAGAGGGCTCGACAATCTTCCGTCAGATGACCTGCTTCCTTGTGATAATCACAATAAAGATTCGGATTTCGGCTGTGAACATCCGATCTCATAGGAGCGGGTTTTTTAAAGTCGGGTCTCTTTTGCAAAATTTGGACTACTTCGTCCATGGAAATATTCAGAGAAGTGAATGATTCTTGTGAATCATCATATTGGATGGATGGGGCAGTCGAGGATGGCTGCGCGGTATATTGTGGCTGATATACCGGCATGGCCAGTGGAATGGCCATGGATGGAGCTGGTGCGATGGCCAACGGTGGTTTCTGATCTTGAAACCGCTGATGGCCAATGAATGGTTGCTTATGCTTGTAGTTCCTCCCCCCTTTGAGCTCGGGATTTGAAATAAGACGGAGCGGATGATTGGTAAGTAGGGAGTGAGTAAGGTTGACCTTGATCATTTAGAAGCCTAGCCACATACCCAGGGTTAGTCTTTTCACCCCTGATAAACATATTGGCCATACTTATCAATTCCTGATAAGTTCGAGGTTCTCTTATGCTGGCTTCAAATTTTAGAGGGCCTTCCCTCAGCCCATTCATCAGAGCTACCCTGTATAGCTCTGGATTCACATTTTGGATCTCCATTATTTCTTTTTGGAAACAGTCGACGAACCTGGCCCAGGTCTCGTCCTCCCGCTGCTTAATATCAAAGAGGGCCGCCGGGCCGCTCTTTCTCTTCTTTGAGGTAGAGAATCTAAGCAAAAATTCTCTACGCAGCTCAGCAAAGCAGCTGATTGACCTTGGATTCAACACATAAAACCATTCTCTTGCTTGCCCCTCAAAGGACGTCACAAGAACTTTGCATTTGATAGCATCGGTCAGGGTTCTTAGTGCTATGGCTGACTCAAAAGCTTGAAGATGAAGGGTTGGATCAGCTTCTCCACTATAGGCTGCCAGACGTGGCTCTCTGAAGCCATTCGGAGCTGGCTTGATCCGAATGTAATCCACTAACGGGGAGGTTTCTTCCATATCCTCATACAGAGGAGGAACATTGTAATAAGCCATCTGACTCATGGTGAACTGAGGATAAGCCGCCCGACCTGCGGCGGCTTGAGGATAAACCGCCTGATAGGAAGATCTGGCAGCGGCTTCTGGCAGACAGGTCGCCGGGTTGGATAGGCGGGCTGCCTGAAAAGTCTCTTCCTGGAAATCCAAAATCCGAGCCGGCGTGTTCTGGGCGTCTTCCAGGTAATAACCTTATCGTGCGGAAAAGTCGCCCTGAGCCGACTGGCAAGCTGCGGCTTGTGGAAGCGGGTACGGAGGGGGAGGAGGAAGGACCGGAGTGACTGCTTGGTTAACTACGACCTGGGGAACTAGTCGCTCGGTTAACACGGCCAAGGCTTGGCTGATCGCCTCCAGACGCTGGTCAGTCGTCTTTTGAGCCTGCTCGGCTTCACACTTGCTTTCTTCCAGAGCCTCCCACAGTGAATCCTCACTATGGTCAGAGCGATCTCGAGGAGGGAAATGGCGGTCTGACATTTATTCGAAGTTTTCACCGACAACCTGCGATCTGAAGGTCGCGTGTTTCTGTTGAATCCAAAGATGTACCCCCGCGGTTTGCGACTAGAAAAGCAGAGGTTGCGGACTGTCGGTTACTTAAAAAGAAGAGAATGAGACCGCTAGCAGCGGTCGAGGCCGAACTTCGACCGTCACGGCAAATGCCACTCCTGTGATGGGCTTTCCTTTGATTAAAGTGAGAAGGTTACAGCGGGTTATAAGCGCAAGCCGGCCGGTCAAGCAGGTCGCAAGAAAGGGAACTCGAGTCCGCAGCTCAAACAAGCGAGCTCCTAGATTCGAGTGTGCGTGTCTTAGGAACAGTGTCGCCTCCTATTTATAGGCTTAGGGGACTGCCCGAACGGGCAGGGATAAAATAACCGCCTGCCCGGGTACAGGAGAGTCGGGCAGGCGGTGACGAGATACGAGGGAAGAGAAAGAGTCCGCGCGGTCTGACGGCCTGCACTTCCGATCTGACTTGGCCGGAGGCTTGAAGATGTTATGACCAAGGAGACAGCATAGTCCGAGCGGTTTCTTGTATGAGGCCGCGACTTGCCCTCCGGGTTTGAGCCTTGATATTCTTCATGATGCAAACCGAGTGGCCTCTGTCTTGAGACCGCAACTTGAGTTCTTGCCTCGAGCTTTTGACAATCTTGGGAATGGCCAGGAGTGTTACCAGACCGCCCGGATGGGCTTTCCTTGGTTAGAAAGCGGCTTCTCTTGGGATTACCCGACCTGGCCTGTCAATCTGCCCGACCTGAGAGAGGTTTTGCTTTAGTAGCATTTTGCCGGGTAAACAAGAACATATTCTAGTTCTGATGCATATAAGAGAGTAATTACCATATCTAAGTCTTCATCAGCACCTTGAAAACCATTCTTCACTAATCCTCTTCCAGACCTTCTCATCTGACATTTTCGGCGCCATTTAAATCCCACAATACTATCGCATATATCACGGAGTCATTCTCCGACACGCATTCTAGGCTTAACCTAAATGCAACGTCGCAAATCAAGCATCACCGATTCGGGCTCACGGCCACTAATAGGCTTCACACACAATGCCTAAATCCGCACGACTACCGGATTTTCTACATGCAATATGCCGGGGACGGACATAATCAACCCGGAGTTCTGAAGAACTTGAGGAAATCCTACACTTCACCCGTTTGGTGAAAGGGATTCCGCATGCAAGCATAGAGAAATGAAGGAGAGGACAAATGACAAGTCCAAATATCGGGAGGAAGAATCGTTACCCTAGGAGCGTTCTTTTTCGCCATGGATCCGAGATTCTAGACGGAGGGAAACGACCGCACCGGGCTGCACTCTCCAGATCTGGAAACAGCTCGCGAAACGGAGCTCCGGAGCTCCGTCAATGGCGGGATCTCTCCTTCTTCTTCCTTGCCTCCTTCTTCTTTCTCTAGGTTTGGAGAGAGAAAGGCTTATAAATTATGAGGATTAACCTCCTCTCATCAGCCCTAAAGACCTCCAGCATCTAATCCTAGTCAATGGATCGGATTCCAAAAGATTTGGACGGACCGATCTCCTTCTCCGCTCAAATTCGCGGAGCAGAATTAACAGGGCGAACGATCACTGGTCGTGCGCGAAGAGGAGAAATGGTCGTGCGCACTACCCGAGACAGAACTCTGATTCCTTGCGAATTAACGCACGATCATTGGCGCACGATCACTGGTCGTGCGCGAAGAGGAGAAATGGTCGTGCGCAGAGAATTGTTATGGAATTTTTTAGCCTATCCCGAGCGCAGCACTACCACTCCGCCTACCTCGCTGAACTACGATTTTTGGGGTGTTACAACTCCACCTCCCTTAAAAGAATTTCGTCCCGAAATTTCGAAAACTGTAGTAAGTAAAAACAGTTAAAATTACCTGAGGGGAATAGCTCGGGGTACTCCGCGAGCATCGCTTGCTCTCTTTCCCAAGAGAGTTCCTCTCTTCCGCAATTATTCCAACGGACTTTCACCATCCGTATGGACTTGTTCCGCAACTGCTTCTCTTCAGTGTCTTCAATGCAAATGGGCTTGACTTTCGTCGTTAGCCCACCATCTACCGACACTTCGTTGACAGCAACAACCACATTAGGCTCTTTAACAGCCTTCCGCAACACAGAGATGTGGAATACATCATGCAGCCCACTTAACTCCAAAGATAGAGCAAGCCGGTAAGCAGCTTCACCGATGCGCTCCAAGATCTCGAACGGTCCTAAGTACCTCAGACTTAGCTTTTTCAAGCGTCGGATCCTTGATACTCCTTTGAACGGTTTGATCTTGAGATAGACCCAGTCTCCAACGGAAAACTCGACGTTTCGGTGATTTGCGTTGTAATATTTTGCCTGCCGATCCTGGGCAATGAGCAAGCGCTCCCGAATAGCCCGGATCGATGTATTCGCCTCATCCACGTCTTTGCGTTTTAACAACTTAGTGTCGCCCGTTTCAGCCCAAGACAAACGGTGTGCGACATTTCCTACCATAAAGAGCCTCGAAAGGGGCCATCTTTTATACTCGCTTGGTAGTTGTTGTTGTAAGCAAATTCGATCATAAAGAGATGGTCCTCCCATCTCTTTCCGAAATCCAGGGCGCACATCCTCAGCATGTCTTCCATCATCCTATTGGTCCATTCGGTCTGTCCATCCATTTGCGGGTGGAAGGCCGTGCTAAACTTCAGCTTGGTACCCAATAGTTACTGAATCAGCTTCCAATCATTCGATGTGAACCGCCCATCACGATCACTGAAGATGCTACGGGGAATCCAGTGCAACCATACAATGTTATCCACGTACAACTTTGCCAGTTTCTCTACAGAATCATCCTTCCGGTTCGGAATGAAGTGTGATACCTTTGTCAGTCTGTCCACGATCAACCAGATGGCGTCGTTTCCATGTTGTGATCTCGGCAATCCGTGCACGAAATCCATCGAAATATCATCAAACTTCCATTCCGGAATCGGCAAGGACTTCAAAAATCCACCGGGACGTTGACATTCCACCTTCACCAACGCGCAAGTATTACACTTGGCCACGTAGAGGGCAATGTCCTTCTTCATACCCGGCCACCAGAAAAGTTTCTTCATGTCCATGCACATTTTTGTGCTCCCCGGGTGGATAGAGTACTTGGTATGATGAGCCTCGTACATCAACTCCGCCCGTAGAGTGCCAATGTTTGGGACGCACAATCTGCCCTCTTTCCACATAAGGCCATCTTCGAAATAGAAATCAGCATTTAACCCATCCACGGTTTCCGCTTTAAAGCGTTTCATGCTCTCATCCAGCTCCAATGCTTGTCGAACTCGGTCGGCGGGTATTGAACCTCTGTCCAGTTCAAGCATGTTGAAGTAGATGCTCTTCTATCAACGCAAATGATCTCCATTTCTTCCAGCTCGCGGATTAGACGCTCATCGTGCATCAAAATCCAATTTGCTTGAGCGGGAGCCCGATGACTCAACGCGTCCGCAACTACATTTCCCTTTCCAGGAGTATATTTGATGTCGAAGGTGTAGTCCCCGAGAAACTCCATCCACCTCCTCTGACGCATATTCAACTCCCTTTGATCCAGCAGGTACTTGAGGCTCTTGTGGTCGGTAAAGATGTCGATCTTCACGCCATACAAATAATGCCTCCAAAGCTTAAGAGCAAATACCACGGCCGCTAGCTCCAAATCACGGACCGGGTAATTCCTCTCATGAACCTTCAGTTGCCGGGAGCCGTAGGCAATTACCTTTCCGAACTGCACTAGGACACAACCCAAGCCACTCCCCGAGGCGTCGCTATAAATTTCGTAGCCTTCCGTACCACATGGCGAGCATAGAATGGGCGTCGTGGTCAGACGGCTCTTCAGCTCTTCAAAAGCTCGTGCGCACTCGGGCGACCAAACGAACTTATGATCTTTCCTAGTCAGTTTAGTGAGAGGAGTGCAATCCTCGAGAAGTTTTCCACAAAGAGCCTATAATAGCCGGCAAGTCCTAAGAAACTTCGGATTTCCGCTACATTCGACGGATCAACTGCAATTCCTTCTCCACTAACAATATGACCAAGGAATGCTACAGACGGTAGCCAAAACTCGCACTTGGAGAACTTGTCATATAGCTGACTCCTCCTCAAGGTGCTCAGAACTGCGTGCAGATGCCCTACATGCTCCTCTTTCGACTGAGAGTATACCAAAATGTCATCGATGAAGATGATCACAAATTGATCCAAATACTCTCGAAACGTCCTGTTCATTAGTCCATGAATACCGACGGTGCATTAGACAGACCGAACGGCATCACCGTGAACTCATAGTGCCCAAAGCGGGTACTGAACGCTGTCTTTGGAATATCACATTCCCTTATCCGTAGTTGGTAAGAACCGGACCTTAGGTCCAGTTTGGAGTATACCGTCGACCCAACCAGTTGGTCAAGTAAGTCATTGATTCTCGGAATCGGATAACGGTTCCTCTCGGTCAGCTTGGTCCGCTACTACTAGGACAACACAAAACTGGTCTTAGGCCCCGAATCCTTCAACGAGGTGAAGAACATCTTCGCGCCTCTTCACAGCTTCTCCTATTCGCGCTCACTCGAGATCTATTGGGCAGCATTACCTCCAATCTATCCTTGACTAAGGTAAATGACAATTCGATTCATAACACGAATTCCTTAGACAAATAGGAGAGTGATGCTCCCACACCAACAGAGCTCTCGTCGAATAGTCGATAATTAGGACAAGGCCTAATTGCACACAAATACAAGACATAAAATTTTATTGTCAACAGATACAGTGGACACATTTCTATCTCTAACCGCACACGGGGTAGAAATCATATTAGGAGATGATCATCCATACCTGTGGCAACATCGCACTGTTGAATGACCTCTTGCTGGCCATAAGAGTAGACTCTCGTCTGGGTTAGAGAATATTGGGGAATCGAAGACTCCACCGCCTTGCCTTTCTCCATAGGAGCTGAACCCATCGCACGAGCATAGTCCACTTCTCCGCTTTTTGCTTTTGGGGGACCACTTCGACACACCGCGGCTTTGTGTCCCACCTTTCCACAAGTGAAACAATTTAAGGAACACCGTGCAGTCTTAGCTTCCACAGAGTTAAACTTTCTCTTGTTTCTTCTGAACTCAGACTTGGACTGAGAGACCGGCGCATGAAACTCTGACTTCTTTACATTGAAGTATTTCACGCTCTGCATACTATTCATATCCATTTCCAGAGATTTAGCTGTTTTCACTAAGACGTTGAAGTCGAGTAACTTTGGACCCACAAGCATTAGTCTTAGGTCATCTCGCAGCCCATTGTAGAACTTGTTGACCTTGGTCTCCTCATCTTTCCACATAGACCTCTCATAACGACCCAGACTGATGAACTCAATCAGGTACTCATCCACTGAGTGTTCTCCCTGCTCTAGGTGTGGACACTGATCTTGTAGTTCAGCAATCTCAGTTAGGGGTATAAACTTTAGAAGGAATAACTCATGGAAGCTTTCCCAAGAGATTTCGGAAAGTTGTCTCCCACCAAACTTGTGCAACAACTCTTCTTCCCACCAAAGTCTTGCTTCTCTTATAAGTAGGAAGGTGGTTAAGGTTACCAAAATATCTTTGCTTATAAGTATTGACATTAAAGTCCTCTTTATTTCTGACAACCACTCAACAGCTCTCCCAGGGGATTCCGTCCCCTCGAAGGATGGAGGGTTGAGGCTCAGAAAGTACTTTAATTGCTGGTCACGCGCTCGCCCCACAACTACCTGCGCAACTCGACGTTCCACCCTCAGCTCTACCGCAGGTTCCATTGCAGCAACAGTTACAGGGGCCACATCCAGAGTCGGATTAGTAGGCTGTGCAAGCCGCCCAGACTGAGTGTTGATCATCGCGAAGACCGCTTCAGCGACTAACTTGATCATCTCAGCCGAAGGAGTGGTCACTGGCACCTCAGACGACCCACTATTTTCAGCGGTGTTACGGGGTCGAGACTGCCCTGCAGCACTTCTAGTCACCTATAATCATGCAAGGCACAATTTAGTGACCGAAAACGTAGCAAACAACAATCATGGAACGCTCAGGTTCCGCAAACAAGTATGTTTTTTTCCATTCCTAAGTGGACATTCTTATTAGTTTTTGTCGTTTTAGGTGAATGCACATCCCGTGCACACCACCCCTTAAAAGGAATTCGTCCCGAATTCGCTAAACTACGGATCGACGCCTTAAGTCCGATACCAAATTGTAACAACCTGCCAGTACGAATAGTATAGCAGTAGGTCCGGCCGGGACGCCACGCCATACAAACCACACTAGCTAGGAGTTAAAAGGTGATAAACAGAAAGAACTACACAGAGTATACTAAACAATAGCGGAAGCATAATGATTTAACATTTCATTTAGAACTGTCCACTATCATAGGAATGAAACCATGAAATAGAGTTATGGCCTTAAGGCCTTACATTTACCAAATGTACTATAAACTCCAAAATATAAATCGGCACGCAGGCTGGCAATACATGAGAAAGCAAAGAAGGGAGGCTGGCCTTCAAGGGCCAACACAGCAAAAGGGCCACCGCCCGCTATTTCCCACTAGGCTCACCTGCACCTGCATAAGAATATTCCACCAAGCGGTGGCAAACAATGTAACGGTCAGCAAAGCTGACCAAATTATAACGACCCCACCCCTTTCCCGGGGTGGCGGAGCTTCTTCCCTGCAAGCAAACCATACTAGCAACAAGTACTACTATAAAGAAAGTGCAACTACACAAGGTGAGGGTTCAAGCACATTCAATCTTCTAGGTTGAGCATCAAAGAGAAGGGAACCTAGGTATGCACATGATGTTGGTTGGGTTCACCCGAAAGTTCCCCACAACTGCCTAAACAACCGCATGAGGCTAACAACATCAATTCATCACAAACGTGGGTACACACAACCTCATGCTCCATGCTCACAAGGCATGCACCAAAGGTACTTCTTCCCCGAGCACCAATACCATCATGAGTCCGGAAACTCTAGATGGAAAAGAGCTTTTGGTCGGTCTAGGCAAGACGCCCTTCCCAACCTCTCCCAAGGTCGTTCGGGTTTACAAGAGATAAATCCCCCTACCGCCGCGCCTGGAAATGGGTTCAGTTCAGCCAATTCTCGTGCTCTTGTCATCGATTGAACACACGATGCGGGTATGACATCACCTCGGCCCGTAAGGGTTTAGCACTCGCTAGCTCTACACAAAACATAAGTTACAACACCCAAGCCTTCACGAGGACTTAGGCTTTACACGTAACCAAAAAGGAGGTACAAGACCACTCCTCAACAATTCTAGTGGTGAAGGTTTGCATTCAACCACTCGCAAAGCATGGGGCTTTCGCTAGGATCTTCACAAGACGCCTACGCTTAAATCCCACAATACTATCGCATATATCACGGAGTCATTCTCCAACACGCATTTTAGGCTTAACCTAAATGCAAGGTCGCAAATCAAGCATCACCGATTCGGGCTCACGGCCACTAATAGGATTCACACACAATGCCTAAATCCGCAAGACTACCGGATTTTCTACATGCAATATGCCGGGGACGTACACAATCAACCCGGAGTTCCGAAGAACTTGAGGAAATCCTACACTTCACCCGTTTGGTGAAAGGGATTCCACATGCAAGCATAGAGAAATGAAGGAGAGGACAAATGACAAGTCCAAATATCAGGAGAAAGAATCGTTACCCTAGGAGCGTTCTTCTTCGCCATGGATCCGAGATTCTAGACGGAGGGAAACGACCGTACCGGGCTGCACTCTCCAGATCTGGAAACGGCTCGCGAAACGGAGCTCCGGAGCTCCATCAATGGCGGGATCTCTCCTTCTTCTTCCTTGCCTCCTTCTTCTTTCTCTAGGTTTGGAGAGAGAAAGGCTTAGAAATTATGAGGATTAACCTCCTCTCATCAGCCCTAAAGACCTCCAGCATCTAATCCTAGCCAATAGATCGGATTCCAAAGATTTGGACGGACCGATCTCCTTCTCCGCTCAAATTCGCGGAGCAGAATTAACAGGGCGCACGATCACAGGCGCACGATCACTGGTCGTGCGCGAAGAGGAGAAATGTTCGTGCGCACTACCCGAGACAGAACTCCAATTCCTTGCGAATTAATGCACGATCATTGGCGCACGATCACTGGTCGTGCGCGAAGAGGAGAAATGGTCGTGCGCAGAGAACTGTTATGGAATTTTTTAGCCTATCCCGAGCGCAGCACTACCACTCCGCCTACCTCGTTGAACTACGATTTTTGGGGTGTTACACAATCAATGTCAGATTAACCCCTAAGTTAGATAGACATTTGTGAGTAAGGGTTGTCTCTTTGGTAGTATGCTCTTGTAGATTCTTCACATCATTTCTCAGGCTCTCAGTTTCAGCAGATAGTTCATTTTTCAGTTCACTGCCAGCAGAGGTGACATAGCTTTCAATTTTTAATCTTTGTTCTTCCAGGAGCATCTTTATTTGAGATAATAGTGAAATCTCCACTGGTCTATTCTCTGGAGATGAACTAGCTTGTTCTGGTTCCTCTTCTTCATTCCCTTCAATTATTGGAGATAGAGTTTTTCTTATGGGTGAATGGTTTGTCCCTTTTTCCCTTTCATGACTTGGCAGATTTCTGCTAGTCTCAACAACAGAATCCTCTAGCTTCTCTTCTTGGGGATCTTTACTTAGGTCCTCTTGGTCTACTGATCCATGATGGACATCATCATCAGCCCCAATGATCTTATTGATCACTTCTTGCACTTAAGCAGGGAGTTCACCATTCTTCTCCCCCTCAGTCTCAGCATCCTCTTGCTCAGTTCATGTTGTTGCCATTGTTCCAAATCCCAGAATTAAGGCAGAGGTTTGAGGGGAGACATTTCTTTTCTCTGTAGCACTTCAGAGTCAGACGAGTCTGAGTTGTTGCCTGATTCACTTTCTTCTGATGACATTTTTGCCTTCCTCTTCACATCCTCTGCAGTCTTCAGCTGCTTGGGAGGCTTAGTCAGAGTTTTCTCCCACCAATCAAGGATCTTGATGTCCATCCTTCTCATGTGATGAATTTTTACTCCATACTTTTTGTTAAAGCTTTCAGGGTAGGATAGCAGAAGATATAGTGATAGAATTCTTCCCAGATTTGGAGCTTAAAATCTTTCTTGTATCCTCTTGAAAATTAGCTGACCCCAATTGGTCTTTTTACTTAGGATTATCCTTGCCATTATCTCAAACATGGGCTTGGATATCCTATCATGCGACCCTACCTTGTAGAGGAGGGCTTTACCTACTATATCTTCCATAAGTTTTCCTTGTTGATTAAAGCTCTTCCTTTCCAGGGACCCATGGGTCTTGCTGGAGTGTCCGCGCCATTCCAGATCTTTGTTGAGGTCTTCTTGGGTGACCTTTTCATCTTCCTCCCCCTTGGCAAAGGCCGGCAGTTGAAGTGCCCTGGCCAGCCTCTTAGGATTCACTTTGCCCTTTATCCCATTGATTACACTTTTCACAGATGTTCCTTTTGAGCCACCCTTGGCACTTGAGTAGAACTCCAGCACTTCTCTTTTGAGTATCACTGTTGATTCGAAGAGGGCAAATTCTAGACCGACGGCGTCCAATAGCTTGATAGCATTTTGAATCTCTTCTGGTCCTTCCACGAAACCATTCCTCGCCACTTCACTTCCTTCAAAGAGGAATCCTTCCTACTTTGGCGCCATTTCTTACATGATCGTAGAGGATTCTAGTTTAGTCGACTAGTTCACTCTTCGAAGGCGTAAAGAGCACAACGTCTTTTTAGGGCTATTGTAGAAAGTGTTTTAACCTTAAGACATTTGACCTTATTTATAGTTTCCGAGTTGGAAGTCGAAGTGTCATTTGTTAAATGTCTGATTAACTCGAGTTTAGCTGTAATGATTGGTTAATCTCAGGTCTATTTAAGAGTCCATTGATGATTAGGTATCGTCGTGACGCAAATTCGATGTCGAGGACTCATTCTGACGATACCAATCATCATTTCGACGATATAGTTTTGTGTTCAAAACAATATTGTTCTTTTTCACTCTTTTGTATGATCAGTGCAATTCTTTAGCAGTGCCATACATATGTGTTCCTTGAGTGATAGCTTTTGCTTACTCAAGTACAAATTACCTTAAACAAAATGATAAGGATGGGGTTATTTACTGAACATCAACATAGTTACCTTCACCTTGGCTTTTATATCTTCTTGAGCTAGTAGCTCCCCCTTGATTTGATGTTTCTCTTATCTTTATTTAAGCTCCCCCTTGACCAGTGCATCTTAGCATGTGGTGAGGTTTTTATTAGTCCAGAGTTAAGTCTGGATCACCTATTGTCCATTAGCCTTGTTTGCTTTTGATTGGCTAAATGGACTACCCTGCAAGACAGTTTTAATATCCCTTAGGAACCCAAGGTGACTTGGGTCCTAGGTTCTTGTTAGCATAATAAGGAGGTCTTCTACTCACCTCAGCCTTTCCAGGAGGTCTCTCCTTTGCACTAGGCACACTAGGGTTGTACCAATAGTCAATGGAAAAGTGTCCCACTTTACTACAGTACCAACATTCATGGATGTTGTATCTTCTTTTCTGAACAATTTTTGAGGTTGGTGGAGAATCACAATGCTTATGTTTAGTAGAGAAGGCAACAACATTCTTCCTATCTCTCTTAGTCAAGGGCTGACTAGCTACTCTAGTATAATTATTTCTTCTTGACTTCATCTGTTTGTCAGCAACAGATGTCAGCTTGGTAGCTGACATGGTGTTGATGGCATCAGATATGATCAAGCGAGATTTGATTATACTGGTGCTACCAGTCTGCTTCTTATCTGGAAGAGATTGGCAAGATGTGCTTTTTTACCCTTGAAGGTGGGGGCTGAGGCACCAAACACAAATGGTCCATGATGGGCCATTTGGATTTCCTCATGGGGAGCCTTCAATGCACTCATCCCCATGCCCTTTCTCCTCCCATAGTTAGGAGCATTTCCCAAGCTATTGGAGCTTCCATTCATCCAGTGACCATAGACACTATCCTGGTGATGCTTGTTAGAGGGAAGTACTACCTTCTGAAAGGTGGTATGAGGCTCAGCTTCAATTTCCCCTTTTCTCCATTCCCAGCATCTATTGCCCTTTCATTGAAACCCAATCCCCTCTTATTTCCATAGGAGGAGAAGGTGTCAATGATGGGAAGTATAGTTTTGGGCTTAGAGAATTGAGCCACTAAGATTCTCTCCTTACAGAGATCATTCTCAAGCTTCCTAATGAGTTCTTCCCTTTGGTTTCTTTCATCATGAAGCTTGACTATGATTTTCTTGAGCACACAAGAATTGGTGCCCTCATTATGGGACATACCCATTTCCTTATTCATCTCAGCCTTAATGGGTTTGAGTGATTCTAGCTCCCTAGCTTGCTCCTTAATAAGCTTCTTGCTCTTTCTCAGAGCAGCCAAGAGATCACCAAACTGCTCTATTAGATCAGCATGGTTCTTATTGTTGCATGATGAGCAGTCTTCTGCATCATTTTCAGAAGATGAATAATCATCTGATGCACTCTTGGTCTTCTTAATTGAAGCAGTGGGTAATGGTGTGTGAGTGATGCATACCTCATCATAATGTGATTCATCATGATTTTCTTCATCTGATTGAGCCATCAACCCATAGACCTCCTCATCCTCAGAGTCACAGTTTGTGAGAGTCAAGGGTGCTCTGATCCCTATGACACTGACCCCTATACTTCTTTCTTCTTTAATATGATATGAGCTCCAGCTGCTTTCACTTAAGGATTTGAACTTCCTAATGTCAGATCCTTTGTCTTTCTCTATAGAGTTAGGATATGATGATCAGTTGATTTGATACACCCAAGAGAAGATCTATTCAAGCTGTTAAGATTTTCTTTGAACAACCTCACTTTGATACCACTTGTTAGTTATTGGGTGTCAACTTATCACCTAGAGGGGGGGGGGGTGAATATGTATTTCAAAATATTTTGTTCCCCCTTTCGGCGTTCTTGATTTCTGGTTAATCGATCTATGGATTAGAGTAGCACAACACAGAAAGCACGCAAGAACTTATAGAGGTTCCTCAAGACAAGGTGTCTTGAGTAGTCCTCTCTCCCTTTGCGCTTACCTAGCAGTGTGCTAGGCTCGGCAAATTCGGTCAACGTCTCTGGCCCGCAAGCCTTACAACTCAGACCCGCAGGTCACTGCAACCTTGGCCCGCAAGACCCTTCACTGCACCCGATCCCGCAAGCTCGACACTCAGGCCCTCAAGCCCTACATAGCACAGACCCGCAAGTCTTGCCTGCAGCCTAGGCCCACAAGCCCCTTCACTTCACCCGATCCCACAAGCTCGACACTCAGGCCCTCAAGCCCTACACAGTACTGACCCGCAAGTCTTGCCTGCAGCCTAAGCCCGCAAGCCCCTTCACTACACCCGATCCCGCAAGCTCGATATGTTTGGACCCGCAAGTCCTCTGCCCTAGCCCTCAAGTCTCACAGATCTCAAGCCATCAAGCTTGACACTCAGATCTGAAACAAATCTTACAAGTTCTTGGCCCGCAAGCCCTACAAGAGATTATAGTAATGAAAATTGTTTCTTCTGCCTGATGGAGATTGACTTCTTGACTTGAAGGAGATGCTTCTGATTTTCAATCTGAATGGTGCAAATCTTCTTCAAGCTTTCTAACTATGCTGGATGTTGGCTGGCTACCTTTTTCTTGAGAGAAACTTATCAGTCGATGTGGCTTGACTGCAACTTGAAGAACATAGATTGAGCATTTTTGTTCTCCTTTTCTTCTTTCTTCTTCACCGCAGTTTTTACTATTGTATTGCCCGACAAAAATCTTTTTCGTTCGTTTTTCTCTTTATCTTCTAGGGTAACCACTGTTTCCTTTTATAGGATAGATATGTTGCATAACGGTCACATATGATGTCCTTTAATGTCAGACTCCCATCCCTCAAGAGCATGCGCTGATTGGACAATTAGGCAACGACACTAAATGCTGACAGCGCGTCCGGCTACTTTTGAATTTGTCTTGACGATATTTCCATTGTTACGATGACATGGATAATATCTAGACGATATGACTTTGTCGATGCCCTGAACTAGTCTCTTCTTCAATTCTTCATCAGATAGTGATATCTCGACGATACTAGACCTCACTTCTCCTTTTGAGCTTAAGACGACACGAAGTCATCAAACTGATATTGACGAGAACTCCTTGTCTGCATGATGTCGATTAGACCAACTTAGCTTGTCAACGACATGAATGATATCATGTCGACAGACCACTTCATCAACTGCTTGTCTTCAAATGACCTTCTTCAGTCTTCTCGACGTCACGCCTTCTTTATGACGATATTGTCAACGATATGTATGTTGTTGTCGACTACATGCTTGAGCCTTTTTGACGACAGCAGACACAACCATTCTTCTTTGTTTTACTCATCATTTCAATGATGTGCCCATTCTTGTCAATGATATGTCCTGCCTTTTTCGACGATGTTATACTTAGGCAGGTTATTGTAGTACTGGACATATCGTCTCATCTCTGCAAGCATGAACTAGATATGACATTAAATACAACTTGCACTTATCATTGAGCTGAGCACTTCTTCAAATCAGGAACACTGCTGGGCACTATTCCCAACATCGGCGGCGATCAACGTTGCCTTCTCTTCTTTCTCTTTTCTCTCCTTCTCTGAAGCGGTCTGCGCTGCCTTCTCCTCCTCCTTTTTCTCTCTTTCCTCCTTCTCTTTCTTCTCTGCCTCAGCTTTCTGCCTTGCCGCTTCCTCTGCGGTCTTCGTCCTCTCAGTGATCTCTTGCTATTCAGCGGCCTCCCAATGATTCTCAGATTCCAAAGGGTCGAGCACCTGCGAGATCGAATATACAAGGTTGTTAGAAGAATCATCATCATGATAAGCAATCAACTCTGAGTCTGCTCCCCTTGAGGAAACTGAGACCACAGGAGGAAAAGGGAGATTGACTTATTCACTTACCTTCTCAGAGGCATCTGCAGGAGGATGTCCTAGACCGCCTTCTTCAAGGAGTGTGGCTGCCTTCTTGGAGGTCACTTCTTTGTTTTCGTCACCTTTCTTTTTCTTGGCGGTCTGAACTGAAGAATATGTCACTTTTCTCTTTGTTCCCTTTGTAGATTCCTGTTGATATGCGATCTTCTGCCTAAGCTTTTCAGCTGTGGACTTCTTCTTCTGCATCTGAGCTTTGATAGCCTCAGTAGAAGCAGTCTCGCCAGGCTGGACAGCGACCTGGTTAAGAAATTCCACTAATTTGTTGTAGTCGATGGTGATAAAGACACGTTGAAGATCAAGCACAGGAGCCCCTGAAGAGGTGGTCGACCAGTTGACAACATTTGAGATCGCCAAGACCGCATCCTCCTTCAGCAATTTTGGTATTTTTCCTTCCGGGGAAGAGCTGGCGATCTCCTTCGCCGCGTCTTCCTTCGCTGAGGCATTGGAGGCCTTGACCGCCAATGTCTTCTTGGAGCTGGCAGTATCTTTTCCTTTTCCTTTTCTCTTTGGAGATGCTACCTTGGGCGACCCCCTGGTCTGCGTCCGCTTAGTCAGAAGAGACATCATCCTCTCAATCAAGAGTTCATTGCAGTCTAAAAAAGGATGACCGTTTATGATTCAAGCTCGCAATTCCTTCAAGAAAGTTCTGGATTCTGAAGCCTTGAAGTGGTATTTATATACTTTCCCACATTTATGGCTATTGCGGTCTCAGCAGTCAAACCAAACATTTGTGTAGTTCCAGCAAAACTTGAAAATGTATGGGGATCATGTTTGCCCGGAGGTCCGCGACCTCTCTTTTTCGATCAGAATGGTCAGTTGCAGTGGTCTCAATTATGGGAGACCACCTGTCTCATCTCCAGCAATTTTCCTAAGGCACTGACGGCCAGGCTCCGGCGAGATCGTCAGACCGCGCGGTCTGAGTTTTTTCTTCTTTTTTGTATTTTGCACCCCATGTCTCTACCCTAGTTCTCCTATACCCAGGGCAGCCCATAATTTTTGGACCTGTCTATTTGGGCAGCCTCCGCATCTATAAGTAGAGGGGTAGGGGTACCAGAAAAGAGACTTTTGCTTCGAGCCTCCAGCTTGCAACCTGTGCAAGCGGTTTCGATTTTTGTCACTCTTTCTACCTCTCACCCTTACCAATTTTTGTCAATCGAAGCAGCTTTTTCTCTCAGAGATCTCTTATCTGACATCCTCCATCCCAAGTAACCTGCACTCTGCAGTCGCCCCCCATCTTCTCTAAGTGTGACGTTTGGAGGTACAATTTTTTTTGCCAACAGTTGGACTATATCTCTTTCTTCCAAATCTGATGCATTCTTTGAAATTGCTAAACCATGCATTCGTATTCCAAATGAACATGATTTAAAAATAAATTGCAAACGGTCAGATCATGAAGGAGAATTTGAAAATGATAAATATACTACTTTTTGTAATGATTTAGGAATTAAACATGAATTTTCTGCTCCACGCACTCCACAACAAAATGGTGTAGTGGAGAGGAAAAATTGAACCCTTCAAGAACTTGCACATACTATACTTTCTGAATATGGGTTACCTAGATCATTTTGGGCCAAAGTCGTTAATACTTCATGTTATGTAATTAATTTTGTCATGCTTCGCCCATTTTTAAAATCAACTCCTTATGAATTGTATTTCCAAAAAAACCTAATGTATCTTACTTTTGTGTTTTTGGTTATAAATGCTTTATATTGAACACTAAAGATACGTTAGGAATGTTTAATGAAAAAAGTGAAGAACGAATTTTTAGTGGGTACTGTTCAACTAGTAAGGCTTATAGAATATTTAATAAAAGGTCTAAAATGGTTGAAGTGTCAATTTATGTTAGATTTGATGAGCATGTACGTTGTTTAGATAAAATTCCTTCATTACTTTTGTGTTTTTGGTTATAAATGCTTTATATTGAACACTATAGATATGTTAGGAATGTTTGATGAAAAAAGTGATGAAGGTATTTTTATTGGGTACTCTTCAACTAGTAAGGCTTATAGAATATTTAATAAAAGGGCTAAAATAGTTGAAGAGTCAATTCATGTTAGATTTGATGAGCATGTACCTTGTGTTAGATTTGGTGAGCATGTACCTTGTCTCCGAGTAAATCTCTGATTTCTGAAATAAGAAAACACTCGATCTCCCTTTGAAAAGTATATCTCATGGCGACAACGACCGACCATGAGTTTATAATTTTCAAAGGTTGCTTGCAAATTATTAGTAATAGTTTTATGTAATTGTTTTAAATAATTAATATGAGCTTGCACATCGAATGAAATACGTGCGTGAAATGGTACGGGGTGGTGATCATGTAGGTGGAGTATAAGGAACCCATAAATAATCTCGGAAGGAGACTTATTAGTGGAGTAATTTTTAGAATCATTGATTACACATTCAGCTTGTGGAAGTACAAGTTATCATTGCTTTGGATTTTCCCCATTTAAACATTGAGGAAGGTTCCCCAAACTAATATTAACTATCTCAATATGTCCACCAGTCTGAGGGTGATACGCACTACTACACTCGAATTTGGTTCCCAGTCAACCCCATAGTATGTTCCAAAAATACGACTTAAAATATTTAATACATTGTTGCAACTCCACAAATATGTTTGTAAGACCCTCTCTATTTTGTAATCGATTCCGGGTCTTACCGCCCAGAACCACCGCCTTGCGGTGACACCTTCACTCGGGAAGGACCCCACCGATGACGGCGATCCTTCCAACTAATCATTCATCCATGCCAACCATACATCATAGTATAATAAGAAAACATGTCCACAACAATCACATAATACTTTAAGATACTTGTCCAAATGAGATACAAAATAGATAGAGTACTGAAAAGAAATGATAGAGATGAAAATGGCTTAAGCCCGATACATCATATTTTCTTGGCCTCTCTCTTGGAAAAAATAAAGCATTGTAAGCACTGACATTCAACGGTGCCTTCATGAATTAGTAACTCCCTACTCTGACCAGGGTAGATATGAAGGACAGGAATCGAAGGACGGTCGCTCACTGGTGCTCTCCCTGAGGCCACTGACAATCCAACACCGGGACGGGCAACTGGTTCAGGTTCCTCCCTATGGATGCGGTTCTGCTCCCCCTAGTGCTCCTGTTTGGCTATGCCACCTCCGACCGTTAGTAAAAAAGACTACGCGGTTTTCCCATACCCTCCCCTGGTGCCTCCTAGGCACCGGGCGGGAGGATGAAGCGGAGGACAACAAAGGTAATGAACAAGCACGTGACATCTCTCTCATAGTAGTAAATCCATATCATAAATTCTAATAAACCAAGATCTACTGACAAGTGCAACCATCACTATCAATGCTACTACAAGAGTTTTATATATATATTTATATATATATATATATATATATAAACAGAACAATAATGAGAGCAAGTAAATAAATAAAAGAGGTACAACTATCTAACATTGCATAAATGTAATCTTAACTTACAGGGGAAGACCATTCAGTCCTATAAGTTAAGGGGTCATTTTGCAAGGCCCATCGTATAAGGAAGCCCATACTTGTTTATACGATGGGGGTCATGATTTACATGTAAGATGTGTATGAAATGAAATGCAATGCAATGTCTATGTTTAAGGTCCATGCGCATGCAACTCACACACACGACTCTGTATGTACATACCTTTAGTTACCACTTTTCAGAGGAAGCTAACCTCTCGGGCAGCTCCTGTCATGGTCAAACGGTGGTAGAGGAGCGGGCATCTCCTTACCTAGGTGGGTATAACACACTACTAGACCTAGGCCCTAACGTACGCTATGGCACCAGACTTGGTACTCATAAACCCATGCATACTCTAATTGGACCCGAAGGAGCCAGACCTTAAATGGCTAAGTGTAAGATCTTTTGAATGCACAGTAAAATTATTCAGGCCCCCTTAGACTCCTACCACTTGCTGAGTCAACATACTTCAGTCAGTGTGTCGATTAGGTTAGTACCAAAGACCCACCATTTTTTATGCACATACATTTATATAACATCTCTATCATCTGAGCCTCCGGCTCACAGGACTAACTAGCCCTCAATTATACATTCACCAGGTCTACTGCTTGCAGGACCAACCCGTCATTTATAACTACCGAGCCTACGACTCCAAGGGAATACTTGTCTGTTCTAATCAATAAAGTACTTATCACTGAAGATGTATGTGTGTAGTTCATTCATATTCCTAAACCATCTAATCTTTTCTACTCTTTTGTTAATCTTAGATGTTTAAGGTTCATCTTGTACTTCCCGAGGTTTACCGGATGAAGGGCTCATAGCGGTACTAGGAGGTGCGATGAGGTGACATCCCAAGCCTCCCTTTTCTCAAGATATTTATTATTATTGGTGGATACCCTTTCCTCCCACAACATCTAGACTTACTTCAGGTCCCTATGATGGGTTTTAGTTATTTAGGGGAAAGAAAACGTTGATCTTCAATTGAATCTCAACGCTATTCATTATTTGTTGACCAGATTTTCCTCAGTTTACTTTCACTTGCTCACGATCTAATAATCCAGTCATAAACATTTGTCTATCTGCACACCAACTTGTTTAGGATCGGTTTTAAAATGAATTGGTCTACCCACCCTCAAATGAAGCACTTAGCAAGTATAAGGTGGTTGGGACGGAGTATCATTTTTAAGAATGCCTCAACCACAAAATGCAGGTTTTCTATCCGCATACCACCCTAACCAAGAGTTTAAACTAGGGTCCTTATGAGAGGTAAATAACAATCAAGTTCAAGGACCTTTAAATGTTATTATAATTTTTGAAGCCCTTCATGAAATGCTAATGTGCTCCAAGCTTCATACAGACCCTCAATGCTCTAGGTGGTTTACTCACTAATTTAGGTTTTACTAAACGCACATCATGCCTACATGAAATGAATGAACTCTTTAAATCTATATTTCAAACCCTTAGGTCTAGGGCTCTGGAAATTTTATGGAACTCAATAAGGGGCATGGGTGAGAGGCTATCAAAATTTCACAATTTTTCTGACTAAATTACTCCTAAAATAAAATAATTATTTCTTTTTCCTTACCATTTAACAATTGAGAATTCTTATTCAAGTACCCAAAATAATCTAAGTAAAATCACACTAACAACTTTAATCAAGATATTAAGATGGGCAAGGTTTTCAAATTTCTAAAAATCAATAAAATTATGTTAATTTATATGTATTACTTAGTTTTGTATTTCTGACATTCGTTATTTCTTGTTTTATTTATATTATGAAAAATAAACTACACAATTTCAAAATACAAAAATATTTTTTTGGGGTTTTCTATTTTTCTTTCATTAAAAGTTTCAAAACAACAAAAAACTGTATGATCTTTATTGTTAATATCAAGCATGTATGAATTTTAATATTTAGAATTATTTATAATGTTGAAATTTATTCCTTCAAATTACTATGAATATTTTTTTGTTTATCATGCTTTGATATATCTAATTAAGTGCATCAATTGTATTAAAAAAATATGTGTAGAACCAAGCTTAGCATGTTTCTAAGTATGAGTAAATATTTTGTGATTGATAATGATACTTTTTCCTCACTTATTTTAGTAATCTACAAGTGTGTTTAAATCTAAAAATGTTTGCTTGTGTATTATAATTGTACATTGAATTAAAACTTGCATAAGTTTATTACCTACACTACATTTGAATTGCACTTAAGAAATTAAGACAAGTGGTTGAGTTTAAAAATTATGTTGGGTTTGCAAAATAAGTGTATTTGGAGAATGTTATCTCACAAAAGTGAACAAAATAAAAATAGACAAATATAACTCCACCAAGCACTACTTGAACCTCCTGATAAATCTTCATAAGTATTGTGAGGTTGAGCACCTTGGAAAGAATAGTAAAGTGTCTTGTGCAAACCTTGGTTATTACACTACTTTTTCTAAAATATGTGCATTAAAGTGTGTGAATGTTAACATACTTGTGTTTTATTGTGCACTTTACTCTACATATGTCTTGTATTTTGTGATTTAAATCACTTGTTAACATTGCTCAAAATACACTTATGTGCACATCATTATCTTTCATAACACTTCTCTCATGAGTATTGGATTCTAATGCTTTATCTATACTACTCTTTAAATAAGAAATGCACAAGATAACCTAGCATGATCTCTACAATGTTTGGTATCTCTTAAACTTGAAATTAAGTAACATTGTAGTATATTCTCTTTTTGATATATTCATCTCATGCTTGGTAACTTTATGTAAAACTAAGAGATTTCAAAAAAGTTAAACATCTTTACATTTTGAACTTAAACTCATATTTATACTTATGATTTTCATGCTTACCAAAAGATGTTTCTTATAATCTTCCGCTTGCTTAAAACTCTTATTTATTTATTTGAAATCTCTTCTATATTATGCTTAATCTCTTCATCATTACCTATATTACAAAAGCTCGATCATGATTTATCATTTATAAAGAATGACTCCTTACTTCCCTCACCCCACCTTCTTTTGATAATACCAAAAGGGGGAGATTAATTAACGAAATCTAGAGGAGAAATCAAGAGGATTAAGGGGAGAATAAACCATGTAATCATTTAGGGGGGTAAAACTTAAATTGCATTTATGCATGTAGGGGGAGCATTTAGATAGGGGCAGTATGCATCATTATTCCCATGCTTATCATATACTATAGTATGCACTATTATCTCGCTTATCATGTAACAGTCCTGGCCCAGCCTGACCCGGGCCCCTGGCACCAGAACTGCCGGCACCTGAAGGGTCTAGCCTGACCCGGGCCCCTAGCCCCCTTCAGGTTAAGCCTGACCCCAACAACTGGTCAACAACAAGCCTGCAGGTCGTGCACCCCAACCCCTCTCTGGCCCACCACAGGGCCCAGCGGGTTGTTGGAGACATATAGTTTCCCTTCGGTGAGAAGTGAGCCAGTTAAGCGGCGGCACGTGGACTTCCCAGGAGGTCACCCATCCCAGAATTGCTCCAGCCCGAGCACGCTTAACTATGGAGTACTTTCACTTCTCATCACCAATTGAGCTGCAGCTCAATTGGTGATGAGAAGTGAAAGTACTCCATAGTTAAGCGTGCTCGGGCTGGAGCAATTCTGGGATGGGTGACCTCCTGGGAAGTCCACGTGCCGCCGCTTAACTGGCTCACTTCTCACCGAAGGGAAACTATATGTCTCCAACAACCCGCTGGGCCCTGTGGTGGGCCAGAGAGGGGTTGGGGTGCACGACCTGCAGGCTTGTTGTTGACCAGTTGTTGGGGTCAGGCTTAACCTGAAGGGGGCTAGGGGCCCGGGTCAGGCTAGACCCTTCAGGTGCCGGCAGTTCTGGTGCCAGGGGCCTGGGTCAGGCTGGGCCAGGACTGTTACAAAAAGTGCACTTTTTGTAACAGTACTGGCTAGCCTGACCCGGGCCCCTAGCCCAGTACTGCCGGCACCGACGGTCCAGGCCCAGCCCCCTAACAGGGACCGACTGGGACCCAGCTGGCACCGCCGGTTAAGCCTCACCCCGAAGGGTTAACCACAAGCCTGCAGGTCGTGCACCCCAACCCCTCTCTGGCCCACCACAGGGCCCAGCGGGTTGTTGGAGACATACAGTCTCCCTTCGGTGAGAAGTGAGCCAGTTAAGCGGCGGCACATGGACTTCCCAGGAGGTCACCCATCCCGTGACTACTCCAGCCTGAGCACGCTTAACTACGGAGTACTTTCACTTCTCATCACCAACTGAGCTGCAGCTCAGTTGGTAATACCCTGATCTGAGATCTAGTTTTGAATACCAGAAGGCCCCTTGCAATTGATCAAACAATTCGTCGATACGAGGTAGGGGATATGTGTTTCTAACTGTCAAACGATTGAGTTCTCTATAGTCAATGCACAGTCTCAAGGTTCCATCTTTCTTTTTAACGAAGAGGACCGGGGCACCCCATGGTGACGAACTTGGCCTTACAAAGCCTGCTTCTACTAACTCTTGCAGTTGGCTTCGGAATTCGGTTAACTCCTTCGGTGCCATTCTATAAGGTGCTTTAGATACTGGTTTTGCTCCTGGTACTAGTTGAATTTGAAAGTCGGCCTCTCTGTGAGGGGGCAATCCGGGTAATTTGTCGGGGAAGACATCGGCAAAATCTCTTACCACCGGGATGTCTCCTAAGGGTTCACCTGACTCTTCAATTCCAAAGCAAACTAAAAATAATTCATTTCCCTAAAGATGCGATTTGACGGCCTGGACGGAAGATAAGAGGTTTTTGGAGACTGGTAAGGCACTTTCAAAGATGATGGTGGTGTCCCCGTGACGCAAGTTAACCTTTCGTTGAAGACAATTAATTATGGCGTGATACCGAGATAGCCAGCTCATGCCCAACACTAGGTCGTATTTAACGAGTTTCATTGCAGTAGCTGAGGTTTCAAAATTCTTTCCACCGATGGTTACGTCTACGTCACAAGTCGAGGTGATACTGATTACGGATCCATCTGGGAGGCGGACTCCCCTAGCAGGACCCAAGCGACAGCTTAATCCCTTCAACTCCTTAATAAAGCTTTCTGATATAAAAACATGAGTTGCCCCACAATCGAACAAAGTGAGGGCAGGTTTTCCGTTTACAAAAAGAATGCCTGCAATTGCGAATTAGGATGTTATGTAGCTAAGTGATAGTTCTTAAATTACCCATAATTAGGAGCAGATTTTAAGAAAACAAAACAAGTGAAAATAGAGTAAAGGAAAACTTGGAGTACCTGAAATAGTCTCCTCTGGCTTGCAAGGTTGAGCCAGGTCCAGAGCATAAAGTTGATTGCCGGTGAGTTGTCGATTACCTCCTTGGTATCCTCGTCCTCGACCTCGACCTCGGCCTCCAGAGTGCTGATAAGGGGGCCTTTGGGGTGGAGGAGGGAAAGTTCTCTGAGGGCAGAATGCCGTCACATGACCAGGCTGGTGACAGAAGAAGCATAGCTGAGGAGGAGGGACCCCACCCAACTGCTTAGGTGGCTCCTGGGCTTGTAGCGGTTGCGGTGCCAAAACCGTGTGGGATCCTTGGCCTTGATTGAAGTTTGGACGCGGTCTTCCCCCGCTCCTCTGATTCCAAATGAACTGATCCTGCTGATGTGGGAGCTGTCTATCTCCTCTTCGTTCCTCGTCAGCAGCTCTCTTCCCCTGCCCCTGGTCGTCAGATGATCCGCTTCCAATCTCTTTGCTGCTTCAGCAATCTTGGCCAGACTAGAATCTGCTATGAATAAGAGTGCTTGTCCTAGGTCATCTCGCAGTCCCTTAAAGAACTTCTTGGCGAATCCTGCCTCACTGAACTGGTAGGAAACTAGGGATCGGGATAGGTGGGCAAATTCTCGTTGATATTCCAAGACAGTCCTATTTCCTTGCCTTAACTGTAAGAATTTCTCCTCTAGCTCGTCTCTTGCTGACTGAGGGATGAAGTGCTCCAGTAACGCTCCTCTGAACTCCTCCCAAGAGATTTCACTGTATTCGTAACCTACGAAGGTGGTGTCCATTGCTGACTTCCACCAGAGCTTAGCATGAGAGCGAAGTGCTGAGACCGCTAACGCCACTGCTTCGGTTGTTGGGCAGCGGATTCCAGCAAGCATTTCTTGAATGGTATCGACCCATTCCTCAGTTTGTAATGCTGATTCTGCACCCGAGAAGGATGGTGGAGAGAGTCCTTTGAACACACTGAGCCAGTTTGAAGCCGGGTTGAGCTCCCTAACTGGGGCTTGATCCCTGAATGCTTGCAGAATGGCCTGCAGTGTTTGTCCCACATTGTCTTCCTGAAATTGGGCGGGGGGAGGAGGTGGAGGGGGAACCCTATCTGGGGCAGGATTCTGCAGGATAAGAATGAGAAATTGAAAAGAGGTATTAATCTCAGGTGGCTAGATGAGAAAAAAAAAAGTCGGGAGAAAAACCCTTATGGGCACACCATTGCTTCCGCTGCTAGTTTGTCCGCAAACTAGACTCGAGCGGGGTGTAATAAGGGTTGGACAGAATATGTAGGATCGTTAAGCTCTGATACCCTTTGTAAGACCCCTTCCCCCGGACTTCCCAAGACCTGGAAGGACGGAGGGAACATGAAGAGAGAAGGGCCCCGATAATAGGCCACTAGGAGTTGTCAAGGCCCTTTTAGCCTTACTGCGGGTCTTACTGCCCAGAACCGCCGTCTTGTGGTGGGCAGCCACCACTTAACGCCGATTCTGCCGGCCAAATTTAGAGGAAGCATCCATAGTTAACAATACATAAGAGATACATATCCATCCAAAAAAAAAACCAAAAGTCATAGAAAGGTAACATCATAGTCAGGTACAAAGCATAAAGGAGTACTCGGGAACAAACCCGGTCAAATAAAGCTGAAACTAAAACTCCTCAAAAACTAAAGTGACTATGACATGGTCCTCATCGGCAAGTACTAAGAATCTAGGACGAAATCTCACGGTAGTACGGTCGCCAACAAAAGGGGCTCCAGGATCTGTAGCTCCTGCCAAATCAGGTCCTCCTGTCCTCTGGTGCTGGGTCTCCTGGTGCTGCCTGCCCTGTGTTAGGTCACAACCGACCGTCAGTCTAAAAGACTCAGCCACAACCTCCCCGCCTCCCCCCGCGACTCCTAGGCACCGGGTGGAGAGGAGGAAAAGGAGGGACACAAGGCAGTAAAATTTCAAGCAGATGACAAATGACAGGTAGATTGATTATAGTACTTATTTATATAAACGAGCACGGTATAAGAACACGTGAGTATATAGTGAGGCCATAGCTAATAAACAAGGTTACTAACAACGTAAGCAGTGTCATAATATAAGGGAAGCAATAGAAGGAGTAACATATTGCAGTAAAAGGAACATCCACTAAAAGTAAACAAACACGGTTCACGGGGCAACAGTGAGGTTTTCATAATTTTAAGGGAAAAACCTTAACTTATCAAATCGAAGATAAGATAAGGGATCGTTTTGCAAGGCCCATCATATAAGGCATCCCATACTACTTTATATGATGGGGGTGAAAAAAGGGGAAGATGAGAGATGTGATGTATGCTATGTTATGCAGAGATGCGCATTATTATGAAATGATGATTTACTCACACAACACGACTCTGTACGTACAGACCTTGTTAGTTCCCCATTGTTCAGGGTGTAGCTATCACCCCGGGTCTCACTACCGTGGCCGTAGTGACAGTGGGTCGGGCTCCCCCACTTCTAGGCGGGTACACACACTACCAAGCCTAGACCTCTCCACACTCCCTCCGAGACCCACGCGTGGGGGGGACTAGTCGTGCTTTTTGCTGCGCGTCAGACTTAGATAGGCCAAGTGTGAGTTTTAGGGATGGTGGCTTCTCCACATCTTCCACTAAGCCAGATCCCAAATCCTCACCACTTGCCTGAGTCAACGTATGTCCTCCGGTGTGCCAGCCCAGACCATACCGAAGACCCGCCACAGATTCCATTTATTCATGAAAGTTTTACCCCGAGCTTACAGCTCGCTAAAAATCGTACAAAACACAGGCTCAGCCAGTCTCTCCCTAGGCCTCACTCATGCAAATTTGAAAGGTGAGCCTAGATAGTCCTACCATTTTATTACCATGACTTATTTGATATCATGTGTTAGGAGAATTTGTTCATGCC
Source organism: Dactylorhiza incarnata (assembly GCA_033032865.1). Classification (NCBI taxonomy): domain Eukaryota; kingdom Viridiplantae; phylum Streptophyta; class Magnoliopsida; order Asparagales; family Orchidaceae; genus Dactylorhiza; species Dactylorhiza incarnata. Next base: position 10,596,540 of record JAWHQI010000010.1, on the reverse strand, counting down.
TTCAATTGGTAACATCTGCTTACTACAAATCTTTATGGATATTGGGGTGGGTTATAGTATGATCTTTGAGCCTTGGGACATTTTAGACTCTTATGATTTGTTCAAGACTTCCGGTCTTCCTATGTATGCTCACTAGAATAAGGCGAATCATTGTTGTTTCTAACTAACTCTATTTCTACTATTGAGTGAGGCTAGTTTAACTTTATTCCCTCTAGATACCCTATGCTAAGTCACTCCCAAGGTTTGTGAACTCCTATCAATCTAAGTTTTAAAGTCATGTAGTTCTTAAGTTCACTCTATATGTTATTCTTGAAGAATGATTAGGAGGTCAACTAAATTACATGGACCATTTTACCTAAGTCATCAAAATCTCAGATACGTAACCTTACACATGCTTTACTAAAATGAGTCTATAGGGAGCTATACTGCACCAAAAATTCTGTATAACATATCATTAGAAAGGTAAGAACAAGAGCTACAACCTTTGTATTGTCCACATGTTCTGAATTTGAGTGTAAGACATTCAATTTACTGCTTAAAGTTTCAGCAAGGGGTGTGACAACTAATTGCTACAAATACATGTTTTACTAAAATGAGTCTACAGGGAGCTACACTTTACCAAAAAATTCTGTATAACATATCATTAGAAAGGTAAGAACAAGAGCTACAACTTTTATATTGATCACATGTTCTGAATCTGAGTGTAAGACATTCAATTTACTGCTTAAAGTTTCAGCAAGGGGTGTGACAACTAATTGCTACAAATACATGTTTTACTAAAATGAGTCTACAAGACCCAACCTTCATACCTTCATTTCTACTTAGCCAAACCTCATAGATAGCTTATCATGACTTGGGGTGAAAACCCTTGGAATTTCATTAAAAATTAGTAATTAATATTCTCTAAACTCATAAAATTCATAGAATGAAATGTCTAGCAAACTATAGAGAAGTGTCCTACAATTATTCTAAATTTCTCACCGAGCCTAGGTCATACATGGATACATGCATGGCTTGAAAATCATTCTAGTTGGGTGCAACAATACTTCTAACTTTCAGAAACATCAAACCTTAAACCATGTACATGTGTTACTAAATAAGAACATGAATGCCACTAATCACTTCTCTTTACTTAGGGAAATCAACATGCATGCTTAGATTACTCACCCAAAACAAGTCCACATATCATCAGATTTTGTACAGAGGTGAGTCATCACATGATAAACATGTTACCAAAAATTTGGGCCAAAACTATAAATGTAAGATCCATAGGTTATCACAATAGAGAAATTTAAATTATTCCAGAAACTATAGAAAACTTTTCTCCTAAAATCACCAAATCTGGACAGTGATTTTATATAGCCATCACACACCTTGGGTACAAATTTCACTTGCATGCAATGAAAATTAAGAGAAAAATACACATTATAAACCTGCATGGGCACATTGTACATCTTGCACAAAAACAGGTGCACAGGACTGTACAGTCATCCAAATCAGTTGATTTTAAGCTCAGATGAAAGTAGACAACAAGATCTAGAAATCTTGTCTCTGATGAAAATTGCAAATTCGGCCTCTAAGGGCTTCAATTTCCTGCTTGAACATCTTAAATAAAGTGTGACAGATTTATATACTATTCATTTATTTAATATCATGTGGTCTGCGATTAGAGATCTGATCAGATCCAACGGCCAGGACATCGACTTCCTCCTCTCGCCGATGGCCGAGATCTCCCCGTCCTGTAGCAATTTCATCTCCCTATTCCGGCTACCTGGGTCTCCACCACCGCCGGCCGTTATCACCACCACCTCCGTTGAGGTGGTGGCCGGCGTTTGCCGGCAACATGGCGGCCGGAGGCGGCTCCTCCGGCGATCCCAGGCAAGAGCTAAAAGCTCGGAAAATCTCACATTTCTCCCATGGATTTGAGCTCGATTGAGCTCGAAATCTCAACCTAAAGATCTAGAAAGCTAGCAAAGGAGGAGAGGGGAGGAAACGCGCCTGAGTTGGTGGTCGGAGGCGCGGATTTGCCCTTGTTCCCATGCGTGAGTTGTCGCCGCCGGAAGCCATGGCCGAATGGGGGTTCTGAGCTCGAAAGCTTCGCCGGAGTTGGGGGATCGTCCTCGTGGGGCTCACTGATCGTGAAGCGTGGTGTGCCCATAAGGGTTTTTCTCCCGACTTTTTTTTTCTCATCTAGCCACCTGAGATTAATACCTCTTTTCAATTTCTCATTCTTATCCTGCAGAATCCTGTCCCAGATAGGGTTCCCCCTCCACCTCCTCCCCCCGCCCAATTTCAGGAAGACAATGTGGGACAAACACTGCAGGCCATTCTGCAAGCATTCAGGGATCAAGCCCCAGTTAGGGAGCTCAACCCGGCTTCAAACTGGCTCAGTGTGTTCAAAGGACTCTCTCCACCATCCTTCTCGGGTGCAGAATCAGCAGTACAAACTGAGGAATGGGTCGATACCATTCAAGAAATGCTTGCTGGAATCCGCTGCCCAACAACCGAAGCAGTGGCGTTAGCGGTCTCAGCACTTCGCTCTCATGCTAAGCTCTGGTGGAAGTCAGCAATGGACACCACCTTCGTAGGTTACGAATACAGTGAAATCTCTTGGGAGGAGTTCAGAGGAGCGTTACTGGAGCACTTCATCCCTCAGTCAGCAAGAGACGAGCTAGAGGAGAAATTCTTACAGTTAAGGCAAGGAAATAGGACTGTCTTGGAATATCAACGAGAATTTGCCCACCTATCCCGATCCCTAGTTTCCTACCAGTTCAGTGAGGCAGGATTCGCCAAGAAGTTCTTTAAGGGACTGCGAGATGACCTGAGACAAGCACTCTTATTCGTAGCAGATTCTAGTCTGGCCAAGATTGCTGAAGCAGCAAAGAGATTGGAAGCGGATCATCTGACGACCAGGGGCAGGGGGAAGAGAGCTGCTGACGAGGAATGAAGAGGAGATAGACAGCTCCCACATCAGCAGGATCAGTTCATTAGGAATCAGAGGAGCGGGGGAAGACCGCGTCCAAACTTCAATCAAGGCCAAGGATCCCACACGGTTTTGGCACCGCAACCGCTACAAGCCCAGGAGCCACCTAAGCAGTTGGGTGGGGTCCCTCCTCCTCAGCTATGCTTCTTCTGTCACCAGCCCGGTCATGTGAATGCATTCTGCCCTCAGAGAACTTTCCCTCCTCCACCCCAAAGGCCCCCTTATCAGCACTCTGGAGGCCGAGGTCGAGGTCGAGGACGAGGATACCAAGGAGGTAATCGACAACTCACTGGCAATCAACTTTATGCTCTGGACCTGGCTCAACCTTGCAAGCCAGAGGAGACTATTTCAGGTACTCCAAGTTTTCCTTTACTCTATTTTCACTTGTTTTGTTTTCTTAAAATCTGCTCCTAATTATGGGTTATTTAAGAACTATCACTTAGCTACATAACATCCTAATTCGCAATTGCAGGCATTCTTTTTGTAAACGGAAAACCTGCCCTCACTTTGTTCGATTGTGGGGCAACTCATGTTTTTATATCAGAAAGCTTTATTAAGGAGTTGAAGGGATTAAGCTGTCGCTTGGGTCCTGCTAGGGGAGTCCGCCTCCCAGATGGATCCGTAATCAGTATCACCTCGACTTGTGACGTAGACGTAACCATCGGTGGAAAGAATTTTGAAACCTCAGCTACTGCAATGAAACTCGTTAAATACGACCTAGTGTTGGGCATGAGCTGGCTATCTCGGTATCACGCCATAATTAATTATCTTCAACGAAAGGTTACCTTGCGTCACGGGGACACCACCATCATCTTTGAAAGTGCCTTACCAGTCTCCAAAAACCTCTTATCTTCCGTCCAGGCCGTCAAATCGCATCTTCAGGGAAATGAATTATTTTTAGTTTGCTTTGGAATTGAAGAGTCAGGTGAACCCTTAGGAGACATCCCGGTGGTAAGAGATTTTGCCGATGTCTTCCCCGACAAATTACCCGGATTGCCCCCTCACAGAGAGGCCGACTTTCAAATTCAACTAGTACCAAGAGCAAAACCAGTATCTAAAGCACCTTATAGAATGGCACCGAAGGAGTTAACCGAATTCCGAAGCCAACTGCAAGAGTTAGTAGAAGCAGGCTTTGTAAGGCCAAGTTCGTCACCATGGGGAGCCCCGGTCCTCTTCGTTAAAAAGAAAGATGGAACCTTGAGACTGTGCATTGACTATAGAGAACTCAATCGTTTGACAGTTAGAAACACCTATCCCCTACCTCGTATCGACGAATTGTTTGATCAATTGCAAGGGGCCTTCTGGTATTCAAAACTAGATCTCAGATCAGGGTATTACCAACTGAGGATCCGGGAGGAGGATATCCCAAAGACGGCTTTCAGTAGCAGGTATGGATTACACGAGTTCACGGTAATGCCATTCGGACTCACGAATGCCCCCGCTGCATTCATGAGTTTAATGAACAAAGTGTTTGAACCATACATAGATTCCTTCGTCATCGTTTTTATAGATGACATCCTAATTTATTCGAAAACAAAAGAGGATCACGCCCGGCATTTATCCTTAACTCTCCAGAAACTTCGGGAGAATAAGCTTTACGCAAAGTTCAGTAAATGCCAATTTTGGCTCAGTGAAGTAGCCTTCTTAGGTCACATCATCAGCGGCGCTGGATTGGCAGTTGACCCAACAAAAATCCAAGCAGTCCGAGATTGGCCCCAACCAAAAACGGCCTCAGACATAAGGAGCTTTCTAGGACTTGCCGGATACTACCGGAAGTTCGTACAAGGTTTCTCCCGGATTGCACTACTGCTTACCACATTAACGAAGAAAGATTCGTCGTTCATCTGGACCCCCAAATGTGAAACAGCCTTCCAGGACTTAAAAGCCAGATTAATCTCTGCTCCAGTTCTTGCCTTGCCGTCAGGGAAGAAGGGCTTCCAAGTTTACACTGATGCCTCTTACCAGGGAATGGGTGTTGTACTAATGCAAAACGGTCATGTAATTGCATATGCATCCCGGCAATTGAAAAAGCATGAACAAAACTATCCCGTGCATGACCTAGAGATGGGAGCTGTAGTGTTCGCGCTAAAAAATTGGCGGCATTATCTGTACGGAGTACACTGTGACATCTTCTCTGATCACAAAAATTTAAAATACGTAGACACACAGAAGGATCTAAATATGCATCAAAGAAGATGGGTGGAATTCCTTTGCGATTATCAGTATACAATGCACTATCACCCCGGAAAAGCGAATAAAGTGGCTGACGCTTTGAGCAGAACAGTCGGCACATCGGAACCAGAAATGCGATTATCGTCATCGGAGTTGATTCGAGAAATGTAAAATTTGAATATTACTCTAGTCTCCCGAGCAGACCCCGAATTGTACGAGGAGTATCTGGGCTCGATCTCGATCGAAAGTGATATCAAGGATCGCATCCGGGAAGGTCAAAAACAAGATGCAGATTTGGAACCAGTTTTTGAAGCACTGAATACAGGCACCGCCAAAGACTTCTCTATTTTCGACGGTTTAGTCCGCTTCAAGGACCGAGTTTACATTCCGGCTTCAAACCAGCTTAGGGAGGAGATCATGACCGAAGCACATTATAGCAAGTATTCAGTACACCCGGGAATCACCAAGATGACAGCAGATTTAAAAAGAACCATGTTTTGGCCTGGGATGAAGAAGGATATAATGAAATTTGTAAACCTCTGCGAAACCTGTCAGTGTGTAAAGGCGGAATGCAGAAATCCGGCAGGACGGCTTCAATCCTTGACGGTGCCGGTTTGGAAATTTGAAGATATCTCGATGGACTTCGTGCATGGGTTACCAAGGTCCCGCTCCGGTCATGACTCAGTCTGGGTAATCGTTGACAGATTAACTAAAGTGGCCAGATTCATTCCAATGAAAAAGAAAGCCCCGGTCAGCGTACTAATTCGACTCTTCGTAGAACAGTTTGTACGTTACCACGGCATGCCAAAAACTGTCATATCAGATCGAGTTGGAAGATTTACATCTAAGGAGTGGAGGGCCGTCCAAGCCTATTTAGGGTCCCGCCTGAACTTTAGTACCGCTTTCCACCCTCAAACGGATGGGCAAACTGAACGCATTATTCGGACGATGGAAGATCTCCTCCGACTATGCATATTGGATAGTGGGGAGCCTTGGGAAGAATTGCTACCATTGGTAGAATTCTCCTACAACAACAACCATCATACCTCCATAGGAATGGCACCTTATGAAGCCTTGTACGGAAGGAAGTGCAGAACTCCGCTATCCTGGGTGCAAGATGAAGACCCCTCGGCCTTAGGATCTAAATTCATCGAAGACACCGATGCTCAAGTACGCGTAATATGACAGAAGATGTTAGAAGCCCAAAGCACGCAAGCCAAATATTATGACGCGCATCACCGGCAGGTAGAATTCCAAGTGGGTGACCAAGTTTTTCTAAAGATCCGACCAGCTCATGGCATCACCCGGGTACGGGGACTGAAGAAGCTCAGCCCCAGGTACCTCGGGCCTTTCAGAATTCTAGAAAGATTCGGTTCCGTGGCTTATAGATTAGAACTATCTCCGGACTTGGCCGGCCTGCACAACGTTTTTCATATCTCCTCCCTCCGGAAGGCGCTAATCCGGCCAGACCAACATGTAACTTCAGCTTCAAACCCAGTGGCTTCTGATAGAACTGTCCTTCTAGAGCCAATCCGAATTGATGAAACGGCAGTTCGGACCCTGAGAAAGAAAAAAATTCCTCTGGTCAAGGTGTTGTGGTCTAATCATGGCCAAGAGGAGCATACCTGGGAGCCTCTAGATCTCATGCAACAAAAGTACCCAAGGCTATTCAGTGCAGGTACGCTTCACACTCTTTTTAAAGATTAAGTCTTTCTCTTATCGTCAATTCCCGTACCGCTAATCTTAAATTTCGGGGACGAAATTATTTTATTGCACATTGGGAATTGTAACATCCCCAAAACTACTAGGCCCCCTTAGTACAAGTTTTGACACCCTCCCCTTCTAAACAAGCTCCCTAGACCCTTCAGGTGCCGGAAGTTCTGGTGCCAGGGGCCCGGGTCAGGCTGGGCCAGGACTGTTACATATCATATACTATAAACACCTTTGTTGATTTCTTCCTAAGAGGATTTGTTATTATTAAAAAGGGGAGATTGTTGGACATGTGTGTCACATCCCTTTGTTTGATAATAACAAATCTCATATTGTATTTGATCTTGCTTGTCGTGTGTTTATAGTGTGCAGGAACTATAGGTGCAATACTCCACAAGTAGAAAGAAGCTTGGAACCAAAATCTCTGAACATCAGCACTACCGCCAGCGCTAGTGATACCACGGGCGTTAGCGCTATCACCAAGTGTTAGCGCTACCGCCGATGCGAACTCTTGTAGCACGACCGACAACGCTAGTGATACCGCAGGCGTTAGCGCTATCGCCAAGCGTTAGCATTACCGCCAGCGCTAGCACCAGATCGTGCCACAATGCCCCACTTCCACGATCTCTAACCGACCGCTACCGTGGACGCTATCTCCAAGTTCTATAAAATGGGGCTTTCTCTCTCATTTTGTACACACATCCCAGAGAGAATACCAGTGCAAAATTTTAAGAGTTGTTACTCTGCCGAAAGTTGATCTCCCACTCAAAGCTAAAGAAGATTTCTGAAGGAGAACTTCAGCACGCTGCATCCGAAGAATGATCGCTTCAACCACACTTATGCTACATCGATCCTTCATCATCAACTTCAGAAAATCTCATAGAGGGAGTTTTTTTTATTTGTGTTATTTCATTATCTTTGTGAATTTGTATAGTTAATTCGCCTTGTGTTGGCGAATAGGTCCATGCATGGCTTAGGGGGAATTTGCCGCGTGTGTTGGCGACTAGGTCTAGGTGATTAGATCTAGGGGTGCTCGAGGTCATATCCGGGAAAGGATTGGCTAGAGCGGCTTGAGTCCATATCCGGGGAGGATAGGCTAAAGCCACCGGTTCGTGGGGATACGAGTTGGTATAGAAAAGGAAAAATTATTTGCATTTGTATGCCTCTGATTTCTAGCGATATTGAAATCAAAATTGTGTAAACACTCTTTAATATGATACAATCATGTCTCTATTTGTGTTTACTTGATTTCTTTCATTTGGCATAAATTGTAATATTGCAAATTATAATATTCTCTACTTTTGGCTAAATTGTTATTTCACTCTCTTTTATTTTAAAACAATTTAGCAAATTGTTTAATCATATAAAAAGAATTTTTATTCCCTTATTCACCCCCCCCCCCTCTAAGGGCGCATATTGATCCAATACATCGGGCTCATAAATGTAGAAGGAGCATTCGTGAGTCCGAACGACATTACTATGAATTAATATAGGCCATACTTAGAACTAAAGGTTGTCTTCGGAATGTCCTCTTCCTGAATCTGCAGTTGATAGTATCCCGACCTCAGATCTAATTTTGAAAACCAATGCGCTCCTTCCAATTGATCGAACAACTCATCAATTCGGGGCAGAGGGTAGGTGTTCCGCAATGTTAGTCGGTTGAGCTCCCTGTAGTCGATGCACAATCAAAGAGTTCCATCCTTCTTTACAAATAGTGTCGGGGCTCCCCATGGTGATGAGCTTGGCAGGACAAACCCTGAGTCTACTAACTCCTGTAGCTGGGTACAGAACTCCGCCAACTCCTTCGGGGCCATTCAGTAGGGTGCCCTGGACGCTAGTCTTGCTTCCGGTATCAACTAGATTTGGAAATCAGTGCCCCGGTGTTGGGGTAGTACCGACAATTTCTCCGAAAATACATCAGGGAAATCTCGGGCAACCGAAATATCAGTTAGGGAGGTCTCCGCTTCCACCATCCCGAAGCAAACCAAGTACACCTCATCTCCCTGTAAATGGGCCTTAACGGCCTGAACGGATGAAAGTAAAGAACGGGGGACCGGAGAAGTACCTTGGAATGTTGCGTAAGTGTTGTCATATCTCAGCACGACTTTTCTTGTTGGGCAATCGATTTGAGCATGGTTCCAGGTGAGCCATGTCATTCCCACAACTAGGTTGAAGTTTGACATCTTCAATATCATTGTTATGTTGACCAATGGTTGAATTTGGTCAAATTGATGAAATTGAGTGGTCCAATGGGTCAAAGTTGACTCCTTTGGCCTCCTTTGATGGTTAGGTGGACTTGGGGAAGGTTAATTAGGTCACTTTATCCTTAATTGACCTTAAATTTGGTGGTTTGACTTATTTGGGGGCAGAATTGACTTGGTCAATTTGGTCAATTGGGTTGACTATAATGGCTCCTAACTAACCCAAGGAACTCCATAAGGGACTTATGGAAAATAGGCGGTGTCAATATGTCGACCATGCGCTAAGAGACAAACACACACTCACACACACACACACACACACACGAGTGAAAGGCATGGGCCTATGACCCGGGAAGGCGACATTCGGCGTGGAGGGTGACATTCGGCGTGAGCGGCAATATTCGAAAAGGGAGGCAACATTCGGAAGGGGAGGCGACATTCGACGTGGGCGGCGACATTTGGCGGGGGCGGTGACATTCGGTGGGGGCGGCGACATTCGGCGGGGGCGGCGACATTCGGCGGGGGCGGCGACATTTAATTCATACAGGATGAGATCGGCAAATTGCTTGCTTAAAATGTATCTTCAATTTGTCGCCCACAAATTGATTGACCATATTTTATTATCCAACAATATTTAGGCTAACAATTTTTGGCATTGCTCTTACAAATATTTAAGCAAGCAATTTCACCAATATGATGCTCTTACAAATATTATAAAATACAATTTATCCAAACATCAAGCAATTTATTCATGCAGGAGGGGATCCACACCATGATCCACCTACAACTCAATAGGAAAGATACCTAATTCCATCAGTTGCTTCTACACGAAAAAAGGACTCACTCACAACTCCTTCCACGACACCTCAAGCACGAAGCATCCTTCCTTGTGATTCCCGACGCCTCATCCTCCGCCCTTGCCTCCGCTGTAACTAAGGCCTGACCCCGCCTACTGATTCCACCGTGTCATGTCGCAACCTGCAATTGAAGCCAAGAACAGATTCCTGCTGCTAACACCTGCAATTGAAGGCTGTTGACTGAAAATCCTTATGCTCCTCTGCTCACGTGGAGTAAGTTAACTCTTGATCCTCATGCACCCGATTTCTATTTCATTTTCTTTGTTTTACCGGAAACTGCTATCAATGGAGTTATGCTTAAACCAAAAAGATCTACCTATGGTAAATTCCTGATGTCATTTGGTTCTAGCCGATAGCTTTGGGGATTGATTTTGGTGCTTCATTGGAAGATTTGAAGTTCAAAAGGAGGAAATTGAGATTTTCTTTTTACAAATTTTTATGTGTCAAACATTAATTCAACAATTTTCCCCAAATGTTTTCTGAACTTCATCTTCTATTCCAATTTTCACCGGTGTTAATGTTGGGTTCTTCTTATAGAATGAATCTCTCCCTGACATTTCCTCATTATGTGAATAATCTTCACCTGTATAATTGCTTCTTATGGTTTAAAAATGTCTGAATTAGCCACTGCAATATGTCTGATTCTCTATTATATTCACTCAGCAATACTTAAACATGCACATCCAAGGATATGTATGGATGTGCTAATGTTTAGCTGCTAACATTTGTTCATGTGCATAATGTAATCCTAATGAGTTTTCTTGACAATCTATCACTCAGTATTTTCCTTCAGATTTTCATAACATTGCATTGTCTGTTGTTAGTTTGGAGAAATCAAAATAATAATTATATTTGCAAGCATACAACGTGGTTTCAATTGCAGGAGAAAGAAGTAAATCACATCAGTGGAGGCTGGGAAGAGAAGAGAAATAGTGGAATAAATGAGGAAGAAGTATTTTGTACAGGAGGTTGCAGAGGAGGATGAATCAACATCTAGGCTTCGATTGCAGGAGGGCTCAACGAGTTTGATTGCTTATGGCGGCATCGGCTTCAATTGCAGGAGGGGGCAGCGGAATTGGTTGCAGGCGATGGCACGAGAAGCAAGAGTGGCAGCGGAAGCAGGGGAAGCGAGTTTAGCGAGATTGATTGCTTATGGAGGCAATTGTTTCGATTGCAGGAGGGGCAGTGTTGGAACACGGTCTTCCGCATCTCCTAGGTTTGAGAATAACAAATCCTATGTGTATTTGATCTTGTGAGTTCAAGTGTGCAGGTTAACATAGTCCACATGACTCAAGGAGTACTCATGATGTCTGCCCCCATAATTGAGGCCAAAAGTCGAACAAGCTCACTAGCGCCGGCGGTAGCGATAGCGCCCGGCGCTAGCATTGATTAGCTCGATTCCGGCGGCATTTTTAGAAGGAGCAAGCGCCCGGCGGTAGCTACTATCACTGGCGGTAGCATGGCGCACAAGAGGCAAAATGCAAATTGTTGCCACGGATGGGAGATTCGGCCGCGCAAGATCATTCCTAATCCGGGCTAGCGCCGGCGGTAGCGCTAGCGTCGGCGGTAGCGTGAAGGCTATAAATTGGATGCTTTGGCTCCGAATTCTTCATCCTCCTCCAATCCCAAACTCCAGAGCTTCGTGCCACAGCAGAGAGAGGAAGATTCAGAGCGATACTCCCACAATTCCATAAAGCCTTAAGGAGATCCGTGGAGAAGATTTCAACACGCGTCATCATCGTGACGAAAGGCCGCATCGACTACGATCATACTCTGCGGGCCTTCGTCCACTTCTCCAAGAGATCCACATAGAGGGAGTTTTTATATTATTGTCTTTTCATTTCATATCTTTTCTGTAAACGGTAGTGAAATCCCCTCGTGTTGGCGACTAGGTCTGGGGTAGGACTTAGGGCTGAAATTCGCCTCGTGTTGGCGACTAGATCTAGGTTAGGTCTAGGGGGTGCTCGAGGCCTTTTTGGGGATAGATCGGCTAGAGCGGCTTGAGGCCGTATCTGGGGAGAGATCGGCTAAAGCCAACCGGTTCGTGGGGATACGAGTCGGTATAGAAAATGAAAAAGAATTTTTATTAGTCGCCTCCGATTTCTAGCGTCATAGAAATCAAGTTTTGGAAAACATTATTTGATATTAATAAAGCATATCTCTTTATTATTGTTTTACTTGATGTCTCTTTATTAAACTTGCAATATTCCGAAGTTTTTCTAAATATAATCTAAAGTTTTTGAAAACCCTTATTCACCCCCCTCTAAGGGCGCCGACCGATCCAACAAGTGGTATCAGAGCGGTTTTATTCCAATCGGCTTAACAACCGGGAATAATAGCGTCTCATGATCTCGCTTCTACTAGTGGGGGAGAATTTTGTGAAGAGAAAAAATCACTTGCACCACCTTTATTTGAAGGGACAAATTATAAAGGATGGAAAATCTTAATTGAAAAATTTATTAAAACTTTAGACATCGAAGTTTGGAATTTAGCAATATCAAGACCCGCAAATGAATCAAATAAAAAAGAACTTCAATTAAATGCAAAAGCTAAACACTATTTATTTTGCGGTCTATCAAATGAAATTTTCAAATTAATATATTGTTTTTCAAGTGCATATAAAGTATGGCAATTTCTTGAAGAAATGTATGATTCTCCATCTACAGGTATGGAATAATCGCAAGAACCGGAGAATATGCAAGCGTGCACAAATCATCAAGAATGCCCTTCTCATGACGGATCAATGAAGCACACATCTAATAGAAGAGAAGAAGAAGTATTGTGTTCGGAAGAGGAGTGCCAAAAAGATGTCAAAGAAACGATATGTTCAAATCGTGCCTCTCCCGAAAGCAATGTAAGGAAATCAAATTCCATCTTTTGTACTTCTATCTCTTCATTACAATTGCTTCAAACTACAAAGCGCAAAATTAAGAAATTAAAAAATGCTAATAAAAATTTGCGCTTAGAAAATAAAAATTTAAAGGCAAAAATTAATGAAGAATCAAATTTATCTAGTTCTACACATTGCTCCTTAGTAGAAAACACCACAACTTGTGTAGAATATAATGAATTAAAAGAATAGCACAAGAAACTTGAAAAGGATTTTATTTTAGTAAAAGAACAAAATGAAAAATTATGTTTAGAAAATTCATCTTTGATAAATGATTGTGCTAAGTGTAAAGAATATAAAATTCAAATTAAAGAGATGGATGAAACATTTGATGAATATAGAAACAACTATCAAGATCATATTGATTCAATTGTTTCCATTCTTAAAAATAGCACAATCGCTTATAATATAGCTAGACATAATTTAATGATTAAAAATAATGAATTAAAAAATAAAATCAACTTAAGGAAATCATAAAGAAAAACTCTCAAAACATACAATCTCAAAATAATGCAAAATCCAAAAGCAAGTTGAATATGATTTCTTATAAGTTGAACAAGCCAAGCAATAGAAATAACAAACCTCAAAAGATTGAAAATGAAATTCCAAAATACAATCATTACTATCATTTACAACATCAATCTTCTCCCAACATAAAATTAAATGCTCACAAATTTCCTATGAACAACACTTTTAATAATCATTACAATCATAATCATCAATATAAAGATAATCTCAATGGAAATTTGATGAATAAGAATAACATTAAACCAAGGTTTGAATGGAGGCCTAAAATTAAAAATGAAACATTCACTTCACATGAAAGGACTCATTCATCTTTGTCTTCACAAAAATCATCACGATGCATTTGGGTACCCAAAGGAACCATCACTCATGGTCCTCTTTGGATACCTAAATCTCTTATCCATTAGGTATCATCAATTGCATGAAGTAGAATCCTTTCAAAATGAAATATACAAAGTTCTACTTCATGATATGCTTTCATGTCTTTTAATTTTTCTTATTTTTCTTATTTTTCTTATTTCTTTTGAACTATCATGTCATGGTCATCCTATACAATTTTGAAAATATGATCTTATCTCTTACAAGATCAATATGTTTATAAAATCAAATTGATCAAAATTCCAAATCATATTTTATTTTGATGACCCATCTTTTATTCTTATATTCATTACTTCTAAATATCTTATATTATCCATTTGAATCAAACTCTAAATTTGTTATAAGATATTTCAAATTAAATCCGGTTATTAGATTTTTAGCCTTCACCAACAAGTGGATAAAATTCTGAATTTGCTAGGAGATACTTATCTAAATTAAAAAGAAAAACACATAAGACATATTGAAAGATTAATTGTCATAAATATTGATGACATACGCACCACCATGATCTATTGATATCTTTTGCTAAAACTCTCTAAAATCATAATTATGTAAAATCAAAAGATCTCTAAATTCAAAAGATCCACTCAGTTCTAACATTTCATTGGTGATCATAATAATTACATGAATGAATTAATGTAGTATGACTTGCATGTATCTCATTTGTTTATAAACCATAGAATCAACTTTATATTAATAAATCAAATGAAATCATTCATTCTATGTCAAAATATTAAATCTTTATCTCAATTAAATCAAATGAAATCAAATGAAATCACTTTCTTGAATACATGCAACATTATCTCAATTAATCTTGTGGTATAACAATTACAATCAAACTCATTATTCTAGCATTATCAACTAATAGATATTATTCATGCTAAGTTATCTCATATTACCATAATGAATTAATTATGAAGTAAAATAAAATAAAATTGAACGATAAAATAACTATGTGACTTTAAATTGTGATAAAAGTCTAGAAAAATTTGAATTCACATACATTATGATAATCTATCTTATAGCTCATGCAAGATCTCGTTTGTCACGACTTGAGATAGGTGTCCTAGATCTTTCATGTTAAAACATGCTTACAAATGCAATTTTCTTCATTTTTAACCATCAAAAACATTTCCAAAAATTCTGCAAATTCAGCATGAAACTACTAATGGGACACCTAATCGAGTCCAAGCATCAAAATTTTCAAAACCCTAAAAAATCACTTACTGTTTCCCGCGCTAGCGCCGGCGCTAGCATCGAGTTTCGTTTTTCTATAATTTAAAATTTTGAAAAATCCCTAAAAATATACTAATCTATATGTACTATTTAGTTTTGCACTTTTGTGTTTCTTTATTTTTTGAAAAATCAAATACAAAACTACAAAAACCAAATTACAAAAAAATATGTTTTGTTTTTTCGCTTGTGTTGTTTCCTTCATTTAAAGTTCATCTTTATGCAAAAATCAAATACAAAAATTACAAGAATATGCTTTTATTTGTAAAAATCAATTACAAAAATATAAAACAAAACAAAAACAAGTATCAAAATTATTCTTCTGAACTTAACTTTTCTATGTATCTTGCAAAAGGGTGATTTGGGCTATCATCCCATCATATCACCTAGTACCGGGCGAACCTCTCACAAGGTAGCCCTCGGGAAGTCCAAGATCAATTTTATGAGTTCAAACTTTAAATAAAAATTACTCGTTAAAAATATCAAAAATATTGTATGGACTTTATTGTAAAAATCAAGCATGAGTTAATCTATTATTCAAAACTTTTATAATGTTGCAATTTATCTTTTCAAACTACTTTGAACATTGTTTTCATCATGCTTAGATATGTCTATTAATATGTGCATAAATTATATTGAAAAAGTTGTGTAGAACTATGCGTAGCATGCCTCTAAGTATGAGTAATATTTTATGTTTGATAATGATCGCAATTCACTCACTTATTTTGGCATTGTCTACTTATGTGTTTAATCTAAGAATATTTGTGTATGTTTTGTAATAGTACAATGAATTAAAATTGCACAAGTATCTTACCTACACAACCTTTATTTGCACTTTTAAAAGTTAAGAAAAGTGGTTATCTTTTTCATAAATTATATTGGTTTGCAAAACAAGTGTATTCGGAGAACTTTGTACAAAATAAAATCATAAAATAAAGTGACAAAGATAACTCCACCAAGCACTACTTGAACCTCCTGATAAGTCTTAATAAGCGTTGTGAGGTTGAGCACCTTGGAAAGAATAATAAAGTATCTTGTGGAAACCATAACTTTCTTTCAAAATAAAAACCACTTATTCTTAAGTATACCGGATCACAATAAAAATCAATCTTGAAGAATAAAACTATGTGATCCCCAAGCACTACTTTGCACCCTGATAAGTCTTGATGATCATTGTGTGTGCAGAGCACCTTGGTAGTTGTACATTTTTAATTTGTTGATGTCTTTTATTTCCATTGTTTGATTTAACCTTTTGAGAAATTATATTCATCTTGCTTTTAGATATATTCTGAAATTTTCTTGTCTTTTATTTCCATTTTTAATTTCAGAGTTTTTAGCATAAGAGATTTTTATGTTTGAAGTAACCAATAAAAAGTGTTCCAAGGAAATCTATCACTTAATGAAAGATAGGAATTTTTAAGAATAAAACTATGTGATCCCCCAAGCACTACTTTGCACCCTGATAAGTCTTGATGAGCATTGTGTGTGCAGAGCACCTTGGTAGTTGTACATTTTTCTTTGTGCATTGAAGTGAGTAGAAGTAAAATTATTTGTGTTTTATTGTGCTCTTTACTTTACATATTACTTGTATTTTTGATTAAAACATTTGTTTACTCTATTCAAAATACACTTTTATGCACATCATTATCTTCCATAACACTTCTTCTCATGAGTATTGGATCCTAATGCTAATTCTATACTACTCTTTATTTATGAAATGCACTAGATAACCTAGCATGCTTTCTACAATGTTTGGTATGTTTTGAAATTGTGAATTAAAGTAACATTGTAGTAATCTCTTTTTGATAAGATTATTTCATGCTTGGTTACTGTATTGTCAAAACAAAAATTTTAAATGCAAAATGATTTACAAAAACATCTTCTTTTTGAAATTGAACTCATATATCTTTGTATGAACCATCATTGATTACCATAAGATGTTTTTTGTACTTCTATATGTCTTCCGCATCATAACCATATAATTGTTTTACCTTGCCCTTTAATACTTATTTAAAATCTTTCATCTTGTGTGGATCATCACTTGAATCTTCATATTCCTTTCTTGCAACAAGTGGTAGACTTGCTTGGTAAACTTTATATTGGTTGATTTTTTTTGCTTATAACTCTGATCTATTTCTATTCTAACACTCCTCCAACAAGTGAAATATTGCTTATAAAACATCTCGTTTTAACTTAAACTCTTATTTAGCATTATGATGTTTCTTTTTCGAAATCTTCCGCAATACTCAAACTCTGATTCATTCATGAATTTCAATATAGCTATGTGAGTTTTATTTCAAAATTTTAAATAAAAATATAAACCCATATGCTATGATATTTCCCATTAGATTTAAATGCTTAAATGTTTCCAATAATTGTTATCCATGACTTCATTTCTCACCATAGCGGGGGCATAGGGTTGTAGACATTAGATAACCTTATCTCTAGTCATCTCTTGTCCTTAACCGGGGAGGGTTCCAGTGGGGCCTTGCGAGGCACTGGGGGAAAAGAGTGCTAGGTTAAGTTTTTGTCTAGTGTTTGCATATGGGATTAACACCCCAACCTACGGCATGTTTGCAGCTCCTCATGCCCATCCGTCACTTAGTACGGGGCTAGGGTGTTCACATATTGTCTGGGTAGATTGGTTACTTGGAAATCATGATTTTTTTTAGGCTTAAAACTCTTATTTAAAGGGAAAATCATTATTTTTTGCTAAACTCTGATTTATAAAAGGGGGAGAACTACAAACAAAAGGGATAAAATAAGTCATAACTCTGATCATTTTCAATGAAAGACAAGTCTAAAACTCCTTATCATTTACTTAAAAAGCTCGACCATGCCTTCTCTTTTATTTACACATTTTTTTAGTGCTTTGTTTCCCTACCCACTTTTGCTAATAACAAAGGGGGAGAACTAACATGATAAAATGCAAAAGGGGGAGAACTAACAATGATAAATGTAACCCGCTATCATAAACCTAACATTTCAATTTCAGTTGATAGCATACATATTAAGGGAGCATTCACATAGGGGGAGCTTATATTTAGGGGGAGCAATTCTAAATGCTAAAATCAATAATCATCCTAAAGTCATCACTCTCACACACACACAAGTATAGTATCATCATGCTTATTTATTAATGCTTTGATTTATCATTAATGGATTTGTTATTATCAAAAGGGGGAGTTTGTTGGAACACGGTCTTCCGCATCTCCTAGGTTTGAGAATAACAAATCTTATGTATATTTGATCTTGTGTGTTCAAGTGTGCAGGTTAACATAGTCCACATGACTCAAGGAGTACTCATGATGTCTGCCACCAAAATTGAGGCCAAAAGTCGAACAAGCTCACTAGCGCCGGCGGTAGCGATAGCGCCCGACGCTAGCATTGATTAGCTCGATTTCGGCAACATTTTTAGAAGGAGCTAGCGCCCGGCGGTAGCTACTAGCGCTGGCGGTAGCATGGTGCACAAGAGGCATAGTGCAAATTGTTGCCACGGATGGGAGATTCGGCCGCGCAAGATCATTCCTAATCCGGGCTAGCGCCGGCGGTAGCGCTAGCGCCGGCGGTAGCGTGAAGGCTATAAATTGGATGCTTTGGCTCCGAATTCTTCATCCTCCTCCAATCCCAAACTCCAGAGCTTCGTGCCACAGCAGAGAGAGGAAGATTCAGAGCGATACTCCCACAATTCCATAAAGCCTTAAGGAGATCCGTTGAGAAGATTTCAACACGCGTCATCATCGTGACGAAAGGCCGCATCGACTAAGATCATACTCTGTGGGCCTTCGTCCACTTCTCCAAGAGATCCACATAGAGGGAGTTTTTATATTATTTTCTTTTCATTTCATATCTTTTCTGTAAACGGTAGTGAAATCGCCTCGTGTTGGCGACTAGGTCTGGGGTAGGACTTAGGGCTGAAATTCGCCTCGTGTTGGCGACTAGCTCTAGGTTAGGTCTAGGGGGTGCTCGAGGCCTTTCTGGGGATAGATTGGCTAGAGCGGCTTGAGGCCGTATCTGGGGAGAGATCGGCTAAAGCCAACCGATTCGTGGGGATACGAGTCGGTATAGAAAACAAAAAAGAATTTTTATTAGTCGCCTCCGATTTCTAGCGTCATAGAAATCAAGTTTTGTAAAACATTATTTGATATTAATAAAGCATATCTCTTTATTATTGTTTTACTTGATGTCTCTTTATTAATCTTGCAATATTCCGAAGTTTTTCTAAATATAATCTAAAGTTTTTGAAAACCCTTATTCACCCCCCCTCTAAGGGCGCCGACCGATCCAACAGGCAGTGGATTGGGTAGCGGGCGGCAGCAGAGGAAGCGAGAGCGGCAGCGAAAGTAGCGGAGGCGGAGGCGAAGAGCGAGACTATGCCCTAAATTGACTGAAATGAAATGTCTGGGTTGGAGAGTTATATAATAAGTAGGAACGTACCGAAATTGTGATTCCAATTCCAGAAAACTGTCAAAAATAGATAACTGCCAAAAATAGTGGCCGGAGTAATTCATGGAAGCGGAAAGTTGTGTTTTTTTTTGCTTATTTATAATGAATGAGTAAAATTAAATTATCAAAAGGATCCAACGGTGCAAAACAAAAGTATGGTAAGAGCGAGATTGGTGCAAAACAAAAGTATGGTAAGAGCGAGAAGAATAGTATATTATCTTATATAATAAAGATATATATATATATTAAAATATTTAAAATCACTTTTATTTTATTTTGTTTTAATGGAAAGACATGTCGAAAATAAAGAGAGCTAAAAAAATAATTTGAACATTTTTATTTGAGTTGAGGGATTACCCGAGTGGGTAGAAAAATAATTTAATTTAATTTTTTATTTATATTTTAAAGACAAAAACAAAATTTAGACTCAAATTTAAATTTATTTTTAGAGATAAATAATAAAAACGAAAATTTATAAACTATTTTTATTTGAAAAAGAAAAAAGAAACGAATCCATCGATTCACGTTAGGAACGAATCGAAAAACCTGCTCTGATACCAAACTTATGTAAACCAAGTTAGGATTTTGGAAATATAAATTCAATATGAAAATTAGTCTTGTTTGTCGTAGGCCGAGTGAGCCGAGTTCGAGTTTTAGCGCACGAAAATCACACTCGACGTTGAGATTGTGGGAGTCGTTAATCATTATTTGGAGATAGATTCTTTAATGTTCACAGTTAAAATCGAAGCGACATTTATAAACTTCACAAGCGTATTTGCAATCAATAATTTATGAAATAATGGTAATAAACGTAGCGCGAATGTCCGAGGCAAGCTTATATTTAAGAAAAAAAATTAGGTAAGTTACTCTCACCTAAGATCATGGTGAGAGGAGCGTATCTCAGCCATTGATAGCTCTAAATACTGCTGTATTTATGAATAATACTGCTGTATTTATGAATAATAAATAATGTCAGTATTTTCCCTACCGTCGGATCTAAGATCATAGGGCTGTATTTATCCCCCCACTTAGAACTAGGTGAAAGAACGCACCTAAGTATTTCTTTAAGTAGATTGCATAAGACTATGCTAATAACTGAAGCAAGAGAGACGACTGAGTTACCTAGCATATGCAAAACTACGGCAACGCAGAGGCCACTTCAATTCTAGTTGCACGTTGGATTGGCTGAACTGTAGTTGGTGGCGACAAAACTCCCTCACGAGCAGAACAAAGTTTGACTTTTTGTAATGGCTCAAGGCGGTGCAATATCGAGTTTATGAAGGTACAGTTGTTGTCTTATAGAAGGGAACATGCAGCGTCGATCGCCGGAATAGGTTGTTGAGGTCGACGGCAATCTGAGGGCGGAAGGGTGTTCTCTCAGGTTGAGCGGCGGCGGTTGAGGTCGGGCGCAGGAAGGTCTGACGACGCCAATGGGTTCGGCAGGGCTCTGCCAGTTGTATTCACCGATGCTGAAGGTTCTCCTGAAGTCGGCGAGAAGACGTGCGACAAGGTTATCAGAGGTTCTATCTGGGTGGTCAGGCTAACAGGAGAAAATGACTCAATCGTTTCCCTGTCTTCTTCCCGATGCCCTCTTTTCTTTCAGGAAATGTTTTATAGTGAGGTTCATGATTTGTTGGCTTAAAAGGTGATTATATTTAGAAAAAATTTTAGGTGAGTATCTCGCACCTAGTTCACGGTGAGAGGAGTGCATCTCAGCCATTGATAGCTCTAAATATTGCTGTATTTATGAATAATAAATAATGTCAGTATTTTCCCTACCGTCAGATCTAAGATCATACGGCTGTATTTCTCCCTCACCTAGAACTAGGTGCGAGATACTCACCTAAGTATTTCTCTTATATTTATTGCCAAAATAATACATTCTTCATTTTCTAAAGTTATTTCCTGCCTAAAGTTTTCTCCAATTTTAAAGTAATAAAATAATAAACTTTTTAATTGTAATCATTTCCAACTTAGACTCATGTATCCTTAATTAATTAAGCATGCCTCTTTTATCCTAGCTACATAAAATTACCGGACAGTTTATTCAGGGTCTCTTTGGGTGGTCACACAGACGAGCTGGAAAATAGCAATGGGTGCGCTGAAAAGAAATATATGAAAATAAATGCAAAATAAAAAGACTATGACGCGTCGCAGGATGCATCATTTTATAAAGATGGTTCAGAGGTTATACATGGAATAGTTTGGAACTCTAACGGGTCGATTATATCCAAGAATGGAAAGAAGGACTACAGAGAGAAAATAAAGATATTTCTAGAAGTTATTTTAAAAGGGATTTGACGGGTCATCAAAATAGAAAGAGAGCATTATTTTCCCGCGAACTTTCCTATTAGGGATACAGCAGAAGAGGAAAGGAATTCAAATTTTATTCGACAGAGAAATAAGTATACTCAGGAAGATTCAGAACAAAAGAATTATGTCATTCTTTCATCTTCTTCCTCCTGAATATCTCTCTCATATAGCACAAGAAATCTTTGTACAAGAATTATCAAAAGAAAGGCTTCTTCTTCATCATCTTCTCTCATAGCAAGAAGCCTATAGAACACTAAGTGCCTGAATCCTCAGTGATTGCTGAAGGAGGATTCAATCAGAAGAACATTCTTCACTTCTTCTTTCTTATACTCTTTCTGTATTCATTGTAATCTGTGTAAAGTCCTTAGAATCCCTCTCCAAAGGATTCAATTGGTTCAAGGTCTCCTTACCAAAAGATCTGGTTTGGTTCTAAAAGTCTCCTTACCAAAAGACTCAGTGGTTCTAAGAGTCTCCTTTTCAAAAGACTCAGTGGTTGGTTCTAAGAGTCTCCTTAGCAAAAGACTCAGTGGTTCTAAGAGTCTCCTTATCAAAAGGCTCAGGCAGTGGATAGTGCATTCCTACCAAGGTGATAGAAGAGTGGAGTAGTACCCATATTTTGGAGAACCACTATAGCTCTTGTCTCACATGTGCTGTGATTTTATGTGTTGTCCATTTACTTAATTTCTGCACTTTGAGATTGTTTTATTCTGTGTTGGATAGCTGAATGCATTGTTGTTAGAAGTGTTTGTATTGTGTTGTGCATAATATTATAGAAAAGATTTTAAACTCTATTCACCCCCCCCCCCCCCCTCTAGATAATACTCAGAGGACTCACTGTGCACTTTCATCTACAAATCCTAATTTTTCCAGAGATGATTCCTTTCATCATAATGTGTGCATAGCCAAAATATCATTGATATGCATCAAGCCATTTGTGCTAAATTCACAAAATACACAAATTTTGCTAAATATACACCAAATCCCCATTCACAATTATCACATGCTTGTAGAATATACCAACATGCAGAGGTCCAAATGACCTCAAATTTTTACCAGTGACTACACATATCCTAATTATCATACTCCCCAAGATTTGTGTCTATTTGAGTTAGTCTGACACCTAAATTGCTTGTGTATAAGATATCAAATATTTAACAAAACTATAGAAACATATTGCCCAAAAATTCTGATATTTTGGCAGGGGTGTGTCTAGGGTATATATATGCCCATAAAATCACCCATGTGAAATAAAGTCACATTTTGGTGATCGTACCTCCCTTAGGACACATCCGAGCAAAATGCCCTTTTAGAGGGTTGTACTTGTAGGGCACCAAACTAGGTGATTAAAATCCCTATGGACAGATAAGACCCAAGGCTACAATGTTTATGTTTGACACTTTTTTTGGTTCTGCATCTAAGGTCCATAGATTTCCATTTGAAGTTTCTGTATAATATGTGGCAGTTGAAACTAAACTATAGACCATGTAATAATACTTGATCTAGCACATATCTTAAAGCAATATGACGGCCCAGGGATCGTCTTCCTCCACCAGCAAAGGGCCCATATTAGCCCGACATGGAGGTGTTCTCTTCCCCATTTCTCGGCCACCACTGCCATCCCCCACCGTCATCGAGGTGGTGGCCATCGTTTGGCGGTGGCACGGACACCTGAGACGGTGTCTCCGGCAATCCCGATAAAGGTTTAAAGCTTGAGATTTTCTCCCACTCCTCACAAGGATCTCATCTCATTTGAGCTCAATTTCATAGCCTAAGGTTCTAAGAAACTAACACAAGGGGAGAGGAGGATAAACAGACCTGTGTGGTGGCTTGGCAACGGGTATTGTAGCAGTGCAATATTGCGGAGGCAGCTTCCGACAAGCTTGCTAGATTCCTTTATTCTCCACAAAATCCTTTATCCCATGCACTGGTTCGAATCCACTCTGCCCTCTAGAACTAATGGTAAGCTCAAATGGGGGTGGTGTGGGATGGTTATGGTGATTTGAATAATGGGGCGGTTGGCCATGAGCATTGGATGTTCTACCTAGCTGCCAAGTGGCCACCAACATTGGAAAATTTGCTGGAATTTCTCTGGTGGGCTTAGTGATGAGCATGGGCAGAGGAATGGAGAGCCATGTGGCCTCCATTCCTTAATTTCCTCTTTGGCTTATTCCAAATTGGGGGAAAAGACTAAATTGCCCACTTGCATGTCATCTCTCTCCAAAATCAGAGGGCATGGGTTGTCATTGGGCATGTGGGCTGCTAGATAGGCTTGTGTTGAGGCCTTGGCCCATTGGGAAATTACTTGGGCTCACATTTTCTTATTTAGGCCTAATGTTGACCAAGGTTGACTTTGAGGTTGACTTGGTCAAATTGATGAGTGGGCTGACCCTACTTGATGGTCATGAGTCTCATGACATCACCCAATGTTCATTGGGCAATGGTGAGTCCCCAATTGGGCTAATTGAGCCATATGGTGTGGTGTTGACCAAAATTTGGCTAGGTTAGACTTTGGTCAAATTGGGTCAATTAGGTTGACCCATTGATGGGGCTTTGGTCAATTGAACCTCTTTAAGGGTTTGCCATGTAGTGGTGGGGTCAATTTGGACATATGAAGTCTAATTGAGCCAATTTGGGTTGAATTGGGCTATGCTGGCGTAAGTTTCACTTTGGTCAATTTGTCCAATTTGGTTGACCAATTGATGGGGCTTTTGGTCAATTGAGTCTCCTTTAGGGTTAGGTACATAGTGGTGAAGTCAATTTGTACTTGATAGCTACAATTTAGGATGTAAATAATATTCTCCAAATTCTACGAACTATAGGCAAGAGCACCTATCGGTCATAGCATAGGATATTTAAAACAAATAAATATCAAGTGTCGTATTCCACGGGTCTGTTGATTACTTCTACTCACGCAAATTAATATTATTTTATCGAAAGTAAAATAGAGTTTTGTAAATAATTAAAAGAAGAAAAACATTTGATCGGGAATCTTTCTTAAGTAAAATATTTCATAAATCTAGAATTCGGAAGAAATCAATTTAGACAAACTTGACCGTGGAGGTTCCCAAAATATGATAGAACCTCTCTCGAGAGAACTACCACCTAACCTTAGGTTGATCGATTAAGACCCCTCGGCCAGTCGAAACCCCTAAGCTTGCTTTATGCTGTGAGCCCCACTATTGGATTTGACTCCAATCCGGAAGATTTGCGACACTCTCTCTCGAGGAGTGCGAACAATTCTTTCTACCGATGAGCGATCTACCGTATTTAAGGATCTCTCGATACACTAAAATATGGATCAAACTTGATTATCATACCCTAGAAATATGAAACCAAAAAAATTGCAAATCAACGGTAAATCTTAGTTTTCAAAATCCAAACAATGAATAAAAGATTATGAAATATAAAAGCTTAGGAATTCATCCGATCAAATGCTACAAAATTAGCTACTCATGATTAAAGAAAAAGAACATTTTATAACTAAGAAAGAAGAATTACAATTGCTGGGAAAGTAAATCTAAAATAGGAAATAAAAGGACAAGACATAAAATAAAGTTACACTAAAAATGCAGGAAAACTATACTAGAAATGATCCAATCGAAGCATGGACTGGATCCCCATCACTTTGGCAGCAGCTGGCTTTTATAGGCAGAAAATTGGTGAGTCACGCCCTTGACCAAGGGCGTGTAAGCTGCGTAATTGCGTCTTGAAAGCCCGGGAACGTTGGGGAAGAAAAACCGCCAAAATTAATCATCTCGACGGGTCACGGCCTCGGTCACCCCCGTGACCTAGGGCGTGACTTGACCGAATCTGGAAACGGCGGGAAACGGCGCGATCTGGAGTTATTCTGGCAGTTGCGGGAAGGGTCACCCCCTAGGTCATGGCCGTGACATGGAGTCACGCCCGTGACAGAGGGCGTGACTTGACCAAATCTTGAAACAGCGCGATCTGGAGTTATTCTGCCATTTGCGGGAAGGGTCACCCCCTAGGTCATGGCCGTGACATAGAGTCACGCCCGTGACCTGGGGCGTGTAGGCTGGAAATGATGTGACGGCGTGTTCTGGCAGCTAGAAGATGGCTGGGCTGAGTCATGGCCGTGACTTGAAGTCACGCCTTTGGTCATGGCCGTGACTTGAAGTCACGCCCTTGGTCATGGCCGTGACCGAGGGCGTGTAATACTAAATTGGGCTGGCGGCATGATCTGGCAGATGTAAGATGGCTGGGTTGAGTCATGGCCGTGACTTGAAGTCACGCCCTTGGTCATGGCCGTGACCGAGGGCGTGACTGAAGAATTTTGCAGACTTGTTCCATTCTTTCCCCTGAACATGGCTGTGAGCTTGAATTTGCTATTAGCAGCCCCAGATTACCTGAAAACATAAAATAAAGCGAATTAGATATATATTAAACTAAAATTATATAAAAACTAATTAATTACTACTAAAATACTATATAAAAATAACTATAAATAATGCACTATCAAATACCCCCATACTTAAGCTTTTGCTATTCCAGAGCAAAAACTAATTTATAAGTATGAGAGGAATTTATAGGACATTTCCAAAAAGATTTACTTCTAATTATGCACTTCAAATCTCATAAAACTCATGTCAAAATAAGTTAAGAAATTAAAATTCAGATTTATAAGAAATAATTAATAATTCATAAATTGAAATGAGTAGAATAAATTTTAGTTTTGAAATTCTCTAACTAAATCTTCATAAACAAAATTGCATTGAATTAAGCAAAATATTCCAAGATTAAAATTATAGAAACTTTACAATCATGAGAAACTTTTAGAAAACTACAAAATATTAACTATGCTCTCTCAATAATATCTTGGATAAACAAGTGAACTTGGCTAAATGGGGTAAAATTGGCATTGAAGAAGTTACTTTGTATATGGGAAATGATGAATTTTATCCTCTCATTTCCATCTTTTTTTTTAATTTCTTCTTCTTTTTATATCCCAAATGTATATGTTTAGGAGTGATGAATTTTATCCTCTCAACTCCATGCCATATAATCTTTTACTGATTTGGGTGCATATGTTTAGGAATGATGAATTTTATCCTCGCATTCCATGACATATGATCTTTTCAAAAATTTTTATGCCAAACAATGGGTTTAACAAAAAGGTAGGAAAAAGGCTAAACAAATTCCAAAGATACATTTTAAGAGCATAGAAAATAATTTGAGCAATCTACAAGAAACTATGAGTTCAAGGTAATATAAGTAAAATCTAGAGATATTTAACACAATTACTACAAAATTGAATTATGATATTTTAAAGAGAGAAAGTAAAACTAAGAAATATTCTAAACAAGTCAAAATAATGAAAAACTCATTAAATCAAATTCATCTAAAATTTAAATCTAACATATTTTAAAGAGAAATATATGATTTAAAAATTCATAAAAAGAAAACTCCTTAAAAAGCCTATAAAGACAACTCATAATTAAAATTAATTTTGCATAAATGAAGTTTGGAGAAATTTAATAATACAAAATTTATTTTATTAGATTAATAGTTTAAATTTTTTTTTGTATTTTTCATATTTTTAAAACAAAATTGAAAAGGAAAACAAAGAAACATTTTTTTATGATTTTTAACATTTTTCGCAATTTTTTTTTTGAATTTTTTTTTTGAATAAAAATAAACAGAAGAGCACACCCCCCCCCCCCCCATACTTAAAGATAAATATTGTCCCCAATGTTTATAAACAAGGATGAAAAGGCAAAAACAGGAAAAGAAAATGCATAAAATAAAAGAAAAATTGCAAAAATATAAAGATAAGCAAGGGGTGCCTCCCAAGAGCGCTTTGTTTAACATCTTTTAGCTAGACGTTAAGGATTAGCTAAAAGGATATTCAAATTGAAAATGCACAGGCAACTCCCTTAATTCACGCTGAGGTGAAAATGCCGAAAACTGTTGCCCGGCGACTCCTCCGCTATAATCCTGATTCTTTTGTTCTCCGTTAGCGCGAAATTGTGAAGCCAAATTACCTATACATACCCTAGGTAATTTGGATTGATGGAGATGAGCGGCAAATGGATCGGTGAAGATGTTTGGTTGCAATGGCTCATCATCTACAAGAAAATTATTAGTATAAAAAGAATCAAGATTAAGCGAGTCAGAAAAATTTTCACAAGGAGGAGTTTCTTGTGAAAATACATGATTAAGCGCCGGTTGTTTATTTTCAAAAATAAACGAATTATCAGAAAAATCAATACCAAGTGGAGAAAATTCATGAGACACAATTTCTTCATGAATAATAATTTCATGAAAAAGAGAAGAATTTTCATTTTCTAATTCGTCCGGTGTCTCCATGACTTTGCGAAATTCTTGGTACAATAGTTCTTCTTGATCTTGAGAATAAACATTTAAAGCGGGAGAAATAACATTCGGAAAAATTTCAAGATCAGAAGAAGAACAAATCTGTGGAAAAGGCGAGGAAAGCAAATCATAATTGAAGGAATTTCTTTCTTCGCACTGAAAACTATCCGGGTGACCTTTCCACCATGAATAATCAACATCAGAGTAAGAAGGAGATTCACTCAAAGCATTATTTAAAGAAAAATTATTTTCATCATAAAAATTATAATTTTCATTATAAAAACTATAATTTTCATTAGAAAAATTAATTTGATTTTCATTAGAAAAATGTTGAAATGAAAAATAGCATTCCTCACTAGAATGATGACCCCCACAAAAAGGACAGATAATTTGGCACATTCGTGCGGCTTCCAAAAGAATGACTTTATTTTGAAGCTCGACAACTTTTGCGGCCAACTGCGATAACATCATATTTTTTGAAAAAGAAAAATAAACAACCGTTACCTAATAAAAGTGAATTTTAAAAGAAAAGGCAAAAAGAGAAATGGGGGTGGAGAAAGAGAATGATAAAAGTAATAAAATTCACGCTTTCAAAATATCAACAAAAATATTCCCCGGCAACGGCGCCAAAAACTTGATAGCTACAATTTAGGATGTAAATAATATTCTCCAAATTCTACGAACTATAGGCAAGAGCACCTATCGGTCATAGCATAGGATATTTAAAACAAATAAATATCAAGTGTCGTATTCCACGGGTCTGTTGATTACTTCTACTCACGCAAATTAATATTATTTTATCGAAAGTAAAATAGAGTTTTGTAAATAATTAAAAGAAGAAAAACATTTGATCGGGAATCTTTCTTAAGTAAAATATTTCATAAATCTAGAATTCGGAAGAAATCAATTTAGACAAACTTGACCGTGGAGGTTCCCAAAATATGATAGAACCTCTCTCGAGAGAACTACCACCTAACCTTAGGTTGATCGATTAAGACCCCTCGGCCAGTCGAAACCCCTAAGCTTGCTTTATGCTGTGAGCCCCACTATTGGATTTGACTCCAATCCGGAAGATTTGCGACACTCTCTCTCGAGGAGTGCGAACAATTCTTTCTACCGATGAGCGATCTACCGTATTTAAGGATCTCTCGATACACTAAAATATGGATCAAACTTGATTATCATACCGTAGAAATATGAAACCAAAAAAATTGCAAATCAACGGTAAATCTTAGTTTTCAAAATCCAAACAATGAATAAAAGATTATGAAATATAAAAGCTTAGGAATTCATCCGATCAAATGCTACAAAATTAGCTACTCATGATTAAAGAAAAAGAACATTTTATAACTAAGAAAGAAGAATTACAATTGCTGGGAAAGTAAATCTAAAATAGGAAATAAAAGGACAAGACATAAAATAAAGTTACACTAAAAATGCAGGAAAACTATACTAGAAATGATCCAATCGAAGCATGGACTGGATCCCCATCACTTTGGCAGCAGCTGGCTTTTATAGGCAGAAAATTGGTGAGTCACGCCCTTGGTCACGCCCGTGACCAAGGGCGTGTAAGCTGCGTAATTGCGTCTTGAAAGCCCGGGAACGTTGGGGAAGAAAAACCGCCAAAATTAATCATCTCGACGGGTCACGGCCTCGGTCACCCCCGTGACCTAGGGCGTGACTTGACCGAATCTGGAAACGGCGGGAAACGGCGCGATCTGGAGTTATTCTGGCAGTTGCGGGAAGGGTCACCACCTAGGTCATGGCCGTGACATGGAGTCACGCCCATGACAGAGGGCGTGACTTGACCAAATCTTGAAACAGCGCGATCTGGAGTTATTCTGCCATTTGCGGGAAGGGTCACCCCCTAGGTCATGGCCGTGACATAGAGTCACGCCCGTGACCTGGGGCGTGTAGGCTGGAAATGATGTGACGGCGTGTTCTGGCAGCTAGAAGATGGCTGGGCTGAGTCATGGCCGTGACTTGAAGTCACGCCTTTGGTCATGGCCGTGACTTGAAGTCACGCCCTTGGTCATGGCCGTGACCGAGGGCGTGTAATACTAAATTGGGCTGGCGGCATGATCTGGCAGATGTAAGATGGCTGGGTTGAGTCATGGCCGTGACTTGAAGTCACGCCCTTGGTCATGGCCGTGACCGAGGGCGTGACTGAAGAATTTTGCAGACTTGTTCCATTCTTTCCCCTGAACATGGCTGTGAGCTTGAATTTGCTATTAGCAGCCCCAGATTACCTGAAAACATAAAATAAAGCGAATTAGATATATATTAAACTAAAATTATATAAAAACTAATTAATTACTACTAAAATACTATATAAAAATAACTATAAATAATGCACTATCAAATACCCCCATACTTAAGCTTTTGCTATTCCAGAGCAAAAACTAATTTATAAGTATGAGAGGAATTTATAGGACATTTCCAAAAAGATTTACTTCTAATTATGCACTTCAAATCTCATAAAACTCATGTCAAAATAAGTTAAGAAATTAAAATTCAGATTTATAAGAAATAATTAATAATTCATAAATTGAAATGAGTAGAATAAATTTTAGTTTTGAAATTCTCTAACTAAATCTTCATAAACAAAATTGCATTGAATTAAGCAAAATATTCCAAGATTAAAATTATAGAAACTTTACAATCATGAGAAACTTTTAGAAAACTACAAAATATTAACTATGCTCTCTCAATAATATCTTGGATAAACAAGTGAACTTGGCTAAATGGGGTAAAATTGGCATTGAAGAAGTTACTTTGTATATGGGAAATGATGAATTTTATCCTCTCATTTCCATCTTTTTTTTTAATTTCTTCTTCTTTTTATATCCCAAATGTATATGTTTAGGAGTGATGAATTTTATCCTCTCAACTCCATGCCATATAATCTTTTACTGATTTGGGTGCATATGTTTAGGAATGATGAATTTTATCCTCGCATTCCATGACATATGATCTTTTCAAAAATTTTTATGCCAAACAATGGGTTTAACAAAAAGGTAGGAAAAAGGCTAAACAAATTCCAAAGATACATTTTAAGAGCATAGAAAATAATTTGAGCAATCTACAAGAAACTATGAGTTCAAGGTAATATAAGTAAAATCTAGAGATATTTAACACAATTACTACAAAATTGAATTATGATATTTTAAAGAGAGAAAGTAAAACTAAGAAATATTCTAAACAAGTCAAAATAATGAAAAACTCATTAAATCAAATTCATCTAAAATTTAAATCTAACATATTTTAAAGAGAAATATATGATTTAAAAATTCATAAAAAGAAAACTCCTTAAAAAGCCTATAAAGACAACTCATAATTAAAATTAATTTTGCATAAATGAAGTTTGGAGAAATTTAATAATACAAAATTTATTTTATTAGATTAATAGTTTAAATTTTTTTTTGTATTTTTCATATTTTTAGAACAAAATTGAAAAGGAAAACAACGAAACATTTTTTTATGATTTTTAACATTTTTCGCAATTTTTTTTTGAATTTTTTTTTTGAATAAAAATAAACAGAAGAGCACACCCCCCCCCCCCCCCCATACTTAAAGATAAATATTGTCCCCAATGTTTATAAACAAGGATGAAAAGGCAAAAACAGGAAAAGAAAATGCATAAAATAAAAGAAAAATTGCAAAAATATAAAGATAAGCAAGGGGTGCCTCCCAAGAGCGCTTTGTTTAACATCTTTTAGCTAGACGTTAAGGATTAGCTAAAAGGATATTCAAATTGAAAATGCACAGGCAACTCCCTTAATTCACGCTGAGGTGAAAATGCCGAAAACTGTTGCCCGGCGACTCCTCCGCTATAATCCTGATTCTTTTGTTCTCCGTTAGCGCGAAATTGTGAAGCCAAATTACCTATACATACCCTAGGTAATTTGGATTGATGGAGATGAGCGGCAAATGGATCGGTGAAGATGTTTGGTTGCAATGGCTCATCATCTACAAGAAAATTATTAGTATAAAAAGAATCAAGATTAAACGAGTCAGAAAAATTTTCACAAGGAGGAGTTTCTTGTGAAAATACATGATTAAGCGCCGGTTGTTTATTTTCAAAAATAAACGAATTATCAGAAAAATCAATACCAAGTGGAGAAAATTCATGAGACACAATTTCTTCATGAATAATAATTTCATGAAAAAGAGAAGAATTTTCATTTTCTAATTCGTCCGGTGTCTCCATGACTTTGCGAAATTCTTGGTACAATTGTTCTTCTTGATCTTGAGAATAAACATTTAAAGCGGGAGAAATAACATTCGGAAAAATTTCAAGATCAGAAGAAGAACAAATCTGTGGAAAAGGCGAGGAAAGCAAATCATAATTGAAGGAATTTCTTTCTTCGCACTGAAAACTATCCGGGTGACCTTTCCACCATGAATAATCAACATCAGAGTAAGAAGGAGATTCACTCAAAGCATTATTTAAAGAAAAATTATTTTCATCATAAAAATTATAATTTTCATTATAAAAACTATAATTTTCATTAGAAAAATTAATTTGATTTTCATTAGAAAAATGTTGAAATGAAAAATAGCATTCCTCACTAGAATGATGACCCCCACAAAAAGGACAGATAATTTGGCACATTCGTGCGGCTTCCAAAAGAATGACTTTATTTTGAAGCTCGACAACTTTTGCGGCCAACTGCGATAACATCATATTTTTTGAAAAAGAAAAATAAACAACCGTTACCTAATAAAAGTGAATTTTAAAAGAAAAGGCAAAAAGAGAAATGGGGGTGGAGAAAGAGAATGATAAAAGTAATAAAATTCACGCTTTCAAAATATCAACAAAAATATTCCCCGGCAACGGCGCCAAAAACTTGATAGCTACAATTTAGGATGTAAATAATATTCTCCAAATTCTACGAACTATAGGCAAGAGCACCTATCGGTCATAGCATAGGATATTTAAAACAAATAAATATCAAGTGTCGTATTCCACGGGTCTGTTGATTACTTCTACTCACGCAAATTAATATTATTTTATCGAAAGTAAAATAGAGTTTTGTAAATAATTAAAAGAAGAAAAACATTTGATCGGGAATCTTTCTTAAGTAAAATATTTCATAAATCTAGAATTCGGAAGAAATCAATTTAGACAAACTTGACCGTGGAGGTTCCCAAAATATGATAGAACCTCTCTCGAGAGAACTACCACCTAACCTTAGGTTGATCGATTAAGACCCCTCGGCCAGTCGAAACCCCTAAGCTTGCTTTATGCTGTGAGCCCCACTATTGGATTTGACTCCAATCCGGAAGATTTGCGACACTCTCTCTCGAGGAGTGCGAACAATTCTTTCTACCGATGAGCGATCTACCGTATTTAAGGATCTCTCGATACACTAAAATATGGATCAAACTTGATTATCATACCGTAGAAATATGAAACCAAAAAAATTGCAAATCAACGGTAAATCTTAGTTTTCAAAATCCAAACAATGAATAAAAGATTATGAAATATAAAAGCTTAGGAATTCATCCGATCAAATGCTACAAAATTAGCTACTCATGATTAAAGAAAAAGAACATTTTATAACTAAGAAAGAAGAATTACAATTGCTGGGAAAGTAAATCTAAAATAGGAAATAAAAGGACAAGACATAAAATAAAGTTACACTAAAAATGCAGGAAAACTATACTAGAAATGATCCAATCGAAGCATGGACTGGATCCCCATCACTTTGGCAGCAGCTGGCTTTTATAGGCAGAAAATTGGTGAGTCACGCCCTTGGTCACGCCCGTGACCAAGGGCGTGTAAGCTGCGTAATTGCGTCTTGAAAGCCCGGGAACGTTGGGGAAGAAAAACCGCCAAAATTAATCATCTCGACGGGTCACGGCCTCGGTCACCCCCGTGACCTAGGGCGTGACTTGACCGAATCTGGAAACGGCGGGAAACGGCGCGATCTGGAGTTATTCTGGCAGTTGCGGGAAGGGTCACCCCCTAGGTCATGGCCGTGACATGGAGTCACGCCCGTGACAGAGGGCGTGACTTGACCAAATCTTGAAACAGCGCGATCTGGAGTTATTCTGCCATTTGCGGGAAGGGTCACCCCCTAGGTCATGGCCGTGACATAGAGTCACGCCCGTGACCTGGGGCGTGTAGGCTGGAAATGATGTGACGGCGTGTTCTGGCAGCTAGAAGATGGCTGGGTTGAGTCATGGCCGTGACTTGAAGTCACGCCCTTGGTCATGGCCGTGACTTGAAGTCACGCCCTTGGTCATGGCCGTGACCGAGGGCGTGTAATACTAAATTGGGCTGGCGGCATGATCTGGCAGATGTAAGATGGCTGGGTTGAGTCATGGCCGTGACTTGAAGTCACGCCCTTGGTCATGGCCGTGACCGAGGGCGTGACTGAAGAATTTTGCAGACTTGTTCCATTCTTTCCCCTGAACATGGCTGTGAGCTTGAATTTGCTATTAGCAGC
This sequence comes from Dactylorhiza incarnata, assembly GCA_033032865.1. NCBI lineage: Eukaryota > Viridiplantae > Streptophyta > Magnoliopsida > Asparagales > Orchidaceae > Dactylorhiza > Dactylorhiza incarnata. The sequence goes on along the minus strand of JAWHQI010000010.1, from coordinate 10,562,044 downwards.
CCCAGATTACCTGAAAACATAAAATAAAGCGAATTAGATATATATTAAACTAAAATTATATAAAAACTAATTAATTACTACTAAAATACTATATAAAAATAACTATAAATAATGCACTATCAAATACCCCCATACTTAAGCTTTTGCTATTCCAGAGCAAAAACTAATTTATAAGTATGAGAGGAATTTATAGGACATTTCCAAAAAGATTTACTTCTAATTATGCACTTCAAATCTCATAAAACTCATGTCAAAATAAGTTAAGAAATTAAAATTCAGATTTATAAGAAATAATTAATAATTCATAAATTGAAATGAGTAGAATAAATTTTAGTTTTGAAATTCTCTAACTAAATCTTCATAAACAAAATTGCATTGAATTAAGCAAAATATTCCAAGATTAAAATTATAGAAACTTTACAATCATGAGAAACTCTTAGAAAACTACAAAATATTAACTATGCTCTCTCAATAATATCTTGGATAAACAAGTGAACTTGGCTAAATGGGGTAAAATTGGCATTGAAGAAGTTACTTTGTATATGGGAAATGATGAATTTTATCCTCTCATTTCCATCTTTTTTTTTAATTTCTTCTTCTTTTTATATCCCAAATGTATATGTTTAGGAGTGATGAATTTTATCCTCTCAACTCCATGCCATATAATCTTTTACTGATTTGGGTGCATATGTTTAGGAATGATGAATTTTATCCTCGCATTCCATGACATATGATCTTTTCAAAAATTTTTATGCCAAACAATGGGTTTAACAAAAAGGTAGGAAAAAGGCTAAACAAATTCCAAAGATACATTTTAAGAGCATAGAAAATAATTTGAGCAATCTACAAGAAACTATGAGTTCAAGGTAATATAAGTAAAATCTAGAGATATTTAACACAATTACTACAAAATTGAATTATGATATTTTAAAGAGAGAAAGTAAAACTAAGAAATATTCTAAACAAGTCAAAATAATGAAAAACTCATTAAATCAAATTCATCTAAAATTTAAATCTAACATATTTTAAAGAGAAATATATGATTTAAAAATTCATAAAAAGAAAACTCCTTAAAAAGCCTATAAAGACAACTCATAATTAAAATTAATTTTGCATAAATGAAGTTTGGAGAAATTTAATAATACAAAATTTATTTTATTAGATTAATAGTTTAAATTTTTTTTTGTATTTTTCATATTTTTAAAACAAAATTGAAAAGGAAAACAAAGAAACATTTTTTTATGATTTTTAACATTTTTCGCAATTTCTTTTTGAATTTTTTTTTTGAATAAAAATAAACAGAAGAGCACACCCCCCCCCCCCCATACTTAAAGATAAATATTGTCCCCAATGTTTATAAACAAGGATGAAAAGGCAAAAACAGGAAAAGAAAATGCATAAAATAAAAGAAAAATTGCAAAAATATAAAGATAAGCAAGGGGTGCCTCCCAAGAGCGCTTTGTTTAACATCTTTTAGCTAGACGTTAAGGATTAGCTAAAAGGATATTCAAATTGAAAATGCACAGGCAACTCCCTTAATTCACGCTGAGGTGAAAATGCCGAAAACTGTTGCCCGGCGACTCCTCCGCTATAATCCTGATTCTTTTGTTCTCCGTTAGCGCGAAATTGTGAAGCCAAATTACCTATACATACCCTAGGTAATTTGGATTGATGGAGATGAGCGGCAAATGGATCGGTGAAGATGTTTGGTTGCAATGGCTCATCATCTACAAGAAAATTATTAGTATAAAAAGAATCAAGATTAAGCGAGTCAGAAAAATTTTCACAAGGAGGAGTTTCTTGTGAAAATACATGATTAAGCGCCGGTTGTTTATTTTCAAAAATAAACGAATTATCAGAAAAATCAATACCAAGTGGAGAAAATTCATGAGACACAATTTCTTCATGAATAATAATTTCATGAAAAAGAGAAGAATTTTCATTTTCTAATTCGTCCGGTGTCTCCATGACTTTGCGAAATTCTTGGTACAATAGTTCTTCTTGATCTTGAGAATAAACATTTAAAGCGGGAGAAATAACATTCGGAAAAATTTCAAGATCAGAAGAAGAACAAATCTGTGGAAAAGGCGAGGAAAGCAAATCATAATTGAAGGAATTTCTTTCTTCGCACTGAAAACTATCCGGGTGACCTTTCCACCATGAATAATCAACATCAGAGTAAGAAGGAGATTCACTCAAAGCATTATTTAAAGAAAAATTATTTTCATCATAAAAATTATAATTTTCATTATAAAAACTATAATTTTCATTAGAAAAATTAATTTGATTTTCATTAGAAAAATGTTGAAATGAAAAATAGCATTCCTCACTAGAATGATGACCCCCACAAAAAGGACAGATAATTTGGCACATTCGTGCGGCTTCCAAAAGAATGACTTTATTTTGAAGCTCGACAACTTTTGCGGCCAACTGCGATAACATCATATTTTTTGAAAAAGAAAAATAAACAACCGTTACCTAATAAAAGTGAATTTTAAAAGAAAAGGCAAAAAGAGAAATGGGGGTGGAGAAAGAGAATGATAAAAGTAATAAAATTCACGCTTTCAAAATATCAACAAAAATATTCCCCGGCAACGGCGCCAAAAACTTGATAGCTACAATTTAGGATGTAAATAATATTCTCCAAATTCTACGAACTATAGGCAAGAGCACCTATCGGTCATAGCATAGGATATTTAAAACAAATAAATATCAAGTGTCGTATTCCACGGGTCTGTTGATTACTTCTACTCACGCAAATTAATATTATTTTATCGAAAGTAAAATAGAGTTTTGTAAATAATTAAAAGAAGAAAAACATTTGATCGGGAATCTTTCTTAAGTAAAATATTTCATAAATCTAGAATTCGGAAGAAATCAATTTAGACAAACTTGACCGTGGAGGTTCCCAAAATATGATAGAACCTCTCTCGAGAGAACTACCACCTAACCTTAGGTTGATCGATTAAGACCCCTCGGCCAGTCGAAACCCCTAAGCTTGCTTTATGCTGTGAGCCCCACTATTGGATTTGACTCCAATCCGGAAGATTTGCGACACTCTCTCTCGAGGAGTGCGAACAATTCTTTCTACCGATGAGCGATCTACCGTATTTAAGGATCTCTCGATACACTAAAATATGGATCAAACTTGATTATCATACCGTAGAAATATGAAACCAAAAAAATTGCAAATCAACGGTAAATCTTAGTTTTCAAAATCCAAACAATGAATAAAAGATTATGAAATATAAAAGCTTAGGAATTCATCCGATCAAATGCTACAAAATTAGCTACTCATGATTAAAGAAAAAGAACATTTTATAACTAAGAAAGAAGAATTACAATTGCTGGGAAAGTAAATCTAAAATAGGAAATAAAAGGACAAGACATAAAATAAAGTTACACTAAAAATGCAGGAAAACTATACTAGAAATGATCCAATCGAAGCATGGACTGGATCCCCATCACTTTGGCAGCAGCTGGCTTTTATAGGCAGAAAATTGGTGAGTCACGCCCTTGACCAAGGGCGTGTAAGCTGCGTAATTGCGTCTTGAAAGCCCGGGAACGTTGGGGAAGAAAAACCGCCAAAATTAATCATCTCGACGGGTCACGGCCTCGGTCACCCCCGTGACCTAGGGCGTGACTTGACCGAAATCTGGAAACGGCGGGAAACGGCGCGATCTGGAGTTATTCTGGCAGTTGCGGGAAGGGTCACCCCCTAGGTCATGGCCGTGACATGGAGTCACGCCCGTGACAGAGGGCGTGACTTGACCAAATCTTGAAACAGCGCGATCTGGAGTGATTCTGCCATTTGCGGGAAGGGTCACCCCCTAGGTCATGGCCGTGACATAGAGTCACGCCCGTGACCTGGGGCGTGTAGGCTGGAAATGATGTGACGGCGTGTTCTGGCAGCTAGAAGATGGCTGGGCTGAGTCATGGCCGTGACTTGAAGTCACGCCCTTGGTCATGGCCGTGACTTGAAGTCACGCCCTTGGTCATGGCCGTGACCGAGGGCGTGTAATACTAAATTGGGCTGGCGGCATGATCTGGCAGATGTAAGATGGCTGGGTTGAGTCATGGCCGTGACTTGAAGTCACGCCCTTGGTCATGGCCGTGACCGAGGGCGTGACTGAAGAATTTTGCAGACTTGTTCCATTCTTTCCCCTGAACATGGCTGTGAGCTTGAATTTGCTATTAGCAGCCCCAGATTACCTGAAAACATAAAATAAAGCGAATTAGATATATATTAAACTAAAATTATATAAAAACTAATTAATTACTACTAAAATACTATATAAAAATAACTATAAATAATGCACTATCAAATACCCCCATACTTAAGCTTTTGCTATTCCAGAGCAAAAACTAATTTATAAGTATGAGAGGAATTTATAGGACATTTCCAAAAAGATTTACTTCTAATTATGCACTTCAAATCTCATAAAACTCATGTCAAAATAAGTTAAGAAATTAAAATTCAGATTTATAAGAAATAATTAATAATTCATAAATTGAAATGAGTAGAATAAATTTTAGTTTTGAAATTCTCTAACTAAATCTTCATAAACAAAATTGCATTGAATTAAGCAAAATATTCCAAGATTAAAATTATAGAAACTTTACAATCATGAGAAACTTTTAGAAAACTACAAAATATTAACTATGCTCTCTCAATAATATCTTGGATAAACAAGTGAACTTGGCTAAATGGGGTAAAATTGGCATTGAAGAAGTTACTTTGTATATGGGAAATGATGAATTTTATCCTCTCATTTCCATCTTTTTTTTTAATTTCTTCTTCTTTTTATATCCCAAATGTATATGTTTAGGAGTGATGAATTTTATCCTCTCAACTCCATGCCATATAATCTTTTACTGATTTGGGTGCATATGTTTAGGAATGATGAATTTTATCCTCGCATTCCATGACATATGATCTTTTCAAAAATTTTTATGCCAAACAATGGGTTTAACAAAAAGGTAGGAAAAAGGCTAAACAAATTCCAAAGATACATTTTAAGAGCATAGAAAATAATTTGAGCAATCTACAAGAAACTATGAGTTCAAGGTAATATAAGTAAAATCTAGAGATATTTAACACAATTACTACAAAATTGAATTATGATATTTTAAAGAGAGAAAGTAAAACTAAGAAATATTCTAAACAAGTCAAAATAATGAAAAACTCATTAAATCAAATTCATCTAAAATTTAAATCTAACATATTTTAAAGAGAAATATATGATTTAAAAATTCATAAAAAGAAAACTCCTTAAAAAGCCTATAAAGACAACTCATAATTAAAATTAATTTTGCATAAATGAAGTTTGGAGAAATTTAATAATACAAAATTTATTTTATTAGATTAATAGTTTAAATTTTTTTTTGTATTTTTCATATTTTTAAAACAAAATTGAAAAGGAAAACAAAGAAACATTTTTTTATGATTTTTAACATTTTTCGCAATTTTTTTTTGAATTTTTTTTTTGAATAAAAATAAACAGAAGAGCACACCCCCCCCCCCCCCCCATACTTAAAGATAAATATTGTCCCCAATGTTTATAAACAAGGATGAAAAGGCAAAAACAGGAAAAGAAAATGCATAAAATAAAAGAAAAATTGCAAAAATATAAAGATAAGCAAGGGGTGCCTCCCAAGAGCGCTTTGTTTAACATCTTTTAGCTAGACGTTAAGGATTAGCTAAAAGGATATGTCAAATTGAAAATGCACAGGCAACTCCCTTAATTCACGCTGAGGTGAAAATGCCGAAAACTGTTGCCCGGCGACTCCTCCGCTATAATCCTGATTCTTTTGTTCTCCGTTAGCGCGAAATTGTGAAGCCAAATTACCTATACATACCCTAGGTAATTTGGATTGATGGAGATGAGCGGCAAATGGATCGGTGAAGATGTTTGGTTGCAATGGCTCATCATCTACAAGAAAATTATTAGTATAAAAAGAATCAAGATTAAGCGAGTCAGAAAAATTTTCACAAGGAGGAGTTTCTTGTGAAAATACATGATTAAGCGCCGGTTGTTTATTTTCAAAAATAAACGAATTATCAGAAAAATCAATACCAAGTGGAGAAAATTCATGAGACACAATTTCTTCATGAATAATAATTTCATGAAAAAGAGAAGAATTTTCATTTTCTAATTCGTCCGGTGTCTCCATGACTTTGCGAAATTCTTGGTACAATAGTTCTTCTTGATCTTGAGAATAAACATTTAAAGCGGGAGAAATAACATTCGGAAAAATTTCAAGATCAGAAGAAGAACAAATCTGTGGAAAAGGCGAGGAAAGCAAATCATAATTGAAGGAATTTCTTTCTTCGCACTGAAAACTATCCGGGTGACCTTTCCACCATGAATAATCAACATCAGAGTAAGAAGGAGATTCACTCAAAGCATTATTTAAAGAAAAATTATTTTCATCATAAAAATTATAATTTTCATTATAAAAACTATAATTTTCATTAGAAAAATTAATTTGATTTTCATTAGAAAAATGTTGAAATGAAAAATAGCATTCCTCACTAGAATGATGACCCCCACAAAAAGGACAGATAATTTGGCACATTCGTGCGGCTTCCAAAAGAATGACTTTATTTTGAAGCTCGACAACTTTTGCGGCCAACTGCGATAACATCATATTTTTTGAAAAAGAAAAATAAACAACCGTTACCTAATAAAAGTGAATTTTAAAAGAAAAGGCAAAGGGGGTGGAGAAAGAGAATGATAAAAGTAATAAAATTCACGCTTTCAAAATATCAACAAAAATATTCCCCGGCAACGGCGCCAAAAACTTGATAGCTACAATTTAGGATGTAAATAATATTCTCCAAATTCTACGAACTATAGGCAAGAGCACCTATCGGTCATAGCATAGGATATTTAAAACAAATAAATATCAAGTGTCGTATTCCACGGGTCTGTTGATTACTTCTACTCACGCAAATTAATATTATTTTATCGAAAGTAAAATAGAGTTTTGTAAATAATTAAAAGAAGAAAAACATTTGATCGGGAATCTTTCTTAAGTAAAATATTTCATAAATCTAGAATTCGGAAGAAATCAATTTAGACAAACTTGACCGTGGAGGTTCCCAAAATATGATAGAACCTCTCTCGAGAGAACTACCACCTAACCTTAGGTTGATCGATTAAGACCCCTCGGCCAGTCGAAACCCCTAAGCTTGCTTTATGCTGTGAGCCCCACTATTGGATTTGACTCCAATCCGGAAGATTTGCGACACTCTCTCTCGAGGAGTGCGAACAATTCTTTCTACCGATGAGCGATCTACCGTATTTAAGGATCTCTCGATACACTAAAATATGGATCAAACTTGATTATCATACCGTAGAAATATGAAACCAAAAAAATTGCAAATCAACGGTAAATCTTAGTTTTCAAAATCCAAACAATGAATAAAAGATTATGAAATATAAAAGCTTAGGAATTCATCCGATCAAATGCTACAAAATTAGCTACTCATGATTAAAGAAAAAGAACATTTTATAACTAAGAAAGAAGAATTACAATTGCTGGGAAAGTAAATCTAAAATAGGAAATAAAAGGACAAGACATAAAATAAAGTTACACTAAAAATGCAGGAAAACTATACTAGAAATGATCCAATCGAAGCATGGACTGGATCCCCATCACTTTGGCAGCAGCTGGCTTTTATAGGCAGAAAATTGGTGAGTCACGCCCTTGACCAAGGGCGTGTAAGCTGCGTAATTGCGTCTTGAAAGCCCGGGAACGTTGGGGAAGAAAAACCGCCAAAATTAATCATCTCGACGGGTCACGGCCTCGGTCACCCCCGTGACCTAGGGCGTGACTTGACCGAATCTGGAAACGGCGGGAAACGGCGCGATCTGGAGTTATTCTGGCAGTTGCGGGAAGGGTCACCCCCTAGGTCATGGCCGTGACATGGAGTCACGCCCGTGACAGAGGGCGTGACTTGACCAAATCTTGAAACAGCGCGATCTGGAGTTATTCTGCCATTTGCGGGAAGGGTCACCCCCTAGGTCATGGCCGTGACATAGAGTCACGCCCGTGACCTGGGGCGTGTAGGCTGGAAATGATGTGACGGCGTGTTCTGGCAGCTAGAAGATGGCTGGGTTGAGTCATGGCCGTGACTTGAAGTCACGCCCTTGGTCATGGCCGTGACTTGAAGTCACGCCCTTGGTCATGGCCGTGACCGAGGGCGTGTAATACTAAATTGGGCTGGCGGCATGATCTGGCAGATGTAAGATGGCTGGGTTGAGTCATGGCCGTGACTTGAAGTCACGCCCTTGGTCATGGCCGTGACCGAGGGCGTGACTGAAGAATTTTGCAGACTTGTTCCATTCTTTCCCCTGAACATGGCTGTGAGCTTGAATTTGCTATTAGCAGCCCCAGATTACCTGAAAACATAAAATAAAGCGAATTAGATATATATTAAACTAAAATTATATAAAAACTAATTAATTACTACTAAAATACTATATAAAAATAACTATAAATAATGCACTATCAAATACCCCCATACTTAAGCTTTTGCTATTCCAGAGCAAAAACTAATTTATAAGTATGAGAGGAATTTATAGGACATTTCCAAAAAGATTTACTTCTAATTATGCACTTCAAATCTCATAAAACTCATGTCAAAATAAGTTAAGAAATTAAAATTCAGATTTATAAGAAATAATTAATAATTCATAAATTGAAATGAGTAGAATAAATTTTAGTTTTGAAATTCTCTAACTAAATCTTCATAAACAAAATTGCATTGAATTAAGCAAAATATTCCAAGATTAAAATTATAGAAACTTTACAATCATGAGAAACTTTTAGAAAACTACAAAATATTAACTATGCTCTCTCAATAATATCTTGGATAAACAAGTGAACTTGGCTAAATGGGGTAAAATTGGCATTGAAGAAGTTACTTTGTATATGGGAAATGATGAATTTTATCCTCTCATTTCCATCTTTTTTTTTAATTTCTTCTTCTTTTTATATCCCAAATGTATATGTTTAGGAGTGATGAATTTTATCCTCTCAACTCCATGCCATATAATCTTTTACTGATTTGGGTGCATATGTTTAGGAATGATGAATTTTATCCTCGCATTCCATGACATATGATCTTTTCAAAAATTTTTATGCCAAACAATGGGTTTAACAAAAAGGTAGGAAAAAGGCTAAACAAATTCCAAAGATACATTTTAAGAGCATAGAAAATAATTTGAGCAATCTACAAGAAACTATGAGTTCAAGGTAATATAAGTAAAATCTAGAGATATTTAACACAATTACTACAAAATTGAATTATGATATTTTAAAGAGAGAAAGTAAAACTAAGAAATATTCTAAACAAGTCAAAATAATGAAAAACTCATTAAATCAAATTCATCTAAAATTTAAATCTAACATATTTTAAAGAGAAATATATGATTTAAAAATTCATAAAAAGAAAACTCCTTAAAAAGCCTATAAAGACAACTCATAATTAAAATTAATTTTGCATAAATGAAGTTTGGAGAAATTTAATAATACAAAATTTATTTTATTAGATTAATAGTTTAAATTTTTTTTTGTATTTTTCATATTTTTAAAACAAAATTGAAAAGGAAAACAAAGAAACATTTTTTTATGATTTTTAACATTTTTCGCAATTTTTTTTGAATTTTTTTTTTGAATAAAAATAAACAGAAGAGCACACCCCCCCCCCCCCCCCATACTTAAAGATAAATATTGTCCCCAATGTTTATAAACAAGGATGAAAAGGCAAAAACAGGAAAAGAAAATGCATAAAATAAAAGAAAAATTGCAAAAATATAAAGATAAGCAAGGGGTGCCTCCCAAGAGCGCTTTGTTTAACATCTTTTAGCTAGACGTTAAGGATTAGCTAAAAGGATATTCAAATTGAAAATGCACAGGCAACTCCCTTAATTCACGCTGAGGTGAAAATGCCGAAAACTGTTGCCCGGCGACTCCTCCGCTATAATCCTGATTCTTTTGTTCTCCGTTAGCGCGAAATTGTGAAGCCAAATTACCTATACATACCCTAGGTAATTTGGATTGATGGAGATGAGCGGCAAATGGATCGGTGAAGATGTTTGGTTGCAATGGCTCATCATCTACAAGAAAATTATTAGTATAAAAAGAATCAAGATTAAGCGAGTCAGAAAAATTTTCACAAGGAGGAGTTTCTTGTGAAAATACATGATTAAGCGCCGGTTGTTTATTTTCAAAAATAAACGAATTATCAGAAAAATCAATACCAAGTGGAGAAAATTCATGAGACACAATTTCTTCATGAATAATAATTTCATGAAAAAGAGAAGAATTTTCATTTTCTAATTCGTCCGGTGTCTCCATGACTTTGCGAAATTCTTGGTACAATAGTTCTTCTTGATCTTGAGAATAAACATTTAAAGCGGGAGAAATAACATTCGGAAAAATTTCAAGATCAGAAGAAGAACAAATCTGTGGAAAAGGCGAGGAAAGCAAATCATAATTGAAGGAATTTCTTTCTTCGCACTGAAAACTATCCGGGTGACCTTTCCACCATGAATAATCAACATCAGAGTAAGAAGGAGATTCACTCAAAGCATTATTTAAAGAAAAATTATTTTCATCATAAAAATTATAATTTTCATTATAAAAACTATAATTTTCATTAGAAAAATTAATTTGATTTTCATTAGAAAAATGTTGAAATGAAAAATAGCATTCCTCACTAGAATGATGACCCCCACAAAAAGGACAGATAATTTGGCACATTCGTGCGGCTTCCAAAAGAATGACTTTATTTTGAAGCTCGACAACTTTTGCGGCCAACTGCGATAACATCATATTTTTTGAAAAAGAAAAATAAACAACCGTTACCTAATAAAAGTGAATTTTAAAAGAAAAGGCAAAGGGGGTGGAGAAAGAGAATGATAAAAGTAATAAAATTCACGCTTTCAAAATATCAACAAAAATATTCCCCGGCAACGGCGCCAAAAACTTGATAGCTACAATTTAGGATGTAAATAATATTCTCCAAATTCTACGAACTATAGGCAAGAGCACCTATCGGTCATAGCATAGGATATTTAAAACAAATAAATATCAAGTGTCGTATTCCACGGGTCTGTTGATTACTTCTACTCACGCAAATTAATATTATTTTATCGAAAGTAAAATAGAGTTTTGTAAATAATTAAAAGAAGAAAAACATTTGATCGGGAATCTTTCTTAAGTAAAATATTTCATAAATCTAGAATTCGGAAGAAATCAATTTAGACAAACTTGACCGTGGAGGTTCCCAAAATATGATAGAACCTCTCTCGAGAGAACTACCACCTAACCTTAGGTTGATCGATTAAGACCCCTCGGCCAGTCGAAACCCCTAAGCTTGCTTTATGCTGTGAGCCCCACTATTGGATTTGACTCCAATCCGGAAGATTTGCGACACTCTCTCTCGAGGAGTGCGAACAATTCTTTCTACCGATGAGCGATCTACCGTATTTAAGGATCTCTCGATACACTAAAATATGGATCAAACTTGATTATCATACCGTAGAAATATGAAACCAAAAAAATTGCAAATCAACGGTAAATCTTAGTTTTCAAAATCCAAACAATGAATAAAAGATTATGAAATATAAAAGCTTAGGAATTCATCCGATCAAATGCTACAAAATTAGCTACTCATGATTAAAGAAAAAGAACATTTTATAACTAAGAAAGAAGAATTACAATTGCTGGGAAAGTAAATCTAAAATAGGAAATAAAAGGACAAGACATAAAATAAAGTTACACTAAAAATGCAGGAAAACTATACTAGAAATGATCCAATCGAAGCATGGACTGGATCCCCATCACTTTGGCAGCAGCTGGCTTTTATAGGCAGAAAATTGGTGAGTCACGCCCTTGACCAAGGGCGTGTAAGCTGCGTAATTGCGTCTTGAAAGCCCGGGAACGTTGGGGAAGAAAAACCGCCAAAATTAATCATCTCGACGGGTCACGGCCTCGGTCACCCCCGTGACCTAGGGCGTGACTTGACCGAATCTGGAAACGGCGGGAAACGGCGCGATCTGGAGTTATTCTGGCAGTTGCGGGAAGGGTCACCCCCTAGGTCATGGCCGTGACATGGAGTCACGCCCGTGACAGAGGGCGTGACTTGACCAAATCTTGAAACAGCGCGATCTGGAGTTATTCTGCCATTTGCGGGAAGGGTCACCCCCTAGGTCATGGCCGTGACATAGAGTCACGCCCGTGACCTGGGGCGTGTAGGCTGGAAATGATGTGACGGCGTGTTCTGGCAGCTAGAAGATGGCTGGGTTGAGTCATGGCCGTGACTTGAAGTCACGCCCTTGGTCATGGCCGTGACTTGAAGTCACGCCCTTGGTCATGGCCGTGACCGAGGGCGTGTAATACTAAATTGGGCTGGCGGCATGATCTGGCAGATGTAAGATGGCTGGGTTGAGTCATGGCCGTGACTTGAAGTCACGCCCTTGGTCATGGCCGTGACCGAGGGCGTGACTGAAGAATTTTGCAGACTTGTTCCATTCTTTCCCCTGAACATGGCTGTGAGCTTGAATTTGCTATTAGCAGCCCCAGATTACCTGAAAACATAAAATAAAGCGAATTAGATATATATTAAACTAAAATTATATAAAAACTAATTAATTACTACTAAAATACTATATAAAAATAACTATAAATAATGCACTATCAAATACCCCCATACTTAAGCTTTTGCTATTCCAGAGCAAAAACTAATTTATAAGTATGAGAGGAATTTATAGGACATTTCCAAAAAGATTTACTTCTAATTATGCACTTCAAATCTCATAAAACTCATGTCAAAATAAGTTAAGAAATTAAAATTCAGATTTATAAGAAATAATTAATAATTCATAAATTGAAATGAGTAGAATAAATTTTAGTTTTGAAATTCTCTAACTAAATCTTCATAAACAAAATTGCATTGAATTAAGCAAAATATTCCAAGATTAAAATTATAGAAACTTTACAATCATGAGAAACTCTTAGAAAACTACAAAATATTAACTATGCTCTCTCAATAATATCTTGGATAAACAAGTGAACTTGGCTAAATGGGGTAAAATTGGCATTGAAGAAGTTACTTTGTATATGGGAAATGATGAATTTTATCCTCTCATTTCCATCTTTTTTTTAATTTCTTCTTCTTTTTATATCCCAAATGTATATGTTTAGGAGTGATGAATTTTATCCTCTCAACTCCATGCCATATAATCTTTTACTGATTTGGGTGCATATGTTTAGGAATGATGAATTTTATCCTCGCATTCCATGACATATGATCTTTTCAAAAATTTTTATGCCAAACAATGGGTTTAACAAAAAGGTAGGAAAAAGGCTAAACAAATTCCAAAGATACATTTTAAGAGCATAGAAAATAATTTGAGCAATCTACAAGAAACTATGAGTTCAAGGTAATATAAGTAAAATCTAGAGATATTTAACACAATTACTACAAAATTGAATTATGATATTTTAAAGAGAGAAAGTAAAACTAAGAAATATTCTAAACAAGTCAAAATAATGAAAAACTCATTAAATCAAATTCATCTAAAATTTAAATCTAACATATTTTAAAGAGAAATATATGATTTAAAAATTCATAAAAAGAAAACTCCTTAAAAAGCCTATAAAGACAACTCATAATTAAAATTAATTTTGCATAAATGAAGTTTGGAGAAATTTAATAATACAAAATTTATTTTATTAGATTAATAGTTTAAATTTTTTTTTGTATTTTTCATATTTTTAAAACAAAATTGAAAAGGAAAACAAAGAAACATTTTTTTATGATTTTTAACATTTTTCGCAATTTTTTTTTGAATTTTTTTTTTGAATAAAAATAAACAGAAGAGCACACCCCCCCCCCCCCCCCCCCCATACTTAAAGATAAATATTGTCCCCAATGTTTATAAACAAGGATGAAAAGGCAAAAACAGGAAAAGAAAATGCATAAAATAAAAGAAAAATTGCAAAAATATAAAGATAAGCAAGGGGTGCCTCCCAAGAGCGCTTTGTTTAACGTCTTTTAGCTAGACGTTAAGGATTAGCTAAAAGGATATTCAAATTGAAAATGCACAGGCAACTCCCTTAATTCACGCTGAGGTGAAAATGCCGAAAACTGTTGCCCGGCGACTCCTCCGCTATAATCCTGATTCTTTTGTTCTCCGTTAGCGCGAAATTGTGAAGCCAAATTACCTATACATACCCTAGGTAATTTGGATTGATGGAGATGAGCGGCAAATGGATCGGTGAAGATGTTTGGTTGCAATGGCTCATCATCTACAAGAAAATTATTAGTATAAAAAGAATCAAGATTAAGCGAGTCAGAAAAATTTTCACAAGGAGGAGTTTCTTGTGAAAATACATGATTAAGCGCCGGTTGTTTATTTTCAAAAATAAACGAATTATCAGAAAAATCAATACCAAGTGGAGAAAATTCATGAGACACAATTTCTTCATGAATAATAATTTCATGAAAAAGAGAAGACAGGGCGGGCGAAGGAGAAGAAGAAAAATTTTCATTTTCTAATTCGTCCGGTGTCTCCATGACTTTGCGAAATTCTTGGTACAATTGTTCTTCTTGATCTTGAGAATAAACATTTAAAGCGGGAGAAATAACATTCGGAAAAATTTCAAGATCAGAAGAAGAACAAATCTGTGGAAAAGGCGAGGAAAGCAAATCATAATTGAAGGAATTTCTTTCTTCGCACTGAAAACTATCCGGGTGACCTTTCCACCATGAATAATCAACATCAGAGTAAGAAGGAGATTCACTCAAAGCATTATTTAAAGAAAAATTATTTTCATCATAAAAATTATAATTTTCATTATAAAAACTATAATTTTCATTAGAAAAATTAATTTGATTTTCATTAGAAAAATATTGAAATGAAAAATAGCATTCCTCACTAGAATGATGACCCCCACAAAAAGGACAGATAATTTGGCACATTCGTGCGGCTTCCAAAAGAATGACTTTATTTTGAAGCTCGACAACTTTTGCGGCCAACTGCGATAACATCATATTTTTTGAAAAAGAAAAATAAACAACTGTTACCTAATAAAAGTGAATTTTAAAAGAAAAGGCAAAAAGAGAAATGGGGGTGGAGAAAGAGAATGATAAAAGTAATAAAATTCACGCTTTCAAAATATCAACAAAAATATTCCCCGGCAACGGCGCCAAAAACTTGATAGCTACAATTTAGGATGTAAATAATATTCTCCAAATTCTACGAACTATAGGCAAGAGCACCTATCGGTCATAGCATAGGATATTTAAAACAAATAAATATCAAGTGTCGTATTCCACGGGTCTGTTGATTACTTCTACTCACGCAAATTAATATTATTTTATCGAAAGTAAAATAGAGTTTTGTAAATAATTAAAAGAAGAAAAACATTTGATCGGGAATCTTTCTTAAGTAAAATATTTCATAAATCTAGAATTCGGAAGAAATCAATTTAGACAAACTTGACCGTGGAGGTTCCCAAAATATGATAGAACCTCTCTCGAGAGAACTACTACCTAACCTTAGGTTGATCGATTAAGACCCCTCGGCCAGTCGAAACCCCTAAGCTTGCTTTATGCTGTGAGCCCCACTATTGGATTTGACTCCAATCCGGAAGATTTGCGACACTCTCTCTCGAGGAGTGCGAACAATTCTTTCTACTGATGAGCGATCTACCGTATTTAAGGATCTCTCGATACACTAAAATATGGATCAAACTTGATTATCATACCCTAGAAATATGAAACCAAAAAAATTGCAAATCAACGGTAAATCTTAGTTTTCAAAATCCAAACAATGAATAAAAGATTATGAAATATAAAAGCTTAGGAATTCATCCGATCAAATGCTACAAAATTAGCTACTCATGATTAAAGAAAAAGAACATTTTATAACTAAGAAAGAAGAATTACAATTGCTGGGAAAGTAAATCTAAAATAGGAAATAAAAGGACAAGACATAAAATAAAGTTACACTAAAAATGCAGGAAAACTATACTAGAAATGATCCAATCGAAGCATGGACTGGATCCCCATCACTTTGGCAGCAGCTGGCTTTTATAGGCAGAAAATTGGTGAGTCACGCCCTTGGTCACGCCCGTGACCAAGGGCGTGTAAGCTGCGTAATTGCGTCTTGAAAGCCCGGGAACGTTGGGGAAGAAAAACCGCCAAAATTAATCATCTCGACGGGTCACGGCCTCGGTCACCCCCGTGACCTAGGGCGTGACTTGACCGAATCTGGAAACGGCGGGAAACGGCGCGATCTGGAGTTATTCTGGCAGTTGCGGGAAGGGTCACCCCCTAGGTCATGGCCGTGACATGGAGTCACGCCCGTGACAGAGGGCGTGACTTGACCAAATCTTGAAACAGCGCGATCTGGAGTTATTCTGCCATTTGCGGGAAGGGTCACCCCCTAGGTCATGGCCGTGACATAGAGTCACGCCCGTGACCTGGGGCGTGTAGGCTGGAAATGATGTGACGGCGTGTTCTGGCAGCTAGAAGATGGCTGGGTTGAGTCATGGCCGTGACTTGAAGTCACGCCCTTGGTCATGGCCGTGACTTGAAGTCACGCCCTTGGTCATGGCCGTGACCGAGGGCGTGTAATACTAAATTGGGCTGGCGGCATGATCTGGCAGATGTAAGATGGCTGGGTTGAGTCATGGCCGTGACTTGAAGTCACGCCCTTGGTCATGGCCGTGACCGAGGGCGTGACTGAAGAATTTTGCAGACTTGTTCCATTCTTTCCCCTGAACATGGCTGTGAGCTTGAATTTGCTATTAGCAGCCCCAGATTACCTGAAAACATAAAATAAAGCGAATTAGATATATATTAAACTAAAATTATATAAAAACTAATTAATTACTACTAAAATACTATATAAAAATAACTATAAATAATGCACTATCAGTACTTGTGAGTTTAATTGGCGGTAGTTTGACCTAAGTTGACTTGTGCTCCCTTGTGGGCACTATGTGAGTTCACCTTAACTCAATGAGTCCTAGGGTCACCTTCTTGCCTTAACTCGCCAATCTCACAACATGTCATGCCTAACACATACTAGGGGTCTAGAAGGAATAGGGATGTAACACCTCACTCTTCTTTTCTTACTCCTCCTCCAGGATTGCTTTGGCCTTCGCATCAGCTTCAACCTTCATCTTCTCTCCATCAAAAGTATCAGGAACATGCAAGTTAACAACATAATTACTCTATCTTCCTCAGGAAAAATATCATCCAAGTATGTGGTTAAGTCGCGGTCAACCTCCTTGGCTAGAGAAGAATCAACCAAGGGTGATGAAACCCGATCAGAGTTTCTCTCTTCTTCATCAGTAGGAGATCCATCCGGAGACCATGACATCTCCCCCTCTTTGCCAATAACAGTATCAGGATTAACCGCATCGGTTTCTACAGTTAAATACTTCATCTCCTTCTTTTCATTCCTCTTTTTCTTTTTCTTCTTGGCTTTGTCTTCGTCTTTCTCTGATGATACGAAAGTTAGCCGCTTCCACTTTCTGACCGCCTCCACGGATTCTTTTCGTATACCAATCTGTTGCCTAAACCGATCAACAGTAGTCGCCACCTTCTTCATATTAAGCACAACCCCATCTATGCCAATATCATTAACAGGTAATTTGTCCTACTTATCGCCACCCGACTGGGATATGGCAGCCATCAGCGCAGTCAGACATGCGGACATCGCAAGATCGATATGTGTTTGGGCATGGTCAAAGGTTATCCTAGTATCGCCCAGCTGCAGAGAAATAATTTCTAAAGGAGTATCATTAATATTTACATCAGGAGACGGTTCTGGCGTGACCGCATTGGTCTCTTTGGCAGGTTCAATTATCTTGGTTACGAAAAGATAACTCTCTCCGACCTCCGTTAACTTCTTTACCGCAGCAGGCTTCTTTGCGGTCGCACTAGATTTCATTAACTTGGAACTCTCTCCAACTCACGGGTTCTCAGTGGTAACCGTGCGGCTATCTTTCTTGGCAACAGTCTTTTGACGGAGAAGATAGCGTCTTTATACCCTCAAGTTTCTTCAAGACGTCATCATGACCCTATTCACCGCAATCTGGATTGCTTTTACTGCAAAGGGAGAGAAATTCGCCATTTCTGAAGAATGATATGGAATTCCAAGTCTTCTCAGCCGTATTTATAGAATTCTCAGCATTAAAGACAGCGCGGTCTCCACGGTTAAAACAAATTTTTTCGAAGTTCCCAAAAACTTGAAAATGTGTGAGGATCATGTTTACCCGGGATTCCGCGACTAGTAATTTGCCATCTCTAGCCGTTCTGCGCGGTTAACATTTTGACGACCACCCAGTCTGCTCAGCGCTCTCCGACAGCTCTCTAAAGGAAGGATAGACATCATGCACCAGGATGAACTTCAGACCGCACGGTCAGGTGTCTGTTCTCTTTTTATTGCTATTTGCACCCCCCCCCCCCCATGTAACCTCTCATCCCTTCCCCATTCTCTTGTACCATGGGAAACCCATAATTTTAGAGCCTACCCATTTGGGCAAGCCCCTGCAACTATAAATAGGGACGAACAGTACCCAGAAGGGATGCTGATTCAAATTCTCAAGCTCGCCACCTGTGGAAGAGGTCTCAAATATAGTGCCTTCCCGGTCACTTAATTACCGATTATATTTTTCTCTCTTGTAACCGCCGATTTTCAATTTATAAATTGCCCGCTGCAAGTGGTATTTTCCGCGGAGGGTAAGTTTGGTCACGCCACCCTGCGTCCCTCTCTTTCTGCGATTCTTCAACCGGAAAGTAGCCGACAACACATTAGTCCTCCTTCGGTGTCCCTTAGCGTGAAGTTGTGGAGGTAAAATTTTTGTACCAAAAGAGGGCTTGTTCTCAAATTGTTTATTCTTTATGATCGGGCTCAATGTAGGGTAAAAACTACCCATGGTGGGGGCATTGTACTCAAGCATTGTGCGAGCACGTGACTACACCGCTTCCTCCTCAACAAGTATATTAGGATCAAGGTTAATTAATTGTTTTGCAGTGTTCGATCATAGTTCGCAGTGTTCGCTCGATCTCTGGGTCAAATTGAACCAAATTATACCTGCTCCTCTTCAGAATCACCACAATCAAAAACATAATGAATTACAGAAAGTTTAAAACATCAAACAGAATAACGTAAAAGTCAGAACAATGTGATATATACTAGAAGAACTTTTCTCTCGATTCCCTCTTTAGAAACTCACACGTTCTGTGTTCCCTGACAACGACGCCAAAAACTTGATGCACACAAATAGTAAGAGTACTGATGTCGTCAAGTAATAATAAAATGAGGAGTTACCCTCGAGTATCGATCTCAAGTGGAACATGGAGGGGTGAAGTTTTCTTACGATAAAAACTTGAGATTGAAGTCTAGTCAGTGTATTAACGGGGGTTTGATTTTGTCTAATACTAAAACAATAAAAGAAAAAACTAAAATAACTATGCGGGTCGCCGACACTGCTTTGCACTTCCATGGTTCGTCGACCTCTGCTTTGCAGTCACATTCACCAATGAGGCTCGCCTTCACCTCTTCGCTCCTCCGCAGGTTGCACTCCTCTGCTTTGCACACATTGTGCCTTGCAAAAGAAAAGGCCAACCTCTTGCTCACACCAGCTTGTGTCTAGCTCAACCGGAACGTAGCTCGGCTCTAACTAGCCTACAATCGCAATCACAAAGAAACCATAAACACATTCATATCCAATATACATCACAACACAAAGATGAAGAAAATCATTAAAACATCATCTACTTCAAACCATCCACAAAAGTAAGTACACCTACGAACATCTACACCCAATGATCATGGTGTGTAGATGATTTAGAATATACCACATAAGGATTACAAATACTTCAAAAGAGAGGGGAAAGATACAAGTTAACAATTCCTAGCACGGAGGGAGTGAAAGTCTAATCTCCTCAGACTCGTAGGGGAGCAAGGATTGGTCCACCGTCTCTTCCTCTTCCTCCATGGCCTCTTCCACGATACGGTAGAAGTTGTCACCTCCTGATTACACGTATTCTTCTGGGTTTTGCTTGCCTCAACACTAGGTATTCTGGCTTGGAACTCTAATGAAACCTTGGAAATCATATTTTACACCATTGAAATGCTTGGGGAGGTTGAAGGAGACAAAGGGGCGAATAACCAAAGCTCTTGGCAAGCTTGTAACATAAAAATAGTGCTCTCTGGACTATGATTCAACTGAAATTGCGAAAACAATGATATATAGAAAATTGGGTGCACGCGACTGCGCCGCAAAATGAATGTGTGTGCATGAGTTAAAACTTATAGAAATTTGGGCGCCCAGGTCCGCGCACGTGCAATTGCATGTGTACAAATTCGGATCAACCCAAACTGAATGAAAAGCATGTAAATGAGTGCACGCACAAATTCCTGTGCGCGCACACGCATGCTAAAATGACACACACGCAAATTTGGATTGACATAGAACTGATGTGTTAGGGGGGAAGAGGCGCGCACATGTGCAAAAATTCTGCACGGGCGTGCATGAACCAAATTGAACATAGCCTCTCGTAAACATGCACAAAAATCCACACTTGTACAATGAAATCATCCCAACAGCCCGGATGAGCAATATATATCAATATCAGCGATAATTCTTCACATTTAGCACGGAAATGGGAGAAAACGATAAGAACAACATGGTGAAAATACTATATAAAATACAGGTATCAAGGTCTAGGTGAATGACCATCTCCGTTGTGCACCAATGGAGATATCATTATCGCTAGATGACCTTTTCAGGAAAACTTTGTTGCCTGCCCAATAGGTTCATTTTAGCCTATGTCTCTAAAAAAAATTCGTGGGATGCACACCATAAAGGATTGCCAGCCTATGTCCTTTATCCTAGATATGAAACAACAGCATGAAGTTGTTTAGCATCTAAATCTCCATTTTTTAGAGTTTCATAGTCTATGTGAACAGTATCGTTGTGTCTGTGCGATCTCAATCTATTAACCATTATCATGGCGAGCTCTACCTCTTATCTCAGTATAATATTGAAAAGCCCGCTCAAAGGGTGTTGTAATTTAAATATCATATATGTCGCACACAACAACAATGTCTTCGCAAATATTGAGTCTTCAATACTAGGGTTATCCAAATTTTATAATATAAGTTTATAACAGTGTCAGTGCGTTCATACGTGCTTATTATATTTGATTTATGGAGTTACCACAATCCATACCTCCTACTTTATATGACATCAATGTGCTTGTTCACACAGGCCCTATCAAACTCTTGTCTTTACTCTGGTTATTACATTGGAAAAATCAAATTATTGCAAGTTGCTTCAAAATGTGGACAATCATTTAGAGGCCGATGTGGTTATGCCTATGATTATCTAGTAAAAATAAATTGATGCATATATCTATTAAGTGCATACAGAGCTATCATGCTCGCTTGGATTTGTTCTATCTTGACTTCATTTGATTTCTCATAAAGGAAGAATTGAACACTCTTTTGAATGATCAAATATTTACAAATGATTAACATTATGTTCGCCTCTTCTGACTTACTATGTGATTCATTTCTAATATGAATTCAGACGGACGTGCATCCTCATACTGTGGCATATATAACTATTGGATACATTGCAAATGAAACATTGAAGTATATATACCAAATGCAGACAACACTTTATTCCTACCTGGAATTATATCTAATTTGACTTCGAAAAAATATTAGAATTATCTTTTAGGCACTATGAAATTTGTGGATACTCATCATTATGTTCGCCTCATTCTGGTTTCATAAATGTTATCTTCAAATAATATCTTGGGCGGACACGCACCACTCACATGCACCAACTACATATATACCTTCGAGCAGAAGAAACTATCATTCACCTATTGAATATGTCATGGATTATGAAGACATATTCACCCAAACTATGAAAAGCCATGTTATGAAAAGGCATCCCAAATTTATCAAACTGGTAATGCAGATAGAAAAGGTATGTTTGAGCAGACAAAAGAAGGTAATACTACAAAAGTTCCATTTTCCATTTCTTTAAATTAAATCCATACACTATTTCTATGTTCCCGCAATTACAAAAAGGCTGTGTACACATTTCAAAATCAAAAAATACATTTAAAAGGAAGAAAGTTAATCCTATTGGATGTCATTCTCTCCCTCATCCTACTTTTGTTTCCTTTTCTCAGGTTTGGTATCGGATGTGCTCTTAGTTGAGTCTGCTACTCAGCACAAACTCTTATCCAAGTTCGCAGAAGATGAGCTTGAAGAACTAGTTGAAGACCCACTAGACCAGTTGGAGGCTTTTATCTCTTGGTTGCCTGCCTCCTGGCGGTCAACACTTCGAATAGAATCTACACCTTTCCCCAAGTCTCTCGACAGACACTTCATCTTCTTCTTCACCTCCTCCTTCCTCTACATGCCATGCCTCCTCATCAACAAATTTTGCATGATCATCACCATAGAATCTTATGATCGCAAGATCGGGATTTATGGATGCAAAGCTCACATCAGTGAACTTGTCTGTAATCGTGCCCTGCCTCTTTAACTAGACAATGGTCTCTTGTAAAGATTGTTTGCTATACTTGAATATAGTCTAGTGGATGAGAAGGTTCACCGCGCAATATGCATTCTAAAAAGCAAAGCAAACCATTAGCCCAAGCAGACAAGTCTATAGAGATGTGGTGGACATGAAACTGTGCTTACTTTTAGTTGCTCATGCAGGGCATCAAGCATGGACAGCGCATTACACAGTTTGCCACCCATGTAATGGTTCAAAACTGTATTCCTCGCCGTTGATTTGGCGGCCATTGAAGGAGGATCTACCAAAGGAGTCTTTTGCAACTCCCGCGGGTTCTTATTCCCATAAAAAACTATAGTAACTTTATTGTCGTGGAGGCTTATCTTCTTACCCCTACAAGAAGGAAGGTAAGTACTCACTACAACGTTCTTTTCTTGATGAATCCATTACATCAAAGGCTACTTGCTAGTGCATTTCATATGTTTGCCAACGCCAATGAAAGGGAAGTTAGGGGATGAAGAAGAGCTCACACATTCTGTATCCAAGACAACCTTGTTCTCTTCCTCTTTTTTTCTTTTCTCGAGTTGTGTCAGCACAAGTTCCTCACGTTCATCAATTTGTGCAGAGTAACCATCAAGAACATTTCAGAAAAGAAAAGTTGAATTAGGTGAGAAAGGAGTTGATCAGATGCGGTCAGGAAGTTGGAGTCCACAACATATTCCACTCATCTTGGGTCACTTCGGCAACAGTAACCACCATGGTAAGTAATTTTCAATCTCTAGTCATGCGTCCTTGAGTTAAACGAAGATATCCTCCTCCACCTTTCTCATCATGTCCGCCCTGAACTTCCTTTCACTGTGGACTTGTGGGCTTGTTTGAAGACTGCAAAAGTCACCCTTGAAGAAAGCGAATCTATCATTCCGGTTATGAACCTTAATAGGAAGGTTTAGTATTCACATATGGTTTGAGCAAAAGTACTTGGGACCACCAAAATTCACTTTATCACTCTTTCTCTCTGATAAAGACTGAATAAAGAAGACATTCCTAAAGAGTTTCATGCTAAAGCGGACACCCTCCGACCGCAAGTATGTTATGAAAGAATAGACCAATGAAATTGAGTTCGGAGTAAGCTACACGACACCACTCCAAAGTGGTCAAAGATCTCTACCACCTCCTAGAAGACAGGGAGATTCCAACCATAGTAAAAGTCTAGAGGAAATGCGATCTCATCCACAAAATGTGTTCAATATTTCTTTTTCCCTAGGAAGTCATGCGAGATACGAGCTCCCCAGGATATGTTTCCTCAAAAAAATATCAAACTCCATCTTAGGAACTGTTGGTGCTTGAGGGTTTGTGTACATGAAGGCCTTAGCGGAATAATATCACATAGACGACATCTCAGGAGTACGCCCAAACTCCAGCTTTGGTCTAATTCAAAGGAAATGATATTTGAACTACACTTCCCCCTATTTACAGATTTTCAGGATGGAAGTTGAAAAGGCGGAAGCTCGAGTGTTCGCGCAATCTCTATTTGTGTCCACACAGACTTATCTATATTCCCTACAATCAACAAAAGAAAGCAACCAACTTATGAGGACAAGACATTTAGGTCTGCAACAGCATATCCAAATATTGACCACACAACTATTTGCAGGGTAAGAGCAAAACATAATATCTTATTAATATATTTAAATATAAATGATTGCAGAGTTTGGAAGAAAGGATTATAAGTCCAATATATAACAACAAAAAGAAACAAAAAGATAAATCACTCTTGCGGCTGACCGCGCTCCTTCTCAGTATGACCTGCATCATCTTAAAGCTGGCTCATTGCATAGAGCACCTATGAAAGGCCACTGCTAACTTGGTTTATCGACTGATGAAGTCGCATAATCACCCTTCCATGTGGGTTTCATAAGTAACTACGGTACACATCACAGCCTAAGCTGGAGCCAACCTATCATAGACATTATGTGTTGTCTCTAAGGCCTAAACTAGAACCTTTTTGAAACGCCTGAGATCGACGGACACAACAGTCACTTCCCCTTATAATATTTATTATCCTTTTCAATATAATATACCCTATCATGCAACATCTGAAATTCTCTAGAGAGACCTTTCTCAATATTATTTTCTCCTTCTCTCTCTCTCTTTTATCTCAATCAGCTCCTTCAGCAATGTCCCCAAAGCCTATTCGAACAATGGAGAAGGCAGGAAGCATGGATCCTACAAAAGTAACCACGAGGTTGAGTAAATTTAGTTCTAAATAAACTAACAAGTGCAAAAATGCGGATATACTTTCAGTATCCATTGACACTAAGTAACTGCATAACCGTGGAGGCTCATCAACATCTCAAATAACGATGGCAACTTCGGACAAGATGGTATGGAGTGGATATTTCCTTTACTGTGTATCACTGATCATAAGCTCATATTTTTGCTTCAACTCTCCCCATCGCTGTCGTTGTTTCAACTCCTCATGGCTCAAAGAGAACTCACCTTCAGTCGGAATGATGACAATTTCTGTCCACATTAGAGGTGGTGCAGGATTGAATATTGATTTCATCCTCTATGGCTCCAAGCTTATGGTCATGACCATTATGCCCTTACCCTTTCGTAAGGCATCTGCCTAAGCCACCTTGTTTGTTGCAGCAATGTCCACACTCATCTTATCTAACATTGTCCTATCCTCCACTCCTCTAGTGTAAGATCCCCCCTCCCAAATCGACGGTCCGACCGGGGGATCTTATCGCACACCACCCTTTTTGCACGACGCCGAAGCGATCATGAAGGGTGAAGGTACTAGCTTCCTCAACCCCCTTACTTGAACACTCCAAGGTCACGCATCGGGGTGATGTTAAGCGAAAGTCATTATACACCAACAGAGCAAGGAAGCAGTATTTTAGCGGAAGACATCATTAAAGAGTGCGCTTTGTATCCCTTAGCGGAAGACATCATTAAAGAGTGCACTTTATAGCACTTAGCGGAAGACATCATCAAAGAGTGCACTTTACAGCACTTAGCAGAAGACATCATCAAAGAGTGCACTTTATAGCACTTAGCGGAAGACGTAGTTTTATCACAGAAACCACAATTTCAAGACCTGTAAATAATCTACATACCTCTGCCGCATAAAATCCTAACCATCAAGGATATATTACCATTATATATATCTATATACCCTAGGATAGGGCACAACAAAAGGAGATGCGGCTTAACAAACTTATACCTGACGTAGCCTGCTCCGTGGCTTCATCCACACATAGGTGCTGTCACTCATCCGCACCTGTCACCTGTGCCAAGGACAAGTTATTAGAACCACGAACAGAATCCAACCCCTACTAACAAACATACATAATATATTTATAAGGGAGGGGATATCTGGACTCTTATTGGGCCGAGGCAGTCTTCCCACGACCACCGCCTACGTACTCCATATCATCCTGCATACGGTCTCAGACCCACGTAGTTCTATAAGTTTCGCACGGGTTGCCCTCCCAGACCGTCCATCGTGCGGGTTGCCTTAGAGTAAAACTCATAGGCCATCCGATGTTCTCCCAAGGCACAATATATTCCCGTAGGAATATTTCCCGAAGGCACAACTTATTCCCCGTAGGAATAATTCCCGAAGACACCATGTATTCCTGTAGGAATATTTCTCGAAGGCACAATATATTCCCGTAGGAATTACTTTCTCGAAGGCAACATTTCATTCCCGTAGGAATTACTTTCTCGAAGGCAACATTTCATTCCCGTAGGAATTACTTTCTCGAAGGCAACATTTCATTCCCGTAGGAATTAATTTCTCGAAGGCAACATTTCATTCCCGTAGGAATTACTTTCTCGAAGGCAACATTTCATTACCGTAGGAATTACTTTCTCGAAGGCAACATTTCATTCCCGTAGGAATTACTTTCTCGAAGGCAACATTTCATTCCCGTAGGAATTACTTTCTCGAATGCAACATCTCATCATAAGAGGAGAAAATAAAACTCTTTTAAAGCTTAACAAAATATCCACCCGCAGTTTTGTAGAAGGAGAGAAGACGAACTCTTTATAAGCTTAGCATATCTCTATCCGAGAAGGTACCACTAATTTAACTCGGCTGGCAATCAAACCCAACCTGCCCACATAGGGCACAATTGCATTCATGTAGACTTTCATCGATCATTTCGGTGCTTGGCGATCAATCCCAAGTCATCCACATAAGACACGCTTGTATTTATGTAAACTTCCGTCAATCACTTGAATGCTTGGTAATCAAGCCCAAGACACCCATAAGCTTTATGTTCATTCATAGGCACAAGAAGTAGCACAGTAGTGTGAAAGAGAGAAATAAGATGAAGAGAGATGAGGTGTATATCATCGTAAACCATGGGTGATCAACTCCCATAGTTATTACACCCTATCACAAGTTCATTACCTCATAATGTTAACGTCGAGCTTATGAAACCAAGTGGTTCTATGCAAATATTAATGCTAAGCAGTTCCCTGAACCAAAGTAAGCTCACATTTGGCATGAAAGCAAGAGTGTCATCATATCGTAAACCGACACCAATTTCAGCTATGGAGGAGTGGACGGAAAAAGGGGAAGGTCTCAAAATCAAGGCTGCACGGGTCGCAGGAGGTTATCCTCCATCCAATTACCCGCAAACGCGCCCCAACCAACATGAACTAACCATTATGAACCGGTCAGTGGAAAGGTAGAGAATGGAGCTCATGATTAGAAGCCTTAACAATTTCCTTTCCAAAAAGAACCAAGAGAGGGAGAGAGAGAGAGAGAAAGGAGTGTGCGTATAGCATTTGTGAAATGAATACGGTCCACCAAACCTATTTACAGTTCTTATATACTCAGCTTATTCATAAAAATCAGAGGAGGGAAAGGTCCTCGTGAGTTACTTGTGGTTTGATGGGCAAGGATGAGTTGAAGATGGGATAGAAACCCAAAGCTCAAAAGACTTCCTTAGTAGTGACACAATTATGACAGAACTGAAGAGAAGCTCTCATCTTTCAACCTTCTTCCCAACAATAAAGTTAATTTCATGGGTTGTCTGGGAGCTTTTCCTCACCCCATTCCCAATGCCCTAAGCCTAGTAGAAAATACTACATCTTCATTTCTTTTCAAGTTATTATTCTTCATCACCCCCTAAGGAAGGAAGTTATTAACAAGATTCTTATAGATAACTCGAAATACAACCCATGCATGAAATTAAGAAAGCTAAAACTACAAAGAGTTATATTTACATACTTGAACCGTTGCAAGTCGGCATCCAAATCCTCGGCTCAGCTTGGCGAGCTTCACGGCCTCTTACTGTATGCCACGCAGTTCAAAAATTCGTAAACGCATGAAATTAATTAAGCTAAAACTACAAATAGTTATATTTACAGCACTGAACCATTGCGAGCCGGCATCCAAATCCTCGGCTCAGCTTGGCGAGCTTCACGGCCTCTTACCGTATGCCACGCAGTCTCAAAACTCGTAAACGCATGAAATTAAGAAAGCTAAAACTACAAATAGTTATATTTACAGCACTTGAACCGGCCCCTATAATCACATGGGTGGTCTGAGCCGATTGATAGGGGCTGACAAAACTTAGTATAACTTAAACATAATTATATAACTAACGATCAACCGACTCCACCCCTTGGGAGAGGTAAGTGGGCGTAGGATCACCATTACCATTATATATATGCTCAACATCCAACCTGAGAATAGATTAAATATAACATTTTATGTTTGGTCAAAGAGGTAGTCCAAACTATACTCATAACTTTTTAGTGGGTAACCCAGGGGTTATGTGACTAGTTATATGAGCAGTAACAACGACAAAAATGGAGTAGCATCTCCTCAATAATTCTTTGACGGTATGCAATTATAAGCTATTCTAATCAGAGAAATAAACATAGCTCAAGGCTCACTAGCAGTGAAGGCTTAGTAGCGTAAAAGAACTCGAATTTTAGCAATTATTTAGTGAGGTGGATTTCCGAATGGGGAAGTAAACCAAAATAGGTGTAAATCATGCTCTTGGCATCACTACTTTTGCCATGAATCCTATTTGAGTATATAAAACCAAAATTTAAAATGAGAGCCTCAAGGTAGTATCTCTTACGTGCATGCATATGTAAGAACATATGAAATTATATACTAAATCTTGCGCGGATTGAGAAAGAGAGCGAGGGAGAGGGATGGGGTTAGAGCAAACTATTGATCCCCTTTTGATTAAATACAAATCTCTTAAAGAGATCTGCAATAAGGTTTCATAATTATCAACCTTCCCATGTAACATGATACCTAGCAGCCTCCAATCATGGATCCCAAAGGAAATCCCAAGTTATAGCTTCTGGAGACAAAAAGAAAGAGCAGCCACACCAATCAAAAATCCGAAAATCCCCAAACCTGAAGGGGGCAGCCGAGCAACCAAAGGTCCCCAATTTAGCAAATTTCTGGGAACACAACCAAAAAGAAGAAGCAGCCGCAACCATAAATCCCCCAAGGAAGACAAGCAAGCCACACTCATAAGTGAAATTTCTGTAAATATAAAGGTGTAGCCGCAAACCCCCAGGTCCCACGCCAACACAAGGCAGGAAGCCACAAAGACATCTCCCAGAACGAAAACAAAATGGAAAGCTGAAGGTGCAGGGGAGGGAGGGCTCATAACAAGAATCCACCGCAGCAATAGCACATAACCAAGAAATTTCCACAATCCAACCCAACTGCAGCTAATATAGAACAAGGGGAGGCGGTGAAGGAGAGGGAGAAAGAGTTTCAAGCTGCCATACCTTGTCGTGAAACCCTCGCCATGACAGAGCTTCGAGGAGGAGGAGGAAGAGAGAGAGAGAGAGAGATGAGGGCGAGGAGCGACCTTGCCGCCGAGCCCTGCCTGAAGAGGAGGGGAGCCGCCCATTTTGTAGCCATGGCCGACCAACCGGATGGCTCCAGCGAGCTTCATATCGTGAATCTAAAAGTACATGTGGCCGATTGCTAGCTCTTCCGCCACGGGTTTTTGCCTGCGCCTGTTCGCTGGTTTCAGTTGTTGTTCCCCGACTGGTTCTGGTTTTTGGCGTGAGCTATCATTTTGCTCTATTATATATATATATATAAGATGATATATATATACATATTTATAAAGTTTTATATATATATATATATACCTATATATTCATATATACATATATTTATCAAAGCATGCAGAGTATGCGAAAACGATGCGCAAAGGGTGTCGTTGTGTTCGTACCAATCATACGAAGTTAACGAAATTATTTAAAGTTGATTCCGAGTTCGTATGTTCCAAATTTTAACACTGCGTCGTCGTGACGCGCTGCGGTACTCAAAACGGTTAATTTCACCAAATGACCTCGGATTGGAACGAAACAAATTCCGTTGCACTCGTATCGACCATACGAGTCTAACGCAACTGACAGAAGTCAATTCGGAGCACGTATGCTCCATATTCTAAAACTGCGTCGTCGTGACGCGCTACGATACTCAAAACGATCGCTTTTACCAAATGACCTTTGATTGGAACGAAACGAATTCCATTGCACTCGTATCGACCATACGAGTCTAACGCAACTGACAGAAGTCGATTCGGAGCACGTTGCTCCATATTCTAAAACTGTGTCGTCGTGACGCGCTACGATACTAAAAACTGTCACTTTCACCAAATGACCTCTGATTGCAACGAAACGAATTCCGTTGCTCTCGTATCGACCATACGAGTCTAATGTAACTGACAGAAGTCAATTCGGAGCACGTATGCTCCATATTCTAAAACTGCGTCGTCGTGACGGGCTACGATACTCAAAACGGTCACTTTCACCAAATGACCTCTGATTGGAATGAAACGAATTCTGTTGCACTCGTATCGACCATACGAGTCTAACGCAACTGACAGAAGTCGATTCGGAGCACATTGCTCCATATTCTACAACTGTGTCGTCGTGACGCGCTACGATACTAAAAACAGTCACTTTCACCAAATGACCTCTGATTGGAACGAAGCGAATTCCGTTGCTCTCGTATCGACCATACGAGTCTAACGTAACTGACAGAAGTCAATTCGGAGCACGTATGCTCCATATTCTAAAACTACGTCGTCGTGACGCGCTACGATACTCAAAACGGTCACTTTCACCAAATGACCTCTGATTGGAACGAAACGAATTCCGTTGCACTCGTATCGACCATACGAGTCTAACGCAACTGACAGAAATCGATTCGGAGCACGTATGCTCCATATTCTAAAACTGTGTCGTCGTGACGCGCTACGATACTCAAGACGGTCACTTTCACCAAATGACCTCTGATTGGAATGAAACGAATTCCGTTGCACTCGTATCGACCATACGAGTCTAATGTAACTGACAGAAGTTGATTCGGAGAACGTATGCTCCATAAACAACTTTGACGTTGTGGCAAAGCACGATGCTACACAAAACAGTCATTTCTCTAAATGATCACCTATGTGTGGTGAAGGTCGGGTCGTGATTGCCTGATGACCCGGCCTAGGTTCCTCCAAGGGTTCAACTGAACCGGCTAGACCCCTTTTCGGGATGTTACATCTAGCACCTACAAGTTTTTCCTTCTTCAGCTTCTTAAACGGCATTAGTCATAGCTTTGTCCACTGATGCTTTGAAGTCAGCCACATTCTCCTTGGTTTCAGCTTCAACCTGAGCTTTCAAGTTCCTCAACTCCGCCAATTATGTAAGAATGTCCGCAATGACCAAAAGTTCCTCAGTGGTCATCTCGGTACTCAAGATTTCTCCCCAAGACTTCTTCAGGGTTTTTCTTCTCAGTCCCTTCAGGTGAACTATAATTTTCCATGACCACCAAAGCGGTGTCCATAGTGGCATCATGTCATTCAAATCCGTTAACGGTAGTATTTTTAGGTGAGAAACCATCAGATGACAATAGGAGTTCACCATTTGGGGATTGATAGCATTCAGGATTTCTTCAATGTCTCACTGGTCCACTCCTAGGTATTGGTCCTTTTCTTCTTCTTTTCCTCCTTTGAAGAGACCTCAAAAATCGAACACTTTCTCCTCCTCTTCTTCTTATCCTTCTTATCAGCGTCCTCTGTGTCCTCCTTCCCTCTCTGGAGATTCTCAATCGTAGAAGTGGTGTACATGTCACTAGGGTTGGGGGAGGAGGAAGGAATGGCAAGGATACTTCTGTAAATAACTCAATCTTTATCATAGATGTCTTAGGGAGTTCAGCTAGTACAACATGGGATTCTACTATATGAAGGAGATCTATGAGTAGTCCTTCCACCACTAGATCAAGAGCAGCCTATTAAGGATGGAATGGGAGCACATTGCAAGAGAGAAGAGAGAAGACACAGGAAAACATAGAGAAGAGCAAAGATAGAACTCATATTACTTCATGATAAATTTTCAGTACGAGGACTGATACATTGCAATACATATATATAGGAAACTAAGAAATAAAAAACATTGCAGGAAAATAAGGCAGGAAGGGCAGAAACACGAACAGTCCATCAGCCTGATCCTTCGGCTTCTGCAGCGTGCTTCAGGTTTGATTTAATGCATTTCTTGGTCTTCTTATCTGGTATGGTCTCTTCCTCTTCTGCATTAATGTCTCTTAAGTCTTACCTTGGAAAGACTCCAGCATTACTCATCTCAACACCCCCTCTTAATGCTGAGTCTATTTCTGAAACAAGAATGGATCGAAAAGAGGTAAAAGAATTGATTGGCAGCGGTTTAGTCATGATGTCGGCAAGCTGTTTGTTTGTAGGACAGAACAGCAACTCAACCTTCTTTGATTCTACTAGATCTTTCAGGAAGTGAAACCTGAGGTCAATATGCTTTGTACGATTGTGGAACACAGGATTCTTGGTTATGCTGATGGTAGCAATGTTATCACTCCATATAGTGATGGATTTAGATCTTTCTTCCTGGCACAGGTCTTTTAACAAACCTTGAAGCCACACTGCTTCATAGGCAGCAGCACAGGCAGCAACATACTCAGCTTCTGCTGAAGATAAGGCAACAATTTTTTGTTTTCGAGAGTACCAAGAGATAACTTTATTTCCAAGCAAGAAAACATACCCACTAGTGCCTTTTCTGTCTTCTGTATCACCTCCCCAGTCACTATCAGTGAACCCAATGAGTTCAGAAATTTCTTCTCTCTTATAGAGCAATCCCAGTTGCTTTGTGCTTTTTAAATACTGTAAAATACGCTTGGCTATGATGAAGTGTTCTGAGCTGGGTTGAGACATATACCTGGATGCAATGCTAACCGCATTCACTATATCAAGCCTTGTGTTAGTGATGTATATGAGTGAACAAACAAGGCTTCTGAACTCTTCTTCAGGTGTAGCAGTGACCTGATCCTTTCTTGTTAATTTGATATTGGTTGCCATGGGGGTAGGTGCAGGATTGCATTCAGTCATGCCAAACTTCTCAAGAAGCTTTTCAATGTATCGTTCTTGATTGATGAAGATATTTCCTGGCTGCTGCTTGATTTGCAATCCAAGGAAATACTTCATTAATCCAAGGTCGCTCATTTCATAGTCATTCTTCATAGTTTCTTTGAATTGATTGACAATATCAGAGGTACTTCCTATGAAGATTAGGTCATCAACGTAAAGGCACATCAAAAGGAAATGATTTCCTGTGAATTTTCTTGTGTATAGAGATGGCTCATTCATGCTTCTTATGTACCCATTTCCAGTGAGATAGCTATCAATCCTTTGGTTCCATGCTCTTGGAGCCAGCTTTAAACCATAGAGAACCTTTTGAAGACGAAGAACATTTTCTTCCTCTCCCTTCTTCACAAAACCTTTTGGTTGTTGTACATAGACCTCTTCTTCAATCTGCCCGTTGAGGAAAGCAGATTTTACATCAAGTTGGTGAATTTGTAATTCAAGTTGTGCAGCAACAGCAATCAGAGCACTAATACTCTCCATACGCACGACTGGAGCAAAAGTTTCATGAAAATCAATGCCCTATTTCTGAGAGTAACCTTTGGCCACTATCCTGGCCTTATACTTCACAACCCTTCCTTCTTCATCATGCTTTATTTTGTACACCCACTTTAAATTAATGACATTTTTGTTCCTTGGCCTGGAAACAAGTCTCCAGGTATTGTTCTTTTCGACCATAGTTATTTCTTATTTCATTGCATCCATCCAATTTGGATCATTAACAGCAGTAGTGAAGCTCTCGGGTTCTTCCTTGATGAACATAATTCTATTAGTCTGAAGATAAATTTCAGCTAAGGATTTGTACCTTTTGGGAGATGATGACTCTTCACCAGAGCTAGAATAAGAATGAGGGAGATCTTGATAATCTTCTAGAGCATCCAAAGTGGTTTCTTCAGTTGGTGGTATGGATGTTGGAACAATTGTTTCATCAACCCCATTAGCAAGAGGAATAACAGAGGAAGTCTGATCCCAACTCCAAAATGTCCCTTCATGAAAAACAAGATCCCGAGAAATGAGCAGCTGTTGAGTAACAGGATTGTATACACGATATGCTTTTGAGTGCTGGCTATATCCGAAGAAAACCCCTTTCCCTGCTTTCATATCCAGCTTTTTTCTGCTTTCTTTAGGAATATGTCGAAAAACAAGACAACCAAATGTTCTGAAATGCTGAACATTAGTCTTTCTTCCATACCAGGCCTCATATGGAGTCATTGCATCAAGACTCCTAGTAGGAGATCAATTAAGAACATACACAGCAGTATGCACGGCCTCTGCCCAGAATTCTTGTGGGATATGATGACGATGCATCATAGCCCTGACCCTTTCGATGATTGTCCGATTTTTTATTTCAACGACTCCATTCTGTTCTGGAGATCGAGGAGACGTGAGTTCTCTATGGATGCCCTGATCTTTGCAGAAAGTAGTGAACTCCTCTCCAATGAACTCTCCTCCACGATCAGTTCTTAGCCTCTTGAAATTGAAACCACTTTCTTTTTCAACCAGTGCCTTGAATTCTTTGAATTTTACGAATGCTTCTGATTTTTGCTGTAAAAAATAAACCCAGGAATACCTGGAAAAATCATCAATAAGACAGAAATAGTACTTCATACCAGACTTAGTAGGTGTTGAAGCAGGACCCCATAAGTCAGCATGGACCAAATCAAGAGGCTGCTTGGCTCTCCAAGTTGCAGATTTTGGAAAGACCAATATGTGGCTCTTGCCCATAATACAATCAACACAGGTGGAGTCATCATTCTTGAGTTCTGGTAAGCCCAAAACCATATTTTGAAGTTTTTGGAGATCCTTATGGTTGAGATGGGCAAATCTGTGATGCCATAGAGAAAAAGCTGAGCTGCAAACTAAAGCCTGATGCTTAGGAGGTTCCATGAGCAAGGGAAACATTTTGTTAGTAGACATTTTAACAGATGCAATATGATCATTTGTTTGTTTGTGAAGAATATGACAGTGTTCTTCTTCAAATGTGATAGAGTAGCCATGCTTCATGAGTTGTCCAATGCTGAGTAAATTCTGAGTAAGAGAGGGAACAAAATGAACTTCATCAATGTACTTGGTTTTACCATCTTTGGTCTGAACAGCCACAGTTCATGTCCCTTCAATGGTTAAGGTTTTTCCATCCCCAAGAATAACCTGGGCTTTTATGTGTTCATCGAGTTTAACAAACATTTCTTTAAATGGGGTCATATGGTTTGTGCACCCACTATCTAAAAACCAAGTCTCCTGTAGGGCACCATGAGTGTTATACCCGGCCATGAATAATTTTTCAGAAGCTTCATGAAATTTAACCGCTTCTTTCTCTTTCCCTACTTCTCTATTTTTTGACCAACAGTCATTCTCCATATTAGTAGGCCTTTTGCATCTTTTACATTTGTAAAAACAATCATAAGCAGTATGATTTCCTCTCTTACATAAAGTACAGAAAAGTTGTGAGTTATTTCTACCTTCTCCTTGTCTTCTTTTCCCTTTGTCCCACATGAGAGGTCCAGTCTCCTGACTTTGACCATCTGATTGAGAGATTTTTGTTTTAGTTTGGAAAGCTTGTTCAAGAGGTTCATGAGATCTCATAAGTCTCTCCTCATGGGCCAAGAGTGACCCCATGAGTTCAGTAATAGAGAGAGTTTTTAGATCTTTTGTTTCTTCAATGGTTATGACTATGGGATCAAATTTAGGTGGAAGGCAACGCAAGATTTTAGGTGCAATTTTTTTGTCTTTGAGTTTGTCTCCCAGATTCCTAATCTGATTTACAATGCCCATTATCCTTGAGACAAAATCTCTGATGGATTCAGATTCATTCATTGCAATAGCTTCCCAAAATTTCCATTGATGTTGAAGTTTAATAGCTATTACCTTTTCTGAGCCTTGGAACTCATTGAACAGAATATCTCAGGCCTCTTTGGGAGTAGAAGCCCCCCATTATTCTCGGGTAGATTTCTTTGCTTACCCCTTGATGTAGAAGAAGAAGGGCCTTTGCTTCAAGCTTGGCACCTTCAGCCAGTTTCTGACGTTTGTCTTCATTAGTGACTTCTTTGTCTTTCGATGAAGAGGACGTTGCCTTCTCAGGTGCATGCTTGATCATGTCCTAAACCCCTTATGATTGGAACAAAAGCCGCATGTGGGTACTCCAAAAGTCATAATAATCCCCATGAAAATGGGAACACCACTTTGAATAAATTGAAACATGTTGGAAGCATTAGAGGTGGTCATATGATGAGAAAGGAGAACGAAAACGATACAAATGAGTCGATAGACACTCTTCCTACTCTGATGGCATCCACATTTCACACACACAACAATCGAAAACCTATCTCTGATACCACTGTTAAGGATGGAATGGGAGCACATTGCAAGAGAGAAGAGAGAAGACACGGGAAAACATAGAGAAGAGCAAAGATAGAACTCATATTACTTCATGATAAATTTTCAGTACGAGGACTGATACATTGCAATACATATATATAGGAAACTAAGAAATAAAAAACATTGCAGGAAAACAAGGCAGGAAGGGCAGAAACACGAACAGTCCATCAGCCTGATCCTTCAACTTCTGCAGCGTGCTTCAGGTTTGATTTAATGCATTTCTTGGTCTTCTTATCTGGTATGGTCTCTTCCTCTTCTGCATTAATGTCTCTTAAGTCTTGCCTTGGAAAGACTCCAGCATTACTCATCTCAACACAGCCTCCTCTACATGAGGGGAAGATGATCTAGCATCAGGGCAGATGGCTTTGGTAGGTGATGATGGAATGATAAGAGTTGGAATATTCTTAGGAGGTGTAATAGATGGATTAGGGGCTGAATGGGAGAGAAAATGTATGGAGAAGGATGAGAAATTTGTTATCTTTCCACCTGAACTGAACACACACCTTGGTTCAATGGATTGTCCTTATAATTGGAGGGATTCTTCTTATCCTCAACCCTATAAGTATGGAGGTGTCCTGGACAACATACAGGGCGACGACATCATAGACATCATCCTCATAACTCTCCCACTTTTGTAGAATATCTAGGATCATCTAAAAATCATGCTTGATGTCCTGGTTTGAGGAGAGTATAGGTGATGTCGGGGTATCTAAAGAGAGAACCATGTCAATCATAAATTTCTAGAATAAAATATCAGATTGGGAGATGGATTAAGATGTAGTGGAATTAGATGATGTTGGGGGTTATGATGGTGGACGTGGTGTTTGTGGTGGAGGAGTTGGAATCAATATTGCTAAAGGTGTAGTTGGATTTTATTTATGGAGGATGGCTTGGAGAAGCTAGAGAAGTGGGAATAAGACGACCAGGAGAAGGTGGGATGACCTCTAGAAGCGGTTACCTTGGTTGAGAACTAGATGCAGGAGGTGTGGTAAAAGGGGGATGATTCTCCTAGTCATACAAGACTTGGGGATGGTATTTTACCATAGTTGCAATGTTCTCATTTAGAGAACCTTGCAACTATACATTATGGTTCCAGAACAGCCTATATTTGAAGTGCTGGGAAAAATCCCCAAGGATTTAATGAAATAAAGTTATGTAATAAAGTTAGGATGTAGATGATATAGAACTCCTCAAAATCTTAGGTGAGGATTTAAATTAACTCTATTTAATGGAAGTCCTTGAGGACAAACAAAGCTAAGAGAACTTCATACAAAGAATGCTCTGCATTCAAAGATCATTGACTGGAAATCACTGACTGGTTACCGAGGTGCTCAATGATTGTTAATATCAAGGATAGATCAACGATTAAAGATCATTGACCACTTTAATATGTTTGGTAACCAGGATTCTTACAGATCAAAGTCTGAGAAAGCAAGCTCAGCAATCTATGATTGTTAATCAGTGGTCATTGCTCGGAGACTAACTCATTCAACCTTTGAATATCCTAACAAGCCAGCCCAACAATCAGCAATCCTTGACCATTTACCACAAGCTTCGCTTTATGATCAAGGAGAGACCAATCAAATTCACTGATCAAAAACCAGTGATCGTTGATCGCACTGCCTCTCATAGCAAGAGTTCAACTCATCGATCATTGACCGAGGTGATAAAAGATTGTTTACCAAACATAAAAGAATCTGTCAAATCAAAATGTAGCCATTGAAAGTCTCCAAATGGAAGTCCCCAGCTCCCCCCTCCCCCCTCTCTTTTTGCACCTATATCATTGTAACGTGCACAAATATGAAAAGAAATAAGAATAATAAAAACTCCTTATTATAAAGGTGACCAAAATAATCTTAGAACGTGAAGATGACTGCAAGAATATAGAAACCCATCATCTTTTTTCTCCTTCATTCCAAATCTCTAACTGAATCCCCTTTCTTCTGGAATTCAACTAGTCTCTCGTCTCCAGAGACAACTCTGCTTGAGCTAAATCCTTCAAATATCTTAACCACCAACTATAGATGGTTATTAAGATCTCCCTTCAGAAGAGCTACTTAGGTCATTGTTCCTCTAGTGGAAAAGATCCTACGGTTTGAAGTCTCCAACAGAGAAAACTATGAGCCTTGATACAGAGGAAGTTCTAGCCTAAAATTTAGTGGAAGAGAGAATGTACCTAACTGATTGTGGAACCTCTATAAATCTAATGTCTTCTCCATGATTTTATGTGCTTGTTTATCTTGTTGTAATTTATTGTATGCACTAACTCTTATCTTTTCTGATAACCTAGACAAGAAATAAAAAAGCTTTTAAAAAACTAGATATTTAGTTTCTTTTGTATTGACCACCTCTAAAGAAGTATTCAGACTTTTTATTCCTTACATTAAATTAGTATCATAGCTTGGTTCACCTATAAGGGTTAAAACTCTTAAAAATCAAAATTCTGACTCTGTGTACTCTTCTATTAGATCTAATATTTCAGTATGACTTTTCAAAAAGACTATGCCACTACATCAAGACTACCCATGTGCAGCCTAGATAGGTTTGCTATATAGAAGTCTAGGATTATGATTTTTATTGATTCTATTAATGAAGAGATCTATGATTCCATTCTTATAAGTCCCTTCATCCCAAAGAATGTCAACATTATAGGTAATAGAGAGGTACTTAAGCAAAGACACCAATGATCTGAGGAAAATAAGATGAGGTTTAATAAAAAAAAAGACCATGAACATCCTTGTCATCACCTAGTCTGATTAAATCTAGCAAACCATCATCAACTATGATACTTCCAAAGATTTATGGGATGCCCTCACTACCATGGCTGAAGGAAGTGAGGATGTGAAGAAGGACAAGAAGGCTGACCTAATCA
The DNA here is from genome assembly GCA_033032865.1 of Dactylorhiza incarnata. Lineage (NCBI taxonomy): Eukaryota > Viridiplantae > Streptophyta > Magnoliopsida > Asparagales > Orchidaceae > Dactylorhiza > Dactylorhiza incarnata. The sequence goes on along the minus strand of JAWHQI010000010.1, from coordinate 10,522,774 downwards.
GACAATATGAAAACATTAAGATGAAGATTGATGAGATAGTGGTAGAATGGTATAAGAGATATTCCACCATCATTAATCGCCTAAAAACTTATGGAAGGGAGATTTCTGATGAGGAGCAAAATTCCATGCTCCTCAAGAGTCTCACTATGGATTATCTCCCATACTCTTCAGTTATTAAGGAAACCAGGAAGCTCAGGGAAATCATGCACGAGGCAATCTAAAGAAGGTTGCAACTCTTTGAGCTGGCTACCTAACAGACAAAGGATGAGAAAGAACCAGCCACCCACTTCATGCCAACCCATGAGAAGATAGTGACCTTCACAACCACTTAATCAAGAACTCCTCTCTATTTATATGAAGAGGATCTACGCTTCCTTTCAATAAAGTGGAATTCTTGGAGGAAAGACAACACACCTCTAAGTTCAAAGAATGGAGCAAGAAAAGAAACTCCAAGAACATCAGATATGACTCTAAACCATCTGATGAAATCATATATTACTATTAGAGGAATGGAGGACATATATCCATAGACTATAGAAAGATAATGAAGGATCAATTATTATCCAAGCGAAAAGAGGTGGAGAAGAAGTGGAAGCCACACAAGAAAGAGAAGGCCATCATTGGTCAAAGCTGGACTGAATCGTCCTACTCCTCTAAGTAAAGCTCAGTCTTTGACAATGAGGAAAAGTCTGAATTTAAGTGCCTCATTGCACATGAAGAGGAAGATATCTCAAACTCTAATTAGTTACGCAACAATCATTCCATTTATTTTAACTCACCTAAATTTTAAAATAACTTTGAGAATCACTATAATGAGAATATATTATTGGAAAGGAAAATTAATTCCTAAACTATATTGAATTAGGTACTCACCTAGTGCAACCAATCACTGCATGAGTTAATGACTGAAGACTTCAAGACATGGGACAGAAGCTAGAATAAACCAAGGTATGATTAGATGCCATCTAAAGAGATTATTTGTATTTTATGCAGGAAACCTGGACATATAGTTCATGAGTGTATGGAAGAGAATAATAAAAAAATCCCTGAAGAAAAATAAGGAACATAATAAATATTATGATCAAAGAAGAAATGGTAAGAAGAAGGATAAATGCTTCATAGTTGAAACCTTAAGTGAAACTTATGATGAAAGCAGTTCTAACTTAGTTTATGATGAAAGTAAAGATGAAGCAATGTGCCAAATTGCATTGGATCCTCCTAATCAGGAAGATGAGGTACAATGCTTTGACAATTTTGATTTTACTTCTAATGAATTTAAAATTGCATTTAAGGAATACTGTGAAGAACAAATTAAGGCAAAGAAACACATAAAAACTCTTAGAGAAGAAATTTTATGTCTCAAAGAAAAGCTAGTAAAATCAAATTCATTATTAGTAAACTATCAACTGAGGATAGACAATGGAAAGGTCAGAGAAGAAATAGATTCTCTGAAAATTGAAAATATAAGTTTAAAAGAACAAGTTGAAAAGGCTAAAGCATTTCAGGATAGCCTCATGGGAGAAGTCAGCAACTTAAGTCCATCTCTGGAAATCTCACTATAAGGTTTAAGAATCTAGGACTAGGTGCTAAAGCCTCCAATGAGAAGGATTCAACTAGCATTCATGCTTGGAAGAACCATATATGTTGGATCTTGCGGCGCCCTTAGAGGGGGGGGGTGAATAAGGGCTAAAATTTACTTTGAAATTTTTCTAATATATTATGATAATTTTAACGGATAAACAAGTAGATTTTTAGACAACCCAAATAAACACTTAGAAAATCATAAGAAATTGGAAATCAAATTTATTTCCACAAGTGATGAATACAAAGGATTGTCGATCTTAATAAAGCTTAAAATCAAGGCTATAATAAAAATAAACTTTTAACAATTTGTGTTTACCAATCCTTCTCCCAAGGATCGGAAGGCTATCACTTGTCTCTCCCTAGACCAAGCCCAAGCCTATCCTCTAGATCTTCCCAAGATCTAGACGTTGCACACAAGGCCATGATTTCCTACCAAGCGACGCAAGGACTTGGACGCTCCGCACAAGGAAGCGATTTTCCCCTAAGCCACGCAAGGACTTAAACGTCACGCACAAGGAGACGATTTCCCTACCAATACAAAATGTATATAAATGAAAATACAAAATGAAATGATGAACTCCCTAGAAATTCAGATCTCTGAAAGGAAGGTTGAAGCCTCGAGATGATCGTTGATGTAGAAGCGCGTCCGATCTCGTCTTCAATTTCAAACCTTCTCAGCACAAATGGGAGTTCATGAAGTTCTGGAGCTCTCTGGTTCGTATGCCCTCAGGAAGGAACTTAGAATTCTCCAAACTTGCAATGCACGAACAGAAAGAACCCTTTTATAGATTTTCACTGTCGCCCGGGCGGCATCACTGTCGGAATTCCGACAGCGCAAAACTGCCGCTCGTAGTGCTGTTGTGCGGGCAGTTGCGGTAACTTCCGAGCTGTCGCCTGGGCGACAGTAGCTGTCGGAAAATTCCGACAGCGCCAAACTGCTGCTCGTCGTGCTGCCGTGCGGGCAGTTGTTGTAACTTCTCTGTTGTCGCCTGGGCGACATTGACTGTCGGCAAATTCCGACAGCTCCTCTTAATTTTTGTCGTCCGAAACTTCTCCAGACTGTAGATTGAGTCGTTCTCATCTCCGAAATGGGGTGGACCGTTCCGTAACTCTTCCTGGATTGAAAGTTATGGCCATTTTAAGATCAGCACACAAAACTCATCCTTTTGCTTTTTCTAATGTGTACACACTCTTGGATCATGCCCATGAACGAGGACTTGTCTCCTCATTGAACCTGTACAACCTGGACACTATAAACACACAAAAGACTAGATCAAATACAACACGGTATTTGTTATTATCAAACCAAGAGATGCGGAACATAGGCTCCAACAATCTCCCCCTTTTGATAATAACAAATACCCGTATGAGAAATTAGTGAGATAAAGACAATTTGTGTTTATAGATAAGTGTGGTAATAAGATATGCATGAATAACATATTAAGAGCGTGATAGAATTGAAAGCGATAATGCCTACTCTTTCTATATCAAGTCCTCCCCTACATTAGTGTCTCTTATAAACTACTCCCCCTAAATATCTATTTTACTAGATTTCTCAATTTCTTCTCCCCCTTTGTTATTAACAAAAGTGGGTAGGGATGATTGTATATCTTTTAAGAAAGGTAAGGAACCATTTATTGAAGGATTTTCATGATCGAGCATATGATAGTGTATGCACCTCCTATATGATTACTCCCCCTACAAATATACCCATTTTTTGAGTTTAATATCATTATAATGCACTCCCCCTAAATATTAGATTTATGCAATTTAATCTCCCCTTTTGGTAGAATCAAAAGAGGGTTTATGAGTGAGTATGTATAATAAGGAGTAATATATTTTATGTCGAGAAGAAAAATAGGATGCAATTAAAAGCTTGTTAAATATTACTTGTTGAGAAAAATATAAGCATGATGTAACATAAAGTAGTAAGCAACATAGCTAACATGATAAAGTAAGCATTCTATTTTAAGATACCACTTGTTTAAAGGAAAACACGGTGTTAAAAATAATAAGCACTCTTAAACATAAACATCATTTTAGAAGATAAAACCATATAAAGGATAATGAGTTTTAAATTTGAAAAGTTGATGTTTGAGTTAAAGATTGAAGAGATGCTATTCCATTAAGATAAAAAATTGCAAGCATGATTTCATAATATCAAGAAAAGATACACAAACTACAATGTAATAAAATTTGTATTTCAAGTAAACATAAACATTGTAGCGGTCATGCTTTGTTATCTAGTGCATTTACTTAAGTTTGTAGCGATTTGAGTAGATGAGCATTAGGATCCAATTCTCATGAGTAGAAGTTTTATGAAATATAATGATGTGTACAAAGTAGTGTTTTGATAAAGTATACAAGTGAATCAATCAAAAACACATTACATATATAATGAAATAACACAACATTAAAATACACAAATAATATTACTTCCACACTATTTCAATGCACATGAATAAATAGTACAACTACCAAGGTGCTCTGCACACACAATGCTTATTAAGACTTATCAGGGTGCAAAGTAGTGCTTGGGGGATCACTTTTATACTTTTTAGCTTTATTTTCAATTTTTTGTGATCCGGTGTACTAAAGATAAGTGGTGTATAAATTGTTTGCTACAAGACACTTTACAATTCTTAGCCAAGGTGCTCAACCTCATAATGCTCATTAAGACTTATCAGGAGGGTGAGTAGTGCTTGGTGGAGTTTTCCTTGTAATTTATTATTTGCTTTTTAGTTTAGTGACTAAGGACTCCGAATTCACTTGTTTTGCAAACATAGCATATTAAACCACATTTCTCTAAAGAATAAGTGCATGAAAAACAAAGAATTGTAATAACCAATTCAATGTTGTGTAGGTAATCTATTTAGGCATTTTAATTATTTATGTTATTACACTACACAATCATGTAAGAATAAGATTATAAACACATGTAGGTTATCAAAAATAAGTGAGTGAATGAATCATTATCAAACATAATACATTACTCATACTTATAGGCATGCTAAACATTTCTACACATGTTTATCTACAATCAATTTCATGCACATAACAAGATAATTTTCAAGGCATGTCAAATACAAAACAATGTTTTTAAGAAACTTGAAAGTTAAATTAAACATTGTATTTAATCTTTAATTGATATAATTAATCATCCATCCTTGACAATTGCAATGAATAACAATCAGTTTTTTTTATTATAAATTTTTGAATTTTTTTTATATATGCACAAAACAATAAACACACATAAAGAAAAACATATTTTTGTTCTTTGAAATTGTTTTGTAAATTTGTATTTGTTTTTTTTTTATATATATTCTCTGGAAATCATAGAAGTCTTTAATAGCCCTTTCAGTAAATGATAATCTATGCCAGAGAAATAAACAAAAATAATGTATGAGAAAATACATATATATTTTTTTAAAAGAAATAAAATTTTGTTTTAAATGGAATAAAAAAATAGAAAACATTTACAAACACACTAAATATTAAAATAATACCAGAAAAAATTCAAAACAAAAAAATATTTTGGAGCAAAGGAGCTAACGCCAGTCATTAACTTCTTAACGCCAAAACAGAACTGCATTTCTTGATGTTTTGGAAAATATTTTTCTCAATTCATTTGTATTATAAAGAGATCTTCCTTCAGTTGAAATTTCAGAGTATATTGATTAGATTTGAAGGGTCTTTTAGCATGTATTTGGTGATTTTTCAAATACTTGTGTTTGGTAAAATCATTAAAGCTTGAAATATTAAAATATGCAAACACATGATGCAATGTTAGAATAAAAAAAATATGCATGATTTATGTATAAAGAGTGAGATAATGTTCATGCAATGAATATAATATAAGTATATCTAAGATCAAGATACCTTAACTACATGACTACACTCTAGCCCCGTACTAAGTGACGGATGGGCATGAGGAGCTGCACACATGTCGTAGGTTGGGGTGTTAATCCCATATGCATACAAAAGAAGACGCTCTACCTAGCACTCTTTCCCCCCCCCCCCCCCCCCCCCCCCAGTGCCTCTCAAGGCCCCACTGGAACCCTCCCTGGTAAAGGACAAGACATGACTTAGAGGTTAGGTCTCTAATGCACACAATCCTACGCCCTCGCTATTGTGAGACACATGTCATAGGTTTATTGATTATGGACATACTAAGCGTGTAAGCCTTAAATATATTAACTGTGTTATAATTTCATGATTAGTTTTGGATTTACAATTTTTTCGAAGATTGTTGCTTTTAAATCCATTTAGAAAAGTTTTATTCATGCAAATAACTACAAAGGAAAATAAGATTTTCATATTTTAATGATATAATTTACTTTAGCATTGCAAGATATAACTAGCATGAGCATTGATTTCTATCTATGGTACGTGATAATGCTAGTGTGATGAATTAGGACAACATGGTGCAAAGCTAAGTAAAGATGGACAAATATAAGATTGAGTTGCATGTATTCAAACATAGAGTTTTGAATTTTCATAGACCTAGAAAGAAGTGACAATTCTATTTGATTTCATCTTATTGATATCAAGTTAATTCATAGGTCTAAATATAATGAGATTCATGCAAACAATAAAGATGCACATCACACACACAAAACAAGATATGAAACTATAATACCAATTGCAATCATGTATTTCATAATTCCTAAGGTTGATAGAATTAGTTGATTTAAGATAGGTCTTGGTGGATCATGAATTTTGATATATGATTATAGTGAATTTTAGCATACGATATTAATAGATCATGGTGGTGATTGTGAAATCATATTCATCATTTTTGTAAATTTTCTTTTTGATTTCAATTTTTAGAAATTAGATAAAACAAATACAAGGTATTTGACAACAATGATAGTAAAAATAATTTTTCAGAGAAAATCAGAATTTTTAGGAAAATATGATACCGCCAGTGTTAGTGACGGAGTTACTATATTTGATTTAAAACACATTGTTTTTGATATTATTTGATTCTGATTTTTCTCGATTATGATTTTCAATATAGGGGCTATTATATGCAGAAACGAAAAATAAACAAATATGCAATTAGTTGCGCAGTTAATATTTTAACCTAAGACCCCTAAAAATCCATTTAAATCCAATTTTGAAGGTAATTTCATTAGTCTTGATAATATCATTTAGAAAATTTAGCATTCAATTTATAATGATAATATAAGACATTTATAGGCAAAGGATTTAAAAAGGATAAAACAAAAGGAAAAGATAGATCACTTAAAAATTATGACTTTATGTTCAATTTAATTCAATTTTGATTTGATAAACATTAGGCTTAAAATGTAAAAGTCATATTTCATAATATATCTAAGTGACCTTAGCGTGTTGGCTCAAAAATAAGAAACAAACAAAAGAAAAAAGCAATTAAGCATATCATGAAGTAGAGTACTGATATTTCATTTTTAATTAATTTCTACTTCATGCAATATAATGATTCCTAGTGAATGAGAGACTTAGGTATCCAAAGGGGACCAAGTGTGATGGTTCCTTTGGGTACCCAAATACATCGTGTAGGCTTTTGGAGAGATAGTGATGAATGGGCCTTTACAAGTGGAGTTAGTGTTTTGTTTTTAATTTTGGGCCTCCATTCATACTTTGGTTGTTTATCTTTTAAATTCATATTATGATTATTTCACATCTTTTTGGAATGATAGTTGTTTGAAAAATAATTCATTTGGGATTTATGTTTATTCAAATTGATTTTCAAAATACATTGATGTTGATAATCATAATGAATTTTATTATATTGATTCTTTGTGAGTTTATAAGAGTGATGGTCTTTCTTAAGAATTGAATGTTGAAAAAGTGGGTTACAATATGTTTTAAATGATTGGTTCTTATTTTGATGATTTTCATTTTCACTCTTTCTTATAGACGTACTCTTATAATATGAAGTTAAGCTTTTAAACTTTTGATAATTTGATAAACTAGAAATAAAAGATGTTTTATTATATGAAAAGTTTTGAATAAACATTTTTAATAATTCTAATTTATCCTTTAAATTATCATTTTCTTTTAACAATTTTTCATTATGCTCTTTTGAAGTTAAAAGACCTTTTTCCAAAACCTTGAGTTCTTCTTTAAATGTATTATAATCAAAACAAGGTTTAGCATTTTCAATTAAAGAGCATGAACAAGAATTTGAAACATCAATATAAGATTCTACTTTAGCGTTTGCTTTTAAAGTTTTATTTTCTAAACGTAATTTGGAATTAGCATGTTTTAACTTTGAAATTTTACGTTTAGCAAATTTAAGCACACGAAATGTAGAAATAGAATTAGTTACTAAAAGAGAAGATTTAGATTTTCTTACCTTACTATAGTTTCTGTCTTCTCTTTTGCTTGATGTTTTGCCATCAACTGAGTCCAATATTGTGACGTTGTCTTCTTCATCTTCCTCTTCCAAACAAAAGTTTCCATCATCCTTTCCGCTTGATGAGCATTCTATGGATCCATCCTTTGTGTAGCTTTCTTGAATATTTGCATAGGCTTGCATATTCTCCGGTTCTTGTGAATGTTCCGTACCTGTAGAAGGAGAATCATAAGTTCTTTTAAGAAAACTCCAAATTTCATATGCGGTAGGTAAAGTATAAATAAGTTTGAAAATATTTTGGTCTAACGCACAAAATATACTATTCATAGATTTTGCATTTAAAATAATTTCGTTTCTAGTGAGTACGCTAGATGGCTTTTTAATAGTAATATTCCAAACTTTTTCATCTAAGGCCTTAAGAAAATTTTTCATTAATATTTTCCACCCTTTAAAATTTTTGCCCATAAATAAAGGTGGTGATAATACTTTTTCATTTATATTAAAATTTTCCCCACTAGTAGAAGCGAGATCATGATCAAGAGACGCCATTATTCCCGGTTATTAAGCTGATTTGGAATAACCTAGCTCTGATACCACGTGTTGGATCTTGCGGCGCCCTTAGAGGGGGGGGGGGGGTGAATAAGGGCTAAAATTTACTTTGAAATTTTTCTAATATATTATGATAATTTTAACGGATAAACAAGTAGATTTTTAGACAACCCAAATAAATACTTAGAAAATCATAAGAAATTGGAAATCAAATTTATTTCCACAAGTGATGAATACAAAGGATTGTCGATCTTAATAAAGCTTAAAATCAAGGCTATAATAAAAATAAACTTTTAACAATTTGTGTTTACCAATCCTTCTCCCAAGGATCGGAAGGCTATCACTTGTCTCTCCCTAGACCAAGCCCAAGCCTATCCTCTAGATCTTCCCAAGATCTAGACATTGCACACAAGGCCACGATTTCCTACCAAGCCACGCAAGGACTTAGACGCTCCGCACAAGGAAGCGATTTTCCCCTAAGCCACGCAAGCACTTAGACGTCACGCACAAGGAGACGATTTCCCTACCAATACAAAATGTATATAAATGAAAATACAAAATGAAATGATGAACTCCCTAGAAATTCAGATCTCTGAAAGGAAGGTTGAAGCCTCGAGATGATCGTTGATGTAGAAGCGCGTCCTATCTCGTCTTCAATTTCAAACCTTCTCAGCACAAATGGGAGTTCATGAAGTTCTGGAGCTCTCTGGTTCGTATGCCCTAAGTAAGGAACTTAGAATTCTCCAAACTTGCAATGCACGAACAGAAAGAACCATTTTATAGATTTTCACTGTCGCCTGGGCGACATCACTGTCGGAATTCCGACAGCGCAAAACTGCCGCTCGTAGTGCTGCGTGCGGGCAGTTGCGGTAACTTCCGAGCTGTCGCCTGGGCGACAGTAGCTGTCGGAAAATTCCGACAGTGCCAAACTGCTGCTCGTCGTGCTGTCGTGCGGGCAGTTGTTGTAACTTCTCTGCTGTCGCCTGGGCGACATTGACTGTCGGAAAATTCCGACAGCTCCTCTTCATTTTTGTCGTCTGAAACTTCTCCAAACTGTAGATTGAGTCGTTCTCATCTCCAAAATGGGGTGGACCGTTCCGTAACTCTTTCTGGATTGAAAGTTATGGCCATTTTAAGATCAGCACAAAAAACTCATCCTTTTGCTTTTTCTAATGTGTACACACTCTTGGATCATGCCCATGAACGAGGACTAGTCTCCTCATTGAACTTGTACAACCTAGACACTATAAACACACAAAAGACTAGATCAAATACAACACGGTATTTGTTATTCTCAAACCAAGAGATGCGGAACATAGGCTCCAACAATATAGACTTTGTAAGTGCAAAGGCAAATAGGCAATATTGTCAAAAGGAAAGCTCCTCATAAGAGGAAGTATAATAAGAAAAAGAAGATGATGGAAGCCCCTATTCCTACAGATTAAAGCCCTTATTCCTACAGATTAAAGAGGAATCTTAGGGGAGCCACCCTCAAACTTAAGTAAAATTCAGTGAAAAATTGAACATATGTCGAATACTACTTGACTTACATCGAATATTGTTCAACTTACGTCGAATATAAGTCATCATATAACTAAGTATACATCAAATACTAATCAACGTTTCAGTACTTATATAGTTGTATCTACTCAGAATGTAAGAAACTTTGGCACTTCTCAAACAACTTTCTTTCCAACTCCTCTTAACTTTCTAATTAATAGAAAAGGTATATATAATAGGTTTGAGTGTCATTGTTTTAATAAGGTAGGACACTTCATGAAGGATTTTTGGTACAACCAACCACCAACTACCTCTACTTCTAGGTCTTTCAAACCCTCTTGTTCCTTTGTACTCCATTTGATAAGAACTAGGGACCCAAGACAACCTAGGTTCGCTTTAACAAGTAATTGTCTTGCAGGAAATGTCCAGATCTACCACAAACTAGTTGTGGTACCTGGACAGTGGAAGCACCATGCATATGACTAGAGATAAAAGCTTGTTATAAGAATATAAACCAAAACTAGGTCCTTAAGTGGTGTTTGGTGATTCTAGTTGTGGATATACCCATGGCTGTGGGGTGATTAATAATGGTGCCATCACCTTCACCACGGTTTCTTATGTTGAAGGGTTGAAACATAAGCTCATAAGCATTAGTCAATTATGTGACAAGAGATTCAAAGTAGTCTTCACATATGACCAATGCCAAATTATCTGTAATGAATCAAGTTACATTATTCTATCTGGTATTAGAACAGGGAAAAAATCTTCTCCTGGTCTTGATGTGCAGGTTGAAGAAGAAGACAATCAGATGGATCAATTGGTATTGAGTAAATATACTCCATACTCTACCAATCCTTCTATTGTTTTTTAATTGGATCCAAATGACAGCATTCTTAAAGATGAAGACAGTGATGATGAAGAAGTTATGCCAAGACTTGAAGAATCTCATTAAGCTCCTAGTGCTCAACCAACAAGGTCAATATAAGAAGATCTTGAAGAAGCTTCTGCCTTCCCACTCAATCAGACAGTTGCACCAACTTCTGAGTTTGTTGCTCTTAAAGAGCACCCCCCCCCCCCCCTTCACAAGTTATTGGGGACATATCTGTTGGAGTTCAAACAAGAAGTAAGATCTCAACTAAAGCTTTGTTTCTTATCAAAGATTTAGCCCAAGAAGTTTGAGGATATAAACAATGATCCACAATGGATTGTTTCTATGCAAGAAGAACTTACTCAATTTGAAAGAAGCAATGTTTGGACATTGGGTGTTCAAGAATAAGCTTAATGTTGATGGGATCATTGTCAAAAATAAAGGATGGCTAGTAGATCAAGGCTATAGATAAGAAGAAAGGATTGACTATGATCAGACCTTTTCTCCAATTGCATGGTTGGAAGTAATAAGGATGTTAATGGCTTATGTTGTCCACAACAAGATCAAAGTCTTCTAGATTGATGTCAAGAGTGCCTTCCTAAATGGTATTTTTCAAGAAGAGGTTTATGTTGAACAACCTCCAAGTTTTATTTCTCTAAACTTCCCATCTCATGTTTATAAAATAAATAAAGCTTTATATAGTCTCAAGCAAGCTCCAAGAGCATGGTATGAGACCATCTTTAGATTCCTTCTTCAAAACTTTTTTCAAAGAGGAAAAGTAGATAAAATAAAATCATCAGGAAGCTCTAGTGCAGATATATATAGATCACGTTATATTTTGGTCTACAAACAACAAACTATGTGAAAATTTTGCTTCCCTCATGCAAACCAAATTTGAAATGAGTTGCATGGGTGAATTATCCTTCTTTCTTGGTCTTCAAGTGAAGCAAGATAGTGAAGGTATATTTATTTCATAATTAAAATATGCCAATAAATTAATAAAAATGTTTGGGATGGATAATGCCTCCACTATGAATATTTACATGGCTGCCAATGTTGTGATAGATAAGGGTGGATCAGGGAAGCCTGTGGATCAAAACACCTACAAGGCGATCATTGGTACTCTACTGTACCTCACAGCTATTAGACCTAACATAATGCTCTCCACCGGTGTTTATGCCATATTTCAGGTTACTCCCTAACAATCTCACATGACCTTTGTCAAAAGGATCTTGATGTACCTTAAGGGAACACCTGAGCTAGGTGAATGGTATCCTACAAAATTTGGATTTGAACTAATTGGTTATTCATATGCTTACTATGTAGGTTACAGGTTGGAAAGAAAGAGTACCTCGGGGATATGTCAATTCCTTAGGGCAATGCAAATATCATGGTTTAGTAAGAAGTAGACAATTGTGTCTACATCCACAACTGAGGTTGAATGCATCTCAACTATGAGTTGTTGTTCTCAACCCTTATGGATGCAAAACCAGTTACACGATTATGGTTATTCATTCAATAAATCCATAATATTTTATGATAGCTCCAGTGCAATAACAATTTAATCTAATTTTGTATTACACAATAGTACTAATTATATAGAAATTAGGCATCACTTCGTAAGAGACAATGTGGAGAACAAACAAATTACCCTAAAATATATTTCTAGTAATGATCATAAGGTTGTTCTCTTCACAAATATTCTTGATGATGTGCAGCATAAACATTTTATTCATTCCTTAGGAATGTTGGATGGAGGTAACTAAGAAACATTTTGAGAATTTGTTTATTAAGACAGAATTCAACGTACGTCAAAAATGTTTATTCGATGCATGTTGATTTCTTAGGGCATACGTCGACTTCTATATGAGTGTGCATTGAAATAATAGAATACATTGAAACTTTGTATGTATCAAATTCTATGGCTTTATGCATCGACTTCTTCTTGATGCATGCCTTAGGTCTCGGCGGATATTAAAGAGCCTAGAGTTCCCTTTTGTCTTCACTCTGGTTTCAAACCTCTTCATCTTCCCTTATTTTCCTCCTCCTTTAACATTTTTGTAGGCACCCTCAATAGCTTCCAAGATCAAAAGTGGCTTTGATGTTGTTGTTGATTCATTATCCTATGCTAAGCAAAAGTTTAGGGACATTTTGAAGCTATTCACTGATCAGGGATTGCTCAAATTGATTTCTACTTATTCTCGGATTCTTGCCAATGAGTTAACTGCTTTCCATTCATCAATTAATTTATCTAAGGAAGGTGCGATATCTGGCCCCATAGATGGCACTCTAGTTAGGGTTTCTGCTAAATAAATAGCTGTGGCATTTGTGCATCCATTTGGTAGTGATGATGAATGGTTGTATGAGGATGAGGTTGATGATGTGTTGAATATCATGAAGTTATCAGGGCACCGACAATCAAATTTAAAATATGTGGATGTTTATGAGGAATACATATTCCTAGCAGACCTAGTTGGGAATGGCGTGCTATGCAAGACCTCTGCTCATGATGCCATCCTCAGAGCTCAACTTCAAATCATGGGGATTTTAATTCTTCAAAGGAAGATTGATTGGGTGCATGTCTATTCAAGCATATCAAATATAGATCACGACAAGGAGGTATCTCCTATAGAAGGATTTTGGGTTTGATTTTCCTTCACTCATTTCCATCAGTGTGCACCTCTAAGGGTGTACATATTCCCCTTGAGAAGAGGTTTTCCATTAAGCTCTTTGTCAAATGGACTAGCCATATCCATAAGCCAAAAGCTCCTTCTACCTCTCAATAAACATTGGTAACTTATTCTCCTCCTCTTTCTCATTAATAGCCATCCTCCACTCCCATGGATATTGAAATTCCTTCTTCTCCAGTTCAACCACTTATTTCTCCTACTTCTACTTATGTTCCAGCTGCCACTTCTATCCACTTGCCTCCACTTCAACATCAAGCAACTGCCACCTCATTAAACACTTCTATCCCTACTACACCTCCTTTGATTTCTACTTCTCTTCCATCTCATGAACCAAGTGATCCTTCATCTCAACCTGATATTGCCTCTGATTTGGTATTGATATTAAATTGCAGCTTAGGACTTGGCTTCTTCCTTTTCTACCCAACTAGATAGTATCTCTTCCAGTTTGGACCTTCATCTTGATTCTTTCCAACTATACCTCACTGATCACTTTATATATATTGAGGCATTGGTTAAACCAATGGACTACTCCCCGGTCACCAAGTCTTTCCTAACACCATTATTTCATGATGTTTGTTGCGGGTCGCTTAGGGCACTTGGTAGACCGATTAACTTGAACCACCATAGCTCAGGAGCGAACCAAGCACGCAAACAGTCAATTTGAGATTCGTTGATTACACTGGGACTTTTTAGCGTGGAAAACCCGGAAAGGGTAAAAAACCACGTGGTCGGAGCTGTGCCAACCAAACTTCCACTATCTTCTGGGAAGTTACAATTAGAGACTTAGAAGTCGAGCGTGACAGGACGCTGCTCGTTATAACAATAGAGAGAAAGAGAGAGAGAGAGTTCCAAAGGTGACAGACCACCTCCAGAAAAACTAAGTCCTTTCTCCTTCTGAGAAAGGTGGAGAACAAAAGTGAGAACGCCCTGGAGAACAAAAGTGAGCGCGCTGAGTCGCCTTTCGGGAAGAAGGAAATCTTCGAGTCTGAAGGAGAATTCCGCGAAAGTCTGTAAGAAGCTCTCCCGGGTCCAGAAGGTCAGGTCCTTTGAAATGAAGCCCCGGGGCTCCTTTTATAGCTTTGGTCGGGGGTAGCCCGGTAATTTCACCGTTGTAACCACCATAACCACCTGGCGGACGAATCACGTTTTCCGGTTCGGAGCACACAGATAGCCACTTTTCATAAATGACCGTCTCGCCCCTGGGCAGTTCGGGCAGCTTTGTTGAAGGCGAAAAAGGTGACAAGCCATTCCTGCAATCTGAGAAACTAGAAAGACAAAATGTGAGCATGCTAGAAAGACAAAAAGCGAGCATGCTAGTAAGACAAAAAGTGAGCATGCTAGAAAGAAAAAAAAGCGAGCATGCTAGAAGGACAAAAAGTGAGCATGCTAGAAAGACAAAAAGTGAGCGTGCCCGAAATGTGAAAGTGCTCCGAGCGCGCTCAGAAGTGTTCTGAGTGCGTAACGAACAGGGAACTGCTACAAACGGAGTCCGGAGCCCGAAAAGCGGGCGGCGAGCCAGAAGAGGGGGGACTCACCCCAACCTCGCTACGGGGGAGAGTGATTCGACCGCACCTAAAGGGGGGTGCGGCGCAGCCGCACCCGAGGGGGGTGCGGCTTGGCCGCACCCCACATGAGGTGCGGCTTGGCTCGGCCGCACCCCAAGGTGGTGCGGCTTGGCCGCACCCCACATAGGGTGCGGCTTGGCCGCACCCCAAGGGAGTGCGGCCTGGCTGCTCCCCACATAGGGTGCGGCTTGGCCGCACCCCTCATGGGGTGCGGCTTGGCCACACCCCACATGGGGTGCGGTTTGGCTGCACCCCCCCCCCCCCCACTATGGGGGGTGCAGCTATTCACACCCCATTAGGGGGGTGCGGGATAATCGCACCCCAGTAGTGGGGTTCGGTCATGGCGGAGCGCGACGTGCGTGTTCTCGTGATGGGGGTTGGCGGCAGAAATGGCGGGTTCGGTTTCTCCAACTTGAACGATCATGCGTTGAATGTTGACCCCACCTCTCTTTAGTGGAGTTTTCTCTAGACGCACCCCAAGGCCTTTATGGATGTATAACATAAGCCCCCCAAACCTTCGGAGTCCGAATTTCTGCGTGGAGGAGTTCGGAGGTTTCGATTTTTCTGTGGAGGCTTTGATCATTGCTCTCTTTGCAGTGCCTTGGGTAGGAATTGCTGTCGGAGGATGAGTGTGCGGTTGCTTTTGTTTCCTTGTTCCGTTTAGGTGTTTCTCATTCTACGCAGCGTTGTGATAGCGCTCTCGTGGCTCTGCTGTCCTGGTTATCGTCAAAGTGTCGATTGAGGGAAGATGCTCCAAGATGTTCGGCGAGGGGAGTTCGCACTTTGAGATTGTTGCTGGCTTGCAATTTAGCGTTGATTCCTGAACAGCTTGATGACCTTTTATAAAGCTTTGAAAAGAAAAGAAAAGAAGTATAGAAAAGCATGTGAGCAAATAAAAAGATTTGAAAAGATGCCTAATATCTGTCCTAACAGTCCTGTCAAGGAGTACCATGATCCTGACATGGAAAAGAGGCATGAAGAGATAAGAGAAAGAGAAGTGTATGAATATGAAGCAGCTAGGAAAGAAGTGGAAGATAAAAGGAGGGCCTGGATGGAGAAGATTAACAAGGGCATGACTAAGGAACAAATTCTTGCTGAATCTTCTATCAGAATTCCAAATAAGTTGTTTGATATTTAAGTTTATCAAAAGAAAAATCCTCAGGCAGGGATTATCCTGGACAAGGGTCAAAAGGACAAGAAGGGTATAGGGTGTACAGAAGAAACCTACATTCCCTATAAAAAGCCTACAAGGCCTGTAAAGCTAGACAAATGGCTTAACTCACCATGGAAAGGGAAAGGAAAAGGAAAGATGTATGAAGTTCCTGAGAAACAGGAACCAGAAAAGAAGAAACTCTATAGGCCAAAGGTTGATAACAAAGGACCTCCTGAGCCCAAGCCTGCACAAAAAGAATCTCACAACATTACCATTGAGATGATTGATGAAAAGGCAGCAATCATCATCAGCAAAGGGTACTCCATAAATGACACTATTCCTGATGGTGATAAACTCTTGGAAAAACTGCATACAATCATCAGGAATGTCCAGGAAAGACCTGATAGAGCCAGGGGATACATTTTTGATGCCATTAATGACTTATCTAGGAAACTTTATTCTGCTTTTGTCAACTTCATGTACAAAAAGAAGTTTCTAGTTTAATTCTTGTGAAAGACAAATACTTGTCATGTGCTTTCTTTTCTTAATTCTTTCCTTCTACTCAATATATTTCTTTTCTATACAAATGCTGTGCTGGATTGATTTTATGCTAATACAACTTCTCTCTAAGTAGGGTTAAGACAAATAGGGGGAGATTGTTGGGGAAATGATTTCTCTTAACCCCTTGAATTAAGTTGAATATGAATTCTAAGAAAGAAAAACAAGGTTAAGTAAATATGCGTCGAATAGTATTCGACGCAACGTCGAAATAATAGTCGACGTTTCCTTCAGATTGAGTCGAAGTAACTCTAGGAAGATTTCGACGTATGTGTTGTCGACGCTACTCTGATTTCTAGTCGACGCATATGGAGAAGTCGACGCACCTTAATCGACGCACCTTCCTTATTCTCCTCTCGACATCCAGCCAGGATGAATTCGACGCTTACGTTGAATAGGAATCGACGCACGTCGATTTATATGACAGATTTAAATATGCGTCAGATCTCTTTCCTTCTTTCAGTAGATCTGATTTGTATGGAATAAGTATCAATATTTTATAGTCGTTCTGAATCATTCTTTCCTTATATCTGATTCTTGGCTAATTTGATTAAACTTATTTGGACATTATTTGAAATCAGAATTGGTTCTTTCCTTCTACAGAAATAAATATTATGGAAACATTTTCATCTTTCTATTTCTTTGACTACTAATTGATTATCCTCCTATAGTATTATTTTGAATTAACAGAGCTATAAATAAAGAGGAGGTCGGCAGAAAATGTTAGAAGAGTGATCTACCACACACATTTGAAATAGAGGAAAAGCACCCAAGAGAAAAGAGAGAAATTGAGAAAAAGCTCTGCAACAACATTCAAGCACTTCTTCTTCTTCTGTTTCTGAAGTCATACTGCTGCAAAATCGGATAGCTCTCACAAAGAGAGAAAGGCTGCAAATCTTCTTCTCTCTATAGAAGAAAGATTCAATTCACTACTTCTTGTGCTTCCAATCTTCTTGCTAGGAAGAAGATTCATTCTTGTTCTTATTTCTTCTTCTTTCTTTCTTTCTCTTACTTAAACATTGTAAAAGAGTTTTTAGAATCTCTCTTCAAAAAATTCAGTGTACTGGTTCTAAGAGTCTCCTTGTCAAAAGACTCAGTTGGTTCTAAGAGTCTCCTTGTCAAAAGACTCAGGGTGGTTCTAAGAGTCTCCTTATCAAAAGACTCAGTGCAAGATAGTGAATTCCTACCAAGGGGGTAGAAGAGTGGACTACCCAAAGTTTGGGGAACCATTATATTTTCTTGTGTTGTGCTGTGATTTATTCTCTTGCATTTACTTTATTTTCTTGCTTAATTCTTGTTGGTGTGTGGGAAGCTCTAATCTGTGATCATACACATATATATATATATATTAACTTTGCACAAAATATTTTTTAATCTCTATTCACCCCCCCTCTAGAGAATTCTAGTGAGGTAAACTGTGCACTTTCAATTGGTATCAGAGGTAGGTTGATCTAAAAAGGATAACTCCTTGATCAAAAAGATCCTACCTCTCATATATATATATATTTTTCAAAACTATTTTATCATATGGCACAAATCAAAAATTATGCTTCCACCAGACCTCCAATTTGCAACCTGGAAAAGTTTGCACTTTGGAAAACAAGAATTAGAATTTATTTAAACTCTATTGATGATGAATTGTTTAATGTGATCTTGACAGGTCCCCCCAAGCCATTCAGGAAGGATTCAAGTAGAAAAGTGACTGAAACACTTGTTCCAAGAGCTGAATGGACAGAAGATGAGAAGAAAGCCCAAGGACATGATGCCAAGGCTATGAACATCCTAGTCTCAACCCTCTCAGATGAAATTTTCCAAAAGATTGCTGATTGTGAGTCAGCTAAGGAAGTATGGGAAGCTCTCACCAAAATGGTAGAGGGAAGTGCTGATGAGAAAAAGGATAGAAAGGCACTACTGATCTCCCAATATGAAAACTTTCAAAAGAAAGAAAGTGAAAGTGTTGCTGACATGTATTCAAGATTCAGCCTCATAGTCAATGAATTGAGAACACTTGAGAAGGACATATCTCTCACTAAGATAAATGATAAATTGCTGACCTGCTTTCCTAGCTCTTGGGACTCAAGAATCTGGCCAATCAAAGACTACAGAAGTCAAAAAGAAATATCAACAGATGTTCTGTTGGGTAAATTAAAATCATATGAACAACTGTTGAAAACCAGAGCTGAGAAAGAAAAGGCCTCTCCACTCTCAAAAAAAAGAGTATTGCATTGAAAGCTGTTGAAGGTGAACCATCTACTAGTGATGAGGAACTAATCAGCTTCCTGGCTAGGAAATTCAAGAGGTGGATCAAAACAGAAGGATCCAGAGGAAGAGATTCAAAAACCAGGTATAATAAAACACCTACTAAAGAGATTATCTGTTACTCTTGCAGGAAACCTGGACATATTGCACCTGAATGCCCTAAGGAGAACAGCACTAAGAAAGATCTGAAAAGAACAGATCTAAAGAAGAAAAAGAAAGGAAGAGGATTCATTGCTCAATCTTGGAGTGATTCAGAATCTGAAGGAAGTACCTCATCAGACAATGATCAGGAAGAGGTCAAGCAAGAGGAAACCTGTCTGATGGCCACTGAGAAGCTTGATGATACATCTATGGTAAATATACTTGATGATATAGATTTCTCTTCTACTGATTTCAAACAAGATTTCAAAGAATTCTGTTTAGATCTAATCAAATCTGAAAAAGAAGTAAAAGAATTAAGAATTGAATTAAAAAATCTCAAACATGTGAATACACACTTTGAAAACTATAAGCTCAATCAAGAGCTCTCAAAGAAGGAATTAGATAAAATCCATTCAGAAAATCTAACACTAAGGAAAGAATTCCCAAAGGCTAAAGCCTTTGAGGACTCTCTGAATGGAAGAGGTCAGAAGCTCAAGAATATCTCTGAGAATCTCACTAATAGATTTAGACAACTAAAGCTGAATACTAATGAAGCATCTAAATCACAAACATTCAGCAAACCTGTCTGGAAACATCCCATTCAATTCACTAGGGAGAATCATCTAGCAGGAATTAGATCACAAGTAGGTCCAAAAACAACCACTGTTTTTAATAAACCTAATCCCATTACAGATAAAGGAATCATAGGAAAGTATCCTCACAAAAATTCTAAACATACGTCGAATTATTATCCACGTGCGTCGATTTCTAATCGACGCATACACCAAATCGCATCGACCTCCACTCAACGTAATCTGTCACATGCTTCGACTAAAAGTAGACTCAGAATGGAGGAAGCGTCGACCTCATATCGACGCAACCAGAAACCTACGTCGAATTCATATCGACGCAACCATAAGTCTACGTCGAATCCCTATCGACGCAATAAATCAGACAGAAAATTTTCTGTTTCCAAACAGGTCCCTCAATCCATGTCCTTCTATTATGAACACTATTTCTGTGATATCATCCAAGAAGATTGGTATGATAAGCCAGTACCCCATAAGGAGGAAGGATATCCTGAAAAACCCACTTATTCTTTTATTAAATCTTTTACTAATGAGAGAAAGGGACCCCAGCTCAGCAGGGTCTAAACTAATGTTTAAACTTTTATGTGCAGATGTATCACATCTCCAGGATGGTGTGGTATTTGGACAGTGGATGCTCCATGCACATGACAGGTTGCAAAAACCTATTAATCAACTTTGAGGATAGACTTGGACCATCAGTAACCTTTGGAGACTCTAGCTGTGGCCAAACCAAGGGATTTGGAGATTTCAAAGAAGGGAAAGTCACCTTCAAGAATGTGGCAGTAGTCAAAGGACTAAAACACAATCTGATAAGTATAAGTCAGATATGTTAGAATGGTAAGTATGAGGTAAAATTCACTACACTATTCTGCCATATTATAGATATCAAGACTGGTGCTACAGTACTAAATGGAATTAGAAAAGGAAGAGTATATGTAGTGGACTTTAGCTCTTAACCCACAGAAGTTTGCTTATTCAACAATATTATTGATAAAAATGAATTATGGCATAGGAGACTAGGTCATCTAAACTACAAAACAATCATTAAACTAGCTAAGAATAACCTAGTCAGAGGCTTACCAAAGGGTAGGTACTCTAAGGATTCTCCATGCAGACCTTGCCAACTAGGAAAGCAAACCAAATCATCCTTCAAACCCATTGGTAAGGATGACTCTCCCAGGTCTTTATACTTACTACACATGGATCTCTTTGGTCCCATATCCACTCAAAGCTTAGGTGGAAAATCCTATACCTTGGTCATTGTTGATGATTATTCTAGGTTTAGCTGGGTATTCTTTCTAGGAGTTAAATCTGAAACCCATAAAATTCTCTCAAAATTCATAAGACAGATTCAATCTGAGTTCAATACAAATGTTTCAATTATAAGAAGTGACCATGGGACTGAATTTGAGAATCAGATGATTTGTAGTTTCTGTGAGGAAGAAGGTATTAAACAAAGCTTCTCAGCACCTAGAACTCCCCAACAAAATGGAGTTGCTGAGAGGAAGAATAGAACCTTAATAGAATCAGGTAGAACCCTGCTTGCAGAGTCAGGATTACCAAAAACCTTTTGGGATGAAGCAGTCAACACTGCAAACTATGTTCTAAATAGAAGCCTCATACACAAAACTAAATCAAAGAATCCATATGAGGTCCTGAAAAATAAAACACCCACTGTTAAATATTTTAAAATTTTTGGATGTGTTTGCTTTATTCTAAACAATGGGAAAGATCATCTTGCCAAATTTGACAAGAAGTCTGATGATGGAATATTTCTGGGATATTCATCATCCAGCAAAGCCTATAGGTGCTACAATAGAAGAACTCTTAAGATTGAAGAATCCATGCACATTGTATTTGATGAAACTAACATGCTGCTTAAGGGGGAGGAAACTCCCACCAGTTCTGTTCCACAGGAAAACAACAGCATAGAAACCCAGCTTGAGCAACTAGCTCTAGAGAACACAGAAAATGGAAAGGAAAACCAGTTAGAGGAACCAAGTGAGGAGTCTAAACAAGAAACCTCAGAAAAGAGCACTCAAGACCCTCCTCCACAAGAGGACATGGTCCAGGAAGAACAATTGAACAATGATCCCATTGAAGATGAAGTAGAAGAACAACTGACAAATTCAGGCAGAACGGGAATCAATTTGAAAGATCATCCACAAGCTCAAGTGATTGGAGATCCCAATGCAGGAGTAAGAACAAGACACCAAGTCTCCAATGGGATAATGCTCTAATGCTTCCTATCACAAGTTGAACCAAAGAAGTTTGAGGAAGCAAATTGTGATCCTCACTGGATTATGGCCATGCAAGAAGAACTAGGCCAATTTGAGAGAAACAAAGTATGGAACCTAGTTGAAAGACCAAGAAACTACCCTGTAATTGGTACAAAATGGGTATACAGGAACAAACTAGATTCCACTGGAAGAATTGTGAGAAACAAGGCAAGACTTGTAGCACAAGGATATAGACAAGAAGAAGGGATAGACTACAATCAGACCTTTGCTCCAGTAGCCAGATTAGAGGCAATCAGGCTCTTTCTTGCCTATGCAGCCTTCATGAAGATGAAAGTCTACCAAATGGATATCAAGAGTGCCTTTTTAAATGGAGATCTGCAAGAAGAGGTATATGTGGAGCAACCACCAGGTTTTGTTAATCCCTCTTCCCCTAACTTTGTTTATAAACTTAACAAAGCATTATATGGTCTTAAGCAAGCACCCAGAGCTTGGTATGAAACTCTCTCAAATTTTCTTTTAGAAAATTCCTTTGAAAGAGGAAAAGTAGACAAGACACTCTTTACTAGAACACATAAAAACCAACTCCTCCTTGTTCAAATATATGTAGATGACATTATCTTTAGCTCAACCCATCCTAAACTATGTAAAAGATTTGCTAATCTTATGCAATCTAAATTTGAGATGAGTAGTATGGGTGAACTCTCCTACTTCCTAGGGCGACAAGTAAAACAAAGTAGTGAAGGAATCTTTATCTCACAATCAAAATATACCAAAGAACTAATCAAAAAGTTTGGTATGGAATCAGCATCTACCATAAAAACACCCATGGCAACCAATGCCATCATAGAAAAAGATGATAAAAGAAAATCAGTAGATCAAAAGACTTATAGGGCCATCATAGGATCCCTTCTATATCTAACAACAAGCAGACCTGATAACATGTTTGCCACTTGCATATGTGCTAGATTTCAGGTTGAACCAAAGGAATCTCATCTCACCTCTGTAAAAAGAATTCTTAGATACCTAAAGGGAACCCCTGAACTAGGACTATGGTACTCAGCAGAAACCAACTTTGAATTAATAGGTTTCTCAGATGCAGATTATGCCGGATGTAGGGTTGATAGAAAAAGCACATCTGGTACCTGCCAATTTCTAGGTGACAGATTGATCTCATGGTTTAGTAAGAAACAAACCTCAGTCTCAACTTCAACAGCTGAAGCTGAATACATAGTTGTTGGGAGCTGTTGTTCACAAATCCTGTGGATGCAAAATCAACTACTTGATTACAAATTGGAAATACACAACTCTAAGATCTATTGTGATAGCTCTAGTGCTATATCCATAGCATCCAACCCAGTCCTTCATAGTAGGACCAAACATATAGAAATCAGACATCACTTCCTTAGAGACAATGTTGAGAAGGGTAAAATAATCTTAGAATATATTCCCACAGACAATCAAAGAGCAGACATCTTCACAAAACCTTTAGATGAAACTAAGCATAACTATTTCATAAACACCTTGGGGATGCTTGATGGAAGCTTGTAAACCTCATTGTTAGGGAAATCTAAAGACATCAGAATATCTAAGAAAGTTTCCTGGAGATGCGTCGAATACATATCGACGTACCGTCAAGAAGACCTCGACGTTGGTTCTGATTTCTTTCAGATAAAGTTACGTCGATCCACTATCAACGTACCGTCGACTTCTTATCGACGCAAGTCTATGACCACGTCGACAAATCTTTAGACTGATAAAACCTTCACAGAATGCCGACTACATATCGACTCATACGTTGACATCAATTCGACGTAACGTCGACTTCTGGTTAAAATTGGAATCAAATCCTTACTTCCTTTTCTTTTACGACTGGATTACCTTGATTTCTGTTTCCTTTCTCGACGTTTCATCTTCTTTAAATAGTACTTCTTATTTCATAACAAATACCTCTCTGGACCCACCAAAACTGCGTCTTCTACCTCTCTCTGTTCCTGCATCAATGGCGCCTACTCCTGTTCAAACTGACCTTATCAAAGCAATGAACGATGCTCTGGAAAATCTTCTCAATGACTTCCAGACACGATTAACTAAATTCTCCAATGAATGTGCCAATATGATCACCTCCCGTGAAGCCAAATTGGCCACCCTGTCTGCCTCTCTTCCCGGGCTTCATCTTCTTCTTCAAGAGGAACCTCTGTCGCCACAAAGGTTTACATCCTTCCTGAAAGATATAAACCAGGGGGAGAGTTGCTCCAGAAACACCTCTTGCCAAGTTTTTGATCTCAACTAAAAGCTCAGGTTTAAATCTCTTCTCTCCAACACTAAGTATTCTCTCTAATTCTCTTATAGGCTCCACTCCTCTCAAATCACTCTGACTACACTTTCATCAAACATTTTGGGGAATCCTCCTCTTACAACACTGAAGGGGAGCATGCTGTGGATTCAGCATTCAGAATTGATGATCCTTATAACCAGGGGGAGATTCCTGTAGTAAAGGACCCAGTAATCCAGGGGGAGGAAGAAGCAGCCACCTCTGATGATTGGAATGGGCAGATATGGATTGATGCACCCTTATGTGAGGAAGAACTTCAACATCACTCTTCTGGCTTCTCTGCCAGTTACATCAAGCTGAAGACACCTCTACTTGAGGACATCCCTACAAAAGAGTCTGGAGGAGACATTCATCCCTTAGCAGAGATCACCCTACCAGAAATCACTCTGCCCTCTATTGCAGAACATCTAAGAACTCTTCTTGAAATAACTCCCTCTCCACCCAAAGAGAAAACTCCTCCTCAACTTCCTCCTCTACCTTCTTCTCTACCTCCTCTGCTACCTCTACCTCCACAAGCAGCAAGACTCCCTAAACAGATCATACCTAGGCAAAGTCCAGGAGGACAGATAAAGATAAAAAGGGAAGTCACTCCCCACTGGCAAAATTTTTCTAAAGAAGAAAGGAAGGAGTTTGCAAAAGAAAAGAAGTATAGAAAAGCATGTGAGCAAATAAAAAGATTTGAAAAGATGCTTAATATCTGTCCTAACAGTCCTGTCAAGGAGTACCATGATCCTGACATGGAACAGAGGCATGAAGAGATAAGAGAAAGAGAAGTGTATGAATATGAAGCAGCTAGGAAAGAAGTGGAAGATAAAAGGAGGGCCTGGATGGAGAAGATTAACAAGGGCATGACTAAGGAACAAATTCTTGCTGAATCTTCTATCAGAATTCCAAACAAGTTGTTTGATATTTAAGCTTATCAAAAGAAAATCCTCAGGCAGGGATTATCCTGGATAAGGGTCAAAAGGACAAGAAGGGTATAGGGTGTACAGAAGAAACCTACATTCCCTATAAAAAGCCTACAAGGCCTGTAAAGCTAGACAAATGGCTTAACTCACCATGGAAAGGGAAAGGAAAAGGAAAGATGTATGAAGTTCCTGAGAAATAGGAACCAGAAAAGAAGAAACTCTATAGGCCAAAGGTTGATAACAAAGGACCTCCTGAGCCCAAGCCTGCACAAAAAGAATCTCACAGCATTACCATTGAGATGATTGATGAAAAGGCAGCAATCATCATCAGCAAAGGGTACTCCATAAATGACACTATTCCTGATGGTGATAAACTCTTGGAAAAACTGCATACAATCATTAGGAATGTCCAGGAAATACCTGATAGAGCCAGGGGATACATTTTTGATGCCATTAATGACTTATCTAGGAAACTTTATTCTGCTTTTGTCAACTTCATGTACAAAAAGAAGTTTCTAGTTTAATTCTTGTGAAAGACAAATACTTGTCATGTGCTTTCTTTTCTTAATTCTTTCCTTCTACTCAATATATTTCTTTTCTATACAAATGCTGTGCTGGATTGATTTTATGATAATACAACTTCTCTCTAAGTAGGGTTAAGACAAATAAGGGGAGATTGTTGGGGAAATGATTTCTCTTAACCCCTTGAATTAAGTTGAATATGAATTCTAAGAAAGAAAAACAAGGTTAAGTAAATATGCGTCGAATAGTATTCGACGCAACATCGAAATAATAGTCGATGTTTCCTTCAGATTGAGTCGAAGTAACTCTAGGAAGATTTCGACGTATGTGTTGTCGACGCTACTCTGATTTCTAGTCGACGCATATGGAGAAGTCGACGCACCTTAATCGACGCACCTTCCTTATTCTCCTCTCGACGTCCAGCCAGGATGAATTCGACGCTTACGTCGAATAGGAATCGACGCACGTCGATTTATATGACATATTTAAATATGCGTCAGATCTCTTTCCTTCTTTCAGTAGATCTGATTTGTATGGAATAAGTATCAATATTTTATAGCCGTTCTGAATCATTCTTTCCTTATATCTGATTCTTGGCTAATTTGATTAAACTTATTTGGACATTATTTGAAATCAGAATTGGTTCTTTCCTTCTACAGAAATAAAATATTATGGAAACATTTTCATCTTTCTATTTCTCTGACTACTAATTGATTATCCTCCTATAGTATTATTTTGAATTAACAGAGCTATAAATAAAGAGGAGGTCGGCAGAAAATGTTAGAAGAGTGATCTACCATATACATTTGAAATAGAGGAAAAGCTCCCAAGAGAAAAGAGAGAAATTGAGAAAAAGCTCTGCAGCAACATTCAAGCACTTCTTCTTCTTCTGCTTCTGAAGTCATACTGCTGCAAAATTGGATAGCTCTCACAAAGAGAGAAAGGCTGCAAATCTTCTTCTCTCTATAGAAGAAAGATTCAATTCACTACTTCTTGTGCTTCCAATCTTCTTGCTAGGAAGAAGATTCATTCTTGTTCTTATTTCTTCTTCTTTCTTTCTTTCTCTTACTTAAACATTGTAAAAGAGTTTTTAGAATCTCTCTTCAAAAAATTCAGTGTACTGGTTCTAAGAGTCTCCTTGTCAAAAGACTCAGTTGGTTCTAAGAGTCTCCTTGTCAAAAGACTCGGTGGTTCTAAGAGTCTCCTTATCAAAAGACTCAGTGCAAGATAGTGAATTCCTACCAAGGGGGTAGAAGAGTGGACTACCCAAAGTTTGGGGAACCACTATATTTTCTTGTGTTGTGCTGTGATTTATTCTCTTGCATTTACTTTATTTTCTTGCTTAATTCTTGTTGGTGTGTGGGAAGCTCTAATCTGTGATCATACACATATATATATATTAACTTTGCACAAAATATTTTTTAATCTCTATTCACCCCCCCCCCCCCTCTAGAAAATTCTAGTGAGGTAAACTGTGCACTTTCACCGGGGACTGCAAGCGTGTACGATTTGTTTCTCTTCGGAAATTTGTTTTAAGGTATTTCTGTTTTGTTTGCCGTGACTCGATTGTTTTCAATTGAGCCTTTTTAGTCTCTTTGATTTATTCTTTAGTATGTTATCTTCTTCTTCTGTACTATGTGGGCGGAATTGAATATCCGATGTCGTTGGTGTGGGGACACATCCCACGCTAGTGATAGGTGTCCCAAGGAGTATGGTGTTGTTCAAAAACCGTACGGGTCTCATAAATCTTTTGGCTACTCTACTGCAACTCCGTTGTCGCACTCTTATTTCGGTTGCCGCACCTTGGGTGTCGGCTAAGCCGGTGAAGCAGTGCTTATTTTGCAAAAGTAGAGAGCATGCCTTGAAGGACTGTGCTGATTGCCATCGCCAATTGGAGGATGATGATGAGCCGGATATACGGATCGACCCATCTTCAATTTCTACAAGCACAGCTCCTTCCTCTGGTTACGTATCCCTTCCACCTTCACCTCTTGAAGTCTCTGGAATCGACACGTGCATCAGTGTCCTTCATGACTCCATTTCTGAAACGACCCCCCATACCTCTTCGGTTCATGTACCACTTTGCGTAGATTTGTACCCTTGTGTGGAGAGCGAGCCCGAACTCTTAAGTGGCACGTTTCCTCCCACTATTCACGAACTTACATCTATTTCTGATGTTATCGTTAAGACCAATTTGCAGGATGGTGCAGGTCTGCGCAGTGTCGTGCCCACTCTCATGGAGGAGGACAGTCTCGATTGTAGTGAAGCAACCGTTTTGGTCCAGTGCGAGGAAGTCCAAGTTATAGAGGAGGCCATTGTGTGCACTGTTGAGTCAAGTGAAATCTTCGATGATATCATCAGTTTGTCATTGCCGCACCTTATGGGGGATGAAGCCGGGATTATCCCATCAGATGAGATTTCTTTTAGTTTTTCTTCTAATTTATTTCCTGACCCCCTTTCTTTTTGTACAAGGATGCAGGATGTCCCTCCTATGGTTGATCAGATCTTATGCATGGAGGAGCCGAAAGCCTTGCGGGATGAGGAAGGTACAGTGAAGAAATATCTTGTTTCCTCATCATCGTTGGTGCTTCCCTTTGAGGATTGGTTACAAGGGGGCAAGCGATTTTTCTTTGAAGATATAATACTGGAGGAGAAGAAGAGAGCGAAAAAGGAGGAGATTTGGGGTTGGAAGCTGAGCATCTTACTTATTTTCCACCCCTACTACCAGGTCCCCGGACCTTTTTCTTTCATCAGCTGTTACTACTTCAAATCAGCTTATAGCTGATTGGTTTTGAGCTTGTAATAATAATTAGGATTTATTGACCTTTGCTCATTCCTAGACTTCATAAACTGCTTTAACACAGGTATTTGGTCCACCTTTAAGGACGTTAAACAAAAGGGCTTCTTGGGAGACAACCCATGGGAACCACCCAGTTCCGTTTGCTTGATTTAATTTCTATTATGTTTTGTTTGCTTTTGCTTTTGTTTTTAACTATGCAGGTGTGAACTCGATTGGATGAAGAGGAGATCATTAAAGAAGGATTATACCGCTCTTCTGGCATGCTCTTAGGAGCATAGGTACTCTTAGCCCAGCTCTTAATCTGCTTTGAAAGATTATATTTGCTTGTGTTTCAATTCAAGTCTGGGGGGGGGGAGCGAGCCTTTGCTTACGCCACACGCACATGCATGCTAGAATCTTGTGTTAGGAAATTTATATTTATTGTCTCATTGCATAACACACACCACATGCGTTTTATTTTTACTCGTGCACAATTATCGTGTAAGTGCTTGATGTATATGTTTAGAAGTTTGATTGTTAGTTTAGGATTGTGTGGCTGAACAGGATGTGACCCATGCGGTGCTGCTAGTAGAGCGCTCACGCAGCTTAAAAATTCACGTAGAATAGATTTAATTACAAAGTTATAGTTTTATTTACTTCATTTGTGTAATTACTTAATACTCTACACAAACGGTGAATTTGGTGAATCTAGCGGTTGCCCTTGGTCGAGTGTAGAAGAGTTGTTAGCCTCGTGCTGTTTGAGTTGGAAGGAGAGGAGACCTCGCTCGGTGGTTAAGAACTTGCCCCAAGTTATTTTCAAAATGAGTGTGTTGAATGTTCTTGTTGGGAGCATGACGTAGGCCATCATTTGGTCCGGTTGAGCTTTGATTTCCCAACCTAACGTCATCCTTTGCTAGCCCCGTTGAGTCGTACCTTTCCTTTTTGTTAAACTCCACTAAACGTTCACCAAGGCCCCATATCCTAACCTAAAACGCACTAGAGTCAAGCTTTGAAACTTATACATATTGATGATGATTGTGCGATGCGGAGAACAAATATGTGGTTGTGTGATGTGGTGTGTGCGCGCAGAAAAAAATTGAGATTGAAAAAAAAAATTTGATTGATCCTAAATTATGTTTCTATGGATCTAAAAAAGGAGTACAAGATCTCTAAAAAGAATCGAACCACAAGTGTGGTAGTCTCGCGCACACCATAGTGCTTAAATGAAGTCTGGGGGAGTGTGCTTCAAGGTGAGGATGTTATGGTTGAAATTTGTTTATTTACCGGAAGTTGAGTGCGTTTAGCCTACGTTCTTCTACTTCATTACCGTACCTCAACCAAAGCCCAAGTCTAACCTAAAAGTCCTACTGATTCTTGATGAGATTGTCTCATGCAGTGGAGAAGGTATGAAAGGGCAAGCATATGACCATCAACCTTGATGGATTTCTTGGAGAGCTCTTTCTTGAGATCCAATTTGAACAACGCTCACCTCAGCAGCTCACGCTATTTTCCCTAGGGCGCGACAGTACGATTCACCAATAATTCACCTTAGAGTAGTAGTATTTTGTATTTTATACTTGTAGAAGTTCTTAAAATATAGTCTTTGTTTTAAAATCTTTTCTACTTTATTTTTACGCTCGTTAGTTCTTTACTTCCCATTGTGTTTCACCTGCACAGTTGCTTCCTTAACATTCATTTTTCTTCCATAGGATTGAGTAGTTTGCCCGAGGCGTGCAAATGGTTAAGTCTGGGGGTGTGATGAGTCCCATATATATATATATATTTTTGGACTCATTTGGGCTGATATTCTAGTGTTTGCACCACATTTTAGGCACGTTTTCATTTATATATACTATTCCATGCTAGGTGCACTATTAAGCCCATTTCGGTGTGCAATTGCATTCCTTGTTGTTGGGGGTAAGCACATTGTGCTCCCCTTCCCTTCTTTTATGTGTTTCTGTGCTGGACGTGTATTCCCAGCTGGTATATCTTGCTTGCAGGTGACCAGATCGCCCCGTTTTTCCCAAAAGTAATTTCTGTGCATATCGCACGGTCGTGCATTTCCTTGACGCACGGTCCGTGCGGTCGTGCATTTGTGTCTGGGGAGAAAATGGAGTGTCGGAGTTTACTCGTGCGTTTTAACGCACGGGCGAATTCGCCCATGCGTGAGTAAAATGCACGGTACGGTCGACCTGTATCTTTGTGATTTCAGAGCGTCGGATTTTACCCGTGCATTTGAACGCACAGGCGGCGTTGGTCGTGCGTGAACAAATCGCACGGGCGGCGCAGCGTCTTATCCAAGCCATATTTTATCCGTTAATATCGCACGGTCTGCGCACGATCGTGCGTTTGACCGTGCGTGACCAATTTCAGCCTGTTTCCTATAAAAAACAGGAATTGAGGCAGTCAACGGGGGGCGACAGAGGACGATCGGGAGCGATTCAGAGGGCGAGAAATCTCTTCCTTCCTGCTGCTCTTGAGGGATGAAGGATTCCCCTTCATCTCCTCCACCATCAAGGCCATTTCCGGTGATTTCCACCTCCATCCTTCCATTCGGGAGCATTAGGAAGCTTCATCCACCATTAGCTCAAGCATTCCTCGCCAAGGAGACCAAGGAAGCGCTGAAGATCGTAGGAGCGGTGACAGCCTCCTTCGAGCCAAGCTCACCATCTGAGGGCCGAGTCCGGAGAGAGCCCGACAACCTCTCATTCCGGCCTTGAACCCAAGACGTGACTTCTTCTTTGTGGTCCTCTCTAACCTTGAAAGCTTATACTTCGTTTTTGTGTTGTATGAATACTTGTTAAGTTAATCTTAATGATTGTTGCTTTCGTTCATATGCACTGATGTTGTGGTGGCATGAATAGCCCATTGTTCCTAGTGATTTTCTGAGTTACGTTGTGGGTGAAGCCACTAGCAATTGCTAGTGGTGATGTTTTGAGAAGAGGTGTGTGCGACCCTCAACCATCATAGTGATTTCCCGTCCACGCGCCTTCTAAAGCACGACATCGCGGTCGTTGCACCCATCTCGTCGTGCGAAGCAGAGTTTTGACCCGCATCTTTCTTCATTTTGCAATAGCGTAGGAAACCAAATCAACCCCCCCCCCCCCCCCCCCCCGCGTTGTTACTTATTAATCCTTTTAACTGATTTCCTGTTTAGAGCAAGTCGTACTACCCAACTTGCGGTCCTTTGAGAACGATATTCGGGGAGTCCCTCCCTATTTGATTACTTGAGCGACTGGTGCACTGTCGTCGTATCGCATTACGTGCCTGCTAATTAGCATTGCCGAAATAGCGCATCACATGCCTGGAATGATTAACTTTAAAAACAATTAGTAGTGTCAATTTACACAAAGTTCTTACAGAAACGAAGTTGACAGTAACAAATTTAACAGAATATTTCAGCGGCGCTGGTAGAGCCCGCTGATGGGTATGAAGCTTTCTCCTGGGATGACTGCCTTAAGGGTTGTTCCCGGTCCTGCCTGGCAGGCCGCTAGCTGATCTCCTGCTAGCCGAATCGTCGCCTAGTTTTGTAGGAATTTCCCCAGTAGGCCTTGTTTGACGAGACGCTCGATTTCATCCCTAAGCTTGGAGCAATTTTCCGTGTCATGTCCTTGTCCACGATGGAACTCACAATATTTTGTCTTGTCCCCCGCATTTTTAGCGAGGGGTCTGGGCTTGCGGAGCATCTAGTTGTCTTTGATTGCGTATAGTATGTTAGTCCTGGTAGTGTTCAGGGGAGTGTAGTCCTGATGTTGGCGAGATCCTCGGTCTCGGCTGGGGTTGTCGTAATGCTTGTTTTTCTTATTGGGAACTGTCTGCGGCAGCGACTCCTCTTTCTTCCTCTTCGAGCTCCCCTCGAACTGCCGGCGGTGCGCTTCAATTGCCTCATCTTCTACTATCTGGGCCTCGACTCGTTGAACGAGGTCAGGATAGCTTGGTACGGTTTCTCTCATTAGAGCCGAGTAAAAGCCGCTTGGGCGGAGACCTCCAAGGAAGACTCCTCGCAAGAGCTCGGGGTCGACCCCCGGGATCTGCCAAGCCTCCGAGGTGAAGCGTCGAAAAAAATCCTTGAGAGTCTCTCCGTCATTTTGGCGGATTCCTGAGAGATGGGAGGGATCTCGGACAATCCTACGACTGGCGATGAACTGGTCCACGAACAGCTGCGCCATTTCTGCGAAGTTGTTGATGACCCCATCTCGCAGGGAGTGGAACCAAGTGCGCGCTTGTCCCTTCAAGGTTGCCGGGAACACATGATAGAGGAGTTGATCGAGGGCGCTGTAAATCCTCATGATGGTGGTGAAGTGATTGACAGGTTTCAATGGGTCGTCCGTCCCGTCGAATGTTTCGATGTTGGGAAGCTTGAAACCATTCGGAATTGGATGGGCCAGGACTTGAGGCGACAGTGGGAAGCCGTGGTGTGCGGGGCGGCAGGCGAGAGCTGCGCGTCGCCCTGCTTGGACGTACTCCTCTTCTATCATATCGCGTATTTCTTCTCGCGTGGTTCTTTCTATTGCTCGATCAGGGGCAGCTCTTCCGGGGTGATGGTGATGGTGGTCAGCTTCTGGGCCTCTAGCTGTCGGGGCAGGGTGAGCGGAGCTTGCTTCGTTGGAGAATCCTTCTGAAGCTTCTCCTTCTAGAACGGCCTCCTCGTTCGGAGCATGACCCATAGTTGGGGGTGGCGGAATGTTCAACGCTGGGGGTTGAATGGGAACTCGAGGAGCCCCGAGATTTCTTACAAGAGACAGCATCTCAGCTTACTGTTCTTCCATCTGCCGCATGCGCCCTTCCAGTATTGCTGCGGGCGCAGGCGCTGCCTCTTCTGCGAGAGGCGCATTGATAAGCGAGTGTCAGGGAGATGGGTCGATGCGTCCCTCCGGGATTGATCCTTCAGTGGTGCGAGCACTTTTTCTTTCCATTGCAATTGGTGACGAAGCGCTTCCTTCAGTGAGTCTTTGCAGAGTTTTGGGAATCATTCCCATAGACGGTGCCAAACTATTGCGGGTCGCTTAGGGCTCTTGGTAGACCAGTTTACTTGAACCACCTTAGCTCGGGAGAGAACCAAGTGCGCAAACAGTCAATTTGAGATTCGTTGATTACACTGGGACTTTTTAGTGTGGAAAACCCGGAAAGGGTAAAAAACCACGTGGTCGGAGCGGTGCCGACCAAACTTCCACTATCTTTTGGGGGGTTACAATTAGAGACTTAGAAGTCAAGTGCGACAGGCCGCTGCTTATTACAATAATAGAGAGAGAGAGAGGGAGAGAGAGAGAGAGAGAGATCCGAAGGTGACAGACCACCTCCAGAAAAACTAAGTCCTTTCTCCTTCTGAGAAAGGTGGAGAACAAAAGTGAGAACGCCCTGGAGAACAAAAGTGAGCACGCTGAGTCGCCTTTCGGGAAGAAGGAAATCTTCGAGTCCGAAGGAGAATTCCGCGAAAGTCTGCAAGAAGCTCTCCCGGGTCCAGAAGGCCAGGTCCTTTGAAATGAAGCCCCGAGGCTCCTTTTATAGCTTTGGCCGAGGGTAGCCCGGTAATTTTGCCATTGTAACCACCGTAACAACCTGGCGGACGAATCACATTTTCTGGTTCGGAGCACACTGATCGCCATTTTTCATAAATGACCGTCTCGCCCCTGGGCAGTTCGGGCAGCTTTGTTGAAGGCGAAAAAGGCGACAAGCCGTTCCTACAATCTGAGAAACTAGAAAGACAAAATGTGAGCATGCTAGAAAGACAAAAAGCGAGCATGCTAGAAAGACAAAAAGAGAGCATGCTAGAAAGACAAAAAGCGAGCAAGCTAGAAAGACAAAAAGTGAGCATGCTAGAAAGACAAAAAGTGAGCGTGCCCGAAATGTGAAAGTGCTCCGAGCGCGCTCAGAAGTGTTCTGAGCGCGTAACGAATGGGGAAGTACTCCGAACAGAGTCCAGAGCCCGGAAAGCGGGCGGCGAGCCGGAAGAGAGGGGACTCACCCCATCCTCGCTACGGGGGGGAGTGATTCGACCGCACCTAAAGGGGGGCGCGGCGCGGCCGCACCCGAGGGGGGTGCGGCTTTGCTTGGCCACACCCCAAGGGGGTGCGGCTTGGCCGCACCCCACATGGGGTGCGGCTTGGCTCGGCCGCACACCAAGGGGTTGCGGCTTGGGCGCACCCCACATGGGGTGTAGCTTGGCCGCACCCCAAGGGAGTGCGGCCTGGCCGCACCCCACATGGGGTGCGTCCTGGCCGCACCCTTCATGGGGTGCGTCTTGGCTGCACCCCAAGGGGGTGCGACTTGGCCGCACCCCACATGGGGTGCAGTTTGGCCGCACCCCCAACTATAGGGGTGCGGCTATTTGCACCCCACTAGTGGTGTGCGGGATAATCGCACCCCAGTAGTGGGGTTCGGTCATGGCGGCGCGCGACGTGCGTGTTCTCGTGCTGGCGGTTGGCGGCGGAAATGGCGGGTTCGGTTTCTCCAACTTGAGCGATCATGCGTTGACCGTTGACCCCACCTCTCTTTAGTGGAGTTTTCTCTAGACGTACCCCAAGGCCTTTATCGATGTATAACAATGTTAAAGGGGGATAATCCTTGTGAGGACAGGGGGTCTCGTGATAGTTTAACTATTCATGGTGCTGCTTTGGGTGATAATCTGTCTGATCATGTTGTTGATTTGGCTGTTAATAGTTTGGCTGAGCATGGTGCTCATTTAGATGATAATTTGGCTAAGTCTGAGCATGGTGTTGATGATCTGCCTAAAAATTCAATGCAAATGGATAATTCTCCCAGCATGGCATCTGAGCATACTTCTTATGAATCTCATAATGACATTGATCCAGATAAGACTACTGGGAATGTTTTTGTTATGTAAGAGGTGGTTATTGATGCTACTAAGAATAATGATAAGATGAATGATGTTGAGATGACTGAACTTGTAACTAAATATGTTTAAAATGTGGTTATGATAGATGAATTTGGTGTTGATGATGATCTATTAAATATGTGTATTTTTGAATAGATAAGCTTTGTTCTAAATCTTTTTGAAACTACCAATTCCTTGGATCCTCTTTATCAAGGAGAGACAACCATTCCAGAGGAGCCAATTGCCTAGGGGGGCTGAGTCAAACATTTAGGATAATCCTATGTCACTAGTTTAGGATACTATTGGGAATCCTTTCCACATCTTGGCTGGGCAGAATATCCTCTCCCTAAAACTCCTCCAAATGATGATGAGTATACGGATGATGTTCCATAAGAGCTTGTTTCTCTAGATTTCCCTACATACATACCTTCATTAGTGCATTCTCAATATATTCCTCCAAAAGTTATATCTTCAGCAAGGCAAGTCTCCTCTCGTTCAAGAGCTCCTCACGGCGGAGGAAGAAGGGGGGAGGTCATTTTGACAATAGACCTATCTGGGAAAGCTATACTAATGCTTAGAGAGAACTCTATAAGCAGATGAAATCTTATAATGCCCTCAACATCTCACATTCTTATTGAGTAAAATACCATTGACACTTTTCTACCTCCAGTAAATGATCCAGAATCTATCAGAATTCAAGAGGATATTACTACATGAAATAAGGCAGATTATGAGGCGGCTCAAGAGGATATTACTGATAAAATGGAAGCATTCATCTCTAAATTTAAAGGTTGAATGACCAAGGAAAACATTATTAAGGAAGATGAAATTACTCTCCCAAGCAAGCACATGTTTGATGTTGGAGCTTATAAGGCCAAAAACTCGGTGCCTTTATTGTAAAAGCCACTGACATGCTAGGAAAAAGTTGATTAGGATTCTCTTCTGATATTCACATTCCCTATGTTAAGAAAAATAAAAAAAGCAAGACAGAAGACCGACTTGCTATGTTTGATCCAGTTATGTTTGTTAAAGTCTCTTCCTCTCCTATTGTGCAAGATCAACCTGTTATGCCTATAGTTTCTCAAGTTTCTGAGTCTACAGTTTCTAGAATCATATCTCCAGGCAAAGTGAATGATGCAATTAATTAATTGCTTGTGAGAATTATAAGCAAAGGCTACACTTTCAATGTTGTGTACTTGAATGATGAGGATGACTTGAAAAATCTCTTCCAAGTATCCAGAAATATTGACGAAAATTCTGGCAAGGTTCGCAGAAGATACATTGAGTTTGTAAAAGAGACTCAAGATAAACTAATTTCTGCTTTCACCTCTTTTTTTAAAAAACATTGAAGAATTTTTTTTCTTGTTGTATTTATTTTTCTTTCTATTGTAAAGGTTCATGATGACTTAGTATGTAAAGGAATTAATTAGAGTTTTGAATATATGTTTGTCTATTCCTATCTGTATTTTTTTATATCTAGAATTTCATTTAATTTTTTGGTAAAATCACTTAACCTCTTATAAAATCAGCTATATCAAATATTGGGAGATTATTGGGAAACCCCATTTTGATTTGATATAACAGATTAATTAAGTGGTCTAGGAAATTGCATAAGTATGTATAGTAAGGCAATAAGTCTATATGTGTATGAGTTATAATCGGTTTTAGCTGCCAAAGGCTCAAAAATACTCAAGGAGGAAAATAGACTATGTTAAACTTATGTGCATAGAGAAGTACTCAGCGCACATAGACAAAGAATACGTCTGAGCATCGGGAAGTAATCGGTGTACATCGAGAAGTTGACTACAGGCATCGAGAAGTAATTAATGCACGTCGAAGGCTATGATTCATCCTTCCGTCGAGATCTCCATATAAGGAAAGTATGCTCAAACCTCATTTATTCAGCTTACATTGAATTCTCTCTACTCAACATTTCAATGCACGTCGAATAATATTTGACGCACAAGTGTCTTTACGTCAAATACTTTTCTCTCTTCCAAATTTTGATTCCTAAGCAAATTAAGGACATGTTTAAGATCCGAAAAGTGTTATTATTAATCCAATACAAAAAAGTTTTTTATGGTGATTGATCCAGATTGGGATGGACTTATATTTGCAGCAATCATATATATATATATATATATGAAGATTTCAAAAGATAGGAGAACTTTTCCTCTCTCGACTTATTCTTCTCTTCTATTCAGAATTCATAGATTTCTCCTCCTCACCAAAAGTTATCTCTAAGAACCCAAGCCGACAAGATCCCTCTCTTTGATCTTGAGCTCAACTCTCTTAGGTTTTCTTTTTCTTCTCCCGGATTCCTCACAGATTGGATTTATCATCTCTCTATTGGATCCTCACTACTCTCATGAGAAATTTCATGTTGCTGCTAGAATCAAGAATCCACACAGTGCTTCAATTATCAAGATCCTTCATAGCTTTGTTGAAGAAGGATCATATTGTGAAAAATCTGCCCTTACATCTTCATCATTCAGAAAAAGAGTTTTGAGAATCCCTCTTAAAAGGATTCAGATTTGGTTCTAAGAGTCTCCTTACCAAAACACTCAGTTAGTCCCAAGAATCCCCTTATCAAAGGATTTGTATTGGTTCTGAGAATCTCCTTAATAAATGATTCATATTGGCTCTAAGAGTCTCCGTAGCAAAAGACTAAGTGAATTGGTTCTAAGAGTCTCCTCATCAAAGGAGTCAACGTTAATTAATGGAAATCCTACCAAGGGGTAGAAGAGAGAACTACCCGAATATTTTGGGGAACCTCTATATAAATATATGTGTATTATGGTTTCATTTTCTTTATTGTTTCCATGCTTAAATCTTTCTACTCCTTATATACTTTGAATTTTAAAACTCTATCCCTCCTCTCAATAGCTCTCCCTCACTTTCACCTATTTTTCCATAAATGCTCTATGCGCCTACAAATAGGCTATCCTTTCAATGCTTAACCACCTTTGAATACGGTCAGATTCTCTCCCTTAGTTATGTGAGTACTCTCTGAGGATATTGGGAGAAGCAATCTCACTTCTAGTTCCAACATTCATGCTTGCCTTATAGCCAAGCAGGAGAAGAAGAAACTAAAAGTGTCTCCCATGGTTGGTGAGTTCAGGTAGACAAGTGCTCCAAAACTTGCAGTGACTCCTTCTCTAGTGATTAACGTCTGATACACATGAGTCATATCACGAATTTAACATATATCCTTAGAACGAATGCCACCTATTTATTGGAGAGCAAGCTAACGCTGGTGTTAGGGCTAACACCTGACGTTGACTCTTTATAGAAATGTTTTGATGGTCGAATCCACATTCCAGAGAAAGTGATATTATATCTTTGGAAAAAAATTCATTTTAGGAAACCCTAACGCTGTCGTTATGGCTAACGCTGACGTTAGATACAATCATTCCAAAGATGCATCTTCAATCATGGCAGCTTCCCTCCATACCATTTTCATGTTGCTGAGATTGAGGGTCAACGCCGGTGTTGGCTCTAGCGCCTGGCTGATAGCTAAAATTTAGGATATAAAATTTCTCCAAATTCTACGAACTATAGGCAAGAGCACCTATCATTCATAGTATAGGATATTTAGAAATAAATATCAAATGTCATTTTCCACGGGGATTTTGAGTACTTCTACTCACGCAAATTATAATTATTTTATCGGAAAAATAGTTAAAAGGTTTTATAAAAGAAATGAAACATTTGATCGAGAATTCTTCTAAAGTAAAATATTTCGTAAACATCATAAATTGATTTAGACAAACTTGACCGTGGAGGTTCCCAAAATATGATAGAGCCTCTCTCGAGAGAACTACCACATAACCTTAGGTTGATCGATTAAGACCCCTCGACCAGTCGAAATCCCTAAGCTTGCTTTATGCGGTGAGCCCCACTATTGGATTTGACTCCAATCCCGAAGATTTGTGTCACCCTCTCTCGAGGAATGCATGTAAATCTTTTTATCTTTGAGTGATCTCCTCGTTTGTATGGATCTCTCGATCACTAGCATACGGATCTTAGATCAAAAAACATATTCGCGACATATGAATTCGAAGCTGTTTAATTCAAAGATAAATCCTAGTTTTCCAAAACCAAACTATGAAAAAGAGATTACTAAATACCACTACTTAAGAATTCATCTGATCAAATGCAAATAAAATTAGCAAAACATAATTGAGAAGAAAGACATTTTTATTTCTATGTAAAGAAAAGTACAAATGCAAGTAAAGTAAATCTAAGCTAGGAATTAAAAAGACAAGACATAAAATAAAGATACACTTAGAAAAATGCAGAAAAACTATACTAGAATTGACACAATCGAAGCATGGACTCGATCCCCTTCACTTTGGCAGCAGCTGGCTTTTATAGGCAGAAAATTGGTGAGTCGCGCCCTTGGTCACGCCCGTGACCAAGGGTGTGTAAGCTGCGTAACTGCGTCATGAAAGCCTGGGAACGTTGGGGAAGAAAAACTGCCAAAATTGATCATCTAGACGGGTCACGCCCTAGGTCACGCCCGTGACCTAGGGCGTGTCTTGACCGAGTCAGGAAATGGCGGGAAACGGCACGATCTGGAGTTAATCTGGCAGTTGTGGGAGAGGTCACGCCCGTGACCTAGGGAGTGTAAGCTGGAACGGCTCGGCGGCGGAAACTGCTTGTATTGAATGCTTGTCGGGCGAGTCACGCCCGTGACCTAAAGGTCACGCCCCTGGTCATGCCCGTGACCTGGGGCGTGTAATTATAATCCGACGTGGCAGCGATTTCTGGGAGCTGAAAGAGGAGCACGGCCGTGACAATGGTCACGCCCCCAGGTCACGCCCGTGACCTGGAGCGTGTACTTAGGATTTTTGCAGATTTGTTCTGGAATTTCCCCTGAGCTGTGGGCTTGAAATTGTTATTAGCAGCCCCAAATTACCTGAAAACACAAAATAAAGTAAATTAGATATAAACTAAACTAAAAGTATATAAAAACTAATTAATTACTATCAGAATATTATATAAAAATAACTATAAATAATGCACTATCAAATACCCCCATACTTAAGCTTTTGCTATTCCAGAGCAAAAACTAATTTATAAGTATGAGAAGAATTTATAGGACATTTCCAAAAAGAATTACTTCTAATTATGTACTCCAAATCTTATAAAACTCATAACAAAATAAGTTAAGAAGTTAAAATTCATATTTATAAGAGAGAATTAATAATTCATAAATTGAAATGAGTAGAATAAATATTAGTTTTGAAATTCTCTAACTAAATCTTCATAAATAAAATTGCATTGAATTATGTAAAATATCCAAGATTAAAATTACAGAAACTTTAAACATCATTAGAAACTTTTTAGAAAACTACAAAATATTAACTATGCTCTCTCAAAAATATCTTGGATAGCAAATAAACTTGGCTAAATGTGGTAAAATTGGCATTGAAGAAGTTACTTTGTATATAGGAAATGATGAATTTTATCCTGTCATTTCCATTTTTTTAAATTTCTTATTCTTTTTATATCCCAAATGTATATGATTAGGAGTGATGAATTTTATCCTCTCATCTCCATGCCATATAATCTTTTACTAATTTGGGTGCATATGTTTAGGAATGATGAATTTTATCCTCTCATTCCATGACATGATCTTTTCAAAAAAAAAATTTATGCCAAATAATGGGTTTAACAAAAAAGGTTGGGGAAGGGATAGGGTTTAAAGGCTAGAAAAATTTCAAAGATATATTTTAAGAGCATAGAAAATAATTTGAGCAATCTTTAAGAAACCACGAGTTAAAGTTAATATAAGTAAAATCTAGAGATATTTAACACAATTACTACAAAATTGAATTATGATATTTTAAGAAGAGAAAGTAAAACTAATAAATATTCTAAACAAATCAAAATAATGAAAAATTCATTAAATCAAATTCATCTAAAAATTAAATCTAACATATTTTGAAGAGAAATATTAGATTTACAAATACTTAAAAAGAAAACTCTTTAAAAAAAACCTATAAAGACAACTCATAATTTAAAATTAATTTTGCAAAAATAAAGTTTGGAGAAATTTAATATTACAAAATTTATTTTATTAGATTTTTTGATTTTTTATATATATTAAAACAAAATGTTTTTTTTTAATATTCTTGGACTTCCCAAGGGCTACCCAATGACGGGCTCGCAAGGTACTAGGCGATTTTGTGGGATGAAAACCCACACGGCCCTTTCGCAATAAATTAAATTTTTAATTTTTTAAATTTTTTTTAATTTCCAAATTTTAAAAACAAAATTGAAAAAGAAGACAAAAGAAGATTTTTTATAATTTTTAAATATTTTTGAAATTTTTGTATTAAAAGTGTTTTTCTAATTTTTTTGAATTTTTTTGAATAAAAACAACATTAGAGAACACCCCCCATACTTAAAAATAAACATTGTCCCCAATGTTTATAAACAAGGATGAAGAAGGAAAAACTTGAAAAGAAAAAGAAAAGAAAAATTGCAAAAAAGATAAGCAAGGGGTGCCTCCCAAGAGCGCTTTCTTTTTCCCGTCTTTAAGCTAGACGGTTATTGTTAGGAAAATGGAAAATAAAATTTAAAATGCACAGGCAACTCCCTTAATTCACGCTCAGGTGAGCATGCCGAAGTCGGTCGCCCGGCTACTCCTCCGCTACAGTCCTGATTCTTTTGTTATCCGTTAGCTTCAAATTGTGAATCCAAATTACCTAAACATACTTAGGTAATTTGGATTGCTGGAGATGAGCGGCAAATGGATCGGTGAAGACGTTTGGTTGCAACGGCTCATCCTCTACATGAAAATTGTTAGTATCAAAAGAATCAAGATTAAGCGAGTCAGAAAATTTTTCACAAGGAGGAGTTTCTTGTGAAAATTCATGATTAAGGATCGGTTGTTCATTTTCTAAAATAATATTTTTATCAAAAAAATCAATACCAAGGGGAGTAAATTCATGGGCGACTAAATTTTCATGAATTTTGATTCCAAAATATTTATGTGTTGGGGTTAAAAATTCATGAGAAAGCGGGATAGAGTCGGGAGGAGTAGAAGATGAAACATGTTCTTTCTCTATTTCGCTCGGCACACCTATTATTTTAGTAAATTTTTGGTATAAAATATTATTTTCTTCTTGGGAAAAACTATTCAAATTTTGAATAGGAAGATCCGGAGAATCACCAAGAGAAGAAATTTGATCAAAAGAATTTTGCGGATAAAAAGTGGAGGAATAGAAATTTTGATCAAAAGAAATTTCTTCATCGTACCGTAAACTATCCGGGTGATCTTGCCACCACGAATAATTATTATCAGAGCAAGAAGGAATTTCAAAAGAATTATAATCTTGAGAAAAATTATTTTGAAAATAAAAATACGAATAGCATTCCTCGCTAGAATGATTCACACCACAAAAATAACAAATAAGTTGGCGCTTTCGTGCGGCTTCCAAAAGGTTTAACTTATGTTGAAGCTCGGCAACTTTGGCGGCCAATTGAGATAACATTTTTGAATAAAGAAAATTGAACAACCGTCACTTAATAGAATGAAATTTGCAAATAAATCAAAAAGAGAAATGGGGGCGGAGAAAGAGATTGATAAAAGTAATAAAATTCACGCTTTCAAAATATCAACAAAAATATTTCCCCGGCAACGGTGCCAAAAACTTGATAGCTAAAATTTAGGATATAAAATTTCTCCAAATTCTACGAACTATAGGCAAGAGCACCTATCATTCATAGTATAGGATATTTAGAAATAAATATCAAGTGTCGTATTCCACGGGGTTGTTGAGTACTTCTACTCACGCAAATTATAATTATTTTATCGGAAAAATAGTTAAAAGGTTTTATAAAAGAAATAATAAAAGAAATGAAACATTTGATCGAGAATTCTTCTTAAGTAAAATATATAATTCGTAAACATCATAAATTGATTTGGACAAACTTGACCGTGGAGGTTCCCAAAATATGATAGAGCCTCTCTCAAGAGAACTACCACCTAACCTTAGGTTGATCGATTAAGACCCCTCGACCAGTCAAAATCCCTAAGCTTACTTTATGCGGTGAGCCCCACTATTAGATTTGACTCCAATCCGGAAGATTTGCGTCACCCTCTCTCGAGGAATGCATGTAAATCTTTTTATCTTTGAGTGATCTCCTCGTTCGCATGGATCTCTCGATCACTAGCATACGGATCTTAGATCGAAAAACATATTCGCGACATATGAATTCAAAGCTGTTTAATTCAAAGATAAATCCTAGTTTTCCAAAACCAAACTATGAAAAAGAGATTACTAAATACCACTACTTAAGAATTCATCCGATCACATGCAAATAAAATTAGCAAAACATAATTGAGAAGAAAGATATTTTTATTTCTATGTAAAGAAAAGTACAAATGCAAGTAAAGTAAATCTAAGCTAGGAATTAAAAAGACAAGACATAAAATAAAGTTACACTTAGAAAAATGCAAAAAAACTATACTAGAATTGACCCAATCTAAGCATGGACTCGATCCCCTTCACTTTGGCAGCAGCTGGCTTTTATAGGCAGAAAATTGGTGAGTCATGCCCTTGGTCATGCCCGTGACCAAGGGCATGTAAGCTGCGTAAATGCGTCTTGAAAGCTCGGGAACATTGGGGAAGAAAAACCGCCAAAATTGATCATCTGGACGGGTCACGGCCTAGGTCACGACCGTGACCTAGGGTGTGTCTTGACCGAGTCAGTAAACGGCAGGAAACGGCGTGATCTGGAGTTAATCAGGCAGTTGCGGGAGAGGTCACGCCCCTTAGTCACGCCTGTGACCTAGGGCGTGTAAGCTGGAATGGCTCGGCGGCGAAAACTGCTTGTATTGAATGCTTGTCGGGCGAGTCATGCCCGTGACCGGAAGGTCACGCCCCCGATCACGCCCGTGACCTGGGGCGTGTAATTATATTCCGACGTGGCAGCAATTTCTGGGAGCTAAAAGCGGAGCACGGCCGTGACAATCGTCACGCCCCTAGGTCACGCCCGTGACCTAGGGTGTGTACTTAGGATTTTTGCAAATTTGTTCTGGAATTTCCCCTGAACACGGCTGTGGGCTTGAATTTGTTATTAGCAGCCCCAAATTACCTAAAAACACAAAATAAAGTAAATTAGATATAAACTAAACTAAAAGTATATAAAAACTAATTAATTACTATCAGAATATTATATAAAAATAACTATAAATAATGCACTATCACTGGCGTTAGGC
Organism: Dactylorhiza incarnata; assembly: GCA_033032865.1. NCBI lineage: Eukaryota > Viridiplantae > Streptophyta > Magnoliopsida > Asparagales > Orchidaceae > Dactylorhiza > Dactylorhiza incarnata. The sequence goes on along the minus strand of JAWHQI010000010.1, from coordinate 10,478,123 downwards.
CACAACCTTTCTTTTCAGTACTTGATCAATTCCCGACCAACACATCGCATCCTAGTGCTGTTGGAACATGGTCTTCAGCATCTTCTAGGTTTGAGAATAACAAATCCTGTGTGTATTTGATTTTGTGTGTTTAAGTGTGCAGGAAACAATGCCACATGACTTAAGGACAACATATGAAGGTTGCCCCCAAATTTGAAGCTAGAATTCCAACATCCCCACTAGCGCCGGCGGTAGCACCTAGTGCGGGCGCTATCTCTGATTAGGCAAGTTCAGGCGGCAAGTATAGAAGACAATAGCGCCAGGCGGTAGCGCGGAGCACAAGAGGAATTTTGGAAGGTTTCCTTGGAATGTAGATGCGCAGGCGGAGAATGTTTCCTAATCCGGGATAGCATCGGCGGTAGCGCTAGCGCAGGCGCTAGATCAAAGGCTATAAAAAGGAGCCCTCTTCTCTCATTTCCAACACACATCCCAGAGAGAGGTCCAGTGCCAAAATTCCAGAGCCTTATTCTGTCGAGAGTTGATCTCCCACCAAAATCTTAGAGAGTTACTGAAGGAGGACTTCGTCACGCTATATCCGAAGGGCGATCACTTCAACCTTGCTTATTCTACAGCGATCTCTCATCTCCGACTTCAGAAGTTTCTTAGAGGGAGATTTCAATATTGTGGTTGCTATTTTATTTCATATATTTTGTAACCGTTTAAAGAATTCGCCTCGTGTTGACGACTAGGTCTGGTTAGGACTTAGGGCAGAAATTTGCCTTGTGTTGGCGACAAGGTGTAGGGTGTAGATCTAGGGGGTGCTCAAGGTCGTATCCCGGGGAGGATTGACTAGAGCGGCTTGAGGTCATATCTGGGGGAGGATAGGCTAAAGCCCCCGGTTCGTGGGGATACGAGTCGGGATAGAAAATGAAAAAGTCTTTTTACTATTCGCCTTCAATTTCTAGCGTTATAAGAAATCAAGTTTTGTAATCCTTTATTTCATATTAATAAAAGAGTGGTGTTAAGTGCAGCCCTTATTTGGCTACGTGCAAACCACCCAAAAAAAGCCCATATTCAAATTTAATTAAAATCATTAAATCCTCAAAAAACCTAAGTGCAGCCTGATTTCTTTTCTCTCCCTCCCGTGTTGTTCGCGTGAAGTGAGCGAAGGACGAAACCCTATTTCACCTTTTCACACATTTTCGCCGGCCTCCTCCGCCATTTTCGTTGGTGAATGTCTCCCCTACCTCCAGTTCTTGCGTTTCCTGCCGACGATGAACCGTCCCCTACCGCCAGCGATTCTCCTTCGAGGTAAATTTCCACCGGACGAAGCTTTCTCTGCATTCTTTGTCAGTTATTCCAGTTTTTCTCTGCATTCGCTCCATTGTTTCCAGTTTTCCTCATATTTTTTTCAGTTTTTTAGTTTTTAGGGTTTCAGTTTTTGGTTTCTCGAGAAATTGAAGGCAGGATCCTTGATTTCTCGAGAACGCCATGTCGTTCGTCGAACGCGCCGTTCAACGAACGTCGGGCCATTCGACGAATACCAGGCCATTCATCGAACACACCGTTTGACGAACGTCGGGCCATTCGACGAACGCCAGGCCGTTCGTCGAACGCGTCGTTCGACGAACACCAGGTTGTTCGTCGAATGCGTCGTTCGACGAACGTCGGGCCGTTCATCGAATGTAAGGCCAAGGAAAATACTTACAACATTGAAGCAAAAAGATCCTTCTAACTGCAAAGTCTTGCACTGGGAGAAGTTCAATGAAAAAAAATATAAAGTAAAATTGATTACAAGGTACGATGAAATTTTCTTGTTACTATAAATTATTTAAAAATTAGATAACTAATTCGTTACATTTTACTAACATTAAAAATTCAACATGCAGTATTAAAAACATTTTATGACGTTTATTTTGGCAGCAAGTTTACCCACCTCATATATTCAAAATATGGTAAGTTATTGATTAACTTGAAGTATAACTCATGTTAGGTTTTAAGATTATTCATTGATCTCACAAATTTGTATATTAGTATGCAGGTAGCGACTAATTTTGGAACTAACATTTGGGCATGAAAAAGAAAGATTTTGGTGTACTAAAGTTTTGTATTAAAACTGATTTTATATAGTGTGCTAAAATGATATTTAATATGAAGTTTTTTTTTTCATTTTGGTTTGCACATAACAAGTTGGTTTGCACCTAAAATTTTTCGGTTTGCACATAACAATGGTTTGCACGTAGCCAAAATGGGTTTGCACATAAAATTACTCTAATAAAATCTTGTGTCTATTTGATTTCAATCGTTTTACTTGATTTCTCTCTACTTTAATCTCTTATTATTTCAAGTATATCAAAATATATTAAAAGTTTTAAAACCCATATTCACCCCCCCCCCACCCGCCTCTAAGGGCGCCTACAGATCCAACAAGTGGTATCATAGTGGTTTTATTCCAAAACGGTCTAACAACCGGGAATAATGGCATCTCATGATCTCGCTTTTCCCGAGGGTCAGGGTGTAGACCACCTCTATTTACTGGGTCAGATTTCAACTACTGGAAATCTAGGATGATGTGTTTTCTTATGACCATGGATATAGAAGTATGGAACATGGTGGAAGTTCGGTACTCTCCTCCTACAACTGTAGTAGGAGAGGCTACGATAGAAAAATCTAAGGATAATTGGGATGATATCGATAAACTTAAATGCAAAAATAATGCAAAGGCAATGAACGCTTTATATTGTGCTTTAAATCGAACTGAATTTAATCGAATTTCTGCATGTGTAACTGCTTATGATATTTGGAACCAATTAGAAGTTAATCATGAAGGTACATCGTAGGTGAAAGATGCAAAGCTATTCCAACTGGAATTGGAATATGAAAAATTCAAGATGGATGCTGAAGAAGACATCAACTCGATGTACACACGCTTCACCAAGATCGTCAACGCTTCAAAAGCTCTTGGAAAGATCTACTCCGACGGGGACTTGGTCAGAAAAATTATTCGCTCTCTACCTCCGAGGTTAAATCCATAGGTGACGGCCATCTCGGAGTCTCACAACCTAAGAACGCTCCAGATCGAGAATCTCAGTGGGAATCTCAAAACCCATAAGGTAGAACTCTAGATTCAACACGAAGAATACAACAATGAGCCAAAGAAAAAGGTGTTGGCACTAAAATCGAAGAAGGAGAGCAACGAAGATGATGAAGATGAAGAAGGTCTCCTAGTCAAGAACTTCAAAAAATTCATTAGAAATCCGGAAAGAAGGAACACCTTCCGGAAATTCTTCCAGAAGGATGCTCAACGTAAAAGATCTTCCTCTTCATCAAAGAAAGAAAAGGAAAGTGAAGATGAAGAAGAAAGACCGCCACCAGAGTGCTTTCATTGCAGGAAGACCGGACACATTCGGAGCCAGTGCCCGAAGTATCTAAAGGAGCAAAAAGAAAAACGATACAAAGGGAAGGAGAAAAAGAAGGTGCTGAAAAACAAACCGACAACCTCCCATAGATCCTGGACAACTGCTTGAAACCGCAACTCAGAGGTGGGCAACTGCTTGTCTTGCATCTCCTCCGACAACCTCCCATAGATCCTCACCAAGAAGATAGCTTTCCATACAAGACTTCCACTTCTTAAAGTTAGTCTGTGTAAGAAGCTCAATACCAAGACCTCTTGCAATTCCACCTTCCGTTGCAGTACTACTGATTTACTTGTGCTCCAGAAATCTAAGCAAGATAACTGCGGCTGATTCACTGCTCAAACCTCTGTCCCTCTGATACCATGTGAAAATTTCTCGTTTCGATAATTAGCGGAAAAAATGGGAACTAGCTCGCAGGAACACTCTCAACCTTTCTGAGCACAATAAACCAGAAACAAAGAAGGAACACGAGGAATAGTATTCGAAACTCTTCTTTACAACTTGAGGTATACATGGTGAGACATGCTTCACCAATAGAATCAAAGGAGAGTAAAAACAAGATAAATAGAAACCGCCCAAGCCGCCAGATTAGCAAGCTGCCCGACTTAACAAGGATGTTCGCGCAAACTGCCAAGTCACCAAACTGCAACTCAGCACGCGGACTACCCATTATTCCAATGCTGAAAACTGTCCGCCCGAGCAAGGCCGCCTGACCGTAGTCACTTAGCCGCTCCTAACCATGAACACTGCTGCTGACTAGCTGAACAGAAAACAGACCGGCAAGGCAAGCTGCCTAACCGCACGGTCTGAACTTATTGAAAGCAGAGATGCAAGCCAAAGAGAGAAGCCGCAAACCGCGACCACCTGCTGCTACCCGCCGCTAACTGCCATTGGCTTAACCGCTGCAGTCTCCTCTGACCAAATCAGAACCACACACAAGCCGCGCAACCTGCGAACATAACAGAGTTAATCTCAACCCGAGCGACTAGAAAAGTCTAACCGCACGAAAGACTTGCGAGCTCTCGCTTACTGTTCACTGTATAAGATCTGAGGGAGAGGTTCTATTTATAGGCGCGAGGTGGAGTGTGGTAATCGCCCATAGAGATAGGAAAACCTCCTTAACTCGGCAGCGGGTAGAAACCAAACTGTGCGGCTTAAAAACAAACCGCACAGGTCTAGCAGAGCACCAGGACTTGAAACAGACCAAGTCCAAGAATAAGCCGGACTGGCAGACCGCCAGTCCGCTGTGGGTAAGTAACCCGCGTGGTCTCAAGAACAGACCGCCCAATCTTCTGCGGGTAAACAACTCGCGCGGTCTCGAGACAGACCGCCCGACCTCCACTCCACTTCAACCTGCGTGGTCTCAAGACAAACCGCCCGACCTCCACATCACTTCAATATTTTCAACACCACTCTCCCAGGGGTTTGGGGGGGTGAAATTACCTAAATACCCTTCGTGGGTTGTCAATAGCCCTTCAGAACATTGGAGTTAGGCTGTTAGCAAACCAATTTGGGGTGCGATTAGTAAAACCAAAAGGCGGATTCATGTTATTTGCAGACCGGGCTAGAAAATCTATAAATAGACCCTTAAGGGAACCTTGGAGGAGATCTGATCATTTTGGCTCTCTCCCCCTAGGCAAGCTTTGGTTGGCTGTTAGTGCCCTCCAAGGTGCCCGACTGAGCATTGGTTAGGGAGGGAAAGCTTTCTAAGATCTTTCGGGTGTGTGGCGGGACCTCCTCGCTACAGCCTTGGGTCTGTTCCTAATTCTTCGTCCACTGTCAAGAGTGAAAGCTAGGGATAAGTAGGTGCGGGCTACACCCCACTGTGGGTTCGAACTCAAGAGACCGGTTGTCGGTTTCAACAATTTATGTAGGCCTTGAATGATGAACGAGGTTGTTGGTTAGATCGATTGCACTTTTGTTGGCACATTTTAATTCAATATTGTTCAGATGAACCCCAAAGTCTTCTAGTTTTTGAGTCATCCAAAGGGCTTGTGCACAACAACTTTCTAGTGCGACATATTCGGCCTCGGTTGTGGAGAGGGCAATAGAATTCTATTTCCTACTCGACCATGCTACAAGTGATGGGCCTAAGAAGTGATATGTTCTACTTGTGCTCTTATGATCTAGTCAACACCCCGCATAATTGGAGTCGGAATATCCATGCAATATAAAGGAATCATTATAAGGATACCATAAGCCGAAACTAGATGATCCGATTAATTATCTAAAAATTCATTTAACCACTTTTAAATGAGATTCTTTAAAATTAGCTTGAAATCTAGCACATAAGCAAACGACAAACATAATATCGGGTCTAGAAGCACTTAGATGTAATAATGAACCAATCATTCCTCTATATAATATTTGATCAATAAAAATTCTGGCTTCATCTTTTCCTAATTTTAGAGATGCACTCATAGGAGTGGAGGCTTGTTTTAAGTTTTCAAATCCAAATATTTTTAACATATAATGAACATATTTAGATTGACCAATAAATATTCCATCATTTTTTTTGTTTGATATGAAAACCTAGAAAATATGTGAGTTCTCCTACCAAGCTAATTTCAAATTCTTTTTGCATTAAAAGCACAACTTCATTACACAACTCTTCATTAGTGGCTCCAAAAATTATGGCATCTACCTAAATTTGTAATATGATTAAATCTTTATTAACACGCTTACTGAAGAGTGTGTTATCGACACTTCCCATTGCATAAGCGTGCTTTAATAAAAATAAAGTTAATCTTTCATACCAAGCACATGGCGCTTGTTTTAAACCATAAAGCGCTTTATCTAGTTTGAATACATGATTTGGAAATTTTTCATTTATGAAACCAGGGTGTTGTTCAACATAGACCTCTTCCTTAATAATCCCGTTTAGAAAATCACTTTTAACTTCCATTTGAAACAGTTTAAGTCTTTTGAAACTCGCAAATGCAAGAAAAATTCTAATGGATTCTAAGCGAGCAACTGGTGCAAATGTTTCATCAAAGTCTACCCCCCTCAATTTGAGAATACCCTTGTGCTACCAGTCGAGCATTGTTCCTAGTAATCCTAGATTCACCATCTAATTTATTTTTGAAAATCCATTTTACTCATACTACTGGGTGATTAGATGGTCTTTCTATAAGTTTCCAAACATTATTGCGTTGAAATTGTTCAAATTCTTCATTCATATCCAAATATCAAAATTCATCATTTAAAATGGTTGAAACATTTTTTGGTTCTATTATGGAAACAAAACAAAGGTTTGAAAAGGATTCATGTAAGGAAGAATGAGTCGTTACCCCTTTCGATGGCTCTCCAATGATAAGCTCTCTTGGATGGTGTTTTGTGAACTTTAGCATGTTAGGAGGCACATACTCCACTTGCTTGTCTACTTCTTCCTTATTCTCCACTTCCTTGTTCTCCTCTTCTTGTAACTTGTCATCCTCATGCTCTAATGGGGAGAGGGGTTCCTCTTCATTTCTTGCAATAATATTCTCTACACAAGGAACAAACTCATCAAATCTAACATGAATAGATTCTTCAACTATTTTTGTTCTTTTGTTATATATTCTATAGGCTCTATTAGTTGAAAAATATCCAAGAAAAATTCCTTCATCACATTTTTAATTAAAATTCCCTAATGAATCCTTTGTATTTAATAAAAAGCATTTGCAACCAAATAAATGATAATAGGAGACAATAGACTTCTTTTGAAAATACAATTCATAAGGGGATAATTTTAAGAAAGGTCGAAGCATGACACGATTAATGACATAACATTATGTGCTAACGACTTAAGCCCAAAATGATCTAGGTAACCCAAATTCAGAAAGCATGGTGCATACTAATTCTTGAAGGGTTCTATTTTTTCCTTTCCACAAAACCATTTTGTTGTGGGGTGTGTGGAGTGGAAAATTCGTGCTTAATTCCTAGATCACTACAAAAAAGTGGCAAATTTTTCATTTTCATAATCTCCTCCATGATCCGTATGAATGCATTGAATTTTAGATCAAGTTCATTTTGAATGCGTTTACATAATTTTGAGAATTCATAAAAAGCATCAGATTTTGAGGTAAGAAATATTGTCCAACAATATCTAGAAAAATCATCAATCAAAACATAAGTATATTTCCGAGCATTTAGACTAGCAGTGCTAATTGGGCCAAAAAGATCCATATGAATTAGTTGTAAGGGTCTAGTGGTAGAAATTTCATTTTTACTTTTAAATGATGTTCTAGAAAATTTTCCTTTTTGGCAAGGTAGGCAAAGTGAAGATAAAGTTCCATTAAGCATAGGTAATCCTCTAATTAATTTATCTTTTGCTAATTTTAGAATAAGTTTAGTTTTTGTGTGTCCAAGACGCCTATGCCATAATTCTAATCCATCATCTTTTGAAATAAGACAATTGATAGATGAATGTGAAAGATCATGAAAAGCAATCATGTAAACATTATGGGTTCTTGGTGCTGTGAGTACAACTTCATTTGTTTTGGTATTTATAATTTTGCAAAGGTTTGAAGAAGATTCAAATAAGACATTTAGACCTCTATCACATAATTGACTAATAGATATTAGATTTAGTTTTAAACCTTCAACATATAAAACATTTGAAATAGAGAAATAGTCGTTACCCACTATACCAATGCTCATGATCCTTCCCTTGCCATTGTCACCAAAAGTCACCATTCCTCCTTTCTTCATCATGAGGTTAAGGAACTTTGCTTTATCGCTCGTCATGTGCTTGGAGCATCCCGAGTCTAAGTACCATATGTCTTCTTTGTCCTTAGCCTTCTAACACACCTGAAAAGTGGATGGGAGTAAAGATCTGAATACCCAAGTGGTTCCTCCCATAGTATAAGTGGAGACCTTAGGTACCCAGATTTACTTCAAAGTTCATTTTTCCTTCTTCCTACAAGAGTCCGTGGTGTGACCAAAAATCAAACAATTGGTACACGGAATAAAAGTGATTGTGACCTTTCTCTAAGAATTTTGTTGACTCTTGCTCGTAGATAGGGATGTAGTAGAGATGATAGATGAATTTTTTAAAGAAAGATTTTATTTTCTATAAATGGGGCTAACACCAGCGTTATGTGTTAACGCTGGGCGGTAGTCTCCCGAACCATATCCCAGAAAAAACTTTGCAGAACCATGGCACAGGTTGGCCAAAATCATGTCCAGTGATTTTTGGCCCACACCAAATTTTTCTATAGCCAAATTTAGATCATGAATTCGGGCTTTTAAAGAGGTGTTTTCAGTAACTAGCATCACACATCGATTTGCAAATGATTTCTTTCCTTATTCTATGTAGAGAAGAGAGGTTTTTAGTTTTCTCTCTAAGTCTCCCTTTTCTTTCATAAGAGATTTTCGATTGGAGAGATCCTTAGAGAGAGTTTCTTGAAGTTCATGAATTTTTGCCAATGAAGGATCACTATCTTGGCCATCTACCTTTTCTTTTACAAAATCATTTATTTCTTTAGTTAGTCTCTTATTTTCTTTTTTTAAATCTTATTCTATGTTTTTAAGTGAATAATATCCTTAAAACTTTTTTCAACATATTTGCTTGCTTGAAGAAATTCATCATAGCATTCATCATAAGTAGAAGGAGGTACCTCAGTGTCACTTTGGACACTGGTTTTGTCGTCAGTGAGATCTTTGCTCTTACCCATGAGGCACATGTTTGCCTCTTCATCGTCGCTTAAAGAAGATCCACTTGACTCCTCGAAGGAAGACTCATCTCATGTAGCCGCCTTTAGAACTTTCTTCTTTTCTTTTCCTTTGTGTCTTATTTCCTTTCGCTCTTTAAGATATTTTGGGCACTGGCTCCGAATGCGTCCGGTCTTTCAGCAAAGGTAGCACTCTAGCGTTGGCTGCTCGTCATTGTCGTCACTATCTTTTTCTTTCGTAGAGGATGATCCCTTCCTTTTTGCATCTTTCACGAAGTATTTCTAAAATGAGTTTCTTTTATCCGGATTCTTCATGAATTTCTTGAAATTCTTTATGAAGAGGTTTTCTTTAACCTCTTCATCATCAGTTGCCTCCTTCATGGATTTTAGTGCCAAAGCCTTCTTCTTAGGTTCCGCATGGTTCTCTTCTTGTTGAATTTTGAGTTCCACCTCATGGGTTCTTAGATTCCCAATGAGGCTCTCAATGTGGAGTCACCTTAGATCATGAGATTCTGATATAGTGGTCACCTTCTGATTTAATTTTGGTGGGAGAGTTCTAAGAATCTTCCTCACTAGATCTCCATTTGCAAAGGTTCTTCCAAGGATTTTTGATGCATTTACGATCTTTGTGAATCTTGTGTACATGACATTGATATCCTCGTCTGGTTCCATGCGGAACTTTTCGTACTCCGATTCCAGTTGGAAAAGCTTTGAATCCTTCACCTGTGATGTACCTTCATGTGTAATTTCCAATAAATTCTATATATCGAATGTAGTTTCACAAGCACAAACACGATTAAATTTAGTTTTATCTAAAACACAAAATAATGCGTTCAATGCTTTAGCGTTATTTTACATCTAAGTTTGTCATGATCATCCCACTTATCTTTAGGTTTTTCAAGAGTAGCTTCTCCTACTATGGTGGAAGGAAGAGAATGGCGTTGTTCAATCATTCCCCAAACCTCTATGTCTAAAGTCATTAGAAAACAATGCATCCTAGTTCTCCAGTAGTTAAAATTAGACCCGGTAAATAGTGGTGGTCTACTAGTTCCTTGCCCCTCATAGAAAGTGAGATCATGGTGCGCCATTATTCCCGGTGGTGAAACCATTTTAGAATAACCTTGCTCTGATACCACTTGTTGGATCTTAAGGCGCCCTTAGAGGGGGGTGAATAAGGGTTTTAGAAACCTTAAGATTTAATGGAAAACTTTTGATATTTTAAATGAAATAAAAAGTAAAGTGCTAGAAATTGAAAACCAAATCAATTTTATTGAACAAGAAAATACATGATTATCATTTATAAAATTGATTACAAAATTGGATTTCTATCATGCTAGAAATCAAAGCAAAAACATTAAAACTCTTTTTGTTTTCTATACCGACTCTACTCCCAAGAACTAGGTTGCTTTAGCAGATTTTTCCCCAGATACGGCCTCAAGCCGCTCTAGCCTCTCTATCCCCAGAAAGTCCTCGAGCACCCCTTAGATCTAAGCCCTAGACCTTAGATACGGCCTCACACGGAGCTAGTCGCCAACCACCGTACCGAATTTACGAATCGATCACAAAGATAAATGTGTTACAAAAATATGAAAGTCAAATATAAAACTCCTTGTGAGTAAATCTGAAGGAGATGACAAAGAATCGCTAAAGATCGTTGAAGTCAAAGTGTGCATTCTGCGCATTGAGTTAGCGTTGATCCAAGCCTCCTTTGATTCCTTCTCTTGAAATTGAATTGGAGATCCTTTGTGGTCTGGAAATATGGCCTCAGAAAATTTAGAGTGCTGGAATAGGGCTCCTTGAGATGTGTTAACTTGAATAGAACGAATGCCACCTATTTATAAGAGAGCAATCTAACGCCGGCATTAGGCCACAACCTTTCTTTTCAGTACTTGAGCAATTCCAGACCAACACATAGCATCCTACTGTCATCTTTGTTCAATCCTGCATACTAAAAACATAATGGCAAATTAGATCAAATACAAGTATGATTTGTTATTCTCAAACCAAAGGGATGCAGAAAACGGTGTTCCAACAGAAGAAACTAAAAGTGTCTCCCATGGTTGGTGAGTTCAGAGAGACAAGTGCTCCAAAACTTGCAGTGACTCCTTCTCCACTGATTGATGTCTGATGCGCATGAGTCATATCACGAATTTAGTATATAGATAGAGCGCGAATTTTTGGCAAGTCCACATATTGTTTCTACTACTTGATTCGATTTATTAAAGTCCTATTCCATAAGGCCTTTGTAAATATCGTACATCATCTCTCCTCCTATTATGTGTAATTATATAAGATAGGTTCTTAATCTAGGATATGATTGTCCAAGAATAAGATAAGTTGTGATGCATTGATTTGACATTCTAAAGTAAGAAAATAGAGATTAACATATATTAGTTTTGTTATGTGTAAAGTAGTTATTTCTATGTTGTAGAAAATTTAAATTTCTTTATTTTAATTAATTGATGTCTTTTCTCTTATCTCTCTTCATGCTAGACCGCAAGATTCCACACCACTCCGGTCTTCCTGGGCAAGATGGCACCGAAGCTCTAATTTTAGAGATTCTTACATGAGATTTGAACTCTGGGTAGAGATTCCTACAGATTGTCTTATCATTCTTTGAACACTGCACAAGGGTTTGCACACACCTAGGTGAATGAATCATGGTTCCATATTCTTTCAGGGAGCAATCGACTCTTTTTATCCAATATATGATCTTCACAAAGCAACAATACCCAAAATCATACGGCATAAGTTACTTGTAACTGATATGAAGAAGTTAGCCATGAACTAATACTTTACTCTATTATAAACACAGATAAATCTTGGTGAGAGAGGTGGGCTGGAGAAAATTAAATAATTGATTAAAACTAAGTAAAGTTATAACATATAAACAACATGGAGAGACATAATTACATAAACAAGCTAAAATAAGAAACAAGGAGCAGAGAGGAGAGAAGAAGAATACAAGCATATGGATCCATCGATGAAGGAATTCCACTTTCCAAGTCTTCTTCTCCTTTTCCTCTTTCCTTTATGGTGTTCACATCTCTTGAAGTTTTTTGGACCTTCATGGCCGAATCAAGCATGACTTCTTTAGGAGAAATCTTCCTATTTATAGAGGGGCATCCAACCATTCAATTTCTAGGTCATATGGGTAGGACACATGTGCGTGTGCATCCAGTCGTGTGCATCAATCGATGCATCTCCAGGCTCCAGTAGTGTCCCCCGTCCCTTTTCTTTAATAAGTTATGAATACGAGCATGACACGCGAGCATGGGCCTTGGGTCATATGCCACCAAAACTCGTGCCTCTTGATCTTTAAAACTACCACCACATGTTGGGCCATGAATAAATACTTCCCCAAGTCATTTTGGATGTGTCTCCTCATCATTCATATCCATTTTAAGCCCAAAATATGTCCCAATTTGTGTGAATCCAAATTTAACATGCACTACACTCTTAAACAAATATTAAACGCATAATATCATACAAAACACTGATTTTAAGCATTTTAATCAATTTATAACAAATAAATATTAATGTTGCGCAGAGTAAATATGTATAATTAAAGCGTCATCAGATACCCCTGCACTTAGCTTTTGCCATTCCAAGGCAAAACATGCTACAAATAAGAGTTTATTTGGGCATAAAAAAACTAACAAAGTGTCTCATGACTCTCCCCTCTACATATTATATGGAACTAGCTTGATACACACATTACCATAATATAAAATTTACTTACAAAATTTATTTTCTTGTAAATGAAATGAAAATTAATCTATTTACCATCTTCTTTTATTGTTAATTTATATGCAAGTGGTTCTTCATATCCTACTTTGAAAGGTTACATAAACTTTCTTCATATACAATCTCTATTTTACTATTGATGCACTTTAATAAGTCATACAAATCTTACACATTAAGAAATGAAAGCAAGAATAAAGATCATTAGGTATTTGATTAGGTTGTAATGAACTAGGTGATAAATGGTGGGGATAAATCATGGTAATAATCTTTATCACTATAAAACCATATTTGAGCTTTGTTCTTAAAAAATGATCACATTTCTCACTCCATAAATGTATTCACCTCCACATTAATTTTTTTATGATGGATGTAATTTTTTTCTTTATTTTCAACTCCTTTTCCTCATTATTCTTTTAGGAAGATAGTCGATTGCTATGAAAGGTCTTTCAGGGTGGTGAATGAGTTGAGGACCTATGGAAGGGTCTTCGGCCTATATGAGCTGAATAATAAATTCCTAAGATCTCTAACTAGAGATTGGGATACAAAAATCTGTGTCATCAGAGAAGTGGGAAAGCTGGGTAAGACTCCTCCCCATACACTGTTTAGAAAGCTGCTCTCATATGATATGCAGCTGTCTGCAAGGAAGGAGGAGGACACATCCACCAGGCCTCATGCAAAGGAGAGAGATGTGGCTCTCAAAGCTGAAATCTCTATGAAGAGCAAAGAAAGAATGCCTTCTCCACCAAGAAGGGTTGTTGACTCAGAAAACTCTGAGCCCAGCACATCTGACAGCAATTCATCAGATGAAGAATTTGCTGCCTTCTCCAGACACTTCAAGAAGTTGATGAGGAGGAAGCAGTGGAAGAACAGACCTTCCTCCTCCTCACATCCCAAGAAGGAACATAACAAATCATGGAGGCTGCACCCCAAGGGTGATAGGTATGAATCTAAATATGTTAAACATATTTCAAATCATGTTATATGTTATTGCTGCAGTAAGCCTGGACATGTCATAGCTGACTATCCAGTCAAGAGAAAAGAAAGAGGTGATAAGAAGCCTCATCACCAGAAGGGAAGGGAAAGTGATAAATCCTTTCTGGCAAAGAAGGAGAAAAGCTGGAGTGAATCTGAGTCTTCATCTTTAGATTCTGAAGAAGAAGAAGAGGAATCCTATATAGGACTACTTGCAACTGAAGAGGATGAAGATTATCCAACTGCTAAGGTTGGCATCAGGGCCCCTCTGTCACATTCAGATAGTGACATTGAGGAGGATGATGATGACAGAGAATATTATGGCTTAATGGTCATATCAAATGATGAAGACAATCAGGATCATCCTGATCAGGTATCAATTCCTTTCACTCCAGCTTCTGATTATGAGTCAATTCCAGAATCTAAAGCATGTTCATCTAATGATGAAAGTAGTTCAGAATCTAAATGGATGTCAATCAATTGATTGATAAGTATGGTGCTCTCATGGAAGCTCTGAAAAAGAGCAAGAAGCAAGCTAAGAGGCAAGCCCAAGAAATTGCTTCCCTTCAGCAGGCAAAGCCTGAATGCACTGAGTCATCTACCCAAATGGCTCAGATGAGTAGGGAAATTAGTCAGCTGAAGGGAATAACAATATTCCAAATAAGCAACATTAGCCAAAAGAACAAGGTCATTAAGGACCTTGAGGAGAAGCTTCTCAAAGAGAAGAGCTTAGTGGCTCAATTCTCCAAACCCAAATCTATACTGCCCATCATTGACACCTTCTCCTCCCATATTAATAGGAGAGGGCTGGTTTCAATAAGGTGGCAGTTGGTGCTGAGAATGGAGGAAAGGGCTAGGTTATAGCTAAGCCTCATACCACCTTTCAAAAGGTGTTGTTTCCCTCTAATAGGTATGACCAGCACAGCATGTATGGTCACTGGAAGAATGGAAGTTCCTATAGGAAGGAAAATACTCCTTACTATAGCAGGAGAAAGGGCATGTTGATGAGTGCTTTGAAAGCTCCCCATGAAGAAACTCAAATGTCCCATCCTGGACCATTTGTATTTGGTACTTCAGCCCCTTCATTCAAGGATAAGGGAGCTGGTTCTTCTAAATCTCACTTTGCAAAACACATGGCTATTGTCAAGCCTATAATCAAGTCAAACAACACATTTTCGGATGTCATCAACTCTTGCTTAGCTGCCAAGCTAAGACCAGCTGATGTCATTCAGATAAAGTCTGCTAAGAATAAGTATAGACAGTCAACCAGCCAGGTTATTGCTAACAGGAATAGGAAGAATGTTGCTACCTTCTTCACTGAGCATAAGCATTATGACGCTCCTTCCACCTCAAAGAGTGTTCAGAAAAGAAGGTACAACATCCATTAATGTTGGCGTTATGGTAAAGTGGGACACTTTGTCATAGATTGTTGGCACAACACTAGTGTGCCTAATGCAAAGAGGAACTTTCCTGCAAAGGTTGCAGTGAGTGAAAGAGTGTCTGTTTATGCTAACAGAAACCTATGACCCAAAAACAATTGGGCTCCTAAGGGAAAATGAATTGCATTTTGTAGGAGAGTTCAAGTACCAGCCTAAGGGAAATATGGTACTTGGATAGTGGGTGCTCAAGGCACTTGACAGGAATAAGGATTTTTCTGCAGGATTACACTCCTGTGAAGAATGGACCTAAAGTTATCTTTAGAGGTTCTGAAAAAGGAGTCACCAAAGGATATGGTATGATCTCCAATGGCATAGTTTCAATAACAAGGGTAGGTTATGTTGAAGGGTTGCAACACAACCTTGTAAGAATAAGTCAACTATGTGACTTAGGCTATGTCATTGAATTCCACAATGACAAGTGCTTGATCAAAAAGTCAATTGACTTAGAGATCATTCTCTCAGGCACTAGGAGTGGGAATGTTTATTGCTTAGATTTTATTTGCAATAGTTTTTTATCTCCAGTATGTCTTGTAGCTAATGAGAGTGAATCTCTTTGTGTTCAATGGCACAAGAGACTTTCCTACATTAACTACAAGACAATGTATAGACTTTTTTCTAAAAACCTTGTTAGGAATAGTCTTAGTTTGAAATGTGTTAGATGTGGTCTCTGTCATGCATGCCAAATGGGCAAGCAAACTAGGGTCACCTTTAAAAGCATTGGCTCCAAAGACACTGAAAGATGTCTATATCTGTTGCATATGGACCTGTTTGGTCCGTTGCCCATTCAGAGCCTAGGTGGAAAGTTGTATACTTTAGTGATTGTTGATGATCATTCAAAATATACATGGGTATTCTTCCTTAAGAAGAAATCTGATACTTTAGATATCTTCATAAACTATGTCAAGGCAATTCAGAATGAACTACAATGTACTGTGGTCAAAACTAGAACTGACCACGGTACAGAATTCAATCTGGGGCCATGACAAAGTTTTGTCAAGAATTTGGTATCACCCAATAGTTTTCCTCCCCAAGGACTCCACAACAAAATGGTGTGGCTGAGACGAGGAATAGGACCTTGATAGAAGTTGGGAGAACACTGCTTAGTGACTCCTCACTCCCAAAATATTTCTGTGCTTAGGCAGTAGATATTGCTTGTTATGTTCTCAATAGAGCTTCCATCAATAAGGCCCTTGGAAAAACCCCCTATGAGATTCTGAAAGGCAAACAACCAACAATTTCATATTTTAGAATCTTTGGTTGCAAATGCTACATTTTAAATAATGGAAAATCCCTACTAACAATGTTTGCTGAAAAATGCCATGGTTGTGTTCTTGTTGGAAATAGCTCACATAGTAGAGCCTGTAGAGTATTCAACAAGAAGACTTATGTTGTTGAGGAATCTATGCATGTTGTATTTGATAAGACCAGTCTACTGTACAAGGGCTGGTCCAGTTCTCCTATTTTGACAGGTCATGAGAAGAAGATGCAAGAAATGTCTATCCAAGACATACCCAGCACCAGCAGAATCTATTCAGAGGCTGCTGTTCCTGAAGATGAAGATCAGCAGGCTCCTGAAGAACCTGCTACTCCAGAAGAAGAGCTGCTGAATGATGTCAGAATGTCTACAGGAACCAGGAATCTGAGGGATCAACCAAGGAACCAGATAATTGGAGATGAGAACCAAGGGGTGATCACCAGAAGTAGGGCTCATAATGAAGCTCTATTCCTAAGCTTTCTATCTCAGATTGAGCCCAAGAAGTTTGAAGAAGCTAATCAAGATACCTTCTGGATTTAAGTCATGCAAGAAGAACTTCTACAATTCAAGAGGTGCAAAGTATAGAAGTTGGTGCCAAAACCTCAAGGACACAACATAATTGGCACCAAATGGATCTACAGAAACAAGCTAGATGGGAATGTCAGCATCATCAAGAATAAGGCTAGATTGGTAGCCAAGGGATATAGGCAAGAAGTAGGTATTGCCTTTGACCAAACATTTGCCCCAGTTGCAAAGTTAGAGGCAATTAGATTATTCCTTGCCTATGCTGCCCATAAGGGGTTCAAAGTATACCAGATGGATGTCAAGTCAGTCTTTCTAAAGGGAGATTTGAAAGAGTAGGTATATATGGAACAACCATCAAGTTTTGTACATCCAACTCTTACCTCCCATGTTTATTTTCTTAGGAAAGCATTATATGGTCTAAAGCAAGCCCCTAGGGCTTGGTATGAGACCTTGTCTAGCTTTCTCATCAAGAATAAGTTCTTGAGGGGAAAGATAGATAGTATATTGTTTCTTAGGGAAACAAAGGGCAAGTATCTCCTAGTCCAAATTTATGTTGATGACATAATTTTTGGGTCTACTGATGACAAACTTTGCAAAAGGTTTGCAAATGTTATGCAGGGGGAGTTTGAGATGAGCAGTATGGGAGAGCTCAAGTACTTTTTAGGCCTCCAAGTGAAACTGTCTGATGAGGGGATATTCATCTCTCAGACCAAGTACACTAGGGAGCTTATCGAGAAGTTTGGGATGGAATCTTCTTTCACCATGAAAACTCCCATGGGGTCAAATATTTCCCTGGACAAGGATGAGAAGTGAAAACCCTTTGATGAATCCATGTACAGGTGTATAATTGGATCCCTTTTGTATCTAACAGCTAGTAGACCAGACATTATGTATGCAACATGTGTTTGTGCTAGGTACCAAGCATGCCCTAAGGAATCTCACTACTCAGCTGCAAATAGGATTTTGAGTTACCTTAAAGGCAGCCAACATCTTGGCCTTTGGTACCCTAAGAACAATGATTTTGAACTAACTGCTTTTCAGATGCAGATTTTGCAGGATGCAAAGAAGATAGGAAAAGTACAAGTGGAACTTATCAATTCCTAGGCAGGAGGTTGATCTCTTAGAGTAGCAAGAAGCGGCCTAGTGTAGCAATATCCACAGCTGAGTCTGAGTACATTGTTGCAGGGAGCTGTTGTGCACAATTATTGTGGATACATCACCAGCTAGAGGACTACAACCTCAAGGTAAGTAATTCTTTACTGTTTTGTGACTCATCCAGTGTTATTTCTATTGCTAAGAATCATGTCTCTCATAGCAGGACTAGGAATATTGAAATAATGTATCATTTTATTAGAAAACATGTAGAATGTAAAGATATCTGCCTTGAACATGTCCCCGCTGACAATCAAGTTGCAGATATATTTACAAATCCATTGGATGAGGCTATGTTTAATGCTTTCAAAATTGAGCTAGGAATGTTGAATCTAGAATAAGCTTCAACATTTCATATTGTCTATCATGTTTGTTATTTTATTCCTTAAGCTTTGCTAGAAGATGGTAATGCTTCAAACACTTAGTGACATGATTAGGGGGAAAGACAATCCAATTTAAATGGGTTCACTGCTAGGCAGTGAGTTCAGCTGAGATAGTCTTAGTTGAACCGCTGAGACAGCTAAGTCGTCTCAACGGTTAATATTACCTTGTTCCAGCGGTCAAGCTTTTCGATTCAGCGGATCCTCTGAGACGGGATTGCTTAATTGAAACATCTCATTATTATGTCTAATCAACATCACTCTTTGAGAATAACTTGTAATACACCTATAAATAGTGCTATGTTGATTAAATCACTTTTTCACACACAAAACCCTATCTAGCTGTCGACACGACCCTTCCTTTCCCACGGACTCAGGGACTCATTTTCTTCAAGAATGGCGCCAGAGTTCAAAGGATCTTCTGGAAGGCTATGATATAATCAGAAATGGCTTTCAACATGCTCAACCAGAAATTAAAGAAGTGATTCAACTCCTAGAAGGACAAGGGTTGGAATATCTACTATCAGATCCATCAGTGATTCTCAGAACTGAAGTTCTGGAACTATACAGTAATGCAAGGCTATCATCTTCCAAGTCCTCCTTAAAGTCCAAAATTGGAATCTTGAAGATTAAGATATCTCCAAGGAAGCTGGAGAAAGCATTTCAAATGCCCTCATGCAGTAATGATGAGGAAGACATTGTATCTGAAAAAGACAAAGAGAAAGCCTTAACATGGTGTGAGTATAGTGATGCCAAGACTGGCTCACTAAAGAGGAAACATTTTAATCAAAAAGGGAAGCTATTATCAGACATAGTAGGCAAAGCATTACTTTGCAAACCTGGGTCTCATGATACAATTTCAAAGTACATGTTTGAGTTGATGACAAGAGTGGTCTTGAAGAAAAAGACCTCATGGGCTGCTGTAATCTACCAAAGGATTAAAGAATGTCTGCTGGCTCCCAACATGGGCAGAATTCTTTCTCTCTATCTTCTGAACTCCTATCCTGAAGTATTTGATAGATCCAAAGGATCAAACGTTCACTATCTTAAAAGAATGGATATAAGGACATTGGATAGGTTCTCAAGGGTGCTCCCAATGAGTTAGCCCTCTGAGGTAAAGAAGAAGAAAAGGAACTTAGTCAAAGGACTAAAGAAGTCTATAATAGTATGTTCTGATTCAAATTCAGATGTTGCAGAAAATGTCCCTACTGATGATGATCAAGGATTTGATAGCAGTCTAGACAAAGATGTTCATGAAGAACATGAGGATGATGTTGTTGCAGAGAATGAGAAAAAATGAGGATGTTGCTGCTGCTGAAGAGAAATCTGATGGAAATGAAGGAGATCATACTCAAAGTGATGCTCCTAATCCTCAAGAAGCTGATAACAATGCACAAAATATGCCTGCTGATTCTATAAGAAATGATGAGGAGCAATCAAATTCTCCTTGTGATTTGCAAAGTAAGATTGACAAAAATATCCTTAATCTTGAAAGAAGGATAAGTCTAATCCCTGATAACTCCCCAGATTTTTTGGATTCAACTGATCCTGAAAGGATGGATGCCCTATCTGAGGGGGAGGAGCAAGAGAACTTATCAGGTGATGAAGATGTCAACATTGACAGTGATGATGGAATTGTTGATGATCACACAGATCAATTTGCAAAGGCTGTTGACAGGAATGATCAGGCTGAGGGGGAGCATAACCCTGCTTTAGCTGAGGGGAGCATGAAGTGCATGCAAAGGAGCCATCATTGATGAAAAATGAGTGTGATAATTCAGCACTAAAAGAGAAAAATGTACCTCAAGTTACAGCTGAACAACAACAATCCCTCATTGATGAAGTACAACCCTCCACCTCTATAGTCTCAAATAAACTTATCCTAACTTCTATCAGTACACTTATTGATGGTCATATGACCTCAATAAAGGAATATATTGATAAATCTATTTCTTCAGTAAATAGTGAAGTGATGTCTGAAATACAAGTCTTAAAGGAAGAAACTTCTTACCTTAATAGACAGATGACACAATGGTTTGATCTTGCTGAAAAATCTGTGGTAGCTCAGAATACAATACTAAGATCAATGGACAAGAGTCTTCAACTCTCAGAGCAAGACATGAGCTATGTCAAGAACTATGTGAGCAAAACTGATGAGGTAATAGAGAAGGCCTCCAACCATATAGAAGAATATGTGTGGTCTACTGCAACAGCAATGATTGGAGAGGCTGAAAAGATGAAGGATGAACTGAAATCTGATCTAGAAAATGCCTTCCAAACCCTATCTGGGTCTGTAGCAGCTGCTTCACAAATCTTAGAACAAAAACTATTTGAAAGAGCCAAAAAGGGGGAGGAGACCAATGCTGAGACAAACTCTGAGTTGGCCCTCAAGGTTCTGCAAGGAATAAGGATAGCACTGAACCTTCTTCTACTGGATAATATGAGAAAAGAAGATTTTGACTTTGAGACTCAAGCCAAAATAGCTCAAAATAATCAGCTAGTAGCAAGAAGGAAGAGAGAAGGGGTCTTGCTTGCTGAGGAAATCATGGCCAAAGATAGAAGTGAGCAGGCCAAGGATCCTGACTATGAGCATTGGAGTGATGACTCCAAAAGTATAATTCTGAAGGCTTGGCTGAACCATGGCCAGATGTGCAAAGATATTGACAAAATATATCTTGCAGAGGAATGTATCAAGCACCTGGAGAGGAATTCCCAGAGAGAAAGGGTCTTCAAAGAGAATCTTATAAGGAAGAGCAACCCAAAGAGAATGCCTTCAAGATATATTCCCAAGCCATATTTTTATTTTAAGAGGCAAGAGAACAAGAGGAAGATAGCTGAGATGAAAGCTACTGCTCTAAAACAGGAGGTTGCTGCTAATGGTGTTGAGTGCTCAAGTGCAGCAAAGAAAGGAAAAACATGAACTAATGTATTTAGAATTTCATTTGAATCAAATGTGAACTAAAAACTGTAATGACATTTTATCACTAATGAAATTGATTCTTATGATTGAAATGATATCTTATGTTAATAGGCCAATATTAGTCAAGCTTAATATTATTCTATATTAATGCTTAATATATACGGTGGTGCCTATATTTAGTTAATAATGTTATTTTTATGTTGTCATGACTGTTAAATTTCATAATGTGTCATGATATCTTCTATGGTACCTATATTCTGTTAACAATTATTTTGTTATGTTGTCATGACCTTAATTTTGATATTTCATTATTTGTCAGGATATGGTTATTTGTAGTAATGTATCTTAGCATTGGTGTATGTTCTGCCTTCTTCAAATAGGGGAAGATTGTTGGGAATATTGCCCTCAATGTTTCATTAATTTGAAGAGACATCTCACTCAATGTTAAGTACATATTGTATTTGATAAACCCTCTTTTACCTCATGTTTATGCAGGTTAGGTCATTCCAATCATTGGAATAGTTCTCTGGTTAGTCTTCTCAGCAGTTTCTGTCTAAATGTTGCTCAGCTCAGACAGACTCCTTCTCAACGGCTCTGGCTGCATCTCAGCAGTTCAGCTGAGACCATGTTATCATCTCAGCTGTACTGGAGCTTAGACGCTGATACTGAAGCCTGTCTCAGCCCAACCGCTGAACAGATTCATATTTGAATAAAGGCCTGGCGGGATCTACTTTTGCCACTAGTGGATGGAAAGCAAAGATAACATTTTATATTTCTATCCATGCTATGATAGGGCACTCTTCAGAGCCATTGCAGATTGGAGGAAGTATAAAAGAAGATGTTAGGTCATTTTGAAAGGTGTGGAAAATAATCTGAAAGAGCAGCTACTGTGTTATTGATGGCTTCCACAGATATCTCTTCCTGCTTCCTGAAGCTACAAGCAGATAATTGAGATAAGATTGCTCTTGTTGATTCAATCCAGAAGAACAAGTGGATCTTTCTTCATCTATTGAAGAAGAAGATCAGAAAGGAACAAGGCTTGAAACTGCTGCCTTTCAACCTTGTTCCAAGATAGCATTTGTTGTGCATCAACAACAGAAGATCAAAGCTGAAGGTTATATCTTTACAGTCCTCTGTTGTAAAAGCAAAATATCAATCTGTAAGAACTTATTAGTTCTGAGTTTATAGGGCTTAGTGCCTGAGATTGTAAGGTTTTGTGCCTGAGTGTGTAGGGTTGTTGAGCCTGAGCTTGTAGAGTTATACCCCCAGCTTGAGTTGTAGGATTTCTGAGGAGATCTGAGGTAAGGCTTCTTGATAGGCCTGAGGTAGGAAATAAGAAGGATTTCTGAGTTGTAGGAGTTGGAGCACTCTGAGTAGTGATGCGATTTCGGCAAGTGCACCGGTCGCGTGCAAGTAATAGTTGGGAGGCAACTCCCCAGATATCGATTTCTCAGGGAATGCAGGTTGTGGTGAAAAGAAAATAGAGTGAGGCGATTGTTACGACGAGTAAAAGAATGAAAAAACAAGGTCATTGTGATTGGTGTCCTAAGTGATGCGCGATTTCAGCAACGCTAATTAGGAAGCACGAAATGCGATACGGCGGCAGTGCACCGGTCGCTCAAGTAATAAAGTAGGGAGGAACTCCCCGAATGTCGATCTCAAAGGAATGCAAGTTCTGGTGAACGAAACGTGCGGTGATTCGATTATTACGCGAGCGAATAATGTGAAACAGGGGCGCTGTGATTGGATTCCTAAGCTATTGTGGAAATAAGAGAAATGCGGGTCGAAAAGCACCGCTTCGCAAGGTGTGGGTGAATGACACGGCCGCGATGCCGCGCTTCAGTAAGCGGATGGAGTGGCCACAGTGCGAGGTTTTGTGAGGGTCGTGTTCACCTCTTCGCCAACATCACCACTAGCAATTGCTAGATGGCTTCACACACAAACAACCTAGGCTATCACAACAACAATGAAAGCTATTCTCACCACCACATCATCATTGCACATGAACACAAGCAAGAATCCATAACATTAACCTAACAAGCATTCGTACAACAACACTAAGAGAAAGCACAAGCATCAAAGTTTAGAAAGGACCAAATAGAAGATGTCACCGCGTCTTGGGTTCTCGGCCGGAATGAGAGGTTGTCGGGCTCTCTCCGGGCTCGGCCTTCAGATGGTGTGCGGACTCGAAGGAGGCTGTCACCTCTCCAACAATCTTCAGCGCTTCTATGGTCTCCTCGGCGAAGAATGCTTGAACTAGTGGCGGAGAATGCTTGCAAATGCTCCCGGATGGAGGAATGGCGAAGGAGATCGCAGGAAATGGTCTCCTCTTGTCTCCTCCGGTGGAAAGGGCGAAAATGGCGGGGTTCCTGGTTTTTCCCGCGAGGGGAATCGGTCTCCCTTTGGTAGCGGCATTTCCTGCTTTAAATATTAAACAGGCAGAATTTTGGTCACGCACGGTCGAACGCACGATCGTGCGCTGCCCGTGCGATAATTAATGATAAAAACTAGCGTGAAGACGAAGTTGTGTCGCCCGTGCGATTTACTCACGCATGGGCAAATCCTCCCGTGCATCAAAACGCACGGGTAAATTCAGAAAAGCAAGAAACAGGAAGAAACAGGCGTCCGTGTGTTTGACTCACGCATGGGCAATTCTGCTCGTGCGTCAAAAATGCACGACTAAACTCAGATCTCTCATTTTCTGCCTAGATGAGAACGCACGAACACAACCGTCTGTGCGTCAAGGAAACGCACGACCGTGCATTGCACACAATCATGAATTCTGGGGGGGACTGGATGATCCGACCACCTGTAAACAAGATAAAACAGCTGGGAAAACACCTCCAGCACTAGATAAACATAAAGAAAGGGATGGGGAGCACCATGTGCTTACCCCCAATAACAAGGAGCGCAAATGCACACCGAAATGGGCCTAAGAGTGCACCTAGCAAGGAATAACAAATATAATCAAAAACATGCCTAAGGTGTAGTGCATTGACTAGAAAAACGGCCCAGATGAGTCCAAAAATGTGTATATAAATGGGACTCATCACACCCCCAGACTTAACCATTTGCACGTCTCGGGCAAAACTACTCAGCTCTTCTGTCGGAACAATTGGATGTTAGAGTGAGTTTGAGTGGTAGAGACCTATGCGAAGTTGCATGCACACGTGCATAGAAATACATTAGAACAGAATTAAACTCAAGGTTGTATCTAACTATTTCTAGAACAGTAATTTGAAATTTACTTTACTTGGATGGTGAATCCCGGTGAATCTTTCGGTCGCGCAAAAGGGAAAATAGCATGACTAATGATTAGAGTTTTACTCGAATCAAAGCTCGGGACAAACTCCTAAGAAATCCATCAAAGTCGGTGTCCATAGGCTTGCACGTTCGCACTCTCTCTACTGCATGAGACGACTCGTATCTAAAATCAATAGGACTTATGGGTTAGGATTGGGCTTAGGTTGAGTTTAGGCTAGATAAGTAGAAGGACGATGGGAATCGCATTCAACATAAACTGAGCACTCAAGAGAATTACAATGACCAATACAACATTTTCAAGAATTACACAACACCGAAATCGGCAAATATAATTTGAATTTGTCGAGAGAGTATTCATTTTGAACAACTTTTTTTTTCTTTACTTTTCTATTCTCTTCTCAACAGAATACTTTTGTAGGCACAATAAAAACAGCTCCTTTAGCTAAATCAAAGCTGCCATACACCACAGAGATAACACCAAATGCGATCGATAGATAAATTTCTTTCAGCTCAAAAGTTGGTGCGAAAATAGGTTTGGTCGTATGGCTTTGGTGAAATTTTAGTGGAGCTAAACAAGGAGGAAAGGTAGGCTCAAGTGGGATTGCAAAGGTGATTACGTTGGTGAGGATTTCAAAAGCACAAACGGATCAAGAGATGGCCTATATCACATTTTATAATGAGTACTTCAATGCAATCGTTTCAAGAGTAGCCTAGTGCAAGTTCTAGCCACCGAGAAAGGTTGTCCTTCCTTCCAACCCTAGTAATAAGCTACTACGAGTCCAGCTACACTCAACCTTATGCTACCGTTGTATTCACCGGATTCACCACTAAAGTAAAATAAATTGCAGCTACTATAATAGAAATAATTAAATTATAACTTTGAATTTTATTCTACTCTAATTGAATTTCTAGGCGTGACGGGAGCAATTGACTAGAGCACTACCCGAGTCAACATTTTTCTCTACTCCTCACTCCTACACTAATAATCCAATTTTTACGAGCGGGGAACCTCGCGGCAATATCCAATAAGCGTGCGTGATCAAGTGCGCGTGAACTAGGTGCAAGTGTATGCAATGTGTGCAACAAAATGATAAATCCTAACTCATCATATTTTAACATGCCATGCAAAGTGTGTGTACGTGCACAGCTCGCTCTCTCCCCCAGACTTGATCAAAACGAAATAAAATAGACAATTCAGGAATAGGGAAAAATAGGGGTAGAGAGGACCTATGCTCATAAAAGAGCATGCCAAAAGTGCGGTATAATCCTTCTTCAAAGATCTCCTCCTCTTCATCCAATCGCATTCACACCTGCAATGTTGGCGCCAAAGCAAAAACAAACAAAACATAATAGAAATTAAAGCAAGCAAGCGGAACCGGGTGGTTCCCATGGGTTGTCTCCCAAGAAGCCCTTTTGTTTAACGTCCTTAAAGGTGGACCAAATACATGTATTAAGCATTGAAGACAAATAGTTCTAACAAAGTTCTTAGGAATTGTTCAGAATATCCCAGAAATACAACACATAACCAAAGATAAAGAGATAAAAATTAAACAGAATTATACAGATCACATATTCAAATACAACAGAGAGACAAAAGAGAAAATCACCCTAACACATTTGACTCAGCTAGATACATTTTTTTACAGTCCTTCAAAACTGTGCCGCCATCATAGATTTTCAAGCGATGACCATTCACCTTGAACGTCCCTTCTTTCTCTCCAGATATTTCAATTGCGCCAAACGGAGAAACACCAGTCACAGTGAATGGGACACTCCACCGTGACTTCAGCTTTCCAGGGAATAAGCGCAGACGAGAATTGTAGAGGAGAACGCTATCTCCCGGATTGAATTCTTTTTGTCTAATATGCCTATCATGCCACTGCTTTGTCTTTTCTTTGTATATGCGAGAGTTCTCGTAGGCAAAATGTCGTAATTCTTCAAGTTCATTCAGCTGAGAAAGACGCCTTTCCATCGTTGCTACGATGTCCATGTTTAGGAACTTTGTTGCCCACAAGGCTTTGTGTTCTAATTCCACTGGTAGGTGGCATGCCTTTCCAAAAACAAGCTGGAAGGTCGTCATTCCTATAGGGGTTTTGAAGGCAGTACGGTAGGCCCACAAGGCATCATCCACTTTCGTTGCCCAATCCTTTCTATTCGAGTGGATCGATTTTTCTATTATTCTTTTGAGTTCTCTATTCGAAACTTCCACTTCTCCACACGTTTGCGGGTGGTAAGCTAAAGAGACTTTATGATGCACACCAAATTTTTTTAATAATTGCAAAAATTGTCGGTTGCAAAAATGACTACCCCCATCACTTATGATTGTCCGCGGAGCTCCGAATCTGGAAAAGATATTTGTATGAATGAATTTCAAGACTGTACTGGCATCATTAGCAGCAATAACCTCCGCCTCCACCCACTTTGAAACGTAATCCACTGCCACTATTATATAATATTTTCCGTGAGACATTGGGAATGGACCCATGAAATCGATTCCCCAAATGTCGAACGATTCACAAACTAACATATTATTAAGGGGCATCTCGTCTTTCCGCGAAATGTTGCCAGTTCTCTGGCATTCATTGCATTTCGAGACGTACGTGTGAGCGCCCTTGAATAGCGTTGGCCAAAATAATCCACTTTGAAGTACCTTGCGTGCTGTCCTGGCAGTGCTCATGTGTCCTCCAGCCTCCCTATCGTGGCAATGCTCGAGAACAGATCTGTACTCCGATTCCGAGATGCAAGGTCTGATTATACCATCGCTACAGGTACGAAACAACAAAGGATCTTCCCAAAAATAATATTTTGTGTCCGAAAAAAGCTTGTTCCTCTGCTGAGGCGTAAGATTGGGCGAGAAAGTTTTACACGCAAGATAGTTTGCGATATCAGCGTATCATGGTGTTGTTGACGGATGCGTAGTGATTGCGAATAGCTTCTCATCCGAAAAATAATCGGTCGCTTCCTCCTCTTTGCTGTTGGAAGCATCAGCCGTCATGTCGTTCTCCAGCCGCGATAAATGATCTGCGATTACATTCTCTACCCCTTTTTATCTTTAATTTCCAAATCATACTCTTGCAGAAGTAGAATCCAGCGGATTAAACACGGTTTGGCCTCCTTCTTGCTGAATAGGTACCTCAGTGCGGCATGATCTGTGTACACTATTACTTTGGAAAGCACCAAGTAGGAGTGAAATTTCTCGAAGGCGAAGATCACAGGTAGCATTTCTTTCTCCGTGGTGGTGTAGTTTGCTTGAGCGTTATTGAGAGTTCGACTGGCATATGCAATGGTGTGAAAGGTTTTGGCTTTCTTTTGACCAAGCACTGCCCCCATGGCCACGTCACTAGCATCGCACATGATCACAAATGGCAAACTCCAGTCAGGTGCCACCAAGATCGGGGCGGAGATAAGTTGCCCCCGTAAGGTTTCAAATGCTTGCATACAAGCCTTATCGAAATAAAATGGGACATCTTTGCCTAGCAAGTGAGAAAGAGGCTTTGAAATGGATGAGAAATCCTTAATAAACCTCCGATAGAATCCCACATGTCCGAGAAAGCTGCGGATAACCTTCACAGAAGACAGCGGAGGAAGGTTCTTGATGACACTAACCTTCGCCTGATCCACCTCAAGCCCCTGGCGGGAAACTTTATGCCCCAAAACGATTCCTTCGCGCACCATAAAATGGCATTTTCCCAATTTAAGATGAGGTTGGTGTCCTCACACCGCTTCAACGTCTTGTCTAGATTGGCGAGGCATGAATCAAAGCTGCTGCTGAACAAAGTGAAATCATCCACGAAGACTTCAAGAAAATCTCCCACCATGTCAGCGAAGATTGCAAGCATGCATCGTTGAAAAGTTGTAGGAGCATTGCAAAGTCCAAATGGAATTCGCTTAAACGCAAAGGTACCGGAAGGGCAGGTGAATGTCGTCTTGTCCTGATCAGCAGGGTCGATTAGGATTTGATTGTACCCAGAGTACCCATCCAAAAAACAGTAGTAGTCTTGCCCTACCAACTTTTCTAACATCTGATCAATGAAAGGGAGTGGAAAATGGTCCTTGCGCGTAGCATCATTTAGTTTGCGGTAGTCGATGCAGACCCTCCATCCGGTGATCACACGGGTAGGTAGTAACTCATTTTTCTCGTTGGGGACGACGGTGATCCCTCCCTTCTTTGGCACAACCTGAACTGGGCTGACCCACTTGTTGTCGCTAATTGGATAGATAATGCCTGCATCCAAAAGCTTTATCACTTCTGCCTTCACTACCTCTTGCATCTTCGGGTTCAGCCGCCTTTGGGGTTGAGCCGATGGCTTGTACTGATCTTCAAGAAGGATCTTATGCATGCAGACGGTGGGGCTAATTCCTTTAATATCGGCAAGGGAACGTCCGAAGACTCTTTGGTATCTTCTTAGCAACCTTACTAACGCAGCTTCGTCGGCCACAGACAAAGTTGCAGAAATAATCATCGGATGCGTGGTATTTTCTCCTAGGAAGACATATTTCAGAGAGTCAGGTAATTGTTTGAGAGATGGAGAGGTGTTTGAATCCGATGGCACAATAAATGATTCTCTGATCGGATGCAGATCCTCAGACTTGTCCGAGGATGAACCCTCATTGCCAACGCCATCTTGCTGCCAAAAAGTCTCGCAATCCCCCAGGCTCCTAACAAACTGACTATCCAATTCTTCGATTGGCTCCGCCAATTCGTAGTCTGTGATCTCAAACAATTACGCTGGATTGTGAACATTAAAAGATATGGCATCCTGTCCCAATCTGAGAGTGAGCTCTCCCTGCTCCACATTAATGATGGCACGAGCCGTCGCGAGAAAGGGGCGCCCCAAGATAATAGGGACTCTAGCATCAGCCTTCATGTCGAGGATGACAAAATCAGCTGGAAAGGCGAGGTCATTAACCACTATGGTAAGGTCTTCCACAATCCCAACCGGTTTCTTGATCGTTCTGTCATCTAGTTGTAGCATCACTTGCGTCGGCTTCAAAATCCCCGCACCTAGCTCTTGAAAGATGGAGAGCGGCATTAGATTAATGGAGGCTCCTAGATCACAGAGTGCTTGACCGAATCGGTGGTGACCGATTCTACAAGGGATAGTAAAGCTGCTAGGGTCCTTACGCTTTGTAGGGACGTCGGTGATGAGGGCGGAGCACTCCTCAGTGAGATCAATGGTTTTGAGGTCCTCCAGCACCTTCCGCTTTGAAATCAAGTTTTTCAAGAATTTAGAGTAACCCGGTATCTGGGAGATGGCCTCAATCAACGGTATGCTAACTTGTACTCCTTTCATCATTTCCAAGAATCTATGAAATTGCTTCTCGAACTTCTCATTCTGTAACCTATGAGGAAATGGAGGGCTAACAATACTTTTTGAGGGTTGTGCCACGCTCGCAGAATCCGACACAGTAGGGATAGGAATCTGCTCCCCTGTCACATCTGCATTAAGCCTGTCCATAGGATTCGAAAGTGGTTCCTGTAGCACAGGTGCCGGAGGTGTTGTCTGACGTGGGGATTATTTTACACTCCTGCCACTTCTTAACCTCATGGTGTTCACAGACTCGGGTGGCTGACCCACAATCCCAGAGACAGCATCTGCGAGAGTACTAATAGTAGAGTCTAGCTGCTGGATTGCTGCGGACTGTTCATTCATTTTGTGCAGCATATCGACCACGAAAGTAAAAAACTGCTCTGTTTGATGTGACGGAAGACATTCCTCTGCTCCATTAAGTGTTATTGCATTAACTTCGCTAGTGCTAGGAGGATGAGTAGAGTGACTCCAATACTGACTAGTCTGCACTATATTCACAACTATTCCCCAGGCGTCCTTCCCCGACTTATTAAAAAGGGCGCCTCCAGCTGCGACATCAAAAAGCAAACGGAACCTGTCCAATACGCCAAAATAAAAAATCTGAATTAAAAAGTCTTCTGACCGAAGGCAATAAGTTCCTTATGCCTATTCATACCTCGCATGCGATGTTGAAAATCAAACAGGAACCTCCCTTCAAATTGCTTCCAAGAAGTTGTCTCACTCTTTCGGGTATCCCAGTACCATCTTTTAGCTTTATCATGCAGAGAGAATGAAAATGCCAGGATCTTTTGTTGGTCGTTTTTGACTCCATTGAATATACACGTGTAATAGACTTCTAAAAATCCATGCACGTGGTGTACTGCATCTTCATGTGTAATTGCTGAATTTGCAATTCTCAGATATAAACTCAATAATGTCAGTGGAGATCTCGGACGCATGATTATTTATGTGTGCCTGAATCCTAAAATCGTTTAAACTTCCCTGATAGATATGTTGCTGGATAGAAGTCATGATAGACTTGCTTGCAAGACAATGGATTAGTGCACAACAACAAAAATAACAGAGGCAGACGAGGAGAGATAAGATAATGTCTCTTGTAACGATTTTCACCGACACGAAATGATCACGCCTGCATTCCCCGGCAATGGCGCCAAAAACTTGATGCGCGATTTCAGCAACTCTAATTAGCAAGCACGAAATGCGATACGATGGCAGTGCACCAGTCGCTCAAGTAATAAAATAGGGAGGAACTCCCCGAATGTCGATCTCAAAGGAATGCAGGTTCTGGTGAACGAAACGTGTGGTGATTCGATTGTTACGCGAGCGAATAATGTGAAATAGGGGCGTTGTGATTGGATTCCTAAGCTATTGCAGAAATAAGAGAAATGCGGGTCGAAAAGCACCGATTTGCAAGGTGTGGGTGAATGCAGCGGCCGCGATGCCGCGATTCGGTAAGCGGATGGAGTGGCCACAGTGCGAGGTTTTGTGAGGGTCGTGTTCACCTCTTCGCCAACATCACCACTAGCAATTGTTAGATGGCTTCACACACAAACAACCTAGGATATCACAACAACAACGAAAGTTATTCTCACCACCACATCATCATTGCACATGAACACAAGCAAGGATCCATAACATTAACCTAACAAGCGTTCGTACAACAACACAGAGAAAGCGCAAGCATCAAAGTTTAGAAAGGACCAAATAGAAGATGTCACCACGTCTTGGGTTCTCGGCCGGAGTGAGAGGTTGTCGGGCTCTCTTCGGGCTCGACCTTTAGATGGTGTGCGGACTCGAAGGAGGCTGTCACCGCTCCAACGATCTTTAGCGCTTCTATGGTCTCCTCGGCGAAGAATGCTTGAACTAGTGGCAGAGAATGCTTGCAAATGCTCCCGGATGGAGGAATGGCAAAGGAGATCGCTGTAAATGGTCTCCTCTTGTCTCCTCCGGTGGAAAGGGCGAAAATGGCGGGGTTCCTGGTTTTTCCCGCGAGGGGAATCGGTCTCCCTTTGGTAGCGGTATTTCCTGCTTTAAATACTAAATAGGCAGAATTTTGGTCACGCACGGTCGAACGCACAATCGTGCGCTGCCCGTTCAATAATTAATGATAAAAACTGGCGTGAAGACGAAGCTGCGCCGCCCATGCAATTTACTCACGCACTGGCAAATCCGCCCGTGCATCAAAACATACGGGTAAATTCAGAAAAGCTAGAAACAGGAAGAAATAGTCGTCCGTGCGTTTGACTCACGCACAGGCAATTCTGCTCGTGCGTCAAAATGCACGACTAAACTCAGATCTCCCATTTTCTGCCTAGATGAGAACGCACGACCACAACCGTCCGTGCGTCAAGGAAACGCACGACCGTGCGTTGCACACAATCATGAATTCTAGGGGGAAAACTGGATGATCCGACCACCTGTAAACAAGATAAAACAGCTGGGAAAACACCTCCAGCACTAGATAAACATAGAGAAAGGGATGGGGAGCACCATGTGCTTACCCCCAATAACAAGGAGCGCAAATGCACAACGAAATGGGCCTAAGAGTGCACCTAGCAAGGAATAACAAATATAATCAAAAACATGCCTAAGGTGTAGTGCATCGACTAGAAATACAGCCCAGATGAGTCCAAAAATGTGTATATAAATGGGACTCGTCACTAAGCTATTGCAGAAATAAGAGAAATGCGGGTCAAAACTCCGCTTCGCAAGGCGGGATGGATGCAACGGTCGTGATGCCGTGCTTCGGTGAGCGGGTGGATGGGAAGGCTGCCGGATGAGGGTCGTAGGCACCTCATCGCGGAACACGCAACTAGCAATTGCTAGTGCGGAGCACTACAAAGAGGTGGAGTGGATGGGGGACTATGACGCTCCTCAAATCTCATAAACCACAAAAGATCTCACAAACATGAAATCATATTAACTAAAACACAGAGTTTATGAACATCATCCACAATAACAAACACATACAAGGAAAACTCTGAAGCAAATCGAAGGGGAAAAGAGGAAACCGAAGCTCGAAGACTATGCTGAAGATTCTCGGGCAAAATCGTAGGGTTGTCAAGCCTCGTCCGTGCTCGGTCTTCAGTTGCGTCCGGGGTCCGGAGGAGCTATCACCTTCCTCTACTATTACTCATCTTCTTCGTGGTCTATCTCGAGGTAACCCTTGTTCGACACCTTGAATGCAGCGGAAGTTCTCCGTCTATGGCATTCTTGAGCTCAAGGGTGATGGAGGAGGCCAAGGAGGGAGCTTCGGTGGAAGATTTGCAAGACTATGGTTGTCGGAGCTCCTCCTAGGTTGAACGGTGGTGGAGAGGCGACTGGGTGAAAGTGGCGGGCTTCTCAAGCTTTTCCCGCGGGGGTCTTTTTATTGCAGCAGATTTCCTGCCTTAAATACTAAAAGGTCAGAAATTTAGTCACGCATGGGCGAGCGCATGACCGTGCGTTGCCCGTGTGCAATTTAACGAATAAATTAGCTTGAGGAAGAAGCAGCAGCACCCGTGCGTTTTACTCACGCACTGGCGAATCCGCCCGTGCGTAAAAATTCACGAACAAATTCAGATTGGCTAAAAATAAGTTGAAACTGGTGACCGTGCGTTTCCTTCGCGCACGGGCGAATCCGCCCGTGCATAAAAATGCAGAACAAATTCAGATCACAGGTTTTCTCCCCAGATGAAGGCGCACGACCGCAGCCGTCCGTGCGTCAAGAAAATGCACGACCGTGCGATATAAATAAACATGATTTCTGGGGGGAAAATAAGGTGATCCAACCACCTGTAAGAACAGCAATCCAGCTGGGAATACTCCTCCAGCACCAATCAGATAGATAAAAAGGATTGGGGAGCACCATGTGCTTACCCCCAATAACATGGAGCGCAAACGCGCACCAAAATGGGCTTAAAAGGAGCACAAAGCACGCAAGTGCGCATGAATGAGCATAAGTGAAATAGATGTAATAATAGCTCGAAAATGACGCACATGAGAGTGAAAACTAGCCCGGATGAGTCCATCAAAGTGTATATAAATGGGACTCATCACACCCCCAAACTTAACCATTTGCACGTCTCGGGCAAACTACTCAGCTCTCCCGTCGGAACAATTGGGTGTTAGAGTGACTTTGAGCGGTAGAGATCCATGCGAAGTCGCATGCTCACGTACGTAGAAATATGTTAGAATAGAATTTAACTCAAGATTATATTTAACTATTTCTAGAACAGTAATTTGAAATCTAGTTTACTCGGATGGTGAATCCCGGTGAGTCTTTCGCTCGCGCACAAGGGACAATAGCGTGAGTAATGAGTAGAGTATTACTCGAATCAAAATTCGGGACAATCTCCTAAGAAATCCATCAAAGTCGGTGTCCAAAGGCTTGCACGTTCGCACTCTCTCCATTACATGAGATGACTCATATCTAAAATCAATAGGACTTATAGGTTAAGATTTGGCTTAGGTTGAGTTTAGGTTAGATAAGTAGAAGAACGATGGACATCGCACTCAACATAACCTGAGTACTCAAGAGTATAAAATCACCAATACAACAATTTCAAGAACCACACAACACCCCCAGACTTCAACTGGACACTAGGTGTGTGCTAAGCCAACCATACATTGTTTTGTCGAGAGATTGTATTTGAAAGTTCTTTTTGCATAATTATTTTTTTTCTCTTCTCGACATATATATCTTTTGTAAGCACTTTATAAACTTCTCATTTAGCTTTCTCAAAACTACCATACACATCAGAGATAACACCAAACGTGATAGATATATAAATTTCTTTCAAACTCATTTGTTGGTGCGAATATAGGTTTGGCCGTATGGCTTTGGCGAAATTTAAGTGGAGCTAAGCAAGAGGGATAGGTAGGCTCAAGTGGGCTTGCAAAGGTGATTACATTGGTTAGGATTTCAAAAGCACAAACTAATCAAGAAACGGCCTACATCACGCTTTATAACGAGTTATTCAGCGCAATCGTTTCGAGAGTCGCCTAGTGCAAGTTCTAGCCACCGAGAAAGGTTATCTTTACTTCCGACCCTAGTAATAAGCTAGTACTAATCCTGCTACACTCGACCCTATGCTACCATTGGATTCACCGGATTCACCACTAGAGTAAAATAAATTGCAACTACTATAATAGAAATAATTAAATTATAACATTGAATTTTATTCTACTATAATTGAATTTCTAGGCGTGACGGGAGCACTCGACTAGAGCACTACTCGAGTCAACATTTTTCTCCACCCCTCACTCCAACACTAACAATCCAATTCTTACGAGCGGAGAACCTCGCAGCAATACCCGATAAGCGCATGCGATTAAGTACGTGTGAACTAGGTGCAAATGTATGCAATGTGTGCAACAAAATCGAGAATCCTAACTCAGCACATTCTAACATGCTATGCAAAGTGCGTGCACGTGCATAACTCGATCTCTCCCCCGGACTTGATCACAATCATATAAAATAAAGAATTCATGAATTAGGAAAATAGGGGTAGAGTGGACCTATGCTCACGAATGAGCATGCCAGAAGTGTGATAATTCCTTCTTTAAATTTCTCCTTCCACATCCCCAAGCAAGAGCTTAAACCTGTGATGTTAGCATAAAGCAAATAACAAAACATAATAAACACAAAATCTGAACGAAAGTTCGGAACCGAATTGTTCCCTCATGGGTTGTCTCCCAAGAAGCCCCTTTTGTTTACCGTTCTTAAGGTGGACCAAATACATGTATTAAGCAAAGTTCATAAAGTCTAGGAATAAGCAAAAGCTAATAAATCCTAATTATTATTACAAGCTCAAAACAAATCAGCTATAAGCTGATTTGAAGTAGTAACAACTGATGAAAGAAAAAGGTCTGGGGACCTGGTAGTAGGGGTGGAAATTAAGTAGGATGCTCAGCCTCCAACCCCAAATCTCCTCCTTTTTCGCTCTCTTCTTCTCCTCCAGTATTATGTCTTCAAAGAAAAACCGCTTGCCCCCCTGTAACCAATCCTCAAGGGGAAGCACCAATGATGATGAGGAAACAAGATGTTCCTTCACTGTACCTTCCTCATCCCGCCAGGCTTTCGGCTCCTCCATGCATAAGGTCTGATCAACCGGAGGAGGGGCATCCTGCATCCTTGTACATAAAGAAAGGGGGTCAGGAAATAAATTGGAAGAAAAACTAAAAGAAATCTCATCTGAGGGGATGATCCCGGCTTCATCCCCCATAGGGTGCGGCAATGACAAACTGATGATATCATCAAGGATTTCACTAGACTCAACAGCGCACTCAATGGCCTTCTCTATAACTTGGACTTACTCTCACTAGACCGAAACGGTTGCTTCAGCACAATCGAGATTGTCCTCCTCCATGAGAGTGGGCACGACACTGCGCAGGTCTGCAACATCCTACAAATTGACCTCAATGATAACAACAGAAATAAATGTAGTTTCGTGTGTAGTGGGAGAAGACGTGCTTCTTAAGAGTTCGGGTTCACTCTCCACACAAGGGCACAAATCCACGCAAAGTGGTACATGAACCGAAGAGGTATGGGGGGTCGCACCAGAAATAGAGTCATGAGGGACACTGATGCATGTGTCGATTCCAGATCCTTCAAGAAGTGAAGGTGGAAGTGACACGTAATCAGAGGAAGTGGCTGTGCTCGCAGAATTCGAAGATGGGATGATCCGGATATCCGGCTCATCGTCATCCGCCAATTGGCGAAGATAATCAGCATAGTCCTTCAAGGCATGCTCTCTACTTTTGCAGAATAAACACTGCTTTACCGACTTCGCCGACACCAAAGGTGCGGCAGCCGCATAAAAGTGCGACAACGGAGGC
This sequence comes from Dactylorhiza incarnata, assembly GCA_033032865.1. NCBI lineage: Eukaryota > Viridiplantae > Streptophyta > Magnoliopsida > Asparagales > Orchidaceae > Dactylorhiza > Dactylorhiza incarnata. The sequence goes on along the minus strand of JAWHQI010000010.1, from coordinate 10,441,289 downwards.
GCAGTAGAGGAGCCAAAAGATTTACGGGCTCCGTATGATTTTTGAACAACACCATACTCTTTGGGACACCTATCACTAGCGTGGGATGTGTCCCACGCCAACGACATCAGATATTCTAATGCGCCCACATGTTACAGAAGAAGAAAATAGCATGATAAAGAATAAATTAAAAAGAATAAAAGACTCAATCGAAAATAATCGATTCACAACCAGAATATCATCACGACTGCATTCCCCGACAACGGCACCAAAAACTTGATGCGATTTCGGCAGTGCACCGGTCGCGTGCAAGTAATAGTTGGGAGGCAACTCCCCAGATATCGATTTCTCAGGGAATGCAGGTTGTGGTGACAAGAAAATAGAGTGAGGCGATTGTTACGACGAGTAAAAGAATATAAAACAAGGGCATTGTGATTGGTGTCCTAAGCTATTGCAGAAATAAGAGAAATGCGGGTCAAAACTCCACTTCGCAAGGCGGGATGGATGCAACGGCCGCGATGCTGTGCTTCGGTGAGCGGGTGGACGAGAAGGCTGGCGGATGAGGGTCGTAGGCACCTCATCGCGGAACACGCAACTAGCAATTGCTAGTGCGGAGCACTACAAAGCGGTGGAGTGGATGGGGGACTACGGCACTCCTCAAATCTCATAAACCACAAAAGATCTCACAAACATGAAATCATATTAACTAAAACACAGAGTTTATGAACATCATCCACAATAACAAAGACATACAAGGAAAACTCTGAAGCAAAGCGAAGGGGAAAAGAGGAAACCGAAGCTCGAAGACTATGCTGAAGATTCTCGGCCAGAATCGTAGGGTTGTCAAGCCTCATCCGTGCTCGGTCTTCAATTGCGTCCGGGGTCCGAAGGAGATGTCACCTTCCTCTACTATTACCCATCTTCTTCATGGTCTAGCTCGAGGTAACTCTTGTTCGACACCTTGAATGCAGCGGAAGCTCTCCGTGTATGGCGTTCTTGAGCTCAAGGATGATGGAGGAGGCCAAGGAGGGAGCTTCTGCAGAAGATTTGCAAGACTATGGTTGTTGGAGCTCCTCCTAGGTCGAACGGTGGTGGAGAGGCGAACAGGGCGAAAGTGGCGGGCTTCTCAAGCTTTTCCCGCGGGGGTCTTTTTATTGCAGCAGATTTCCTGCCTTAAATACTAAAAGGTCATAAATTTAGTCACGCACGGGCGAACGCACGACCGTGCATTGCCCGTGCATTATTTAATGAATAAATTGTCTTGAGGAAGAAGCAGCAGTGCCTGTGCGTTTTACTCACGCGCGCGCGAATCCGCCCGTGCGTAAAAATGCACGAACAAATTCAGATTGGCTAATAATCAGTTGAAACAGGTGATCGTGCGTTTCCTTCGCGCACGGGCGAATCCGCCCGTGCGTAAAAATGCACGAACAAATTCAGATCACAGGTTTTCTCCCCAGATGAAGGCGCATGACCGCAGCCGTCCGTGCATCAAGAAAATGCACGACCGTGCGATATAAATAAACATGATTTCTAGGGGAAAATAATGTGATCCAACCACCTGTAAGAATAGCAATCCAGCTGGGAATACACCTCCAGCACCAATCAGACAGAGAAAAAGGATTGGGGAGCACCATGTGCTTACCCCCAATAACATGGAGTGCAAATGCACACCAAAACGAACTTAAAAGGAGCACAAAGCACGCAAGTGCGCATGAATGAGCATAAGAGAAATAGATGTAATAATAGCTCAAAAATGACGCACATGAGAGTGAAAACTAGCTCGGATGAGTCCATCAAAGTGTATATAAATGGGACTCATCAAGTAGTAGGGTTGTTGAGCCTGAGGTAGGGTTGTTGAGCCTGAGGTAGGGTTTGGAGCAAACCTGAGAGATCCTGAGAGATCCCTCATATGCAATAGGTCTTGCAACTGCCCCTATCCCTCATCTATCTCCACCTAAGCTCAAATATCCTCTTTCTCCTCCTCCTACGTAGAAGCTCAAAAGATTTTACATTCAAGGGCAAGGACAAGGCTCGGCACCGATGAAACCCTGGGAATTGAAAACCTCTGTTGAAAAGAGAGCCTTTAAAAGAGCAAAAAAGTTTGAGAAATATGATAGAGAAGAGGAATGACTAAAGAGAGAAGATGATAGGAGAAAAGCCTTAGAACAGGAAGCTAGAGCTGAAAGGGAGGTAAGGTTTGAAAAGAATTTGAGGAATAATGCGCTATAATTGAAGCCAAAAAAGCTTAAGAACACAGGGTTTAGGAAGAAAAGAGAAATATAGTAGCTCGGATGCTTACTGCCCAAGCTCCCTCTTGACATGTTGGTCCACCTTCTAGAGGACTCTTCTACTCCAGGGCTACCTCTAGCTTCAACAAAAATGCATATTAGAAGAAGTATGAGGCTTTTTTTATTCATCAATTTCATTCAAGGGGCCCTAGATCTAAGGCATCTGCCAACACCTGTAACACCCTACTTGTACAAATAATATAACATAGGTCCGACCAGGACCCCACAACATATTGAACACAAAAGTTAGGTATTAAAAGATGATAAACAGAAAAGTATAACTATACAGAGCAAGGTATACTAGTTAAAGCTTCTATTAAAACTCATCATGGATGTTCACGTTTACTATGGAATATTTCAAAATAGTGTTTCGGCCTTATAGCCTTACATCACATCTTATCTAAACAACAGCATGCTAAGCAAACATCGGCACGCAGGCCGGAAAATAATGAAAAGAGTAAAAGAGTTTAGCCTTCATGGGCAACTCAGCTTTGTGCTTTTTCCTGCTACTTTTCGTTATGTTCCCCAACACCTTTGCCAAACACAAATAAGTGTAAATGAGGGAAGCAATGATATGGCCACAAACCGCATAACGATCCCACCCCTAGCCATCCTAGCCAACTCCGGGGCGGGGTATCACTCACATGCAAGCAAGACACAACATGCAACATGTAGCAAAATAAAGAAAGTGCAGAAACTCTACAAAAGGTGAGGTTTCAAGCACAATCAATCTTGTAGGTTGAGCATAAAAGTCAGGGGAACCTAGAAATACAAATGATGTTTGTTGGGTTCACCAGGAGGTTCAGCACAACTGCTTAAGCAACCATGCATGAGGATAACATAACATCACTCCACAACACCACATTCGTAGGTCTAACGAACCAGAGGTCATACTCTCCACTAATTAGTGGAGGATACTCTTCCTATATAATAAAATAAAGATTAGAATGGACCTACACATCCTAAGATCGGAGAGAAGGATTGTTACCCTTGGATCTCGCTTTGGCACCATGGAACAAAGATTGAGAAAGATGGAATTGACCGCAATGGACTCCTCTCTGTAGATCTGGACTCATCTCGGCGTATGGAGCTTTAGAGGTCTTCTAATGGAGGGATCTTCCTTCTCCTTTCTTTCCTCTTTCTCAACCTTGGAGAGTGAAATAAAAGACAGAAATGAGTTCTAAAACCCTCCTTCCATGACCTAATAGCATCAGGGAGAAACCCCAGCCATTAGATCTTTGATCGGACCAATGAATGGCCTAGGAAATATGACCTTAAATAGTTTTGTCACAGATCACACGATCATGCATTTCAGAATGCACTCTAGTGCGTAAGTTAATCAGAAAAGACATAGAACCCTCTTGAAAAGGCATTTATCGTATGTCTTACGCACGATCGTGCGCATGCTTGTGTGTTTGCTCGTGCATGTATAAAAATGACACTACCATCCCAGAATTTCTTTGAAAAGCCCCTAAACAACCCCTAAAATGTACGGGACATTCTTAGGCTCTACAAATCTCAACCGCCTTTCTCAAAAAGGTGTTTTGGGGCGTTAGAACACCACTGCTCCACCTTAAGTCCCATCCATGGAGATTATTGGAGCTCCCCAAATTTTAGATGACATACTTGAAGCTTCCGTAGCTAACCTTCAACCCTCTAAAGACCCTGATTCAAATGAGCCTTTCTCTGAAGAGGAGGAGATTATGGAGCTTTTCAAGAAAGTCAATACTGGGGATCCTTCATATCCTAATCCATTCCTAGGTCTATCCAACAACATGGTTGTCTTACTAGATGCAAAGAAGATCAAGGATCAATCCAAGAAGAAAAATACTACATTCTTGAACATTAAGAGATCAATTCTTAATAAGTAAATTTCTATTATGAAAAAGATTATAAACTCTATTTGAAAACTAATTAATGAAATTGATGCTTTTAACAGGAAATTTTCTTCTATGTTATGTGAAATACTTCTTTTATTCTAAATGTTTTCTCTCTATATATATGTAATTTAGAATAGTTGTACGCTCTCTGCTTATGAACTATAACTTTTGTAATCTTTATTTTCATTAAATATAAGGAGATTGTTGGGAAAATCCATGTATAATTTTATGAAATAAAGATAAGTTTATGTATAAGTAAGCTAAATATCAAAGTCATGAAGATCCTAAAAATGTTAGGCGAAGATTGTGGAAACATTAGCATAGGAATCCTTGAAGAAAGGCAAATCTAAGATGATTCTCTCTCTAAGAAGACTTCTATCTACGTTCATTGATCCAAAGTTGAAGTGTCTCAATAATCAGTGAATGCAAGGTTAGCACAACGATCTGCGATTGTTTACCGGCGACCTCCAGCAGTGCTCAGCAATCGTCGACCAGTGACTCCATTTCAAACTGAAGGCAGACCAAGATTCCATGTCCTCCTATTCACTTCTCAAAAGAGGATCTCTCAATGAATAGCGCTCCCTCCATTCAGTGATTGTTGACCAAACTCAATGTATTCTAGCAAGTTCAAAAAGAGTTGTTGCCTTCTCAAATAAGAAGGCACCAGTCACGCCAATGCCCATGCAACTATTGTTCCATTGGTACTTGAACAGAAAAATAAATCAAGAAGATATAAAATCCCTTTTGATCTGATAGATGATTCGGTAGAGTTTCTCCATTACCCCAGAACTTGCAAAGTCAAAACATTAAAAGGCTCAGAGCCTACTCTCATCATCCACCTCTATGTATTTTGAATCTCCTACTTCTGAGAATCATATAGTCTCTCCTCTATAGAGAGAACCCCCACTAAGAAATCTAGCTCTTATTATCTCAACTAACCCATTGTAAAGGGATATCAAACTCTCCCTTCAAAAGATTTAATGTGGTTCGAATCTCCATTGTAAAAGATTCATTTGGGATGGATCCTTTCGATGGAAAAGGCTCATCGTCTCGGTCAACTGATAGTGGAATCCCACGTGTCATGGAAGAGAAAACATATCCACATTATTGGGAAACCTCAATAAAATCTTTGTGTCGTCTGGTGTTTTATTTGTTGTGTTCTTTTTGTTTGCCTACTTTCTGTTTATTACAATATTGTTAGGTTATATTTTATTTTAATACTCAATCACCTAAACAAAACACATGAAGTGAAAAAAATAGAAAAGATGAATTAAAATACCAACAAGTGGTGATCTTCTCTATTTACCCCCCCCCCCCCCCCCCCCCCCTCTAGAGAAGTATTCAAGTATTTCATTCTGCACTTGCAGGACCAATGTCTCTTAAATTCTTTACTATGGTGGAGACTGCGAGAGCATTAGAAATGAACATAGAGAAATTCCAATGTAGGAAAAATTTTAGGGCAATGAGTTCAGAATTCAAGGTTCTTCCCTCTCAGGGAAAATCTGGGAGTGAAAGGCATTAGAAAATGTCAAAGGACACGATGGAGACTCCCTCTACTTCTTTTGGGGCTACTACTGCTTAAGGCACCATGATCTATTACACTTGCGAAAAAGTGAGGCATATTGCACAAACATGTCGGAGAGGTCCTCTGAAGATATAGATTTGAGTGTTGGAAAACACTAGTGCACAGGCCCAAGCTATGCAAAAAAAGGGAAGGAAGTGGAATGTTCTGCTTCCCAGTATCCACCGGCTCATCCGAGAGTTTATTCCCTTAGACAACAGGAGGACATTCATTATAGTGACCTCTTGACTTGTATGAGTTATTAGTTAGCTTGCTTAGCTTAAAATAATCTATACCTCATTTACGATTGTATGTTTTACGTGATTTTAATTAGGATTTATCCTAATTTTCAACTATCTGTTGAGGGCACTCTTCAATACCAGAGCATCACACTTGTTAGATCTGTAGGCTCCCTTAGAGGGGGATGAGGGTTTTTTGAAATTTAATATTTAATAGAACTATTATTGTAAATAAAAGAAGTTTCAAAATATTTTATAGAAGACTATATTTTAATATCTTAGAAAAGATTATATTGAAGATTACTTTTAAAAGTGATAGGATATCAATCTTTCTTCACTACCGCCAGCGGTAGAAACTACCGTTCGACGCTAGCAACAAAAATTGAATCCAAGAGTTTCTTTCTTATGAAAATGAACCTTCTAATATATTTTGCGTTAAAGATTTTGAAGAATGTTATTCAAAACATTTTAGTGCATGGAAAAAAATCTAGATAATTAGACAAAAAGAAACATGATTTTATTTCTTTAGAGATGGAATACAAAAGTGTTTGATTTCAATGACGCTTGAAATCAAGGCGAATATAAAAAATGCTTTTTGTTTTCTATACTGACCCTTCTCCCAAGGTCCAGTTGGCTCTAGCCTATCTCTCCCAAGATGAGGCCTTGAGCTGACCCTAGATATAACCTTAGACTTAGTCATCACACCCACACGGCGAATTCTCCCTAGTCCTCGTAAGGCCCTAGTCGCCAACACGGGTGAATTTCACTACTAATAAAAAGGATAAGAGTTACAAGATAAGATAAAAGAAAAACTCACCTCTAAATAGAACCCTTGATGCAGATGTTGTTTTGCTTTCAAAGGTTCGATCTTTGTAGCTTGAGAGTCTTCCTCTTTGATGTTCTATAGATCCTTGGATGTCTCCAATTGATTAGAATGTGTTGCAGCGAGAACACTCCATGTGTATGTTGAGAGAAAGCTTCTTGATCGCTGTTTTGATAGCTTTCAATCCTTGCGCATGAATTACTTTTTGATCTCCTCTGAAGAACTCTCTCTTTAGATGAGTGGGAAACACCCCTCACTTTTCTCTAGATTGCTAGGTCTTTCAGCCCTCAAAATTTTTGTCAAAAACTGTCAAGGGAAACTCATTTTTGGGTTGTTTTAAATAGAGGTTGTTATGCAGGAAGTTACCAACGGCAGTAGCACTATAGCTGAGCGGTAGCGTGCAGTCATTATTTCCTTCATTATCTTCTCTTCAATTTCGTGGATTTGGCTTTTATCTTTGGAAATAAATTATTCCCCACAAAAATATGATATATTCTTGCATTCACAATGATATTGGATGCTCCTTTTGGTTTCTCAATCAAATCATGATTGATTGGGGTTTCCTAAAGCTACCGCTCGGCGATAAAGTTAATACATCGCGGTAGAACTTGCTATATATGAGTCCAATCGATATTCCATTCTCGACAATATTTCCATCTCAATGATATTTCTAACTAAGCCATCGCTACCGCCAGCGGTAGCGTTAACGTGTCGCGATAGCAAATAGAGCATCATAATGATAGAGGATCGTCGTCTTCCTTTTTGTACTCATAGGGGATTGAGAGCTAAAGTTCCTACACACTATAAACACATGACAAGTATGATCAAATACAATGTGTTTTGTTATTCTTAAACCAAGAGATGTGGAAAACATGTTCCAATAAACTCCCTATTTTGATTATAACAAATCCTCTTAGAAAGAAAATATGCACATATAAGATTAGTGTTTATAGTAAAGGATAAGAGTGATAGAGTGCATATGCTCCCCCTATTTGAGTGCTCCCTCTACATCAAAGCATCCTATGTATTTTACACCCCTTAAGTGTGAATTTCCTTCGAACTTATTCTCCCCCTTTTGGTATTATCAAAAGAGGGTGGAGAGGAAAGATATCGTTTAAGGTTTAATATAATGTTTAATGTAGAGACGGGAATGTGCATAACGTAGATTGATCACTTAGTGATACCACTTGGTGAGTAAAAAAGTTGATTTGGAAGAGTGAGGTGCCATTAGTGTATAAATAAGACAACTTGTTGGAAAAAAAATAGTCATGATCGAGCTTATAAGTAATAATATAGTTGAAAGCATATTGAATAGATTTTGCAAAGAAATATCATTATAAGTGTTTGAAGTACAGTAAATGAGTTAGAGTTTTAGTCTAGTAGAAAATAGATGTTTATTAATTGAAGATCAAGATCAAATATCACTTGTTATCAAAACATAATAGCACTTGTTTAGATAGTAAATTTTTTAAGATTGGGTATACAAGGCGTAGCGGAAAATAAGTTCACAAAGAATGTTAGCATGATTCACTTTATCAAGGCGAGATAGGAAGATATAATATTTTTAAATTCATAATTCAAGTAGACTTAAACATTGTAGAGATCATGCAATGTTATCTAGTGCATATACTAAAGAGTTTAGAAAAAATGTAGATATGCAGTAGAGTCCAATACTCATGAGTAGAAGTTTTACAAGAGATAATGGTGTGTTCAAATAGTGTTTTTGATAAGAGTATACAAATGATTTAATCAAAACACATGACATGTATAATGGAATAAACACAACATTATTGAAGATGCATTTTTAGAATTACTTCCACCCACAAAGATATTTTTGTATCCATTGCACATGAAAAGTAGTACAACTACTAAGGTTCTCAGCACACACAATGCTCATTAAGACTTATCAGGGTGCAAAGTAGTGCTTAGGGGATCACATATATTATGTTTTCTTTCATTTATTTGTGATCTGGTGTACAAGTAGTAGTGTATAAAAGAGCTTGCACAAGACACTTTATAATTTTCTCCAAGGTGCTCAACCTCACAATACTCATTAAGACTTATCAGGAGGGTGAGTAGTGTTTGGTGGAGTTATCTTTGTCATTTATTCATTTGAATTTTAGTGCGGTGACAAAGGTCTCCGAATTCACTTGGTTTGCAAACATGGAGTATTAAAAAAACACTTCTTCAAATGTTGGTGCATGAAGGAGATTTTTATTATGGTGTAGGTAAACTAATCACACATCTAACAATGTTATGTTGTTACACTACACAATCTTGCAAGAGTAAGATTAAAGTCATATGTAGGTTATCAAAGATGTGATTGTGTATAACATTATCAAACATAAAATATTACCCATACTTAGAGGCATGCTAAGCAATACTACACATGATTTCTATAATAAATTCATTGCACATTACAAGATAATGTTCAAGGCATAACAAATACAAAACAATATTTTAAGATACTTGAAATTAGAATTTAACATTGTATTTTAATCTTAAAGAGATAAGCATAATCATCCTTGAAACATTTTAATGAATAGCAATCAGTTTTTATAATTTTTGATTTTTGTATAGCAAGTACAAAATAATAAACACACATAAGGAAACAATAAGAAAAGCATGTTTTTGTTCTTTGAAATTATTTTGAAACTTTTTATTTGATTTTAAAATATTTAAAAAAAATAGTTTTCTGTAAAATATAGAAATCTTTATCAAGCCTATCAGTAAATGTTATTCTATGCCAAAGAAACTGCAAAGAAAAAGGAAAAATATCGATTTTATGCTACCGCCAGCGCTAGTTCTATCGTGTGACGCTAGCAACCGAGATTTGGTATTTTGCTTAGAAAACATAATTTTTGATAATTTTTCATTCATATTTTTATTGATTCTTGTTTTCTAAGATAAGAGACACTAAGTACCGCGAAGAGTTTTGAATAATAGTGTGAAAGATGCGAACAAAAGATTTTTGGCTTAAGGTGTCAAAATACTCTTTCAAAATACTTATGTTTTTCAAAATCATGAAAGTCCAAAGAGTATATAGTATGAAAAACATAAGATAGCATGTTTGAACAAAATATGCATGAGTGAAATGATCATAAATAGTGAAATAATATTCATGCAATGTATATAGTATGACTATGTCTAAGATCAAGATAGCATAATTATATGTCTACGTTCTAGCCTCATACTAAGTGACGGATGGGCATGAGGGGTTGCACATATGTCGTTGGTTGGGGTGTTAATCCCATAGGCATACAAAAGATGACACTCAACCTAGCACACTTTCCACTTAGTGCATCGCAAGGCCCCATTGGAACCCTCCCCAGTTAAGGACAAGATATGAATTAGAGGTTAGGTCTTTAATGCAAACAATCCTATGCCCCCGCTATTATGAGACATAATATGGTTGAATGATCATGGACATGCTAAGCGTTTATTCCTAAATACCAATTTATAGACTATGGCTTTATTTTTAGGAATTTTTGAAATGAGGATAGTTGATTTAAGCCAAAATAATTTTCATGACTTTCAAATTTCATTATTCTATTTTACTTTAACATAGCATAGCACGATATAACTAGCATGGACATTGATTTTACTTATAGTAAGATATGATGCTAGAATGGCGAGTATGGTAACAAGGTGCAATGTTCTGTATAGATTACAAATATATAATTGATTTGCATGTATCCAATATGGAGTTTCAATTTAAATGTTCATAGACCTAGAGTGACGTAATTAAGCTTTGTGAGTTATTTTAAATAAATATAAAGTTGATTCTAAGGTCTAGACAAGAATGAGATACATGCAAACACAAGACATAATTCTTATGTAAAGCAAGTTATGAAAACAATGGAATCTATTCCAATTACATTTATTATGAAAATTTTTATAAGATCATTAATTCTTATGATGATTTGAAAATTTAAACATGAGATAAATAAATTATCTTTTACTTCAACCTATGATAAATTATTCATATTTATTTTAACTATTTATAGTGAAGGATTAATTATGAATATGTTATTTAGCATTTAGAATGATTTTTGCAATTTTTCTTTGTTTTTCATTTTTTGCGAACATAACCAAAACATATACAAAGTGTTCTGAAGTAGAAGAGAATGATAATTAAAGCAGTAATATAATTTTAGGAAGAAGTAATTTTGAGAAAATAAGGAATTTTTAGAAATTATAGATACCGTCGGCGATAGAGAGCACTATGCGGCATCAAATAGAGGTTCGATTTTTCACCTAAAAACATGGTTTTTGTGATTTTTCAATTTTAATTTCTCTTGATTATGATTTTACATTATAGGGGCTATCACATACAGTAAAGAAATTAGGAAAATAATCAAAAAGCTACGCATTTTTAATTTTAGCCTAAGACCCCTAAATAGCCTATTTTAAATCCAAGAAGATTTCATTATCTTTGAAAATATCACTTAAGAAATTCAGTATTCAATATGTAATGATAGTATAGAACAATTTTGGGTAATGGATTTACAACGCATAGAAAATAAGGAATAGTTAGGCCACTTGAAAATGAAATGACTTTTTATTCAATTTTATTTGATTTGATTTATTAAAGAATTTAGGCTTAAAGTGTGAAAGTCATATCACAAGCTATATAAAATGATCATAGCATGTTGGCTTAAGAAACAAAAAACAAAAAGGAAATTAAGAATATCATGAAGTAGAGTATTGGTATTTCATTTTCAATTTGTTTCTACTTCATGCAAATTTTGGATACTAATGAATAAGAGATTTAGTTATCCAAAGAGGACCAAGTGGGATGGATCTTTTGGGTACCCAAATACATCGTGTTGGTCATTGGGGAAACAAGTATGAGTGGACCCTTTCAATTGACATTAGTGCGTCATTCTTAAGTATTGGTCGCCATTCATACCTTGGTTTAATGTTTTTATAATGATGATTTTTAACAACATAGTTAATAGGAAATTTGTTAATTTTCAATTTTATGTTGGGAGAAGATTAATGTTGTAAATGATAATGATGGTACTGTTTTGGGATTTCATTTACAAATACTTTGTGTTTTTCATTTCCTTTGTTTGGTTTCGTCAAGATATGGGAATTTATATTCAACTTGCTTTTGAATTTTGCTTGATATTGTGGATTTATGTTTTGTGAGTTTTTATTTATAATTTCCTTAAGTTGATTTTGATTTTTAATTTATTATTCTTAATCTTGAGATTATTGTTGGAACATGGTCTTCCGCATCTCCTAGGTTTGACAATAACAAATCCTATGTGTATTTGATCTTGTGTGTTTAAGTGTGCAGGAAATCAAAGTCCACATGACTCAAGGATGGTTGCCCCCAATTTTGAGCCCGAAATTCCAAGTCTCCCACTAGCGCCGGCGGTAGCACTTAGCGCCTGGCGCTAGCGATGATAGCGCAATTCCGGGAGCACATATGGAAGGAGATAGCGCCTGGCGGTAGCTGATAGCATAGGCGGTAGCGATGCACACAGTTGGCAAGGAGGAATTATTTCCTCGGATTGAAGATTCTGCCGCGCAGAATGTGTCCTAATATGGGATAGCGCTGGCGGTATCTACTAGCGCTGGCGGTAGCTCGGAGCACAAGAGGAATGGCGAAATTGTTTCCCCGGAATAAAGATTCTCGCGCGCAAAATATTACTTAATATGGGATAGCGCCGGCGGTAGCACTAGCGCAGGCGCTAGCACTAAGTCTATAAAAAGGACATCTTGGCTCCGACTTCCGAAGCCTCTTCAGATCCAGAATTCCAGAGCTTCGTGCCACAGCATAGAGAGGAAGGTTCAGAGAGATACTCCCACAAATCCATAAAGACTAAAGCAGATCTGTGGAGAAGATTTCAACACGCGTCATCATCGTGACGAAAGACCGCATCGACTACGATCATACTCTGCGTCTTCATCTACTTCTCCAAGAGATCCACATAGAGGGAGTTGTACATTATTGTCTTTTCATTTCATATTCTTCTTGTAAACGGTTAGTGAATTCGCATTGTGTTGGCGACTAGGTCTGGGTAGGACTTAGGGGGAAACACGCCTCGTGTTGGCGACTAGATCTAGGCTAGGTCTAGGGGGTGCTCGAGGCCACATCCGGGGAAGGGTTGGCTAGAGCGGCTTGAGGCTGAATCCGGGGAGGATAGGCTAGGGCCACCGGTTCGTGAGGAAGCGAGTCGAGATTGAAAACAAAAAGGAGTCTATTTCTATTAGCTTTGATTTCTAGCTTCGATAAGAGATCAAGTTTTGTAATCATGCTTCTCAAGTTAATAAAACATGTCTTTACTTTTACTTCACTTGATATGTCTTTATCTTCTTTAGTTTAATAATTAAAGCTTTTCTAAAATATTCAAAATATATCAAAAGTTTTTAAAACCCTTATTCACCCCCCCCCCCCCCCCTATAAGGGCGCCTACCGATCCAACAAGTGGTATCAGAGCTAGGTTATTCCAATCGGCTTAACAACTGGGAATAATGGCATCTCATGATCTCTCTTCCACTAGTGGGGTAAATGTTTATGAAGAAGAAAAATCTCTTAAACCACCGTTATTTGAAGGAAGAAATTATAAAGGATGGAAAATAGTAATGGAAAATTTTCTTAAACGTTTAGATGAAAAAGTTTGGAATATTACTGTCAAAAAACCACCTAGCATATTAAATAAGAACGAAATGGTTTTAAATGCAAAATCTATGAATAGTCTATTTTGTGTGTTAGATCATAATATTTCCAAACTCATTTATACTTTTCCTACTGCATACGACATGTGGAATTTTCTTGAAATAACTTATGATTCTCCTTCTGCAGGTATGGAACAATTACAAGAACCGGAGAATATGCAAGCTTGCACAAGTCTTCAAGAATGCTCCTCTCATGACGGATCAATGGAGCACACATCAAATGGAAAAGAAGAAGAAGTACTGTCTTCGGAAGAGGAGTGCCAAAAAGATGTCAAAGAAATGATATGTTCAAATCGTCCCTCTCCCAAAAGCAATATAAGGAAATCAAATTCCATCTTTTGTACTTCTATCTCTTCATTACAATTGCTTCAAACTACTAAGCGCAAAATTAAGAAACTAAAAAATTCTAATAAACTTTTGCGCTTAGAAAATAAAAATTTAAAGGCAAAAATTAATGAAGAATCAAATTCTAATTTATCTATTTCTACACATGGCTCCTTATTTGAAAACACCACAACTTGTGTAGAATATAATGAATTAAAAGAAAAGCACAAGAAACTTGAAAAGGATTTTATTTTAGTAAAAGAACAAAATGAAAAATTATGTTTAAAAAATTCATCTTTGATAAATGATTGTGCTAAGTGCAAAGACTATAAAATTGAAATTAAAGAGATGGAAGAAATATTTGATTAATATAGAAATAACTATCAAGATCATATAGATTCAATTGTCTCAACTCTTAAAAATAGCACAATCGCTTATAATAAAGCTAGACATAATTTAAAAATTAAAATGATGAATTAAAATCAAAAATCAACTTGCATATAAAAATTGTAAATACAAATTCACAATATCAAACTATATCTAAAAATAAGTTGAATATGAACATCTTAGCTATGTTTAAAAATGGGAGTAAGGAACATAAAGGATTTGTGAATCAAAATCAAAATCACCTTAATTTACAAAATCATGTTTCTCCCAACCTAAAATTAAATGCAAACAAATTTACTTCAAATTATAAATTCAAAAACCTTTTTGATCCAAATGTTCAAGTAAATGATTATGGAAATTTAATAACTAAAAATAATATTAAACCAAGATTTGAATGGAGACCCAAAGTTAAAGATGAAACACAAACTCCACTCAAAAGGGCTGATTCACTTCCATCTCCTCAAAAACAAACACGATGTATTTGGGTACCCAAAGGAACCGTCACACCCGGTCCTCTTTGGATACCTAAATCTCTTATTCATTAGGTATCATCAATTGCATGAAGTAGAATCCTTTCAAAATGAAATATACAAAGTTCTACTTCATGATATGCTTTCATGTCTTTTATTTTTTTTGTTCTCTTATTTCTTTTGAACTATCATGTCATGGTCATCCTATACAGTATTAAAAATATGACTTTATCTCTTAAAAGCTTAATATGTTTAAAAAATCAAATTGATCAAAATTCAAAATCATATTCTAAATTTGCTATAAGATATTTTAAAATTAAATCAAGTCATTAGGCTATTAAGCTTTTTAGCCTTCACCAACAAGTGGTTTAGAGAAATAACATAATCTATAAGAAAGGTCAAGATCTAAATAAAAGCTCAACTTTCAATATGGTTGTCTTTGTTCACAACAAAAGATTATATTGTGTTCACTCCTTGATGTCAAACATGATATAAACCATCACTATTGTTCACCTATCAAAAATCACATATATATATTCAAAATTCTTAATTAAAAGAAAATCACTAAAATGTATTGAAAGAATTTATCTTCATAATTTATTGATGTCCGTTGCTAAAATTCTCTAAAATCATATATCATAACTCACATCAAATATCTTCTAAAAAAAACTATTTCTATCACAACCATATGAATTATATGATGATAATTGATATCATAATTGTTTTACCATGGTTGGTGTATTATGTGTGTATTGTGATTTATTTCTAGTTCAGACCTTTGAATCATCTTGATATAAAATCAAATAGAATCGTCACTCCATTCTAGGTCTATAAGTTGAAACACTATCAAACCTTGGTATAACATTAATCTCAAACTTATCATACTAACATTGTCGCCTAAAGAATATTTGTGTCTATGTTAGGCTTTATAAGTTTACCAAGACATACAGGCTGGGTATTCTCATATAGGGCGTATCCATGGTATTCATGTGCATGAACATTATGGTTAATCACTAAAATCATGCATATTTGATTTGTTCATTCATGTCATCTCATGCAAAGTTCAGTTGGTAAAGTCATATACAAAATCGCTAATGTTTCATGAAATTTGCACTATCTATACATTTCCTAAAAATCTGAAATTTCAGCATGAAACTACTATTTGGACACTTAATCAAGATCAATAATTACAAATTTCAAAATCATCAAAAATCGTGTACTGTTTCCCGCGCTAGCGCTAACGCCGGCGCTAGTGCACCTAAGTGCTTTTCTGTATTTTTAAAATTTTGAAAAATCCCTAAAAATATATTAATCTATATGTACTATTCATTTCTGCACTTTTGCTTTTATTACATTTTTGAAAAATCAAATACAAAAATATAAAAGCCAAATTACTAAAAATATGTTTTGCCTTTTTTTGTCATTTGTTTAAATTCTATTTCTAAAAGCAAAAATCAACTACAAAAATATAAAACAAAACAAAAATAAGTATCAAAAATTATTATTTTGAACTTAATTTTTCTTTGTATCTTGCGAAAGGGTGATTTGGGCTATCATCCTATCATATCACCTAGTACCGGGCGAACCTCTCACAAGGTAGTCCTCGGGAAGTCCAAGATCAATTTTATGAGTTCAAACTTTAAATAAAAATTATTCTTCAAAAATATCAAAAATATTGTATGAACTTCATTGAAAATCAAGCATGAATTAATCTATTATTTAGAACTTCTATAATGTTGCAATTTATCTTTTCAAACTACTTTGAACATTGCTTTCATCATGCTTTGATATATCTATTAATATGTGCATCAATTATATGGAAAGTTGTGTAGAACTAAGCCTAGCAAGCCTCTAAGTATGAGTAAATGTTTTATGTTTGATAATGATCTTTATTCACTCACTTATTTTTGGCATTGTCTACATTTGTGTTTAATCTAAGAATGCTTGTGTATGATTTGTATTAGTATAATGAATTAAAATTGCACAAGTATCTTACCTACACTCCTTTATTTGCACTTTTAAAAATTAAGAAAAGTGGTTATCTTTCTTATAAATTATATTGGATTGCAAAACAAGTGTATTCGGAGAACTTTGTACAAAACAAAATCATAAAATAAAATGACAAAGATAACTCCACCAAGCACTACTTGAACCTCTTGATAAGTCTTAATAAGCGTTGTGAGGTTGAGCACCTTGGAAAGAATAGTAAAGTATCTTGTGCAAACCATAACTTTCTTTCAAAATAAAAACCACTTATTCTTAAGTACACCGGATCACAATAAAAAATCAATATTGAAGAAAAAAATTATGTGATCCCCCAAGCACTACTTTGCACCCTGATAAGTCTTAATGAGCATTGTGTGTGCAAAGCACCTTGGTAGTTGTACATTTTTGTTTGTGCATTGAAGTGTGTGGAAGTAAAATTATTTGTGTATTATTGTGCTTTTACTTTACATATTTCTTATATTTTTGATTAAAACATTTGTTTACTCTATTCAAAATACACCTATGTGCACATCATTATCTTCCATAACACTTCTTCTCATGAGTATTGGATCCTAATGCTAATTCTATACTACTCTCTATTTATGACATGCACTAGATAACCTAGCATGCTTTCTACAATGTTTAGTATGTTTTGAATTTGTGAATTAAAATAACATTGTAGTAATCTCTTTTTTGATAACATTATTTCATGCTTGGTTACATTATTGTTAAATTTAAAGATTTTAATTGAACAAAGATTTACAAAAACATCTTC
The DNA here is from genome assembly GCA_033032865.1 of Dactylorhiza incarnata. NCBI lineage: Eukaryota > Viridiplantae > Streptophyta > Magnoliopsida > Asparagales > Orchidaceae > Dactylorhiza > Dactylorhiza incarnata. The sequence goes on along the minus strand of JAWHQI010000010.1, from coordinate 10,423,887 downwards.
TTTATGAAATTTAACTTATATATCTTTTTATGGATCATCATTAATTACAATAAGATGTTTCTTGTATTTCTATTAGTCTTCCGCATCATCACCATATATTTTTACCTTGCGCTCTCATGCTTATATCAAAGTCTTAAATACCAAAATTCCTTTCTTTCAACAAATGGTAGACTTGCTTGGTAGATTTTATATTGGTTACTCTACACTTGAATATTTTCATTTTTGCTAAAAACTCTGATTTATTTCTATGAAAATATTGTAATATTAAAATTCTGATTTATGAATGAATTTCAAAATAGCTATGTGAGTGTTTTCATAAATTCAAATAAAAATATAAATCCATAGGCTATGTCATTAGATTTAAAAAGCTTAAATGTTTCCAATAATTATTAGCCATGACTTCATTTCTCACCATAGCGGGGGCGTAGGGTTGTAGACATTAGATAACCTTTATCTCTAGTCATGTCTTGTCCTTAACCGGGGAGGGTTCTAGTGGGGCCTTGCGAGGCACTGTGGGGAAAGAGTGCTAGGTTCAGTTTTTGTCTAATGTTTGCATATGGGACTAACACCCCAACCTACGGCATGTTTGCAGCTCCTCATGCCCATCCGTCACTTAGTACGGGGCTAGGGTGTAGACATATTGTCTGGGTAGTTTAGTTACTTGGAAATCATTACATTTTGTTTATGCTACAAACTCTGATTTATGAAAATGTTGAGATACTCAAACTCTGATCTATTTAAATGAAAAGTATTATAAAACTCCTTATCATTTCCTTCTCTACAAGCTCGATCATGTCTTTATCTTCTTATCTACTTTTTAGTGGTGTCTCCTTACCCGCTTTTGCTAATAACAAAAGGGGGAGAACTAACATGATAAATATTAATCTGCTATCACACTATAATGCTTAATTAAGATGATAGCTTACATATTAGGAGAACATTCACTTAGGGGGAGCATGTATTTAGGGGAAGCAATTCTAAATGCTAAAATCAATAATTATCCTAAGTCATCACTCTCACACACACACACACAAATATAGTTTCATCATGCTTATTTATTAATGCTCTGATTTATCATTAATGGATTTGTTATTATCAAAAGGGGGAGTTTGTTGGAACATGGTTTTCCGCATCTCCTAGGTTTGAGAATAACAAATCCTATGTGTATTTGATCTTGTGTGTTTAAGTGTGGATGAAATCAAAGTCCACATGACTCAAGGATGGTTGCCCCCAATTTTGAGCCCGAAATTCCAAGTCTCCCACTAGCGTCGGCGGTAGCACTTAGCGCCTGGTGCTAGCGATGATAGCGCAATTCCGGGAGCACATATGGAAGGATATAGCGCTTGGTGGTAGCCGATAGTGCAGGCGGTAGTGACGCACACAGTTGGCAAGGAGGAATTGTTTCCTCAGATTGAAGATTCTGCCGTGCAGAATGTGTCTTAATATGGGATAGCGCTGGCGGTATCTACTAGCGCTGGCGGTAGCTCGGAGCACAAGAGGAATGGCGAAATTGTTTCCCCGGAATAAAGATTCTCGCGCGCAAAATATTACTTAATATGGGATAGCGCCGACGGTAGCACTAGCGCAGGCGCTAGCGCTAAGTCTATAAAAAGGACATCTTGGCTCCTACTTCCGAAGCCTCTTCAGATCTAGAATTCCAGAGCTTCGTGCCACAGCATAGAGAGGAAGGTTCAGAGAGATACTCCCACAAATCCATAAAGACTAAAGGAGATCCGTGGAGAAGATTTCAACACGCATCATCATCGTGATGAAAGACCGCATCGACTACGATCATACTCTGCGTCTTCGTCTACTTCTCCAAGAGATCCACATAGAGGGAGTGTTACATTATTGTCTTTTCATTTCATATTCTTCTTGTAAACGGTTAGTGAATTCGCCTCGTGTTGGCGACTAGGTCTGGGTAGGACTTAGGGGGAAACTCGCCTCGTGTTGGCGACTAGATCTAGGCTAGGTCTAGGGGGTGCTCGAGGCCACATTCGGGGAAGGGTTGGCTAGAGCGGCTTGAGGCCGAATCCGGGGAGGATAGGCTAGGGCCACCGATTCGTGAGGAAGCGAGTGGGGATAGAAAACAAAAAGGAGTCTATTTCTATTAGCTTTGATTTCTAGCTTCGATAAGAGATCAAGTTTTGTAATCATGCTTCTCAAGTTAATAAAATCATGTCTTTACTTTTACTTCACTTGATATGTCTTGATCTTCTTTAGTTTAATAATCAAAGCTTTTCTAAAATATTCAAAATATATCAAAAGTTTTTAAAACCCTTATTCACCCCCCCCCCCCCTCTAAGGGCGCCTACCGATCCAACAAGTGGTATCAGAGCTAGGTTATTCCAATCGGCTTAACAACCGGGAATAATGGCATCTCATGATCTCGCTTCCACTAGTGGGGTAAATGTTTATGAAGAAGAAAAATCTCTTAAACCACCGTTATTTGAAGGAAGAAATTATAAAGGATGGAAAATAGTAATGGAAAATTTTCTTAAACGTTTAGATGAAAGAGTTTGGAATATTACTGTCAAAAAACCACCTAGCATATTAAATAAGAACAAAATGGTTTTAAATGCAAAATCTATGAATAGTCTATTTTGTGCGTTAGATCATAATATTTCCAAACTCATTTATACTTTTCCTACTGCATACGACATGTCGAATTTTCTTGAAATAACTTATGATTCGCCTTCTGCAGGTATGGAACAATTACAAGAACCGGAGAATATGCAAGCTTGCACAAGTCTTCAAGAATGCTCCTCTCATGACGGATTAATAGAGCATGCATCAAATGGAAAAGAAGAAGAAGTACTGTCTTCGGAAGAGGAGTGCCAAAAAGATGTCAAAGAAACGATATGTTCAAATCGTGCCTCTCCCAAAAGCAATGTAAGGAAATCAAATTCCATCTTTTGTACTTCTATCTCTTCATTACAATTGCTTCAAACTACTAAGCGCAAAATTAAGAAACTAAAAAAATTCTAATAAACTTTTGCGCTTAGAAAATAAAAATTTAAAGGCAAAAATTAATGAAGAATCAAATTCTAATTTATCTATTTCTACACATGGCTCCTTATTTGAAAACACCACAACTTGTGTAGAATATAATGAATTAAAAGAAAAGCACAAGAAACTTGAAAAGGATTTTATTTTAGTAAAAGAACAAAATGAAAAATTATGTTTAGAAAATTCATCTTTGATAAATGATTGTGCTAAGTGCAAAGACTATAAAATTTAAATTAAAGAGATGGAAGAAACATTTGATGAACATAGAAATAACTATCAAGATCATATAGATTCAATTGTCTCAACTCTTAAAAATAGCACAATCGCTTATAATAAAGCTAGTCATAATTTAAAAATTAAAAATGATGAATTAAAATCAAAAATCAACTTGCTTATAAAAATTGTAAATACAAATTCACAATATCAAACTATATCTAAAAACAAGTTGAATATGAACATCTTACCTATGTTTAAAAATGGGAGTAAGGAACATAAAGGATTTGTGAATCAAAATCAAAATCACCTTAATTTACCAAATCATGTTTCTCCCAACCTAAAATTAAATGCAAACAAATTTCCTTCAAATTATAAATTCAAAAACCTTTTTGATCCAAATGTTCAAGTAAATGATTATGGAAATTTAATAACTAAAAATAATGTTAAACCAAGATTTGAATGGAGACCCAAAGTTAAAGATGAAACACAAACTCCACTCAAAAGGGCTCATTCACTTCCATTTCTTCAAAAACAAACACGATGTATTTGGGTACCCAAAGGAACCATCACACCCGGTCCTCTTTGGATACCTAAATCTCTTATTCATTAGGTATCATCAATTGCATGAAGTAGAATCCTTTCAAAATGAAATATACAAAGTTCTACTTTATGATATGCATGTTTCATGTCTTTTTTTTTTTTTTTGTTCTCTTATTTCTTTTGAACTATCATGTCATGGTCATCCTATACAGTATTAAAAATATGACTTTATCTCTTAAAAGCTTAATATGTTTATAAAATCAAATTGATCAAAATTCAAAATCATATTTTATTTTGATGACCTATCTTTTATTCATAAATATCTTTTATCATTCATTTAAATCAAATTCTAAATTTGCTATAAGATATTTTAAAATTAAATCAAGTCATTAGGCTATTAAGCTTTTTAGCCTTAACCAACAAGTGGTTTAGAGAAATAATATAATCTACAAGAAAGGTCAAGATCTAAATAAAAGCTCAACTTTCAATATGGTTGTCTTTGTTCACAACAAAAGATTATATTGTGTTCACTCCTTGATGTCAAACATGATATAAACCATCACTATTGTTCACCTATCAAAAATCACATATATATATTCAAAATTCTTAATTAAAAGAAAATCACTAAAATGTATTGAAAGAATTTATCTTCATAATTTATTGATGTCCATTGCTAAAATTCTCTAAAATCATATATCATAACTCACATCAAATATCTTCTAAAAACAACTATTTCTATCACATCCATATGAATTATATGATGATAATTGATATCATAATTGTTTTACCATGGTTGGTGTATTATGTGTGTATTGTGATTTATTTCTAGTTTAGACCTTTGAATCATCTTGATATAAAATTAAATAGAATCGTCACTCCATTCTAGGTCTATAAGTTGAAACACTCAAACCTTGGTAAAACATTAATCTCAAACTTATCATACTAACATTGTCGCCTAAAGAATATTTGTGTCTATGTTAGGCTTTATATGTTTACCAAGACATACAGGCTGGGTATTCTCATCTAGGGCGTATCCATGGTATTCCTGTGCATGAACATTATGGTTAATCACTAAAATCATGCATATTTGATTTGTTCATTCATGTCATCTCATGCAAAGTTCAGTTGGTAAAGTCATATACAAAATCGCTAATTTTTCATGAAAATTGCACTATTTAGACATTCCCTAAAAATCTGAAATTTCAGCATGAAACTACTATTTGGTCACTTAATCAAGATCAATAATTACAAATTTCAAAATCATCAAAAATCGTGTACTGTTTCCCGCGCTAGCGCTAACGCCGGCGCTAGTGCACCTAAGTGCTTTTCTGTATTTTTAAAATTTTGAAAAATCCCTAAAAATATATTAATCTATATGTATTATTCATTTCTGCACTTTTGCTTTTATTACATTTTTGAAAAATCAAATACAAAAATACAAAAGCCAAATTACTAAAAATATGTTTTACCTTTTTTTTGTCATTTGTTTAAATTCTATTTCTAAAAGCAAAAATCAACTACAAAAATATAAAACAAAACAAAAATAAGTATCAAAAATTATTATTTTGAACTTAATTTTTCTATGTATCTTACGAAAGGGTTATTTGGGCTATCATCCCATCATATCACCTAGTACCGGGCGAACCTCTCACAAGGTAGTCCTCGGGAAGTCCAAGATCAATTTTATGAGTTCAAACTTTAAATAAAATTTATTCTTCAAAAATATCAAAAATATTGTATGAACTTCATTGAAAATCAAGCATGAATTAATCTATTATTTATAACTTCTATAATGTTGCAATTTATCTTTTCAAACTACTTTGAACATTGCTTTCATCATGCTTTGATATATCTATTAATATTTGCATCAATTATATTGAAAGTGGTGTAGAACTAAGCCTAGCACGCCTCTAAGTATGAGTAAATGTTTTATGTTTGATAATGATCTTTATTCACTCACTTATTTTGGCATTGTCTACATTTGTGTTTAATCTAAGAATGATTGTGTATGTTTTGTATTAGTGCAATGAATTAAAATCCTTTATTTGCACTTTTAAAAATTAAGAAAAGTGGTTATCTTTCTTATAAATTATATTGGTTTGCAAAACAAGTGTATTCGGAGAACTTTGTACAAAACAAAATCTTAAAATAAAATGACAAAGATAACTCCACCAAGCACTACTTGAACCTCCTGATAAGTCTTAATAAGCGTTGTGAGGTTGAGCACCTTAGAAAGAATAGTAAAGTATCTTGTGTAAACCATAACTTTCTTTCAAAATAAAAACCACTTATTCTTAAGTACACCGGATCACAATAAAAAATCAATTTTGAAGAATAAAATTATGTGATCCCCCAAGCACTACTTTGCACCCTGATAAGTCTTAATGAGCATTGTGTGTGCAAAGCACCTTGATAGTTGTACATTTTTGTTTGTGCATTGAAGTGTGTGGAAGTAAAATTATTTGTGTTTTATTGTGCTTTTACTTTACATATTTCTTGTATTTTTGATTAAAACATTTGTTTACTCTATTCAAAATACACTTATGTGCACATCATTATCTTCCATAACACTTCTTCTCATGAGTATTGGATCCTAATGCTAATTCTATACTACTCTCTATTTATGACATGCACTAGATAACCTAGCATGCTTTCTACAATGTTTGGTATATTTTGAATTTGTGAATTAAAATAACATTGTAGTAATCTCTTTTTTGATAACATTATTTCATGTTTGGTTACATTATTGTTAAATTTAAAGATTTTAATTGAACAAAGATTTACAAAAACATCTTCTTTATGAAATTTAACTTATATATCTTTTTATGGATCATCATTAATTGCAATAAGATGTTTCTTGTATTTCTATAAGTCTTTCGCATCATCACCATATATTTCTACCTTGCGCTCTCATGCTTATATCAAAGTCTTAAATACCAAAATTCATTTCTTTCAACAAATGGTAGACTTGCTTGGTAGATTTTATATTGGTTACTCTACACATGAATATTTTCCTGTTTGCTAAGAACTCTGATTTATTTCTATGAAAATATTGTAATACTAAAATTCTGATTTATGAATGAATTTCAAAATAGCTATGTGACTGTTTTCATAAATTCAAATAAAAATATAAATCTATAGGCTATGTCATTAGATTTAAAAAGCTTAAATGTTTCCAATAATTATTATCCATGACTTCATTTCTCACCATAGCGGGGGCGTAGGGTTGTAGACATTAGATAACCTTTATCTCTAGTCATGTCTTGTCCTTAACCGGGGAGGGTTCCAGTGGGGCCTTGCGAGGCACTGGGGGGAAAGAGTGCTAGGTTGAGTTTTTGTCTAGAGTTTGCATATGGGACTAACACCCCAACCTACGGCATGTTTGTAGCTCCTCATGCCCATTCGTCACTTAGTACGGGGCTAGGGTATAGACATATTGTCTGGGTAGTTTAGTTACTTGGAAATCATTACATTTTGTTTATGCTACAAACTCTGATTTATGAAAATGTTGAGATACTCAAACTCTGATCTATTTAAAAGAAAAGTATTCTAAAACTTCTAATCATTTCCTTCTCTACAAGCTCGATCATGTCTTTATCTTCTTATCAACTTTTAATGGTGTCTCCTTACCCGCTTTTGCTAATAACAAAAGGGGGAGAACTAACATGATAAATATCAATCTGCTATCACACTATAATGTTTAATTAAGATGATAGCTTACATATTAGGAGAACATTCACTTAGGGGGAGCATGTATTTAGGGGGAGCAATTCTAAATGCTAAAATCAATAATTATCCTAAGTCATCACTCTCACACACACACAAATATAGTTTCATCATGCTTATTTATTAATGCTCTGATTTATCATTAATGGATTTTTTATTATCAAAAGGGGGAATTTATTGGAACATGGTCTTCCGCATCTCCTAGGTTTGAGAATAACAAATCCTATGTGTATTTGATCTTGTGTGTTTAAGTGTGCAGGAAATCAAAGTCCACATGACTCAAGGATGGTTGCCCCCAATTTTGAGCCCAAAATTCCAAGTCTCCCACTAGCGCCGGCGGTAGCACTTAGCGCCTGGCGCTAGCGATGATAGCGCAATTCCGGGAGCACATATGGAAGGAGATAGCGCCTGGCGGTAGCCGATAGCGCAGGCGGTAGCAACGCACACAGTTGGCAAGGAGGAATTATTTCCTCTGATTGAAGATTCTGCCGCACAGAATGTGTCCTAATATGGGATGGCGTTGGCGGTATCTACTAGCATTGGCGGTAGCTCGGAGCACAAGAGGAATGGCGAAATTGTTTCCCCGAAATAAAGATTCTCGTGCGCAAAATATTACTTAATATGGGATAGCGCTGGCGGTAGCACTAGCGCAGGCGCTAGCGCTAAGTCTATAAAAGGACATCTTGGCTCCGACTTCCGAAGCCTCTTCAGATCCAGAATTCTAGAGCTTCGTGCCACAGCATAGAGAGGAAGGTTCAGAGAGATACTCCCACAAATCCATAAAGACTAAAAGAGATCCGTGGAGAAGATTTCAACACGCGTCATCATCGTGACGAAAGACCGCATCGACTACGATCATACTCTGCGTCTTCGTCTACTTCTCCAAGAGATCCACATAGAGGGAGTTTTACATTATTGTCTTTTCATTTCATATTCTTCTTGTAAACGGTTAGTGAATTCGCCTCGTGTTGGCGACTAGGTCTGGGTAGGACTTAGGGGGAAACTCGCCTCGTATTGGAGACTAGATCTAGGCTAGGTCTAGGGGTGCTCGAAGACACATCCGGGTAAGGGTTGGCTAGAGCGGCTTGAGGTCGAATCCGGGGAGGATAGGCTAGGGCCACCGGTTCATGAGGAAGCGAGTCGGGATAGAAAACAAAAAGGAGTTTATTTCTATTAGCTTTGATTTCTAGCTTCGATAAGAGATCAAGTTTTGTAATCATGCTTCTCAAGTTAATAAAATCATGTCTTTACTTTTACTTCACTTGATATGTCTTGATCTTCTTTAGTTTAATAATCAAAGCTTTTCTAAAATATTCAAAATATATCAAAAGTTTTTAAAACCCTTATTCACCCCCCCCCCCCCTCTAAGGGCGCCTACCGATCCAACAATTATGTCTAGCTTTATTATAGGCAAGTGTGGCATTTTTAAGAATTGATGTTATAGAACTAATATGAGTTTGATAATCATTTCTCAATTCTTCAAATATGTCATTCTTCTCTTTAATTTCAATATTATATTTTTTGCACATAGCACAATCACTTTTCAAAGATGAATATTCTAAACACAATCTTTCATTTTGTTCTTTTACAAAAATTCACTCCTTTTCAAGTTCCCTGTATTTTTCTTTTAATTCATTATATTCTATACACGGTGTACTATTTTCAACTAAAGTGTCATGGGGAAAACTAGATACATCAAAATTTGATTCTACATTAACTTGTGTTTTTAAACTTTTATTTTTTAAATGCAATTTGCAATTAGCATTTTTCAATCTCATAATTTTACATTTAGTAATTTATAGCAACTGTAATGTAGAAATAGAGTTACAAATAAGAAAGGAATTTGATTTCCTTACATCGCTTTTGGATGAGGCAAGATTTGAACATAAAGTTCCTTTGACATCTTCATCTTCCTCTTCCATTGATGATTTGTCATCTTCCCTTCCCTTTGATGTGCATTCCATGGATCCATCAAGAGAAGAGCTTTCTCGATTACTTGAGCAAGCTTGCAAGTTCTCCAATTCTTGTGCTTGATCCATACCTATATGAGGAAGACTATAAATTTCATCAAGGAATTTCCAAATTTTGCAAGCAGTAGGAAAGCAAAAAACTAGTTTAAAAAAATCTTTTGAAATTGCACAAATAAACTATTTATGGCATTAGCATTTAAAATACATTCTTCTCTATTCAACACTCTTGGGGGCTCTCTAATTGTAATATCCCAAACTTTGATATCTAAAAACTTAAAGAAATTTTTCCATTAATATTTCCCACCCTTTATAATTTTTACCTTCAAATAAAGGTGGCGCTAATGATTTTTCATTCTATAAAATTTCATCCCCTCTAGTAGATGTGAGATCATGAAGCGCCATTATTCCCGGTTGTTAGACCATTTTGGAATAACCTACCTCTGATACCACTTGTTGGATATGTAGATGCCCTTAGAGGGGGTGAATAAGGGTTTTAAAAACTTTTAGGTTTAATAGAAAAATTTTGATATTTTATTAGAAATAAATTGAAGCAAAATTAAAGTGCTAGAAATTGAAAATCAAATCAATTTTATTGAACAAGTAAAGACATAATTTTCATTTATAAAATCGATTATAAAATTAAATTTCTATCACACTAGAAATCAAGGCGAATAATATGAAAACTCTTTTTGTTTTCTATACCGACTCTTCTCCCTCATAACCGGTTGGCTTTAGTCGATCTATCCTCAAATATGACCTCAAGCCGCTCTAGACTCTCTATCCCCACAAAGACCTCGAGCACCCCCTATATCTAATCCCAAGACCTAGTCGTCACACCCACGCAGCGAATTCTCCTTAGTCCTCTAAAGGCCCTAGTCGCCAATACGGGCGAATTTCTCTACTGATGAAAATAAGAGATACAATCAATAAAGACTAAAACAACCAAAGCTCTCTCAAAGACTAAACTTGACGATGATGTAGGCATGATCGATCCATCTTCAAGTTCTAAGAATTCACGAACATTGACGGAGTTCTCTTGGCTGCAAGGAGGAGGCTCTCACAAAAGTTCAAGAGTCGTAGCATGTTATTCTTCGTGTATCAGCACCGCTTAGATGAGGACTGCTCTTTAAATAGACTCAGATTCTAGCGCCAGCGGTAGTGCTACCGCTGGGCGGTAGCCACGTTAGGCAATAAGCCGGCACACAGATTGAGTCATCTTAGGCAACATTATTGCTCCAAATTTGGTTGCCCCTCCTTCCGCTCCGCTGTAATATTAACGCGACGTGTTAGCATTATAAATTTCCTATCCGTCAGATCTCCTTCCTCTTTTGTTTCTCAATCAGCAGTGAGATAGCGGGGCTTCTATAATTTACCGACGGGCGTTAGCCTTAATGCGTCGTGGTAATACTTGTTATATTTGAGTCCCGTCGACATTCTTTTCTCGACGATGTTTCCTTCTCGACGATGTTTCCAATTAAGCCGTCGCTACCACCAGCGGCAGCGTTAACACGCCGTAATAGCAAACAGAGCATCGTAACGATAAAGGATCGTCATCTTTTTTTGTACTCATAGAGGCTTGAGAGCTGAAGTTCCTGCACACTATAAACACATGGCAAGTATGATCAAATACAATGGGATTTGTTATTCTCAAACTAAGAGATGTGGAAAACATGTTCCAACAACACTCTTTTCTATCTAAGGTGTGCATGGTGTGAAGTGGAGTGCCTTATGTGTCGGAGAAAGATAGATTGGACGTGATGTTGCCGAATGGGTAGATGATGAGCATGAACATGAAAAGTTGCGTAAAGGTTCGAATAGGAGATTGAGACTTCAACTTGGAAGCACCCTTACTACCATTATCGAAATTTGACGTAATCTTTGGCATGGACTAGCTCTCGAGGAATGGTTCATGCATATATTGCAAATTGAAATAAGTCTCAATTGCATGGGTACCGAATGTGGGACCATGTTTATTGGTTTGCAGAGTGAGCAAGAAACTGATGTCTTCCCTTCAAGTGGTTAAGGCGGTTCAAAAAGGCACTGAATTATTCTTCATTTGTTGGAGATCTAAGAGCACAAGCCCAGTTTAAGTGACGTTCCTATAGTGACAGAGTACACAAACATGTTTCCTGATGAGCTTCACGGGCTCTAACGTAGTACGAGATTGACTTTTGTATTGAGCCAGTGTTGGGTGCTAAGCTCGTGTCACAATCACATTATCAGATAGCGCTGATTGAAATGGTGGAGCAAAAGGTACAGCTGCATGAATTATTAAAGCAAGGCTATGTATGCCTGAGTTCTTCCTCTTGGGGTGCATCGGTCAAATCTATGCATAAACCATTGATAATTGAATATAATAACTAAGAAAAATAAGTACTCATTCCCACGCATCGATGACTTATTCGGTAAGCTGGTTGGATCGAATGTGTACTTAAATTTCAACTTGAAGTCCGGTTATTGCAAGTTGAGGATTCAGGAATGTGATATTCCTAAGACGACATTAAGTACCCTCTACGGGAACTACAAGGTCGCCATGATTCCATTTTCGCTCTTTAATGCACCATCAATATTCATGGATATGATGAATAGGATATTTCGAGAGTTCTTAGACTGGTTCTTCATCATCTTAATTGACAATATTTTAGATTACTCCCAATCAGAGGAAGATCATGCAGATCACATGCACGTAGTTTTAAGCATCCAGAGGAAACATCAACTCTATGACATTAAAGTTGTAAATATATGATGTCGGCGACATAACGGATTGAGCTTTTAATTTTCGGATGCCGGAAATCGAAGACATGTCGGGGATATTTTAAAATATCAGATTTCCATGTCTTATAAATTAAATTTTTATTATGTATACTATCTCTAATTATATGTTATAAAAGTAGAAAAATAATATAACAAATAGATAAAAATGAGTCATTTATATGACGAAATAAAATAGAATAATATCTAAGGTAAAATATTATTAACAAATACAAAATGATACATTGTAAAAATATATTTAATATCATACAATAATTTTATTTTGATAACAAGTTTATTGCAAATAAAAAGATTTAAAAGTTAAATATCTTTGATTGATTATAAGTCTTTTCAAACTTATAAATTTATATTAAAAACATGTAAACAATCAAGTAATAACTGTATTAAATATTTTCATACTTTTTGTAATACGAAATAAAAAAAATTGTAAAATAATTATACAAGATTGGTTGTAGGAATAAAACGTTAAAAAAATCAAAACAATAAGTTTAATCGATTTAAACATACATAATATAATATATATAAATATATATGTGATTTAAACATATGTTGATAGTGTGCTACTATAACTTAAAATAAATAGCGGATGATATATTTAAAAGTCATGTTGGCTGATATATCAGAAAAAATTAGACATGTCGGCCTATATTTTACAAATAACATAATCTTTTTTTTTAGAAAAACATATCGTTTTGCTCTAAAAAGACATGTCGGGCATGTCAGAGGACATTTAAAATAATGATGATAAGGTATCCAAATGCGAATTTTGGCTTTCATTTGTGGCATTTTTAGATTATGTGGTTAGTGGAGAGGGCATCATGGTTAATAATTCGAAGATAGCAGCGATCCATGATGACATGTTCTGAGGAATATGGATGAATTCCAAAGCTTCTTAGGACATACTTGCTACTACCGAGACTTCATGGAGAATTTTTTGAAAATCGCACTTCCTCTCACCGCATTGACTAGGAAGGAAAATAGATTCCTTTAGCTTCAAAGTGCGCATGATCCATCAAGAAGCTAAATAGTCGACTGATCTTGGCAGCGATTTTGTGTTTGTCGTGTAGGAATGAAGGTTAACAAGTTTATAGTGATGGCTTAGAGACCATCTTGGGCTATGTTATGTGCTAGTTTGGGATGGTGATCGTATACAACTCGCACCACCTGAAGGTGCATAAGAGGAACAACCCAGTTCATGACTTGGAGCTAGTAGCCATGGTGTTTGCTTGGAAGTTGTGGCGACATTACTTGTATGATGTGAAGATTGGCATCTTCATGATCACAAGAGCCTGAAGTAATTGATAAATCAAAGGTTGTTTAATATGTCGAGAAGGAGGTGGATGAAGTTCTGTGAGACTACACCATCAATATTCACTACACTCCTGAGAAGGGAAATGTTGTTGTTGATTCATTGAGCATACGGGCGTCAGTGTGGGTGAATTAGATTTTAGCTCATGATGACCGTCTGATTTGTGATATGGAGGCGCTTGAGATCACTTGTGTTGATCAGAGTACATAAGTTTCGGCATGTTTGAACTAGACGAAGGTCCAATACGACATTGCAAACCAAGTTCGATAGGCTTTAAAGCTTGATTGGAGCATGAAGCGCTCTGTGGCAGAGGCCTTGAAGGGGGCAACCATTGAGTTTTCCTATGAAGCTGGACTTCCGCGGAAAGATCATAGATTGTGTGTCCCTAGTTTTGGAAATATACGGGATGAATTGATGTGCAAAGCACATTTTATGAAGTACTCAATTCATCCAAGTAGCACACAAATCTATATGGACATGAAGAGGCTATTTTGATGACCATGCATGAAGGAGATGCCCTTTATGTGACACGGTGTCACACTTGTGCACTTAAAAAAGGCCAACTTCCAATGACTCGTGGATTTTTGAAGTCCTTACCAATTGCAGAATTAAAGTTTGATGGCATAGCGATGGACTTTGTGCATAGATTGCCAAGGTCGCATTAAGGCAACGACATTGTCTGGGTGGTTGTTGATCATTTGACAAAGGTGTTGCACTTTATTCTGAACTAAAAGGACAATTCAATGGAGAAACTCACCAAGATATACATTGAGAATATTGTGCAACTACACGATGTTCCGCGTAACATTGTATGTGACTAGGATGGGCATTTCAATTCCAATGATTGGACGCGTATTCATGACTTCTAGGGTACCACGCTGAAGTTTAGCACTATTTTTCATAGACAAATGAATGGTTTGACTGAGAAGACAAACAGGATTATGGAGGATATGCTCCGGATGTACGCCTTAGATATCGAAAAGATATGGGAAAACCACCTCTAAATGATCTAGTTTGCCTACAATAACAACTACCAATCTAACATTCAGATGGAACCTATCAAGGCGATGTATGGTAGGAATTATTGTACGCCCTTCGATTGAGAGGAGATGGGAGACATGAAACTATTGAAGCAAAAAGACGGTGGATATGATGATACGGGTGATACGCGAGAGATTCTGAATTGCCTAGGATGGGTAAGAAAAGTACTGTAATGACAAGCACAAGAATGTAGAATTCGTCGTGGGCGACTGTGTTTATTTTAAAATTAAACCGTTCAAGAGAGTATCAAGGATCAGACGCTTGAAAAAGCTAAGTCTGAGATATTTGAGACTGTTTGATGTCATGGAGCGCATTAATGATACGGCTTATCGTCTTGCTCTATCGACAGAGCTCAATAACACTTTTTTATCTTTTTGCTCAAACGGGTGATTTTTTGAAAAACAAGAACTACATAAATATTTATTGAAACACACTTTGCTACTAGATATACAAATATGAGGACATTTTTTGAATCGTCTGAGCATCTGCCAATACCAAGTTCCCATCATAACATACCTTTCATTTGTAGTTCAAAACCTCATTAAAATTAGATTGTACCACTGCACTTAAACAAATTGAAATTGATCAATCAATAAATTATTCTAGGAAAAACTTATAGTTATTGTTTTTTATGATATTTTGATACTATTTCATCACTTCATTTTTTTTTGCAAGCCAATTGTGTTTCTGGCTCACATTATATCCCAAATAGACTCAAGCAAATCCAAATAAAATTCATGATATCTTCAAGTGGACTACTCCGAAGTCATCTCAAAGACATTTTTTGCTCCAATAAATTTTGGGTTTGTTAAAAGCACTCCAAAAAATGGCTATCCGCACACCAAGAAACTTAAAATTCTCATATTTAATCCTTCCGTTAATTTTAAGCGTGCAAGCATATCCCCCTAAACTGCAAATCATATTTCGGCGAGAGAAGCCCTCGCCGAAACCCCGCCCGACGTCGATGTCACGGTCGACGATGAACGTCGACGGAGAGGAAGACTTCCGACGAGCCTCTCGGCACTCCTCACCTGATTCCAGCGCGATGGCGTTGAAACCTGCGAAAACGACGAGCCTGGAGGAAGTCCCGCAAGCAAACATGAAGGTTTTAGGGCTCGGTAAGAATATTTTTCTGATTCTATCTTCAGTTTTTCAATGTTACGACTCTAATTCATCTTACTTTAGATTCTAGTTCTTCAATGTTCTGATTATAGATTCATTTTACTGAATCGATTTCATGGATTATAGAATCATTTTTCCTGAAATCCTTTTAGGGCTTAGTAGTGTTGGGCATTTCTTGTAAGAGTTTTGCATATCTTTTCTTTTAGGAATTAGTAAAAAACTTTCAAGCATCTCTTTTGTATGAAGATTTATGGGTTTAGGGTTTCTTTTGATGGGTTATGCAGTGCAAATATTATCTGATATTGACTTCATTTCCAATTTTAGATTCATTCATATCAGGTAAGAAATTTGTAGAAGGTGAAGATTCAAAACAAGGTAAATTTTAGTACTCATTATTTTAGTGTTCACTGTATTATCTTATTCATATTTTATTCAGTAATTGATGAAAGTTGTTGTGGGATTTAGGTATAGTTGTCGAAGTGGATGTCTGATCTCATTTTGAGACCCAACAATTGTTTGCATCTAAAGAATTGCTCATTGAGTGGGTTCGAGGTGTTGGCCAAAGTTTAGGTTATGTTGTAACAATAAGAGGTTCAAATAAGATTATATGGCGACTTACACCTCGCGTGTTCTTAGGGTGTGATAGAGGAGGAATCACTTGATTGCACGGGGACCCCAACACCCATTGAGAATTGGAAGTCATTACCTGATTTAGGACTTGTGATTGCATCCTGCTATAATGCTGGTGTAGTACAGCTTTCTTGCGACCAATGCTTTAAATTTTTACCACTTCACTTTATGCCACCCACAGTGCCAAAAATTATTTCTATAGGCTACATTAATGGAAATCATTTTGTTCTCCTTGGATTGCGTGAAAATTATTTATTACCTGCATTATTTTCTCCATGGATAAGATATCACGAGCCAATTGCAGAAACATGGACATCTTTTGTTGGGAATATTGCCCTCAATGTTCCCTTGATTTGAAGAGGCATCACTCACAATGCTAAGTACATATTGTATTTGATAAACCCTATTTTGCATCATGACTATGCAGGGTTAAGTTATTCCAAGCATTGGGATAAAGTCAGTGGTTTACTGTCAAAACTGCTGAGACGAGCTCACTGTCTCAGCTGAACTGCTGAGACGAGGCTAGGAACCGCTGAGAAGGGGTCTGCCTCAGCTGAGTTGCATTTAGACAGAATCCGCTGAGAAGACTATCTGTCTCAGCGGATCCGCTGAGACGAAGACAGCTCAACCGGTGAGACTAAAGACTTTCTCAGCCCAACCGCTGAGACAGATTCAAATCTGAAGACAGCATTGTCGGGATCTGCTTTTGGCGCAAGTGGTCATAAAGCAAGATAAAGTATTATATCCTCCTCCATACTGCGTTAGGGCCCTCCTTAGAGCCGTTGCAGATGGAAGAGGTATAAAAGAACAAGTTAAGGCATTTCAGAAAGGTGTGCTGAAAAGTGGAGAAAGAATTTCAATGTTCCATTGACGGCTTCCACAAGTTCTTTCCTCCTGCTTCCTGAACTAGCTAGCAGATACAAGGAGAGAAGATAGCTCTTCCAGGTTGATTCCAGAAGATCAAGGTGATCTTTCCTCATCTGCTGAAGAGGAAGATCAGATAGGAGCAAGGTCTGAAGATTCACTATTCAGCCCTGCTTCAAGGCAGCACCAACTGTGCATCAGCAACAGAAGACAATAAACTGAAGGAAACATCATTGGGGTCATCTGTTGTAAGCAAAATTTATAACCACTGTAAGAACAATATTGTTCTGAGTTTGTAGGTCATTTTGCCTGAGCTGTAGGGTTGTTGAACCTGAGTGTGTAGGGTTGCTAGCACTTTAGCCTGAGCTAGTAGAGCTGTACTCCGAACTTGAGAAGTAGTATCTCTGTGGAAGTCTGAGTTGGGGATTCTTGATAGGCCTGAGGTAGGAGATCAGTGGATCTCTGAGTTGTAGGAGTTGGAGCACTCTGAGAGGTAGAGTTGGTTGGGCCTAAGGTAGGGTTTGAAGCAAACCTGAGAGATCATGTGGGATCTGTGTTGTAAGCTCTTGGAGTTGAGTTTGGAGGAGGTTACCTTATCTAACACACTGTTAGAAAGGTGTAGAGGGAAAGTGGACTACCCATAGACACACTGTCTTGGGGAACCACTATAAAGGACTGTGTGCTTTCTGTGGTTTGCTTGAGTTTGTGCTTATTATCTATTAATTGCTAGTTGCACTTAAAAAAATCAAACAGACTTATTCACCCCCCCCCTCTAGGTGAATGAAACTACTACCCAATAAACTATCAAGTGGTATCAGAGGTAGGTTGTGTTGGATCGGTAGACGCCCATAAAGGGGGGTGAATAAGGGTTTTTAAAACTTATGTTATATTTTGATTATCTTTGAAATAATGCATGAATAAGAAGGTAAGAAATCAAACAAAACAATTAAAATAAAGTGGAGACATGTTTTATTAAAATGAAATAAGGTTTTACAAAAGTTGATTTCTATAACGCTAGAAATCGGTGGCGAATAATAATAAACTCTTTTTGTTTTCTATCCTGACTTGCATCCCCACGAACCGGTGGCCCTAGCCTATCCTTCCCCGGATTCGGCCTGAATCTGCTCTAGCCAATCCAACCCCGGATATGGCCTTGAGCACCCCCTAGACCTAACCTAGATCTAGTCGCCAACACGAGGCGAATTTCTGCCCTAAGTCCTACCCAGACCTAGTCGTCAACACGAGGCATATTCTCTAACGGTTTACAAGAAATATGAAATGATAATAGTAAAAACTCCCTCTTGAAGAACTTCTGAAGTTGGAGATGAAGATCGGCTGTAGAATAAATGTTGTAGAAGTGGACGCCGTTTGGATCTGACGTGAAGAGATTCTTCTTCAGAAATTCGCAGAGCTTTGGTAGGACATCAACTTTCGGCCAAATCAGGCTCTGTAATTCTAGCACTCAATCTCTCTCTCTCTGATGTCTTTCTGAAACGAGAGAAGAGGGGTCCAATTTATAGCATCAGCGCTAGCGCTACCACCGGCGCTATCCCAGATTAGGACATATTCGGCGCGGGAGAATCTTCAATCCGAGGAAACCTTTTCGTCTTTCCTTTTGTGCTCCGCGCTACCACCTGTGCTATCCGCTACCGCTAAGCGCTAGCTCCTTCTATATGTGCTCCCGGAATTGCACTAATCATCGCTAGCGTCGGGCGCTAGGTGCTACCGTCGGCGCTAGTGGGCATGTTGGATTTGTTTGCTCAAATTTGGGGGCAGCCTTCTTATGTTATCCTTGAGTCATATGGACTTTGTTTCCTGCACACTTAAGCACGCAAGATCAAATACACATAGGATTTGTTATTCTCAATCCTAGGTGTTGGGAATCTTGCCCACATGATTCCTGATTTGAAGAAGTCACCAAGTCAAGACTACTTCACTTTGTATTTGATCACTTCTCAAGCTTATAAATCTCAGGAAGTTAGTAGAACATTATTCTTCGAACGCAAAAGGAAGTTCGTCGACTGCTGAGACTTGGCGTGTTTGTCGAACGCAGAAGGAAGATCGACGAACTCAGAAGGAAGATCGTCGAACGCTGAGACTTGGCGAGTCAGTCGACCGCTGAGACTTGGCAAGATCGTCGAACGCTGAGACTCGGCAAGATCGTCGAACGCTGATACTAGGCAAGCTCATCGAATGCAGAACGTTGTTCGTCGAACGAAGATTGTCGTTCGTCGAACGCAGAGAAGAATGAATACAAAAGGAAGAAATGTCGTCAAGAATACGCGGTATCGTCGACATCACCAAAGTGGCCTTGTCGTCGAGAAGTTGAAGAAGCCTTGTCGCTGAAAAGGCTAAGTATGACTGATGGCGGTGAACATTGTCGTAAAGAAGGCTTGTCGTCGAGAAAACAAGGTGATTACGACGACACAGTCAGAGACAGCATATCATTGTATACGCAGAAGCACTAGAATGTCTCGTATCGTCGAGATACCAGCATCGAAGGCAGAAGCTAGAAGAATTGAAGGTCTAGCTAAGCTCAAAGGATCGACAAAGTCCTGTCGTCGAGATAATGTCCATATCGTCGTAACATTGGAAATATTGTCGAGACAGATTCAAATGTTGTGGACGCGCTGTCAGCATTCAATGTCGCCGCCTGATTGTCCAATCAGCACGTGCTCTTATGGAATGGGTGTCTGGCATTAAAGGACATCACATGTGACCGTTATGCGGCACATCTGTCTTATAAAAGGGAACAGTGATACCCTAGAAAAGTAGGCTTCGAAATAAAGAAAAAGAATGAGAAAGAATCCCGCTGCTACACTTCAATAGAAAAGTATTCTCGGCGGAGAAGAAGAAGTTCAAGTAGAGAACAAGCATCAAGTGTTCTCTGAAGAATCAGTCATCTCCATCGACTGAAAATAGTCGATCAATACCAGGCAAAAGAAGAGGAGGCTGAAGAAGATCCAGTGCTAAAACTCCAAATCAAAAAGCATCTTCTTCAACCTAAGGAAGCCAATCTTCATCAGGCTAAAGTTGTCGATCTTCATCTGGCAGAAGTAACAGTCTTTTAACATTGTATTTTTGTAAGGCTTGTGGGCCTATTTGTCTAGCTTAAGGGCTGGAGAGTTGTGAGGCTTGAGGGACAGGGCAGTGGACTTGCGGGTCCGACGCCGTCTAGCTTGAGGGTTGGAGAGCTGTGAGGCTTGAGGGCTAGGGCAGTGGACTTGCGGGTCCGATCTTGTCGAGCTTGAGGGCTCGGGCGCAGTAGGGGCTTGCGGGCCTAGGCTGTAAGCACAGGACTTGCGGGTCTGTGTTGTGTAGGGCTTGAGGGCCTGAGTGTCGAGCTTGCGGGCTCGGGGGCAGTAGGAGTTTGCGGTCCTAGGTTGTTGGACTTGCTGGTCCGTGTTGTAAGGCTTGAGGGTCTGAAGATTTGGCGGCGTTTGCCAAGCCTAGCACATTGCTAGGTAGGCGCAGAGGGAAAGAGGACAACTCAAGACACCCGGTCTTGAGGAACCTCTATACATATTTATGTGCTTCTCTGTGTTGTGCTTTCTACTTTATAGATCTATAAACCAGAAAACCAAAAAGGGGATAATATAATTTGAAAAACCTATTCACCCCCCCCCCCCAGGTAATAAGTTGACACCCAATAAACAACAGGTGGTATCAAAGCGAGGTTGTTCAAAGAAAAGCTTAACAGCTTGAACAGATCTGCCATTGGGTGTCCAAGTAACACAGCTATGGAGTCAAGAATAGCTATCAGTTCCAGGGAGAACTTTGCCCTTTGGAAAGTTCGTGCAACAATATTGATGGAGGCAATGGATCCAAGAATGTTTTTAATTGTTCCAAAAGGCCCCTCCATGACAATGTTAAAAGATGAAACTCTTCTTGCCAGCTTGGACAAAGAAGCAAGAAGCATTCTAGCTGGTGCAGTAGATCTGGCAACACACCAGAAGCTGAGTCGTTGCACAACAGCAAAGGACGTGTGGGACTTCTTAGAAGTCCTCATGGAAGGATCAGAGGAAGACTTTGAAGAAGAAACCTTTCATGAAGAAGTATGTATCAGAGCACCACTGACTACTTCAGACAGTGAATCAGAAGATGAAGAATGCTCTGGAGCAGGAGAAAGAATAAGAGCACCCTTGACTCTCACAGACTGTGACTCTGAGGATGAGGAAGTCTGTGGGTTGATGGCTCTATCAGATGAAGAAAATCATGATGAATCACATCATGATCAGGTATGCATTACTCACACATCTTTACTACCTGCTTCAATTAAGAAAACCAAGAGTGCATCAGGTGATTGTTCATCTTCTGAAGATGATGCAGAAGACTGCTCATCATGCAACAATAAGAACCACGCTGATCTAATAAAATAGTTTGGTGATCTCTTGGAAGCTCTGAGAAAGAGCAAGAAGCTTGCTAAGAAGCTTGCTAAGAAGCAAGCTAAGGAGCTAGAATCACTCAGGCCCATTGAGGCTGAGATGAAGAAGGAAACGGGTATGTCCCCTAATGAGGGCACCAACTCCTATGAGCTCAACAAAATCATAGACAAGCTTTATGATGAAAGAAGCTGGAGGGAAGAACTTATCAAGAGACTTAAGAATGATCTTCTTAAGGAAAGAAGCTTGGTGGCTCAATTCTCTAAGCCCAAAACTGTGCTGCCCATCATTGACACCTTCTCCTCCTATGGAAATAGGAGGGGATTGGGTTATAATGAAGGGGCAATAGATGCTGGGAATGGAGAAAGGGGCAAAACTAAAGCAGAGCCTCACACCACCTTTCAGAAGGTAGTGCTTCCCTCAAATAGGTATGATCAGGACAGTGTCCATGGTCACTGGATGAATGGAAGCTCTATTAGTCATGGAAATGCTCCAGACTATGGAAAGAGAAAGGGCATGGGGATGAGTGCGTTAAAGGCTCCCCATGAGGAAATTCAAATGTCCAATCATGGACCATTTGTGTTTGGTGCCCCAGCCCCCACTCTCAAGGATAAAGGTACAACATCTTCTCAATCTCTTCCAGATAAGAAGCAGACTAGTAGCCCCAGTATGATCAATACTCACTTAAACATATCTGATGCCATCAACATCATGTCAGCTACCAAGCTGACATATGTTGCTGACAAACAGGTAAAGTCAAGAAGAAGCAATGATACTAGAGCAGCTAGTCAGCTCTTGACTGAGAGAGATAGGAAGAATGTTGTTGCCTTCTCTACTGAACATACTTCAAACATTGTTCAGAAAAGAAGGTACAACATCCATGAATGTTGGTGCTGTGGCAAAGTGGGACACTTTGCCATCGACTGTTGGCACAACCCTAGTGTGCCTAGAGCAAATGTGAGACCTCCTGGATGGGTTGGGGTGAGTAGAAGATTTCCCTATTATGCTAACAAGAACCTAGGACCCAAGTCACCTTGGGTTCCTAAGGGATACTAAAATCTGTTTTGCAGAGTAGTCCATTTAGCCAATAAAAGGCAAACAAGGCTAATGGACAAAAAGTGCTCCAGGCTCAACTCTGGACTGAGAAAAACTCACCACATGCAAAGGTGCACTGATCTAGGGGGAGCTAAAAATAAAGATAAGTGGACATCCCATCAAGGGGGAGTTTGTAGCTCAAGAAGACTTAAAATCCAAGGTGAAGGAATTTGGATGGACTATGACCGAGCAAGGGGGATCTTGGACTATTGTCTACTTAAAGAAGAGCTCCAGGAAAGAAGTCAGAAAGGGGGAGAAATAGCATATGTTCAAGACAAAGATGCTCAAGTAGAAAGACCTCAAAGATAAGGAGAGCAAAGAAGTAGGGGGGAGCCACAAAAGAAGAGACATCAAATCAAGGGAGAGCTACATGCTTGATGTACTCAGAAAGTTCAGCAAAGATAAGTACAATCTTACATGATCAAAAGTTAAGATTATAATATTAATTGTCAAGTGAAAGTAGTCTTGAATTGAGATTCTGACTTCTTCAAATAGGGGGAGATTATTGGGAATCTTGCCCACATGATTCCTGATTTGAAGAAGTCACCAAGTTAAGACTACTTCACTTTGTATTTGATCACTTCTCTAGCTTATAAATCTCAGGAAGTTAGTAGAACAAGATTCATCGAACGCAGATGGAAGTTCGTCGACCGCTGAGACTTGGTGTGTTCGTCGAACGCAGAAGGAAGATCATCGAACTCAGAAGGAAGATCGTCGAACGCTGAGATTTGGCGAGTCAGTCGACCGCTGAGACTTGGCAAGATTGTCGAACGCTGAGACTCAGCAAGATCGTCGAACGCTGAGACTCGGCGAGCTCATCGAACGCAAAATGCTGTTCGTCGAACGAAGATTGTCGTTCGTTGAACGCAGAGAAGAATGAAGACAAAAGGAAGAAATGGCATCAAGAAGACGCGGTACCATCGACATCACCAAAGTGGCTTGTCGTCGAGAAGTTGAAGAAGCCTTGTCGCTGAAAAGGCTAAGTATGACTGATGGCGGTGAACATCGTCGTAAAGAAGGCTTGCCGTCGAGAAAACAAGGTGATTATGACGACACAGTCAGAGACAGCATATCGTCGTATATACAGAAGCACCAAAATGTCTCGTATCGTCGAGATACCAGCATCGGAGGCAGAAGCTAGAAGAATTGAAGGTCTACCTAAGCTCAAAGGATCGACAAAGTCCTGTCGTCGAGATATTGTCCATGTCGTCGTAACATTGGAAATATCGTCGAGACAGATTCAAATGTTGCGGACGCGCTGTCAGCATTTAATGTCACCGCCTGATTGTCCAATCAGCGCGTGCTCTTATGGAATGGGCGTCTGACATTAAAGGACATCACATGCGACCGTTATGCAGCACATCTGTCCTATAAAAGGTAACAATGATGCCCTAGAAAAGTAGGCTTCGAAATAAAGAAAAGAATGAGAAAGAATCCAGCCGCTACACTTCAATAGAACAGTATTCTCGGCGGAGAAGAAGAAGTTCAAGTAGAGAACAAGCATCAAGTGTTCTCTGAAGAATCAGTCATCTCCATCAACTGAAAAGTAGCCGATCAATACCAGGCAAAAGAAGAGGAGGCTGAAGAAGATCCAGTGCTAAAATTCCAAATCAAGAAGCATCTTCTTCAACCTAAGGAAGCCAATCTTCATCAGGATAAAGTTGTCGATCTTCATCTGGCAGAAGTAACAGTCTTTTAACACTATATTTTTGTAAGGCTTGCGGGCCTATTTGTCTAGCTTGAGGGTTGGAGAGATGTGAGGCTTGAGGGCCAGGGCAGTGGACTTGCGGGTCCGACGCCGTCTAGCTTGAGGGCTGGAGAGTTGTGAGGCTTGAGGGCCAGGGCAGTGGAATTGCGGGTCCGATCTTGTCGAGCTTGAGGTCTCGGGCGTAGTAGGGGCTTGCGGGCCTAGTCTGTAAGCACAGGACTTGCGGGTCTGTGTTGTGTAGGGCTTGAGGGCCTGAGTATCGAGCTTGCGGGCTCGGGGGAAGTAGGGGCTTGCGGGCCTAGGCTGTTGGACTTGCGGGTCCGTGTTGTAAGGCTTGAGGGCCTGAAGATTTGGCGGCGTTTGCCGAGCCTAGCACATTGCTAGGTAGGCGCAGAGGGAAAGAAGACTACTCAAGACACCCGGTCTTGAGGAACCTCTATACATCTTTGTGTGCTTCTCTGTGTTGTGTTTTCTACTTTATAGATCTATTAACCAGAAATCAAGAACACCAAAAAGGGGATAATATAATTTGAAAAACCTATTCACCCCCCCCCCCCCCTCTAAGTAATAAGTTGACACCCAATAAACAACACTACGAGATGCGGAATACCATGTTTCAACAAACTCCCCCTTTTGATAATAACAAATCCATTAATGATAAATCAGAGCATTAATATATAAGCATGATGAAACCTACTTGTGTGTGTGAGAGTGATGACTTAGGATAATTAGTGATTTTAGTGTTTATAATTGCTCCCCCTAAATACATGCTCCCACTAAGTGAATGCTCCCCTAATATGTAAGCTATCATCTTAATTAATCATGTTTTGATAGCGAATTTTATTTATAATGTTAGTTCTCCCCCTTTTGTTATTAGCAAAAGTGGGTAAAGGAAGCAAACACATAACAGTTTTGATAATAAGATAAAGGCATGATCGAGCTTTGAGAGAGAAGAAAATGATAATGAGTTTTTCGAATAATTTTCATCGAAATAAATCAGAGTTTCTAGCATAAGTATGGAAAGAGTACAAGGTAAATGTAATATAGCCAAGCATAATAGAGAGGTATGAAAAAGATACATGATGATTCATAAAACGAAAAAGATGTTTTTGTAAAAAAAATTCTTTGAAAAAATTATCATGAAGTAACCAAGCATAAAAGAGAGGTATGAAAAAAAGACTACTACAATGTTATTCTAATTCATAAAGTCAAAAACACACCAAACATTGTAGAAAGCATGCTAGGTTATCTAGTGCATTTTAGATATAAAAAGTATTATAGAATTAGCATTAGGATCCAATACTCATGAGAAGAAGTGTTATGGAAGATAATGAAGTGCACATAAGTGTATTTTGAAGAGAGTGAACAAATGATTTAATCAAAAAATACAAGACAAATGTAGAGTAAAGTGCACAATAAAACACAAGTAATTTTACTTCCACACCCATTAAAGCACATAGAAAAGACCAAGTGGTGTAAAGAAAAAAGTTTATGGTTTGCACAAGACACTTTACTATTCTTTCCAAGGTGCTAAACCTCACAATGCTTATGAAGACTTATCAGGAGGTTCAAGTAATGCTTGGTGGAGTTATCTTTATTAATTTATGTTGGAATAACCCTATTACTGATTTGGGCTAGGATCACTATGTTTTGACTAGGATCAAGTTGACCCCATTGTATAGTTTAAGGGTCAAGTCTTTAGGCTGTTAGATTAGCTAGAACTGAAAAAAAATTTAGGTTCCCAGCGTTCGACAAATGGCTATCGGCGCTCGACAGATGGCTGCCAGCGCTCAACAAATTCCTGCCAGCGCTCGACAAATTCCAGCCAGCGCTCGACAGATTCCAGCCAGCGCTCGACAGATTCTAGCCAGCGCTCGACAGATTTCAGCCAGAGCTCGACAAATTCTTTATTGATGCTCAGATCGACAAATACAGTCCCCAGAGTATTTAATTCTTAAAGATCAGTTATTTGTCAGTTCTCTGAACACAGATCGACGACTTTAACGGATATATTCAAATAACTTTGGACGTATTCAAGTCAGATAAGTAAGGATATTATATTCTTTGAATATATTCCTTTCTTTCCTTTATTCGAAGGCAAAGATAGTCGTTGACAATTAATGCAAAGGAGTATTTCACGGCTAAGGACTTAAAGGACCTGCCAAAGTCGTTTTGTCTTTGTTGTTATTCCAAGAAAGAATTAAAGTTTGATTATTCTATTCCAAAAAGAGAATATATCAAAGACAGACTTTATTGTCTCATTATCTCGACAGATTTCATACACATTCTTACAGAATACAGAGAGAGTACAACATCAAGGATAGAGAAAGAAAAAGAAGAACACTCAGTCAAATATTCTCAGTGTTCTTCTTCCTCAAGCAGCAATCACCATTTCTCTGAGAACATCTTCTTCAAAGATCAATCTCTCAGATATCTGTTGCAAGTTCAAGTCTTCTAAAAGAGCAACAAAGAATCTGAAGAACCATTTCTTCCAGATCAATCTGCTACAGAAGATTTCTGTTTCAAGAGAAAGCCTCTCTACCATCTGTCAAATACTTCTATCAGACAGGGGGAGCTTTATAACAAATCCACTAGAGTCTTCTCTCAGCATCTTGATAGAGAAGAACACTATAACCTCTTTCTCATCTCTCTTGTACAGGGTTAATACTCCCTTCAAAAGTTTAACTCCCTGGTGGCAAGACACCTGATCAAAAAATCTAGTTGGTTTTGAGCACCTGAACAAAATCTCTGTGGTGTGTGGACACCTGAACAAAATCACCTTGGTGCTAAGGAACCTGATCAACACTCCTAGTGGATTCCTACCAATGGTGGTAGAAGAGTGGACTGCCCAGATTTATTGGGGAACCACTATATTTCCTTGTGTCCTCTGTGTTTGTTTATTTCTCTGTGATGTGCTGTGTGCTTTTACTTATTCAGTTTTTTTCTGTTTATATCTATCTCTCACTGCTTACACATATATATAACACTATTTGAATTCCGCTATAAAAACTAAGGAAAAGTTTTTAATACTCTATTCACCCCCCCCCCCCCTCTAGAGTAACTTAAGATCTAACCTCCACTTTCAATTGGTATCAGAGGAAGTTGATTCTTTACAGGATAACACTTGAATCACAAAGATCAATTAGATCTTAAATTCTCTTAGAGTTCTTTTTCATTTTATCTTTTATTTAAAACTCATGGCACAAAACAAAGAGTATTCCAGCACAAGACCTCCTATGTGCAATCTCAGCAAGTTTGCACTATGGAAAGCAAGGATTAGATTGTATATGAACTCAATTGATGACGAAATTTTTAATGTCATTTTGACAGGGCCTCCAGCACCTACAGCATCTACAAGTACTGATGCAGCAACAAACAACACTGCTGTCCCACCTCCTGAATGGACAGAAGCACAAAAGAAGCAAAGGAGTGCAGATGCTAAAGCCATGAACATTCTGCCTCAAACTATGTCTGATGACATATTTCAAAAAGTGGTGGATTGCACATCAGCTAGAGAGATATGGACCTCTCTCAACAATATGGTTGCGGGCTCTGCTGATGAAAGGAAAGACAGAAGGTTTCACTTGATCTCTTTGTATGAGAATTTCAAGAAGGGTGAAGAAGAATCAGTTGCAGATATGTACACTAGATTAAGTGTAATCATAAGTGAACTCAGAACCCTGGACAAGGAAATCTCATTAACTGAGATCAATGACAAAATCCTAATGTGCTTCCCCAGCACTTGGGACTCTAGGATCTGTCCTATCAAGGAAGCCAGAAGTCTTAATGAGATAACTACTGAGACACTGCTAGGAAAGCTCAAATCCTATGAGCAACTCATCAAGACAAGGGAAGCTGAACAAGTGAGCACCTCCTCTTCAACAAAGAAGAACAGAAATATTACCTTCAAAGCTACAGAAGAAGAAGAAAAGACTTCAAAAGATGAGGAGTTTATGAGTCTCATAGCCAAGAGATTCTACAAAATGGCTAAGAAGGACTTCAGAAAGAAGGAGTCCAGATCAAGAGAAAAGCAAAGGTATGACAAATCAACTCCTAAAGAGGTTATTTGTTATGGCTGCAGGAAACCTGGACACTATCTGACAGAATGTCCAGAAAATCAAAAGAAAGAAAAGAAAAAGGATAAAGAAGAGAAAAGAAGCTCCAGCAAATCTTCATCCCACAAACACAAAAAGAAGGGAAGAGGATTTATAGCAGAATCTTGGAGTGAAACTGAATCTGAATCATCATCCAGCTCATCTGATGATGATGATGAAGAAAATTCAAAGGAAGATGAACAATGTCTGATGGAAATATATGACTGAGGCAGTGAGTTAGAATATGCTTTCTCATCCAGCTCCAATGATGATGAAGAAGAAAGAACCTTCTACAAGATGGCTATCAATGCCTCAGGACACAACTCTGAAGAAAAATCAAAATCAGAAGCAGAAGATGATGCAGATCAGGTATTATCTAACTTTGATTTCACTTCAGTTGAATTCAAAGCTGAATTCAAGGTTCTTTGCTTAGACTTACTAAAATCTGAGAAAGAAATAATCTCACTCAGAAGTAAGCTAGCTGAAATGAATAATATAAGTGAAGAAAATAAAAATCTTAAGAAAGATTTGGCTGCCTCCAGGGAACATATTGTTCTCATTAAGAGCAAGTTGTCTGAAGATAAAGAGTTTGAAGAATCCCTAAATGGGAGAAGCATCAAACTGATGGACATAACAAGCATAGTAAATGCTAGACTTAATAGCAAACTGGGCTTGGGTGCTTCATCAAGTGAACCACCTCTAATTAAGAAGAACATACTTTCTACACCTATAAAATTTGTCTCTGCTAAAGGCAAAGAGGCTGTAGAAGCAAATAAAGTTATTTCAAGCAAGTCTGTTAAGAATAAAAGAATTCAGAAGAATTCGTCGAACGGAGCTCGACAAAAAGACTTCAATTTGTCGAACGGAGATCGACGAAAACTGAAAACAGATTTTCAGTATAGTTATCATATGAACGGCGCTCGACGAAATCATGTACATTCGTCGAACGGCGATCGACGAACTTACCCAAATTTGTCGAACAGATAGTATACACAGAATTTCAGGAATTCTAATTCTAAACACACTAAAAATCCTTTTACTGAATGGACAATGCCTCCAAGGAGATATCATCCACAAGGCTATAAGGATCAGCCTGAAGTGTCCTTTATTTCTGAATATTGTGGTAAGACAAAAGGACCCAAGGTAGTCTGGGTCAAAAACAACTAGTTTATGTTTCTGTCTTTGCAGGTACACAGCTATCCAAAGATAAAGGAATATTGGTACTTGGATAGTGGATGCTCAAAGCACATGACAGGAAACAAGGCCAACCTGAGCAATTATAAGGCAAAGCTTGGACCCAGAGTTGTCTTTGGAGACTCCAACTATGGACAGACAAAAGGATATGGACAAGTCAAGATTGGAGCAGTCACCTTCAAAGAATTATCATATGTCAAAGGTCTCAAGCACAACCTCATCAGCATAAGCCAGTTATGTGATGAAGGTTATCAAGTAACCTTTAACCCTTCCCAATGTCTTATTACCAATAATAAAAACATAAATGTATTATCTGGTAGTAGACAAGGAAATATTTATTTAGTCAATTTTGACTCTGCCAATACAGACATCTGTCTATTTAATTCAATAAGTAAGACAAATGAATTATGGCATAAAAGGCTTGGACACATTAACCTTAGAACTATCTCTAAGCTTTCTAAGGACAATCTTGTCAGAGGACTGCCTTCTGGTTCATACAAGAAGGAAGGACTTTGCAGGGCTTGTCAGTTAGGTAAGCAGACTAGAAGTAGTTTCAAATATTTATCCAAGAGTGATTCATCTAGGATTCTGTATTTGCTGCATTTAGATCTTTTTGGACCTACTACTATACAGAGCTTAGGAGGGAAGCATTATTCTCTAGTTATTGTAGATGACTTCTCTAGATTCACTTGGGTGTTCTTTCTTAAGAACAAGTCTGACACCTTCAAAGTTCTAACAGACTTTCTCAGGTCCATCAAGACTGAGTACTCTACTGTAGTTGCATTGATCAGAAGTGATCATGGGACTGATTCTGAGCCTCTTCTGATGAGACAATTCTATGGAAAAGAAGGGATCAGGCAGTGTTTCTCTGCCCTCAACAAAATGGGGTAGCTGAAAGGAAAAATAGAACACTAATTGAATCAGCACTACATTGCTTACTGATGCTCATTTGCCACTCTCTTTTTGGGCAAAGGCAGTGAACACAGCAAATTATGTGTTGAATAGAAGCCTGATACATAAACTTAAGGGTAAGACTCCCTATGAACTACTCAAGAATAAAAAGCCTAAGGTTAGCTATTTTAAGATTTTTGGTTGTAAATGCTATGTGCATAACAATGATAAGAAATATCTAAGGAAGTTTGAAGCTAAGGCAACTGAAGGTATATTCCTTGGATACTCTCTATCTAGTAAAGCATATAGAGTCTACAACAAATCTACTCTTAAGATAGAGGAGTCCATGCATATTTCTTTTGATGAAACTAACATGTTAAATGAGGAGAGGAATACCACCTCTACCATAAATATTTTGCAGGTAGCAGACCTATGTGAAGAGCTAAATGAGTTAAATCTAGAGAAAAGAGATTCTTTACTTACAACAACTCAAACACTTGAAGATAGTGAAGAAGAAGATCATCCAGAAGATCTGGCTGACAAATCAATTCAAGTGACAGCTGAACAAATTCCCCAAGAAGATACTATTGTTGAACCAACTCCAACTGTTGACCACATCACAGTTAGAGATCATCCAATATCACAAGTAATTGGAGATATTTCAGCAAGTGTTCAAACAAGGCATCAACTACATCAAAATCAGATGCATACTTGTTTCCTATCACAAGTTGAACCTCAAACTATAACAGATGCAGAACAAGATCCAAATTGGATTCTTGCAATGCAAGAGGAGCTCAACCAATTTGAAAGGAACAAGGTTTGGGATTTGGTTCCAAGACCAAAGGGCCATCCAGTCATTGGCACTAAATGGGTCTTCAGGAACAAGCTAGATGAACAAGGCAATATTGTGAGAAATAAAGCAAGATTGGTAGCCCAAGGATATTCACAGGAAGAAGGAATTGATTATGATCAGACCTTTGCTCCTGTTGCAAGACTTGAAGCAATCTGAATTTTTCTTGCATTTGCTGCATATAAAAAGTTCAAGGTATATCAAATGGATATGAAGAGTGCATTTTTAAATGGAGAAATCAAAGAAGAAGTCTATGTGGAACAACCACCAGGTTTCATCTCTCCAACTCAATCCTCTTATGTATTTAAGCTTAAGAAAGCTCTTTATGGTCTCAAACAAGCTCCTAGAGCATGGTATGAGACTTTAGCTAGTTTTCTTTTGGAAAACAATTTCTGTAGAGGCATAGTAGATAAAACCCTATTTTTCAGGATACATAAAAATAAAACTTTGCTAGTTCAAATATATGTAGATGATATTATCTTTGGCTCTACTGATTCAAATTTGTGCAAAAGATTTTCTAATCTAATGCAATCTAAATTTGAAATGAGTAGTATGGGTGAGTTATCATACTTCCTTGGTCTTCAGGTGAAGCAAACTCCAAATGGAATCTTCATATCCCAATCTAAGTATGCTAAGGAATTAGTGAAAAGATTTGGTATGTCTGATTCTTCCACCATGAAAACACCCATGCCCTCAAATGATGTTGTTGATAATGATGAATCAAGGAAACCTGTTGATTCAAAAGTATATAGAGCAATTGTTGGCTCACTACTTTATTTAATAGCTAGTAGGCCTGACATAATGTTTGCTACCTATATTTGTGCTAGGTTTCAAGTTAACCCCAAAGAATCTCATCTAATTTTGCTAAAAGGGATTTTAAGATATATAAAGGGTTGTCCTAATCTAGGTCTCTGGTATCCAACAGCATCTGAATTTGAATTAACTGGATTCTCAGATTCAGATTATGCAGGATGCAGAGTAGACAGGAAAAGCACATCAGGAACTTACCAGTTTCTTGGTGATAGGCTTGTGTCTTGGTTTTGTAAGAAATAGACATTTGTGTCCACATCAACAGCTGAAGCTGAATATATAGCTGCAGGCAGTTGCTGCTCATAGATGTTGTGGATACAAAATCAGCTCCTAGACTATGGTGTCAACTTAAATAATTCAACTTATATTTTGTGACAATACTAGTGCAATATTTATAACACAAAATCCAGTTCTCCATAGTAGGACTAAACACATAGAAATTAGGCACCACTTCCTTAGGGATAATGTGGATAAAAATAAAATTTGCCTACAATTTATTTCTACTGATCTACAAAGAGCTGACATTTTCACCAAGCCCTTTGATGAAAAGAAGCATATCTTCTTTATAAATCAGATAGGAATGATAGATGGAGATTCAATCTGTTAAAAAATTATATTTTCTATTTATCCCCTCAATTTGTCGAACGGAGGACGACGAATTTGAATCATTTGTCGAACGGTGGTCGACGAAACCTTTTAACTTCAGAATCGATAAAGAAAATTTCACCCGTCGAACGGTGATTGACGGAAAATATATTTTTGTCGAACGTCGTCTGACGGAGACCTAAAGTCTTTTCGACTTCTGCTTTTTATTAGGTTTTTGCTGAACATCGCTCCACAAATGCGCCCCCTTCTCCGGTCTATATAATCTCTATTTTATTTCTTAATAGATTGCGCCTACAGAAATCGCTTTCCCTCTAGTTCCCCTCTGCACTTGATCTTTTTCTCTCTTGCAGGTACTAATGGCGATCTCTCAAGTCGCTCTTTATTCCATGAAGTTCGACGTAGGGTTTGACATTGATATGGACTCATTTGCACAGTCAGACCAGGTTTTTAAAGATATTCTTCAACTTTTCGAGGAACAAC
The DNA here is from genome assembly GCA_033032865.1 of Dactylorhiza incarnata. NCBI lineage: Eukaryota > Viridiplantae > Streptophyta > Magnoliopsida > Asparagales > Orchidaceae > Dactylorhiza > Dactylorhiza incarnata. The sequence goes on along the minus strand of JAWHQI010000010.1, from coordinate 10,390,578 downwards.
AGTTAAAGAAGTTCATGAGCACCAGGATAAAGTGGCATACTGTAGAAATAAATGAATGGGTTTACACGGCTAAGCCAGAAGATGAAAGTTTAACTGGAACCATCTCAGGTCATCAGGTTTCTCTTACCCCAATCATCTTATCTGAAATTTTTGGCTTTACAAATGGTGATGATGATCTAGAGTTAAGTTCTCATGAATTTGGTGATGCTTTGATTAAAATGGGTCATTCTACTGGAAACCCTAATCATTTGCTTAAGAAAAACTTGTCCTTAGAATACAAGTTTTTATCTGATATTGTTGGAAAGGTTTTGTTAGGCAAGACAACATGTCATGATTACATTAAAAGGCACCAATTTCTTTTGATGGTGGTCTTGATGGAAAAGAAGAAAGTAAATTGGGGATCAATTCTTTTTGAATCGATTAAGAAGAAAGTTTCTAAAGATAATGTATCTTTTGGAAGAATTATAGGCATTGTTCTGCAGGAAAGGCACCAAGACCTTCTGGTCTCTCCCATGGTAACAATAAATGCTAGCAAGAAGCTGACCTCAGCTCTCTTTGACAAATGGGACAGGGTTATTCCAAAGAAGAACCCAGGAGCAGTTGCATCAAAGAAAGCTTCTGAAGGCACCAGGACTGATCCAGTCACTCCCTCAACCCTTCCAGAAGCTCCTCCTCTTGTTTCTTCTCCTCCTCTCCCATCTCCACCTCAGCATATTTCCCCTGCACAAACTCCACCTCCAAATTCTCCCACACCCATTGATGACATTCCACCTCCTTCATTTACCCTTCTACCTCCTCATACTTCTCCATCTCCATCTCCCATGCATGATGACCTCCAGTCACCCATACACCATTCATGTCCTATCCATCAAAACACCCCTCAACAACATGACAATGTTGCAGACATTTTTGTACCTATCTCCATTCCATCCTCTTCTACATCCTCATCATCCAATCCATCTGAATTCATCTATATCAATTTCTCATCTGTGGGTGATCAAATATTTGATCATGTATTTCAAAAGCTAGACACTCTCCTGAATGCAAAACTTGATCCAGTTCTTGATATTTCTGCTAGGCTAGATACCATTCTGGATGCTAAACTTGCTCTAGTTCTTAAAGCCATTTCTGATCTCTCTGCTCAAATGTCTTCATTCCCTTCCTCTCATTCTGTCCCTTCTTCTAGGGGCCTAGATTCAGGTCTCCCTGAAGCTAGGCAGGGGGAGATGTCTTATGAAGAAGCTCCAGAAGCTCCAGTGTTTGAAGAAGCTCCAGAAGCCCCAGTTTCAGAAGCTCCAGTGCTTGCAGTAGATTCAGTTACAGTTTTTGATTCAGAAATGATTGATTTATCTATAGCTTCAGCAATTCCAGTTATAGAAGAAATAAATAATATCTATATTCATCCTTCTCTAGATATTATTTCCTTGTTGTCTAAGTTTGATTCAATTTTCTCAAATCTGCCAAAATATCAAGCATACTCAAGAGCAATATTTCCATATACTGCTCCAATAGATAAAGTGTTGTTGAAAAAGATTATCAGAAGTTTTGAAGTTCAGATTGCAGATGCAGTCCCTATTTCAGTTTAAATTCAAAGTCAAGCAGAAGAATCAGTTGTAATTTCAGAGGAAATTACCAAAAGTTTTGATGTTCCAACTTTTGTTTTTGATGATTCCCTAATTCCGGATTTTGATGAAATCTGGAAAGCAGAAGAGCAAAAGATTAAAGCTCTTAAATTGATAAATGATTTATATGATGAACCAATTCCATCTTCTGAATCTGATGATGATGAAAGTGATTCTGATGATACATCATCAAAGAAAAGAAAGAAAAGGAAAGCTAAGTCAAAGGCTGTCCCTAAGCCTCCTAATCCTGATAATGATATTCCTTATTATATTCTTCATAACATCCCTCTTGACAAAGACACCCCAGAATGGATGAAATTCTCAAGGAATGAAAATAAGAAAAGAAAGAAATTTAGGAAAACTGGTTATTATTCTGATAAGCCAGTTAAGTTTAATCCTTCTCCACCTCCTCCTCCAGCAGGATCAGCAAGTTCAACAAGATTATCTTCTTCCCAGAAGTTCAGTTCTCAGCTATCAAGGAGACCAGCTAGTTCAAGTGGTCCTCAGAGTTCAAGGTCTTCAAGACCTCCTTCAAGTTCCACCAGAAAGGTTTCTTCAGAATATAAATATTCTATCTCTAAAGGCGTCTCTCACAGAGAAAGAAATCCTCAAGAAAGTTCTCTTAGTCAGGACAACAATGATGAATATAGACCTCCTTCTCCCAATCCAGAAGAAGAAAAGATTTCTTACATGGAAAGATTCAGAGAATTCACTGCAACAGCTCAGATCAACAAAGCAAAGGCTGAAGGAAAAGATTACTCTCATATTTCAACATTGTCAGAGTTCAGAAAGCTAGAATTTGAAAGGTATAGCTCTAAGCACCTTTTCAATGCTGAAGAATTCTTAAAGAAGCACCCAGCAGCAGTGGTTATAGAAGGTAAATCTCAAACCATACTGGGAGCTGAAGATCTTTATATAAGCAAGAAGGAAGCTGGAAATCCAAACAGACAGATCATTTTCAAGCCCTCCTCCAAAAAGGACAAGAGTTCTTAATTTCTTGATTTCATTATGACTGTAATGTTCCTAAACTCAGAGCACCTTGTTTTATTTTATCTGATGAAGCATTCAATTTCTATCAGATATATTTTATGCTCTGCTGTTTGTTCTTTTGTTATTTATTTGAATGATTGTAAAATAGTATCCTAACCCAAATAGGGGAGATTGTTGGAACAACCCTATTACTGATTTGGGCTAGGATCACTATGTTTTGACTAGGATCAAGTTGACCCCATTGTATAGTTTAAGGGTCAAGTCTTTAGGCTGTTAGATTAGCTAGAACTTAAGGAAAAATTTAAGTTCCGAGCGTTCGACAAATGGTTATCGGCGCTCGACAGATGACTGCCAGCGCTCAACAAATTCCTGCCAGCGCTCGACAAATTCCAGTCAGCGCTCGACAGATTCCAGCCAGCGCTCGACAAATTCCAGCCAGCGCTCGACAGATTTCAGCCAGAGCTCGACAAATTCTTTATTGAAGCTCGGATCGATAAATACAGTCCCCAGAGTATTTAATTCTTAAAGATCAGTTATTTGTCAGTTCTCTGAACACAGAGCGACGACTTTAACGGATCTATTCAAATATCATTGGACGTATTCAAGTCAGATAAGTAAGGATATTATATTCTTTGAATATATTCCTTTCTTTCCTTTATTCGAAGGCAAAGATAGTCGTTGACAATTAATGCAAAGGAGTATTTCACGGCTAAGGAATTAAAGGACCTGCCAAAGTCATTTTGTCTTTGTTGTTATTCCAAGAAAGAATTAAAGTCTGATTATTCTATTCCAAAAAGAGAATATATCAAAGACAGACTTTATTGTCTCATTATCTCGATAGATTTCATACACATTCTTACAGAATACAGAGAGAGTACAACAACAAGGATAGAGAAAGAAAAAGAAGAACACTCAGTCAAATATTCTCAGTCTTCTTCTTCCTCAAGCAGCAATCACCATTTCTCTGAGAACATCTTCTTCAAAGATCAATCTCTCAGATATCTGCTGCAAGTTCAAGTCTTCTAAAAGAGCAACAAAGAATCTGAAGAACTATTTCTTCCAGATCAATCTGCTACAGAAGATTTCTGTTTCAAGAGAAAGCCTCTCCACCATCTGTCAAAAACTTCTATCAGACAGGGGGAGATTTACAACAAATCCACTAGAGTCTTCTCTCAGCATCTTGACAGAGAAGAACACTATAACCTCTTTCTCATCTCTCTTGTACAGGGTTAATACTCTCTTCAAAAGTGTAACTCCCTGGTGGCAAGACACCTGATCAAAAAATCTAGTTGGTTTTGAGCACCTGAACAAAAGCTCTGTGGTGTGTGGACACCTGAACAAAATCACCTTAGTGCTAGGGCACCTGATCAACACTCCTAGTGAATTCCTACCAAGGGTGGTAGAAGAGTGGACTACCCAGATTTATTGGGGAACCACTATATTTCCTTGTGTCCTATGTGTTTGTTTATTTCTCTGTGTTGTGCTATGTGCTTTTACTTATTCAGTTTTTTTCTGTTTATATCTATCTCTCACTGCTTACACATGTATATAACACTATTTTAATTCCGCTATAAAAACTAAGGAAAAGTTTTTAATACTCTAGAGTAACTTAAGATTTAACCTCCACTTTCAATTTACTTTATTCATTTTTTTGTACAAAGTTCTCTGAATACACTTGTTTTGCAAACCAATGAAATTTTGAAAGCACACCAACTTGTCTTAATTTTAAGAGTGCAAATGAAAGTGGTGTAGGTAAGCCATTTGTGCAATTTTAATTCATTGTACACTAACAATACACGAGCAAGCATTCTTAGAGTAAAAACACATATAAACTACTGATCCAACAGGTTGGTCAAAAAGGACTTAACAGTCTGACCAGATCCTACATATGTGTAGTCAAATCTAAATCCAATGGCTTCCACTGGAGGTCAGAAGGAAATGGTGTCTATGAAGTTGCCCATATGCAAGAAGGAAACTTTTGGCATTTGGAAGCAAAGGGTAAGGCTATTTATGGAAGCCTCAGACCCTAGGATTTATATTACTGTCCAGGAGGGTCCCTTTATCTTCACAAATCCCTCCACTATTGATTCTACTAGAAAAGTGGCCAAGTCGTATGTTGAAATGACTAAGGATGAAATTGCACTTGCTACCATGGACAAAAGAGCACAAAATATAATAGTAAATGCAATTGATGATTCCACCTTCCAAAACTTGGTCCATTGTGAAACTTCCAAGGATATGTGGGATACACTAATAGTGTGTATGGAAGGTACTGAAGAAGTGAGGGATGATAGGAAATCCCTCATAAATCAGGAGTATGAAGCCTTCAGGCAACACAACCTGGAATGCATAGCTGATTGCTATGAGAGATTTTTCAGGGTGGTAAATGAGATGAGGACCTATGGAATGATCTTCAGTCATTATGAGCTAAATGACAAATTCCTAAGATCTCTTACATGAAATTGGGATACAAAGATATGTGTCATCAGAGAAGTGGCAAAGCTGGGTGAGACCCCTCCCCATACTTTGTTTGGAAAGCTGCTATCCTATGAGATGTAGCTGTCTACAAGGAAGGAGGAGGACACATCCACCAGGCCTCATGCAAGGGAGAGAGTTGTGTCTCTCAAAGTTGAAAGCTCCAAGAAGAGTACTATCAATTTGAAATCCTTCAGCACCCATTGGCACTACTAAAATAGGAGCAGTAGTTAGTCTTTCTTTTAACATTTCAAATGCACTTTGGCAATCCACACTCCACCGAAAAAAGGGAAATTCTTCCTTGTTAACCGTGTTAATGGTAACAAGATTTTTGAGAAATCTTTAACAAATCTTCGATAATACCCCGCCAGACCAAGGAAACTCTGCACTTCTGTCACATTGGTAGGTTGCGGCCAATTGAGAACCGAGTCAATCTTTACAGGATCAACTGACGAGCCTTGTTCATTTATTACGTGCCCCAAAAAAGACACTTCTTTTAGCCAAAATTCGCATTTCAAAAATTTGGCATACAATTGGTTTTCCTTTCAGGTTTGTAAAACTATCCGTAAGCGTTGAGCATGATCCTCCTTAAAAGTTGAGTAGATTAAGATGTCATCAATAAAAATAATTATAAATCTATCCAGGTATTCTTTAAAGATTCGGTTCATCATGTCCATGAATGCTGCAGGAGCATTCGTTAACCCAAACGGCATCACCACAAATTCAAAATGTCTGTATCTTGTGCTAAAGGCAGTTTTGAAAATATCCTCCTCTTTAATCCGTAATTGATGATATCCAGACCTTAAATCCATTTTGGAGAATACCTTTGCATTCACTAGTTCATCAAATAAATCCTCTATGCGGGGAAGAGGGTATTTGTTCTTTAACGTTAATTAATTTAATTCTCGGTAATCAATACATAACCGCAATGTCCCTTCCTTCTTCTTTACGAATAAGACTGGTTCTCCCCACGGGGAAAAACTTGGCGGAATAAACTTTTAGTCTATCAATTCTTGCAACTGACATTTCAATTCTGCTAACTCTTTTGGAGCCATATGGTACGACGTTTTTGCAACTGGTCTCGCCCCTTCCTCCAAGTTAATTTCAAACTCCACTTCTCTCTTAGGAGGGATCCCTGGCAATTCCTCAGGAAAAAGTTCTAGAAATTCACGTACAACTGGGACAGCCTTAATATCTTTCTTTTCGTCTAACGTTCCTTTCACTAATACTAATATTGCTTCACATCCCTTTCGGATTTTCTTAGATTCCTTCAATGCGGATATTAGCATTTTGGACAAGTCACCCAAACCTCGGAATACAGTAAAACTTTGATCTGTGTAATGAACTGTAACTTCCTTTCTGTTACAATCAATTATCGCTTCATGTTGGACTAGCCAATCCATACCCAGTATGATATCAAACTCAATAAGTGGTAAAACCACTACGTCTACTGTAAAGTGTTTATCATTTAAATCAAACGAAACTAGGATCCGTTGTTGCGCTGACACTACTTGATTATTTGGTAAGGTGACATAAAGAATGTCCCGAGTTGAATAAGGCTTTTCAGAAATAGAGTTCAAGACACTAGTAGCAATAAAAGAATGGCTAGCACCAGTATCAAATAAGACTTTCATCAGTTTACCGCAAGCATAAATCATACCTGTCACCACCGTGTCATCAACGATAGCCTCTTGTTGACTCAAATTGAACACACGGGGCACTATATGACATTCTGCCACTGAAGTTCCAACCGGGGCTGAGGTTGAGGCAAGAGATTGAGTTTTGAGCTCAGCATTTCAGACAGCACCACATTTGATGAGGAATTTTCTATCTTCTCAAGGCATTTTAGAAGATGGTGAGGAGGAAGCAATGGAAGAACAAATCTTCCTCCTCCTCACATCCCAAGAAGGATCACAACAGATCAGACAGACAGCACCCTAAGGCTGACAGGTGTGATCCTAAACATTTTAAACATATTTCAAATAATGTGATATGTTATTGCTGCAGCAAGCCTGAACACGTCATAACTGACTATCCAGTCAAAAGAAAAGAAAGAGGTGAGAAGAAATCTCATCACCAGAAAGGAAGGAAGGGTGAAAATCCTTCCTAGCAAAGAAGGAGAAAAGTTGGAGTGAATCTGAGTCATCATCCTCAGATTCAGAAGAAGAAGAAGCCTACATTGGGTTGTTTGCAGCTGAAGAAGATGAGGACTTTCCTGCTGCAAAGGTTGGCATCAGGGCCCCTCTGTCACACTCAGACAGTGGCATAGAGGAGGATGAAGATGATAGAGAACATCTTGGCTTAATGGCCATAATAGATGGTGATGAAGAAAATCAGGACAATCCTGATAAGGTACCTACTCCTTTCCCCTCTTCTGATTACGAGTCAGTGCCAGATTTTGAAGCATGCTCATCAAATGATGAAAATGTTTCAGAACCTGGAGTGGATTTCAATCAGTTGATTGACAAGTATGATGCTCTTTTGGAAGCTCTGAAAAAGAGCAAGAAGCAAGCTCAGGAAATTGATTCCCTTCAGCTAGCTAAGCAAGATTGCACTGAGTCATCTAACCAGGTGGCTCAGATGAGTAGAGAGATAGGACAACTCAAGGGAATTACAATAGTCCAATTGAGCACCATCTCCCAAAAGAACAAGGTCATCAAGGACCTTGAGGAGAAGCTTCTCAAAGAGAAGAGCTTAGTAGCTCAATTCTCAAAACCCAAATTGATACGTAAAATTTAGGATGTAAATAATTTTCTCCAAATTCTACGAACTATAGGCAAGAGCACCTATCATTCATAGCATAGGATATTCAAAACAAATAAATATCAAGTGTCGTATTCCACGGGTCTGTTGATTACTTCTACTCACGCAAATTATTATTATTTTATCGGCAGTAAAATAGAGTTTTGAAAATAATTAGAAGAAAAGAAACATTTGATCGGGAATCATTCTTAAGTGAAATGTTTTGTAAATCTAGAATTCAAAAGAAATCGATTTAGACAAACTTGACCGTGGAGGTTCCCAAAATATGATAGAACCTCTCTCGAGAGAACTACCACCTAACCTTAGGTTGATCGATTAAGACCCCTCGGCCAGTCGAAACCCCTAAGCTTGCTTTATGCGATGAGCCCCACTATTGGATTTGACTCCAATCCGGAAGATTTGCGTCACCCTCTCTCGAGGAATGCATACAACTCTTTTTACCGATGAGCGATCTACCCGTATTTACGGATCTCTCGATACACTAAAATACGGATCAAACTTGATTATCATACCCTAGAAATATGAAACCAAAAATTGCAAATCAACGGTAAATCTTAGTTTTCCAAACTAAACTATGAATAAGAGATTTTGAAAAGATAAAAGCTTAAGAATTCATCCGACAAAATACTTTGAAAATTAACAAAACATAATTGAGAAGAAAGATATTTTTATTTCTAAGTAAAGAAAAGTACAATTGCATGTAAAGTAAATCTAAGCTAGGAATTAAAAAAGACAAGACATAAAATAAAGTTACACTAAGAATAATGCAGAAAACCTATACTAGAAACGATCCAAACTAAGCATGGCCTGGATGCCCATCACTTTGGCAGCAGCTGGCTTTAATAGGCAGAAAATTGCTGAGTCACGCCCTTGGTCACGCCCGTGACCAAGGGCGTGTAAGCTGCGTAATTGCGTCTTGAAAGCCCGGGAACGTTGGGGAAGAAAAACCGCCAAAATTGATCATCTCGATGGGTCACGGCCTAGGTCACGCCCGTGACCTAGGGCGTGTCTTGACCGAGTCAGGAAACGGCGGGAAACGGCGCGATCTGGAGTTAATTTGGCAGTTGAGGGAGAGGGCACGGCCACGGTCACGCCCGTGACCAAGGGCGTGTAAGCTGGAACGACTCGGCGGCAGAAACTGCTTGAATTGAATGCTTGTTGGGCGAGTCACGCCCGTGACTTGAAGGTCACGCCCCCGGTCACGCCCGTGACCTGGGGCGTGTAACTTTAATCCGACGTGGCAGCGAGTTCTGTGAGCTGAAAGCGATACACGGTCGTGGCCATGGTCACGCCCCTAGGTCACGCCCGTGACCTGGGGCGTGTATTGAGGGTTTTTGCAGAAATGCTCCAGAATTTCCCCTGAACACGGCTATGTGCTTGAAATTGCTATTAGCAGCCCCAAAGTCCCTGAAAATATAAAACAAAGCAAATTAGATATATATTAAATTAAAATTATATAAAAACTAATTAATTACTACTAAAATACTATATAAAAATAACTATAAATAATGCACTATCAAATACCCCCATACTTAAGCTTTTGCTATTCCAGAGCAAAAACTAATTTATAAGTATGAGAAGAATTTATAGGACATTTCCAAAAGGATTTACTTCAAATTATGCACTTCAAATCTCATAAAACTCATGTCAAAATAAGTTAAGAAATTAAAATTCAGATTTATAAGAAATAATTAATAATTCATAAATTGAAATGAGTAGAATAAATTTTAGTTTTGAAATTCTCTAACTAAATCTTCATAAACAAAATTGCATTGAATTAAGCAAAATATTCCAAGATTAAAATTATAAGAACTTTACAATCATGAGAAACTTTTAGAAAACTACAAAATATTAACTATGCTCTCTCAATAATATCTTGGATAAACAAGTGAACTTGGCTAAATGGGGTAAAATTGGCATTGAAGAAGTTACTTTGTATATGGGAAATGATGAATTTTATCCTCTCATTTCCATCTTTTTTTTTAATTTCTTCTTCTTTTTATATCCCAAATGTATATGTTTAGGAGTGATGAATTTTATCCTCTCATCTCCATACCATATAATCTTTTAAAAATTTGGGTGCATATGTTTAGGAATGATGAATTTTATCCTCTCATTCCATGACATATGATCTTTTCAAACCTTTTTTATGCCAAACAATGGGTTTAACAAAAAGGTAGGGGAAGGGCTAGGGTTTAAAGGCTAAACAAATTCCAAAGAAACATTTTAAGAGCATAGAAAATAATTTGAGCAATCTACAAGAAACTATGAGTTCAAGTTAATATAAGTAAAATCTAGAGATATTTAACACAATTACTACAAAATTGAATTATGATATTTTAAAGAGAGAAAGTAAAACTAAGAAATATTCTAAGCAAATCAAGATAATGAAAAACTCATTAAATCAAATTCATCTAAAAATTAAATCTAACATATTTTGAAGAGAAATATAAGATTAAAACTACATAAAAAGAAAACTCTTTAAAAAGCCTATAAAGAAAACTCATAATTAAAATCAATTTTGCATAAATGAAGTTTGGAGAAATTTAATATTACAAAATTTATTTTATTGGAAATTAAAATAGTTTTTTAAATGAAAACATTTTTTTTGAATTTTGTAAATTTTTATAACAAAATTGAAAATAAAGAATAAAAAAAATCAATTTTTTTTTGTGAGTTTTGAAAAAGATTTTCTAATTTTTTTGGATTTTTAATAAAAACTGAATATAGGAGAATACACCCCCATACTTAAAAATAAACATTGTCCCCAATGTTGATAAGCCAAGTAGGAGGGAAAAGTAAATAAAATGCATAAAAAGTAAATTGCAAGGCAAATAATGATAAGCAAGGGGTGCCTCCCAAGAGCGCTTTCTTTTTCCCGTCTTTAAGCTAGACGGTTATTGTTAGGAAAAAGGAAAATAAAATTGAAAATGCACAGGCAACTCCCTTAATTCACGCTCAGGTGAGCATGCCGAAATCCGTTGCCCGGCGACTCCTCCGCTATACTCTTGATTCTTCCGTTGTCCGTTAGCGTGAAATTGTGAATCCAAATTACCTATACATACCTTAGGTAATTTGGATTGTTGGAGATGAGCGGCAAATGAATCGGTGAAGACGTTTGGTTGCAACGGCTCATCCTCTACATGAAAATCGTTAGTATAAAAAGAATCAAGATTAAGCGAGTCAGAAAAATTTTCACAAGGAGGAGTTTCTTGTGAAAATACATGATTAAGCTCCGGTTGTTCATTTTCAAAAATAAAATTCGTATCCAAAAATATATTTGAAATTCCAAGTGGACTAAATTCATGGGACACAATATTTTCATGAATTTCACTTTCAAAGTGAATAATTGGCGAGAGAGAAAATTCATGAAAAATAGGAGGAGATTCGGGCGGAGGAGGAGATGAAACATGTTCTTCTTTAATTTCGTCCGGTGTCTCCATGACTCTTTTAAATTCGTGGTAAAGAAGTTCTTCTTGAGCTTGGGTAAAGATATTTAAATTTTGACAAATAGAATCTGGAGAATACCCAAGAGTAGAAGAAAAAGAATTTTGTGCGGTAAAAGAGGAGGAGTGAAAATCTTGATTGACTGGATTTCCTTCATCGCACCGAAAACTATCCGGGTGATCTTGCCACCATGAATAATTAATATCGGAGCAAGAAGATATATTATTAGAATCAGAAAAATCATTCGCATGAAAACTAGATGAATTATTTTCATCAAAGTTTGAATAATTGTTTTCATAAATAAACTCAAAATTATTTCCATAAGAAAAACTTTGAGGGTAAAAATGAATATAACAATCCTCACTTCGATGTGGTGCTCCACAAAAATTACAAATAATTTGGCTCTTTCGTGCGGCTTCCAAAAGATTGACTTTATTTGAAGCTCGGCAACTTTGGCGGCCAATTGAGATAACATTTTTGAAGAAAGATAAATGAACAACCGTCACTTAATAGAATGAAATTTGAAAATAAATCAAAAGGAGAAATGGGGGCGGAGAAAGAGATTGATAAAAGTAATAAAATTCACGCTTTCAAAATATCAACAAATATATTTCCCCGGCAACGGCGCCAAAAACTTGATACGTAAAATTTAGGATGTAAATAATTTTCTCCAAATTCTACGAACTATAGGCAAGAGCACCTATCATTCATAGCATAGGATATTCAAAACAAATAAATATCAAGTGTCGTATTCCACGGGTCTGTTGATTACTTCTACTCACGCAAATTATTATTATTTTATCGGCAGTAAAATAGAGTTTTGAAAATAATTAGAAGAAAAGAAACATTTGATCGGGAATCATTCTTAAGTGAAATGTTTTGTAAATCTAGAATTCAAAAGAAATCGATTTAGACAAACTTGACCGTGGAGGTTCCCAAAATATGATAGAACCTCTCTCGAGAGAACTACCACCTAACCTTAGGTTGATCGATTAAGACCCCTCGGCCAGTCGAAACCCCTAAGCTTGCTTTATGCGATGAGCCCCACTATTGGATTTGACTCCAATCCGGAAGATTTGCGTCACCCTCTCTCGAGGAATGCATACAACTCTTTTTACCGATGAGCGATCTACCCGTATTTACGGATCTCTCGATACACTAAAATACGGATCAAACTTGATTATCATACCCTAGAAATATGAAACCAAAAATTGCAAATCAACGGTAAATCTTAGTTTTCCAAACTAAACTATGAATAAGAGATTTTGAAAAGATAAAAGCTTAAGAATTCATCCGACAAAATACTTTGAAAATTAACAAAACATAATTGAGAAGAAAGATATTTTTATTTCTAAGTAAAGAAAAGTACAATTGCATGTAAAGTAAATCTAAGCTAGGAATTAAAAAAGACAAGACATAAAATAAAGTTACACTAAGAATAATGCAGAAAACCTATACTAGAAACGATCCAAACTAAGCATGGCCTGGATGCCCATCACTTTGGCAGCAGCTGGCTTTAATAGGCAGAAAATTGCTGAGTCACGCCCGTGACCAAGGGCGTGTAAGCTGCGTAATTGCGTCTTGAAAGCCCGGGAACGTTGGGGAAGAAAAACCGCCAAAATTGATCATCTCGATGGGTCACGGCCTAGGTCACGCCCGTGACCTAGGGCGTGTCTTGACCGAGTCAGGAAACGGCGGGAAACGGCGCGATCTGGAGTTAATTTGGCAGTTGAGGGAGAGGGCACGGCCACGGTCACGCCCGTGACCAAGGGCGTGTAAGCTGGAACGACTCGGCGGCAGAAACTGCTTGAATTGAATGCTTGTTGGGCGAGTCACGCCCGTGACTTGAAGGTCACGCCCCCGGTCACGCCCGTGACCTGGGGCGTGTAACTTTAATCCGACGTGGCAGCGAGTTCTGTGAGCTGAAAGCGATACACGGTCGTGGCCATGGTCACGCCCCTAGGTCACGCCCGTGACCTGGGGCGTGTATTGAGGGTTTTTGCAGAAATGCTCCAGAATTTCCCCTGAACACGGCTATGTGCTTGAAATTGCTATTAGCAGCCCCAAAGTCCCTGAAAATATAAAACAAAGCAAATTAGATATATATTAAATTAAAATTATATAAAAACTAATTAATTACTACTAAAATACTATATAAAAATAACTATAAATAATGCACTATCACAAATCCATATTGCCCATTATTGACACCTTCTCCTCCCAAACTGATAGGAGGAGGCTAGGGTTCAATAAAGTAGCAGTTGGAGCTGAGAATGGAAGAAAGGGGCAGGCTAAAGCTAAGCATCATACCACCTTTCACAAGGTATTGCTTCCCTCCAATAGGAATGACCAGGACAACATGTATGGTCACTGGAAGAATGGGAGTTCCTATAGGAAGGAAAATACCTCTTTCTATAGTAGAAGAAAGGGCATGGGGATGAGTGCTTTGAAAGCACCCCATGAAGAAATTCAAATGGCATTATTTGGTACTTCAGCCCCTTCATTCAAGGATAAGGAAGCTGGCTCTTCCAAATCCCTCTCAGCAAAGCACATGGCTGCTGTCAAGCCTATAGGCAAGTCTAACAGCTCAGTATCTGATGCCATCCACACTTGCTTGGTTGCCAAGCTAAGACAAACTGATGTCATGGAGATAATGTCTGCTAAGACCATCTATAGATTGTCAACCAGCCAGGCTATTGCTAATAGGTATAAGAAGAATGCAGCTAGTTTCTTCACTGAACACAAGCACACTGATGCTCCTTCAACCTTAAAGGGTGTTCTGAAAAGAAGATACAACATCCATGAATGTTGATGTTGTGGTAAAGTGGGATACTTTTCCATAGATTGTTGGCACAATCCCAATGTGCCTAATGCAAAGAGAAGCTTTCCTGCAAAGGTTGCAATGGGTGTGAAGATGTCGGGTTATGCTAATAAAGGCCTAGGACCCAAAATAAATTAGGCTCCTAAGGGAAAATAAATTACTTCTTGCAGGATAGTTCAAGTACCATCCTAGGGCAAATATGGTACTTGGACAGTGGGTGCTCAAGGCACATGACAGGTATCAAAAATCTTCTGCAGGAGTACACTGTTGTGAGGAATGGACCTAAAGTCATCTTTGGAGGGTCTGAAAAAGGCATCACCCGATGTTATGGTATGATCTCCAATGACATAGTCTCAATCACAAGGGTGGCTTATGTTGAAGGGTTGCAACACAACCTTGTAAGAATAAGTCAACTATGTGACTTGGGCTATGTCATTGAATTCCACAATGACAAGTGCTTGATCAAAAAGTCAAATGACTTAGAGATCATTCTCTCAGGCACTAGGAGTGGGAATGTTTATTGTTTAGATTTTATATGCAATACTTCTTTATCTCATGTGTGTCTTGTAGCTAATGAAAGTGAGTCTCTTTGTGTTTAATGGCACAAGAGACTTATTCACATTAACTACAAGACAATGTATAAACTATTTTCTAAAAACCTTTTTAGAAATAATCCTAGTTTGAAATGTATTAAAAGTGGTCCCTGTCATGCATGTCAAACGGGAAAGCAAACTAGGGCCGCCTTTAAAAGCATTGGCTCCAAAGACACTGAAAGATGTTTCTTATCTATTGCACATGGACTTGTTTGGTCCTTTATTAATTCATAGCCTAGGTGGGAAGTTGTATACTTTGGTGATTGTTGATGATCACTCAAAATATACATGAGTATTCTTCCTTAAGAAGAAATCTGATACTTTAGATATCTTCATAAACCATGTCAAGGAAATCCAAAATGAACTACAATGTACTTTGTTCAAGACTAGAACTGGCCATGGTACATAATTTTAATCTGGGGCAATGACAAGGTTTTGTCAAGAATTTGGTATCACCTAAGAATTCTCCTCCCCAAGGACTCCACAACAAAATGGTGTGGCTGAGAGGATAAATAGGACCTTGATAGAAGCTGGGAGAACATTGCTTAGTGACTCCTCACTTCCAGAATATTTCTGGGATGAGGCTGTCAATATTGCTTGTTATGTTCTCAATAGAACATCCATCAATAAGGCCTTTGAAATAACCCCCTATGAGATTCTGAAAGGCAAACAACCAACTATTTCATACTTTAGAATCTTTGGTTGCAAATGCTATATTTTAAATAATGGAAAATTCCAACTAACAAAGTTTGCCGAAAAATGCAATGTTGGGGTTCTTGTTGGATATAGCTCGCATAGTAGAGCCTGTAGAGTATTCAACAAGAAGACTAATGTTGTAGAAGAGTCTATGCAAGTTGGCTTCGATGAGACCAGCCTACTTTATAAGGGTTGGTCCAGTTCTCCTATTTTGACAGGTAATGAACAGAAGATGGAAGAAATGTCTATCCAAGACATACCCAGCACCAGCAGAATTTATTCGGAGGTTGTTGTTCCTGAAGATGAAGATCAGCAGGCTGCTGAAGAACTTGCTGCTCCAGAAGAAGAGCCGTAGAATGTAGACAGATTGCCTGCAGCAACCAGACACCTGAGGGATCATCCAAGGAACCAGAGAATTGGAGATGAGAACCAAGGGGTGATCAACAAAAGCAGGGCTCATAATGAAGCTCTATTCCTGAGCTTTCTGTCACAGATGGAGCCCAAGAAGTTTGAAGAAGCAAATATAGATACATTCTGGATTCAAGCCATGCAAGAAGAGCTTCTACAATTCAAGAGGTGCAAAGTATGGAAGTTGGTGCCAAAGCCTCAAGGACACAACATCATAGGCACCAAATGGATCTACAGAAATAAGCTTGATGAGAATGACATCATCATCAAGAACAAGACTAGACTGGTGACCAAGGGATACAAGCAAGAAGAAGGTATTGACTTTGATCAAACCTTTGCCTCAGTTGCAAGGTTAGAAGCAATAAGGCTATTTCTTTCATATGCTACCCACAAGGGGTTCAAAGTATACCAGATGGATGTCAAGCCAGCTTTTCTGAATGGCAATCTAAAGGAAGAGGTATATGTGGAGCAGCCCTCAAGTTTTGTTCATCCAACCCTTTCCTCTCATGTCTATTTACTTAGGAAGGCATTATATGGTCTAAAGCAATCCCTTAGGGCTTGGTATGAGACCTTGTCTAGCTTTCTCATCAAGAACAAGTTCTTGAGGGGAAAGATAGATAGTACATTGTTTCTTAGGGAAATAAAGGGCAAATGTCTCCAAGTCCAAATTTATGTTGATGACATAATTTTTGGGTCTACTGATGACAACCTTTGCAAAAGGTTTGCCAACCTTATGCAGGGGGAGTTTGAGATGAGCAGTATGGGAGAGCTCAAGTACTTTGTAGGCGTCCAAGTGAAACAGTCTGATGAGGGGATATTCATCTCTCAGACCAAGTACACTATGGAGCTTATCAAGAAGTTTGGGATGAAATCTGCTTCCACCATGAAAACTCCCATGTGGTCCAACATTTCCCTGGACAAGGATGAGAAGGGCAAGCCCTTTGATGAATCCATGTACAGGTGCATAATTGGATCTCAATTGTATCTGACTACTAGTAGACCAAACATTATGTATGCTGCATGTGTTTGTGCTAGGTACCAAGCATGACCTAAGGAATCTCACTACTCAGTTGCAAAGAGGATTTTGAGATACCTTAAAGGCAGCCAACATCTTGGCCTTTGGTACCCTAGGAACAATGATTTTGAACTGACAGGCTTTTCAGATGCAGATTTTGCAGGATGCAAAGAATATAGGAAAAGCACAAGTGAAACTTGTCAATTCCTAGGAAAGAGGTTGATCTCATGGAGCAGCAAGAAGCAGACCAGTGTAGCTATATCCACTGCTGAGTTTGAATATATAGTTGTATGGAGCTGTTGTGCACAACTATTGTGGATACAACATCAGCTAGAGGATTACAACCTCAAGGTAAATAATTCTCATTTGTATTGTGGCTCATCCAGTGCTATCTCTATTGCTAAGAATCATGTCTCTCATAGCAGGACTAAGCATATAGAGATAAGGTATCATTTCATTAGAGAGCATGTAGAAAGTAAGGATATCTGTCTTGAATTTGTCCCCACTGACAATCAAGTAGTTGATATCTTTACAAAGTCATTAGATGAGTCTAAATTTAGTTCATTCAAAATTGAGTTAGGAATGTTGAACTTAGAATAGGGTTCAACATTCCATTATTTCTTTTACATGTGTTGTATTATTTCCTAAGCTGTACTAGAAAATAATTATGCCCTAGAACACTTGGTGACATGCTAAGGGAGAAGTATAATCCAATTCAGGATAAGCCACTATTTGGCTATAAGGTCAGCTGAAACAGCTAAAATGGTTTCAGCTGAACCGCTGAGACAGCTGAGAAAGTCTCAGCAAATCCGCTGAGATGGCTAAAACTGTCTCAGCGGTTGACACTACCTTGTCCCGGCAGGTTGTAACTCTGTCTCAGCGGTTCCGCTGAGACGGGCTGGTTCAATTAAATTAGATCTAAATTGAATATTAAGTAAAGTAAAATTAATTAAAATGATTAGTCTAATCAACATTTATCACTAAGGCAAATCTAAACCTAAGACAAGCCTCTATAAATAGGAAAATGTTGATTAAATAATTATAATCCTTTTCAACCTAGCCGACGAGATGAACCCTCTTCCCTCCCGTCTCAGCGGCTTGTTCTTAAGAAGAAATGGCGCCAAAAGTGTCCAAGGATCTTCAAGAATGATATGAAATTGTTAGGAATGGATTTCAGCATGCCTAAGCAGAGATTAAAGAAATGATTCAACTTCTAACAGATTAAGGATTGGAATATATTTATCAGAGCCATCTATAGTTTTCAGAACTGAAGTTCTGGAATTCTACAACAGTGTCAGGTTGTCATCCTCCAATTCTTCAGTTAAGTCTAAGATTGGAAGCATAAAGATAAAGATTTCTCCAAGAAAGATGGAGAAGGCTCTTCAACTGCCATCTTGCAGTCAAGATGAGGAAGAAGAAGATCTGAGAAAGATAAGGACAAGGCCCTAAAGTGCTGTGAATACAGTGTTGAAAATATTGAAGTGGAAGTTGTGGAGACTTTGGACCTGGGCGGTCTGGGAGGAGGTCGCGCGGTCTGGTGAGACCGCACGACCTGGCGATCTGTTCTGCGGTCTGGCTTGTCTTGCCTAACCGTAGTCTCCTGGCATGACCGCCGATTTCTGTCCAAGGTGGCTGAAGGTGAGGCCGTGCGGTCTGTCTGTGACCGCGTGGCGGGTTGGCATCTTCAGGTCGCGCGGTCTGGTGCTTATGACCGTGTGGTGCTGGCAGCCGGTCTGGTGGCTGTGGCTGTCCGGGTTTTCTGGCGGTATTCGCGGACTAAGGCTTTTAGTCGCGCGGTCTCTGTTCGCGGTCTCAGGAGGAGACTGGTATGAGAACAGGTCTCTGTTCTCGATCTCAGGAGGAGGTCGGCTTGCGAACAGGTGTTCGCGGTCTTGTGGCGAACAGGCAGTGTTTGCGGTCTCAAGCAAACACTGGTGGTGGGCGGCTTCTTGGCGGTCTGGCGATCTCCCTGTGGAGTCGCGATTTGATTAATGGAGTGGCGATCTCCCGCGGTCTGGTTTGAAGCCGGCGAGCTCATCAAATGAAGCAGAAGGGACTGTTGCTGATCGCGCGGGTTGACCGGTCTAGTCGCGCGGTCTGAGGGTGGTGATCCTATCTCATAGGGCGGTGATTGGATCAGGTCCCGCGCCTATAAATAGGAACCACGGTAGCAGCAAATATGACACACCAAGTGTAAGCTGAGTTGTTCCTATTCCTGCGGTCTGTTTCTTTCTGACCGAGCGGTCTGCTGATTGAATTTTCTTGTGCAGCTTCTGCAGATAGTGCGGTCTGCAGCGATCACCTCTTCCTCTGAAAGTGTTTGGGCGGTCTGTGGCTTGCAGTGTGGGTTGCTGAAGTTCGGGAGAATCAGTGGAGTTCGTAAGGTGGGTGCGGTCTGCTCAGCGGTCTGGGGTGGTGTTCTGTAACCGGCAGTGTTGTGAGATTAGGCGGCTTGCAGAGATCGGCAAGGAGACCGCGCGGTCTGGAGCGGTCTTAGTTATCTTTCTTTCAAGTTGTGTATTTTCTTCTTCTGTTCTGTGTGCTGGCGAAATCATGTCTCGTCAAGCATACCTCTCCTTGTAAAGAAGATTTTGCTTATCAATAAAGACTATATTTCCTTCATGTGCTTCTGGTTGTTTGGCTTGTGAACTCTAAGTTGTATGTTTCCTGCTTACTTCATAAAGATTCGAAAATTTTAACATGGTATCAAAGCGAGGTTGGAGTGGATAGAGCAGTGAACAACTTAGAGTAGCCATCGCCTTTGTGAAGAAGGAACCAGTGGTAGAGCCATGGAAGCGAGGGGTCTTGGAATTGAGATGCTCAACTCGACCAACTTTAAGAAGTGGAGGTCTTGTATGCAAAGCTATCTTCTGGGTGAGGACCTCTGGGAGGTAGTTGGAGGAGAAAGCACGGAGGAAGTCTTTCTGGTTGGAGATAACCATCATGAGGTGAGGACTGGAGGCGGATCAATGCCAAAGCAGAGTTCGCCCTGAAGAGGGCAATATCACCTGATCTGTTTGATCACATCTTGGGGTGTGCATCAACCGCGGAGATCTGGAGAGCCCTGGATGGGCTATTTAACAAGAAGAATGTGACAAGACTCCAATTCCTGGAGAATGAGCTGGCCAGATCGGCTCAAGGTGACCTTTCCATTTCTACGTTCTTCTTGAAGATGAAGAACTTGTGTGCCGAGATTTTAGCGCTGGATCCTGATGAGCCAATTTCTGAGGAGAAGCTGAAGAGGCACATTATCTGTGGCTTGCGGAAGGAATATGTTGCATTTGTGACGTCGGTGCAGGGTTGGGCAAATCAGCCGTCTCTGCTGGAGCTGGAAAATCTGCTTGCTTCGCAGGAGAGTCTAGCAAGGCAGATGGCGGGGGTGTCAGTATTTGGGGGAGATGGCGAAGTTCTCTTCACGGGAAAGAAGAAGAAGTGGGACAAGAAGAAGACCGCTGGAGGGGGCAATGGGCCTTCAACTTCTGGACAGCAGGAGAGGGGCTATGCTCCTAAGGCTGAAGGGAAGAAGAAGGGGGAAGGTCCCAAGTGCTTCAGGTGCGGAAAGGTTGGTCACATCAGGAAGGAGTGTCGGGTGAATCTTCAGCCGGGGCATGCTGCTGCAGGAAAGGGAGAAGCTGTAGCCAGGCAGGTTGATGGAGGATGGGGAGGAGCCTTCTCGGCTTCTGTTGGAGCTGAGGCTCCTATCAACTATCAAGAGGACTGGATCGTGGACTCGGGGTGTGGTCATCACCTCACCGGGGATGAGTCGAAGCTTTCTTCTGCGCAGCCCTATTCAGGTAATGATGCAATTATTACTGCTGATAATACTGTGCATGTTGTGGAGAAGGTTGGGGTTGTTTCTTTGGGCAGTGATAGGGGGCCGCTTACGTTGAGAAGTGTCTATCATGTGCCTGGTATGAGAAAAAACCTCTTCTCCGTGACCAACGCTGTAGACGCTAGGTATCACGTTCTGTTTGGCCCAACAGAAGTGAGGTTTCTTCGAAATGTGGAGGCAATGAAGGCTGAGGTAGTTCATGTGGGGAGGAGAGCTAAAGACTTGTTCGTTTTATTGACAAGTTCTTATGTTGACAAAATGCGGACGAATGATGGTGTTGTGATATGGCACGAGAGGTTGGGGCACGTAGGGATGGATAAGCTGAAGGCTATGGCGGTGAGAGGTCTGGTCAAGGGCCTGCCTAGTCTATCCTCCTACGGAGACGGTCATGTGTGCGCGGGATGTCAGTTCGGCAAGTCTCATCGACTACCGTTTGACAAGTCGCAGACAAGGAGTAGTGCGCCTTGGAGTGCATCCACGGTGACTTGATGGGACCGACTGCTACCCCAAGCCTCGGAGGCAGCAGATATATGCTGGTGTTGATCGACGATTACACCAGATATGTCTGGGTATATTTCTTAAAGGAGAAGGCAGAGGCGTTTGCCAAGTTTGTGGAGTTCAAGGAGCTCGTGGAGGGTCGGCTTGGACTGCGGGTTCAGAAGTTGAGGACTGACAATGGAGGGGAGTTCACCTCTGGTGAGTTCTCTATTTTTTGCAGGAAGGCGGGCATCCGGAGGGAGCTTACTTGTGCACATACTCCACAACAAAACGGAGTTGCATAGAGGAAGATCCGTCATCTGAAGGAGATTTGCAAGTGTTGGCTGTATGCCAAGAGTATCCCAAAGTCCTTCTGGGCGGAGGGAATGTCTTGCGCTGCCTACATCATCAACAGGATGCCTCTGAGTCCCATCAATATGAAGACCCCGCATGAACTAATGTTCAAGGAAAAGCCAAGTGTGGCACACCTTCGGGTGTTTGGTGCCACCTGCTATGTGCACGTTCCATATGCGCTTCGGACAAAGCTGGATGCAAAAGCAAGGAAGCTAGTCTTTGTGGGGTATGATGACCGGAAGAAGGGCTGGAAGTGCATGGACCCCGAGACACGGAGATTTGTTGTATCTCGTGATGTCGTGTTCGACGAGGTGACATCTTACAGGGGGCTATGGTGTTGAGCTACCAGAGAGCAGATTGGAGGAGCCGGAGAGGGCTGTGGAAAATCTTCAGGTGGAGCTACCTGTGTCACTAGGTGGTCCATCAATATCTAGTTCTGAGGCAGAGGCTTCTGGTTCAGGAAGTAGGGGGAGCGATGACCCGAGTACGTCTGGGAGAGGAGCTAGGGAAGAAGCAGCTGAAGATACTGCGAGTCAGGGGAAGGCTTTGCGGAGATCGAAGCGGACTATCATTGCCCCTAATCGCTATACAGGAGGGAACATGGTGAGCTTTGTCTCATGTTTCTTTGCTGGTCCCTTGGATGAGAGGGAGCCGTCGAGCTTTGAGAAGGCCAAAGGCGTGAAGGAGTGGGACATTGCGATGCAAGAAGAGATGGCAGCTCTCGAGAAGAATGAGACCTGGTCTCTGGTGCCCAGGCCCAAGGGCACCACTCCTGTCACATGCAAGTGGGTCTACAAGCTGGAGAAGAAAGCTGACGGCAGTATCGAGCGGTACAAGGCTCGCCTTGTGGCTCGGGGGTTCTCGTAGCAATACGGTGAAGACTACGAGGAGACATTCAGTCTGGTGGCTAAAATGACTTCAGTTCGGGTTGTGATTGCCTTGGCGGCTTGTTGGGGTGGAAGATTTGGCAGCTTGACGTAAAGAATGCATTATTGTACGACGAGATTGACAAGGACATCTTCATGGCCCAGCCACCAGGCTTCGTTTCTGAAGATTTTCCGGAGCATGTCTGCAAGTTGAAGAAGGCCATGTATGGGTTGAAGCAAGCGCCGAGGGCGTGGTATGGAAAGATTGCAGAGTATCTCTTATTCTGCGGGTTTGGTGCTTCAGACTCAGACTCAAGCTTGTTCGTCAAGAAGAGTGGGGAGCTTCAAGTCATCGTGCTGCTTTACGTCGACAATATGATCGTGATGGGGAATTTGAAGGAGGAGGTAGCGCAGCTTCAGGCAGAGCTATCTATCAGGTTTGAGATGAAGGATCTGGGTGAGCTTCACTATTTCCTTGGACTCGAGGTGCAGAGGAAGGAGAGTGGAGTGCTGGTGTCCCAGGCTGGATATGCGGAGCGGATCGTTGAGCGATTCGGCATGAAGGAAGGGAAGTGCATCTCCACACCTCTGGAGAAGGCTATGAAGCTACGGAAGAATGAGGGAAGGATTCTGCAAGATCCGTTGGTTTTCCGAGCTCTGGTCGGGAGCTTGATCTATTTGACGACCACTAGGCCGGATATTGCATATGCAGTTGGCAGAGTGAGTCGGTATATGGCGGAGCCACGGATGCCTCATCTGCTAGCGGCCAAGAACATTCTGAAGTATGTCAAGGCGACCTCGGATATGGGTCTCCTTTACAGGAGAGATGCGGGCTTCGAGGTGCATGGGTATATGGACGCTGATTACGGGGGAGATTCGGATGATCAGAAGTCGACGTCTGGATACGTCTTCATGGCGGGCCCCACGGCTATATCATGGTGCAGCAAGAAGCAGGATTCCGTGTCGGTCTCAGCCACGGAAGCGGAATACAAGGCCTCGGCCTTGGCAGCTCAGGAAGCCATCTAGCTTAGGAGGTTGGTTGGAGACGTCTATAAGGAGGTTCGGGAGCCGACTCTGCTCCGCGGTGACAACGAGAGTGCTCTCAAACTGGTGACCAATCCAGTTTGTCACGCGAGAGCCAAGCATATCGAGATCGAGCATCATTTCATTCGTGAGAAGGTGTTGGAGGGGTCTCTTTCGGTCGAGCATGTTCGAAGTCAGGACAACATTGCTGACATCTTCACAAAGGCGCTGGCAAAGGGGCCATTCACACGACTAAGGAGCTTACTGGGGCTGTTTTCAACTTCCCACTTCAAGGGGGAGTGTTAAAAATATTGAAGTGGAAGTTGTGGAGCCTTTAGACCTAGGCGGTCTGGGAGGAGGTCGCGCGGTCTGGTGAGACCGCATGACCTAGCGATCTGTTCTGCGGTCTGGCTTGTCTTGCCTAGCCGTAGTCTCCTGGCATGACCACCGATTTCTGTCCAAGGTGGCTGAAGGTGAGGCCGCGCGGTCTGTATGTGACCGCGTGGATGGTTGGCATCTTCAGGTCGTGCGGTCTGGCGCTTATGACCGTGTGGTGCTGGCAGCCGGTCTGGTGGCTATGGCTGTCCGGGTTTTCTGGCGGTATTCGCGGACTAAGGCTTTTAGTCGCGCGGTCTCTGTTCGCGGTCTCAGGAGGAGACTGGTATGAGAACAGGTCTCTGTTCTCGATCTCAGGATGAGGTCGGCTTGCGAACAGGTGTTCGCGGTCTTGTGGCGAACAGGCAGTGTTTGCGGTCTCAAGCAAACAATGGTGGTGTGCGGCTTCTTGGCGGTCTGGCGATCTCCCTGTGGAGTCGCGATTTGACTAAGGGAGTGGCGATCTCCCGCGGTCTGGTTTGAAGCCGACGAGCTCATCAAATGAAGCAGAAAGGACTGTTGCTGATCGCGCGGGTTGACCGGTCTGGTCGCGCGGTCTGATGGTGGTGATCCTATCTCATAGGGCGGTGACTGGATCAGGTCCCGCGCCTATAAATAGGAACCACGGTAGCAGCAAATATGACACACCAAGTGTAAGCTGAGTTGTTCCTATTCCTGCGGTCTGTTTCTTTCTGACCGGGCGGTCTGCTGATTGAATTTTCTTGTGCAACTTCTGCGGATAGTGTGGTCTGCAGCGATCACCTCTTCCTCTGAAAGTGTTTGGGCGGTCTGCGGCTTGCAGTGTGGGTTGCTGAAGTTCGGGAGAATCAGTGGAGTTCGTAAGGTGGGTGCGGTCTGCTCAGCGGTCTGGGGTGGTGTTCTGTAACCGGCATTGTTGTGCGGTTAGGCGGCTTGCAGAGATCGGCAAGGAGACCGCGCGGTCTGGAGCGGTCTCAGTTGTCTTTCTTTCAAGTTGTGTATTTTCTTCTTCTGTTCTGTGTGCTGGCGAAATCATGTCTCGCCAAGCATACCTCTCCCTGTAAAGAAGATTTTACTTATCAATAAAGACTATATTTCCTTCATGTGCTTCTAGTTGTTTGACTTGTGAACTCTAAGTTGTATGTTTCCTGCTCACTTCATAAAGATTCAAAAAATTTAACATACAGTGATGCCAAGACTGGCTCACTGAAGAGGAAATTTTTCAATCAGAGAGGCAAGATGCTCTCTGATATAGTTGGCAAGGCACTGTTGTGCAAGCCTGGATCTCATGACACAATCTCCAAGCACATGTTTGAACTGATGTCAAGAGTGATTTTGAAGAAAAAGACATCATGGGCTACTGTCATATTCCAGAGAATTAAAGAATGTCTGCAGGCCCCCAACCTAGGCAGAATTCTTTCCTTATTCCTTCTGAACACATACCCAGAAGAGTTTGACAAGTCCAAAGGTTCCAACCTCCACTACTTGAAAAGAATGGACATCAAAACTTTGGACAGGTTCTCAAGGGTGCTCCCAATGAGTCAGCCCTCTGAGTTGAAGGAAAAGAAGAAGATAGTAACAAAGGGGCTGAGGAAAGCCAGAATGATCTGCTCTGATTCTGGGTCAGAGGCAGAAGAAAATGTCTCAACTAAGGACAATCAAGTTCCTGCCAGCAGTCCACCCAAGGATGATTAAGGAGGATACCAAGACACTGAAGGTCATGAAGCTCATGCTGCTACTGAAGAGCATGAGAAGGTTAAAGATGATGCTGCTGAGAAAGAGCGTGAGAAAAGTGAAGAGACTGCTCATGTTGAAGCCAAGGCAGATGAGCAAGGAGGAGATCACACTGAAAGTGATGCTCCCAAGTCTCTTGCTACTGATGACACTGTGTTACATGTTCCCTCTGATTCAGAAGATCATGATGGACATATAGACACTGCTTCTGATCTTCAAAATAAGATTAATTTATTTCTATTAAATCTAGAAAGAAGAATTAAACTAATCCATCCTGACCCCACAGACTATTGGGGAGATGATCAAGAAGGATTTAGTGCCCCATCTGAGGGGGGCAGCAAAATGACTCTTCTGAAGATGAAGATCAAGGTGCTCGAAGTGAGGGGGAGCAAGAAAAGCATGCTGGAGAAGCAAGGAAGGATGTTGAAGATGATAAGGTTGTTGTCCAGCCTAGTGATAAAGCTGAGGGGGAGCATTTCCCTGCTCAAGCTGAGGGGGAGCATGACAAGCATGCAATGGATCCATTAACAGTGGTACCTGAAGTCCATCCCTCTACATCAGCAGTATCACATGAATAGCTCCTAAGCTCAATCAGTTCAATAATTGAAGGTCATATGACTGCAATTAAGGATTATATTGGTAGCTCTATCTTGACAGTAAAGAAAGAAGTCATGGCTAAAATTCAAGAAATTACGGAAGAAACTTTCTTCCTTAATAAGCAGATGACAAAGTGGTTGGACCATGCAGAGAAATCAGTAGTTGCTCAGAACACTATTCTGAGATCAATGGACAAACAACTCCAATTATCTGAGAAAGACATAAGATATGTCAAAAATTATGTAAGTAAGACTGATGAAGTAATAGAGAAGGCCTCCAATCACATTGAAGACTATGTATGGAACACAACTACAACAAAGATTGGAGAGGCAGAAAAGATGAAGGATGAGCTCAAATCAGACCTAGAGAATGCCTTCCAAACCCTCTCTGGATCTGTTGTTGCTTCCTCCCAAAGCTTAGAAGCTAAAGTGGTTGAAGAAGTCAGAAAGGGGGAGATGGCCAATGCTGAAACTAATACTTAGCTGGCACTCAAAATCCTACAGGGAACAAGAATAGCCCTAAATCTTTCTCTGTTGGACAACTACAGAAAAGAAGATTTTGATTTTGAAGATCAAGCAAAGATAGCTCAAAATGCCCAGCTTGCAAAAAGGAGGAAAAGAGAAGGTGTGTTGCTAGCTGAAGAATTCATGGCTGAGCAAAGAAAAGAGCAGGGCAATGACCCTGATTATGAGTATTGGAGTGAGGACTCCAAAAGCATTATTCTGAATGCTTGGCTGAACCATAGCCAAATCTGCAAGGACACTGACAAGATATACCCAGCTGAAGAATGGATAAGGCATCTGGAAAGAAATTCCAAGAGGGGAAGGACCTTCAAAGAAAATCTTGTAAGGAAGCACAATCCAAAAAGGATGCCTTCAAGATATATTCCAAAGCCATATCTTTACTTCAAAAGGCAAGAAAACAAGAGGAAGCTAGCTGAGATAAAAGTTGTTGTTGAAGAAGAGGACTCTGCTACTAAAGAAAAGGAGGCTACTGATAAAGGAAAGGAGGTTGTTGTTAATGATGTTGAATGCTCATCTTCAACAAAGAAGAGAAAAACTTAAACTTGTGTATTTAGTTTTTCATTAAATCGGAATGTAAACTGAACAATATTTCAACATTTTATCCTTAATGAAATTGATAATTCTGTTGAATTAATAGTTTGTGTTATAGGCCAAGTTTAGTCAAGCTTAATGTTATTCGATACTAATACTTTATATATTCTGTGGTGTCTATACATATATAGTTAACAATGTTATTGTTTTATTAAAACAATGTTGTTGTTATGTTGTCATGAAATTATGAATAATCTATCATGACATTTTCTGTAATGCCAAACTACTGTTAACATTTACATGTTATGATATCATGAATGTTATTTAATACATTGTCATGATAAGTTCTTTTTGTGGTTATGTATCTTAGCATTGGTGTACGTTCTCCCTTCTTCAAATAGGGGAAGATTGTTGGGAATATTGCCCTTAATGTTCCCTTGATTTGAAGAGGCATCACTCACAATGCTAAGTACATATTGTATTTGATAAACCTTATTTTGCATCATGACTATGCAGGGTTAAGTTATTCCAAACATTGGGATAAAGTCAGTGGCTTACTATCAAAACCGCTGAGACGAGGTCACTGTCTCACTGAACCGCTGAGACGAGGCCAGGAATCGCTGAGAAGGGGTCTGCCTCAGCTGAGCTGCATTTAGACAGAATCCGCTGAGAAGACTATCTGTCTCAGCGGATCCGCTGAGACGAAGACAGCTCAACCGCTGAGACTGAAGACTGTCTCAGCCCAACCACTGAGACAGATTCAAATCTGAAGACAACATTGGTGGGATCTGCTTTTGGCGCAAGTGGCCATAAAACAAGATAAAGTATTATATCCTCCTCCTCCATATTGTATTAGGGCCCTCCATAGATTCGTTGAAGATGGAAGAGGTATAAAAGAACAACTTAGGGCATTTCAGAAAGGTGTGCTAAAAAGTGGAGAAAGATTTTCACTATTCCATTGACGGCTTCCACAAGTTCTTTCCTCTTGCTTCCTGAACCAGCTAGCAGATGCAAGGAGAGAAGATAGCTCTTCCAGGTTAATTCCAGAAGAGCAAGGTGATCTTTCCTCATCCGCTGAAGAGGAAGATCAGATAGGAGCAAGGTCTGAAGATTTACTATTCAGCCCTGCTTCAAGGCAGCACCAACTGTGCATCAACAACAGAAGATAATAAACTGAAGGAAACATTATTGGTGTCATCTGTTGTAAGCAAAACTTATAACCCATGTAAGAACAATATTGTTCTGAGTTTGTAGGGCATTTTGCCTGAGCTGTAGGGTTGTTGAACCTGAGTGTGCATGGTTGTTTAGCCTGAGCTAGTAGAGCTGTACTCCCAGCTTGAGAAGTAGGATCTCTGTGGAGGTCTGAGGTAGGGCTTGTTGATAGGCCTGAGGCAGGAGATCAGTGGATCTCTGAGTTGTAGGAGTTGGAGCACTCTGAGAGGTAGGGCTGGTTGGGCCTGAGGTAGGGTTTGAAGCAAAACTGAGAGATCATGTGGGATTTGTGTTGTAAGCTCTTGGAGCTGAGTTTGGAGCAGGTTGTCTTATCTAACACACTGTTAGAAAGGTATATAGGGAAAGTGGACTACCCATAAACATACTGTCTTGGGGAACCACTATAAAGGACTGTGTGTTTTCTATGGTTTGCTTGAGTTTGTGCTTATTATCTATTAACTACTAGTTGCACTTAAGAAAATCAAAGAGACATATTCACCCCCTAGGTGAATTAGACTACTACACTATAAACTATCATCTTTGTACATGTCGAGGATTACACTTCCACAACATTCAAGCATGGGTAGTGACGTGGTTATCGGATTGGAGGATTTCTGATCATATCTACATTACAAGGTTCTACGAGTCAATTAATATTTAATGCATTGCTTTTGTTGTTTGCTATAGTTATAAACAAAAATAATATAGTCCATTAAGCATAACTTTTTTGTTGTTTGCAAGTTTTGTGATGAAGATACTATATAAAATAGTCCATTTTGGTGTTTCAATATTGCAAATATAGTCCATTTTAATGTACTGCCTTTTGGTGTTTCAACAGTGCATCCATTTTGGTGTTTGACCGTACTCAAGTGGAAATGTAAGTTGGATCCATTTTTATTTAACATATATGTGAAGGTTAATCACATAATATTTTTGCATAGGTGAACAGCTTGGTCAATGTGATGTCATTGAGCTGCCATTGAGATTTGAGGTGAGTCTGTTGGATAATATGGCATCCATTGTGATGACAGTCTGCTGGATTTGAGATGCCATTGAGCTTTGAGATTTGTGATGACAGTCTGAATAGGTTAATGGATCTGAATATTCAGTTGAGAATAGAAGATCTGAATCTGATACTTCAGTTATGTCCTGAAATATGTTTGTTATGTTTAATGTGAAAAGTGTTTGTTGAGAATATGAAATATTGAAAGTGCACAGTGTGCCTCTGAGAATTCTCTAGAGGGGGGTGAATAGAGATATAAAATCTTGTCTATCCTAACTATGCATACAATAAAAAATACTAAGGTATTATGCATACAGCAAAACCAAAGGCAGAATAAATAAAATAAAGCTTGTTGAAAATGAACACGGAAAGAGTAAATGGGACAGCACAGAAATTCACAGCAAAGACACAAGGATTTTCATAGAGGTTCCCAAAAATGTGGGTAGTCCCCTCTTCTACCACTGGTGAGAATGCATGACATGTGCCTGAGTCCTTTGATAAGGAGACTCTTAGAACCAAAGATCTTTTGATAAGAAGATCTTGAACCACTCAGATCTTTTGATAAGGAGATCTTGAACCACTCAGATCTTTTGATAAGGAGATCTTGAACCACTCAGATCTTTTGATAAGGAGATATTGAAGCACTGAATCCTTTGGAAGAGGGATTCTTAAAACTCTTTTACAGTTGAAGAAATTGAAGGAAGAAGGTAGGAAGAGAGTAAGGAGGAGAAGATTAGAATTCTGTTCTCAGAATTCTTAAGAAGCACTTCTGCTGCTTCTTTCTTTCGCAGGATCAGAAATGATGAACCCTTGCTTATGATAGTGATGACTGCAAGGGTTATTTGATTAGATCCTTCTCTTTGTATCCTTCTTGTAATCTGGCTGCTGTATGATGTAGAATAAGAAGCAGCCCTATTTTTCTGTTCTCAGAGAGAGCACTTGTTTTCTCTTTTTCTTTTTTAGGATTCCAGGAGGAAGAAGAAGAAGTGGGAACCCTAATCAACAAGTTGTAGCAGATTGTAATGAATGCTCTAGTTTTTCTTCTCTTCTCAGCCTACTTATTGTCCATCATTGAATTTGAATTTCTTTCTTATTTTGGACAGACCTGAGATGGTATTCTTATTGGATACTTGATTTCTCTTCTTCTTTTGTTCCCGACCCGTCTATCACATTCTATTTCATTCCAAAAATGATTTTCCTCTTCTGCAATACTCCTTTCCTTTATTGGCAACAAATTAGTCGTTGGACAACTGTCTTCAGTATGGTGGACCTTCTGAAAAGGTATTAGAAGGACAGCTGGAAGGAATTCCTTTTTCTGACTGTATTTGACGTTGCGTCGACTTCATCATTCTTCATGTCGACGCACCTCTGAGTTCTTATCGACGTGGCTTTGAATTCTTTCTTAGCTTGACTGAACTTAGATATCGATGTTGCGTCGATTACTTATCGACGTAACCTTCGAGTTGAAGACTTGGACTTAACCTTCATCTTCTGCATCGAGTTGAAGTCGAAGTTGCGTCGACTTCTCAGATAGCCTCGACTGGGTCTTCCTTCTGCGTCAAGATCCTTTCGACGTTGCGTCGACTTAACTTATACTTCGACTGGCTGAATGATCTGTTTCGACAACAACACAGAGCTACGTCGATATCAAGTCGAAGTTGCGTCGACTTGTATTCGACGCAAGTCTTATCTCAACTTGATTTTTGATTGCTTTGACTTGGCCTTGACACTCTAAGGAGAGTGGGACATCCTAAGACATTTAATGACCAGATTACCCTTACTATACAATGGGGGTAATAAATCCTGAGAGGTAAAATCACTTGTAGTTAATTTGTTAAGTTAAATCAAAAAGGTTTTTTCCAATAATCTCCCCTTATTTATCTTAACAAATTTTACAGATTGTTCAAAGTGATTTTACATAATAGTAAAGGAATAACACAAAATGTACAACATGAAGTAAGTAAAGAGAAAACCAAGAGCATGCAAATGAAAACTTGTGTCTTCATGATAGAGTTTTAGACTTTGCCCTTTGCAAATCTAGCATCAACATTCAGCCTTTGTTTCTTTGTTCTTTTATTAACTGTTTGTAATACTACCCTGAGAGATAACTTCATGTTTCATCACATTAAGTATTCTTTCAGATCTTTGGGGGGGGAGACTTGCTTCTCTCTTTCTGAATATCATAGATAACCCTGTTTGCAATTTTAGAGGTGACTCCTCTTCATCATCTTCAAGTTTAGTGAATAGATGTGGAGTTTGATTAGCATCTTCCTTCCCCTGAATATGTGCACCCTGTTCAGCATGTTCAATATCAGTCTCCCCCTGAATATGTTCACCATATCCAGCATGCTTAACATCCATCTCCCCCTGTTTATCAACCTGATCCACCTGATCCTCCTTCTATTTCTCCCCCTTCTTAACATCATCAGCATGGGAGGTTAAGAATGACCAAGTCACAAAGAAGGAGGACCTTCTTGATTGTAAGGATTGTACAGAGACAGTGACCATCTGTACTGCTTTGCATAGCAGTATTTCCCAACAATATTTCCAGTAATCTGTACTTTTCAGAGAGATTACTGTTCTTCAGCTGAATTGGTTTTTCATTTGAAGAATTCATCATTTTCAGCATCTCTTTTATTTCTCTGTCAGAGATCTCTTCTTCTGCTTCTTTAGAAAGAAGGTCAATGACACATCCTGCACATGTAACTCCTTTACCTAAATTAAGGTTTATTATATCTACATTGCCCTTCCTTTAGTTAGGTTGTCTTATGTTATTCATCCTGCACATGTATCTCAAACATTAGTAGGGTACTCAGGTTACCTTGGGCCCTTTGCTTCTACCATTATAGGGTTCTATGAAAGAATAGAAGGGTCTTTCATGATATCCTTTTGGATGACAGAGAAGTGTTGGATTATTATGCCAGCAACGTTTGGCTATGTGCCCAATTTTAGAACAACAAAGACATTTAGGAATATAAGTGTAGATAGGTCTAGATGTTTGAAAATTTCTTGCTGGAAACATACGTCGAGAAGAAATTGACGCATCTTTAGTGTTACGTCGAGTGTAATTCAACGTGTATGCATAGTTACGTCGAAAATAATTCGATGCAGAATATTGATCGCGTCGAATAAAATTCGACGCACCCTCATACTTGCTTCGAGTTGATGTCGAAGCATATGCCGAACTTCGTCGAGTTTCATTTGACGCATCTTTAAAACTGCGTCGAGTTCTAGTCGACACATATTTCTTTTTATTAAGATTTTTATATTTTTGTTTGTCTTTTCTAAGGGGTGTTTACTTAGAATCCCAGTTTGATTAGTAATGTTTACCCTATTGAATGTAGTGAGTTTATTATGGTTATTATTTTATTCTTCACATGATTCTAAGTTGTTATAAGGTTGATTTATACTAGACCTAATGAATGCTACAAGATTTTCCCATGCACGTTTGTTAGGGATTAGTGTGTTGGTGGATGGTAGTGATTCTATATCAATATGGTTAAATCTCTTGGAGAGATTTTGTGAGATGTCCTTAAGCTTTTGACTCCTCTCATTTAGTGAGTCCTCCAAGGCCTTTGCCTTGGTTAGCTCTTCTTTTAGCTTTGAGTTTTCATTTGTTATTTCAGTTAGTTATGATTCCTTATTAAGAATTTGATTTCTCAAATCATAGTTTACTTAATATAAATTATCTTTCTTAACATCTTCTAACTCTTCCTTAACTATCTTTATTTCTTTTTGAATTTTAAGATAGTCATTACAGAATTCTTTAAAATAAGTTTTGAAATATTCTGAGGAAAAATCAAAATCTTCAAATAATGATACCTGATCTTCTTCAGAGGAATCATCCAAAGTCATCAGGCATGCTTCTTCCGTCTTTGTTTCCTCCTCACTTTCTGAGGAACTGCTAGAGCTGGATTCAGTGTCACTCCATGTTTCAGCAATAAATCCTCTCTCTTTCTTCTTATACTCTCTTTCATCTGATCTTTCCTCAACTGAACTTGAGAGAGAATCCCAAATTTCCTTAGCTGAATGGCATTCAGCCACTATCGAAAATATGTCATCTGACATAGTTGATGCTAGAATGTTCATAGCCTGAGCATCACAGGCCTTTACTTTCTTTTCAACTTCTGTCCATTCAGATCTGGGAACAGGTTCTTGTGACATAGTCTCATTTGCATCTTTCCTAAATAGTGTTGGAGGACCTATCATAATGTCATCAAATATGTTTTCATCAATTGAATTCATATAGAACTTTATTCTGGCCTTCCAGAGTGTAAACTTATTTAGGTTACACACTAGAGGTCTTGTTAATGCATAATCCTTAGAACTCATTTTCTTTAAAAATAGTTTTAACTGATTTTAAAATAAAGAAATGAGAGGAGGAGATCTTTTGATCAAGGTGTTAACATTTTAATCATCAACCTCCCTCTGATACCAATTAAAAGTGCACAGTGTGCCTCTGAGAATTCTCTAGAGGGGGGTGAATAGAGATTTAAAATCTTTTCTATCCTAACTATGCATACAATAAAAAATACTAAGGTATTATGCGCACAGCAAAGCCAAAGGCAGAATAAATAAAATAAAGATTGCTGAAAATGAACACAGAAAGAGTAAATGGGACAGCACAGAAATTCACAGCAAAGACATAAGGATTTTTATAGAGGTTCCCCAAAATGTGGGTAGTCCTCTCTTCTACCACCTGATAGGAATGCACAACCTGTGTCTGAGCCTTTTGATAAGGAGACTCTTAGAATCAAAGATCTTTTTGATAAGGAGATCTTGAACCACTCAGATCTTTTGATAAGGAGATCTTGAACCACTCAGATCTTTTGATAAGGAGATCTTGAACCACTCAGATCTTTTGATAAGATCTTAAACCACTGAATCCTTTGGAAAAGAGATTCTTAAAACTCTTTTACAGTTGAAGAAATTGAAGGAAGAAGGTAGGAAGAGAGTAAGGAGGAGAAGATTAGAATTATATTCTCATAATTCTTTAGAAGCACTTATGTTGCTTCTTTCTTTCACAGGATCAGAAATGATGAACCCTTGCTTATGATAGTGATGATTGCAAGGGTTATTTGATTAGATCCTTCTCTGTGTATCCTTCTTGTAATCTGGCTGTTGTATGATGTAGAATAAGAAGCATTCCTATTTTTCTGTTATCAGAGAGAGCACTTGTTTTCTCTCTTTTTTTTAGGATTCCTGAAGGAAGAAGAAGTGGGAACCCTAATCGACAAGCTGTAGCAGATTGTAATGAATGCTCTAGTTTTTCTTCTCTTCTCAGCCTACTTATTGTCCATCATTGAATTTGAATTTCTTTCTTGTTTTGGACAGACCTGAGAAGGTATTCTTATTGGATACTTGATTTCTCTTCTTCTTTTGTTCCCGAACCATCTATCACATTCTATTTCATTCCAAGAATGTTTTTCCTCTTCTGGAATACTCCTTTCCTTTATTGGCAACAAATTAGTCGTTGGACAACTGTCTTCAGTATGGTGTACCTTCTGAAAAGGTATTAGAAGGGCAGCTTGAAGGAATTTCTTTTTCTGACTGTATTCAACATTGCGTCGACTTCATCATTCTTCATGTCGATGCACCTCTGAGTTCTTATCGACGTGGCTTTTAATTCTTTCTTAGCTTGGTTGAACTCAAATATCGACGTTGCGTCGATTACTTATCGACGTAAACGTTGAGTTGAAGACTTGGACTTGACCTTCATCTTCTGCGCCGAGTTGAAGTCGAAGTTGCGTCGACTTCTCAGATAGCTTCGACTAGGTCTTCCTTCTGTGTCGAGATCCTTTCGACGTTGCGTCGATTTAACTTATACTTCGACAAACTGAATGATCTGCTTCGACAACAACACAGAGCTGCGTCGATATCAAGTCGAAGATGCGTCGACTTGTATTCGACGCAAGTCTTATCTCAACTTGATTTGTCATTGCTTTGACTTGTCCTTGACACTCTAAGGAGAATGTGACATCCTAAGACATCTAATGACCAAATTACCCTTACTATAAATGAGGGTAATAAATCCTAAGAGGTAAAATCCCTTATAGTCAATTTGTTAAGTTAAATCAAAAGGAATTTTTCCCAATTAATGTGTTTGTTGACAATAGAAGATCTGAATATGGATTTGTGATGACAGTCTGAAATGTGTTTGTTCAATTTGAGATGTGCATTTTCAAGTTCTAATCAAGTTTTTGTGGTTTACAGGTAGTGAATCTGAGCCAAATGGATAGACTAAAATCTAGGGTGCAATAGGTATCCCAGCTATGTCCTCTTTTTAATGTTTTAATGAATAAAATCTGGGCGGCAATAGTATCCCTGCTATATCCTTACATTTCATAAGAAGTCTGCTTATGGTTCCACCATTACAGCCCTTGATTATGAAGCTAAAAAAGCCTGCAATAAGTATACTCCAGTATTTGCTGCTTTGATAGGGCAAGTCCTCATCCAACCTTGCATTTTTAGATATTTGATTCAGCAAGCTATTTCTTGATTGCTCAGGTAATGAACTAATTCAAAATTTATACTATTTTTAATGATGCAGCAAAGTTGATCATTATTTTTTGGGGTGCAAATCATTGAAATGTAAGGATGCAAAATGGGTGTCTTTAGTGAAAAGCACACTACAATGCAAGAGTTTTTCATGATGGGATTCCACAGACTTCAAATAGTTCAGATGATCTACAATGTGTTTGATCGAGAGGATGCAAATGAAAATGGGCGATACAATTTCAAAAACAAAATATTGCAAAATTGGTGTTTTTTTTGTTATGGTTTTGATTTTCATCCCAAAGCTTTAGAGAAATCTTATATCTTGATTTCAATGTTTTGTTATTTTAGTGAAAATGAACGTATTTGTGCGCTAAGATTTACAGTTTTTTAAATTAGTTTGTTGTTAATAATATCGATTTGTCGTTAACAATATTGTTTCCAATTAGTAATTTTCAAAATCTGTGGTTTGTTGTTAGTAATGGTGTACTAATAGCCATTTTTGGTGTGCTTTTAACAACTCCCTAAATTTTAGATTATTTTCCCCAAAATTTATGTTATCATAGTGG
Source organism: Dactylorhiza incarnata (assembly GCA_033032865.1). Taxonomy (NCBI): domain Eukaryota; kingdom Viridiplantae; phylum Streptophyta; class Magnoliopsida; order Asparagales; family Orchidaceae; genus Dactylorhiza; species Dactylorhiza incarnata. Next base: position 10,354,177 of record JAWHQI010000010.1, on the reverse strand, counting down.
CTGTTTTAACCAACTTACTGACAAAAGAAGGATTTCACTCACCTGATCACCTTGACAGTTAATTATTATCAAATATTTTCTTATAAAAAACCTACTTAAACTTGAACTCAGATTTTACCACCACATATTATCATAAACCATTTACAATGAAGATTGGCACATCAAGAGTCAGAATTGAGGTTGCTCTCAAGCGAAAAAGTTGTATGCAGCCATCTATACACCAAAACTTTATCATCCAATATAAGGTAAACTCGTACTAGGGAATGTATCATCCTTACCGACGCCACCAGATGGTGGCAATATCTCCTTAAGACACCATTTTACCATTAAACACTAACCACATGTTTGCATAATCTGCTAACACATTGTTTATTCAGAACCCTGAGGTTTTAATTGCATCATAGCCTATAACCAAAGAAAACAAAATGCAATGGCAATTGCTTTATTCACATCCATTATGCCATATGACTCTGCACATGCATATGTTTGTTTTGTTCTCTTCCTACTACCACATTTCACTAGATCATGTAATGATAACAATGAAGGTTCCACACCAATAAGAATTTTGAGGATAATATCCTCTAAATCGCACAACTGGCCACATTATTATATAGAATAAAAGGTATATTTTTTCACAGTAGTTAAATATGCATCTCACATTTTTTTCACCCATTAAATTGGGCAACTAAAGAGCCCATGAAACCCAAATGGGAGTCATGCTAGAAATAAATGGCACACTGCATAGTTCAACACAATTTCTATTGGCTAACTATGAAAACTGATATAACCACTTCATGTTAATCATCAGAAAACATGCTAGCATTCTATAACCCATTATATCATTCCCTCATATAATCATCTGCAGCCTTTTTCTTCCTCAACAAAACCATAGGCTGACATCAATCTACATCGCATTACTCATTTAACAAATATACATCAGCACTAATAGTGGATAGAATATCAAAACGAGACCATTTTGCGCCTCTACCATCCCATTACATAACAGTTCCCAATGTCACTACATTTTGGGGGTAATATGAGTAAATTACATCATATATCATAAGCTATGATCAGTATTAGGTACCTTATCTTTTTTAGTTGTTTTGTGGAAGGAAATTCTTCAGCTACAAGATAAAACATTAATGTTCAGTCCAGCTTAAGCCAAAACAATGGCTCACCTTATTATAAAATAAAATAAAAATAGAGACAGACAGATGTGGGCTCAACATTACAGAATAGAGATAATTTAGTAAAACAACTTCACATTCAACTTACAAAATCACATAACATAATGATTTTTTTCTCTTGATAAACACAGAACTCAAGATCCCCAAATGGGGATTTTTTCAGCTAATAACACTACAGACATAAAACTGGAGCATTCAAAAGAGGGATTCTCAGAGGTTGTGACTTAAATATTATGGTCCTTACAAGACTAGAGAAAATAAGCACACATACAAATTGCAACTATCAAAAACTTTTCGTATGCATCATGCGTTTCACATATCACTATTAAAACCATATGAAGGAAACAACAAATACAATCCTAAGCGCTCTACCATAACAAGACCTGGACAATACTCTACAAAAATTCAGTCTTCATGGTCTCAAAGAATGGTCTGGGTCACTAGCCAACACCACAATCTGGTTTTGGTCAAATGGCAGCATCTACCTAAAAATGATAGCACTTGTTACGAAGACGGAAGAGGGCAAGAGACGAGGAGACGAGAACATGATGCATATGTTGGCGTCGGGACCAAGGCGAAGTGGCACGGATCCCAACTCGACGAAGGACGTTCGCCAGTAGTGTGCACAGGCGTAGCGCACCCGTCAGCCTTATCTTTTTATTATCGCACATGTATTTCGGGCCCTGGGTTATTTACCGTTTGCCCTCGCGTACTTCGGAACAGTACTCGATCTCGCGCCGCTCCGTCATTTCCGCTCGCGATACAGCTGCGATTACGCTTCCCGACCTTTCCGTGACACCACCACTTTCACCGACCGTGTATGCTGCTCTCGTCGACTACGTCTGCTTCCCTCGTCGATGTGCCCCTTCCATTCCACAACAACCGTGTGCCTCAGACGATCCTTCCAGCGCTCGATCCTCTGTCTCACCACGCCTCCCGTTCGAAATGCGCCCCTGCATCCAGCGGCGGTTTTTGCCGGTCTCAACAATACCGCTCTAGTTTTTCTACATCGCGTCGGCCTTGCTCCCGTGTGCATGCCCTCTCGGTTGCGTTCCATGGCGCCCTCCAATGCACCAGCGCCCCCACCACCTGTGGATCCGACAATTTCCAGCCACCTCGAAGCTCGTGAGGCGTCAATCAACTCGCTTCAAGCCTCATGCTCCTGATGGAAGCTAAGTCTGTCACCCTCCTCGCCGGCTGAGCGAGTGCCTCCTCGACCTCCAATGCGGAGTCCTCATTGCTTCTTAGCTCGCATCCGAAGCTTCCAGGGGATCCGTCGGTGGACTACCCTCCATCTTACCATTTGTTCGGCGTTCCCTCAGATAACGTCACCGACCCTGTGGGGTGGATTGCCCGTGCAGTACAATTTTTTGACATTCACCTAACTCCGTAGCCGCAAAAGGTTGCTAAGGCTCTCACCGGCATATAGAGGGGTCAACCCTCCATTGAGTTATCTGGCTGCGCCAGAACAATCCTTCCCTCTCTTGGGTGGAACTCCAAGAGGACCTTATCCACCACTACGATGTTCGCTATTCGGGGACAGCGGTTGAACATTTGTGTGGTGTCCGCATATCAGGCCTCCTTGACAAGTATATCGATGAGTTCATTGCCTTGGCGACGCACATTCCTGGCTTACCTCCAGATCATTACTTGGGCTTTATTATGCAGTGGCTCCTTCCACACATTCGGTCCCGCCTTCGCACCCACCACCCGTAGACAATTAGTAATGATATGGATCTAGCCCGCTTGGTGGAAACAGACTTCTATGTCACCACCATCGACACCGGCCAACCACCAGGGAGTTCTACGACCCCACCGGTTACCTATACCCTCCAACACTATCCCGGCCACCACCACAGGTGCATACCGCGGCTCCCCCGCATTTCGGACCACCTCCCTAATTGTCGCGGACGCCAAACAGCCCCCAGTTGATCAACTAAGATTACCACGATCTTCGCATTAGGGGCTTATGTTTTCGTTGTAAACAACCCTACTCCCCGACTCATGATTGTCCTCTGAAAGAGCTTCGCATAACCATTGGCGAGGATTGAGATCACCCTTGGGGATTTTGAAGCCTTAAAGGGTGGTGACTCGCTTGCTGCCACGGATCCCTCTGCACATCAGCATCGTCTCAAACTTTTGTGCTCTATGGTTAGAGGCACCTCTGGACCCCTCACTACGAGCAAGGTTGCAGATGTAGGATGTCGGGGACATATCAGTTTAGGTTTTTCATATCGATTTTAATATATCGGGGATATTTTATATATTGGGTTTTAATAATTAATTATTTATATACATAATTATATATAAATGTAATCATTTTTTATATATACTATTGTATTAATAATTTAACATTTATTGAACTTTTAAATCTACCAAACTAGTATAAACATTTATGTTATACAATTAATAGCAAATATAATGTATGGAAGAAAGCGAGAGGAAGTCATCGATAATGATGTAAGATAAGGAACCTTCAGTATAAAATCGAAAGGTGAAGCAGAATCGAAGTCAATGACGAGTGGGTGCAGAGAAAAAAGTCGGAGGAAGGGCCCAAAGCAACTTAGAAACGAAATAATTTCGGTTTTGTCTACTAGACTAGACACTAAATAAAATAAATTGAAATTAGTCATCTGATATAACGTATATCAGTCGATATGTTGGCGTATATATCGACCAATAGCGGATATGTCGGATAATATATTTTAAAAAGATATTTTGTAAAAAAATATCGGAAACGTGTTGTTTTGTCGATGAAACCTTTATGTCGGACGACATGTCGGCCATGTCGGAAAATATCCACAACATTGACCACGAGGCTCACTAGTTCCATAGATGGCACTCCCCTGGCGTACTGATTGATAGTGGGGTCAACCACAATTTCATCTCCCTGCGCCTGGCGACACAGCTCGACATTCGCCCATTTCCTTCTTCTCTCGTTGTTTGCTTGGGCGACAACTGTTGTACTACCACCGGGGGCTTCTGTACGGACCTGCACATGATTGTGGGCCCCTTCCCCTTCCGTGTAGATTTCAATTCCTTTGAGCTCGGTGGCCTTAACATCATACTCGACGTCGTGTGACTTCGTACCCTTGGGGATGTGTATGTCAACTAGACCCGCATGACGATGTGTTTTTCTCAAGCGGGGGTCCCTCTCCTCTTGGCAGGGGAGGCGTCCATTTCCCTTCTGCCAGTGGCCCCCATCCTCCTCAACAGCCAGCGACAATAGCTTTTGTCGCATACCTGTGGCACGACAACGAGCCGACCCGTTCGACCGCCCCTCCACCATCACAATTGCAGTGCGTCCAGGATGTTGCATCTACATTGAGGACAAGGAGAATTTTTGAGAGGGCGGCATTGTTACGAAGACGGAAGAGGGCAAGGGACAAGGAAACGAAGATGCGGCGCATATGCCGACGTCAGTACCAAGGCGATGTGGACACAGATCCCAACTCAACGACGGACATTCTTCAGTAGTGCGCACGGGCGCAGCGCACCCATCAGGCTTTTCTTTTTTATTACCGCACATGTATTTTGAGTCATGGGTTATTTACCGTTTGTCTAGCGTACTTCGGAATTAGGCACTATATATGCCTACGTGGATCTCTCATTTGAATTATATTGGAAGTATGATGAAAATGAAATCCTAGGGGTTTTCTCTTCTCCTCTGTCCCTTTCCTTCTCCTCTTCTCTCATTTTCCCCCTTCTCCATCTCTTAATTCCCGACTACGTAACATGTGCAGAGTTGAAAGTTGTTCCCTCTAGTATTATATAATGCACAGTGATACAGCTACCACGGAAGCTAACAGAGAAGCCTCTATAGATTCTAACACCATCAACCTCACAAAATCGACTCCCATATTTATCATTTACTCCATCTTCAACAAAAATAGCAATCAAACATGCAAGAACTGCATCCATCGAAATCATCACATACAGTTTTCAAATCAACAACAAAGACATGCAAATAGCACAGTGAAACCAAACCATTAAGAGCTATTTCAACAAACATTTTAAGAAATTCAAAGCTAAGCAGCAGCATTATCCACAAACACACAATAAAATAATATAGTATTTTTAATTTTAGATGTAATAAAGATTTCAAAGAACTTGCAAAGAAGAGGCATGATTTTAAATATTAAGTATCCTAACAAGGTTAATACTTTAAAACTACTTTACAAGCACAAATTATTATTCTTTTTAAAGGAATAATATGACAGTTATATACAGAATCAGAATCATAATGATAACACGAAGCAATAAGCACCCATGAGTTTAAGGCATTCTGCACCATGATTTTATCCTCGAATCATTACTTGCATGTAACGGTGCAAACAGAATTCAACTTCACGGATAGTTTGATAAATGAATCAATACTGCCAGAAAATGTGTAATATACTTGAATAAAAGAAATATGCTTCAAGTAGATAGGCTAGACAAGGACAGAAAGAAAATGTGCATGTAAATGACTGTTACAAAACCAGATCTTTTTTTTTTTGAGTGAAACCGATAAGCAAGCAGCAGACTCCATAATATTAGTCAGTTGGATCATAACAATACTTTTGACATATCAGATCAGCGCAATCATACTCCCATGATTAATCACCCTTCTTCATCTTTATCAGACTACTACTCCCCTCAAAACAAGATAAAGCAAAAGAAGAGAGCATTTTTCCTCGAGTTTTTCGTCTTGTTCTCCGGAACTGAACAAGCTCCTCAACATCATGCCATTAGATAAAGTAATATCGATTAATACCACAAAATCATAATATAGAATTGTAAAACCTATTTTCTTATGTATATCTTGCAAAGTATATAAGATGCACAAATAGAACACATTAAAATGCATTGAAAAGGGGAAAATGCTTCATATAATCATGCTCAACCTTGGCAATGCAAAAGAGCGTCAAAAAGCAGTCGAACAAACCTTGAAGCAGTATATGTCAGCTTCCATGGCCAGGACCCTGCAGCTAATTAAAAATATGCACGTCAGATAGAAATACAGGTATAGCTTCATCCTATAATAGAATATGACAAACAAATGTACATAGCCGACCATCTATTCATAGGAGGTAAAAAAGTATGAAACAAATCAGAAATAGGATCTACGGTGCCAACTTCTTAACAAACATCTTCGTTTACATTTACTTGAAATTTTGTAAGGAATTTTTTTTCATAAACCCCCCATAATGTCATTTTCTTTCAAATAAAAAAAATATGATAGCTTGTAGGGTTTGTAAATAAGTACTTGAACTTTCGAAAATCTTATGAAGGACAATTAATACTTACAACTAGGTAGCAAGATTTGGAGAAACCCCTAGCAGGGTTTCGCTTCAACCCTGCCACATGTAGCAAAGTCTAGGAGTAGTTGGATTCAACTCCTAATTATCTTCTGCAGGGTTTTGGAACGCTTGAGGACTTCTTTACAAATCCAAAAAGTACAGTCATTTTCAAATAAATAAAAAGGAAGGAACTTTCTGTGTAGAATAAAATTAGACAAAATTCTCCAAAACCAGCAGAAAATAAGATGCAGTGATGGAAGCAATTACATAGTACTAAGAAAAATCACTTCCAGATAAAACTCAAGCAAGGCTAACAACTTAAATATAAAAGAGATAAAAGGTTGAGATTTTAGAAAACTAACTGATGAGAATAATTACCAATTTGAAAGGGCAAAGGGACTGAACTCCATTTTAAAAGATTCAACTGCGCTGAGCAACACCTCCATAAACTTCAGATGCTGAGATACACTTAGCATGAACAATAGGATCCTCCACCAATCTTTCTTCCATTCCTCTGGCCACATGTTTATCATTCATTAAGTTCAGATAAATGGTTCCTTTGTACATCCATTCATCCCTCTCAACAGAATAGAAGTCCTCGAATGGTTCTCCACAAAAAGCACATATGCTTTGACTTTCATCTGCTGTAACCATAGGCTCCAGGTGCTCCTCAGAAGTATCTTCTAAAGAAATGAAAGAAGCTGGGCCACATTGCGGTTCAATATCTCCAGAAACCCAACTGCTGATGCTCGAATACCATCTTCGACACACTTTGTCAGAGTCATTAATTTCCAAGTTATTTGAGCTGTGCCAATCCAAGTGACTCTGAAGTTGCTCTTGATGTCTGAATCTCAACCCGCATGCCTTGCACTGATGGTTTAAATCATCCAACAGACTATCAATCACTCCTAGGTGAAACTCGCGAACAATTTCTGTCTTAAACTGAGTACCTATCAGATTGTCAGTCAAGGAGATGCAGTGTGCAGTAGAAGGGGGTGGGGTAGAGGTACTTCCATCTAGATCGCTGTTCTGACTCGTACTTTCCTTAGACATCTGACTTGAACTAACAACTGGCAATTGTGTTGATGTAGAGGTTATTATGCCCTTCGCAACTAATGAGCTCAGGAGGCTTGAAAGTGGATTCAGACCAATGCTAGCTGAATTGGCGGTTTGCAAAGAGGAACTTAATAGCGATGCTGAAGGTGGAGGGCCAGGTGGCAAGGGAGGCAACATGCCTACTGGAAGAGGAGGTGCAAGACCAGGGGTAATGATCCCAAGAGATGTCATTTCTGTAGATGAAGTTGGCAAGGCAGAAGATGTGAGTGTTTGAACAGGTGGAGGTCCACTTGGAAGGGGAGGGTGTATATTCAAGCCACTTGCTGGTTTGTTAGGCAAAAAATCAGACTTAAAAATTGCTGCTAAAAGATTACTTGTGTTGGATTGGCCAGAAACATCAAGGGGGGCGCTAGAGTGCACAGGACCTGAAAATCCTTTTGACTCATTAGCCCTAAAACCATGGGATACATATGCTGAAGTTTCATTCTGAACAGCCTGCAATGATTGATCAGGCAGTGACTGCTGCAATGAGGAAAGATGTTGCTTCTGCTCAAGAAATGGTGATAAGGAAGGTTGAGAAGTATGCGGCTGGGAAGGCTGAGAATTTAATGAAGTATGAGCCTTCTGACATGGGCTTTCAGACGAGATAGGAAAAGAATCAGTGCTGAACAATGCAAATTTATCGCGGCGAAACTGTCCTGAAAGCTGGCTAGAGTTCTGACCCATTTGAGATGAAAGAACCGGCAGATAGTCTTGGTCTATTGGAGAATGTTGTTTCTGTTGTTGAAGGGGAGCAGATTGGACTGAAGGAAAGGTGGGTGAAGGAGATCGTAAAGGAAGCTGTCTCTGCTGTCTTAACATTCCACCTGATCCTAATGCATCCATAGAAGGGCCCAAGCTTGAAGTAAGAGTAGATTGAAATCCTGATCGGGGTATGGATGAATTATCATTCGTAGATAGGACCCCACCAAGAGGGGCTACTCTGCGCTCTGTTTGACCTGAAACTCTTGAAATTGCACGATCTATCGCAAGGGCAGGCACTGAAGTATCACATAAAGGCAGAGGCCATGAACTCCTACTTCCTCTTGGCTCAGTCTCCTCGCTATTAGGTTGCAAAAAGTGATCTTCGTGCTCCTTCTAAGGAAAAATAGAAATTATATTAATAAGGCTGCATGAAGTTAACTAGACTCCATCTGATGTTTGCTGCAGATATTAATTGTTTCACCATTAAACATAGGTGCTGATTCGATGTTCAATATGTATTCTTCATAAAATGTGTAAATGGACCAATCAACAGGGGCACAGATATATTTCTGATTTAAAAATTGGAACTAGCCGACGCTTCTAGTCGCTTAAATGTTCACAGTAAGCGCAGCAGCAAGAAAATAGTACCATATTAAGTTAGAAAGCTGTGTAATGTCAGATATACTTAACAGGGCTTAACTTCGTCAGGCACAGCACAACAGCATGCATTCCCAAAACAATACCAGAAAGAAAAACAAACGTATGAAACGATATTCAGTTTATAAAAGTGAAAATATTACTACATACTCTGGGGAAATGAATTCTATCTTCTGTGCCTGAAATGTTTGACCGCATTTGAAATGAATCAAATTTATTGAACCTAGAGTCAACTTGCTCAGTCTCCACGGACAACCACTTGTGGCTTTTTAAGTTAGGTGGCTTGTCCTGATCATCAGCGCTCCAACTGTTTCTTTTATTATCAGCGCCTTCATATTCTACTGATCTGGAACCCATATCATCCCAGATGTACTCTTCCTCCTCGGAAGCTTTCCAACTCTTAGAAGCTGGCCAGTTTGCTCTATTCGAATGGATTGAAGGTACATGGCTATTGTTTGGAACAGACCCTAAAGCTCTATAGCTATCATAAACATGATCTGCATCAAACCCATTTCTTCTATAGGCCGTTGATTCAGCTGCCCCGCCAGCTCTAAAATAGGCTTTGCTAGGCTCATCTGATTCTTTAACCTGGTCAATGGTCCTCCCCAACTCATCTAACTCATTAACCCTGTCAATGATCCTCCCCACTCCCAAGTCTGGTTTCCGCAAAAGTTGGGAGGAAAAACTCGGATCTCTTGCATCCTTGTAACTTTTTTTCTCATTAGTGAAGTCACTTGGCTGTTGTTCCCTCCGAGGGAGTTGAACATTCTGGAAGGTTATTATTCAAAGAAAAATTGAAAGGGTTCAGCACCTTGAGTTTATGAAAAGTAACTCAAATGAACTTTCGACAAATTTAGAATCAATGGAACATAAGAACGAGGGAAATAAAGTGCATACAGGAACCTTCTTAGGTAGTTCAGACAACTGCCTCATACTCCCAACGCTGGTTGTTCTGATGGACCTTTCTGCATTATCCACAGGAGAAACAATTTCCTCAATTTCTTCACTGTTTATTTCCTTCCCCTAAATAACGTAAGAAGATTATAAGATTTTCAACATAAAAATCATCTAACTCAAAACAAGTGACTGCAAAAAGGTCACTCGTATTCCATAAAAAATTAAGAGATGCATGATTTGCAAGAGTTTTAAAGATTATCGTTGTGAAAAAGAAGAACAATTTGGTTAGATTTTAAACTCAAGGGCATTTTGATAACTATATAACTATATATAAATACATGTGTGTGTGTGTATCAGTTTGGAGTTTTAGAATTAATCTTAGCCATCCAATATGTGACAAGCTTTTGATCCAGACATCCAATGAAGAGAGAGAAAGAAAGAGAGAAGAGAGAAGGGGAGAGAGGGAGAGGAATCTTTAAAGGCCTCCTATACCTATATTTAGGGATACCAGGGAGAGGGGGAGAGAAGAGAAAGGGAGAGAGAAATTGATTTTTTAGGTAAAATTTTACATTTTCTTACAAAATAAAAATAGGAATATTGATTCATACTTTCTTACGGTCATTTTAAGTACTCATATGTAAATGTTTTGAATAAAAGGTAAGTGCTCATATGCGGGTGCAGCCCGCTCGAATGAAGGCGCAGCCCACTAAGAGTCAGCGAGCACGGGCGAAGCCCTCTAAGAGTCAGCGAGCACAGGCGAAGCCCGTGCGAAGCTTCTCGTGTGTGTATGTATATATATATAAACGAGTGACAGGCAAGGGGCTCTGCCCCTACTGCCAAGCGCGACAGGACCCGGCCGGCGACGGCGGGCTTCGCCCGCCCCCGACCAAGCGCGATAGTACCCGACCCGCGACGGCGGGCTATGCCCATGACGCTCCGGGCTGCGCCCGCATCAAGCCGGTTGCGCCCACAACATATACATATGAGTACTCAAAATGACAGCACAAAAATTTTAATTAATATTTTATAATTGTTTTTTTTTTCAAAAATATTTATATTTTAACAAAAAATCATTTTAAAGTAGGTCTAGGAGATCTAATGATTACCTACCATAGTAGGTGTATGAGGTCTATTAAAAAGCTTTTGGATTTTATGAATTTCCACCATTATTTTTATTATAGGAATATAATGTAATTACACAAATAGCCGTTATATTTTATGAATTCCATTTTTTCATAATATATGTTAAGTCATTGGAGTAAAAGAATGAGGTTATATTTGGCAATTTTGAATGTTGCACCAAAGGCAACTTCTTGTATATAGTAGTTAAAGATATATATATATATGTACATGTATACATATATATGTACATGTATACATGTATATATATACATGTATACATGTCTATATATATACATGTATACATGTCTATATATATACTGTATACATGTATATATATGTATATATACATATATATGTGTATATGTATCTTTACAATACTAAAAGGGAAAAGTTGTTGTTGGTGAAACATTCAAAATTGCCAAATATAGCCTTATTGTTTTCATTTAATGACTTAACGTATATTATACTCTATTTCAAAATATATAAAATACAATGAACATTTAAGTAATTACACTCTATCCCCAAATTAAAAGTAATGATGAAAATCTATCAAATTGAAAAAAAATTTAGTAGAGCTCATATACCTACTATGGTAGGTTGCTATTAGGCATGTCAACTTTATTAAAGTTGATGTGAAAAAATAATGATGAAACCATCATTTTGATTTTAAAAACAAATGATATATGAATCATGATGAGGCTTTTTTTAATAAAAATAAAAAAAATGACGCATAACTATTTTTCGCATTAATTAATTAATAGTGTGTTTGATTTAAACTGCATTAATTAATTGATAAGGGCGGAGCCCCGTGCCTGTCGCGGTAGGGGTACTTTCGTGGTTGGTGGTAGGGGTGGAGCCTCGTGCCTGTCACTTGTGTGTGTGTGTGTGTGCGTGCGCGCGTGCGCGTGTGGGCGTGGGCGTGCGTGTGTCATACTCGAAAAACTTGTTTGTAGAAGATGAAAACTATAACAATCATATGTCGTTACGAGTTTGCCAGGTGGATCGACAGTGCTAGAAATGAAGATAAGATACGAGAAGAAGGCCCATAAGAGGAATGAAAGTTTGTGCGGAATGAATATAGATCTGAATATTTGGTTTAACACAATTTGTTTGATTTAATTATTGTGATTAATTAATATGTTAGTTTGTTAAGAAAGCAAATGAAACAGATGTAAATAGTGAAAACAGAAAAGAAACACAGCAAGCAGATCATCCAGAAGACAATAGAAATTATAGAGGTTCTCCAAACTCGGATACGTCCACTAGTCCACAGCACGTGGGAATCCACTGTCTCACTAAAGAGACAACAAACCTTTTCCAACTAGAGACTCCAACCCAATGTCAGCCTTGTCTAACTAGAGGAGACGGAACCCAATGGATCTTGGTTCGGATGATCCAACTACTACACGATGGATCTTGGTTCGGGTGATCCAACCACTGTAATCTCTTTTGAAGGGAGGGATAAGAAACCCTTCACAAGTGAAAACTTTAGATCAAGCAGATTTATCATAGAAAGAATGTGATTTCTGAATCCCAGAAGAAAGAGGGGATCAATTACATAGAGAAGAAGGGATGCAGAGAAGAGTTGTATCCACTTTGCGCTTCTGCTCTCTCCCTCAATTCTTCGGCTTGGGAGAGTATATATTCTCCCCTTTGCTTTCTTCTTCTGGCGCTTCTTCTTACTATAACAAGTTCTCCATCCACTTCCCTTTCTTCTGTCCTGCATGTTCCCTCTCTTCCTCACGGTTTACATTCGATTAGCAACATCACTTGATCTCTTAACTGTTCTGTAACTTTTTTTCTGATTGGTGCATTTTTTCAGGAACTGGGTACGAAACGGACCATTGGCAGTGGTAGGAATCGCAATGGCTTGTACTACCTGGATTCTCAGATACCGTCTCAGGCTCTCTCCTCCTCTACTATTACTGATGTCGAAGCTCAACGCTGCATTTGCGTCTTGGTCATCCCTCCACTGTTTATCTTCAAAAATTGTTTGCATCTTTGTTGCCTTTTATTAAAACTTTGGCTTGTAATGTTTGTCAAATGTCTAAACATGTTAGACATTACTCGTCCCATTCATCTTCTCTTAGTAGCACCCTTTTTGTTGTTATATATTCTGACGTTTGGGGGTCATTCCCTATTTTATCTTTATCTGGTTTTTGTTGGTTTGTCACATTTATCGACTATTTTTCTCGCACCACTTGAGTCAATCTTTTAAAGAAAAAGAATGAAGTTTTTCTTTGTTTTCAGGTTTTTCGTAAAATGGTGCAGACTCAGTTCAATGGTAATATGTGTGCCCTTCATAGTGATAATGGGGGAAATAAGATTATCGTGGCGTGTTTGGTTCTTATCTCACCAGTCATGGTATTTTACATCAAACCACCTGCGTGCACACCTCTACCCAAAATGGTGTTGTTGAACGAAAAAATCGGCATCTCCTTGATTTGCCCGCTGCCTTCTTACCACTATGCATATTCCTAAATCATATTGGGGTGATGTTATCCTAACCGCTGCTCAACTTATCAATCGTCTGTCTTCACGGGATTTAGACTATGCTATACCTCTAGCTTGTCTCTCCACGTCTGTTATTCATGTTTCTCATCTACCACCCCGGTCTTTGGGTGTGTATGTTTTGTTCACGTACATCAACCTCGTCATGACAAACTTGACCCTCAAGCTCACCGTTGTGTCATTATTGGCTATTCCGCCACCACGAAAGCATATCGGTGTTACCACCCTCCATCCCGGCATGCTTTTTGTACCATGGGTGTTACTTTCCTCGAGGACGAATCATATTACATGGATTCGACTCACTCTATTCATTAGGGGGAGATTTGTGATATTACTTTTGATTCTATTGTTCCTGAAAGTGCACAGTGAGTCCTCTGAGTATTCTCTAGAGGGGGTGAATACAGTTTAAAAACTTTTTCACTAATAGATGTGCAAAACAATAAAAACTTCTAACAATTATGCATTCAGCTATCCAACACAGAATAAAACAATCACAGATTGCAAAAATAAAGTAAAGGGACAGCACAGAAAATTATCACACAGATGAGACAAGAGCTATAGTGGTTCCCCAAAATATGGGTACATCCACTCTTCTACCACCTTGGTAGGAATACACTATCCAGTGCCTGAGTCTTTTGATAAGGAGACTCTTAGGACCACTGAGTCTTTTGGTAAAGAGACTCTTAGAACCAACAATTGAGTTTTTTGACAAGGAGACTCTTAAAACCACTGAGTCTTTTGGTAAGGAGACTCTTAGAACCACACTAGATCTTTTGGTAAGGAGATCATGAACCAACTGAATCCTTTGGAGAGGGATTCTTAGGACTCTTTACTCAGATTACAATAGTGAAAAGAAAAGAGTAAAAAGGAAAAGAAGAGATGAAGATGTTCTTCTGGTTGAATCCTCCTTCAGCAATCACTGGAGATTCAGGCACTTAGTGTTGTTGACATATATATTCCAGTAGATGAGTCCTTGTTGAGAGAGAGAGTTGCAAGGACTGTTCAAGCTTTGATTCCAAAATCTCTGTATTCCTGCGGGCTTCTTGTTGTGTGTGAGGATGAGGAAGAAGACGCCTTAGAATTATTCCTGTACATAGAATAGTTGTTCTGTCTTTTTGAGAGAGAGAGAGAGTTGCAGAAAGGAGAAGATGAGAGAATAATAGAATTTTTGTCTTGCAATCTTCCTGAATACTCTTATTCTTCTGTCGAATAGAATTTGAATTCATTTCATTTTCTGTTGTATCCCTAATAGGAATGTCCAAGGGATAATCATATTCCCCTTCTATCTTTGTTAACTACCCGTCAATCTCTTTGAATATCTTCCAGAATTAGCTGTATTGTGTCTCTGGAGACTTCCTTTCTAGTCATGGATATAATCGACCCGTTAGTGATCCAAACACTTCCATGTATAACCTCTGAATCATCTTTAAAAAAAACCTCTGAATCATCTTTAAAAAAAACCTCTGAATCATCTTTAGAAAAGAATAAAGACGATATTTTAATTTTGTTTGTATTCGACGTAGCGTCGAATACATTTGTCTTCTAATCGACACACCTCTGAGTTCTATTAGGAGCTGCATCGAAATCCTCCTCGGCTTAAAAATGAACACTGCAGTTGACGTTGCGTCAAATACTTATCGATGTATCCGTCGAGATGAAAGCCTAAACTCTGAGCTCTTCCTTCTGCGTCGAGTGTAAGTCCAAGTTGCGTCGACTTCAAATGCTGCTTCGATTGACTCTGTCTTCTGCGTCGAGTACATTTCGACGTTGTGTCGACTTCTGAAGATGCGTTGATATCCAGTCGGAGTAACGTCGACTTCTAGTTGACGTTGCACCGACTTCCAGTTGACGTTGCGCCGACTTCCAGTTGACGTTGCGCCGACTTCCTTTTGACGTTGCGCCGACTTCCAATTGACGGCGTCGACTTCTAGTCGACGCATAATTACACTGGATAGTTTTCTTCATGATTTTAGTTTGCCTTTCTTATTACTTTGACTCAGCTGACTTCTTAAAACTTTTATGGCCAAATTACTCTTACTATACAACATGGGCAATTACCCTAGAGAGTAAAATAACATATAGTTAATTTGTTAAGTTAAATCAAAAGGAGTTTTTTTCCCCAACAATTCCTCTCCCTCTGATTCCTCCTACTCGTACCATCCTTCCACCCTAGCAACGCCTCCTACGTCTACTCAGTTTCCTCGTCCGTCTCTGATTTATCATTTTCCTCTTGTATACCACCATCGTCAAACAGTACAGGCCAATGTCGTTCCACCACCACCCATGCCTGCTTTGGACTCAGATTCTAGTGATGATCAATATGTTCCCCTTGCATTGCTGAAAGGTAAAGCTATATGTACGCAACACCCTATTTCCAACCATGTTGTTTATCATCATCACCTAACCCATGCCCATCATGGCTTTATCTCTTCATTGTCCTTGATTGATATTCCAAAGACATGGGAGGAAGCTTTGAGTATTCATGTATGGGCACGGGCAATGGAGGAAATGTCTGCCTTGGACAAGATTCACACATGGGATGTCTCTCCCCTTCCTCCAGAGAAGAAGGTCATTGGTTCAAGGTCGGCTTTTTGTGTTAAGCAAAACCAAGATGGTAAGGTTGAGCGTTACAAGGCTCGCCTAGTGACTCGAGGATACACCCAAACTCAGGGAGTGGACTACCAAGATACCTTTGCTCTGGTGTCAAAGTTGGGCTTCATTCGTGTCTTTCTGTCTTATGTTGCTTGTTTGGGCTGGGATCTTCACCAATTGGATGTAAAAAATACCTTCCTCCACTGTAAGCTTGATGAAGAAGTGTACATGGCATTCCCTCCTGGATTTGTGAAAAAGGGACAAGAAGGATTTGTCTGTCACTTAAGGAAGTCGTTGTACTGTCTAAAACAGTCTCTCATGGCTTGGTTTGGCAGGTTCTTAAGGTCATGCTTAAGTTTGGCTACAAACAAGGGTAATCTGATCACATCATGTTTATCTGAAGATGTGAACAAAAAATTATGGTACTTATTGTTTACGTGGATGACATTGTGATCACCGGTGACGACACAGAGGAAATTGCAAATCTCAAGGCTCTCTTGTATGCTGAGTTCGAAGTAAAGGACTTAGGAAAATTACGATATTTCCTGGGCCTTGAAGTGACTAGATCAAATCAAGTTATCTTCATCTCTCAATGTAAGTATGTTTTGGATCTATTAAAAGAGACTGGGATGATCGGTTGTGTTCCATCTAACACTCCTATGGAGGAGAATCATAGGATTGATGAAGACAGTAATGGTGACCGCACGAATCCCTCGAGCTATCAGAGATTGGTTGGGAGACTCTTATATCTATCTCACACACATCCAAACATGTACATATGGTGTAGGTACTTGAGTCGATATATGCATACTCCAAAGATCAGACATCAGGAGGCTGTATATCGTGTACTACGATACTTAAATTATGCCCCAGGTTGTGGCCTCATGTTCTCCAAGAACATCCACTTAAAGAACGAAGTCTTCATTGATGCTGATTGGGCTGGAAGAGGTGACGAAAGGAAATCCACAACTGGGTACTATACCTTTATTGGTGGAAATTTGGTGACATGGCGTAGCACGAAGCAGAATATGGTGACCAGATCTAGTGTTGATGCTGAGTACCGGTCAATGTTTCAAGGTCTCTGTAAAGGTTTATGGATGCGTACTATGTTACAAGATCTGGGACTTCAGGAGAATGTCCCCCTCTTCTTATATTGTGACAATAAGGTAGCTATTATTATAGCTCACAATCCAGTTCAACATGGCAAGACTAAGCATGTTGAGGTCAATCGACATTTTATCAAAGACCGCCTGAATAAAGGAAAACTTGGTCACTCTTTTTGTTCATTCCAAAGATCAACTGGTCGATGTCTTCACCAAAAGCTTGAGATGCGATGTGTTTACTGATGATATCCATAAAATCGGGATGACTAATATCTTTCGTCCGACTTGAGAGGGGAGTTTTAATTAATATAGATAAATACTTTCAAGTCATTTTTTATCCTGTAATACCCGGTCGGGCTATTAGCGTCTTTTAGGCACCCTTTACTCAAGTATATGTATGAGTAAAGGGCCTCTTTCATTATTATGACATTATCACTTTCTTCAACTTTACTCCCCTTGAATTATTGATTCAGGGACTTCTAAATATGACTAGTTTATCTAATTTATTTTCCCTTACTCTGTTAATGAAAAAAATAGAATAGCCAGCAAAAAAAAATCACTTGTTGCAAGGAAAGGATAATTAAAACTCTGAAAATATTAATCTTAAATCAGTACTTCATGTTTCTAATCTTGTAATATTTATATGACAGTAAACTATTAAGGGTTTCTAACTACATGACATAGGGTAAGGTCCTAGTGAGACTAAGGGTACTTTCTAAAATGCAGACACTTTCCGACAAATTTTAACCTGCAATAAATTTTGCATAAATCAATTATAAATGATCAGCCGCAATAGGTAAAGCATACAAGGAAACACGAGAGGTAGTATAGATGCAAGAAGACTCGAATCAAATAACTAAATAAATTGGAACACACAACGCTTCAAAGCTTGAAAACAGTTATTACAAACCACTATTCCTTAAGTAGAAAATTAACGCACAACTCAGCATAAAAAATGACTTCAATTAATAAACTCACAATTCAAATAGGGGAGGGCTGGATGAATATTCAGAGGACTTTTGGGAGCCAAATTGTAGCTGTTGCTGCTGTATGGAGGTCGGCAAGTGCTTGGAGGATTCTGGAATGCACTGAACTGCAAGTCCAGGGCTGAAGGATCACTAGTAGGCGGCTACAGTGCTCTGGCGACAGTGGGTAATGGGTTAAACAGCTGTCTGGAATTTAATTCAGCAGCAAGATGTGTTGTTGACCCCCGGACAGTGGACTGGCTGGATGTATGGGGGCTTGGGAGGGATAGAGGAGGTTGCCGGCAGTTGGGTGATGAGAGGGGAAAACGGTGGGAAGGTGGTTCCACGTATGGCTGCTGCTATAGGAAGTGAGGGCTGACTGAATTAGAGGAGTGGGGCTCGGTTGGGAAGTGGTTCCACGTGAGAAGGAATGGAGGCTGCTGAATGGGGAAGTGGGGGGCTCGGTTTGGGAAGGGGGAGGGGTGGGGAAGTGGTTCCACGTGAGTAGAAAATGAGGGGCTGCTGATTGGAGAAGTGGGGCTCGGTTAAGAGAGGAGGTGGCGCGAGAGAGTGGTTCCACATGGTTTGCTGAAAGTAAGGGGGCGGCTCAGATGGAAGTGGTGGTAGTGGAGAAAATTTAGGAGATCCAAATTTTAGGAGTGTAGTTAGTGGGGTGGTGGTGGTGGTGTGTGTGTGTGTGTGTGTGTGTGTGTGTGTGGGGGGGGGGGGGGGGGGGGGGGGGGGGGGGGTAGTTATGGTGATTATGTAGTGGTGGGGTGGCTGGCTGGCCGGAGGCGATCACCGGAAAACATTAGAGCTTGAGACGCACCTGTTAGAACAACCCTACAGCTTATCCGGAGATAATAGTCATTTGACTATACCCGTTACCCACCACTGACTAGTAGAGTTTTCTATTCGGAACACATATCAGGATTGTATTATGGCATGTTGCTTCCATTGATGTCGGTCATATCCTATTAGAACGATCTTGGCAGTGTGACAGGCACATCATGCACAATGACACGAGGAACTCTCATTCCTTCGAGTACCATGGACGCAAGATTGTTCTTCTTCTCCAAAAGAACTGTCTTGCTCCAAGGAGACCCGAGAGGACCTCACCATCATTTACCCACCTCCTGTTGGTCCCACTACATTCTTTTCATTCACTGCCACACTTCTTCCTGGACCACCACTACAGGAAGAAAAATAAGACTCTAATGTGCCAAATGTCCTGGACTCGATACCACTTTTATCGGTTGTTGATGCATCACTTTGTGCTTCTGAGTTCGCTCGCGTTATATCTGATGATCACTTATCCCAGGCACATCACTATATCGAATTTATATTTGGTGAACGCATTTTTTTCACCTCATTATCATCTGACTATAAAAGAACACGTTGAGTTCATTGTCATGTAATTAATCTATTTAGACGTCATGGTGTTAAGATAAAGAGTACCCCACAGACATTCACTCATACAGACACGTTTTAAGGGTTTTTTATGGAAAACTTTAAAAGATAAATTTGCGGTCAAAGTTAATTTTTGTTTCACTCGCCAGACTCGATCAAATGATAAAATTAAGGTATTTGATATAAATCTAGTAATCACATGTAGGTGCCTAACAAAAGACAATATGATGCAACATTATCTAATAATTCCACAAGTCAAGTCTAATTGCCTCGTGTCTCGTGTCTTGCTTATTTTCTACCATTTCTTTCCCACTTTGTCATGTCTGACCCTTTGAGCCTGCTTACTTCATATTTGATCTCTACTCTCTTTCACTTGGCATCACTCCTCTCTTTGATGCTCTGAATTTTATTGATCAATTAAATAATATGCATTAAATTATAACTAACAGTTTGTGAGCACCTTCGGCAAATTATAACTCCATGGCGGATTTTATCCTCAGGGGTTATAATTTTCGAAGGAGATGAATTTCTTCCGTCTTTCAGGAAAAAAAGGTTACTTACTAGCAAGGTTTTAAATGTCGGATGTCGGAGACATGTCGGATTGAGTTTTTAGATGTCGGATGACGGATGTCGGAGACATGGGGACATTTTAATATGTCGGATTCCTAAAAAATATTTATATTATAAGTTATACCATTTTATCTTAGCTCTATAAACTACATTAATTTGTTCTACTCAATGGATACATTTTCTACTTGGTTGTATTATTTCCAAAATACTCAAATCTATCTTCAATCACCATTATCTTCTAACCTTGTATCTATTTTCATTGTATGTATATCTCCATTTATTATTTTCATTTTTAAGCATTTAAATGTTGAAAATTATTTTATCATTCTTCTTCATTGTTGGAAACGGAAATGACACACTATTTAGATATCAACTTGCATTAAATAATGATTTTTTTACTTCCATATAAACATGCAAATTAACTATACAATACTAAGAATAAATGTGGCTGGCTTGATGACAAAACTTGATGGAATAAATTTCAGCAATCAAATACGCAACTGATACTCCATATATAAAGCATGCAAGAAGAAAGCATTGGAAGGAGGCAAGTGAAAATCAAGTATAATCCATGTGCTCGGAAATGTGCAATCAATAAAATGGGGAAAAACCTAGCAAAAAACCCTTCCAGCGGCGAGGACGGAGAATAAGCGGAGAGAAATCTTTGATCGTGCGACATTTAGAAATGTCGGCGACATTTAGAAATGTCGGCGGCGGCCAATATATCGGATTGAATCGGTTATGTCGGTCGACATAATGAAAAACGTCATAACCTTTAAATTTTCATTATGCAAGTCGTTTTTGGTTCAGACAGGACATGTCGGCCGACATGTCGGACATGTCGGCCGACATTTAAAACAGTGCTTACTAGTCATGAGTTGCAACGAAGGATCCGTCCTTTGTCCCATTACCTTCCACAACCCAGAGTTTCCCACACCTCATTTACCTTTCAGATTTATTTTGGAGGACTTTGATCAATTCTTGGATATTAACAGCATGACTGTAGCAGAGTTGTTTCAGATCGACTTTCGGAATTCCTAGTAGCGGGTCACATTACCTTTTCGAGAAGATCGAGATCTTTCAACCCCAGGAGAATTGATGCAACCTGCATCGTATCGTTTTGATTTTGTTTGCACGTTATTTTATTTCGTAATGTATGTTTCAGCACATATCCATTTTTTTATTCTCCATTTCTGTATTTTATTGCGCATCTCACACACGCGTGTTTGTACGGCTTATTGGAGTGATCGCCCAATATGACCCTGAATGAAATGATCTGTCAAATTAGGTAAGGCAATTAAGGCAAGCGATGAAACTAGATTGTTAAATTAAGAATTTCTTACAAATTTTGAAATAAAAGAAAGAAATATAAAAAATATCTATTCTTTAATTTTAGAAATATTCAATGAGGAGATTATGGAATCCTCAAATGAAATCTTTAAATTCCTCTTGAATGTTTCCCCAAAAAGAACTTTTTTTTCAAAACCATCCCTTTCTTTATCACCTCACCACCCCCCCCCCCCCCCCACCCTTGATTCAGCATCTTGGGGAAAATCGAAGAAACTCACATTTTTTGCTATCGGCACACCCAGTCGAACCCTTCGTCCCTATCAGCCTCACCGCCAGCCTCGCCACTGCTTCGCCTGGGTTAGCAACTGCCCATCGTCGCCTCCTAAGGCTCCGGCGAATCTGCTTCTACCGTCCTCCGTCAACGACGACGCTCCCCTCGTCGGTTCCGACCACGCGAGGTGTATCCTTAATCATCGCAGCCTCGACTTGCTTCCTGACACCATTGAAGCCCTCCTCCGCCTCCTTCCGGCCTTCCACAGCCTACGATCAGCCTTCCTCGCCGTCCTCAGGTCCTACAGTCAGATTTGACCTTCCTTTCACCGTCCACGCCCAGTTTGGTGTTTTTCTTATGGACCCTCTGACTATTTACGATGTGTTTAAGGTATACCACTTACTCCTCCCATTGTTCACTTGCTGATAGTTTAATTTTATGCTTAATTTAATTTGATCTTTTTAATTTTCAGAGCTTGCCTAATTAGCATTTTGTCTTTTTGTCATTAATTTTCAGACTTTGTGTTCTTCGTCGTCCTACGTTCTGTCATGTGAAGTGTTAGTTAATGATTCGTCTTCGATCTGTTGATAGGCTCTCGCATAAGCCTTACGAACTTTAAATTAATTATCTTTCTCTTATCGTTAATAGGTCGACCAAACATCGCTTAAATTTATTAAGATCGCAAAATTACTTTTAAATCAATTTCAGGATTTTCGAGTTACATCACCAGGTTTCAAAACATGTTTAGGATGACAAAATTATCTTTGTTGATCTGTTTAAAATGCTTGCATGTTCACATGGTTTAAAAGGACCAGCAAGAACTAACACAAGAGAATTAGAAATCATTTTTTTGCACATAATGAATCAGCAAGAGACACCGGTGTACGTTCCAACACATAATAAAAACTATTCATTGTTACTTCTCATGTGATCTTAATGCTCTTATTCGACTCTTGGTGGATATTATAAAATAAGTTAACAGACAGTTTAGATATACTCCTTCAAAGGTTATCATGAATGTTGCATGCCTTATTTTAGAAATTGTGGTGTTGCAACTCTCGACAGACAAGTACCATATATTGGTTGTCATGGTAAAACAATACAAAATGTAACAGCTATTTGTAAGTTCAAGTTTCAACACGTGTTTTACATTGTGGTGCCCGGAAGAGAGGATTCAGCTAATGGTTGTCGCACTAACGGTAACGGATCAAAATACTAATTTTCCATATCCACCTCTGGCGGGCATTGCTTACATTTAAATTTGCTTTGCATTGTTATTTGTTAACATTTATGCACATTTATTATTTCAAAAAATTAACTTCTACATGTAAATATTATTTGACAGATGTTGGGTATCCGCTATAATGAGGCTTTTTAAATCCCTACTCGGATATTGGATACCATTTACCAAATTTTGCACGTGGTAGCCGCCTAATCCAAGGGACGCATGAGCTTTTTAATAAATCACACATCATTTTGCAGTGTTATTAAAATGTCGTTTGGTGTATAGAAGAAGAAATGGGGCATACAATATGATAGGCCCTTGTATGTTATTAAAATGGTGGCAACTATGGTTTAACATAATTATATATTAGTAGACATCGCTCACCCGGAGTTTGTTGAATGCGAGGATGATGAGAATTTTATACATCACGAATCAAATGGACGCGTGCTCGAAGTAGATAAAATAGACATGGACTTTGTTGAAGGGAGGGGTGCAAATGAAATGTCATTCTTAAGAGATCTTATTGCAAATCAAGTACAGAATGCACACAGATATTTTCACATTCCATTTTTAAAAACTTGATCTATTATAGCATTTATTTATTATACAATTATGAACACTTCAGGTGAACATCGATAACGTTGGTGGACTGAAAGCAACATAACATTCGGCACATTTTAGATATGTTGAATATTTTATTTATTGTCATTATTTCCGGATGTTGTTCAACTGTTTGAACTTTATAGTGTGCATCCTTCTATGTTAAGTGCATTTTGATGAAGTAAACAGCAACCACACTTCTATACTACCAAACAGATAAAACTGCTTTCACATTTGTAATTGCACTGAAAACACGATTCCTCCAACAGTACAATTGTGTTTATGGCCATAGCTTTCAATCATTGTATTTATGATCATAGTTTCCAAACATTGAATTCACGACCAACACAGCTGCTCCAAAAAGGGTCTTAGAAGATAAAGGACTTTGAATTAGTAGAACAAATATTGAGTACATGACATGCAATTTTAGTAGAGTTAAATTAGCAATAACCAATATATTTTATTACAAGATAAAGAGATATTATATGTGATATATTTAAGTAACTTTATCGATTATTGAGGAGAATCAAGATATTACCACTTAAGTTAAGGTTGGATGATTAAAATGCAGAAGTGTATCAAAGTATTTTGTAATAAAAATGATATCACAAAGATAAAGATAATTTTATAAACAACAATTAGGACGATGATGGTGCATTGTTCATGAATATTACTATTGGGAAGTAAAAAGATTGCTAAGGCGGACGTGTGGAAAAATACAAAATATAGTTCAAGAAATGATTCTATTAGAGGAATCAGGAAACATAGAGCAATACTATCGAAGATAATATTGTCTGCCCAAATTCCGCCACATTGGTTGTCAGAAGTTCTGGGGAGGGAACACCCCTCCGCAACAGGCTGGTACTCGCTGGCACCAAGATTGGTACCCGCAGATGCTGGAAATGGAACTCGTTGGTATCCGCATGGGATCTCGCCGGCCCCTCTGAGCTTCCTTGTACTTATAATTTTTCTACCACTTCTAAGCGGGTAGCCAATATTTTCAGAGATTGTCTACGGGCAGAGCCCCTGCGTCTATAAATAGGCGTGCACAGTAGATGGAAAGGCACATTGAAAACCCAGCCAAAAGGCTGACGTGCTTGCTCCGCCTAGTTTTGGTCTTTGTGAGTACCATTGTAAAGGGTCTTCGAGCTCCTTCAAGCCTCCCTGTAATAAGTTGTAATCCTCTTCTAAATCAATAAAACTACCTGCAACAAAGAGTTGCAGTTGCGGGAAATCTGGTCATGCCGCTAGCGGCACCTTTTCCCTTCTTCACTTCTCTGAGTCTCAATCTGGGATCCGGCGACATCACACTCCGGGATCTCGCAAGCTCTCGTTCAGTCTGAGGTCTAGCAACATCGCGACCAGTGATCCCGCGATTTTCGACTCGGACTAGATCCATCGTCATCTCACCCCAGGATCTCGCCTGACCATCCACAACTTAAGTAATCGGTTATTCGCAGCCTTCTCACCCCCCCCCCCCCCCCCCCCCCCCCCCCCTTTGATTTTTGTTGTTGTGGGACTTGGGAAGACAATTTTCACCCCAACAGAACGAACACGCAGCCTTCAGATCTGAATGATCGAGGAAAATCGTTGTGATAGTTTGACAAGGTTCTGCCGAGATGCAGCCGGAATCCTGAATGGAATGGTCACCAGAGCGAAATTTAACCAAATGATAGGCATACTTGCCCGACTTGTGGAAAAGATCGAAGGACCAGTCCCATGGGCGGCGACTCCTAATAACCTCCCCCCAAACCTCGAAAACACCCCACGGCAGCGAGCCGAGGATGAAGATTTTGCCAAAGAGAGGCGAGAACGATTCAGGGCAGAGGCAGACCAAAGTCCGCAAGTACTGAATTATGATGTACTCGATGACACCCCATAGGAAGAAGAGAAACCCTCTCCTTTTTCCAATGAAATTCGATGGGCGTCTGTCCCAAATGGGTTCAGAGGAGCCGCATCTCCCTCGTTTCTCGGGGAGGCAAGATCCTTACAGTCATTTGCAGGCTATCCATTCTGCAATTTCAATGCGAACATTGACTGATGGAGTCCGCTGCAAGCTGCTTGCCACGTCCTTCGACGATAAGGCAAGGGAGTTGTTTTATAAGCTACCCTCCCAGTCTCATAATTCCTTTCGAGATCTGCGGAGGGAACTTCTCATGAGGTTTGCAACCTCGAAGAAAAGAAAGAGTGGTCCTGCTGCCCTCTTTCAGAATAAGCAGGGACCAGCTGAAACCCTGGAACACTATGTCGATAGGTTTCAGGAGGAAATTCTCAGGATCAATGATGTGGATCCGGCGATGTACCAAGTCTCCCTAACTTGTGGCTTGCAGGAAGGCTTATTCAAGTTTGAGGTAAGTAAGAAGACGTCGGCTTCTTATAGGGACCTCATCGACAAGGCAAATCATTTCATTGAAGGGGAGATGACTAATCCTGGCCTCGTCTCTTCCCTCACCCATTTCATCCGCCAACGACAAGGGGAGAAATCTTTCATTCATCCCCCTTGTCGCTCTGCACCGTCCTCCACAAAGTCGCCAAGAATTCTTTCCGCCGCCTCCGCAACGCAGAAAGAATTTTCATCAACCACGTCCACCTTCCCATCGTCATCAATTTCATCAAATGAGGCCCCAGCATCCATGTTCCCCTCTAAGGAAACAGCCTCCCTTTCAAGCTGACCTGTCATCATCACGGGCTCAGGGAACAGGCGACAGCCTCCCCTTTAAGCTGATCCGTCATCATCACGGGCCCGACCCGTATGATATGACGATGCTCAAGAAGAGTATATTGATTTAATTCTTCCGATGAATGAAGCTGTGGAGATCCTTCAAAACATTATGGGTTACAGATTGCAAACATATGACGACAGTGATATCGCGAACACGTGGAGTAGCGACGGTTTGAAGAGATACTTTTCTTAAGTCTTTTATATCCTTCGTATGTTTATTACATTTATGCATTCAATACTATTCAATGCTTGAATAATTTTCCAAATCGTTTATTTGTGTCTTCCTAGAATCTTCATTTCAGAGTATAATCTCATAAAAAACTTCAAGATTCAAATGTTCACTTGGTTCACTTTGGTTCGCAATCTCCGAATCCAATCTCGCGGAGAATCTCGAACAACTATGTACATGATTCAAGCGCTTACTTGACCCCCTTGATTGAGATCTCTGAATCCAATCCAGCGGAGTGCTTTAAGGGCTAATCGAGGCCTACTTGACCTCCCTTAGGTTAAGATCTCTGGATTCAGCCATGTGGAAGGCTTTAGGTAAGGGCAACCGACGGAGCTTACTTGAACCCCTTGAATTGAGATCTTCAGATCCAATCTCTCATGGAGGAGTTTAAGTTTCCGGATCTCTCTCCCTGCGGAGTTTTTTTTATCAAGTAAAATATCTGAGATGAGGTATGATGAGTGGCGACGAGACTCCGCATCAACCTCATCGTGACATTAGGAAGGTCTGATAATCTCACAGTCATCAGATCATCAATCTCCTCACTGGTATACAGCAGACGGGCAAACTCGAAAACATGTGGCGAGGTCATGTAGGAGGGGAGCAGCGAGCTTACGGAGAAATGGGTCGTCACCTCGCCCCATTCGAGTAAAGGTTGGCCCTCCAAATCCAGCAGCCCCTCGGCGGAGTGAGGAAAAGGATGGTCGGAACTCGAGGGGCGATGCACCTCTTCAGCCGCCCGAGCTCGCATCCTCGGTCTGGACAAGGACTCGCCAACTTTCGGGATTTTCTTCCGGTTTCTCTTCAAGTATTGTCATCTCCTGTCTCTCGCCGCATCCTTCTAGGCAATTTCAGGTGGATCATTCTCTGGATCTAGATACCCCTCATGGCGGTAGGGACGATTTCTCGGAAGAACAAGATGGGCGGTAACAGAAGACGAAAATTAGAATTCGCTACAGCTTGTGCAACTAGTACTCGATGAACGCAGCCTCACCTTTCGCATGATCAAAATTAAAAATTCCCTTATTCGAGACATATAGTAATTGACGTCCAGCGGATTATTGGCAATAAAATCTGGTATCTCCATCTCGATCGCGGTGGGGTTGGTGCCCACGAACATTCTCTCCATCCTTGTTGAAGGTTCGAAGATGAGAGGACCAAGATCCCCCTTGAAGAATGCATAATGTTGCACCCAGAAGTGGAGTTTATTGGAGCATTCAGCACCCGTACTCGTTGCTCCCCGAAAAGGAGAGTCGCCTTCATAGTAGATCTCCCCCGGAATAGATTCTGAAAGACGTACATCCTCCAAGACACTTTCTCCAAGTAAAGGTATATGATGAACGATGTCAACACCATCAGTGACACCAGGATGAGTTGCGCCGGAACGATCCCATAGTGATGGAACACTTCAGCGATCACAGACCACAACGGAAATCGAAGACCATAAGTAAAAGAATCAAAAGGAATAGCGACCTCCCCCTTAGGTGGGTGATTGACTTTCTCGCCAAGGGCTGGAAGTCTCGTTGTGACCCCAACCGGCAGTGGATGTCTCGTAAGGGTTACTTCAAGCTCGCTCAAGTTCCCTTCTGAGGATGGGAATGTGTGCTTCATAAAGCGCTCAGCGATCATAGTCTTCTCGGAAAGAGCCTACATTTTCTCCAGCATCCGCTTCGGCCCCATCTCCGTGTACTCATTGCACCTTGCAAAACGTATTCGCAGTAGCTCGGTATCACCAAAATTTTGCGGAACCCTGAGCTCAGAATGGTGGGGGCTCCCTATTTATAGAAAAACTGCATCGAAAATCAAAACGCCTGGACCCCTGGACCCACTGTCTGCCTTCCTAGATCGAGCGATACCTGTTCAATTTTTAACACGAGAAAAACACAAGTCCAGAAAGCCAAAGAAACGACAGTGAGTACCCCGAACTGGTATCACAAGAACAAGACAACCATTTCAAACAAAAAATCAAAGCATGAAGCAGATATCAACTAATAAAGACAAGCGAAAGAAGCGTACCGGAATGCAAATATCCACAATCACAAATTTGATCCACCAAAGTCAGGAATGTTATCATCTGTGAATACATACTAGCTCCGCTGAAAGAAAAAGCACTGCGGATTCCTAGAGAAATGCACGACGATGTAAGACAACTGACAGGACACAGCGTCCACTTGCGCCCTATAGAAGCGGAGTTGATTGACAAGTGAACGTATCTTCCCAACCTCCCTCTCCTAGCGAGCGCCCGTCGACGCACTAGGACAAGTTGTATTCGCTGACACAGACGACTGGGGTTGTTTCTCCAGGAGCCTCCGCAGTCACGCGACCTTATCGGATAAAGATAGTTGTTTATGCTCAAATCGCGAGATCTCCCTCTCATGTGCCTCCTCCCTATTTTCCTGGGACTCCAGCCTTTTTCGCATGCATCTCCAGCTTCTCCAATGAACAAATCTGTCTCCAAAGCTTATCACTCTCAGTAAATACTCGTTGGAACCCTGCCTCTGAATGATCAACAAGACCTGGCGGGGGCATTCTCAGGAACTGATCTCGCACCTACAAAAAAGAAAAAAATAAACATTTAAATCCAGCAGGATGTTACTCGTTACATCGAGCAGTAAAAGGGCAAGCGAGATCCACCAGAGGTATTCGTGTGATAGCGAGAATCAGTAGGAGGAATATCCTCCCCACGTCGTGGCGTTTCTATAGACAAAACGTTTCTAGAGGGCTCCAAAGGGGGAGTTAGCACGGGAAGTACAAGGTCAACAGTGCCACTAGCGACGGGTTCTTTTCCCTTAGATCCAGAGCCATTTTCTCCACTTCTAGGCTTCTAGGGATCCCGCCGGAGGTATCAACCCCGAAACAGCGAGCTCAGTCGCGACAGGGTCGGCGAGATTTTTTCCTTTTTTCGCGGATGAACTCATGGAAGTAGTTGGCTTGGCGGGGTCAACAGAGGAGAGTTTCAGCTTCTCGGTCCTCTCCTTCAGTAGGCGACGACGTTTAACAGCATCATCGTCCAGAATCTCGTCGTCCTCATCAGATATAATACACTTTTTTGGTGGAGGTTTCGGCGTCTGGGACAGCTCCTCGTTCATCACTTTGACATGTGAGATCACGCGTTGCTTCATATCAATCTCGATCAACTTTTTCTCCTCTGTTGCCACTTGCTTATTGGCGCTCTTATAGAAGCACAAGGGACTTCTCCCTCAACGGCAAATCGTTGGTACTGGTAAAGGGGGTTACACCTCCCTGGCATCAAGAGTTGTTTCCGCCAAAGACAGAGCACTGAGGAGACCAGCATCCGCAGTTGCCCTCGCATTAGAATAAATACCAAAGGGATCTATCCAAGGGAGAGAGATATCTCCAATAGGAATACTCGCTGACTCCTTGGCAGGTTGACTCGCCACCTTAGGGCCACCTTAGGGCCACCTTAGGGCCACCTCAGGGCCACCTCAGGGCCACCTCAGGGCCACCCTATTTTGACGTCAAGAGTTTTCTCTTCGGAAGATCAGCCTTCCTCTTCGTCCTCGTCCTCCGTCGCCGCCTCGCCAGAGCCAAGGGCATCCTTTTTCTCTCTTTCACTAAGATCGGCAACACCTTTTCCTTTAGCCTTCATTGCCTCCTCGGCCTCCTTCTTCTTCCCAGCATTCTCCTTATCCCGTGCAACCAGCTCTTCCGCCTCCCTGATATGATCGTGAATATCCTACTCGCACTTAAGTCTTCGTGCCTTGGTTTTTTCCGCATCTTCTGTCTCTTTTCGCTGAAGGGCGAGAGGATCCTCTTCTACCTCTGCAAGCTCCGCAGCCTCGGCATCTGCTTGTTCCTTATCCAGAAGGATCTTCCTCTTCTTCTCCTCGATCGCTAATCTCGCTATCTCCAGGGAAGATATTTCGTTCTCGCTGCCACCCGTTTCTGTCTTTCCACCTTCCCGGACACTCTCCCCTTCGACAGGGGGAAAATTTGTGAAAGCGGAACCTGATCATCGCCCGAGTCAGCAGCATTCCCACCAGTGTCCTCGAATTCTTCGGCAATCTCCTGTTCAGGATCACGAAAGCAGAGTTTGAAAAACGTGTTAAGCGAAGGACCCGGACTCGCACTCGGCTCCACGATCCAGCAGAAAGGAGTACAGACCTCACGATCTTAGGAAGTGGTCGAAACGTGGACCACCGCAGGAGGAATCACCGCCGGAACAAAAGCACTCGTCTCACCAGAATCTGCATCCATGAGAGAGTGCTTCAACCTCTTCTCCTGCTTTTTGGCCATGACTTGCTTGCGAATACTGGCAGCAGACATCGACTTGCTTCTCGTCATATCTGGAGAGAGTGGTCGCACAGCCAGGGGAGAAAATCGAGCTGCGGTCCAAAGATATTGAGCAAGCCAAGGGTCGGAATATTTATAGGAGGGGAAGAGCGCCCGCGGCGAAATCCTACTCGCATAAACTATTTTTTCAACATCTCAAGCCAGAGATTTGAAAAAATGCGGGGATTATGTCTACCCTAATTCTGCAACATTCGTTGTCAGAAGTTCTAGGAAGGGAACACCACTCCGCAACAGGCTAGTCCTTGCTGGCACCAAGATTGGTACTCACAAATGCTGGAAATGGAACTCGCTGGTATTTGCATGGGATCTCGTCGGCCCCTCCGAGCTTCCTTGTACTTAGAATTTTTCTACCTTTTGTAAGCGGGAAGCCCGTATTTTCAGAGGTTACTCGCGGGCAGAGCCCCCGCGTCTATAAATAAATGTGCACAATAGCTGAAAAGGCACATTGAAAACCCGACCAGAAGGCTCCCGTATTCGCTCAGCCTAGTTTTGGTCTTTGTGAGTACCATAGTAAAGGGTCTGCGAGCTCCTTCAAGCTTCCCTATAATAAGTTATAAATTTTCTTCTAAATCAATAAAATCACCTGCAACAAAGAGTTACAGTTGTGGGAAATCCGGTCTCAATCTGGTATCCAACGACATCCCTCTCCGAGATATCGCAAGTTCTCGTTCAGTCTGAGGTCCAGCGACATCGCGCCCAGTGATCCTGCGGTTTTCGACTTGGTCTAGATCAATCGACATCTCACCCCAGGATTTCTCCTAACCATCAACAACTTGAGTAATCAGTTATTCGCAGCCTCCTCAACCCCTCTTTCGATTTTTAGTGATGTGGGACTTGGGGAGAGAATTTTCACCCCAACAAATATAATAGAAAATTGACTTATATGATTTAAGAATGTACAACGAAGTTTAAAAATGCACCAAATAGATGGCTAGATATATGTAGTGTCAAAGGATTAGGTATGATAAGGCATAGACCTAAGGTGAGATACATGGAAGTTGTTCAAGATGATTTATGTAATTTATATTTAAAATTTTAGACATTACTCAATCGGAGCAAACGAAAAAAGGGGGATACATAAAGACAACCCTATATGGATAAGACAATAGATAATGATGATGACTAGAAATAAATAAACTAAACTCTCAATTTTGACAAGGGCAGTAAATATAGAAATAATAAAACAAAAATTCAACTACATTGGTAAACATTAATAATAGGTTGATGGGATCACACTTCAAGAGCAAATCATCACCCATCGGGGCCCGCATGGGTCTACGGAGCAATCACACTCAGATTCTACATTTACTTCGACAATTAATGTGAATATGTAATAATATATACTATAGGAACCACATTTAATCCATGGATTTTAACCAAATACAGTAGTAGCCTTAGTAGACCAAATGCAACAAATAGGAGCTGCAAATCTAGCTTATCGGATGAGAACGTAGAAGCAATTGCCGTTGTTAACCAAATATGTGAGAGTATATACCACTGAAACCATGTGTAATCCATGAAACTTAACCAAATATACTAACCCTAGAAGTTGAAATGCAATAAATAAGAGCTTCACATCTAGCATATGCAATGGATATTAACATAGAAGTAATTTGTGCTCTCAGAAACAATAGGAAGACGAAGCACAGAGTTTGCACATTAATAGAAAAGCACACCTAAAAGTTGCACTTGTTACCAGCACCTTCTTTAAAAATCGACATATTCTTATCAAGATAAGATATCAATTGTTTCATAGTCAATTACTGAGAATGACTGTCTTCAGGACCCAATTCTGGACACGTTTCGCAAATGATAATAAGCACGACATGGTTAAGAAGAGGAAAATTAAGATCCTATAAAGTTCATTTTTGGACACAAAACCTACTAAAACATTAAATTATAGTCAAGCACTGGAATATTGGAAGTCATCTGCACTGGTAGCAGCAAGATTCTATAGTTATTCCAGTACGAAAAGTGAAGCATGTGCATCATAAATGTTGTTTTCAATGAATGTCAACTGAGATGGAAGAGCTAAACTATATATACACACACAATTCATTGTGCTTACCCTGTTAGATTGCTGAAGGCGCTGCCTAGCCTCCAAATATTTTAAATTGACATGAATACTATGTGGTGTTCTTTGGGTCTGAACATCTGACTTTGTTCCTGTGCCTTCAGATGAACCATTTATTATAGGTTGAAATCCCAATTCTTTCTCAATTGATTGGAGGCAAGAAGCGGGGAATACCCCTTTCCATGTACCAAATAGATGCCTCAAACTAGGATGAACAGAAGAGTCAACTTGTTGGTAGGCTTTGCAGAACACCTAATTTGAAGAAAAGAACACATGCCACCCACACAGAAAAATCAAACAAAATGTTTGAATAAGGATTAAAGCAAAAGAACGTAAGTGCAGAATATGGAGATGAAAAAGGAAACTCATAATGATAGCGTAAAATGTTTCCAGGTAAACTTGAAAGAAGAGCTGAGAGCTCAAATAATACCAATGATCAAGAAAAAATAACTACCTTTCTGGATGAAATATAAGAAAAATTGAAGCACAAATAGTAAGAACACCACCAACGATTAAACAGGCGAATTCAATTAAAGAAAGTCTAAAAGAGAATCTACCTCTGGTAACCTTGCAGCAAAATATTTGATGTAATCTCTTCCAATATTCTTCACAATGCTATCAAGAAGATAAAGAGATGGCAACTTTTGCACACTGGGAACCTGTATATGAACACAAAGAATATATAGAAGACGTGGAATCAAAATAATCAATATGTTAATAAAGAAGTAATAACAGATGGTAGCATACTGATGTGAGAACTGAATGAGAAAAATTATTATAGAAACATACAAAGCATGGAGAAAACAATCTAAAGCAAGATTTTGTTGAACTTTCCATCTCCAAGGTATATATTGCTCTAAGAAAACAAAATTTTGAAATATGACCTAAAACTCATGCAGAGACTCGTGTTAAAATGGATCATCTTTATACATCAAACAAATAATTGAACAAGCAATAAATGTTCCCATATAATTCATATGTAGCACCCTAAAGATCTGCAGTCTAACTTTCAAGAACCCTAGTGGTGTTTACGAACCATAAAAGACCCATGATACCGGCCATTCAATGCCTAACCAGCAAGAAACGCCAATACACAAAAATTGAGTATTAGGAGTAAGACGTGATGAGGTAAGTAGATATAGACTCCAATGTTTAGCACAATTAATCACATGATCGGAAATCTTCCTTTAATCATTTGTTTTTGTTTTATGGAAATTGTATCTTACTCTTCATGATGCACATCCTAATAGTCAAATATGGTATCATTAATAAAATCTAGAAAGAGAAAGTAGAAGAAGCATAAGTTCTCTCCTATCCATCCAAAATTGTTTAATATCCAGACAATGGTGATCACTGATCATGAAGCCACTAAACCTTGAAACACAAGAAATTCCAGAGTCCTCAAATCTAAAATGCTTGTCCGAAAGAAAAGCAAGTGAGAATAGCTCTGAATTTCATATCATAATTGGTTAATCCGGTACTCCAGATCAAACTGGTACATACTTGCTCGAAATGGGTGAATACTACATCAACAAGTAGTGCACTATAACAGAAAAAAAAAAGAGTAAAACGTATGAAGCCTCGCATTGTTTGTTATGCAACCATAAAATTTATTCTCTCTTATAGAATATAAATTTAAGAAAACGACATCAAAAAAAAGCTCTAAGCATTTCATTATACAGAAGCTTCTCTATATAATTTTCTTAGTCACTTCAAATTTGTTGTAGCGTAATTAGATTACCTCAAGAACATTGGCACACACAATGTTGGTAATAGACTTAGCAGAATGGAGGTTCTCCCCGGCAATGATCGTAAGATTCGTGATAATAGGCTTTGAATTAAACGTCAGCTCAGCGAGGGCAGTCCTGTACTGAGCCAAAAGTTCCTGCTGCTGCTGATAAGATCCCCCTTTCCCAGAATCCTCCCTTTCCTCCCTCTCCCTGTCGCTCAGCTTAAATCTGGGGTTGCCTCCGCCACCACCGCTAACTGCGGGCCTGGCCTGAGCGTAGGGACGGCTCCGATCAGCGGTGACACCAGCGGAAGGGGCTCGGTCTCTCTCGACCTCCTCGGTGAGTCTGGGTTTCTTCGTGCTCGGCTCTCTCGACCGGTCCAAGGCGGATCTGCGAGAGGTCTCCATCTCCATAACCTGGAAATCAGCTAAACCTAATAATGATTTCCAGGAGGGGATGTAACCGATGAAGAAGCATACGCCACGGTCTGGTATCCACGTATGGGATTGATATGAACAGATCAAAGCAACTAGAAACGACAAAAAACCCTAATTATGATCTCCGAGAGGATCTACGAGGAACCTTACCGAGGGCTTACTAAGACAAATGGGGAGGAGAGGGGGGGGGGGGAGGGGGGGTACTGAAAGAGAAGACGAAAGGGAGCGGCGGCGGGGGCTTAGAAACGTGGCTATTCGAAGAAGAAGATCAGCTCGACCGGCCGTCCCTTTGAAATGGTGCGTCGTCCTCTGTAAATACTTTTTTTATTTCTTCTCTTATTCTGCTCTCTCAAAGCTCCTATTACTCGAAGGTCCACCTCGTGAGTACAGCTCAGCCTTGGCAGAACTCGACCAGGCGGAATCGTGTTTACCCTTATCTGGTCCAACTGAGCCGCACCAGCCCACCATCATTGTGTGGCGGTTCGGCCCCAAATTTTGCCTAGGGGTGGCTATAGAAATAAAGCTGAACATACTATTTGAAACTCAGAATCTCTCAGTTATTAAGGGTTCATTTGGCGCGGCGTTTTGGGCAAACGCCGTCGGACGGGTAAACAAATGCCCTCCGGCAGCGTTTGCTCCGGTCGGACCCGACGTGCCCTTCAAAGCGGGGCAAAAAGCCCCGTTTCGATCCCCTCCTCCTCCCTTCCGTTCCCAATCCTCCGTCTCCACCCGCCCTTTCCTCCCGCCACCGCCGCGCCAAATAAAGCCTAAGGCTCCGTTTGGCACGACAGTGAACCATACTTCGTGAACGCCCGACCTCTTCATCCACCTTTATGTTCAAAACTAGTTTTCTTTTCTTGATGGCGGTCATAACCGTTGTCATCTCAAACATACATTCTATGGCGGTGGCGTTTTTGTCCAATCTCACCGGAGCAAAAACGTGGTGCCCAACGGAGCCTAAGTCTAATCAGGAGTAATACATTTGATTCGGTTTAATTTGGCTGATCATATTTCGAGTTGATTTCGAGTCTATATCGCTCGAAATAGGAATCAAATTCGCTCGAAATGATTAAAATATCATGTATTTATTTAACATATTATTATTTTAAAGTTAAAACACTAATCAGAAACCTAAAGTAAAAGAGTAAAATCTTATGGGGCTTCATTTACTTAATTTTGAGCACAATTTAATTTTGAGCACAATTTAATTTTGAACCGATTCAAAATAAAGAAAAAAACTGCTCAATGTTGAGCCGACTCGGAATCGAGTCATTTCAAGCCGAGCTAGCTCAACTCGAAATCAATTTTGATTTTAAAACGATTTTGAGTACAGTTGGATTCGAAAATTTCAATTTCGATTCAAGTTTGAATCGCTCAAATTTTACTTGAAATCATCCCACGCAAAATTTGTTGGTCATGCCCGATAATGACCTAAGCAAGGTACTGGTGTGTAATGCCTCGATTCGAACAAGTAATTGTGGTAACCTGGGAGCTACCGCGCCTCAGTAGTAGTTACCGTTGTTGTGGATTTTAATTCGAAATAATTCATTTTGACCATGTTTTATGTTTCTTATCGCGGGCAATCTAAGGACTATCGTTGGCGGTAGCATTCTGTTATTCTATATAGATGACTAAGATCACACCTAAATGGTGTAAATAGTGTGATAGGTGATTTATGAGTTCTTAGAACAAGCAATCACAGTAAAGCACACAGAGACACAGAGATTTATAGTGGTTCCCGAAGAGTTAGGTACATCCACTTTCCCCACACCTTTCAAGCACAGTGCTTGACAAGACAAAACTCCTTAATAACTCAGAACTCACACAGAGTTCCTACCTCAGTCTTTTACAATACAAGACCTACACTCAGATCTACAAATAGATCCTACCTCAGATCACAAAGATCTTACTCTCAGATTCACACAGGAATCCTACACTCAGATCACAAAGATCTTACTATCAGATTCACACAGATCTTACTCTCAGATTCACACAGGAATCCTACACTCAGATTACAAAGATCTTACACAATTGTTTATAGAATTAGAGTTTTTACAATAATAGACTCAAAAGGGATTAAGACTTGGATCTTGAGTCTTCAATAGAAAACCTAGCAGTAGGCTTCTTCTTCCTTGATAGATGATAGTATATATAATTTATAAGAGTAGATCTATATCAAGGGAATGAGCAACAGCAGTAATCCTTTCTTAGTTGATAGACAATTGCAAACTTCTTCAGGATCAGGATCAATAGCACTCTTGTAAATTGAAAAGGATTTTGCTCTTGATGGTAGAATAATTGACTTAGGAATTCTTGCTGTCAAATTTGTATTTTGCAGATCATTTGATATAACATGAGGAGTCCATCTTCTTTTATAGTGTTGCATATATCAAAATGAAATGAAAGAGATCAGTGGATGTGATAATTATTACTGAATTTGAATTTTCAAATTTGATGAGATAAGTGAATATATAAATTTGGCTTAATTTGAATATTCCTCATATAGTAATAATGATCAGAAAAAGGAATGCACAATTCTGACTTATTTTGGAATGATCCTCTAATAGTAATAATTGAGTAATTTATTCCTAAATCATTTCTCCAACGATTTTAATTCATTAAAGAGTTCAATAAGAGTACCATTGAAATGCGCCCTGATTTGCGTGATTTTTTTTTTGGAAAAATAATAATGACACGCGTAATACAAATACTTAGAGTAAATCTGAATAAGTGGTATTATGTCCAATCGACATGAAGATCATCCCGTCGATCGACATTAATCCAGTCGATTCTTTGTCCAGTCGATTTGCAGAATAGGTGGTATGTCTAATTGATTTTTCCTTGTAAGAAAGTAAATAAGCTCAGCATAGATAGTCTATCTAGTCGATTTTTTTGTCGACTTATCTTACCGTCGATACTTTAAGTTCAATCGACAGACCGCCCCATCGATTTTGACTTAACAATAATCTGACTTTCTCTGCTTCCTGAATTCAGCAATTATCCTTGATTTTTCCAAGTAGTGTCTTCAAGATAGATGTCACTATGTAATTAAGTATATACTTGAGATCAAATAACATGAGTAAGTGTTTGGTCTATGTGACCCTAAGCAATATTTAGATATTTAATCACTCATAGGTTATAAGTACCTGTCTCAGGCATAATCAAGGATTCATCAAACACATTAAATTTATTATTATGTTGATGTTCTTCTTTAAATCAGAAATCTTTGGGATCAAATATTCAACAATCTCTCCATATTTGAAGAAGTCAGAAATTCACATAATAATAAGCTTTATAAATAAAAGAGAAATCAAATAGATATAAAATGAGCAATCTAATAGATATTAAATGCTAGTATTCACA
This sequence comes from Dactylorhiza incarnata, assembly GCA_033032865.1. Lineage (NCBI taxonomy): Eukaryota > Viridiplantae > Streptophyta > Magnoliopsida > Asparagales > Orchidaceae > Dactylorhiza > Dactylorhiza incarnata. The sequence goes on along the minus strand of JAWHQI010000010.1, from coordinate 10,315,829 downwards.
GGCTTAAGATAGAGTTTAACAATAATCACAAGATCCACACATTGTTCTTGTAAGACCCCAATTTTTGTGTGCACTCAAAGTGGAGGTGTTCTGAAGCTAAGAAGCTAGCGCCAGGCGCTAGTGCTAGCGCCGGTGGTAGCTCTATAGACGAATGTAGCATATCGACGAAGGGACTTGTGTGTATTGACGAAAGCATCAAGAGGATTCGTCGGTGGTAGTGCTAGCGCTAGCGGTAGCTTTTTCGTCGACGAATGTGTCCCCACGAATGCATTTCGATGAACCGTGTTGAATGCAAGAGGATTCGTCGATAAGTGCTAGCGCAGGCGGTAGCTCTAGCGCTAGCGGTAGTGCCCTAAAGCGGTACCAACTCTGGGCTAGCGCCAGGCTCTAGTAGCTAGCGCCGACGGTAGCGGAAAAGGATATATACACTGGTTTTCGAAGTTCCTTCTCATTTTTTTGAAGAATCCTTTATCTTTCCAAGAGAAGAAACTGAGGGCTGGAAGAGGGAGACCAGTTGGGGCGAATCCGCGAAGAAGATCTTGCGTGCTTGTGCCATCATCGACTCCGTGAAGAGGAAGCTAGCAAGTTTCCTCCGGATCAATCTCAGATCTATGGAACTGAAATGAGCGTTGAGGGTAACGATTCTCCTCCCTACATCTTTGGACATGTGCGTCCTTTGATTTGCATGATTTGGAAGATTTCTACTAATTAGTATATGAGTTCTTCCGGCGGGTCGATGTTATCCCCGTAGAAATTGCATATAGAGTCTGGAATGGCAGTACTGACATAGACATACTGTGTGAAGCCCATTTGGACAGGTTGGTCTGGATTGGTGATGTTGATATGCTATATTGCACTCCGGAGAAGACTCTGTATATGTATGTTTTTAGGTTCTGGTTACTGTAATGTGCTGCAGCGAGTCCTGGAGGTTACCCTCAGGAAATACCCGAAAGAGCTAACATATCTGTGTTCTGTTAGCTAGCGCTCGGTGCTAGCGCTTGCGCCGGCGTTAGTGCCAGTGATCCTTGGGATTGCTAAACGAGCCATTGAGGCTGAGGTGATGACCCTGTGATGTTATAGTTTGACGGGCACAAGGGGAAGCCAAACCCGTGTCAGGCTAAGTTGAATCCTGACATTTATGAGCGCGGGCACAAGCTGAACCGAACCCGGTCCAGGCATAAGTGAATCCTGACATCTAGCTCATAATGATCGTGCCGGAACTTTGTGTGTACGACCAAGCTCAAAGAGTGCAGGAACTTCGTGTGTACGACCTAGCTCAATCTGATCATCCAACTTGAAAAAAGACTTGAGGATTACGTGTCATGAGTGCACATGACGTGTGACTTGACGTCACCGAAGGATGAATGTTTCTATGCGGTGCTTAGACGCACCTGTAAAATATATATGCTGCTATTGCTTGCTTGTAAGGAAGGAGCACCGCCGCCCCGAGCATGTGGTGTGGTCGTTATATTCTGGGTCAGCTAAAGCTAACCTGTTACTTCTTTTCCCACCGTTTGGTGGATTGTGACTTACAGGTCCCTAGCGAGATAAGCGGGAAATAGCTGGGTGGAATCCCAGCTGCTGAGCTTTGCTGGCCCTTGAAGGACAAGTGATTTGTTTACTGTTTTCATATGTGGCCGGCCTGCATGCCGATGTTTGGAAGCCACCTAGTTGTTGTAAACAGTTTAATAGACAAACCTTGTTGTATTTTCATTCCATGTAAATAAGTGGACAAGTTGTGAACTGGTTTTATCTTAATAAATTAAATGCTTCCGTTGTACGACTCTGTGTGCTGAGATGGTTATGTTTCCTAGCTGTTTAAATTCAATTCAGTAACACGCTCTTCTGTTCGTTTAATATGGTGCGGGGTCCCGACCGGACCTACTGTTATATTCTATGTAACAGGGAGGGTGTTACAAATTGGTATTAGCTCAGGGTCTCGATCCCTTTCCGTCTGAATTCATGGTCGAATTCTTTTCAGGGGTGATGAGCACGTGTGTGCGTCACCGTTAAATCATGTAAATAACCAGTAATTGTCCACTTTAGGAATGAATTACAAGTATGTTTGAAGCATTGTAATGGAACTTGTGTGTTCCTTTGCAGGTCCATGCTATCTATTAGTCGCTAATTGTGTTGTGTACACATCTATAGGCGACTGGAAGTGGAGCAGGGTCGTCTCGACCCACGCGTTCGACTGCAAGCAGTGTACCAGCTGAGGTTCCTACTCCTCCTTCTGCTGAGACAGCGAGGATGGTGGTAGAAGCGGTGTCGCTATGTTCATTGCACAAACTGGAGGGCATGTCCCTGGATAGCCTCCTACCCTTGGGGTGGCTCTGGTGCCGGTTGTGGCAGCTGAACCTGTGGTCGAAAGACCAGTGTCGGTGAGGGCACGGAGAGCTCCGGACCAACAGCTGCAGTACTTTCTGAGTTTCCACCCTCCGACGTTCTCGGGGGCAGGAACCCCGACTCAAGCAAAGGATTAGCTAATGAGAGTGCGAAAAATCTTGAAGGCCACTGATACGGAGGAAGGTCAGAAGGTGATATTAGCAACCTTCCCTCTTAATGGGGAGGCACAATTGTGGTGGGACGAGTTGGAGTTGCATCAGCTAGCAGGAAGGCAGATGACGGACATCTCTTTTGAAGAGTTTTCAAGAATGTTCTTGGCGCGGTATCTCCCACCTGCTCAACAGATTGAGATGGAGAACCAGTTCAACCATCTAACTCAATGTGATAGTATGATTGATGACTATCTGCACGAGTTTACCCGGTTGGGGAGGTACGCAGGCGCGACTTTTGCAGATGAAGCTCGTAAGACCAATCGGTTTTATGAAGGTCTGCAGGAAGAATTATGGTTCCTTCTATTGGGGCCAATGACGCAAGGGTTTATGACCCTGGTCAATACGGCTAGTTCCTTGGAAAAGGACATGAAGAGGTCCCAAAGCAGAAAGGATTTGGCTGTGGTAAAGCCAGAGTTCAAAGTACCGAGCTTTGCGAAGTCTGGGCAAAGCAGATGGAGGAAAAGAGCGAGACCTTCTGGGTCAGCTCAATCTGCTGGCTCGGGAGCAACAATTGGGCGAGGCCCAATCATTTGCTTTAATTGTGGTAAGCCGGGACATATAGCCCGAGACTGTCGTGGCAGCAAAAATGCAGCTGCGACTTATGCGACAGAGAAAGGGAAAGCAGCGGAGTCGTCTGCATCCCACTACACTCCATCCCAACCGCGAGTATACAACCTTGGCCAGCAGGAGGCCATAAAGCAAAACGATGTGGTTATAGGTATGTGTTAGTATACAGCTTTTGTTGCTTTTTATGCTCCATACCTTGTGCATTGCTTGTTAACCTTGTGTGTATAGGCTTTGTCCTAATATTTAACTGTCCGGCGAGAGCACTGTTTGATACAGGAGCTTCACATTCCTTTCTTTCGGAGGCCTTCATACGACAACTTGGAGTGCCTTCGACAGTGATAAAGGAAAGGTTAGATGTGATGCTGCCCAATGGGTGTTCTATGTGTGTGGATCAAGGCTGCGTGGTAAAGGTACAAATATGAAGTAAAGATTTTGATTTGGAAGCACTGATACTGTCGTTTTCGGAGTTCGATGTGATCTTTGGTATGGGCTGGCTGTCGGCGCAGCATGCCTACATTGATTGCACTTCTAAGGAGGTCACACTGGGACGGAATATCAAACGTGCGACTACATTTGTTGGTTTGCGTGGATCGATCAAGACACTAATGTCTGCTGTCCAAGTAGTCAATGTAGTTCGGCAGGGCGCATAATTGTGTGTTGTGCTAGTTGGGGCTGCAAAGCCTCCGCCCATTCTGTGTGACGTTCCTGTTATCTCGGAGTATCCAGATGTGTTTCCAAAAGATCTTCCTGGGGCGCCACCTCAGCGAGAGATTGACTTCACAATAGAGCCGGTGCCAGGTGCCAAGCCTGTGTCACGCTCTCCGTACCGAATTGCGCCAAAGGAGACGAGGGAGTTGAAGGTTCAATTACAGGAGTTGCTAGAGCAAGTCTTTATACGCCCAAGTGCATCCCCTTGGGGTGCTCCGGTCCTCTTTGTGAAGAAGAAGGACAGAAGCCTACGTCTCTGTATCGACTACTGTGAATTGAACAAGCTGACCGAGAAGAACAAGGATGACTTGTTTGATCAGCTAGTCAGATCAACGGTGTATTCGAAGCTGGATCTTAAGTCTGGCTACTACCAGTTGTGGATTCGGGAGTGCGACATTCCTAAGATGGCATTTAGTACCCGTTACGGGCACTACGAGTTCACTGTGATGTCATTTGGACATGAATGCGCCATCAGTGTTCATGGACCTGATGAATATGACCTTCAGAGAGTGCCTTGGTCGGTTTGTGATCGTCTCTATTGACGATATTATGGTATACTCTCAATCTGAAGAAGAACATGCAATTCATTTACGCGTAGTTTTGGAGACCCTGCGACGGAGTCAGCTGCATGACAAGTTCTCCAAATGTGAGTTTTGGCTAGCTTCGGTGGCGTTCCTTGGTCATGTGGCTAGTGCTGAAGGTATCGTAGTGGATCCGACAATGATAGTTGTTATCCAGGAGTGGCCCATTTTGTCAACAGTAGTGGAAGTCAGGAGTTTCCTCGGACTTGTCGGCTACTATCGGCGCTTCATGGAGAACTTTTCGCGGATTGCCCTTCCTCTCACGACCTTGACAAGGAAAGATCAAAAATTTGTTTGGTCACCAGCGTGTGCACGATCTTTTGAGGAGTTAAAGAGTCATATGATCACGACACCAATTTTGTGTTTGCCCTATGGTACAGAAGGCTATGAAATTTACAGTGATGTGTCAGGGAGTGGCTTAGGTTGCGTTCTTCTTTAGAATGGTCAAGTGATAGTTTATGGCTTTCGCCAGTTGAAAGTGCATGAGCGGAATTATCCAGTTCACGATTTGGAGTTGGCGGCCATGATCTTCGCTCTGAAATTGTGGCGGCACTACTTGTATGGCGTGAAGGTTGATAACTTTACCGACAATAAGAGCCTAAAGTATCTGTTAAACCAGAAAGAGCTCAATATGCGACATCGAAGGTGGATGGAGTTCCTGTGGGACTACACTTTCGAGATACACTATACTCCCAGGAAAGGAAATGTAGTCGCAGATGCTTTGAGTCGGAGGGCTTCTGCGCAGGCCAACTGGATTCAGATGCATGATTCACGTCTGATCAGGGACCTAGAAGCCTTAGAGATCTCCTGTGTGGAGAGGAGTTCTAGTATAAGTGCGTGCTTAAACTGGACGGAGGTACAATACGACCTCGCAGACAGAATACGACAGTCCCTGGAGCTTGATTCGAGCATGCAACGCTACTTGGCAGAGACTGGGGTTGGGTCTGCTGCAGAGTTTGTGTTAGACGACGGTATTTTGTGGAAAGACGGTCGGTTGTGCGTCCCAAATGTGGGCAAGTTACGGGAAGAATTGATGTACGAGGCACATTTCACAAAATACTCAATTCACTCGGGGAGCACAAAAATGTATCAAGATATGAAACGACTATTTTGGTGGCCAGATTTGAAGAAGGACATCGCTCTTTACGTGGCAAAGTGTAAAACTTGCGCACTTGTGAAGGCCGAATGTCAGAAACCTGGAGGGTTCATGAAGTCGTTGCCTGTACCGGGAATGGAAATTTGATGACATTTCGATGGATTTCGTGCACGGTTTGCCGAGATCGCAGGGTGGGAATTATGTTGTTAGGGTGATCGTGGATCGCTTGACGAAAGTAACCCACTTTATTCCAAACCGGAAGGACGATTCAGTGGAGAAATTAGCAAAGCTATATGTTGATAGTATTGTACGTTTGCACGGTGTGCCCCGTATCATCGTAAGTGACCGAGACGGGCGCTTTACTTCGAAAGATTGGAGGCTAATCCACAAGTTGTTGGGTACAAAGTTGAAGTTTAGTACTGCCTTCCACCCTCAAACGGATGGGTAGACTGAACGTACTAACAGAACTTTGGAGGATATGCTTCGCATGTGCGTCCTGGACTACGGTAAAAAGTGGGAAGATCATTTATTCACGATCGAATTCGCTTACAATAACAGCTATCAAGCAAGTATAAAGATGGCGCCCTTTGAGGTCCTCTATGGTAGAGCTTGTCGTGCCCCTTTGGCTTGGGCGGAGATGGGCAAAACGAAGCTGTTTAAGTGGAAGGAAGCCGAAGATGCGAATTCGAATATCCATACAATCCGGGAGCGATTGTTGGTAGCGTATGATAGACATGCAAAGTACTAGAATGCCAAACAAAGAAATGTTGAGTTCGCCATGGGCGACTGGGTGTATCTCAAGATCAAGCCTTTCAAGGGAGTGTCAAGGATTCGATGCTTGAAAAAGCTGAGTCCACGATACCTTGGCCCGTTTGAGATACTAGAGCATCTTGGTGAAGTTGCATATCGTCTCGCTCTTTCGAAGGAACTGAGTGGTTTGCACGATGTGTTTCACATTTCTGTGCTGAGGAAAGCTGTGCCAGATCCTAGCAAGGTGCTGGTGGCGAATCAAGTGCCGGTCGATGATGAGCTGAAGGCGTTGGTCACACCTATTTGCATCGAAGACACTGATGTCAAGCAACTACAGAATAAACTGATCAAGATGGTCAAAGTCCGCTGGAACAACTGCGGTCGTGAGTAGCTCACATGGGAGCACGAGCAAACCATGCGTGAGGAGTTCCCCGAGCTGTTCCTTTGAGGTACAAGTTATATTTTGTATTACTTGCACTGTTAGAATTTCGGGACAAAATTCTTTTAAGAGGGGAAGAATTGTAAGACCCCAATTTTTGTGTGCACTCAAAGTGGAGGTGTTCTGAAGATAAGGAGCTGGCGCCAGGCGATAGTGCTAGCGCCGACGGTAGCTCTATAGACGAATGTATCATATCGACGAAGGGACTTGTGTGTATCAACAAAAGCATCAAGAGGAATCGTCGACGAATGCTAGCGTCGGCGGTAGTGCTAGCGCTAGCGGTAGCTTTTTCATCGATGAATGTGTCCCCACGAATGCATTTCGACGAACCGTGTTGAACACAAGAGGATTCGTCGATAAGTGCTAGCACAGACGGTTGCTCTAGCGCTAGTGGTAGTGCCCTAAAGCGGTATCGACTCTGGTCTAGCGCCAGGCGCTAGTAGCTAGCGCCGACGGTAGATGAAAAGGATATATATGTTGGAGTTTCTGAGGTGATCTCAAAGCAATCAGCAGTTAGTCTTACTGCCAATGCAATATGAGCCTATAGATTCGCACATAAAAGTGCTTGGAGAAATTGGAGAAAGAATTGTGTTGGCTTGGTTTTTTTTTTTCGAGAAAATAAATCCTTGGGATTTCTCGAGAAGTTTAATGTTTCCTGCATTGGGACTTCTCGAGAAGAATTATTGCCTTGGGATTTCTCGAGAATATATATATATATATATTGCCTTGGGATTTCTCGAGGAAATATATCCTTGGTATTTCTCGAGAAGTTATATTGCCTTGGGATTTCTCGAGAAATTATGTCTTGAGATTTCTCGAGGTATCAGGCCAATCCTGCGCGACTTAGTCGAACTGAAGGCAAAAGGCTAGTGTAGCGCGTTCGTCGAACGCAGATCTCCTTGAGTTCGTCGAACGCAGATCTCTTGAGTTCGTCGAACGCAGATCCCTTGAGTTTGTCGAATGCAGATCCCTTGAGTTTGTCGAGCGCAGATCTCTTGAGTTCGTCGAACGCAGATCTCTTGAGTTCGTCGAACGCAGATCTCTTAAGTTCGTCGAACGCAGATCTCTTGAGTTCGTCGAACGCGGATCTCTTGAGTTCGTCGAACGCAGATCTCTTGAGTTCGTCGAACGCAGATCTCTTGAGTTCGTCGAACGCAGATCTCTTGAGTTCGTCGAACGCAGATCTCTTAAGTTCGTCGAACGCAGATCTCTTGAGTTCGTCGAACGCGGATCTCTTGAGTTCGTCGAACGCAGATCTCTTGAGTTCGTCGAACGCAGATCTCTTGAGTTCGTCGAACGCAGATCTCTTGAGTTCGTCGAACGCAGATCTCTTGAGTTCGTCGAACGCAGATCTCTTGAGTTCGTCGAACGCGGATCTCTTGAGTTCGTCGAACGCAGATCTCTTGAGTTCGTCGAACGCAGATCTCATTGAGTTCGTCGAACGCAGATCTCATTGAGTTCGTCGAACGCGGATCTCTTGAGTTCGTCGAACGCAGATCTCTTGAGTTCGTCGAACGCAGATCTCCTTGAGTTCGTCGAACCCAGATCTCTTTGAGTTCGTCGAACGCAGCCTTTGGTATATAATAGTTCACGATCTTAGGGTTCATTGCGTGCGAGAGACGGATTTCGTAACCGAACCTTTCGTGTTTTGAGAGAGCAGCACCGGAAGTGTTCCGCTAGAGCTTCTGTCCTCTTCCGACAGTCGCCGCCTCCCTTGTCTCGGATCTAGCAGTCTATGGGGACGCAGAGAGCTTTCTTCTCCGACTCATTCCTTGTTCGACAAGGCATTGGGGTTCTCCTCCGCTTGTGTGGATCTCTGTAGAGGGGCCGATCCATTTCGGTTCTTGGAACTCAAGATTGGTTCTACCAAAAATCAGTGAGGAGCATCTTGGTTGAATATCGACTCAAACCCCTTTCAGGTACCATCTCTGCAATTGTTGTGGTTATTGTTTTATTTCTTGAATCAGTAAAATCGCAAGTTCCTTAACTATTTGGGTTGTTCTAGTTATTTCCGTTGCGCATATATGATATGCTGTATTATCATTTCTGAAATGGTATGTAGAAAACCCAACAGTGGTATCAGAGCTAGGTTCGCAATCAAGTGCGTGTAAATCAGGATTTTAGAAGCGTTCTAAATGCCCTGATTTCTTCTTGGAACCCTGCCAAGAACGCATGTGATTGCGTTGCGATTTCATTATTTCAAAAATTGTGTCTCCTTAGCAGTAACCGTCCCTCTAATTGGTTCGTGAAACCAAGCGTCTTAGATTTTGAATCTGACGATGAGAGACGAGCTTGTCTACTGCATAAGTGAAGTTATTTTGCCTGTGTCAAATGCATGTAAATCTGGAGATTTAGAAATGTTCTAAATGCTCAGATTTAGCCATTTCTATCAAGCGTTGATAATTTTATTTTGTGCACATTGGGAATGATATTTGGTTTGAAATGTTGTATTTCAATTTTGTCGAAGTGCATAATGATTAAATGTTAATCACGATGAAATGTTCATCGATTGTATCTTAAAATCCCTTAATCCAATATTAAGCATTTGGATGCCTTCCGATGGATAACACTCTTCCTGCCTCGATCGATGAAGTGTGCGCTTGCCAAATCACGGTGCATTAATCTATCTTGGTAAGGGTGCGAACGGATAATTGTGATATCCCACTGTCGACATCGGGACTATCTTAACTAGGTGACCTCAAAAGTTGAGTGCCTAGAGGCATAGGGTTGGCATGCACCATATGATGGATGCGAATAAAGAGTTATTCACCAACCATACAAGAGTTGCATAGTGATGCAATTGACAAGTGTTGTCTACCTAAATAACCGCATTGCGAGAGAAACGCCAAAGCGGACTCGTTGTGTTGGTGAAATACGGATCTTGTCCACTAAGAGAGTAGCTCGCATAAACTCTCCGAATCGATATTAAGGGTTATCGATTTGATTAAAATAGTGGGAGCCCTTTTAATAGAAGTCCTTATTAAAGTAAAATGTATTTTGAAATATAGTACTGAAAAATCTTTTGCAAATTTATTGTAGAATTTTCATGGCAAATACATCACACTCCACGTTGTCCCTGAGAGCCATCCTTGAGAAGGATAAGCTCAATGGGATGAACTTCCTCGACTGGTACAGGAACCTGAGAATTATTCTTAGGCAAGAGCGCAAGCTCTATGTCTTGGAAGGTGAAGCCCCCACAGAGCCGGCCGGAAATGCTCCGAGAGCAGATAAAGATGCTTACAAGAAGTATCAGGATGATACCTTGGATGTGGAATGCCTCATGCTTGCTACCATGTCCTCTGAGCTTCAGAAGCAACATCAGAGCATGTGTGGTTATGAGATAATCGGGCACCTCAAGAAAATATTCGAGGGGCAAGCCCGACAAGAGAGGGTTGACATATCCAAGACATTATTTCAGTGCAAAATGGGAGCTCGAGACTCAGTAGGGACTCACTTACTCAAAATGATTGGGTATATAGAGAACCTTGAAAAACTGGGTTTTCCAATGGGCCAAGAGTTGGCCACAGATCTGATCCTGCAATCGTTGGCGGACAGTTATGAGCAGTTTGTCTTGAACTATAATATGAATGAAATACAAAATACACTGCCCGAGAGCCTTGGCATGTTGAGAACTGCCAAGAACAACATGAAGAAGGTCAAGCCTGTCAGCCCCATACTGATGGTGCATAAGGGCAAGGGCAAGGCCAGGGGATCTAAGAAGACGGAGATTGGATCTAAGTCTCCTCTTGATCCCAAGTCTTCTGCACTGAAAAGGAAAGGTATGGCGAAGGAAGGAAAATGTCACCACTGCGGTTAGGCAGGGCATTGGAGCGAAACTGTCCCCTCTACATTGAGGATCTGCAAAAGAAGAAGGAAAGTGTGTCTTCCACCTCAGGTATTTACGCTATAGAGATAAACCTTTCCGCTCCTTCATCTTGGGTATTGGATACCGAATGTGGTTCTCACATTTGTACAAATGTGCAGGAACTGAGAAGGAGAAGAATGCTGGGTAAAGGGGAGGTAGACCTGCGTGTTGGGAATGGAGCAAGAGTTGTTGTCGTTGCCGTTGGTGTCTATCATCTTTCTTTGCCCACTGGGCTTGTAATAGAATTAGATAACTGTTATTTTGTTCCAGCCATAACTAGAAACATTATATCCATTTCATGTCTTGACATGAAGGTTTTTTTGTTTATAATTAAGAACAATTGTTGTTCAATTTTTATGAATGATGTTTGTTATGGTGTAGCCCAATTGTTTAATGGTTTATATGTTTTGAACTTAGACCATCCGATCTATAATGTTGAAAATAACAAAAGACTAAAAACAAATGACTCGAATCCTACATACCTTTGGCATTGTCGTTTGGGCCATATAAACGAGAAACGCATATCCAAGCTCCATAGAGATGGACTATTGGACTCATTTGATTATGAATCATTTGAGAAGTGTGAGTCTTGCTTATTAGGCAAAATGACTAAAGCCCCTTTCACTGGTCATACTGAGAGGGCAGCTGATCTCTTGGGTGTCATACATAGTGATGTGTGCAGACCCATGAGTTTTATGGCTAGAGGTGGGTTCCACTACTTCGTTATATTTACTGATGATTTCAGTAGATACGGATACGTGTTTCTTATGAAGAACAAATCCGAGACCTTTGAAAGGTTCAAAGAGTTTAAGTGAAGTAGAGAACCAACTGGGAAAAAGGATAAAAGCACTCTGATCTGATCGAGGTGGCGAATATTAAGTCAGGAGTTCCGTGATCAACTGAAAGAGTGTGGTTTTGCATCACAGCTCACCCCACCCAGAACACCGCAACATAATGGTGTTTCTGAGAGGAGGAATCGTACCTTGTTAGACATGGTGCGATCGATGATGAGTCATGCAGATTTGCCCGTTTCCTTTTGGGGTTTTGCTCTAGAGACTGCTGCTTTTACACTAAATCGCGTTCCGACTAAGACGGTTCAAGAGACACCATATGAGATATGGACTGGGAAGCGTCCAGTATGTCTTTCATTAAGATTTGGGGCTGTGAGACATACATACGACGTCAAATGTCTGACAAGCTGAAACCCAAATCAGATAAGTGTTATCTTGTGGGATATCCTAAGGAAACTAAATGGTATTACTTCTACTTGCCATCCGAGGGCAAAGTGTTTGTCGCAAGGACTGGCGTTTTTTTGGAAAAAGAGTTCTTATCCAGAAAGACTGCAAAGGTGGAACTTGAAGAGGTTCAAGAACCACAAACAATGAATGAACGTGAATTGGAACCTGAGCAAGGACTACAATCTGTTGTAGCTAGAGAACCTGCTCAAGAAACACAAGTCCTACGTAGATCCGATAGACCAAAATTTGAGCCTGAGAGATATGGATTTCTCGTGTCTCAAATAGGTAACGTGTTGCTTATGGATCATGATGATGAGCCTGCAACCTATCAAGAGGCTATGTGCGGACCTGACTCCGAAAAGTGGCTTGAGGCCATGAAATCTGAAATGGACTCCATGTATACAAACCAAGTTTGGACCTTGGTGGAACCACCTGAAGGGGTACGACCCATAGGGTGCAAGTGGGTCTTCAAGAAAAAGACCGACATGGATGGGAATGTACAGACATTCAAAGGCCGGCTGGTGGCTAAAGGTTTCAGGCAAATTCATGGTGTTGACTATGATGAGACCTTTTCCCCTGTAGACATGGTCAAGTCCATCAGAATTCTACATGCTATTGATGCGTATTATGACAACAAGATCTGGAAAATGGATGTCAAAACGGCTTTCCTTAATGGAAACCTCCTTGAGGAAGTGTACATGACACAACCTGATGATTTTGTATCTCCAAATGAAGCCACTAAAATATGCAAGTTGAATCGATCCATTTATGGATTGAAACAAGCTTCTCGAAGTTGGAATTTGCGTTTTGATGAGAAAATCAAAGAGTTTGGTTTCATCAAGAACGAAGATGAGCCCTGTGTTTACAAGAAGATTAGTGGGAGCATAGTTGTCTTCCTGATATTGTATGTAGATGACATACTATTGATCGGGAATGACATTCCGACCCTGCAAGCTGTTAAGAACAGACTAGGGGACTGCTTTTCTATGAAGGACTTGGGTGAAGCGACTTATATACTTGGTATTAAGATCTATAGAGATAGATCGAAGAAGTTATTGGGTTTGACCCAAAGTACATACATTGAGAAGGTGTTGAAACAATTCAACATGCTTGACTCCAAGAAAGGATTTTTACCCATGTCACATGGTGTGAGTCTCTCTAAGGGCCAGTGTCCTAAATCATTGGAAGATAAGGACCGCATGAAGTTGATTCCATATGCCTCGGCAATTGGATCAATCATGTATGCAATGTTATGTACTCGACCCGATGTCTCTTATGCTTTGAGCATGACGAGCAGGTATCAGTCTGATCCTGGTAATGGTCACTAGATAGCTGTCAAGAATATCCTAAAGTACTTGAGAAGAACTAAGGATACGTTCTTGGTATATGGTGGAGAGGAAGAGCTCGTTGTAAGTGGTTACACAGATGTTAGCTTCCAAACTGATAGGGATAATTCAAAGTCCCAATCAGGTTTCGTATTTTGCCTTAATGGAGGAGTTGTAAGTTGGAAGAGTTCCAAGCAAGAGACAGTTGTCGATTCTACGACCGAGGCCGAGTATATCGTTGCTGCAAATGCGGCAAAGGAGGCTGTGTGGATTAGGAAATTCATCAACGAGCTAGATGTAGTTCCTAGCATTGTTGATCACGTAGTTCTCTACTGTGACAACAACGATGCAATTGCCCAAGCTAAGGAACCTAGATCTCATCAGCGCTCCAAGCACATACTTCGGCGGTTCCATCTTATTCGAGAGATTGTCGATCGAGGAGATGTGAGCATTTGCAGAGTACCGACTGAAGAGAACATAGCGGATCCACTGACAAAGCCTCTTGCGCAAAGGAAGCATGATGGTCATGTTAGATCAATGGTTATTAGATACCTGAATGATCGTCTTTAGTGGGAGCCTTGTGGATTGTATGTTTGTTGGTTGTTTATTCATTTGATGAATTGTGATATGTACTATGATTTTTCATTTTACATTTATGACAAGTTCTTTTATTATGTCAATTGTTTCTATATGATAGACTAATTAACATAATGAATGCCCTTAGAATGTTTGCTTCCATAGGAATTCAAGTACGTGACTTGAATGTGAGGGCCTATGTTTAAATAAAGCTTCATTCTTAAATGATCCCTGATCGAGGTATTGGTGAGAAATTTCAAAGCAGTAAAATAATAACAAAATATGATAAGCAGTTATGGCTAGAGTTGATATAGTGCAATAAAAATTCAAGTAATAAAAAACCGCAAGTGCACGGTGTACAAATGTAATAACAATGCAAGTACGGGTCGATCCACAGAGAAGTTCAATTTTCTACTTCAATCCAGGCGAATTATAAATAAAAGGTTGGATTGATTTGTCTAACAAAAATGAGATTTTAATTTGAGAAAAATAATTTATGAGAAATATGTCTCGGGTGCAATTTTATTAAAAATGTTTAATAAATAATTATTGAATGAGAATTCATCACTGCATACAAGATATATAGAAGTTATACATTGAAAATTCTTTTTATATAAATCATCAAAATATTTGTATATTGTTTTCCACATATTACATCAAAATCTCTTAAGCATGTGATATATGCGAGCAAAGTAATACAAAATCTTTAGTGATAAAACATGATTGAAATTCAAGAATGAGTTCAAATAAATATTTGCTTAAATCGCTAAGAATATTTTGTATGCACTCACTCCATATTACATCGAACTTTCGTAGGAATGTAACGTGTGTTTTAAGCTACACAAAATATCAAAGTTATTTAATAAAATCTTTGGGCATAAATATTTTCGAATGAAGCGATGAATCATTATAATAATTATATAATAACATGATTATTTACATTGCACCCGAGACAAAAGAGGATTACTCGCGCATGATTTGTTTTACAAAAATTATAAGAGAGATCATCATAGAAGAAAATAGAAGCAAAGAAATAATTGTATTGATTCATAAACGAAGACTTACAAATTTGCGCGAAGAGCATACATGAGCTTCCTCCAAATCTCCTTCTCATACAATAACTCTCAAAAACTCCCAAATAAAATGCTAGTATCCTACTTTCAGCTCCAAAATTCTGATGTCCCTCTTCCTCCCAAATGAGGAGAATTTATAGGCCAAGGCCTCTCTCAAACCAAAAATTTAAATCTAAGAAATGTGCAGCAAAAATATATAACGCTTATTTTGATGTTGGCGTTTTTTTTATTCTTAATATCATTAGTGCTGAATTTAATTCAGCCAATAATGACATTAAACACTCTTGCCATTTGTTTTGGGCGTTGGAATTATTCCAGCAAACATAAATATAGCGTTGACAAGTCAATGCATACATATGAGTATTGGAATAAAATTCAGCCCACATTAATGTGTTGACAAGTCAACACACTCTTGAAATAGTAGTGCCCGCCAGTTATAAAAATGTGTCGCATGACGCTGGTTTACTTGGGCGCAATGAATGTTGATGCACTCGTATGGATAGATGCGGTGCGCAGCTCAAACGATCATCCGACATTAACCTTTTAGACTTCCTTGCTATTTTTCTCTTGTTTCTGCATTGTTATCTTCAGATTGTTGATTTAATAACATGCAACTACACAAACAAAAATACCGTGAAAAGTATCATTTTGAATATAACAAAAGAAACTATGAATAAATATATAAATTGCGCGTACTAATAAATAAAAATACTGTGAAAAGCATAGTTTTTAAATAAAATCTAACATAAAATACTATAAAATAAATGTGTTTTGGTGATTTCATCAGGTATCATCCTAGAAATTAGGGAGAGGATGAGACCATAAGACTAGCATGTGCGTTGACTGATGACCGGTTCTCACAGGTCATGATATTGTGATATCAAGTCATCACATGGGTACTTGTTAGGAACAAGTTGTACTGGACAGACCCACCGTGAGACTACTTTGTGGATTGTTATATGAACGTGTCACAAGTAGGTCTTAAGTGACAATGGTGTTTGTGGTCCTTTGACCTGAAGTCACAACATTCATCAAGTGAGGAAGAGCGTACTTTGATACCATCTAAAGTCTTCCTTGAAAAAGGTTGATGATAAGGGTGATTATTGGGTATGTTAGGAATCATTTGGGTGTTTGTGTGTGAGCAGATATGAGATTTGTCCTCCTTTATGACAGGAGTTACATCCATGGGCCCCTTGATGGAATGAGACTAAGAAATGCATGGCCATGCTTGGTCGAGTCAATATATGATATTGAGCTCACCAATTTTGTCAGTCTATTCTAGATCAGGAAACTAGGATTGAACATTTATGAGGGTGACACGGTCCATGCCTCTAGTTCTATCCGGATGTAAGGGACAAAAGGACAAGACAACATTGATACATTGGTCATGACGGGCTTGTTGAGTTATGAACTTTTATTGCTTGGGTAGCAATGATGTATTGCTAGATGCCGCTCATTGTTTGTGAGACTTTTGTTGACACTTTGTGCTCAAGTGGGAGACTATTGGAGTTTCTGAGGTGATCTCAAAGAAATCAACAGTTAGTCTTACTGCCAACGCAATATGAGCCTATATGGTCGCACATAAAAGTGTTTGGAGAAATTGGAGGAAGAATTGTGTTGGCTTGGTTTTTTTTCTCGAGAAATTAAATCCTTCGGATTTCTCGAGAAGTTTAATGTTTCCTGCATTGGGACTTCTCGAGAAGAATTATTGCTTTGGGATTTCTCGAGAAAATATATATATATATATATATTGCCTTGGGATTTCTCGAGGAAATGTATCCTTGGTATTTCTCGAGAAGTTATATTGCCTTGGGATTTCTCGATAAATTATGTCTTGAGATTTCTCGAGGTATCAGGCCAATCCTGCGCTACTTAGTCGAACTGAAGGCAAAAGGCTAGTGTAGCGCGTTCGTTGAACGCAGATCGCCTTGAGTTCGCTGAACGCAGATCTCTTGAGTTCGTCGAACGCAGATCTCTTGAGTTCGTCGAACGCAGATCTCTTGAGTTCGTCGAACGCAGATCTCTTGAGTTCGTCGAACGCAGATCTCTTGAGTTCGTCGAACGCAGATCTCTTGAGTTCGTCGAACGCAGATCTCCTTGAGTTCGTCGAACGCATATCTCTTTGAGTTCGTCGAACGCAGCCTTTGGTATATAACAGTTCACGATCTTAGGGTTCATTGCGTGCGAGAGACAGATTTCGTAACCTACCCTTTTGTGTTTTGAGAGAGCAGCCCCAGAAGTGTTCCGCTAGGGCTTCTCTCCTCTTCCGACAGTCGCTGCCTCCCTTGTCTCGGATCTAGCAGTCCGTGGGGACGCAGAGAGCTTTCTTCTCCGACTCATTCCTTGTTCGACAAGGCATTGAGGTTCTCCTCCGCTTGTGTGGATCTCTGTAGAGGGATCGATCCATTTTGGTTCTTGGAACTTAAGTTTGGTTCTACCAGAAATCAGTGAGGAGCATCTTGGTTGAGTATCGACTGAAACCCCCTTCAGGTACCATCTCTGCAATTGTTGTGGTTATTGTTTTATTTCTTGAATCAGTAAAATCGCAAGTTCCTTAACTCTTTGGGTTGTTCTAGTTATTTCCGCTGCGTATATATGATATGCTGTATTATCATTTCTGAAATGGTATGTAGAAAACCCAACAATATACACTGGTTTTCAGAGTTCCTTCTCATTTTTTGAAGAATCCTCTATCTTTCCAAGAGAAGAAACTGAGGGCTGGAAGAGGGAAACCAATTGGGGCAAATCCGCGAAGGAGATCCTGCGTGCTTGTGCCATCATCGACTCCGTGAAGAGGAAGCTATTTCAGCAAGTTCCCACCGGATCAATCTCAGATCTATGGCACCGAAACGAGCGCAGAGGGTAACGATTCTCCTCCCTACATCCTTGGACATGTGCGTCCTTTGATTTGCATGATTTGGAAGATTTCTACTAATTAGTAGATGGGTTCTTCCGGCGGGTCGATGTTATCCCCGTAGAAATTGCATATAGAGTCCGGAATGGCAGTACAGACATAGGCATACTATGTGAAGCCCATCTGGACAGGTTAGTCTAGAATGGTGATGTTGATATGCTATATTGCACTCCGGAGAAGACTCTGTGTATGTATGTTTTCGGGTTCTGGGTACTGTGATGTGCTGCAGGGAGTGCTGGAGGTTACCCTCAGGAAATACCCGAAAGGGCTAACAGATTTGTGTTCTGTTAGCTAGCACCCGACACTAGCGCTAGCGTCGACATTAGTGTCAGTGATCCTTGGGATTGCTAAACGAGTTCTTGAGGCTGAGGTGATGACCCTGTGAGGTTATAGTTTGACGGGCACAAGGGGAAGCCAAACCCATGTCAGGCTAAGTTGAATCCTGACATTTATGAGCGCAGACACAAGCTGAACCGAACCTGGGCTAGGCATAGGCGAATCCTGACATCTAGCTCATAACGATCGTGCCGGAACTTCGTGTGTACGATCGAGCTCGAAGAGTGCCGGAACTTCGTGTGTACGGCCTAGCTCAATCTGATCATCCAAATTAAAAAAAGGACTTGAGGATGACGTGCCATGAGTGCACATGACGTGTGACTTGACATCACCGAAGGATGAATGTTTCTATGCGGTGCTTAGACGCGCCTGTGAAATATATATGTTGTTATTGCTTGCTTGCAGGGAAGGAGCACCGCCGCCCCGAGCATGGGGTGGGGTCGTTATATTCTGGGTCAGCTAAAGCTGGCCGGTTACTTCTTTTCACACCGTTTCGTGGATTGTGACTTACAGGTCCTGGCGAGACGATCAGAAAATAGCGGGGTGGAATCCCAGCTGCTGAGCTTTGCTGGCCCTTGAAGGCCAAGTGATTTGTTTACTGTTTTCATGTGTGTCCGGCCTGCGTGCCGATGTTTGGAAGCCACCCAGTTGTTGTAAACAGTTTAATAGACAAACCTTGTTGTATTTTCGTTCCATGTAAATAAGTGGACAAGTTGTGAATGGGTTTTATCTTAATAAATTAAATGCTTCCGTTGTACGACTCTGTGTGTTGAGATGGTTATGTTCTTAACTGTTTAAATTCAATTCAGTAACACGCTCTTCTGTTCGTTTAATATGGCGTGGGGTCCCGGCCGGACCTACTGATATATTCTATGTAACAGGGAGGGTGGTACAGTTCTCCTTGATTTAATCACTACCACCAGCAACTTTCCTTTTCTACCTGGAGAAGTAATTCCTTGGCTTTGGTATGTATCTAGGAG
The DNA here is from genome assembly GCA_033032865.1 of Dactylorhiza incarnata. Taxonomy (NCBI): domain Eukaryota; kingdom Viridiplantae; phylum Streptophyta; class Magnoliopsida; order Asparagales; family Orchidaceae; genus Dactylorhiza; species Dactylorhiza incarnata. Next base: position 10,296,823 of record JAWHQI010000010.1, on the reverse strand, counting down.
GGACTGGATCCTGAGTGTTGTTTTTTCCAATGTATCCTTCTTTTGGTTTCCTGATCTTGATGCATCTTTAGTTCAGCTGAGTTGTAGAATCTTTCCATGTGTAATCCTTTGCTTCCAAAATCTCTCCAGGTGGAGTGGATGATTTATTTGGAAATAGGGCTTCATTCTTCATATTCTGGCATTTGCTTGATCTCCTCTCTCCTTTTTTGCCTGGCCTGCCAGTCTTCTTTAATGCTGATTGCTTTTCTTTTCTGAGAGGGGTATGCTTCCATTCTTGGAGGACTGATAGAATAATGTTCAGGAGGAACATAACTCTCTTCATCATGATATTGAGGCTCATAGTTTAACCTTGGTAGGTTCATGACAGCTCTGGCTTCATTTGCAACCCAGACTGCTTGGTCTGCTCCAGATCTCCTAAGGTTTTCCTCCCCCTTCCTGACTTCTTCAGATTGGTGGGAGCACACTTCAGCTGTGCAGTCAGTTAATTTCTTGTGGAGATACTTTACACCAATTGAGATGTGGTTCTTTGTTTCCAGGAGATGAGCATTCAATACCTGGTTTTCAGCAGCAATTGTCTCTTAAAGTATCCTTCTATTGTCTAGAATGTGATTGTTAGAAGTCTGAAAGGCATTTTCCAAGTTTTCATAGGTTATGTATTGATTTTTGATTACATCATCCATTTTTCTGTTTGCATCCTGTAATTGTCTAGCTGTGTAGTCTACTGCATTGGCTGCTTTGTCAAAGAATCTGTATGACTGAGTGCTCATGTGATTCACATCTTTCTGTAAGTCTGAGTATTTCTTCTGCATTTTGTTCTCAAGGATTGGACAGACTTATCAACATATATTGTTGGATCTTGAGGCGCCCTTAGAGGGGGGGGGGGGTAATAAGGGTTTTAGAAAACTTTAGGATTTTAAGAAAAACTTTTGTGATTTTCTAAGAAGTAAATTGAATCAAAAGTAAAGAGTTAGAAATAAGAAATGAAATCAATTTTATTGAACATGAAAAGACATGATTATCATTTATAAAATTGATTACAAAATCTGATTTCAATGACGTTAGAAATCAAGGCGAATATGAAAGACTCTTTTGGTTTTCTATACTGACTCTTCTCACTAAAAACCAGTTGGCTTTAGCCGATCTCTCTACGAATACAGTCTCAAGCCGCTCTAGCCTTTCTATCCCCAGAAAGGCAGCGAGCACCCCCTAGATCTACTCCCTAGACCTAGTCGCCAACACCCGCGGTGAATTCCCCATAAGCCGCACACGGACCTAGTAGCCAACAACCGTGGCGAATTCACTAAACAATCACAATGAAAGAGGTAGAACAAAATATAAATGACAAGTAAAACTCCCTATGAAGAATTCTGGAGACGGCGAAGACCCGCTGAATATCGTCGAAGTCGAAGCGTGTGTTCTTCGCATTGGGTGAGCATTGATCCGATCCTACTTCGAATTCTTCTCTTGAATTTGTGTGGGAGATGGTGGTTTAGAAATTACGGCCCTCACAGAGTTTTTGAAGTGCTGGAATAGGGCTCCTTGGAATCAATAGTTGAAGAGAACGAATGTCACCTATTTATAGGACTGGAAGCTAACATTGGCGTTAAGGCTAACGTCAGGCGTTGACTTTGAAAGTGCACAGTGTGCCTCTGAGAATCCTCTAGAGGGGGGGGGGGGGGGGTGAATAGAGATTTAAATTTATTTCTATCCTAACTGTGAAAACAATAAACTCAACTAAGGATTTATGCTTAACAAGAACACATGCAGAATAAATATGATGCAGGAAATAAAGTGCAGAATAGAAAGAACTTGGGACAGCACAGAAAATTAACAACCAGAAGACACACAGAATTTTTTATAGAGGTTCCCCAAAATGTGGGTACTCCCTTTTTCTACCACCTGGTAGGGATGCACCACTGTGCCTGAGACTTTTGGTAAGGAGACTATTAGAACCACTGATCTTTTGACAAGAAGATCATGAACCACCAGATCTTTTGATAAGAAGATCTTGAACCACCAGATCTTTTGGTAAGGAGATCTTGAACCACTGAATCCTTTGAAGAGGGATTAATAAAACTCTTTTACAGAATGAGAAAGAAAGAGAAGGAAGAAGGTTGTAGGAATTCTGTTCTCAGAATTCTTGAGAAGACTGTGTGAAGAACAACCTATTAGATGTTCCACAGGATCTGCTCTTGATTAACTCTTGCTTTAGATAGTGATGAATTGCAGGTGCTTTGTTTGTCAGATCCTTTCTACTTCTGCTGATTGAGATCTGACTGCTAAGAGATTGTGATGAAGAGCAGCTTTCAGATCCTCTGTTCTATTAGATGAAGAACATCAGAGCTTTCTTTTCTTTTCTCTTTATCTGTATTAGGGTTCCTGAGAGAAGGAGAAGAAGAGGAAGCCCTATCAAGAAGAAGAACAACCGATTGTGATTAATGCTTTGTTGTTTCTGTCTTCTCTTCTCCTTTTATTCTCTCTATTCAATTTCAAATTTCTTTCCCTTTTTGGTATTCCTGAAAAGGTAATCTACCAATGACATTCTATTTCCTTCCTCTTTAATTCTCAGCCCGTCCATCTACAAGGAATATAGTTCCAAGAAACCTTTTTGTCTCCTTCTTTAATGTTCCTTTCTATTTCAGGAAATTATTAAGCCGTTGGGGAACAGTCTTGAAGGATGTGGGCCATAAAAAGAAGGATCAGAGAGACAACTGAAAAGATATACTTTTACAGACTGTATTCGACATAACATTGAATTCATTTCTTCTCTTATCGACGCAACTTCGAGTTCTTGTAGAAGTAGCTTCGATTTCATCTCTGCTCTGATTGAACTATGCTAGTCGATGTTGCGTCGACATCTTATCAATGCGTCCATCGAGTTGATCTGCCTTGCTCTGAACTTCATCATCTGCGTCGAGATTAAGTCAACGTTGCGTCAACTTTAGATGGCTTCGACAGATAACCTCTTCTGCGTCGAGTTGAAGTAGAAGCTGCATCGACTTCACAAGTTACTCCGACAAGTTCCTGCCCTCTACGTCGATATCTATTTGACGTAACGTCGACTTCAGTTACTTCGACAGAAGGGTTGAACCACTTGGACTTCTAGTCAGAGCAGCGTCGATATGGACTCGATGTTGCGTCGAATTCTATTCGACGCAAATATTAAGTTAGCCCAATTTTGCTTCCCTTGATCTGGTCCTGACACCCTATGTTGAGTGTGATATCCTAACACATCTAATGACCAGAATACCCTTACTATACAATGGGTACCTCAATCCTAGTTGCTAAAATCACTTTCATATAATTTGTTAAGTTAAATCAAGGGTTTTTCCTAACAATCTCCCATATTTATCTTAACAAATTTTACAGTTTGAATAGAGTGATTTTACACATTTCTTTGCATAAACAACAATACATTCATTACAACAAAGACATAACATAGGACAGACTGAAATCATATGCAGTTCCATTTAGTTGACAGGCAGTAAAGTTGTATAACATTGTTCTTCCTAGAATATATTTATGTTCAAAATGAATAATCATAAAATACCTTCATAAGAATTTAGGAATCCTTCTCAGGGGTCTTTCTTTTTCTTGAGAATACTTTTAATAAGATGCCTCATTTCAACTTTTAGAGGCACATCATCATCATCAACAGGCTCTTCACCCCCATCTTTGTTCTTCAGAGCATCTGCTTCATCAGGCTCAATAACATCAGTACTGTCTTTAGGAAGCTCCTCCTGTGTTTGTGCATTCTGCTTAGCCTCCTGGGCAGCTTCATGTGCAATCTGTGCAACCTGATATAGTAGATCTTCACTTGGAGGCACATCTTGGACAACTGTTGTAGCTACAACTTCCATTTCTATATCAAGTTTACTCTGAATATCAGAAGCAGGCTCCCCCTGAATCAGTGCATCCTGAAAGGTGATCACCTTATTAGGAGCAAGCTCATTATCAACATTTCCTTGATCCTGTCCACTCAAGTCAAGGACATGTCTCTCTTCCTCTAAGATATTCTCCCCCTTCTTGACCTTGCTGGCCAATGAGGTTAAGAACTCTTTTGACACCATGGAAGAAGACACACATTATTTTAAGCTCTGAAAGGATCTTTGAAATCTTAATAACTCACCCTCCATCTGTGAGTATTTTCTGTCAAACTTTCTAGCCTGAGAGGCCACTTGATCTGCAAAGGTGGATGAGGCAATGACCACAACCTTAGAAATGATCTACTCAAGATCAATTGTGGGTGGATGAGATGTAGATGGAGTAGGTGATGAAGGGAGTTCTTCTTGGATGGGGGAGAGAGCCTGATAGAACTCTGGTGAGACATGAATAGGTGGAGGAGGTGGAGCATGCTGATGATCTAGAATGTGGGTGGATAGTAGTTGATGGGATGATTGTGAAGATGGCTCAGGGACTGAGGAGAATTGGTGTTGTAGTAGTAGTTGTTGTTGAGGTGAATGTGGGGCTGTAGTATCATCCTGATGAGTATCTGGGACATTGTCCAGTGGAGGTGGAGAGTGAGCAGGAGGGATAGCATCCCTTAGAGGGTCTGGTGTGTGCCTTTCTGGCTCTAGATGAGGAGGAGATGGAGGAGGAGAGACTGGAGCTTGACCAGGCTTCACTATTTGCCTGGTCCACTTGGAAAAGATCCCTATGTTAATCCTCTTCCTAGGAGGAATAAACACACCTTTTGACTTACACACACTGGGATAGTGGTGAAGCAGTACCTGACTCATGATCCTCATGAAAGAATTTTCCTTATGGGCATACTTATGCCCAATCATCCTTAGGAGGCATCTCCCCCAATTGATCTTCTTCTTCAGAACAAGAGTTCCCATTATCTGCAGCTGCTGCTTTGGAATAGCATCATGTGCAGAAATCTTACACAACAATACATTTCCTACGATATCTGCTAAGAATATGTGTTCTTCTCCAAGATCCATCTTCTTCAGATTGATGGGCTTGTCCTTCTTGAACTGCATTAGTTCCAGGGCCCTCTTAATCTCATCCCCTGTTAGTTCATTTGTCTCATTTCCATTCTGAAGATCCTATGTTTGATTTAGTGATTCCTCTGTGATCAGTACATCTGTATCATATATTTTTCCTTTGAGGGAACCATCCTCTCCTATCTGAACATTGTCTTTAAACTCAGTCAATTCGATATCCAGGATTTTACATCTTGCTGATATAAGTTTGGTGAGGCCAACCTCCTGAAATAAGCCAAGAATGGCTTTGAAGCTTTTTGCTGCTGCGCTGAACGAATCTACGTCCACATCAAATCCTGAGTTCACGTTGGGAGGAGCCATTAGGTTGGGTGTACCTACAGAGACAAAGAGAAGACAAGAGAGAAGCACGGGAGAGCTGGAGAACAAGAGAGTAAGAGAGCAAAGAGAAGGAGAATTCAAAAGCGTAAATGTTTCGACGCAGTAGTTGTTTAAAAGCAGATGAATCATCGCTACTTAGGGTTTAGGTCGACGCACCATCGATAACACTTATTATTTGGCGCGCAAAGCTGTGTCGAGATTGCTTCTAGAAGTACTTCTGTGCATTGATATATCGACGCTGCGTCGACTAGTATTCGACGTAGCTTCGAGTCTATTCAGAGACCCTAAGTCGACGTAATCCTGTCGACGTTATGTCGATTTCCACTCGACGTAACTTCAGATTTAATTGGCAATTAACAATTCGACGTATGCGTCGATATGAACTTGACGCAGCGTCGAATTGTACTTGAATTGTCTTCTCTAAGTGCTTCTTGACGCTGGCATCGAGTAGAAGTCGATGGTACGTCAACTTCTATTCGCCGCACCTCTTAATAAACAGATCCATTTCTTTTAGAAAATTCTTGCTGTTTTTCCCAGCATCCTTATTTATTAGAAATAGATCATAATATAATGTACTAAGTATTAAGGAGAATTCAAGGTAGAAATTACTCCCTTGAATAGGTCTTATTCCTTAATCAAAATCTACATCTTTCTTTCCACTCAATTTTCTCCTAAGTGGGACCCTACCTCACCTTACACAAGCAATTTAAACATGAGAAGGAACCCAGATTACCTTGGGCCCTTTGCTTTAACCATTGTAGGGTTCAATGAAAGAATAAGAGGGTCTTTCATGATACCCTTTGGGATGATAAGGAATGGTTTTCCCCAACCTCTTGTTTTAATGCTTTAGATGAGTATAAAATATATCTAAATGCAATAGATCAGCAGAGTGTCTTATTATCTTAGATTTTGTTTTTTTACTTTTAGGTGATTGTTATTTGACTTCTCTACATTGTTCTTTCCTAAAAGTTTTTCTTTCTTATTCAGATGGATTGTGTTGGGTTTATCTAACCTGTCTGAATAACTAGCAGCCTTACCCTTAATTGATGCACTCTTCTCACTGGGTTGATGATCACTAGGTCTTACAAAGGAAACTGGATTTTTCCAGGCAGGTTTCCTAGGTGCTTCTAAGCTGGTGGAGGGCTCTGCTCCTAACCCTAAGTGATAAAGTCTCATAGAGAGATTTTCAGTGATGTCTTTGAGCTTCTGACTCCTCCCATTGAGTGAGTCCTCAAAAGTCTTTTCCTTTGCTAGCTCTTCTTTTAATTGTATGTTCTCTTTCCTAAGTTCAATTAGTTCTAACTCTTTATTATTGATTTCATTTGTTAGATTCTGATTCCTTAGGTAGATTTCATCATTCTTGAGGTTTTCTAATTCATCCCTAGCAGTGTCTAGTTCTTTTTCTACCCTAAGATGTTCAATGCAGAAATCTCTAAAGCAGGTTATAAAATTTTCTGAATTGAAATAAAATTAATCAAAAATGGATACATGTTCTTCTTCATCTTCTGATAACATCCCAAGAGCCATCATGCAAGCTGCTACTGCTTCTTCTTCATCATCACTCTCAGATGATGACGAGCTCTCTTCCACTTCTGAATCACTCCAGGTCTCAACAATGAAACCCTTTGCTTTCTTCTTGTCCTTCCCTCTGAGAGACTTCTACTTCTTCTCCTCCTCCTCTTTATTGCTGCTCCTGTTCCTTTGTTATTGAGAGCACTCAGGAGCAATGTGTCCTGGCTTGTTGCAGGTAAAACAGATAATCTCCTTCCTTGGAGTCTTATCATACCTGGGTCTTGAGTCCCTTCCTCTTCTCCTTGAGTCCCCAGTCTTGACCCACTTCTTGAATCTCCTTGCTAGGAGATTGAACATCTCATCTTCTGGAGTAGAGGGCTCTCCTTCAGTAGCTTTCAGAGCTAAATTCCTTTGGACAGGAGCTGGAGTAGTTTCCCTCTCTTCTGCCTTAGATCTGTTCTTCAAAAGCATCTCATATGACTTAAGCTTTTCTAGAAAAGCTTCAGTTGAGATTTCTCTGTGGCATCTGGATTCTCTAATTGCCCAGATCCTTGAGTCCCATGAGCTAGGGAAGCACATGAGGATCTTATCATTAATTTCAGTCAAGGATATTTTCTTGTCTAAGCCTTTGAGCTCATTAATGATAAGACTGAATCTGTCATACATATTGGCAACATATTCTTCAGCTTTCTTTTCAAAGTTCTTATAATGGGATATGAGAAGGGACTTTTTGTCCTTTCTTTCATCAGCACTTCCTTCCACCATGGTGGTGAGTCCCAGATCTCCTTTGCTGATTGACATTCAGCAACTTTCTGGAAAATGCCATCTGACATTGTTGACACCAAAATATTCATGGCCTTAACATCACATGCCTTGACTTTCTTTTCAGCCTCTGTCCATTCCTTTATTGGGATAGCCTCAGTTGTTGAGGTTTCTCCTGCCTTTTGTCTGACTGGGGCTGGAGGACCTGTGAGAAGGACATCATAAATGTCTTCATCAATAGAATTCATATATAACATTATCCTAGCCTTCCAGAGTGTGAACTTATTCAAGTTACACACTAGTGGTCTTGTGGAAGCATAATCCTTAATACTCATTTTCTTTATAGAATATATATTTATAGAAAAGAAATAAGAGTATGAGGTCTTTTTGATCAAGATGTTAATCTCTTAATGATCAACCCTCTCTGATACGAATTGAAAGTGCACATTGTGCCTCTGAGAATCCTCTAGAGTGGGGGTGAATAGAGATTTAAATTAATTTCTATACTAACTGTGAAAACAATAAACTTAACTGAGGATTTATGCTTAACAAGAACACAGGCAGAATAAATATGATGCAGGAAATAAAGTGCAGAATAGAAAGAACTTGGGGCAGCACAGAAAATTAACAACCAGAAGACACACAGAATTTTTTATAGAGGTTCCCCAAAATGTGGGTACTCCCCTCTTCAACCACCTGGTAGGGATGCACCACTATGCTTGAGTCTTTTGGTAAGGAGACTCTTAGAACCACTGATCTTTTGACAAGGAGATCATGAACCACCAGATCTTTTGATAAGGAGATCTTGAACCACCAGATCTTTTGATAAGGAGATCTTGAACCACTGAATCCTTTAAAGTGGGATTAATAAAACTCTTTAACAGAATGAGAAAGAAAGAGAAGGAAGAAGGTTGTAGGAATTCTGTTCTCAGAATTCTTAAGAAGACCGTATGAAGAACAACCTATTAGATGTTCCACAGGATCTGCTCTTGATTAACCCCTGCTTTAGATTGTGATGAATTGCAGGTGCTTTGTATGTCAGATCCTTTCTACTTCTGCTGATTGAGATCTGGCTGCTAAGAGATTGTGATGAAGAGCAGCTTTCAGATCCTCTATTCTATTAGATGAAGAACAACAGAGCTTTCTTTTCTTTTCTCTTTATCTGTGTTAGGGTTCCTGAGAGAAGGAGAAGAAGAGGAAGCCCTAGCAAAAAGAAGAACAGCCGATTGTGATTAATGCTTTGTTGTTTCTGTCTTCTCTTCTCCTTTTATTCTCTCTATTCGATTTCAATTTCTTTCCCTTTTTGGTATTCCTGAAAAGGTAATCTACCAATGACATTCTCTTTCCTTCCTCTTTAATTCTCGGCCCATCCATCTAAAAGGAATATAGTTCCACGAAACCTTTTTGTCTCCTTCTTTAATGCTCCTTTCTATTTCAGGCAATTATTAAGTCGCTGGGGAACGGTCTTGAAGGATGTGGGCCATGAAAAGAAGGATCAGAGAGACAGCTAAAAAGATATACTTTTACAGACTGTATTCGACGTAACTTCAAATTCATTTCTTCTCTTATCGACACAACTTTGAGTTCTTGTTGAAGTAGCTTCGATTTCATCTCTGCTCTGATTGAACTCTGCTAGTCGACCTTGCATCGACATCTTATCAATGTGTCCGTCGAGTTGATCTGCCTGGATCTGAACTTCATCTTCTGCGTCGACATGAAGTCGACATTGCCTCGACTTTAGATGGCTTCGACAGATAACCTCTTCTGTGTCGAGTTGAAGTAGAAGCCGCGTCGTCTTCACTAGTTACTCCAACAAGTTCTTGACCTCTACGTCAATATCTATTCGACGTAACGTCAACTTGAGTTACTTCGACAGAAGGGTTGAACCATTTGGACTTCTAGTCAGAGCAGCGTCGATATGGACTCGATGTTGCGTCGAATTTTATTCGATGCAAATGTTAACTTAGCCCAATTTTGCTTCCCTTGATCTGCTCCTGACACCCTATGTTGAGTATGATATCCTGTAACGGTCCAGGCCCGCCAACACGGGACCCAACTGGACCGCCAACACCCTCCCGGCCCAGGCCCGCCAACACGGGACCCAGCTGGCACCGGAAGGGTTCAGCCTAACCAGATGGTCTGCAGACCATGCACCCCAACCCCTCTCTGTCCCACCACAGGGCACAGTGGGTTGTTGGAGACCGCAGTCCCCCTTTGACGAGAATTGAGCCAGTTAAGCGGCAGCGCGCGGACTTCCCAGGAGGTCACCCATCCCAGAATTGCTCCAGCCCGAGCACGCTTAACTATGGAGTGAGTACTCGGGCTGGAGCAATTCTGGGATGGGTGACCTCCTGGGAAGTCCGCGCGCTGCCGCTTAACTGGCTCAATTCTCGTCAAAGGGGGACTGCGGTCTCCAACAACCCACTGTGCCCTGTGGTGGGACAGAGAGGGGTTGGGGTGCATGGTCTGCAGACCATCTGGTTAGGCTGAACCCTTCCGGTGCCAGCTGGGTCCCGTGTTGGCGGGCCTGGGCCGGGAGGGTGCTGGCGGTCCAGTTGGGTCCCGTGTTGGCGGGCCTGGACCGTTACAAAAAGTGCAATCCTAGAGCTCAATTGGTGATGAGAAGTGAAAGTACTCCATAGTTAAGCGTGCTCGGGCTGGAGCAATTCTGGGATGGGTGACCTCCTGGGAAGTCCGCGCGCTGCCGCTTAACTGGCTCAATTCTCATCAAAGGGGGACTGCGGTCTCCAACAACCCACTGTGCCCTGTGGTGGGACAGAGAGGGGTTGGGGTGCATGGTCTGCAGACCATCTGGTTAGGCTGAACCCTTCCAGTGCCATCTGGGTCCCATGTTGACGGCCCTGGGCTGGGAGGGTGTCGACGGTCCAGTTGGGTCCCGTGTTGGCGGGCTTGGACCGTTAAAAAAGTCCTATCCTCTAGGATTGCACTTTTTGTAACGGTCCAGGCCCGCCAACACGGGACCCAACTGGACCGCCAACACCCTCCCGGCCCAGGCCCGCCAACACGGGACCCAACTGGCACCGGAAGGGTTCAGCCTAACCAGATGGTCTGCAGACCATGCACCCCAACCCCTCTCTGTCCCACCACAGGGCACAGTGGGTTGTTGGAGACCACAGTCCCCCTTTGATGAGAATTGAGCCAGTTAAGGCAATTCTGGGATGGGTGACCTCCTGGGAAGTCCGCGCGCTGCCGCTTAACTGGCTCAATTCTCATCAAAGGGGGACTGCGGTCTCCAACAACCCACTGTGCCCTGTGGTGGGACAGAGAGGGGTTGGGGTGCATGGTCTGCAGACCATCTGGTTAGGCTGAACCCTTCCGGTGTCAGCTGGGTCCCGTGTTGGCGGGCCTGGGCCGGGAGGGTGCTGGCGGTCCAGTTGGGTCCCGTGTTGGCGGGCCTGGACCGTTACAAAGTAACATCCCCCAGACAGCTAGACCCCCCAGGTGACTCTGTTTTGCCAAAGTCATGACAAGGCCTTGGTAGTGTAGAAATCCCTTTAACTTAGGCAAGGTTAGGGTTGAAAGTGCCTTGGACTGCAAATAGCAATTTCCAGTGACCAAGTTTAGGGTTGGACTTTAGGGCCTCAACTTGACCATTTGACCCCACCATAGTATCCCTAACCCATTAGGGGTCCCCTTAGGGCACCAGGGGCCCATTGGAGTCAACCAAAGAGGCCAAATTGACCAAAGTCAACTCTAACCCTAAATTGGTCAAAGTAGCCTAATTAGGGTCAATTAACCCTCACCATGCCAAATTGACCACTCATCTAGGTCTAGGATACCATAAGAGACCTAGTAGACCTAAAAGCCCTATCATGGGACCCCCAGTGGTGCAAATTGACCAAAATGCCCTTTTAGGTCAAAATGGCAATTCTTCACTAAGTGCCCTAATTGACCATCACCATATTAAATTGACCCTACCCATAGTGTTATCATGTCATAAGGGACCCAGTGGACCAAAAAGCCCCATGACTGGGTCAACCCTAGGGCTCAATTTGACCAAAGTCAACTTAGCCTGTTTTGGTCAAACTATGCCCAAGAGGGGAAATTAATGGGGAGGAAGAAGAAACCTTCAATCTCCCCCATTAATGGTTGGATTCATCTCCTCTAGGGGAGAGGAGGAGTTTCCAGCCATTTCCCGGCCTCCTAAGGGTTAATCCCATGGGATTCCACCATGGCCGAATTTCCCCATTCATGGCCTTAAATGGCATTGAAGCCATGGCCCTTCCCCTCCCTCAATTGAAGCTTTTAAAAGCTTCCCTAGACCCAGAGCATGAGTTTCCCCCTGTTAGACGAAAGTTTCGGGCAACTTGGTGTAGAAATCACGGAGCTCGCAAAAATGGCGTCCGACCATGGAGGAATGACCATCGGCGCGACTTCAGGCCACCACACAGGTCCTTCTCCCCTCCTCTCTTCCTTTGGGTAGATCTACTTCTATTCACCGCAAGGTTTGAGGCCAAATGGCCTTGGATCGGGTTTGGCCTGAGCTTGGATTTTCAAGCTTTAAATCCCACCCTTAAACCCTCCGTTCCGGCCACCACCGGCCGACCAACACCCCCAATCGCCGACCACCACCTCAACGGAGGTGGTGGTGGCATTGGACGGCCGGGGAGGCGCTCTGGTGGCCGGGAAAACGCCTCCAAACATCACCCAGGCACGACAAATCTGGGCCGTTGGATCCCTGGAGAAGATGAAGGAATGCCTTTCGTGGCTGCTTTAAGATGTGTGCTTAGATCTTGATTTAATATAAATGATATTGTATTTTCTGTCACAAAAATTGCTGTACTGTGAATTAAATATTAAAAATACTTAGGCCCTTCAAATAAAAAAGTGTTCAACAACAATGTTGCAGCCCTTGATGTCTAGTTTAATCCAAAATTGAGTTCACTCGATTTGGAGCCCTGGTTAGGGCACATCACTCATTTTGGTGAGGTCTGTCCATAAGGCAAATCAGAGCTTGGTTTTGATGCCCACTCCAATCTAGAACTCCAAATGACTTGAAATTTGGAGGGTAGGCTACTCTTATATACATCTAACACATGTCCAAAAATCAGATTAATTGGAGAACTTTTCCCCATAGTTTTTGGAAATGTTCAATAATCTTTGTGGGACCTAATTAGGTGCCCTAAACACATCAAAACCCTTCCAAATTTGGATGGGAGGTCCTAGAGAGTAAGTAGGGTCACTGGTTAAAATTTCATAATTTATGGAGTTGTTTTGGTGGGGTAATTCACCAATACAACCTTAGGCCCCCTAGGTTTAGGCAAAACTTTGGGTGAGTGCCCCCACTCTTCCACAAAGCCAATTGGCTTCATATTTGGGGTGCACAACACCCTCCCCCATGCCAACCTTTGGTCCAAATTTGGTGGCCATTGGAGGAGGATTGCCCTAGTAAATCAAAAAGGGTCTAAATGCTATTTGCACCCCAAATAGGTACCTAATAGAACCACACTCCTCACCAAATGTTGGTAGGATCTTGGGTGGTCATACACTGACCCTTGGCCAGTGTAGTGAGTAGGTTGGGCTTGGTCAAGGTAGGGAGTTCCCTTGGGCATTGTTTGCTTAAGGGTTATGTTTAGGGCAAAGGTGAACTTAAGTTAGTTTTGGAGTGTGGAGGGGTTTCCTCCCACTGATAGAAAGGGTGACCTTGGTCACTGACTTGGGATGTACGGGACACCCCAAGGAGCAATTTTTGGATGAGTTAGGGCTTAGTGTGCCCTTAAACCCTAGGGTAGGTCCCTTAGTGGGGATTTTTAGGGTTGTGAAGGACATAGGGGTGCTTGTCCTTGGAGAGGAGTGAAGTAGATTCCCCTGAGTTCTATGGGTGATATAACACCCTCACAAGAAGTTTGGGTGGATTTGGGGAAGTATGTACCATAATCTTAGGGTAAACCCTAATGGGTGCAATTAGAGGCCAATGAAGGAAGAGGGGTCAAACCTTAATGGTTTGACTTGAAATTTTTGGGAGATAATCTTGGTGACCAGATAATGCTACTGGGAGAAATTGGTTGGGTTTGGAGTTGCCAAACCCAGGTAATAAACCCTTGGGTAGATTTGTAAATAAATAAGGTTTTGGGTTTTAGGAAGAAATAATACTTAATGATTAACCATCTTCTGTCACCAACTTAGTTTTGATGTTAATAATCCCTGGAGATTTTGTTAGAGCCATTGGAAGACTTTCGGAGGTCCAAATTGTAATTATTCATATTGTTGACAATTTTTGGGATGAACAATTTTAGGGTGTTAGTTTTCTGTAATTGCATAAGACTTTGCTGGATGACCCTTCATATCATTTTGAACCCACAGTATTTTTCTCATAATTTATGGATTAATATTTTTGGTACCTCTAGTTCAATTTGGAATTAATTGCAAATATATCCTTTGTGGAAATTACAAATGTACCCTCTGTGGAACATGGTCAAACTTTGTAGGACTGAATAGTTTAGTATGCATCACCTCTGTATTAAATTGCATAAGATTTGGAGATCATATGAGGGTACCTCCTTTGGAATTTATTGGTAATAAATGAGTTTTGGAATTTTTAAAAATAGTAAATCTTGCTGGTTTTTCCTAAGAATTCATATCCACTGATTATTAGGTACCCTTGATTTATAAAAAAATTGAGGCAGGCATTGGAAGTCAGGAAAGTATACTTGTAGTTCAAACCCCAGGAAATTGTGTTTTGGAAAAATGTCTTAAATATTAATAATAATGGGAAAATTATGAAACTCTGGGTTTGATCTTAAACAGGTAGCATGGACCCCCAGTAAAATTGTTGGGTCATGGAGTTGACTGATTAGTGTACCTCCCTTCATGAGCATCAAAACGTTAAGGGTGATCTGCGTTTAACAATTTAGCAACCTTGGGGTACATTGATTGGAGAGGTGAGAAGTCTAATGGTGATCACTTGGATATGAGAGGACCCCTGGAGATAATTAGGGTTGATGAGTCCTAGGGTGGTGGGGTGCCACCCTTGGGGTAGATCGTCCTGGGATTGACGGAAGATCGTCTTTTGCCTTAGGTCTTAAAGCACCTAGGCTTAATCCAGGTGAGACATTAAGAGGGTTTCTTATGGGTAGTAACCAATAATACTAAGTGTCTTGGAAAAGGGAACTTTGGGGTACGGACGGGTTGGTTCGGCGAGCCGATGGCTCGGAAGGTTTCTGATGGCGGGCAGGTTAGCCCGGGGAGCTTATGGCTCGGAAGGTTACTGATGGCGGGCAGGTTAGCCCGGGGAGCTTATGGCTCGGAAGGTTACTGATGGCGGGCAGGTTAGCCCGGGGAGCTTATGGCTCGGAAGGTTATTGATGGCGGGCAGGTTAGCCCGGGGAGCTTATGGCTCAGAGATAGGAAGTAGAACATGTTGCTTGTGCATTGAAGGTGGTGGGTCTTCGGTATTGGACGGTCGTTCACACCGACGTCAATACGTTGACTCGGCAAGTGTGGTTTTACACTTAGCCTTGAAAGTCTGGCGGTCCAGTCAGCAAGAGTACGCAGACGCTCCGCGGGTTTAGTGGAGGCGTACAATAGGTCTAGGTTAGGTAGTGTGAATACCAACCTTGAGGTGGGCGAGGCCCAACCCACCGCTTCCGTTTGCCACTACGGGAGTATCCTGGGAGTCTAGCTCGCTCCAAAAAGGGGGAACTAAAGGTCTATGCGCATGCATAGAGTCGTGGTGTGTGAGTTGCACTTGTATGAACATAGCATAACAGCATACTTTGCATGTCATGGCATAAACATTGCATTCAACCTACCCCTAACGTATAAGTCGGTTATGGGACTTCTTATACGGTAGGCCCTGCTAAACGACCCCTTGGTCTATAGGTTTGTATGGGCATTCCTATAAATCAATGGTTACTTTTATATTACTTTACTTACCATTACATATACTGCTTACTGTTCTTTACATGCACCTTACTATGCTTACTTACTGCTTCATATATATATACACCTGTGTAGTTGTAGATCCGCCGCCACCTGCTTTTGTTTTTACCCCTTGAATGTCCTCCGCTTCATACTCCCGCACGGTGCCTAGGAGCCATTGGGGGTGGGGTGGGGAACATAAGGCTTAGTCTTTTTGACTAACGGTCGGTGGACCATATCATTTTAGGAGTTCAAGGAGACGCAGCAACATCAGAGAAACAGGTGCAGCAGGATCCGACAAGATGGACCCCACGGCCATGCTACCATTGTCACCAGCCGGGACACACTCGAGTCAGATGCCCCATGATGGGTGGAACCCCTCCAGCTCAGCAACCAGGAGGCCGAAGGCGAAGACGTAGACGTGGATTGCGAGGCAGCGACCGCGGGCCAAAAGAGAAGAAGCATCCAGTGTTGCAGCACCAGTGGAGTACGGTGTCTGCAGGGATGGGTCAGACTAGTCTGAGTACTCCAGTTTCAGTGTCGGTGACGATTAGCTTTAGTTTTACTTAGGAGCTAGCTTCCGCGAGAGATCTTGTAGTGAGGAAATGATGTACAGGGCAAGAGCCCCTTTTATTATTGTATCCCTTGTATCTCTTTTATTCAGTTAATATATGTGTGGACATTTATATTTCATGTTGATTCTGTGGACTTGTCTTCTCTTTAATGTACTTTTCTTTGTGATCGATTTGGACGGCAGAATCAGCATTTTGTGGTGGCGACCTTCCCGAGTGAAGGTGTCACCGCAAAACGGCGGTTCTGGGCCTAAGACCCGGTGGTTTTTGCAAAAAAAAGGGGTCTTACAAGTGGTATCAAAGGCAAACCTCGATCCAAAGAAAAGAAGTCCACAAACCCTGGGCCACCCCGCGCGAGCTTAGTTTGAGGACAAACTAGCAGCGGAAGCAGTGGTGTGCCCATAAGGGAATCACATTGAAAAGTCTACTTTTAACTGAATCTCCTTAGTTATTTTCCCTGCGAGCGTCAAGTTTTCTTTTGTAGCCTGCGGCGAACCCTGCCCCAGCAGGGAATACCTCCGACTACAAAGATCTCTGTAGATAGTCTTTTAGTCAATGAGTTAGACTCAACCCCACTAGGACACGTGACTTACTAGGACAATTTATACCATGACCTAGCCTGAAATAGACCGTAAGTATAACTTTTGGTGAAGGTACGAGGATACCCAAAAGAGGCTAGAGAAGAGAGATTGACACATAAGCAGAATGGTATGAGATGGACTCAATCCTCGTATCTGTGTCATGATTACATTAAGACAACCACCACGACAAACACCGAGGGTTGGAAAAGAATTCAAGTTCAGAAGAGACCCGTTTGAGATTAGGTCAAATTTTGACCCTGTTAAGGTTGCGTAGAAGGTACCTAGAAGAGTCTAAGGTGTGGAGCATACCAATGAGCCCCAAGATAGAACCCCAAGTCTAAGGTTGTATGCCCTAAGAATTGTTTGCATACTTGGGACGAATATGACTTGGTGATATTGAAGATACTCAGCCCAAAATAGATAGTGGCTTATCTTTTGTTTATTGGGGGCTGGTCCTTTGTTTATTGGGGCGTACTTTTTGTTTATTGGGCAAATTATCGACGGACTTAGACTTCCCTTAGACCTAAGTTTAGAACTTTTGTGTCGTGAACATAATGATTTTTAAGTCGATCTTACTCAATGATACTTAAAAGAAGATGAGACGGTGTAACAGTGCAGTTGGAATGATGATCGGTAGTATTACCAGGACGATGGATAGACATCATTGATCGAACAACAACTTGCCCTTAGGTTGAATCATTGGAAATGTAAAGCCGCCAGGATTAATCATTTAAGGATGTCGATGTCCTAGTATAGAAGTTAAGGGCGAAAATTAGATCTTACAAGTTGTAGTTAAATTTGAAAGCTCTTGTGGTTGGGGGAAATTCGGAAGAGATCAACTTATTTTGTTAAAAATCACGCTCTGTCATGGTTGAAAAGTTTATCTACAATAATAGCTTTATACCTTGTGAACTTTGATGATAAATAACCAGAGATCTTAGACGATGACTTATTGGATTTAGAATAATATGTTCGAGTTTACTATGATAAGAACGATCTAAGTTTATCGTGCTTAAGACCATTTGAGAGTGATCAAGACTAGCATAAGTGGAAGTGTCAGGATTTTGGAGAAATAAACGTGGTGATATTTCCTTGAATTATGAAAAACCCCAAGGTATCAAAATTTTGCCGTTATGAATAGAATTTCACGTAGAAAATGATCGGGAGTCATCTTACTATTATGGTTGGTTAGCATATACTCATAAAGGTTCACAAGTGCACCCCCATTTAAGATTTAAGGATGATTGGGACGCTAGACGATTTGAGTAGTTCCCATCAATAGTAAGAACTAGAAAAGTTGTAGATTAGAGATGATTGATTACTCGGACGTACATGAAAGAGTAAGAATTTGAATGCAAGAAGAAAACTTTGGAGGCATAAGAGTCTGCCCAGATTAGAGTGGGAGTTCAAGGATAGATTGACCAAGGAAGCTAGGTCACCCCGGTCAGGATAGATGATATGACAGTGCGAGTCTTGCGGCGCAAGAAGATTCCAGAGGTTAAGACATGTGGTAAAATTAGGGTCAGGAGGAGCACAACTCGGAGCCACTAGAGCTGGTGTGACATAGATAGTCGGTGCTCTTCGAGCCAGGAATAACTTTGATTCTTAGGGGGATGTTACGTTCAGTCACTCGCGGTGAAAACCCCGCAAGCCTAGCCTGAATTTCGAGGACGAAATTATTTTTTTTGTTTATTGGGATTTGTAACATCCCCCAGACAGCTAGACCCCCCAGGTGACTCTGTTTTGCCAAAGTCATGACAAGGCCTTGGTAGTGTAGAAATTCCTTTAACTTAGGCAAGGTTAGGGTTGAAAGTGCCTTGGACTGCAAATAGCAATTTCCAGTGACCAAGTTTAGGGTTGGACTTTAGGGCCTCAACTTGACCATTTGACCCCACCATAGTATCCCTAACCCATTAGGGGTCCCCTTGGGGCACCAGGGGCCCATTGGAGTCAACCAAAGAGGCCAAATTGACCAAAGTCAACCCTAACCCTAAATTGGTCAAAGTAGCCTAATTAGGGTCAATTAACCCTCACCATGCCAAATTGACCACTCATCTAGGTCTAGGATACCATAAGAGACCTAGTAGACCTAAAAGCCCTATCATGGGACCCCCAGTGGTGCAAATTGACCAAAATGCCCTTTTAGGTCAAAATGGCAATTCTTCACTGAGTGCCCTAATTGACCATCACCATATTAAATTGACCCTACCCATAGTGTTATCATGTCATAAGGGACCCAGTGGACCAAAAAGCCCCATGACTGGGTCAACCCTAGGGCTCAATTTGACCAAAGTCAACTTAGCCTATTTTGGTCAAATCAGCTTAAATTGGGTCAACTAAGGCTCATGTGACCAAATTGACCCCAACAGTAGTTTCTAAACCTAATTTGGAATTCAATGGACCCAAAAGCCCCATCCTAGGGTCACCCAATTGGTCAAATTGACCAAAAGTCAAAATTGCCCAAATTAGGTCAAATCTCTTGAATCTAGCCCAATCCCTTTGGGCTAAGCTCAAATTGACCACTTGACCAGCATGCTTGACTGATAATTAACCCAGGTGAGAGTGTAAAATTGGCTAGGAGAGAGAAAACTCCATTTTCCCCAAAAATGGAGGAGAGAGAAAGAGGGGGAATTAATGGGGAGGAAGAAGAAACCTTCAATCTCCCCCATTAATGGTTGGATTCATCTCCTCTAGGGGAGAGGAGGAGTTTCCAGCCATTTCCCGGCCTCCTAAGGGTTAATCCCATGGGATTCCACCATGGCCGAATTTCCCCATTCATGGCCTTAAATGGCATTGAAGCCATGGCCCTTCCCCTCCCTCAATTGAAGCTTTTAAAAGCTTCCCTAGACCCAGAGCATGAGTTTCTCCCTGTTAGACGAAAGTTTCGGGCAACTTGGTGTAGAAATCACGGAGCTCGCAAAAATGGCGGCCGGCCATGGAGGAATGACCATCGGCGCGACTTCAGGCCACCACACAGGTCCTTCTCCCCTCCTCTCTTCCTTTGGGTAGATCTACTTCTATTCGCCGCAAGTTTTGAGGCCAAATGGCCTTGGATCGGGTTTGGCCTGAGCTTGGATTTTCAAGCTTTAAATCCCACCCTTAAACCCTCCGTTCCGGCCACCACCGACCGACCAACACCCCCAATCGCCGGCCACCACCTCAACGGAGGTGGTGGCGGCATTGGCCGGCCGGGGAGGCGCTCTGGTGGCCGGGAAAATGCCTCCAAACATCACCCAGGGACGAAAAATCTGGGCCGTTGGCTCCCTGGAGAAGATGAAGGGATGCCCTTCGTGGCTGCTTTAAGATGTGTGCTTAGATCTTGATTTAATATAAATGATATTGTATTTTCTGTCACAAAAATTGCTGTACTTTGAATTAAATATTAAAAATACTTAGGCCCTTCAAATAAAAAAGTGTTCAACAACAATGTTGCAGCCCTTGATGTCTAGTTTAATCCAAAATTGAGTTCACTCGATTTGGAGCCCTGGTTAGGGCGCAGCACTCATTTTGGTGAGGTCTGTCCATAAGGCAAATCAGAGCTTGTTTTTGATGCCCACTCCAATCTAGAACTCTAAATGACTTGAAATTTGGAGGGTAGGCTACTCTTATATACATCTAACACATGTCCAAAAATCAGATTAATTGGAGAACTTTTCCCCATAGTTTTTGGAAAAGTTCAATAATCCTTGTGGGACCTAATTAGGTGCCCTAAACATATCAAAACCCTTCCAAATTTGGATGGGACGTCCTAGAGAGTAAGTAGGGTCACTGATTAACATTTCATAATTTATGGAGTTGTTTTGGTGGGGTAATTCACCAATACAACCTTAGGCCCCCTAGGTTTAGGCAAAACTTTGGGTGAGTGCCCCCACTCTTCCACAAAGCCAATTGGCTTCATATTTGGGGTGCACAACACCCTCCCCCATGCCAACCTTTGGTCCAAATTTGGTGGCCATTGGAGGAGGATTGCCCTAGTAAATCAAAAAGGGGCTAAATGCTATTTGCACCCCAAATAGGTACCTAATAGAACCCCACTCCTCACCAAATGTTGGTAGGATCTTGGGTGGTCATACACTGACCCTTGGCCAGTGTAGTGAGTAGGTTGGGCTTGGGCAAGGTAGGGAGTTCCCTTGGGCATAGTTTGCTTAAGGGTTATGTTTAGGGCAAAGGTGAACTTAAGTTAGTTTTGGAGTGTGGAGGGGTTTCCTCCCACTGATAGAAAGGGTGACCTTGGTCACTGACTTGGGATGCACGGTGCCTAGGAGCCATTTGGGGTGGGGTGGGGAACATAAGGCTTAGTCTTTTTGACTAACGGTCGGTGGACCATATCATTTTAGGAGTTCAAGGAGACGCAGCAACATCAGAGAAACAGGTGCAGCAGGATCCGACAAGATGGACCCCACGGCCATGCTACCATTGTCACCAGCCGGGACACACTCGAGTCAGATGCCCCATGATGGGTGGAACCCCTCCAGCTCAGCAACCAGGAGGCCGAAGGCGAAGACGTAGACGTGGATTGCGAGGCAGCGACCGCGGGCCAAAAGAGAAGAAGCATCCAGTGTTGCAGCACCAGTGGAGTACGATGTCTGCAGGGATGGGTCAGACTAGTCTGAGTACTCCGGTTTCAGTGTCGGTGACGATTAACTTTAGTTTTACTTAGGAGCTAGCTTCCGCGAGAGATCTTGTAGTGAGGAAATGATGTACAGGGCAAGAGCCCCTTTTATTATTGTATCCCTTGTATCTCTTTTATTCAGTTAATATATGTGTGGACATTTATATTTCATGTTGATTCTGTGAACTTGTCTTCTCTTTAATATACTTTTCTTTGTGATCGATTTGGCCGGCAGAATCAGCGTTTTATGATGGCGACCTTCCCGAGTGAAGGTGTCACCACAAAGCGGCGGTTCTGGGCCTAAGACCCGGTGGTTTTTGCAAAAAAAAATGGGGTCGCAAACTCTGAAACTTCAGTCGCAAACTCTGATATTTTTAATTAAGATTTAAATTCCATAAAACCCTTATTCACCCCCCACTCTAAGGGCATCGTAATATCCAACACGTGGTATCAGAGATAGGTTATTCCAATTCGACTTCACAACCGGGAATAATGGCGCTTCATGATCTCGCATCTTCTAGAGGGGATAAGTTTTACGAAAATTGAAAAATCATTATCACCACCTTTATTTATGAGTGAAAATTATAATGTGTGGAAAACTCTTATGGAAAAATTTCTTAA
The DNA here is from genome assembly GCA_033032865.1 of Dactylorhiza incarnata. NCBI lineage: Eukaryota > Viridiplantae > Streptophyta > Magnoliopsida > Asparagales > Orchidaceae > Dactylorhiza > Dactylorhiza incarnata. Next base: position 10,274,955 of record JAWHQI010000010.1, on the reverse strand, counting down.
ATCTTTGGATATTGAAGTTTGTAATATTACAATTAAAATGCCCCCAATTATTCTAAATAAAAATGTAATGTTTTTAAATGCCAAATCTATGAATAGTCTATATTGTTCACTACATCAAAATATTTTCAAACTTATTTATACGCATCCTACTGCTTTTGAAGTTTGGAAATTTCTTGAGAATTCTTATAGTCTTGCCTCCACAGATGATGAACAAGAGCAACTCCGTATGGATCCAAGAGAAGAAATCGATGAGGACTTATGCTTGGAGGAAGATCTATCTAAGATAGAAGAATGCAACGTCACAATATTGGACTCAAATGATGACAACACATCAAGCAAAAGAGAAGACGGAAATTCAACTATGGAAGAGGAATGCGAAGAAGATGTCAAAGGAACCTTTGGTTCAAATCTTGCCTCATCCCATAGCAATGTAAGAAAATCAAAATCTTCTCTTTTTGTAACAAATTCTATTTCTACATTTTGTATGCTTGAAATTGCTAAACGTAGAATTAAGAAATTGAAAAAGGCTAATTCCAAATTACGTTTAGAAAATAAAACTTTAAAAGCAAACGCTAAAGTAGAATCTTATATTGATATTTCAAATTCTCTTTCATGCTTTTTAATTAAAAATGCTAAACCTTGTTTTGATAATAATACTTTTAAAGAAGAACTCAAGGTTTTGGAAAAAGGTCTTTTAACTTCAAAAGAGCATAATGAAAAATTGATAAAAGAAAATGATAATTTAAATGATAAACAAAAATCATTAAAAATGTTTATTCAAAAGTTTTCATATACGAAAAAATCTCTTATTTCTAGTTTATCAAATCAGCAAAAGTCCAAAAGCTTAACTTCACAATATAAGAGTATGTCTATAAGAAGGAGTGGAAATGAAAATCATCAAAATAAGAACCAATCGTTTAACACATATTGTAACCCACTCTATCAACAATCACTTCTAAAGAAAGACAATCACTCTTATAAACTTTCAAAGAATCCATATAATAAAATTCATTATGATTATCAACATCAATCTATTTTGAAAAATAATTTGAATAAACATAAATCTCCAATGAATTATTTTTCAAATAATTATCATCATATAAAGATGTCACATAATCATTATATGGATCTGAGTGATAAACAACTAAGGTATGAATGGAGACCCATAAAGAAAAATGACATATCAACTTTACTTGAAAGGGCTCATTCAGCCTTGTCTCCCCAAAAGTCAACACGATGTATTTGGGTACCCAAAGGAACCATCCCACTTGGTCCCCTTTGGATACCTAAATCTCTCATTCATTAGTATCCAATCATTTGCATGAAGTAGAAATAAATCAAAATGAAATTGTCAATACTCTATTTCATGACATGCTTAATGTCTTTTTCTTTTGTTTGTTTTCTTATTTTTGAGCCAACACGCTAAGGTCACTTAGATATTTTATGCAATATGACTTACACTATTTAAGCCTAATGTTTAACAAATTAAATTAAATTAAATATAAAGTCATAAAGTTTTCAAGTGATATATCTTTTCTTGTTATATGTTTTATCCTTCTTAAATTCATTGCCAATAAATGTCTTATTTTATCACTATAAATTGAATGCTAAATTTGCTAAATGATATTACCAAGACAAATGAAATTACTTTCAAAAATGGATTTAAATGAGCTTTTAGGGGTCTTAGGCTAAAATATTAAATGCACAACTTATTGCATACTTGTCTATTTTCTTTGTTGCATATGATAGCCCATATAATGGAAAATCATGATATAGAAAAATCAAAATTGAAAAATTACAAAAATGATGAATATGATTTCACACACTCCACCATGATCTATTAATATCCTATGCTAAAATTCACTATTATCATATATCATAATTCATGATCTATCAAGAATTATCATAAATCAACTATCTCTATCAACCTTAGGATTTATGAAATATATGATGACTATTGGTATTAAAGTTTCATATCATAATTTGTGTGTGTGATGTGCATGTCTATTGTTTGCATGTATCTCATTATCTTTAGTCCTAAGATTTAACTTGATATCAATAAGATGAAATCAAATAGAATTGTCACTTCATTGTAGGTCTATGAAAATTCAAAACTCTATGTTTTAATACATGCAACTCAATTATATATTTGTCCATCTTTACATAGCTTTGCATCATGTTGTCCTAACTCATCATACTAGCATCATCACTTACCATAGGTAGAAATCAATGTCCATCCTAGTTATATCTTGCAATGCTAAAGTAAATTATATTACTAAAATATGAAAATCATAATTTCCTTTGTAGTGATTTTGCATGAATAAAATTTTTCTAAATGGATTTAAAATCAACAATCTTCGATATAATTGTAAATCCAAAACTAATCATGCAATTATACCATAGTTCATATATTTAAGGCTTACACGCTTAGTATGTCCATAATCATTAAACCTATGGCTTGTGTCTCACAATAGCGAGGGCGTAGAATTGTGTGCATTAGAGACCTAACCTCTAAGTCATGTCTTGTCCTTAACTGGGGAGGGTTCTAGTAGGACCTTGCGAGGCACTGGGGGGAAAGAGTGCTAGGTTGAGCGTCGTCTTCTGTATGCATATGGGATTAACACCCCATCCTACGACATGTGTGCAACTCCTCATGCCCAACCATCACTTAGTATGGGGCTAGTGTGTAGTCATGCAGTTAAGGTATCTTGATCTTAGATATACTTATATTATATTCATTGCATGAACATCATCTCACTCTTTATATTTTAATCATGCATATTATTTTTGTTCTATCTCTGCATCTTGTGTTTGCATATTTTATTATTTTGAGCTTTAATGTTTCTATAAAACACAAGTATTTGAAAAATCATCAAAAACATGCTTAAAAGAGCCTTCAAATCATCTCTAAAAAGTCTGAAATTTCAACAGTAAGAAGGCCTCTTTATAATACAACTGAATTAAGAAAAACATTTTTAAAAAAAAAACAAAATTTGTAGTTCTGTTTTGGCGTTAAGAAGTTAACGCCTGGCGTTAGCCCCTTTGCTCCAAAAATTTTTATTTTTGAAAAATCTCCTGTATTTTCTCATGAATTATTTTGGTTTATTTCTCTGGCATAGAATATCATTTACTGATAGAGGTAAAAAGACTTCTATGTTTTCCAAAAAATATTTAAATTTGAATATTAAAAAATAAATACAAAATTACAAAAAAATTCAAAGAACAAAAAATATGTTTTTCTCTTTATGTGTGATTGTTTTTTGTACTTATATAAACATTATAAAATATTTAAAAATTGATTTTTATTCATTGTCATTGTCAAGGATGATTAATTATATCAATTAAAGATTAAATACAATGTTTAATTTAACTTTCAAGTTTCCTAAAAAAACATTGTTTTGTATTTGTCATGCCTTGAAAATTATCTTGTTATGTGCAATGAAATTGATTGTAGACACACATGTGTAGAAACGCTTAGCATGCCTCTAAGTATGAGTAATGTATTATGTTTGATAATGACTCATTCACTCACTTATTTTTGATAACTTACATGTGTTTATGTTGGAAATTGTAATCACAATTACCTTGATTTGTGAGAAGTCACCCTTAAACTAAGATTGAATTGCATTTGTATTTGATATGCTTTTCTAGTATTGTCTTGCAGATTATCATTGCTAAGTGTAACTCAATGTCAGGTCACAATGGGTCTGCAAACACAGTTTCATACAATGTAATTCTTCATTATATGAAACATGGTGATGACTCATGTGTGATCTCTCTATTGGGGTACACTTCATTTTCAAGACTATTGAAGACTTTGGAGTGCGGTTGCTGCAAGTGTTCAAGAAAAGAAAAGAAATTGTTGAAAACAATTTTCCTAAGGACATGTCTCGAGAGATCTAGTATGTCTCGAGAAGTTCAAGGACTTGTCTCGAGAGTTCTGACTTGTCCCGAGAGGCAAGTTCTTTGGATCTCGGTATTTCTGTTTTTGATGTCTCGAGAGATCAAGCATGTCTCGAGAGACCTTTGTCCGAAATCCTTGTAATGTCTCGAGAGATCATCAAGTTCTCGAGACATCTCCTTCCTGCTCTCTTTGCTTCATATTTCGAGAGATCCCTCATGTCTCGAGAGAACCCTTATGTCTCGAGAATTCTGTTCGAAATTTTATCTAGTTTGTTTTCTCTGTTCTTGTCATTTCGAAAACGTTCTCTCCCGATTCTAACGGCTATATGGAGTGCATTTAAGGTCGATTTAATCCTTAATTGCTTCCCTATATATATAGGATCGCTCTTGAGTTCTTCTAACAAGTTTTTTAAAATCGTTCTCAAACCCTAATTTCTCTCCCGATCAAAAAGAACGAGAAAAGCGCCGCCTCGCCGTCGTCTACGATTGCAGATCGATCTACTCATTGGAGTTGCCGATTTCTTTCAAGAAGGATTCGATTGATCCGTGTTCTGATTCTACAATCTCTATTGGATCGTTTCGGATTGCCAAAGACAGATTTGAAGGATCGTTGTTCTTCCTCATTGTTCTCAAAAGCTATTCAAGAAGAAAGAAGAAAACACCTCTGTTATTCAGATCTGGTATCTCATTGTTCAAAACCTTTTATCATCTATTGTAGGAGTTGTTATCTCCGAGTTGTAGGAGAGGTTGTTCTCCGAGTTGTAGGAGAAGTTTTCTCCGAGTTGTAAGAGAGGTTCTCTCTGAGTTTGTAGGAGTTTGACTCCGAGACTGTAGGATCGTTCTTGATCCGAGATTTAGTGAGTAGTCAAGTCTAGCTGTGGTGCTAGATTGGCGAGGCCGGCAGTGGAGTACCCAAGTACGGGGAACCACTATAAATTCCTGGTGTTATCTGTGGCTGTGAGTTATTTTGTGTGCTGTGCTTTACGTTTAATTTTTAATTCCGCAAAAGACGTAGAGATCACCTATTCACCCCCCTCTAGGTGATTTAGGTTGGCAACTAGATACTTCAATTGGTATCAGAGGGAGGTTGTTCGTTGCTAGGTTAACACCTTGAACAGGATCCATCCTTCTAGTTGCTAGCAAGCCATGGATAGAGTCAAGGAATCCTCTCTGAAATTGCCCATCTGCACCAAGGCCAACTTTCCTATGTGGAAGGAAAGAGTCCATTTTTATATGGAAGCTGCAGATCCCAGAATCTTCCAAGTCGTGGAAGAAGGTCCCCATGTGCCAATGACCGCTTCGTCAACAAATCCTACTGTTCAGATACCTAAGAAAATGATGGATTTGACTAAGGATGAGATAGCTCTTGTTGCTCTTGACAAGAAGGCTAAAAACATAATTGCAAGTGCAGTGGACGATTCCATGTTGCAAAACTTAATCCACTGCAAATCAGCCAAAGAGATGTGGACATCCTTAATTATTCTAATGGAAGGTACTGACGAGGTAAGAGAAGATAGAAGGTCTCTACTTAATCAAGAGTACGAGGCGTTTAAGCAGAATAAGAAGGAGTGCATTGCTGATGCGTACGAGCGATTCTTCAAAATAGTCAATGGTCTGAGGAACTACGACAGGGAGTTCACAAACGGTGAACTAAATGACAAATTCTTGTGTTCTCTAACGAAAGACTGGGATAGCAAAATTGTGGCCATTAGAGAGTTTGGAAAACTGCCAAGTCTAGAACCTCAGAATCTGTTCGGAAAGCTGCTGTCTCATGAATTACAAATGAACATCCGAAAGTCTGAAGAGGATGTAAAGCGAGCTTCAAGCAAAGAAAGAACCTTAGCTTTGAAGGCAGAGAATTCAAAGAAGAGCAAAGCAGTGATACCGATCAGAGAAAAGGAATCTGATATTGAAGAAGAATCGGAAGCCAGCTCCTCCTGTTCCGAACTGTCTGATGGGGAGTTCTCGTTAATTTCCCGTCAGTTTAAGAAACTGCTGAACAAGCGGAGGCACATGAACAACAAGCCGTCTTCCTCGGATCATAAATATTCTCGTCGTGATGGCGAATATCACAGGAAGGGCTCAAGCAATAATGACAGGTATAAATCCAAACAGAACAAACACATATCTTCTGACATTATTTGCTACTGTTGTAATAAGCCAGGGCACATGATTGCTGAGTGTCCCTATAAGAAGAAAGAAGGTGGAAGGAAAGAAGACAAGAAATCCATCCACGGAAAGAAGAAATCAGATAGAAGCTTCGTCGCTAAGAAAGCCAAAACTCTGAGCGACAGTGACTCCGATGAGTCGAGTGATGAAGAAGAAGCTTACTTCGGTCTGATGGCTATGTCTGATGATGAAGAAGCACCCCCGTACATCGGAAAGGTAAATGATCACACTATCCTATCTGATTCTGATTATGCTTCGGCTGAACACAAGGATAACCTCTCAGACGATGAATCTGAGCTCAAGTCTCAATATACCAAAATGCTCCAAAGCTTTGACAAGTGCCGAAAGGTTGTCAAAACTCAGGGTAAGGAGATCATGGCTCTCAAGGAGGTGGAATCTAACTTGAGAAAAGAAGTTGAAGAACTTTCTTCTCTTAAAGAGGAAGTCCAAGCCTTGAAAGACAAGATCAAAAGCTTGGAAGAGACTCTTGCCCTGAGAGATCATTCGATAAATATCTTGGAGGAACAGCTTGCGGCTGAGAAGAAGTTGGTTGAAGCATTCTCTCAACCTAAAACTGTTCTGCCAATTATTGGTACTTTTACCACTAAGGCAAAAGGAAGCGGTATAGGGCATGAAGCTAGTACTAGCAATTCTTCAAAAAATACAATTGCTAAGAAGAATGGTCTGGTTGCTAAGAAAGCTACTACCAAAGAAAAAGGGAAAGCTCATCAAGAGCCTGTAGCATTCAAGAGAGTCATATTCCCTACGAATGCTTATGATATGGAGAGTTCCTATGGTCATTTCACAAGACCAATTCCTTTTTCACCTGTGAATGATCATAAGGAATGGGCTCCTCCCCGAAACTTTGGTGATAGTGCTTTTCAAGCACCCTATCAAGAGATTAATCGGAAAGGGTACGGTCCATTTGTTCATGGTCCGAGTGCTAAGAAAGCACCAAAAGTGAATGCTGTTGCACCAAAGCCGAAGAAGACAATACCACCTTGTGTGTGTTGCCCCCATGAGGCATCCTCATCTAAAAGGGCTGCTCTTGCAAGAGCTAACGTTCAAAAAGTTAAGCAGGAGAGTGTAAAAAGAAGGTACAACAGATTCGACTGTTGGTGCTGCGGTAAAATTGGTCACTTTGCCGTTGATTGTTGGTTTAATACAACGTATACTAGGAGAACACAAGTGAACATTGCAAGGCAGACCACTCGCAATGTCAACATTCATCGTGGTGCTCAACTGACACGGGACCAAGGACCCAAATCTGTTTGGGCTCCTAAGGCGAAATGATTTGTTTTTGCAGGTATGTCCAAAGGCCAATAAAAATCCTATCTGGTACTTGGACAGTGGATGCTCTCGGCATATGACCGGGACAAGAAGCCTTTTGCAAAACTACACTCCAGTTGCGAACGGTCCAAAAGTTATTTTTGGCGGTTCAGACAGAGGAATAACTAAAGGTTATGGTATGATTTCTAATGGCAATGTATCGTTTTCCGATGTAGCTTATGTGGAAGGATTACAACATAATCTGGTAAGCATAAGTCAACTTTGTGATAAAGGATACATTGTTGATTTTCATAAAGATAAGTGTTTGATAAAGTCGGCTGAAAATCATGAAACGATTTTATCAGGCATTCGCTGTAGAAACATATTTTGTTTAAATTTTCTTTGTATATCATCTTCTACACCAGTATGTCTTTTGGCAAAAGATAGTGCATCTCTTGTTGACCAATGGCACAAGAGATTAGCACATATAAATCTCAAAACAATTAACAAATTGTTTTCTCAAAACTTAGTGCGAGATGCACCAGATGTTAAGTGCATTAAAGATAGACCTTGTCATGCATGTGTAAAAGGCAAGCAAACAAGAGCTACCTTTAAGAGCATTATTGGCAAAGATTCAACCAGGTGTTTATACCTACTCCATATGGATTTGTTTGGTCCTTTGCAAATTAGAAGTTTAGGAGGAAAATCCTACACATTGGTTATTGTAGATGACTACTCTCGTTTTGCCTGGGTATTCTTTCTGAAACACAAGTCAGATACCTTTGACACTTTCACTAGTTTTGTCAGGCAAGTCCAGAATGAATTTAACTGTTCGGTGGTCAAAATCAGAAGTGACCATGGTACAGAATTTGAATCTGGAGCCATGACAGAATTCTGTGAAAGCCTCGGTATCTTTCATGAGTTTTCCTCTCCTCGAACTCCACAACAAAATGGAGTAGCTGAGAGAAAGAATAGAACACTTATTGAGGCTTGCAGAACCATGTTGAGTGACTCTTCACTACCTGAATATTTCTGGGCTGAAGCTGTCAATACTGCATGCCATGTGCAAAACAGAGCACTCATAAACAAAAACTATGAAAAGACTCCTTATGAACTTCTAAAAGGCAAGAAACCGACCATTTCTTATTTTCGAATCTTTGGTAGTAAATGCTTTGTGCTAAACAATGGAAAGCATTACAAAACTAAATTTAGTGAAAAGAGCTTTGAAGGTATTTTTGTAGGTTATAGTAGCCATAGTAGGGCATATAGAGTTTTTAATAAGAAAACCCTGGTGGTAGAAGAATCTATTAATGTTGTATTTGATGAGACGAGCATGCTACAAGGCAGCTCCTCTAGCATTTCTTCTGCAGACACAGGTTCAAAGCTGCAGGACTTAAGCTTGGATCAGCCAGTTGAAGAAAATTCTCAACACTTCATCAAGATTCCCCCAATAACTACCTATGAAGAAGATCATCCTGATGAAGAGCCAATCCAAGTGGAGGAAGATACACCAACAGTAGAAGAAACTCCTATTGGTTCAAATCATGCTAGGAACCTCGGGCTACGACACATGAGGGATCATCCAGTTGATCAAATCATAGGAGATCCTCATGAAGGAATAAGAACAAGACGAGGTACCATTAACGAAAATATGCATTTAAGTTTTCTTTCGCAGGTCGAACCAAAGAAATTCCAAGAGGCAAATGAAGATCCATCCTGGATAATTGCTATGGAAGAAGAATTAAATCAGTTCAAACGATGTAAAGTATGGACACTTGTTCCAAAACCCAAAGACAAAAATGTCATTGGAACAAAGTGGGTGTATAGAAACAAGCTGGATGAAGAAGGAACAATCATAAAGAACAAAGCCAGACAAGGATACAGACAAGAGGAAGGCATCGACTTCGATCAGACGTACGCTCCAGTAGCAAGGCTCGAAGCGATCAGACTCTTCCTTGCTTATGCTGCTTTCAAGGGTTTCACCGTATATCAAATGGATGTCAAGTCCGCTTTCCTAAACGGAGGCATTAAAGAGGAAGTATACGTTGAACAACCCCCAGGTTTTGTTAATCCTGAACATCCCAATCATGTTTATTTATTACAGAAAGCTTTATATGGTTTGAAACAAGCTCCTCGAGCTTGGTATGAGACGCTGTCTAACTTTCTTCTTGAGAACAAGTTCACAAGAGGAAAGATAGATAAAACATTATTTCTTAGGGAAGTAAAAGGCAAGATTCTGCTAGTGCAAATCTATGTCGATGACATCATATTTGGCTCTACGGATGATAACCTCTGCAAAAAGTTTTCTAAACTTATGCAAGGGAAATTTGAAATGAGCAGTATGGGTGAGCTGAAATATTTCTTAGGACTTCAAGTGAAACAGTCTGAAGATGGAATCTTCATTTCTCAGACGAAGTTCACTAAGGAGTTGATTAAGAAATTTGGAATGGAGAGTGCAACCTCTATGAGGACTCCAATGAGCTCAGCTACGTCTCTGGACAAGGATGAGAAAGGGAAACCTTTTGATGAAACCAAGTACAGAAGCATAATTGGCTCCTTGCTCTACCTTACTGCCAGTAGACCTGATATAATGTTCTCTACATGTGTATGTGCTAGATATCAGGTGAACTCTAAGGAATCCCACTATACTGCTGCAAAGCGAATCTTGAGATACCTTAAAGGCACACCAAATCTTGGCTTATGGTACCCAAGAAGTAATGATAGCGAACTAATTGGTTTTTCAGATGCAGACTTTGCAGGTAGCAAAGACGACAGGAAAAGCACTTCTGGGACGTGTCAACTCCTCGGAAGGAGACTTATTTCCTGGAGTAGCAAGAAGCAGAATTGTGTTGCAATATCAACCGCCGAGTCAGAATACATTTCTTCTGGCAGTTGTTGCGCACAACTTCTATGGATAAGAAATCAACTTCAAGACTACAACATGATGATCAAAGACATTCCCATGTTTTGCGACTCTTCCAGTGCAATTGCTATCGCAAATAATCCAGTCTCTCACAGTCGGACAAAGCACATCGAGCTACGATATCACTTTATCCGGGAGCATGTGGAGATGGGTGATATAAATCTAAGTTATGTCCCCACGGATAAGCAAGTTGCTGACATATTCACGAAGCCATTGGATGAGACTAAGTTCTCCTTCTTCAAGACGGAACTTGGAATGCTCAACATGGAGTAATGATCAAGTCAAGCAAAACCATGAAGACATGAAGATTACAAAAATTCAGAACTTTTCCTGAAAACTTCAGGCATGTCTCGAGAACTACATGTTGTCTCGGGAACTATCTGTGTTCTCAACAACTCAAGTCACTTTAAAGTCTCGAAATCCAAAGAATTCCTGGGATTTCTCGAGACAAGCTAGTTCTCTCGAGACAAGTTCAAGATCTCGAGATATGGTGATGTCTCGAGATATGGGTCATCTTCCGAGACATCAATGAAGGAAATAACCTATTGAAACTCCTGAGTTCTCGAGACATACCCGATGTCTCGAGACATAGTTTTCTTTAAGAATTCCAAACGTCAGGTACGCGCTATTTCCTCTTTTAATTTTCTTCAAAATGTCATTTTAACGTCAAATCAAAATCATATATATATATAAGAAATCGAAAAACTTGATGTTCACGAAATCAATCTCCGAGTTCTCCCCGACCTTTCGACTTTCTCTCGAGCGGCGACGGTTAGCGACAGGTCTCAGTGATCTCGGTGGCTCTCGATACTTCATCTTCTCCAGTCGACAGTTCTCCATATCTTGCTTCAATGGCTCCTTCTTCTCATCCAAAGATCGGCGTCGGCAGTGAAGTCATTCGCTCTGGAATCGCCGGTTTATCCGAGGATTTCAAAAATCTCTTCTGTATGCTTGATGCCGCAGGTCTTTCATTCGTTCTGGAACATCCTTGCCGCGTGTTGTTTAATGAGGTGGAAGAATTCTTTATCAACGTAAAACCTATCAAGGAAGGGAGGATGTTGGTCTCTTTCGTCAAGGGAATTAAGATAAAAATCTCACCTAAGACCCTCGTTAAGTACTTGCATCTATCTGAGCTAGAAGCTGAAGAAGATCTAGATGACAATGACTGGTTGAGAACAGCAAGATACTGTGGTCTGGACTCAGATTTTACTGCAGTTAAGAGGCATAAGATGAATGATGCAGGGAAGCTCCTGGTGGACATTATATTAAAAGTTCTATTCTGCAAGACAGGCACACAAGGGCATGTGTCTGAAGAGACTTTTCTGTTGATGGCTGGAATCGTGTCAGGGAAAAAGAGAGATTGGGCCTCAATCTTATTCTCTAATATCAAAGCCTGTATTAATTCTCCAAAATTTGCCCGGATCATCTCTTTATTCCTGAATCAGTTCAATCCTGCTATTTTTGACATGTCTAAAGGTACAGTCATCCACCATCTCAAGAAGATCGATGTCATCTCCATGCAGAGATGGGACATTCGGATCAAGAAGCCAGGAATGGCTAGTGCTCCTTCTGAGGGAGAGACTCTTCAGTCTGTTGCTGCAAGTGAAGCAGAAATTCCTCCTCCTCGGATTCGTTCTAAAGCTTCAAGTCGTGCCAAGCTGCCAATCCGTTCTAAAGCAAAAGGTCAGTCCTCATCAGCTCCAACAGAACTCGTTCCATCAGTGACACAGTCAGATCCGTTAGATACTATCCCATCACCCTCACCTGTTCACACTCCAGATTCAGTTCCACCACCACCTCCTTCTCCATCAGTTGTTGCAGCAGAAACTTCGTTAGCAAATGAGATAGTTTCAGCTGTTCTGAAGAATATTCAACAAGAATTATCTGTAGGGCACAGTCCCAGTGGCCAACAGGCAGGGTCTGGTGCTGATTATGTTTTTGAAGATGATGATGTTATGTCAGTTCATGAATTGTCACCTCCCCTAGTACATGTTGAGGGGGAGTCAGAGTTTGACACAACCAAGAATGCTCCAGATGAGCTAGGTTGTGCAGAAGGTAATAAGGTTTCTTCTCTTGAGATTGAAGAAATCCCTGATGATGCTCTTGGTGCTGTCCCTGCTGCTACTCTTCCATCCTTTCATCCTTCCCCTCCAATCTATGATGCAGATTCTCTTTTGGGCAAGATTGAAGCTATGCTCAAGAAGCAAAGTGAACAGTTTGAGAATTCCTTGACAACTGTTCACAGGAAGATTGCCTCAGTAGAAAGTGATCTTGGCAGGGAGTTAGCCAAAATCAAATCAAATTATGAAAATCTCTCTGATTTGATGAGTCTAGGGAGCAAGCAAATTGAACATGCAACTGAAGGTGTAGGCACAGTGTTGAAACAGACTGTCATAGTAACCCAACTTCAACAATCGATGAGTAATGATGCAGAGGCTAACACCTTCAGAGTTGTTGATGAGGTAGGTCATTTCAAAGATGATATTCTCCAAACCCTATCTGTAGAAGTCAGAAAGGGGGAGGAAAATATAGTAGCTCAAATGACAGACTTGATTGAAAGCTCCGTATCTGCTCTTCAAAGCTCATGGAATTCTCAGTTTGAGCAGTTCTCTTCCAGGATGTTGAAGCAAGTTGCTGATATTAATGCTTATTCCTTCAAAACAGCAACGTGGCTTCATAATCAGATTTTTCCTGAGTTGGCAATTGATCCAGATGTTCCTGTTCCTCAGTTTTCTCCAAGGCCAGAAGAACTACTTGGGAAGGCTCCTATTGTTGAAGAACAATCAGATAGGGCTGGGACCAAAAGAAAAAGAATGTTTGGTGAAGGTCCTTCTGCTAGTCGATCTGTTCCAAGTTTTAGCTCTACAGGTCAGTGCAAAGCTAAGGTTGAGAAAGGTTTTCCAGAAATCTGGAGCCCAGTCTCAAAAGACATTATTCTTGAAACCTATAAGTTAGTTCGTGAAGGTAAAATGAATAGATCTGAATGCTACAGCTCTCAAGAATGGGAAAAACATGAGACAGCTCAGAGGAAAAGAAGGATTCATTTCAGGGCTTTTGGATATAATAATGCTGATGCTCCGGATCCACCTCCGTTTTACCATCCCAAGCCTCATGCTTACTTCTCCAGACAAGAAGAAAAGATGAAAAGAAGATCTTGAAGGATAATGCCGATGCTGTCAAGACATATTCTCGTTGATTCTGATTTTGTTGAACATCAAGTCTTCTTAACAATTCAATTTAGACATATATATATATATAATTGTTGATTTGATGTTCTCTACTTATTCTTTTTCATATCTTTGTGTAGTGTAGCATATTTGTTCTATATTGTTGTAATTCAACTTAGTATATAGGGTTCTGACTTCTACAAATAGGGGGAGATTGTTGGAAATTGTAATCACAATTACCTTGATTTGTGAGAAGTCACCCTTAAACTAAGATTGAATTGCATTTGTATTTGATATGCTTTTCTAGTATTGTCTTGCAGATTATCATTGCTAAGTGTAACTCAATGTCAGGTCACAATGGGTCTGCAAACACAGTTTCATACAATGTAATTCTTCATTATATGAAACATGGTGATGACTCATGTGTGATCTCTCTATTGGGGTACACTTCATTTTCAAGACTATTGAAGACTTTGGAGTGCGGTTGCTGCAAGTGTTCAAGAAAAGAAAAGAAATTGTTGAAAACAATTTTCCTAAGGACATGTCTCGAGAGATCTAGTATGTCTCGAGAAGTTCAAGGACTTGTCTCGAGAGTTCTGACTTGTATCGAGAGGCAAGTTCTTTGGATCTCGGTATTTCTGTTTTTGATGTCTCGAGAGATCAAGCATGTCTCGAGAGACCTTTGTCCGAAATCCTTGTAATGTCTCGAGAGATCATCAAGTTCTTGAGACATCTCCTTCCTGCTCTCTTTGCTTCATATTTCGAGAGATCCCTCATGTCTCGAGAGAACCCTTATGTCTCGAGAATTCTGTTCAAAATTTTATCTAGTTTGTTTTCTCTGTTCTTGTCGTTTCGAAAACGTTCTCTCCCGATTCTAACGGCTATATGGAGTGCATTTAAGGTCGATTTAATCCTTAATTGCTTCCCTATATATATAGGATCGCTCTTGAGTTCTTCTAACAAGTTTTTTAAAATCGTTCTCAAACCCTAATTTCTCTCCCGATCAAAAAGAACGAGAAAAGCGCCGCCTCGCCGTCGTCTACGATTGCAGATCGATCTACTCATTGGAGTTGCCGATTTCTTTCAAAAGGATTCGATTGATCCGTGTTCTGATTCTACAATCTCTATTGGATCGTTTCGGATTGCCAAAGACAGATTTGAAGGATCGTTGTTCTTCCTCATTGTTCTCAAAAGCTATTCAAGAAGAAGGAAGAAAACGCCTCTGTTATTCAGATCTGGTATCTCATTGTTCAAAACCTTTTATCATCTATTGTAGGAGTTGTTATCTCCGAGTTGTAGGAGAGGTTGTTCTCCGAGTTGTAGGAGAAGTTTTCTCCGAGTTGTAAGAGAGGTTCTCTCTGAGTTTGTAGGAGTTTGACTCCGAGACTGTAGGATCGTTCTTGATCCGAGATTTAGTGAGTAGTCAAGTCTAGCTGTGGTGCTAGATTGGCGAGGCCGACAGTGGAGTACCCAAGTACGGGGAACCACTATAAATTCCTGGTGTTATCTGTGGCTGTGAGTTATTTTGTGTGCTGTGCTTTACGTTTAATTTTTAATTCCGCAAAAGACGTAGAGATCACCTATTCACCCCCCTCTAGGTGATTTAGGTTGGCAACTAGATGCTTCAGTTTACAATCTTATACTTGCTTGATTGTGTAGTGTAAAAACATAAATAACTAAAATGCATAAATAGATTACCTACACAACATTGAATTGGTTGTTACAATTCTTTGTCTTTCATGCACTTATTCTTTAGAGAAATGTGGTTTAAAATGCTATGTTTGCAAAACAAGTGAATTCGGAGTCCTTAATCACTAAACTAAAAATCAAATAATAAATGACATGGAAAACTCCACCAAACACTACTCACCCTCCTGATAAGTCTTAAAGAGCATTGTGAGGTTGAGCACCTTGGCTAAAGAATTGTAATGTGTCTTGTAACAAATAATTTATACACCACTTCTCTTAGTACACCGGATCACGAATAAAATTTGAAAATAATGCTAAAAAGTATAAAAGTGATCCTCCAAGCACTACCTGCACCCTGATAAGTCTTAATAAGCATTGTGTGTGCAGAGCACCTTGGTAGTTGTACTCTTTATTCATGTGCATTGAAATATTATGGAAGTAATAGTATTTATGTATTTTAATGTTGTGTTATTTCATTATATATGTCATATGTTTTTGATTGATTCACTTGTATACTTTATCAAAAGACTATTTTATACACATCATTATCTTTCATAAAACTTGTACTCACGAGAATTGGATCCTAATGCTCATCTACACTATTCTCTACAAACCTAAGTAAATGCACTAGATTACAAAGCATGACTGCTACAATGTTTATGTTTACTTGAAATACAAATTTTATTACATAGTTTTTGTATATTTTTTTTGATATTATTAAATTATGCTTGCAATTTTATCTAAATGGAATAACATCTCTTGAATCTTTAACTCAAACATCAACTTTTCAAATTTAAAACTCATTATCCTTTATATGATTTTACCTTCTAGAATGATGTTTATGTTTAAGAGTGTTTATTATATTCTTCCGCTAAGTTTACTATTTATGCTCTTTCATGACTATTTTTTTTCAACAAGTGGTATCTTAAAATAAGAATGCTTACTTTATCATTTCAGCTATGTTGCTTACTACTTTATGTTCCATCATGCTTATATTTTTCTCAACAAGTAGTAGTTAACAAGATTTTGATTGCAACCTATTTTTCTTCTCTACATAGATCATATTAATCTTTATTGCATACTCTCACCTAAACCCACTTATGCCAAAAGGGGGGAATAAATTGCATACATCTAATATTTAGGGGGTGCATTATAATAATATCAAACTAAAAAAAAGGGTATCTTTGTAGGCAGAGTAATCAAATTGGAGGTGCATACACTATCCTATGCTCGATCATGACAATTCTTCAATAAGTGTTTCCTAACCACTTAGTAGAGATATACACTCATCCCAACCCACTTTTGCTAATAACAAAGGGGTAGAAGAAATTGAGAAATCTAGTAAAATAGATATTTAGGGGAAGTAAATTATAAGAGAACACTTATGTAGGGGAGGACTTGATATAGAAAGAGTATGCATTATCGCTTTCAATTCTATCACGCTTTTAATATGTCATTCATGAATATCTTATTACCGCACTTATCTATAAACACAAATTGTCTTAATCTCACTAATTTCTCATGCAGGTATTTTTTATTATCAAAAGGGGGAGATTGTTGGAGCCTATGTTCCACATCTCTTGGTTTGAGAATAACAAATACCGTGTTGCATTTGATCTTGTATTCTGCGTGTTTATAGTGTATATGTTGTACAGGAACTATAGCTACACATCCCTATGAGTAGTATACTGAATGGAGATGATTATCTAGAAAGAGAGCTAACGCCCTGTGTTAGAGTTAACGCCCTGCGTTAACCTATCATCAATAAGGGATGTCGTCGAGAAGGGAATGACGTCAAAAAGAAGTATCGTCGAGTACCAAGAGACAACGCCAGCGTTGACTCTTAACGCCCGCGTTAAGTCCAAACTGCCACGATCCCGACGATTGCACGATGACAGCGGTTGTTATACACGATCACTAACGCTGGCGTTAACTCTTAACGCCATGCCACGCGTTAGCTCCCGTGCCTATTTAAAGAGCAACCCCTCTCATTCTATGATTGATAATTCCGGAATTCTGATTCTTTTGAGAGAGGCTCGTCTACAACAATTAAGAGATCTCCCTTGGGTTAACATGAAGATCTAAAGAAGATTTTGAAGGAGAAGGTCTACAACGCATATTCTATACGAAGGACGAACGCTTCAAGAACGCCAACGTCTACATCGCCTTCGTCTTCACCTTCAGAATTTCTTGGGGAGTTTTTTTTACTTTATCTTGTAATCTTTTATTTTATTCCTTTTTATAATTGGCGTGGAGAAATCGTTCGGGGAAAACGTCGGATTCCGGAAAGGATTCCGTAGGTAAATTCGCCATGGTTGTTGGAGACTAGGTCCTTGTGCGGCTTAGGGGGTAATTCGCCGCCTTATGCGTGGCGACTAGGTCGATGGTAGATCTAGGGGGTGGCTAGAGGCCTTATCTGGGGATAGATAGGCTATAGCCAACCGGTCCTTGGGAGAAGGACCGGTGAAACAACAAAAAAAGTGTTTTAATATTCTTGCCTTGATTTCTAGCGTTACAGAAATCAAATATTTATGTAACCAATTTATTATGAAATAAAATCATGTCTTTTAATGTTCTATTCAATTGATTTTATTTCCGCTTCAAGAATGTGTTAAATTATATTTTCATCAAAGCATTAGAGCAAACATTTGTGTAATCAAAATCTTTGAAATATAATGTTCATTTTTATTATCTCTGATTTTCTGGAATTGTATTTCATTTAAGATTTCATAAGTAAAATCATTGTGGCAATTTTTTTGTGCTAAGGAAAATTTCGTGGAGAGCTAACGCCCAACGTTAACCCTTAACGCCAGACGTTAGCAACAGTTAACAAAAAGTTTTATTTGTCTTCTTTAAAATGGAATCGTCAATATAATCTTATCTGAGATATTTAAATATATTTTCTTATAAAATATTCTGAAACTTCAGTCGCAAACTCTAATATTTTTAATTTAGATTTAAATTCCATAAAAACCTTATTCACCCCCCCTCTAAGGGCGCCGTAAGATCCAACAGGAACAACTAGATACTTTCAATTGATATCAGAGGGAGGTTGTTCGTTAAGAGGTTAACACCTTGAACAAAGTCCTCTATCTAGTTGTTCAAAGACACCATGTCTGAAATGGACAGAAACAAGGATTCTTCCATGAAGTTGCCGATCTGTACAAAAGAGAACTTCCCCATGTGGAAGGAAATAATAAAGTTTTATATGGAAGTCGTCGATCCAAGAATCTTTCAGATCGTTGAAGAAGGTCCCCATGTTCCTATGGCAGCATCTACTATCAACCCAAATGTACAAGTTCCTAAGAAGATGCTTGATCTAACAAAGGACGAGATTGCTCTTGTCGCCTTGGACAAGAAGGCGAAGAATATTATTGCCAGTGTTGTGGATGAGTCTATGCTACAGAACCTCTTCCACTGCAAATCTACCAAAGAGATGTGGGATTCTCTTATCGTCTTGATGGAAGGTATAGAAGAAGTCAGAGATGATCATAGATCTCTACTGAATCAAGAGTATGAGGCCTTCAAATAGTACCCAAGAGACAACATATCAGACACATATGCAAAATTCTTCAAAATTGTGAACGGTCTAAAAAATTATGACCGGGAATTTACTGTTGGAGAGCTAAACGACAAGTTCTTGAGATCCCTGACAAAAGAATGGGATACCAAGGCAATCGCCATAAGGGAGTTTGGTAAGCTGGCTAGTATGGAGCCACAGATTCTGTTTGGGAAGCTTCTTTCCCATGAATTGAAGCTCAGCATCAAGAAAGCTGAGGAAGAAGGCAGCAGGACTTCTGGAAATGAGAAGTCTGTAGCTTTGAAGGCTGAAGGGTCAAGGAAAGGTAATATCATGTTACCGGTGAGGACACAGTCGTCAAATGAAGATGATGAGTCTGTGGCTTTGTAAGACCCTATTTTTTCGCTACAAAACCAGGTCTTATGCCCAGAACCGCCGCTTTGCGGTGACACCAACACTCGGGAAGGTCGCCACTATAAAATGCCGATCCTGTCGGCCATATCGATCACAAAAGAAGAAAAGTACAAATGAAGCAAAGGTAAGCTCAAGTCCACATCACATGAAATATATATCATAATGAAAAGGAGATGTCCACAAATAATAACTGAATTAAAAAATAGCGATATAAAGGGCTCATGCCTGATACATCATTTCCTCACTACAGAATCACTCGCGGAAGCAAAACTACTGAAGACACTCACAGATCCTGTGACCAGTGCTCCTATGCTAGACTGGCTCGCCTCCATCTGCACCGGCCTTTGGTGGAGCTGCGTCTCCTTAATCCCCTAAAATGATATGGTCCACCGACCGTTAATCAAAAAGACTAAGCCTCATTTCCCCATCCATGCCCTAGTGGCCCTAGGCACCGAGCGGGAGGATGAAGCGGAGGACATCAAGGGGTATCATACAAAGCAGGTGACATGTCTTAGCTACAGGAGCATCTATCACTACATAGGTGTTTATATATATGAAACAGTAAACAATACAAGGTAAAGAACAAGTAAATTAAATAAGTAAAGACATGTAAAGAATAGAAAGTAACCATTGATTTATAGGAATGCCCATACAAACCTATAGACCAAGGGGTCCTTTAGCAAAGCCAATCGTATAAAAAGTCTCATAACCAATTTATACGATAGGGGTAGGGGTTTAAATGCAATGCTGTAATGTTATGATCACACAAGTGTAACTCACACACTTCGACTCTATGCGCACAGACCTTTAGTTCTCCCTCTTTTGGAGCTAGCAAAACTCCCAGGATACCCCCGTAGTGGCAAACAGAAGTGGTGGGTTGGGCCTCGCCCACCTCTAGGTTGGTATTCACACTATCTAACCTAGACATATTGTATGCCTCAACGCAAAACCGCGGAGCGCCTGCGTACTCTTACTGGCTGGACCACCAGACTTTCTTGGCTACGTGCAAATCATCAGCGTATCGATGTCGGTGTGAACGACCATCTATACCGAAGACCCAACACCTTTATGCACATGCAATATGATTACAGTGTATCTCTGAGCCATAGGCTCCCTGTGCTAACCCGCTCGTCGCAACAACCTTCTGAGACACCTGCTTCCCGGACAAACCCGTCTGCAACCACATCCACCGAGTCTACTACTTGTCTGACCAAACAAGGTAACACCCGCAGCAGCGGGGTGTGGGTGAGTGTATTATCAAGTTAATCTTGCATAACAACTTACATCTACAATTTAGGGTTAAGACTTCCCGAGGTCTACCCTGTGAGGGGCTCGCAGTGGTACTAGGAGGTACGATGGGATGATAGCCCAAACTGCCCTTTCCAAGACACTTATTTTTATTGATGTCTACCCTTGAACATACCCCTCTTACCATTTCACTTGTGTTAACCCTAAGTGTTTTATGACTCTCCTAGGGAAAGACGATCTTTCATCGATGCTGAGCACAACCTTGCCCCTTAGCTTATCGGGCACACTCAACACATAGGCTCCTCTTGATGACCTCAAACCTCCTCAACCAGACTAAGTACACCATCTACCTTTCATTCCCACCTAACGGTCTACAAGTTACTCAAAGTTTATAGTTTTACTATACACAGACCAAATGAGCTACATGAGGTGCATGAGAGGAGGTACTCCAAATACTCATCCAAATGTCTCAAGAATATTACTAGGGGTGTGTTAGGACATTTTAACACCATATCCATAAGTTTATATTTTTTCTACTTAATTTAATAATTATTATAATTTCTCCAAAATTAGGGAACATATGATTTTGTACACCAGGTATAGTTTTCCGACATGGTATGGCTTCACAAAAATTTGTACAACTAGATAACAACAAAATAACAGCCAAACCTGAATTTCACAATTTTCCAGATAGGTCTTGACCTCCAATTAAAATATAAACCAATTTATCAAATTCAGGAATTTACAAAGGAAGTATGAAAATCCTCATTCCAAAATTACAAGAAAATTAACAGATATCCAAAGTGATCAGAAAAGTTCATTGGTTGAGTTTCATAATTTTCCAGATTTAGTTGACCATCTAAATCCTTTATTTAAACAAATAAATCATAGGGCACTTTGTGAAGTGGACCATGCAAGAACTCCTCCAAAAATTTTACCAAATTTTACAGATCATATTCTTGCCTTGAAAAGTGCTCTGACCAAGTTTCATGATTTTTAAGTGAGTATTAAACCCATAATTAATTTTTATACAACAAGGGCACAGATTGAGGGTTATGAATAAAGTACCATAAATAACATTTCAATTTTTTTGACAAAATTATCAGAGAACAATATCATCAATATAAGCTTACTGCCAAAATTTCATGAACATCCAAGGTATTATGATTACGTAAATTCTTAATATAAGAAAGTGACCTCAATGATTCTTAATTAATTCAGAGAGGATAAGTGTCCCTAAGAATTCCAGATAAATTATCTAGGAATCTACCACCTTATGAACCTCTATACCAAATTTCAAGTCAATCCAAGGATATATGAGCATATGTCCTTCAATAGATTCAAAGTACAACCCTAAGGTTTGAACTGGGGTTCTAGGGCACAACTACTCCAAATCACCCCAAGTCTTGGGAGGAGATGTTTTATGTGATATTTAATTAGTGGCCAAGGCTTCATCACTTTTGGATGAGATTTGCCCATTCAACCCAACAAGTGCATTTTTGACATTTTAACCCTTAGTTTGACCAATCTTGGGTTACTCAATTACTCAACCAAATCAATCCCAAATGGACTGAAATTTTTACAAGGGACATGAAATGACCCTAAGGACCACCCACCAAAATTTGGAAGGGTTTTGATGTCATTAGACCTTATAATTAATTATTACGTGAATTATTAAATTTTTACAGAAACTATTAAAAAAGTTTCTCCAAAAATTCCCATTTTTGGATATGTTAAGGGTGTGGGTGCAAACGGCCTATGCTTCAATTTTCAAGTCATTTTGATGACTGGATTGATGGGGGCACACAAATCAAGCTCTGGTCAACCCTATGTACATGTTGCACCATTTTGAGTGCTGCAGTCAAATCAGTGGGCCAAATCGGCTTAAATCTATTTTAAATTAAAGTAGACATCAGAGGCTACAAGTTTGGTATAGATCACTTTTCCAGTAGAGGGCTCTAAGTATTTTCTATAATTATTTCTAACTACTACCAGTAAAGGGATAGAAGTAGGAATATCAAATATATTATTACATAAACTTGCACAGATCTTAAAGCGCAAACGAAGGACATCCCTTCATCTTCTCCAATCAGCCAATGGCCACGGTTGGCCCATCCTGTACCAACTTGGGAGGTGATTTCCCGACCACCTAGACGCTCTCCCGGTCGGACAATGCCTCCACCACCTCCGTTGAGGTAACGACCGACGATGTACGGTGTTTGACCGGCCGGAGGCGGCCAGAATCAGGAATTTAAATGAGAGAAGAAAAGCTTGAACACAAGCTTTGGACCATGCCGATCCAAGACCAATTGGCCCCAAATCTAGTGGCCAAAATGATGAGATCTACCCACTAAGAAATAGATGAAAGGAGAGGACTTGAATTGTGTCTTGCAGTCATGTCGATCGCCGGTCCACCATGGTTGGTCGAGAGCTCTTGGGTGCCATGCCGGTAGGTGCTTAGGTAGAGAAATTCTTCTAGAAAAATGGGGGGGGGGAACTCATTCCCTCCACCCCTTGAGCCCTTTTATAGAACCAAATACTGGTGGGGAGGAGATGAAGCTTGGGATTGCTCCATTAACACCATTCATGGTGAAAATTTCAGCCATCCCCAAAGGTCACCCAATTCATCACCCAAAAGAGTTGGAAAACCCTTTAATATTCTCATAATTGATGGGGGGAATGAATCCCCATCAATTGGGAGGACTTTTGGACTCCCTTGGCCATGAATTTGGCCACCAAAATGAGTCCCGTCCGCCTCCCGTCGGTTGAGGTACCGCCAACCCTAGTACTAGCGCCGACGCTAACATCTCGATGGCGTAACGCTCACTGGTTCGGCAACCGCCAGGTGCTAGCGCTATCGCCCGCACTAGCATTTCGACGGTATTTGGTTCGTCTCAGCGGTTTAGTGTTCGTCTCAACAGTTCACCTAAACCACCACTACCGCCAACGCTAGTCGCTTGCGCCGCATTCAATACACCTCCTTCTTTCTACGGTTGGATAATTGGGGTATTACGAGGGGACCCCTTTACTGGGTTAGACACATCATGGTGGGGGTCATGGGTCATGGTGATACCCTAAGGCCAACCCTAGGCTTGGTAACTGGAAATCACTATCCGCAGACCATGGTGATTTTCGCCTCGAGCCAAAGCTCTTATGTTCTCTTTGCGCATCCTAGGGTTTTGTCATGACCTAGTCATGCAAAACTGTTCTAGGGGTCTAGTCGTTTGGGGGATGTTACAAATCCCAATACATAAAAATAAAAATTTCGTCTCCAAAATTCAGGTTAAGCCTGCGGGGTTTCTAACGCAAGTGCTCGAATGTAACATCCCTAGAGAATTTAAATTATACCTGGCACGAAGAGCTCAGGATACCTCTGCTGCATCAGGTCTAGTGGCTCCCAGGTGTGATCCTCCTGTCCATGATTCCTCTACAGGACCTTGACCAGCGGAACCTTCTTGCGCCATAGGACTCGCATCTCGGTGTCGTCTATCTGGACCAGCTCCAGATGAACCGACCGATCAGTAGCTACTGGCCCATCTGCTGTAGATATCTACTGCTCCGGCCATAGTAGAGCTCTCCTAAGGGGGGAGACGTGGAAGACGTCGTGCAATCCAGCTAGATCCAGCGGCAACTCCAGTGTATACGTCAGGGGGCCGATCCGCTCCAGGATCCTGTAAGGCCCCATATACCTAGGACTGAGCTTCTTCCGCCCACGTACTCGCGAGACTCTGTGCATCAGACGTATCTTCAGAAACACCCGGTCCCCAACCTGGAACTCTACTGCACGATGCTGCACATCGTAATACTTGGCCTGCCTGCTCTAGGCATCCAGCATCCTATCTCGGATCAGTCTCACCTGAGCATCAGTATCCTCCACGAACTCTGATCCGAGTGCCTTAGGATCCTCATTCTGGATCCAAGACAGTGGAGTCCTGCACCTCCGTCCGTATAACACCTCGTAAGGGGCCATGCCTATGCTGGACTGATGACTATTGTTGTAGATCCCATGGCTCTCCGCGGTCCAAAATGCATAGGCGTAATAGATCCTCCAACGTCTGATTGGTAAGTTCCGTTTGCCAGTCTGTGTGTGGGTGGAATGTTGTGCTGAATGTCAACCGCGTACCCAAATAAGCCTGGACCGATCTCCACTCTCGGGACGTAAACCGTCCATCCCGATCCGACACGATAGTCCTAGGCACACCATGATACCGGACAAACTGCTCGACAAATCTCCGTACCAAATCTCTGACCGGAGCGTCCTCCCTAACCGGAATGAATCTGGCCACCTTCGTTAACCTGTCGACGATCACCCATATCGAATCATTCCCCATATGTGATCGGGGAAGTCCATGTATAAAGTCCATCGCGATGTCGTTGAACTTCCACTCTGGCACCGGGATTGGCTGTAATAATTTGGCCGAGCTCTTGCATTCCGCCTTCATGAGCTGGCAAGACTCGCAGTGGGTCACAAAATAAGGGATGTACCTCTTCATGCCCGGACAATACATGGTCCTCTTCAAATCCGTCGTCATCTTCGTGATACCCGGGTGCACTGAGTACTTGCTGCAGTGAGCCTCGGTCATAATGTCGTCCCGAGTCCCTCCCCCTGCCGGTATGTAAACTCGACCTCTGAAACATAGCAACCCGTCCTTCAGTGAATAATCCCCTGTCGTACCTCCCTCCAAGGCCCTGAATATCGGCTCTAACTTGGCATCCTGCCTTTGCCCATACCTGATGCGGTCTCGAATGTCATCTGTGGTACTCATCGCTGCCAAGTACTCCTCATAGAGCTCAGGGTCATCCTCGGACACCAATGAGATCTGCATGTCCTCGAGCATCCGTACCAGCTCCATAGCCATCAACTGGGGCTCCGCTCTTGAGGTGGTAGCTCTCCTGCTCAGTGCGTCCGCTACCACATTCGCCTTCCCTGGGTGGTAGTGCATGATATACTGATAGTCCGATAAGAACTCCACTCATCGTCTCTGTCGGATGTTCAGCTCCTTCTGCGTGTCCACGTACTTTAGGTTCTTGTGATCTGAGAATATATCGTAGTGAACACCGTAGAGGTAGTGCCGTCAGATCTTCAGTGCGAATATAACCACTCCCATCTCCAAATCGTGCGCCGGGTAGTTCTGCTCGTGGTTCTTCAACTGTCGGGAGGTGTATGCTATCACATGTCCGTTCTGCATCAGGACGACACCCATCCCCTGATATGACGCATCAGTATACACCTGGAATCCTTCCTTCCCCGACGGAAGGGCAAGGATGGGGGCCGACGTAAGCCGACCCTTCAGCTCCTGGAAGGCCGTTTCATACTGAGGCGTCCAAACGAATGCGGTATCCTTCTTCGTCAAGGATGTGGGCGGGAGGGCTATTTGAGAAAAACCTTGCACGAACTTTCGGTAATAACTGACAAGTCCCAAGAAACTCTGCACGTCGGTGGCTGTCTTCAGCGGTGGCCAATCATGTACTGCCTGGATCTTCGTTGGGTCCACTGCTAGTCCAACTCCACTGATAATGTGACCCAAGAAGGCCACCTCATTCAGCCAAAACTGACACTTGCGAAGTTTGCGGATAGACCGTGCTCCCGAAGTTTCTCCAATGTAAGTGCTAAATGTCGTGCATGCTCCTCCTCCGTCCTCGAATAGATGAGAATGTCATCAATGAACACGATGACAAAGATGTCTGGAAAATTACGAACTACGGGTATATCGGTTAAGGAATTCTCCATCTCTATCATCTCGAAGCATATTAAATAGACTTTGTCCCCATGTAGATGGGCCTTGATGACCTGAATTGAGGAAAGTAAATAACGAGAGATGGGAATGGTACCTTCGAAGGTTACGTAAGTGTTATCATATCTCAGCACGACCTTCCTCGCCGGGCAATCAATCTGAGCATGGTTCCAGGTGAGCCATGTCATACCCAAGGCGAGATCAAAGTCTGACATCTTCAGGACTATTTCCGAAGCATCTAGGGTTAGGCCTTCGATGGTCACCTTTAGGAGGCACTTTGTTTTTGCTTTGATCTTCGTTCCATTTGGAAGACGCACCCTCTTTGTGGCTCCATTATAATGTCGAACCTCGTCTAAGTCCTTGACAAAGTCTTTTGAGACGAAGTTGTGTGAAACTCCAGTGTCAAACAAGGTATGGGCAGGATTGCCGCATACAATCACTATTCCTGAATTATGGTGTAGTTTAAGCGACTAAGTTTTCTATTTCTAACAATTATGTATCAAATCTACAAATCTAAGAATTGAAAGACATCATAATCTACTAGCATGCCTACTATAACCCTTTCCGGGTTTCGTGGTTGAGCAAGGTCCAGAGAGTGCATCTAGTCTCCTATCTGTCTGTGATCTGCTCGATGGAATCCTCGACCTCGGCATGTCCTCAGCCCCGACCCCTAGGTTGCTGAGCTGGTGGTGCTGGAGGTGGTGGTGGAACTCTTTGAGGACCGCTGATCCGGATGTGTCCTGGTTGATAGTAGTGGTAGCACAGCTGTAGGGGAGGGGCTCCTCCATCTTGCCTAGGTGCTCCTCTACCTTGCCTAGGTGGCTCATGGATCCATAGCGGCTGAGGGGCCAGCACTGCCGAAGGCCTCTGCTCATGTTTGAAGCCGGGATGAGGTCGTCCCCACCCCTTCTGTGCTATTTAAACCTGCCTCTCTACTGCCCCATGCCGACAAATACTGCGTCTTCCACTGGCCTTTTTCCCATGTTCCTCACCATTAGCTGGTCCGCCTCCAGCTTCCTTGCCACTTAGATGATCTGGGCTAAACCAGAATATGCTATGCATAGCAGGGATTGCCTGAGGTCGTCTCGGAGGCCTTTGTAAAATCTCTTGGCATAACTGGAGTCATCTAATTGGTGGGCTATTGCGAAGCGGGCTAGGTGTGAGAACTCCCGCTGATATTCCAACTCTAAAAGGTTTCCCTGCTTCAGGTGCAGGAACCGTTCCTCTATATCATCTCTAGCTGTATGCGGCACAAAATGCTCCAGTAATGCCTCCTTAATTACTTCCCACATGATGCCGGCATACTCTAGGCCGACAAAGGTGGTGTCCAGGGCCGACTTCCACCACCGCTTGGCATGAGATTTCAAAGCGAAGACAGCCAACGACACTGCCGTATCAACCAGACAACGTATCCCAGCCAGTATCTCCTGAATGGTATCTAACCATTCTTCGGTTTGTACCACCGACTCGATTCCTGCAAAAGATGGTGGGGAGAGGCCTCAGAAGGCACTCAACCAGTTTGCCCTTGGATTGGGGGCCTGAACCGAGGCCTGTTGTTGAGTGAAGGCCTGTAGGATAGCGGCCAATGTCGGACCTAGCTCCGACTGTTGGAAGGGGGTGGGAGCCGGTGGGGGGGGGGGGGGGGGGGGGGGAGGAATGACATCTTAGACGGGAGGAATCGTCGCCCGGGTGGCGACGTTCACCGGAGGATACATAAGAATAAGGATTTAATTAGAATGGTTTGCCTAAACATCTCATTTTAATGGACTATTAAACATGATTTTTCCTATGGGCACACCATTGCTTCCGCAGTTAGTTTATCCTAAAACTAAGCCCGAGTGGGGTTCCTTTGGGTTGTGGACTTCCTTACTTTGGATCGAAGTTGGCTGAGCTGATACTAGTTTGTAAGACCCTATTTTTTTGCTTACGTTTCTGGGTCTTACCGCTCAGAACTGTCGCCTTGCGGTGACACCTTCACTCGAGAAGGCCCCCACCGCAAGGCGCCGATCCTGTCGGCTAATCATTCATCCAGGCCAACCGTACATCACAGAACAATAAAAGAATAAGTCCACAACAATCACATGATAATAATTAAAGTGCTTGTCCAAAATGAGATACAAGATTTATAGAGTACTGAGAGAGAGTGCTTGAAAACAAAAGGAGCTTAAGCTCCGATACATCATTTCTTCTCCGCCTCTCTCTTGGCGAAAATTAAACATTTCCAGCATCGACACTCAACGATGCCCTCACAAACATGTAATTCTCTACTTTGACCACGGTAGATGTATAGAATGGCGTTCAGAAGGTAATATCTGATCTCACTCACTGGGGCTGCTACACCTGCTGCAGAAAGTCCAAGTCCTGGCGTGGCCACCGTGTCAGGTGTCTCCCTCCAGTTTCCGGTCAGCTCCTCCTGGTGCTCCTGTTGTTATGCCACATCCGGCTGTTAGTCTATAAGACTAAGCGGATTCCTCGTCCCCTCTAGTCGCGGATCCTAGGCACTGGGTGGGGAGGATGAAGAGAAAGGTAACAAGGTGTGACAAATTCAATACCGATGGCAGTGGCCCTATCTAGCCCCATTTTAAACAGGAAATGTTCTATTTCTAGCATTTCTACCAACCAGATATATTTAGTAGTACAATAGTGCAACAATTCTAATAATGACCGTAAAGTATAACATCAGGCCACAATAATCATAGCAGAAAGTATGTAAAGCAGAATTCTATACAGGGAGAGCAGCTATAAAAGTAATCCTATCTTATAATAATGCTCATAAAAACTTATAAGATAGGGGATCCGACACTAATGTATGCTTATCGTATAAAAGAGCCCATACTAATTTATATGATATGGTTGTGTTTATGCAATGATGTTATGATATGTTGTATAATGCAATGATGCAACTCACCCACTCGACACTGTACGTACAAACCTTTGAAGTTCCATCTATTCGAGTGTGTTAACCCAGGTACCCCGCTGGTGGTGTTTCCATGGTGATCTGGAAGTGATCAAGCATCTAGTCTCACTGCCAACGCGATATGAGCCTATGGGGTCACACACAAGAGTGTTTGGAGAAGTTGGAAGAAGAATTGTGTTGGCCTTACTCATATTGGATATGAGTGAAGGACCAATCCTAAGACTTATTGGAGTTGGGTCGAGTCAACTGAATGCTCCACAAGTATTGTGAATATTGTAAGGAGCGTGTTGACAAGTTTTCGAGTCGAGTCGACGAGAGTGTCTCGTCGACTCTTACTTCAGCTCGTCGAATGAACAAAATCATAATGACTCGACGAAATCATAATGACTCGACGAATTTATGATTACTCGACGAACTCGACAAATTCATGACTCGACGAATTTCTTCAAGTGAAATGTTTACTCGACGAATTACTTGTTACACGACAAATTTCTTAGTGAAAGGTTCACTCGACGAATTCTATTTTACTCGATGAATTCAGTTTTTTACTCGACGAATTTCTTCAGTGAAATGTTCACTCGACGAATTCTGTTTACTCCAATGTAAGTCGTGGGTGTGCGGATAGTCTCTCTCTCTCGCCTGGGTATAAATAGATGATTTAATGCCCTAGTAGCGATCCCCTTTTACGAATCAGAGAGCGACTAAAGGGTTCCATGATAGCTTCCGACGGAAGAGTTTCGACCGGTCGATCCCGCCGCCGCTGCCGCCTCTCCCTATTGTTGGACCTAGTAGTCCGTGGGAGTCGTAAAGGGCTCTTCTCCTCCGACCTAGTACTTGTGCGACAAAGAGCTAGGGTTCTTCACCGCTCGTGTGGACTTCCGTAGAGGCGCCGATCCATTTCAGTGCTTGGGAATCAACGTTAGTCTTCCGAATTTCAGTTGTGGAGCACCTCGGTTGAGTATTGACTCAATACCCTTCAGGTATTGCAATGTGTTGCTTTCCTTATTTCTTGATTCATGAAATCGCAAGATCTGTAACTCTTTTGGGTTGTTCTTGCTTTGTTTCTTCCGCTGCGCACATTTGATGTGCTATTATCATTTCGAATGGTATGTAGAAAACCCAACACCCGTCGAGGCAAATAGGGGCATTGGATCGGGCATGTCCACTTCTAGGCTTCTACCCACACCTCCCAGCCTAGACCTTACGTACGCCCCTAAGAACACACGGGGTATCTGCGTACTATGTAATAAGTAGCCACCTCTTAATTAATACTTCACTGAGCCTCCGCTCATCCGACTGTCTAGTGCTTTTGGAAAACACTAAGCCTATTGCTCACAGGGCCAATCGGCCCTTATACTACTCTGTCTCATATTTGAGACGAAGGTCATCTATTATAATTCCCTTACTTATCTATTCTTGTCTATCTTTTAGTTGTACTTATAGGTTTAGGGTGAACCTTGGACTTCCCAAGGTGTACCCTATGAAGGGCTCGCAACGGTACTAGGAAATACGATGGCGTGACATCTCAAACTTCCCTTTCTCAAGGCATTTAATCTTATTGGTGTCTACCCATTCTCATACTGTAATAACACTCATGTTATGATGTCTTTATAAGGATATTTTCAACACACAGACAGGGAAGCGACGGTGTTCAATTGAACACCGGTCCTTGCCTTGCCTTAGTAGTGGACTGTCTCTCTCGACATCTCTCAATCTTTATTTATAAGTTCCATAATCATATATTAATCAAGATCCTAGTTACTGATGGACCTCCTCCCCTGACTCTTAGCTTAGCGTATCAAAATCACATCTTGATAATTTTGTTAATCGCACCCCGACATCTACTTCTAGTGTATTCCACTAATGGTTAACTAAACAATCAACTATGCACATGCAAACACCAGAGAGTTAGTGTCTCTAGGAGTGGTGACAAGAAGGGAGGGGTCTAAATCTAACATTTCAATTTTTACTATTCACAGACATGTTTGCCTTCAAGTGAAACCACATGTCTTACAAGGTTGACAATATGATTCCCAACTAAGCATGAGCCCAATTTTGTTCCAGAAGATGTAGGGATATCAACATTCAGATTTTCTAATTTTTCCTCATATAAAAACATAATTGGGACTATATAAACAATTCTTCTAAATTCGGGTGAGACTAGTTTGAACATGACTAACCCTTTGTCAGGGGCCAAAAACTCCAATTAAAATTCCAGATATTGGTTAAGGTCCAAGATGAAGTTCAGAAGAGTTTCATAATTTTCTCATTAAAATAATCTCAGCAAATTAATTATAAGTTCGAGGGTACAAAACACAATTTGTGAAGGAAGTATGATAATGGATGAATAATAAAATCTGATAAAATTTTCAGATGTCCATAAAGAGATCACAAGTCTATATAACAATTTCTATAATATTCCAACATCAATATTTCAACATATCTATTTTTTATTGAAAAACAACATAACTTCACCTTGTGAAAAAAGTACCATAATTGCTCAGTGATTAAATCTAATGAAATTTCCAGATGTCCATAATGAGATCATAAGTCTATCTACCAATTTCTATAATATTCTAGTATCAATATTTCAACATATCTATTTTTCAATGAAAAACACCAATGCTTCACCTTGTGAAGGAAGTACCATAATTGTCCATTGATTAAATATAATAAAATTTCCAGATGTCCATAATGAGATCACAAGTCTCTCTACCAATTTCTATAATATTCCAACATCAATATTTCAACATATCTATTTTTTTAATGAAAACAACAAAGTTTTACTTTGTGAAGCAAGTACCATAATTGTTCAGCGATTAAATCTAATAAAATTTTCAGATGTCCATAATGAGATAACAAGTCTATCTACCATTTTCCATAATATTCCAGAATCAACATTTCAACATATCTATTTTTAAATGAAAACAACAAAGATCCACTTTATGAAGGAAGTATGATAATTGTTCAGTAATTAAACCTAATAAAATTTTCAGATGTCCATGATGAGATCAAAAGTCTATCCACCAATCTCTATAATATTCCAGCATCAATATTTCAACATATCTATTTTTCAATGAAAAGCAACAAGCTTCACCTTGTGAAGGAAGTACTCTAATTGTTCAGTTATTAAATCTAATAAAATTTCCAGATGTCCATAATGAGATCACAAGTCTATCTACCAATTTTTATAATATTCCAAAATCAACATTTTAACATATCTATTTTTCAATGAAAATAGAAAAGATCCACTTTGTGAAGGAAGCGTTGTTAATAATCAACAATAAATTCCATAAAAATGTCAGGGGTCCCATGGTCTCAATGTTCTTAATATACACAATCATCTTAAGTGCATGAGTCCCTACTAGGTCTCGAGCTCCCATCTTGCACTGAAACAATGCCTTGGATATGTCAAACCTCTCTTGCCGAGTTTTCCCCTCAAACATTTTATTTAGATGCTTGATTTTCTTAATACCGCACATGCTCTCGTGTTGCTTCTGAAGCTCATAGGACATTGTAACAAGCACGAGGCATTCAACACCCAGGGAATCATCTTGATACTTCTTGTAAGTATCTTTGTCTCCTCGGGGATCATTCCCGTCTAGCTCTGTGGGGGCATCCTCTTCGTAGACATAGAGCTTGCACTCTTGCCTGAGGACAATCCTGTTGGAACCTTAGCTTTTGATTTGAGTTAGGATCCATCCTTTTGTTAACAAGTCATCTAATAATTTAGATCAATTAAGAAATCTAAGTAAACATAAATTAAATATGATGCGATCGAATCGGAGAATATACTTAAGCATATAAAATAAAAGTTCTCTGCGCTCGGCGAATGACTAACGGCGCTCGACAAATAGCCAGAAAGCCAGTGCTCGACAAATCCTCATCAAAACAACGTTCGACAAATGGCGAAATGCGCTCGACGAATTCAGTCAGAGAAATCTCAGCGGCCAGACATTCCCTGAACAGCGCTCGACAAATTCAACTAAGAATTCTCAGCGGTCTACGAATTCTAAGATAGAGACAATTGCTCAGCACATCAGACGGCGAGTCCAGCCTCACAAATGTAGAGCTGGGATCGACAAATTCCTTTCTGAATTATTTTAATATTCTTTTTACTGTCTCTTAGCCGTTGCAGATCAATCAATGACATTAGCCGTTGCAATTGCTTTAATGAAAAGAAACGACAGGTTATTCTCTCGAGGAGTCAAAGCATTGATAGAGACCTCAGCCCTTTCCTTCTTCCCAAGAGAAGAAATCAAAATAAGAGAAAAGGTTCTCAGATTATAAAAGGACAGTTACAGAGAAAGCAAAATAGAGAACACACGACAGAAATAAAGAGGAAGCTCATTTTTGTTCTTCATTGCTAACATCTTCCTGCAGATTCAAAACAACCTGAGACACAAATCACAATTACTTGCTCAGGTTCATCACTGCAAAAGAAGGAAGAAGTAGTTAAAAGAAGAAGCTTTATCCACAAGCTGTCATCAACTCTAATCAGACAGGGGGAGCCTTCTTCAACATCACATTCAGATCCATTCAACTTCAAATCAGGATCTTCAAGAGTCTTCTTATACAGAGAAGAACAATATAACTTCTGTTTTTTTCACTTCTACTTCTTTATCCCATCCTGTACAGGGTTATAACTCCCTTCAAAAGTTAATCCCGGTGACAGGGCACCTTAGCAAAAACCTGCAGTTTGGTTAGAGCACCTTATCAACAGCTCACCTGGTGTGAGGGCACCTTATCAACAACCTCCTAGTGGATTCCTACCAGTGGGTAGAAGAGTAGATGTACCCAGTTGAGGAGAACTACTATACATCTTGTGTCATCTGGACTGCTTGATTTCTGTTTGCCTTGTTTTACTTCTTTAACTGTGTTGTGTTTTACTTAAGCACTTCTACTGCTTGTGCTTATCACTCCTACAGCAAACACCCTATATACATCATTTATTTTGAAAGCAAACTTAAACAAGAGTTTTAACAGATAAATAAGAACTAAAACTCCTCCTTTCAATTGGTATCAAAGCAGTTGATTTCTCACACAGGCTAACACCTGAAATCACAAAGATCACTTTTAGTTCTTAGGGTTTTCAAAATGGCACAAGAAATCTTTCTGATCTCAGATCCACCCATATTTAATTTAGATAATATCTCATTATGGCAAGTTAGAATTAAATTATATATGAATGCTATATATGAAGAAATTTACAAATCTATTTTGACAGGAACTCCCCCCCATATCATCAAAGGCAGCTACATCTGCATTACCTAGTTCCACAGGTCTCAAGTCTCCTTCGAGAGCAATGAAAGGGCCCGTTTATGTTGGTGCTGATATATCTTCTTCAAAGAAGACTACCAACAGAGAAACTGATGTCACTGCCCGTGTTTGCAAAATGAAGCCAGATAAATTCAAAGCTGGTACTGATGATGGGCAGACTGATAAACATAAAGGACCTTCCCCATCTACAGAACCTACCACATCTTCAGACCACTCGACAGATGCAGATGCCAAAGCTATGCAGATCTTGACTCAATCTGTGTCAAGAGACATTCTTCAAAAAGTTGAAGACTGCACTTCTGCAAGAGGAATCTAGAACTCCCTCTCCAGGATGGTAAATGAACCCTCCTCTTCCTTTACTCTAACTAAATGTATTTATGATGCAGAACCATCAATAAATCTGAGTGAAGAAGAAAAAGAAAAGGAGCACAGAGCTAGAGATTTCTGCATGATGGTCATAAATGGATCATACCAAAATCCAAATGAAGAAGCAGAGTTAGGAAAGATAAATGAGGTAAAATCAAATCATAACTCTACCTCTAAAACTGTGTTTAAAATAACAATTACAGATTTAGTAAAATCAAACAAAGAGATTAAAAAGAAGATAACAAACATAAATTATTTAGCTTCTAAAAATAATAAACCTAAAGGAAGCACAAGAGCACAAAATAAATCAATTAAAATTGAGTTACTTGATAATTATTAAGAAAACCTTAAAATAATTTCAAACAAATATTTTAATGACTACAAAAGAAAACTTTCAATTAGTATCAAAAATCAGATCTTAAAGTTCTTAAGACATATATTTCTAAAAGAACTTTTAAATGGTGTTAAAAAGTTTTTCACCATTAAACTCCATTCCTAATAAGCAAGCATAAAACTCATTCAAAAACAATGTCAGATAACTTCAATGTTCTTTCAGACTTTCTCCAAATCATGTTGAGCATTCTACTGTAGTTGCATTGATTAGAAATAATCAGAAGCACTGAGTGTGAGTCTCATCTGATAAGGGGATTCTCAAGAAGGAAGGTATCAGACAAAAATTTTTTTATTCCTTAAAATCCACTAAAGGTTGCTGCAATTGAAAATTTTAACTCAGAAATCAAAATCTAGGAAAGCAGAGTTGCTCAAATAATTTAAGAACAAAAATTATTAAAGCTCAAGTGAGAAAGAAAATGAGAAATTCAGAGAAACCAAGTGAGACAGAAAAGGAGAAAATAAAATTAAAACTGCTAGCATCCTACCAAATAGAGAAGATTACCAGACCACAAGATTTAATCTCTCTGATTACATAGGTTGCTGCAATTGAAAATTTTAACTTCAAGAAATAAGCTGCTGCACTTAAATATTGCCAATCAAAAGCTGTTTCTCAGATTACTAGGTCTTAACTTGAAAATTGATCCCAACTCAAATAGGGGGAGATTATTGGAACCTTAGCTTTTGATTTGAGTTAGGATCCATCCTTTTGTTAATAAGTCATCTAATAATTTAGATCAATTAAGAAATTTAAGTAAACATAAATTAAATATGATGCGATCGAATCGGAGAATATACTTAAGCATATAAAATAAAAGTTCTCTGCGCTCGACGAATGATTAACGGCGCTTGACAAATAGCCAGACAGCCAGCGCTCGACAAATCCTCATCAGAACAGCGTTCGACAAATGGCGAAATGCGTTCGACGAATTCAGTCAGAGAAATCTCAGCGGCCAGACATTCCCTGAACAACGCTCGACAAATTCAACTCAGAATTCTCAGCGGTCTACGAATTCTAAGATAGAGACAATTGCTCAGCACATCAGACGGCAAGCCCAGCCTCACAAATGTAGAGCTGGGATCGACGAATTCCTTTCTGAATTATTTTAATATTCTTTTTACTGTCTCTTAGCCGTTGCAGATCGATCAATGCCATTAGCCGTTGCAATTGCTTTAATGAAAAGAAACAGCAGGTTATTCTCTCGAGGAGTCAAAGCATTGATAGAGACCTCAGCCCTTTCCTTCTTCCCAAGAGAAGAATTCAAAATAAGAGAAAAGGTTCTCAGATTATAACAGGACAGTTATAGAGAAAGCAAAATAGAGAACACACGACAGAAATAAAGAGGAAACTCATTTTTGTTCTTCATTGCTAACATCTTCCTGCATATTCAAAACAACCTGAGACACAAATCACAATTACTTGCTCAGGTTCATCACTGCAAAAGAAGGAAGAAGTAGTTAAAAGAAGAAGCTCTATCCACAAGCTGTCATCAACTCTAATCAGACAGGGGGAGCCTTCTTCAACATCACATTCAGATCCATTCAACTTCAAATCAGGATCTTCAAGAGTCTTCTTATACGGAGAAGAACAATATAACTTCTGTTTTTTCACTTCTACTTCCTTACCCCATCCTGTACAGGGTTATAACTCCCTTCAAAAGTTAATCCCGGTGACAGAGCACCTTAGCAAAAACCTGCAGTTTGGTTAGAGCACCTTATCAACAGCTCACCTGGTATGAGGGCACCTTATCAACAACCTCCTAGTGGATTCCTACCAGTGGGTAGAAGAGTAGATGTACCCAGTTGAGGGGAACTACTATACATCTTGTGTCATCTGGACTGCTTGATTTCTGTTTGCCTTGTTTTACTTCTTTACCTGTGCTGTGTTTTACTTAAGCACTTCTACTGCTTGTGCTTATCACTCCTACATCAAACACCCTATATATATCATTTATTTTGAAAGCAAACTTAAACAAGAGTTTTAACAGATAAATAAGAACTAAAACTCCTCCTTTCAAATCCTCAGGTTCCTATACCAGTCAAGGAAGTTCATCCCGTTGATCTTGTCCTTCTTAAGGATGGCTCTCAGGGACGGGGTGGAATGAGATCCACTTGCCATGGAAATTTTACAAGAAATTTGCAAAATAGTTTTAGTACTATATTTCAAAATATATTTAATTTTAATAAAGACTTTTATTAAAAGCTCCCACTATTTTATTCAAATTGATAACCCTTAATATCATTTTAGAGAGTTTATGCGAGCTACTCTCTAGTGGACAAGATTCGTATTTCACCGCCATCATAAGTCAGCTTTTGCTGACCACCCACAATGTGGCTATTTAAGTAGACAATTTTTGCCAATTGCATCAACATGCAACTCATGTATGGTTAGTGAATAACATTTATCAGCACCCATCAAATGGTGCATGCCAACCCGATGACTCTAGACACTCAACCATTGAGGTCGCCTAGTTATGTTTGACCCGATGTTGATAGTGAGATATCACAATTATCCGCTCGCGCCCTTACCAAGATAGATTAATGCACCTTGCTTTGACAATCCCACACTTGATCGATCGAGGTAGGAAGAGTGTTATTCATCGGAAGGCATCCGAACAGTTAATATTAATTTTAAGGGATTTTTCATGATACTTGATTAGCACATAATCTTGATTAACATTTAATCAATGTGCACAAATTTTCACAATCATGAAAGAAACAACATACATATCTCAGACACATTCCATATGTACAAAACCATTAACAATTGATATTTTGGATTAAATCTGAATATTTAGAACATTTATAAATCTTCGGATTTACATGTATCAGATGCTAGCACAAGCAAACACCCATATGGAAGTACACAAGCTCGTCTCTTTATGCTTTAGTTTCACAAACTAACATAGAGAAAGACGGTTACTACAAAAGGGACAATTTCTGAAACATGGAAATCACAAAAACCTCGCTCTGATACACTGTTGGTTTTTCCTTAGGGGTAGACACATCAGTTGTGCGCAACTGAATATTCAAGAACAACCTAAAAGAGAGATAATAGGAACTTGCTCAAACCATGAATCAAGAAATCGAAGCAATAAATCAGAATACCTGTGCTGAATCGAGTAGAGACGCAATCAGACTATTCTAGAAATTACTTTGCTTGAATCAAAATCTTAATCTGAATCTTCTTCCTATTCCATCGTCTCTATCGAGATCTGCGATTAGGTCTGAAGTAGTTCACGCAGAAGTAGATATGTGAATCTATAGAAGTCCACACAAGCGTCAGAGAACCCTAAGATCTTGTCGAACAAGATCTAGGTCAGAGAAGAAATGTCCTCCGCGTCTCCATGAATTACTAAATTTGTTTAAGGAGAGGCGGCGACGACGACGATGGCTGGATGGGTCTTCTGGAACTAGCGGCGAGATCTCAGGAATGCTTCCGTCTCGATCTCCAAAATCGGCTTATTTTTTCTCTCTCTCAAAACCTAATCATTTGGCTATTTATACACAGGGGTATAAAAGTAGACAAAGGCTTCTGCTATTTGCAGACCCAGCCTATAATAGAGTATACATTGAGTATCGTTGGGATTACCCATATCATCGAGATAATCTCGACAATATCATCGTGAAGATCCATATCGTCGAGATGACCCATATCATCGAGACAATCTCGACGATGTCACGCAGCATCTCAACGATCCATATCGTCGTGATGACTGAATTATCATTGAGACAATCTCGATGATATCGTCGTGAAGATCCATGTCGTCGAGATAATCTCGACGACATTCATAATGTCGACTTCATGATCCCGACGACAGACCATCTGTCACGACGACAATCACAATGTCGCCTTCAAGTCTTCTCGACGATATTCACAATATCGTCTTGAAGTCAATCGACATGCTCCATACAATATTCACAATATCTAGGGAGCATTTTCCCGAACCAACTCAACTTCAATTAGTCATAGGATTTGTCCATTCACTAAATATTCAATATGAGCAAGGCCAACACAATCCATTCTCAAATTTCTACAAATGCTCTTATGTGCGACTCTATAGGCTCATATCGCATTGGCAGTGAGACTAACTGCTCGATTACTTCCGGATCACCGTAGAAACTCCAACACCACATACATGGAATGAAGAAACTAAGCTCTAAATAGCTATAATGTGCTCAAAAGACACTATGTAAGTTCAAAAGAGATTTTATGTTATAACTAAAAGAAAGGAGCAAAACCATAGGAAACTCAAGCTATAAGGGGCCTAAAACACTATATGAAAAACACTTAACAATCGCCCGCGCGGCACTAGCTGCACGCCAGCGCAGCACCAACCACGCTGACGTGCGACAAACAGCTATGCGGTCAGCGCTGCAGTGGCAGGCGAGGCAGCGACCTACATGCCCACGCGTGCAGGAGCACTATCGCGCACCCTCGAACACGAGATCATTCCCGCGGGATCTCTCACTCTCGCTCTTGCACTCACCCATCTCCCGTTGCTCACTGTCTTCATCGCCTCTCGACATCGTTGTCGCTTCTAGACACCATCGTCGCCTTCCAACGCGGCCATCGCCACCCGACACCGCCAAACTCCTTACGCTGTCATCGCCTCGCGACACTTCCATACTCATGTCGTCGTCGCCTCCCGATGCCACCAAATTCTCTTTGCATCTATACGCCGCCAAATTCCCATCTTCGTCGGATGCCGCCAAACTTCCAACGCCGCTATCATCTCCCATCGCTGTTGTCTCCTCCCATCTCCATCATCATCATCGTTGTCAACGTCGGTCCTGCCCGCACGACCTAGGGGGCAAGATCATCATATTCACAAAAATGGTGATCTGTGTGCCCATGATCGAGAGTTCGTATTCGCTCGTTCAGTTATTATGGTAACGCAAAAGGCTATAAAATGGGTCCCGAGCATTCATTTGAAGACATCTTACCTTCAGCGCTAGAGTGAGCTCTTGAGTCTTCCCTTGAAGATTTATCAGAGATCTCCTTCGGTGTTTGATGATTCTTTCGAAGATCTCCTTCGACCTTTGAAGATCTTCTTCAGAGCTCGAAGATCTACGCCAGTCATCGAAGATTTCCTTCGGGGCTCGAAGATCTCCTTTCGTCCTCGAAGGTCCCCTTGAAGACAGCTTGAAAATCTCCTTCAACCCCATGCTTCGAGTCTAGAGACCCCATTGCCATGCTTATCCTTCCATATTACTTCAGAGCACGCTTCCCTGCACTCAGCTCTAAGCGGCTCTCGATATTCAGACATCTTATTATAACGAGTGGTGGACTGTCACTCTCGAGAAATAACCTCTTGTAACACACTGAAAGATAGTAAATTTGGTCAACACCGATTTGACCCCGTGATTTTTTCCTCTTTCGTGTTATTCCACGTCAAGCATTTTGCTTTAATGGTTGGTTCTCTTTGTGACTGCATGCGCGCTCAGCCCAGTCTCGAGCTGAAAAGATTCACTTTGATCAGACCGTTAGAACTTTGAGCGACCGGCAACATCGTCTCACTATTATTTTACGTTAGACTCATTCAAATGACCCGTCTAACATTTATTTTACGTATTATTAGTTTATTTGATAGCATTCCAAAAAACAATATAGTGTTTTAGGGCCCGTTTGGCGCTCGGGAGGAGCTCCGGTACCAGAGCAACAACCACAACACGACGGAAAAACGCTGAAATTGCTCCGTTCCGAGCGGCAACCCTTCCCCTCTAGTCCTAAACTTCGACCGCATTTGCTGGGTTCCCATACGCCGCCGCCCTACCAAACAGAGTCTTAAATTGCTCAAAAGTGAATATGGCGCCTACAATGTGTATTGCAAGTTATATATATATATATAGAGCGATGTTAAACGCAGGCCAGTTTTGGCTATATGCAGGCCACACTTTTTAAAATGAGCGATGTTAAACGCAGGCCAGTTTTAGCTATATGCAGGCCACAGTTTCTAAAAAAAAGATATCATTTTTTCTTTTAAAACTTCAGGAAAAATGATTAGAGTAGTTTAATCTTATGTGTTTTTTCCTTCCATGCAACCGTGTCCCCAAGGAGTTTACTCGTTTGTCCGAGTCCGATGTGTTTTTAAATTACAACTGGCCTAAAGCTATTCACGGGTATTTGCTACGACGATGACGACGACGGCGATGGCGACGATCGCGACTTCGTTGGCGATGTCGGCGATGTCGGCGATGGCGGCGATGACGGCGATGGCGACGTTGTCGGCGATGGCGGCGTCTGCGACGTCGTCGGCGATTGCGGCGATGACAGCGATGGCGGCGATGGTGATGATTGCGATGTCGTCGGCGTCATCGGCGAGGGCGGCGATGGTGGCGATGGCGGCGTCGTCGGCGATGGCGGCGAGGCCGGCTATGGCGGCGTCGTCGGTGATGTCGGCGACGGCGGCGACGTCGGCGATGGCGGTGACGTCGGCGATGGCGGCGATCGCGACATCGTCGGCGATGGCGGCCATGGCGGCGATCGCGACATCGTCGGCGATGGTGGCGATGGTTATACTTCGGGTAGTTAAGTCGCAAGTGAGAGTTCTTTGGATAACCGCACCCCCATGAATGGAGTGCGGTTAGCGCCTTTAGGGATACTCCATCAATAATTCTCCCAGATTTACTGCCGAAACAGTGACATTCAACGTAACCGTATGATATTTTACTTACTTATTTTATCAATACTATTTTGCTTGGTGATTTATTTAGGAAAATATTAATTTAATTTTTGAATATAGTATGTAAATATGAAATTTGGCATGCATGAATAATTTTTTGACCTGCATATATCCGCGGCCTGCATATAGCCAAAACCGTTCTGTATTTAACATTGCTCTATATATATGTATATGATAATGCATCATTTATAGTTATTTTTATATAATATTTTATTAATAATTAATTTATTTGTATTTAGTTTTAATTTAATTTATCACAAATTTACCTTATTTTTGTATTTTCAGGTAATTTAGACTGCCAATAGCAATTTCAAACTCATAGAAGTAATCAGGATAACATTTGGAGCATTCCTGCCGAAAACACAAAGTACACGCCCTTGGTCACGGGCGTGACTCCATGTCACGGTCGTGACTCCATGTCACGGTCGTGAACCAGCCCCGCGTATCCCAGCTGAAGAAGTCAGATGCCATGTCAGATTAAAATTGCACACCCTCTGTCACGGGCGTGACAG
This sequence comes from Dactylorhiza incarnata, assembly GCA_033032865.1. NCBI lineage: Eukaryota > Viridiplantae > Streptophyta > Magnoliopsida > Asparagales > Orchidaceae > Dactylorhiza > Dactylorhiza incarnata. The sequence goes on along the minus strand of JAWHQI010000010.1, from coordinate 10,232,767 downwards.
AGGGCGTGACCTCAAGGTCACAAGTGTGACTCGCCAGTTAAAGCGTTCAATGCAGGCATTACTCAGCTCGCGCCGTTTCTGGCTTACACGCCCTCGGTCACGGTCGTGACCGAGGCCGTGACTCCTCCTGCAACCGCCAGATTAACTCCTGATCGCGACGTTTCCCTCCGTTTCCAAACTCAGTCAAGTCACGCCCTAGGTCACGGGCGTGACCTAGGCTGTGACCCGCCATGCAATCAATTTCTGGCGGTTTCTCTCCCCCAATGCTCCCGGGCTTTCAAGTCGTAGTTACGTAGCTTACGCGCCCTTGGTCACGGGCATGACTCTCCGATTTTTCACCTATAAAAGGCGGCAATCTCCATAAGTAGTAGAGTTTGATTTTGGAGTTTATTTTCAGCTTTAGTTTACTATTTTTGTTGTTCTAGCTAGTTTTTCTACAAGTTGTAAGTTTTCTATTATTGCAATTTGATTTCAAGTATTGTAGTTTTTTTATCATGTCTTCTTCCCTTTCTACTTGTATTTACATCATTATGATGAGTAGCTAACTTTCCTTTAGCACTTGGTCATGAAGAACTTTGGAATGAAATAAAATATGTTTTGAATTTTTCTAATTGGCAAGCTCTCGTCTTGATTATCTTCGATTTATCTTTTAATTTAATTGCGTCGAATTCATATGTCGCGAATATATTTTTCGATCTAAGATCCGTATTCTAGTTGATCGAGAGATCCGTGTGTACGAGGAGATCACTCAAAGATAAAAGAAGTTGCATGCACTCCTCGAAAGAGGACGACATAAATCTTCCGGATTGGAGTCAAATCCAATAGTGGGTTCACCGCTTAAGGCGAGCTTAGGGGATTCGACTGGCTGAGGGGTCTTAATCGATCAACCTAAGGTTAGTTGGTAGTATTCCTCGAGAGAGGTGCTATCATGTTTTGGGAACTTCCATGGTCGAAGTTATTTCAATAAGAGCTTGCGGATTATTCTTTTGTAAAATTCTATTTTATTCCAAATGGATTCTAGATCAAGTGTTAATCCTTTAATCATAATTTTTCTTCGTAGTTGATCTTCTCCGAATCGTTCTCCAAATCAAGACCGACTTTCGATCGATAAAATAATAGCTCTTCTTTGTGAGTAGAAGTACTCAACAAGCCCGGAAAAATACGACACTTGATTTTATAAATCCTATACTATAAAATGATAGGTACACCAGCCTTATCGAATTATACGTGGATAACACTTTAATTTTACGCAGCGCGGATTTTACGCATCAAGTTTTTGACGCTGTTGTCGGGGAACTTTTTGTTGATATTTTGAAAACTTAGTTCTATTAATTTTATCATTTTTTTTCTTTTTAAAGGTGCAATTAAATTCTTAGAAAGGAAGATTTGGGCTATCATCCCATGTTATCTCCTAGTACCGCTGCGAACCCTTCACGGGGTAGCCCTCGGGAAATCTAAGACTAATTAAATCTAAAAAAATAAAAATAAAATCCAAAAAAATTATATCTCTTTTTATTTATTATTTCTCTTTTTGTTAATTCCTACGTTTTTCTTTTTCTTTTCAGTGTATGACCCGAAGGAATCCGTCAGATCTTCTTGAATTGGATCCGGAAATCGAGCAAACCATTCAGCGACGCTTAAGATTCCAAAGGCCAAATTCTCAAGATCCGATTCGGCCTCCTAACTGTTGAACTTCTTTGGCGTCTTCGGAGATTTCATTTCAAGAATTGCTTTTACTTTATCTGGATTGGGTTTAAGACCCTCCGGGGTTAGAAGATGACCTAAATACTTTCAATTGCTGGCTCCAAATATGCATTTCAACAGATTCAATCTCATATCGAATGCTCTAAGGGTTGAGAAGGTCTCTTCCAGATCTTTCAAGTGTGTGCCAAATTGTTTACTCTTGATGAGAAGATCGTCTACATATACTTCAAGATTTCTAGTCTTTTGCTTTTTGAATGCGAAATCCATCATCCGTTGATAGGTGGCACCTGCATTCTTTAAACCAAAAGGCATTACTTTATAGCAAAAACATCCATCGTTTGTTATAAAAGAAGTGTGAGGAATATCTGGCTTATGCATTCTGATTTGATGATAGCCTGAGAACGCATCCAGAAAGCTCATGCACGAAAATCCGATTGTTGAATCTATCCTGGGTAATGGATAGCAATCCTTTAGACAAGCCTTATTAAGCTTTTTGAAGTCTACGCACATCCTCCACTTTCCTCCAGGCTTCTTTACCATCACTACATATGAAACCCAGTCAGGATATTGAACCTCTTGGATGAACCCAGCTTTGAGTAGCTTTTGAACTTCTTCTCTAATTGGTGCGACTAAGGTAGCTGCTACCGCCCATTTTTTCTGAATAATTGGCTTGAATGCTGGATCTATATTTAGATGATGGCAAGCTACATCAGGGTTTACTCCTGGCATATCATTTGCTGACCAAGCGAACACATCCAGATTTCTGAATAAACATGCTGTTAGCTCCTTTTTTTTTTCATTTTCGGAGAGTTCTGCGTTAATTGAAAGTATTTTTCCCTCATCTCCCTTAATTGGAATGGCTTGGATATCTTGGGCTGGTTCTAAGTGAGTTCCCTCAGTTTCATTTTCAATTTCAGCATCCTAATCTTCTAAATTAGATTCTCTCATAGTTTCCATGTTTTGACCAGAGTACGTCGATTTCAAAAATAAGCATGAGAGAACAGGAAAAGTGGCCTAGGAAGAGTGGCCGATTGTATTGTAGATAAATACCCATAAAACAATTTATGTAGAGATGTAAATATTGCTGAAAAAGGAAATAGATGAAGAACAAATCTTATTGAAGCAAATTCAATTACAAACAACAGCCTTGAAATGGCTCAGAGAAGTTTTACAGCTAAAAAATTAGAAGACACGTTAACAGCTGAAAACGAGCTCAAAACCCAAACACTGGAATTCCTTTATTCAGAACTCAGGGGGACCAACACTTCACTTCCAACCTCCAACTGGGAACCAATGTCGACAAAACTAACAGTCTTGACATAGCATTCCCGAGCCAGCCTAGGATCACTCCTAACCCTAAACTTCTTCCCTTGAGCGGAAAATTTGAGGACGAGATGGAACGTTGAAACTACAGCTCTATACTGGTTGAGGAGGGGTCTGCCAAAAATCACGTAATAACTGCTAGGAGCATATACTACTATGAATTCGGCTTGCTTGATGATCCCACCCATCATTACAGTTAGAGAAACTTTCCCTTCGACCTCTTTCTTCTCCACTGAGAAGCCATAGAGGGGTCCTTCGGTAGAAAGCATTGGCTTCCCAGTCTTCAGGGCTTCGAAAGTCGGCTTGAACAACAGATTTACTGAGCTTCCGGTATCCACTAGGATCCTTTCGACAGTGAAATTCTCTATCACAGCCTTGATGACAAGAGCATCATTAAATGGATTCTCGTGAGGTGGAAGATCTTCTTTGCTGAAGATAACCACCTCCGGAATTGGGGTTGAGGTTGAGGCAGCAGAGACTTCATCTCTGAAGACTCTGTCCATGCTGGTCTTCTTAGAAGATTCAGGTCCAGCACCTCCATGGATGCAAATAAGCAATCCATTTACCCCTTCGTTGTCCGCCTCTACACACTCATAGCCAATGTGGAGGCTGCCAAAGAGGCTGGCATCCTCCACCTCCTCACACTCCCAACCGACCTCAGCGATGGTTTTTGCCTTCTTCGATTGATCTTCAACCTTCTTGTTGATCAAGTCCCGGAGCTTGCCTTCCTTGAGGAGCTTCTCTATTAGGAACCTGAGTGCCCGACAGTTTTCAGTCTGATGTCCTCTTTCTTTATGGAATTCATAATAGAGGCTTGGATTTCTGAACTTGACATCTGATTTCATTGGAGCTGGCCTATTAAAAAAGGGTTGTTTTTCTATGATCTCTAGAATCTCTGAGATGGGTAGGGGAGATCTGCAAAACATTCTTGCGAGTTGTTAAAAGGTTATCTAGGCTGGGTAGCTGGAAGAGGTAGGGAGACAAGCTAATGGCTGAGCCTGAACAGGTTGCTGCCATTGGGTGAGCTGCTGATGGTTAGTGGTTGGGCGATGATGAGGAAAATTCCTACCTCTGGGAGCCTGAGGTTGATATTCTTGACGAGCCAGCCTTTGCTGACGTTGAGGTGCTGAAGATGAAGAGTTGCTGCCACCTTGATAGGCCATATTGGAGAGATATGAGACATATTCGGGATTACAAATCTCACCCTCTATGAACCTATTCACGATTGAAATTAACTCCTGGTAGGAACGAGGCTCCTTAGTAGTGACCTTCAACTTCAGAGGGCCTTCTCGAAGGGCGTTGATGAATGCAACTTGTTGGAGGACGGGGCCAACGTCTCAGGTGCTCAAAATTTCCTCTGGAAACGGGCGGCGAAGTGAGTTGTAGTCTCACTTTCACCTTGCCTGATTTTAAAAAGGGTCGCGGGGCCACTCTTCCGTTTCTTTGAGGTTGCAAATCTCAAAAGAAACTCTCTCCTGAGATCTACGAAACAAGCAACGGACCTTGCAAGGAGGCAAAAAAGCCATTCCCTTGCTTCGCCTCCGAGGGAGGTACCAAACAGCTTGCAACGAAGAGCCTCAGATAAGGTCCTCATTGACACTGCAGCTTCGAAAGCTTGTAAGTGAGAAATCAGATCATCCCTTCCAGTATAAACTGGAAGTCGGTGCTCTCTGAAACCCGTGGGAACAGGCTCCCACCTAACTTGATCTACGAACGGGGAAGGCTCTTCCCAAAGATCGACAGGGAGAGGCGCAGTGCCTTTCCGAAAGTTCAGAGCTCGGGCAGGACTTCCCTGGGCAGCTGCCTAATAAAGAATTTCAGCCCTTACCACACCATCTCTTCCTCTTAAAGAATTTCAGCCCCGTATTCCTTACCCCGCCCGTTTAATCAAGCGGGCTAATCATATAAATTCTAATTTTAATATTCCCTGCACTATAGGCACTAATCACTTTCCAAATGCTTTTGCCGATCTTGACGCTAGCGTTAATATTATTCCCTATAGTTTAGTCCAAAAATTAAACTTAGGAGAACCTACCCCCACCGATATTAAATTATAATTAGCTGATCGCTCCGTAAAGACTCCTTTGGGGGTAATTTTGAATGTGCCAGTTGAGGTTGACGAGTCTACTTTACTGATAGACTTCGTTATCCTTGATACGGAAGAAGACGACGGGATCCCTCTAATCCTTGGTCGTCCCTTCTTGGCCGCTATGCGAGCAATTTTTGATGTTGGTGAAGGAACTCTTCTCCTCCATTTAGGGGGTGAGAATATTATAATCCAAACAACTAATTTGCCAACCTTGCATCTCTCAAAGCCTTTATCATCATTTGATGATAAATTTAGAACAAGGTAATCTGACACGCCACCATGGTCGAGCTCAACGACCGTAACCAAAGCGCTCTTAGAAGGTCACCCATGTTTTTGTTTTTCATTTTTTTTACAAAATTCTAAAAAAGAAAACAGAGAAGTTTCTATTTAAATATTTTTATTTTTGTTTTTCAAAAAAATCCAATAAAAATAAAAAAAACAAAAAAAATCAAAACAAAAAAATATGTTATTGTTTTTATTATTTTTATTTTGTCACTAAAGGTTTTGCAGGTTTGGAGAAAATTTGCGAGACAAGGTCGCTCGCACGTACGCATGAAACTCCACTCTCCAAGTCGGTATTTTATTATTATTATTTTTCCTTTTATTTTACTGTCTTGTTTTTGTTTTTATTTTTGTTTTCTTTTAAAAAAAATATAGAAAAAATTATTAAATTTTTTTTTCTGAAATTTGTGTTACACGGACCGTGATCTAGGCGTGACACGCACCGTACACTTTTTTCTGTCGCGCTGTATCCATGCGGCAGGATTTTTCCGTCTTTCGTGAAGGTCACGGGCTAGCCAATGATGGTCACGGGCGTGACATTCACATAACCACAATTTCACCTAAACACGCGCACCAGCTACGATTCGGGATGTCACGCCCGTGACTTGACAATGTCACACCCGTGACAAGCTCAAGTCACCCCCGTGACTGGGCACGTTGCCTCCTTTACTCCACCGGGTCCGGTCAAAGATTCCTCTTGTTGGTCACGCCTGTGGCAGTCAAGTCACGCCCACAGTCACATGCGTGACCCTGGGCCGTGACCTCTCGGGAAGCGTTTTTTGACCGTCGAGCATCAGATTCCCTGTCCGATTTGATTTCGCCAGTTACACGCCCTTGGTCACGGGCGTGACCAAGGGCGTGACCTGCCAAATTTTTGCATTTTGACCGGTCATCCTTGGATTCTCCCCCCACCTTTTTCTCACTCGTTTAGTGTTACACGCCCTCGATCATGGGCGTGACCCCTCAAATTTTCCCTATTTAAGGCCCATTCCCCCTCTCTTTTCTCCATACCTTCCCCTACATCTCTCTCTTCTTTTCTTTCTTCCTTTAGCCGACTTTCTAATGGCCCCCCCGCCGCCGCCACGCCATTGCCGAGTCTTCTTCTTCACTCCCCGACGATTCCCTCACGGTCGGCGCCATGCTCAATTTTACTTCCCACGCTCACAAAGACTAGAGTAACCTCCTCAGTGGGAAGGAATTTGGCGTCTTCCGCGTCATCGATTGGAACGTCCTCACCACCCTCGGGCAGGCCGAAGCAGTGTGGAATTTCTTTACTACTTCGGGGTGGGCTCCTTTGTTCTCCATTTCGGAGCTGGCGTACTACGAGTTGACGGTGAAGTTTTTCTCCTCGTTCGATTTCCGCTGGGCCGGGGCCGACAACGTGCTTGAATTTTGAATGGGCGGATTTTCGCAATGCCTTGCTTTGTGTCAGCTCAACATTCTCATGGGCTTCTGCGGCGAGACTTTCACCCTTACGGAAGCCTACACCGCCCTCGCCCTCGATTTCCCCCTGCGACTACAACCTTCATGGATTTGGGGCGGAAATCAGTAACGACCCCAATCCATATTCGCCAAAATATCCAAGGGCAGTCATCTCCTCTCCCCCGCCTTATGCTATCTCCATTACCTCCTCACTTTTACACTTTCCGCTCGCGGCGATAGCCATGGAATGGTGACCCGCGTGGACCTACTATATTTATATAGTATGCACGAACGGGTCCTCCTCAACCTTGGTTCGGCGCTTGCGATGTTTTTTCGGCATCAGGCTGAGAATCAGAGGCTTAGTGCGCTGCATGGAGGCTCATTTGTCACTTATTTAGCCAAGTGTACGGGTATTTGGGATGCACATCCTCCCATGACTCCACTCCAAGCGCCCGCGCCTATCACGTTCCAAAACCTTCAGGCCCTTGGTTTGATGCGTCAGCGTGGGCGAGGCTTCGAGGCGATTCCCGACGAGGTTGGTGGCGACTCGATCAATGTTGATTTCGAAGCCGATTTAGGTGGCGTTCCTCCAGCGCCACAGTTCCCACAGCAGCCACAACAACATTTTCCCCTGCCCCTGACTCGTACGCTTATTTCGATCAGCAGTTTGGGCGGATCCACACTCGTCAGGATCAGATTCAGACAGAGCAGTTGTCCATGCGCACTCACTTTGACACACGTTTTGATACGCTCGAGCAGCGCCATGCTTCCTCTATGGAGCATCTGCAACGGAAATTTGCTGATCTGCGCACTTACTATCAGCAGGAGGACGACGACGATGACGCTTAGAAATTTTTATTTTTGGCCGTCTGTATCTTTTATTTTATGTACCGCACCTTTATATTTGTTTTCATTTCTCTTTTATTTATGCCACAAAATATATAAAATTATAAACAAAAAATGTTTTGCTTTTACATTTTGTTTTCTTCAGGTTGGCTCGGTGATGATTTATTCTTCATAAGGGAAGTGTTCTCTCCTCTACCCGCTCTTTTATTTTTTCTAAAACATTGAGGACAATGTTTACTTTAAGTACGATGGTGTCTTCTCTTATTTTTACAAATCAATCTCAAAGTTAATCAAAAATAAAAAAAAAATCGAAAATACCAAAACACAATTATTATTATTATTTTTAATACAAACAAAAATACAAAAACAATAAAAAATTTAATTTCTTGCGAAAGGGCCGTGTTAGGCTTTCATCCCACAAAACCGCCTAGTACCTTGCGAGCCCATCATTGGGTAGCCCTTGGGAAGTCCAAGAATAAAAAAAAATTATTTCTGTTTTGTTTTTCTTTTCCAAGCACAAATTGAAAATATAAAAAAAAATAAAAAAACCTTTGAAAAAAAAACCCAAAACAATGTTTTTATAAATTTTGTAATATTAGATGCTTCCTTACTTTTTATTTGAGTACAACCATTTTTAATTATGAGCCATTATTTATATGTTTTATTTAAAAAACAAAAAGTTTTTTTTTTATATATTTTTTTCTAATTTTATGTGTCTAATCATAATTTGTTAGATTTAATTTTTAGATAAATTTGAATTAATAAATTTTTCATCATTTTGGTGTATTTAGAATATTTCTTAGTTTTGATTTCTCTCATTAAAATATCATGAATTAATTTTGTGGCAATTGTGCTTAAGATCTTTAGATTTTATTTATATTAACTTTAACTCATAGATTCTTAAGGATTCTTAATTTATTTTTTATGCTCTCAAAACATTTATCTTGAACAATTTTTATAGCCTTTAAAACCCTAGTCCCTCCTTTTACTTTATCCTTTTGATTGACAATTAAAAAAGTATAAAAGATCATATGTCATGGAATGAGAGAATAAAATTTATCATTTCTAAACATATGGACCCAAATTTGTAAAAGATTATATGTCATGGATAAAATTCATCACTCCTAAACATATACATTTGGGATATAAAAAAAAGAGTATTTAAAAAATGGAAATGAGAGGATAAAATTCACCATTTCCCAATTAAAAATCTCTTATATGCCAATTTTTACCCAAACTTAACCAATACCATTTCATATTCAAGATATTTATGAGATAGCTTAGTTAATATTTTATGTTTTCTAAAAGTTTCGAATGATATCAAAAGTTTGTATAATTCTAATCTTAGATTATTTTGCTTGATTCAATACAATATTATTTATGAAAATTTGATTAGAGAATTTTTAAAACTAATTTTTATTCTACGCATATCAATTTATGAATCATGATTTATTTCGTATGAATCTAAATTTTATTTCAAGACTTATTTTTGCATGAGTCGTGTATAATTTTAAAATACATAATTAGAAGTAAATTCTTTTTCTTTTTTGAAATTTCATATAAATATTTCTCATGCTTATGATGGTTTTGCTATGGAATAACAAAAACTTAAGTATGTGAGTATTTGATAATGCATAATTTATAGTTATTTTATATAATATTTTATTAATATTTTATTTATTTTTATTTAGTTTTAATTTAATTTATCACTAATTTACCTTATTTTTGTATTTTCAGGTAATTTGGGCTGCCAATAGCAATTTCAAGCTCATAGAAGTAATCGGGAGAATATTTGGAGCATTCCTGCCGAAAACGCAAAGTACATGCCCTTGGTCACGGGCGTGACCAAGGGCGTGACTCCATGTCACGGCCGTGAACCAGCCCCGTCGTATCCCAGCTGAAGAAGTCAGATGCCACGCTAGATTAAAATTACACGCCCTCTGTCACGGGCGTGACAGAGGGCGTGACCTCAAGGTTACGGGCATGACTCGCCCGTTAAAGCGTTCAATGCAGGCATTACTCAACTCACGCCGTTTTTGGCTTACACGCCCTCGGTCACGGGCGTGACCGAGGCCGTGACTCCTCTTGCAACCGCCAGATTAACTCCTGATCGCGACGTTTCCCGCCGTTCCTAGACTCGGTCAAGTCACGCCCTAGGTCACGGGCGTGACCTAGGCCGTGACCCGCCATGCAATCAATTTCTGGCGGTTTCTCTCCCCCAACGTTCTCAGGCTTTCAATTCGTAGTTATGCAGCTTACACGCAGTCACGGGCGTGACCAATGGCGTGACTCTCCGATTTTTCACCTATAAAAGACAGCAATCTCCAGAAGTAGTAGAGTTCAATTTTGGAGTTTATTTTCAGCTTAGTTTACTGTTTTTGTTGTTCTAGCAAGTTTTTCTACCAGTTGTAAGTTTTCTATTATTGCAATTTGAATTCAAGTATTGTAGTTTTTTTTATCATGTCTTCTTCCTCTTCTACTTGTATTTCCATCATTATGATGAGTAGCTAAATATCCTTTAGCACTTGGTCATGATGAACTTTGGAATGAAATAAAATATGTTTTGAATTTTTCTAATTGGCAAGCTCTCGTCTTGATTATCTTCGATTTATCTTTTAATTTAATTGCATCGAATTCATATGTCGCGAATATGTTTTTCAATCTAAGATCTGTATTCTAGTTGATCGAGAGATCCGTGCGTACGAGAAGATCACTCAAAGATAAAAGGAGTTGCAAGCACTCCTCAAGAGAGGACGACATAAATCTTCCGGATTGGAGTCAAATCCAATAGTGGGGTTCACCGCTTAAGGCGAGCTTAGGGGTTTCGACTGGACGAGGGGTCTTAATCGATCAACCTAAGGTTAGTTGGGTAGTATTCCTCGAGAGAGGAGCTATCATATTTTGGGAACCTCCACGGTCGAAGTTATTTCAATAAGAGCTTGCGGATTATTCTTTTGTAAAATTCTATTTTATTCCAAATGGATTCTAGATCAAGTGCTAATCCTTTAATCATATTTTTTCTTCGTAATTGATTTTCTCCGAATCGTTCTCCAAATCAAAAACAACTTTCGATCGATAAAATAATAGCTCTTCTTTGTGAGTAGAAGTACTCAACAAGATTGTAAAAATACGACACTTGATTTTATAAATCCTATACTATAAAACGATAGGTACACTTGCCTTATCAAATTATACGTGGATAATACTTCAATTTTACGCAGCGCGAATTTTAAAGAAATATACATATATACATATATATACCATATATAAAGAAATATCAAACCCATGAATTTTAAAATTGTTGAAATGATTACGGCCGTCGAATCTGGCATGATATTTCATCAGCCGTCGGATCAAACCGCTCCCTCTCTCACCACTTTTTCATAGGTCTCCTAAACCTACTAGGGGTGACATAAAACTATGAAGGTGTAGAGTACCATACAACATGAAATTACGATTTTACCCATAAATTTATTGAAAAAGAAGGGTCATATGACCCGTTTTTTAATCTAACAAAAATTGTCAATCGTAAGAATTGAACCCAGGTTTTCACCGTATCAAGTAAAGATGACAATCATCACACCATATGATTTTTATTGAACAAAATTAAATTAAGTTTTATATATACGTATATAAATATAGATCGCCCCCGCCAAAAGTCGCCGCCCCTGCCAAATGTCGCCCCGCCGAATGTCATCGCCCTTGCCGAATATCTCCCCCTCCGACTGTCGTCGTCCCCGCCGAATGTCGCCGCCCCCGCTGAATGTCACCGTCCCCGCCAAATATCACCGCCCCGACAGAATGTCGTCGTCCGCACGGGGGGCCCGTGCCCTGTCACTCGTGTGTGTGTGTATATATATATAATTTATTGTTAGGATAGACCACTGACTACTTTGGTCGGGTGCAAAGATTTTGAACATAAGAGATCGATATTCCAGAGCGGGATTAAAAAAGAGATTCAACTTATCATGCTAATGTGAATTTGTGGCGAATAATGTAACCGTCAAAAAATTTATAGAACTGGATTTTCACTTTTATAGTCCTTCCTGCTGACAATAATGTAACCGTCAGAAAAATTATCGAAGAATACAAGAATCCTCTTGCCACAATTAATGGCCTAACACTTTTTGCGTAGAGATAATTGGCTCCGTTTGGGGGGACTTATTTTCACCGGTCAAGCGGTTATGACTGCATGAACCGGACCATAATTTAAGGTCCGGTTCATGCGGTCATAACCGCTTGACCGATGAAAATAAGTCCCCCCAAACGAAGCCATTATGTATGACAAGGGAAGTATTCTCTCTTAGCAAAAAAAAAGGGTTCATCAATATGAAACACTTTTTTTTCAATCTAAAAAATGCTCTATTAGCAAACTCTATTTACCTCTTTCCGCCTAAACCGAAAAGCCTCTATCTTTTTCAGCCCTACAGTCTCCATTGTGAAAACTCAGCAGCGACTTAAGGCTTTCCTCGCGCCCTAGGGATTTCACTGGACATCCTTGCGAAAACGCAACCACCTCCCTTCTTCGTCAATAACGACAACTCTCAGTGATGACGACGCCGACTCCCAGAGACGACGACACCGGCTCCCGCGAACTAGGGTTCACCTACGCCAGTGAGATGACGAAGCTCAAGTATTCAAGTCTAATCTTTGTCTTTCTTCCATTTTGATTTAGGTTAAAGATTTTTTTGTAATGGAATATCACATTAAGATTTATTCTATGGTTTTTAGGCCGCATTTATTGCATTGTAGTTCTTAAATTCAGATTATGATTTAGGTTAGAAAAATTGCATTGCAATGCATTTAGTTCGTTTCTTACATTATGGAGGATGATGCAGAATACGTAAAGTCTGTCGGGTTAAGGTCTATTGTTATTGATTTTTTTTTGAAAATATTATAGTTTACCGGGTTAAGGTATATTTCATTCCTTACATTGTGTTACAGTGACTACACCATTAGAAAAGTGAATGTCTATGTCAGACATGGGTATGATTATATCATCATGCTACAACGTTGGAGTTGTTCTAGCATCAAAGGCTAAAAGTATAACTTTTTCACATTGGATTCACCTGTTCCTCTAATGCATAAGATACTTCTCATCGGATTTATTAATAACAATCATTTTGTGAGGCTATTCATGAAAAATGAGTGCCTACTACAACAAATCTACCATCCTTGGCGAAAATATCATCATCCAATTTCAAGTTCATGGGAGAGCACACATATCATGTTTTCAATGTTAAAGAAAAAAAGTGAGTCTTAAACTAATTTTTGATTATTTTTAAAATTTTCAACTTCATTTTGTTAGCATTTTGAATGAATTTTAAGTAGAATATACAACACGTTTTTGGAATGGAGAAGAATTTTAATGTTGGCACTATAAAGAATGTATTTTTGATCAATGAAAAGAAAGAGTAGACCCTAAAAAATATATATTTTTTGGACAATGTTTGAAAACGTTTTAATAATGCTATAAAATTTTATTTTATATTAATTTTTTGTGATGAATTGCTAATAACAAAAAAAAGTTTGCTAATAGTCAATTAATGATTTGCTAATCATAATTTGCTAATAGCATAATATGATTTGCTATTAACAACCTTAAAAAAAAAGGGTGCTGTTATAAGCAAACCCTCTTTGGTTGCTAGCAAACCAATTTCTATGAGTTTTTACGCGCCTTTTAAAAATACGCTTTGTACATGCATTTTTAGGAAAAGTGTTCAACACAAAAATTGTAGTTCTCGTCGAGATCTACAACTTTCGTGTTGAACACTTTTCCTAAAAATGCACGCACAAGACCCTAAAATCGCCGTGATCGTAACTTTTGTAAATTTTTGAAAATAACAAGAAAATACGTCTTGTACATGCATTTTTAGGAAAAGTGTTCAACACGAAAGTTGTAGATCTCGACGAGACCTACAATTTTTGTGTTGAACACTTTTCCTAAAAATGCATGTACAAAACGTATTTTCAAAATACGTGTAATAACTCATAGAAATTGGTTTGCTAGCAACCAAAAAGGGTTTGCTTATAACAGCACCCAAAAATAATTGATGCGCACACTTACGTTGTTGACGAAGTAGAGGGAAATCACAATTTAGTATTCGTAAAAAAAGCATATAACTTTGTGCACAAAAATAGAAGATAGTATTCGTTAAACTCTATTAGATTAGCAAGCTAAATCAAATCCTCGGAAATCATAAAATCGTTGCAGGGGAAATGAAATTGCGTAGAACTTGCAAAACAAAATGCTTTGAACGCATATTTGAGTTAAACATTGAAATGCACTTTTACGGTAATTGCAAGTTGTTCTTTAAGGTTTGGTTTGGGAGAGCTTTTTTGTTCTACTTCATTTAAAAAAAAAAAACGCTGCAACATTTTACAAACGGTTTGGAAAGACTATCAGTTGGAAAAGCTACCGCCCAAAATTTATTTTCTCTTCTTTTTGAAAAGTCACGGGTCTCCTACTTTTCAACCTTTTCGAAAAGTATTTTCTCATTCCGATACACAGTTGACGATGCGGAAACGTTTTCCTCCTCCCGATCCAGTTCGACAACACTGCGAAAACCCTAGCCTTTCTGCAAATGATCCATTTTCAGCTCATGCACATATTTTTGGCCCGGGCAGGCATTTTCGGGCCGGGTGTGCATTTTTTCGCCCTGAGACACATTTTTCGCCCGAGCGCGCATTTTTAGCGCGGTCACTCATTTTTCCACTAGCACGCATTTCCGCCCGGGTGCGCTTTTTTTTCGTCGGGCGCGCGTTTTTTCGCCCTACTGCGCATTTTCTCGCCGTGGCGCGCATTTTTCCGCACTTGTGCGCATTTTCTGTTCGTGCGTGCATTTTCCGTCCGAGCGCGCATTTTCGGCCCGGGCGCGCATTTTCAGCCAGAGCGCGCATTTTCGACCCGAGTGCGCATTTTTGGCCATGGCGCGCATTTTCGATCCAAGCGTGCATTTTTTCGCCAGGGCGCAAATTTTTCGTCCGGACACGCATTTTTCGGCAAGACCCGCACTTTCCCGCCCTTGCGTGCATTTTCTGCTCGTGGGCGCATTTTCTGCCCGGGTGCCCATTTTCGATTAGGTTGAGCATTTTTTCGCTCGGGCGCGCATTTTACGCCTGGGTGCGCATTTTCGTCCCCGACGCTCATTTTTCGCCCGGGTGCGCATTTTTCGCCCGGGCACACATTTTTCCCATGGGCGGGCATTTTCCGCTCAGACGCAAATTTCGTGATTGGACGCATTTATCAATTTTCACAAACTCAAAATAAGTCACTTCTCCTTTATTCAGCAGCCCAAGGATCATGACATTTTTATCAATAGTGAATTTGAATGGATAAACACAAATACTAACGGTACTATTTTCAGTATTGTGTGCACGTCTTAGAAATTTTAAATTTTAATAAAATGGGCAATGGAGGTTCAAAGCAAAAAAAATATCAGTCTTAATTGAACCGCAGAATACAACAACTAACACTCTAGCCTGTCCCATCATAGTGGGGTCAACATTGCGCCCTATCTTTAATTACACCGCAGAATAAAGTAGAAAAAATTTGGTGCTCACTCCTTTCTTATGCCTTAGGCCCCGTTTGGGAGGGCTTTTCACCTCCGATGTGTGTGCTGAAAAACATCACTGTTCCTTTTGATCCATTTGAATTGTCTACCGTTGGCTACTGCTGCTGCCCAAAATGAATTTTTATATCCTTTTTCGAAAGTCGGGAGCCTCCTCCAGTCTACCGCATGCTTTCGGCATTTCTACCGCCACGACAGTTATTTTTTTGATTCTCCAACCCAACGATCCCGCAAACCCTACTCGCCGGCTCCAAGTCACAATCTCCTCCCAGCGATCTTCCAGATCTCGAATCTCCTCCCGATCCACCGCTGCGATAGGTTTGAATCCGTATCCTCCGATTTAGTTGTTATGACATTATACTAGTTGTTCGAATCCGTCTCCTCCGAATCTCTGAACCCTACCCACGAAATCATGGCACAGTGTTCTGAAACCAGAGGTGTTCTGCTGCCAAAGCCTGGATTTCTCAACCATTCAAGTGTTCTGAGCGTAAATCTCTATTGTCACTGGCTCGTGGAATCTTAAGAGTCTAGTCGATCATTTAGGTGAAGCATTTCATGCATTGTCCCGATTCTCCCTAGCTTCCTTTGTAAATTTTTCCTTAACATTAGAATAACAGTGAATTATAAAAAAATTAGTAACAAAATTCGAAGTGCACAACCCTGTGTTTGTCGAGTAGACTCATCAAGCCGTCAGACGATCGGGAGAGAGATGGGACCTTGGTGAGTCAGTCGGGCGAGTGGCGGGTCCCAGTTCGCACTCGCCCCTAGCCCGAATTCGCCTCCAGCTCGGCGTGAGTGGCGAGTCTCAGCCCTACCGTGTACTCGCCACCCTGGCGAGCAGGTTTAGAACAGCCTGGACTCGCTTGTCTGCTTGGTGACCTGTTTTTTTAGGGAGCCCCATTTTGGCCTGCAGTTAGCCATTCCAAACAACGCAGACTAATTTGGGCTGCTTTTAGTAAAACCAAGAGGCGGGATTCAACTATCCGCAAACCGTTTGAGAAAACTATAAATAGACCCCCAATGACACCTTTGGAGAGGCTCTCACTTGTTTCTCTCTCCTCTGGCTAGCTTTGGTCGGTTAGAGAGTTTTGGCTTGCTGCTCACCGTGGTTTCCAGGAGTGTGGACAAAGACTCTCTAGCATTCTCCAAGGTGTCCAGCTCAACATTTGACTTTGGAGGGGAAGCACCGTAAGATCTTTCGGATTAATAGCGGGACCTCCTTGTTGCATCTCGAGAGTCTATCCATGTTTTCTACCATAAAGAGTGAGGTTCCTTGTCCTGAGAATCTGGCCTAAAGACTCAACTAAGAAGAATTAAATCCAAGCTACACCCTTGGTCCGAACTCCTCGTTAAACTGTGATTTCCGGATTCAACCCAGAGCATACAACTTCAAAACTACAAAGTAAATGATATCCTAAGAACTACAATTTTGAATGTTTTAAAATTTTATAACATATATAGTTGTTTAGTGCTCAGTATATTATGCATCCGATTTTTGAGGATAATTGACGAGTAACTCTACTGATATTTTATCTTAAGGCTATCACTGTTATTGCCGCAGTTGAGGAAGACGATTTCAGACTTGCATTGAAAATACTGTTTGAGGATACGCCTATTCTTTATCCTCGAATACTTTTGAAATTCGGATGTGATTCAGTAAATAAGAAAAGCAGTTGTTGTACACCCGTAAAGGCCTTAGGACGCACCGGAAGAAAGCCCCGGAGAAGAGAGGAGGGGTCGACGGTCAAAGAGCGCGGTAGCACGCAGGCTGCACCCACCGACCGCACCGCCCTTGGGGGTGCGGCCGGCCAAGTCGCACCCCCCAGGGGGGTGCGGCTCAGCCGCACCCCCCCCCCCCCCCCCCCCCCCCCCAAGGGGGTGCGGCCCGGCTGGGGGGTGCGGCCGAGCCGCACCCCCCTTGGGGTGCGGCCAGGCCGCACCTCCCCTTGGGGGGTGAGGCCGAGCCGCACCCCCCTTGGGGGTGCGGCCGAGCCGCACCCCTTGGGGGGTGCGGCCGAGCCGCACCCCTTGGGGGGTGCGGCCGAGCCGCACCCCTTGGGGGGTGCGGCCGAGCCGCACCCCCTTGGGGTGCGGCCAGGCCGCACCCCCCTTGGGGTGCGGCCAAGCCGCACCCCTTGGGGCAAGCCGCACCCCCCTTGGGGTGCGGCCAAGCCGCACCCCCCTTGGGGTGCGGCCAAGCCGCATCCCCCCTTGGGGGGTGCGGCCAAGCCGCACCCCCTTGGGGGGTGCGGCCAAGCCGCACCCCCCCCCCCCCCCCCCCCCTTTTGGGGGTGCGGCCAATCCGCGCCCACCCCTCCTCGGGGTGCGGTCCGACGCCCTGTCCTCGCCAAAGGATCCTGGTCCCTCCTTTGGGGGGCAACTCCCCGGCCGCCGTCCGCCCGAGGCATCCCCGTGGTTCGTTGCACACTTGGAGCACTTCGGCGCTAGCGCGCGCTCAGAACGTTTCTGAGCGCGATCAGGAAGTCTTCTCACTTTTTGTCTTTCCGGCTTCTCACTTTTTGGGTTTCCGGCTTCTCACTTTTTGTCTTTCAGGCTTCTCACTTTTCAGGAACAGTCGGTCGCCTTTTTCGCCTCCAACAGAACTGCCCGAACTGCCCCAGCCGCTCAAGCTGCCCGAAGGGCAAGGTGGTCATTTACGAAAAATGGCGATCCGTGTGCCCCAAACCGGAAAATATGATTCGTCCACCGAGCATTTATGGAAACTGCCAACGACAAAATTACCGGACTACCCCCGGCCAAAGCTATAAAAAGGGGCCTGGGGGTTCATTTGAAAGGACCTCGACTGCTGGACCTGGGAGAGCTCCTTGCAGACTTTTGCGGAATTCTCCTTCGGTGCTCGAAGATTTCCTTTCCGGACTTGAAGATTTCCTTCATCCCGAAAGGCAACGCAGCTGCACAATTTTGTTCCCCGGAGCAGCTCACTTTTGTTCCCCGGAGCAGCTCACTTTTGTTCCCCGGAGCAGCTCACTTTTGTTCCCCGGAGCAGCTCACTTTTGTTCCCAGGAGCAGCTCACTTTTGTTCCCCGGAGCAGCTCACTTTTGTTCTCCACCTTTCTCAGAAGGAGAAAAGGGCTTAGTTTTTTCCAAGAGGCGGCCTGTCGCCTTCGGATCTCTCTATCTCTCTACTACTGTAACGAGTTGCGGCCTGTCGCACTCGAGTTCTAAGTCTCACTTTGTAACCCCCCTGAAGATAGTGGAATTTTGGTCGGCACAGCTCCGACCACGTGGTTTTTTACCCTTTCCGGGTTTTCCACGCTAAAAAGTCTCAGTGCAATCAACGAATCTCTAATTGACTGTTTGCGCGCTTAGTTCGCTCACGAGCTAAGGTGGTTCAAGTGAACCGGTCTACCAAGAGCACTAAGCGTTCCGCAACAGCAGTATTGTAAAAAGTTTCAGATTTGTATCCATTGGAATGTAGTTTTAGGTGTTTGGGCTGTTCTTTAGTATTTCTTTTTGCTGCTTTTATGAAGTCAGAGCAATTTTGTTTCCTTCATTGTTATGAGACTTCTTTGATCTTCAACCGTCTACTAGATTTCTATTGATATGATAATTGGTTTTTTTAATATATTTTTTGTTAAAAGCATGAGCAGACAGATTTTGTGCACGAAACTATCTCTCCTAAATGTCTGGGGATTCAAGTTAGTTTTTAGAGCAAATTCAGAAAAACTTTCCATAGTTCCATAGAACTCAAAACAAGTTTTTTCTAGGTGCTTTCCCCCTTTGGCTTCGGGCACCCAGTCTAGAAGCTCCTTCAACAACGATCATTCATCGTTCCAACACATTCATCCTTAGGCGAGATCATTCTCCTACAATTTTTCTATATTTTGCCAAGTTGTTTGATCTGGAGCATGAATATGTGTGACTTCAGTTTATGCTTTATGGAAATCAAAATTAAATTTGATGTAATTTTGTTTTGATGCTACTGCCATCAATCCCAGCACTATTACTTTGTCAAACTTTAATTCTATCAGATATTATTGTTTTTTCCCGTAAGATTAACTAATCCATTTTGTCAAACTAATTTGAATCATCTTCCCTAATTATGTCATCCTTCACATGTAAATGATCATATGTTTTCAAATCCAATGACTTGATGAACTGTCCATTTTGTATTTAATGAAAATAATTGAGAAAGTTCTGGTTTGCATTGTTATTACCTATTTTCCATTTTGAACAATGTTATGGGATGCGCTGTTTAAGGAGAGCCGCATGAGAAGTTCCCGCACTGACATTGTACATTTTAGCACAAAATCAGTCAATGAGGGAAACAAGTGAACGATATCAACACTCGACGAAAATAACGAGTAGATATTTTTCAAGGGGAATAGTTCCATTAAAAAAATATCATTTGATGTTATAGTGTCAACAGATGAACACTTCAGTGAGATTCCACAATAAATTTTAAATGATACTCGATAAATGTTATACTTTAAGAATTGCATTGACGCGATTGATTGAACACATGTCGGTGCACGGGTTCCACCCGAAGTGAATAGCTATACCAAGCTAATTTGTAGTTTGCATGCTTTAAAATTATTGAAAATATTGCATTTATATGTACTATCAAGTATTTTTTTATGTGGTTGCAATGATAGATTTTAAATATTATTTTTCTTTTGCAGTATTATTATGGTTTCATAATTATTTAAAATAATACTCCACATAAAGTATTTCACATGTTTTCATTGAACAATCACCGCACCGAAGTTGTCAAACAATTTATTGTGCTTCCCAATTCACAACAACAATTCACAACAACTATGCAAACGGAGTTCATCCAAACATATCTCAATTTGCAGCAAACTATTTCCTACAACTCAATTTACAACCCTCCTTTTGCTACCACTCATTTCCCTACAGCCACCACTCTACCAATGGAACCCTTAGTGTTGTAATGGAAATATGCATAATTTTTGCTCTGCAGATAAAAAACGGGAAGGAGACGTGAGGCAGAAATTGATACAGTCGGTTGGGACTGGGTGGCTCTTCTTTCTGAACGACCACTGTAAGTGGCTTGGGTCCGACTGGTAGCAGTCGAGAGGATGGTCGGCGAGGATTCCCTTCACTACGGAGGCAAATTGAGGAGTCCAGCGGCGAAATGCCTCGGGTAGTGTGGACTACGAGGGATTATGTTTAGGATCGGGAAATCATATGGTGTGCGGGAAAAGTTAAGAAGAGTATTGAAATATTAGGTGTTTATATTGAATATTGGTGTGCCATAGCGACAATAGTGTGCACTTAACACCACTCTCATTTCTAAGGTTAGGATTGAGCATGAATCCCGTTCTTCCTCTCCTCTCGCATTCTCTGCAGGTTGAGCTCGTCTCTGCCTTCGCCTCCAACGACATTACGAGCTAGTACCATAACATTTTGGTATTTGAGCCACCCTTCCTCGGATCCACATTTCTCTTCCGCAGCCATCTTCGATCCGGTTATGGTTTTCCGCCCCCCCCCCCCCACATGATTCCATGACAACAAAGAAGCAGTCGGCGCCATCGGTAATTCACGAAATTGTTCAACCTCCGTCCACAAAAAAAACCGCGTTCACGAAGCCACTCCAGCCGACTCTCTCTTCCTCGAGGATCGCCTTCCAACGACCGTCTGCGTCATCGTCAGTGCCCAGTAAATAGAGCAACCCTCATCGACATCTTCCCATGTGATTGCAAGAAGTCGGCGCACGTAGTCGACGTCGCGCATCTCCTTCCAAAAATCGGGATCGACCCACGCGACATCTTCGTCTCCCTCCAGAAAGCGGAAAAAATCCTCTCCAGAAGGCAGCATCGACGTCTTTACACGCACCTCTTGTGCCTGCGTTTCGTGATGCGCGTCACTCTGCGCCTTCATCTATCAAGATGCTCGCTCCCTTTTCCTTGGGCTTATTACATAATTCATTAATTCTTACCTGAATTAATTGATTCCTCAAGCACTTCGCCATGGAGATGAAACGCGACAAGCAAGCCTCCCTTTGTTCGATGTTCCAGAAGTTACTGGAGATGTCCGCGTCATAAGACGTCGTGCTTGCGCGACTCACCTTCAACAGGTTCTCAGCCGCACCCGTCAATCTGCATTCACCGGGCACACTCGCACCAACTCCAGAGCTTATGTCTGACGGTCTTCCTTCCGCCAGCGCCACAGCACGTTAGATCCTTGTCATCTCTCGTGCATTTTGTGAGCACAAGGACGTCCCGCCACTCATTCAACCACCTCCACAACAACGCTCTATCGGGAGTTGTTCTGGCGGGAAATCAAGGAGCTTGGTAATCCCCTCATTCAAACCTCGTTCGAGCTTGAAGACAAGCTAAATGTGAAGGGCGGGGGAGATGTTATGGATCCACATTATCTGTAGTGATTATGTTTGGATACCACACCGGAAGATTTGACTCCGACCACTCCCCCCTCTCCAGCTTAGTTGGTCTCCCTTGATTCTGCGGCCAGTGCCAGGAATTTGGCCTCAACAATATGGAAGGGGGACTGAAGCAACAAAGGAAGATGTTATGAAGAAAATCAAAGAAGACTACAAATTCGCCGCCCACCAGCTGAAGATTATTCGCCTTTCTTTTTATGAGAAACATCATCAATAATTTTGTTTTACCTCGAGAATCCTTATTTTCTATCCTATTTAAATGACCGGAATGCTATCTTCCTATTGCATAATTTTTTAGATCTGAAGACTTAGGGTTTCAAGCCCCTATAAAGTACTAGTTAGTCCACACAAAAAACAATGTAATATTTGAGTAGTCCATCACGAGGTTTCACTTGACATGTCATGATCATTCTTAATGATTATTCATTCAAAAGTTAAATTTTCAATACATTTATCTGATTTGCTAATAAAAAAAGATTTGTGAGCTATTCGAAGAAATAGTGATTTGTTGTTGGTAATGATTTACTAATAGAGAAACATAATTTACTGTTAACAACACTCAATAAAAAAGAGACATATTTAAGTGCTGGAATAATTATTGAAATTGAAATAAATTAAAACATGTGGGAAAGGGTTTCAATACAAAAGCGCTGACAATTACCTTCAGCAGGTTGTGAAATGAAGTTTACAGAAGAAATCAGAAGAGAACATCAACCATTTGCATTGAAAATCAAAATGTGGAGGCAAAGGATATTAAGACTTCGGGACAGTAACATTGACGATCTTCACATCCTGATATGGCTTGTCATTCCTATCAGTCTTGACCTTCTCTATCAACTGCAGTGTTGCCAAAAAAAACATTTTAAGACAGAGAAACGGCTGAGAAAAAATCTGTATTATACCAAGTACTTTGGATAAGTTTAGTTGTATGTATGAGAGCATAACACTAAAACGATGTGATAAGAGGATACAATGGAAACTAAGAAAATAAGTTTTATTAAACGCAATTAGGTATGTGGTTGTCAACTTTGGCGGTATCCATCCAAAAATAGAGCAAAACCAGGTTAGCAATCTAAACTTGATTGGAGACTGCAATAACTGAGAAATTAAGAGAGAGTCAATCGGGCGACGACCATCTAAAGGGGTATTAAGTACCGAAAAATATAGGAATTTGAGGGAACATAAATGGGAAGAGCTGTTGGCAGTATTCAGCTGCATTAAACGGGAATAGGGGCGGGGTTGTCTTATATTATGCGAGGTTAGGAAAATGGTAGATTAAAAATGAAAAATAGATAAGAAATGATTGAATTTAAGCCATAAAATTAATGATATCGTCAAAGAAAAATTAACTATAAAATAGACTGGGGCGATTTCGGCACGAGTAATAGAAATTAGAAAATGCACCAACTAAACAAGTAGATGGGGTTAGTGCCAAAGGATTACGTAAGAGAAGGGGTTGACACACAATGTAACATGAATGAAAGTTGATCAAGATAATTTGAGTAGTGTAGATTTAATATCTTAGATATCACTCAAGAAGAATGAATGTAAAATAAGAACACATAGGACCAACCCTAAATATTTGGATAAGGCAATTAATAGGATGTTGTTATTGATGATGATGATGATAATGATCATATTATAAACATGCATATGAATTGTAACAGAAAAGTCATATTAACATTCAAAAGGGTATTGTACCATCATATGTATAAGAGCCCAGTTTGACATGCATTTTGATAGAATAACCAATAATTTTTAGTTCCAGATTCTAAAATTAAATATCAATAACATGTGTATGCATCAATATGTGAGGGATTTTTCAGTCTAAAGTGGTCTTCCTGGTTTCCGGTTGTGAAATCAGAGCAGTAAGAAAGTAAGAGATTTGTTGACACTGCTCTGATTATCTGGATTTCCCGTGAGAATCTCAATCACTCACTGGTAGGAGAGCGAGGTACTTCTTGCTAAACCCCGCACCGCCAATTTTCCGATGGGACTCCAACTGTGACGGATGCTTCGGCCTCTTCAACGGAAGGAGGACAGCTTGCAGAAGAAAGATGACGAAGAGAATAGCATATCGTAATTTACTAAGCTTAATGGATCAGACGACATTTCAGATCTATAGACAAAATCTTACCTGGACCACGTCCATTCCTTTGACAACTCTACCAAAGACAGTATGCTTATTATCCAGCCATGGAGTGGCAACAGTGGTAATAAAGAACTGAGATCCATTGGCATTTGGCCCAGCATTAGCCATAGAAAGAGTGAAAGGTCTGTCGTGCCTTAAGCTGCAAACAATTGGAGAAGAATAATTACAAATCCAGTAAGATAGATGGCAGTAAAGCAATTCTGTATGGCTAGTTCAACAAATGAATAAAATAAAGTTGGAAGCACATGACAACCTCATCGTTGCAAGACATGATTATATATTTTACTTTCATAGGTGCGCAGTGAGCAAATTATTAGCTCATATTTCTCAAATGTAGCTGTTATGTGTTATAATCTTCCGTCAGTTATCTTATTATCTCGTTGCGTGTAAGGAGTTATAGTTATTAGACTCGTAGTAATGTTTTAGTATTTTAATATTGTTGCATTTTATGTATTTACGGGTATGCCACCCGGGGTTCTATAATTAGACCCTTCTCTTGTATTTGGGGATTATTGTTCGCCCAGAAAGCCCGCGACCTCCTCTTTGTAGGTCATTTTTTCCGGTCTCAGCGGTCTCGGTAATTGGTGACCGCCCAGACCAAAAGCTGCCATCCCAGCTGGATTTTTTCTAAGTATCAAGCGATCAGGACAGTGTGAGATCGCCGCCGGTGCGGTCTGGTCTTTTTCATTATTTTTACTATTTGCACCCCACTTCCCTGCCCCGGCTCTCCTGTACCCCGGGCAGCCCGTAGTTTTCAGTTCTGCCCGTTTGGGCAGCCCCCTCGTCTATAAATAGAGGGGTAGGGGTACCTAAAAAAGGATTTTTGCTTCGAGGCTCCAGCTTACAACCTGTGTAAGCGGTCTCATTTTTTCGTGATCGCCATCTTGTGATCGCTTTTCTCCTTCCCAGCATCCTCTGTCTTAGTAACCTACACTTCGCAGTTTTCTCCCATCCCTCTCTTAGTGTGAATTTTGGAGGTACCATTTTTGGTGCCAACAGAACGAACACGCGACCTTCAGATTCGAAGTGTTAGGTGAATTTTTCAGACAAGATGGCTGATCGCCGCAGAGGTCGTCCCCTGCGATCTCCCAGCGCTCCCCCTTCCGATCACAATCCCATGGAAGCGCTTGAGCGCCGCATTGAGCTTCGCGTGGAGCAAGCTCTCTGCGAGGCCACCCGAGCTAGGCAGGAGGCCGCCTCTGCTCAGCAAGAGATCGCGCGGGCTCAGCAAGAGGCCGTTCGAGATCGGCAAGAGGTCGTCCGGACTCAGCAGGAGTCCGCAAAGCAGATTGAGGCCATGAACCAGGTTCTGGCCGCGATCTCCCAGAGGATTCTTCCTCAAGCCTCTCAGGTCGCCACTCCTGACCGCATGGCCAGCGGTCACAAGAGCGATCACCCCGGCTTCCAGCCCGCAACTCCTCAGCGATCTCAGCATGAGGAGTTCGCCGCCCGTCATAATTCTTTCCGAGCCGCAGCTCAGGGGCCTCTGGCTCAGACCCTGAATTTCGAGGAGGAATTTGCTTATCCTCAAGCTCCTCCTGCTCCCTTTCTTGCTCCTCCAGAACCTTCTGAGGTAGGAGAGTCGTCTCCCTTTACCTATGAGATTCGCCGGGACCCAATTCCCCATGGGTTCAGAGAGCCTCGCCTTCCCGTGTTCTCAGGGGAAAGCGATCCAATGTCCCATCTTCAGGCTTTCGAGTCTGCTGTCGCTCTTAGGACCATCTCAGATGGAGTGAGGTGCAAGCTGCTGGTCACCTCCTTCGATGGATCGGCTAGGGAATGGTTTTATAAGCTTCCCTGTCAATCTATTCCGAGCTTTGCCGCCTTGAGGCAAGAGCTCCTCTTGAGATTTGCCACTGCGAAAAAGAGGAAGAGTGGTCCTGCGACCCTCTTCAAGATTAAGCAAGAGGAAAACGAAACTGTGGCACATTTCGTTGACCGCTTCCAAAAGGAGATCTTGGGGATCCGAGACATGGATCCCGCGCTTTATATGGTAGCCTTGATTAGCGGCCTGCAGGAGGGCCCTCTCAAGTTTAAAGTTACTACCAAGGAGCCCGCTCCTATCAAGAGCTGATTAGCGTGGCCAATCGCTACATAGAAGGGGAGATCAACAACCCCACCTATGTGAGCAACTTGACCAACAGGGCCGCTCAGAAAGGCTCTGCGGGATTCTACCCGGCTTCATCTTCCTCAAAACCTCGACAAGAGCTTCCACCTCCCGCTCCGAGAGGTAAGAAATGTCGAAACAACCGCTTCAACCGAGGTAACCAATCTTTTCAACCTCAAGGTTTATTTCTTCAAACCCCCGCCACTCCTGCTCCGCAAGCCACTCCGGTCCATCAGATCCAATACGCCCAACCTCCTCTTCTACCCATCCCCTCACTCTACAATGACACCCAAGAGTCTTTTATAGACTTTGGTGTTCCAATGAGTGAGGTGCTCCAGATCATTCAGAAGCAGCCTTTTTTCAAAAGGCCGGCTCCGCTGAGCTCTGACCCCAAAACAAGAAATCCAACTCTCTACTGCGAGTACCACAGAGATAGGGGTCACGTGACAGAAGACTGAAGGGCCCTCCGCATGTTCTTGGAAAAGCTTCTGAAGGAGGGTAAACTCCGTGACCTCATTCAGAAGAGTGATCCTTCCAAGGCCTCAACCTCCAAGTCTAAGGAGGTGGCAGAGGTTCACTGGGCATGTGAGGAAGTGGATGATGTTGGCCTTCTTGGCAACATCGGATTTCCCAGTGAATGTGTGGATGCTAATGATGAGGGTGCCTTGGGCAAACTTTTTTGCATCCACGGAGGTGCAGGCCCGGAGTCTTCAAGAAAGGCAAGCCTGAAGAGAGTTTACCAATCAGAGGTTGCTGCTACCTCTTCGGTTCCGGTCCGAGGGACGGTCACTTTCGGGGATGAAGACCTCCCTCAGACCTCAAATCCCTTTGACGACGCGGTCGTTATTAAGGCTGTAATAGAAAATTACACGGTGGAGAAGATTCTGATAGATACGGGGAGCTCGGTGAACGTGCTCTTCAAGCCTGCCTTCGACACTTTGAAGACAGGTAAACCCCTTCTCTCAACTGAAGGACCTCTCTATGGTTTTTCAGGAGAAAAAAAGGAGGTGGAGGGACTCGTCACTCTCTCCGTAATTCTGGGAGGAATAGTAAGGTTAGTCAAGTTCATAGTCGTTGATGCTCCTAGCAGCTACAACGCAATCTTTGGAAGACCCTTTCTGAATGGGTATCAAGCTATCGTTTTCACTTATCATCAAGTGGTGAAATTTTCCTTGAATGGCAAGCAGCACCGGATTAGGAGTGATCCAAGGAAAGCTAGGGAGTGCTACGTGAAGACGGTCAATATGATCGTATCATCTTCATCCCAAGAAGTTGTGATAGCTGAATCAGCCGAGGTTCCTGAGCAAGGCCAAGCTACAGAAGAAGCTGAGGAGGATGCAAGAGATGGAGTTCGCTTGGAACCTACCCAAGCGACTCAAGCCGTTCGAATCAGCGAGGAAGATGAGAGCAAGAGTCTCTCCATCAACACTGAACTATCTGAAGCTGACAAGAGCAAGCTCATTTCTTGTCTTCTCCAAAATCTTGACATCTTTGCTTGGTCGGCAGATGACATGCCGGGAGTGGATCCGGATGTCGCCTGCCACCACCTCAACATCGATCCCAGCTTCACTCCAATTCAGCAGAGGAAGAGGTCTGTTGCAACCACTCTTGCTCAGCCTATCCGTGAAGAGGTGGAGAAGCTCCTGAAGGCGAAGTTTGTTCAACCAATTCAATACCCTGAGTGGGTATCCAATGTTGTAATGGTGAAGAACTCAGGTGGAAAATGGAGAATGTGTGTAGATTTCACCAAACTCAATAAAGCTTGCCCCAAGGATTGCTACCTCTTGCCTCGGATAGATTCTTTAGTTGATTCTGCGGTAGGCTATTCTTTCATGAGTTTCTTAGATGCGTTCTCAGGCTATCATCAAATCAGAATGCATAAGCCCGACATCCTTCACACTTCATTCATCACAAATGACGGATGCTTTTCGGGCTAAAAAACGCCGGAGTAACCTACCAAAAAATGATGAATACAGTTTTTAAGAATCAAAAAGGAAGAAACCTTGAGGTCTATGTCGATGACCTCTTGATAAAAAGCAAATCGTTTTCCTCTCACCTTAGGCTCTGTTTGGCTCGGCTGCAGCGATGGGAAAATCAGTGGTGGGAAGCAGTTGTGAGAAAATCAGATTTTTTGCAGAATGGTGGGAAAATCTGTGAAACTGTTTGGAAGTGCAGATTTCTCAGTGCTGTTCAGAAATAGAAAACTGTTTCAACTGTTTGGAAGAAACAGTGGTGGGAAAATCTGTGATAATTTTTTTCCATAAAGCAGATAAAAAACCATATTAAAAATAATATTGCAAGTGCATCATACAAAAGTCACAATAAAGCAGGACATGAGATGATTCCCAGTTAGCGGAAATGCCTCCTTCCTTAGGTTTACCCATTAATCTATGCATATACATTCCAAAAAAAACTCATTAGAAAATTTGCTATGGATCTACAAACATGGATATACAACAACAATCTGAACAAAATTAAAATGATATACAGCTATGGATCTACAACCAAAATATCAACCAAAATCTACTATGGATCTGCTACACAAATTGGCAAAAAATCTATACACAAATCCAAGTAAAAACATCAAGGATTTTATACAAAAAAATCTCGGACTCTAACAAATCTATACACAAATCTGAAAAAAATCAAGGATTTATACAAAAATCAGTAAAAAAAACCAAAGATTTTAAAATTTCTGTACCAAAACTGGAGAGAAATGTATGCCATCTGTAAAATTTCTATACCAGAAAAGGAGCTTGCTTCGTCGGTGATAATGGGAGAAGGGCTGGAGCTTCGTCGGCGATATGGGAGAACGACTGTGGCTTGGTGGTCGGCGAGGGATGAGAATGACTGGACCTCCGTCGGCGATGGAGGAGAACGACTGGAGCTGCGTCGGAGAGATGGGAGAACGATTGGAGCGTCGTCGGCGAGGGAGGACAACTACCGGAGCTTCGTCGGCGGAGAAGTGCTGGAGAGTCGTCGGCGCTGGCGGGGACGAGGAAATCGGGAAAACCCTAGCAGAGCGCGCAGAAGAGGGAAATAAGAAAAGCGATTTTGGATCGTGGGGGGGAGGGCGCGGCAGGAGAATAGAAATAATAGGAGCTTTTTTGGGAAATCTATTTTTGCCACCATTATTGTTATAACATTGTTTGGCGCAGCTTTCAAAAAATCTCCAGTGAGAAGCACTGTAAACGTGGAGCCAAACAGAGCCTTAGTGACTTAACCGAAACATTTTCAACTCTTCGAAACTATAGTATGAGGTTGAATCCTTTGAAATGTGTTTTCGGGGCAAATAAAGGAAAGTTTCTTGGTCACCTTCTCACTCCGGAAGGATTGGAACCCAATCCTGACAAAGTAAAAGCTATTTTGGAAATGCCACCTCCCAAGTCCTCCAAAGAAATTCAGCAGCTAGGAGGGAGGATGGCAGGCTTGAGTCGCTTTATCTCTCGATCAGGGGATAAGAGTGCACCTTTCTTTAAGACCCTCCGGGGAGGGGCTAGGTTTGAGTGGACGAAAGAGTGTGATGATGCTTTGAATCAGCTTAAAAAGCAGTTAACATCAACTCCTCTACTCCAAAGCCCGCGAGAAGGAGAAGATCTTTTTCTGTATATGGGAGTTGACATCGATGCCATAAGCTCTGTTTTGGTCCGAGAGGAGAAAAAGAAGCAATTTCCGGTTTATTATGTGAGTCGAATCCTGAAAAATGCGGAGACTCGCTATCCAATCCTAGAAAAGCTGACCTTAATGCTCGTAACCTCAGCAAGGAGATTAAGACCATACTTTCAAGCCCATTCAATTCTAGTCGTCACTGATCTACCATTGAAAAATGTCTTAGAAAAACCAGAACATTCAGGAAGACTAGCAAAGTGGGCAATAGAGCTCAGTGAATTTGACATTTTTTATGTCCCAAGGGTTGCAATCAAAGCCCAAGTTTTAGCAGACTTCATGGTGGATGCCAAGGAAATTGAGTCGGAGAAGGGGATCGGAGCACCCCTAGCTTGGACAATCTTCGTAGATGGAGCCTCAGGAAGAATTTCTTCCGGAGCTGGGGTTGTCTTAATCAACCCTAATGGAGTGAGATTGAATCAGGCGCTGAAGTTCTATTTTCAAGCAACAAATAACCAGGCTGAATATGAAGCTTTGCTAGTCGGCCTTAGATTTGCTAGAGAGCTAGGAATTGATGATGTCAAAGTTTTCACGGATTCTTTGGTGATAGCTTCCCAAGTGAACGGAACTTTTGAAACCAGAGATAGTATTTTAAAGCGATACCTAGCCCTGGTGAAAATTGAGGTAGGAAAGTTCAAAAGCTTTACCATTGAACATATTCCAAGAAAAGAGAATGTGGAAGCAGATGAGCTAGCAAAATTTGGCCTTCTCTCGGGAGGAACAACTTCAGAATTGTTTCGTCCAGCGATTGAAGAAGGAGAGGTTATGGAGATTGATCAGCGTCCATCCTGGATGGATCCATTCATTCTTTATCTTTCGACTGGAAAGCTCCATTCAACAGTAAAAGATAGGAAGAGATTCAGATTAAAAGCAACTCACTATTACCTTATCGCAGGAATGCTTTATCGTAAAACTTTCCTTTCACCATTAGCACGATGTGTTTCGGAAGAAGAAGTTCCAGTAGTTCTTCAAGAAGTTCATGCAGGAGAGTGCGGAAGTCACTCAGGACCAAGAACTTTAGAAAAGAGAATTATGAGACAAGGCTATTTTTGGCCCCAAATGAGGAGGGATACGGAGGAATTTGCTAAGAAATGTGTCAAGTGCCAGAAATTTGCTCCTCTCCAGAATCAGCCGGCTCAGCAACTCAAATCGATAGCAACCCCGTGGCCATTTGCAGTCTGGGGTATGGACTTGATTGGGCCTTTTCCTATGGCAAGTGGCCAGCGCCGATATATTATAGTCATGATTGATTATTTCAGCAAATGGATAGAGGCAAAAGCGCTGGCCAGAATTACTACTCAAGCTGTGAAGAATTTCATCGGGGGAGAGATAGTATGTCGGCATGGAATTCCGATGGCAATCATTACAGATAACGGCTCTCAGTTTAATAGCTCAACTCTTATCAGTTTCTGTGATCAAATTGGCATTGAGCTACGTTTTGCTTCTGTGCATCATCCCAGAAGCAATGGCCAGGTAGAAGCCGCTAACAAACTTATCATAAATCTTTTGAGAAAGAAGGTAGAAAATCTCAGAGGCAACTGGGCAGAACAACTACCTTCCGTCTTATTGGCCTTGAGGACAACTCCAAGTTCTGCCACTGGAGAGACTCCTTTCAAATTATCACACGGTTCCGAAGCTCTTATTCCAGTGGAGTTTGAAGTGAAAAGCCCAAGAGTATTACTAGCACAACAGAATCAAGCTGATTGGATGGAAGAAAATGATGAGGAGCTAAAATGTAGCCTTGACTTAATTGAGGAGTTAAGAGATACGGCAATCATCAGACGAGAGGAGGTGAAAAGGAGAATGGCAAGGCTGTTCGATAGAAATGTGAGAACTAAGGAATTCGCTGTTGGGGATTTGGTTTTGAAAAAAGTAGATGCAGCAGCAAGAGCCGGTTCGGTTGGAAAGCTTAACCCAAACTGGGCAGGGCCGTTCGTGGTAAAAAATGTGCTCAAAAATGGCGCCTATCATCTCCAGACTCATGAAGGAGAAGAGTTGCCTCACTCCTGGAGTGGAGATAACCTCAAGCTTTTCTTTTCTTGAAAGTTCGTATTCAATTTCTCATTCTATTTCTCACTTTTTGAACATTACGCAGATATGGCCGAAACATTCATGATGTATATAATGAATGGCAAGTCCAAAAATGAGTTGTTAAAGCCAAAAACCTGCCAAATGAGACATCGACGGATCCTACTTCGTTCCCCCTCGGTTTGTTAGCTTGACGTGTAATTCTGCCAGGACCACAGATGTCGGGGAGATTTCGAATCTGTGTAGCAGTAGCTCGCCAAACTCGAGCGGTGGAAGTTTAGGATGCCGGGTCCTTGCTAACATCTGGCACACCTTAGCGTTTCAAGGAGGTTTAGGTGGCTGGCTCAGCTCTGTCATGCATTGATGAGGACATTGTTACGGTCTTAATGATCTTTCAGGGAAAGCAATGTCTGTGTAGCCTCCGCGGCATGACCACACCTGCCCTACCGATCATTTTGGTCTGTAACTCTCGAACACTCGTTGGAGCGTGGTCAGGTAAGGGGCGGTCGGAAACATCTATGACCGTCGCCTGAACCTTGGAATGGCAAGTTTAAAACAAACTCGATGATCCTTCAGGGAAAGCAATGTTGGTATAACCTTCACGGCATAACCACACCTGCCCTATTGGTCATTTTGAGATCCTCTTTCTCCCCCTTCTTTCCACTATGAGGTTCCATTTGTCCCTTGGTACTGGGATCGGGCGGTCAGCTATTTCTGAGACCGCATGTTCTTCTTTTTTCTCTTCCTTCGGAAGACGATCTGGGTTATTCATGATTAATGGCTTGATCCTCTCCAGGGCTTGATAGAAGTAATCGCCAATATGGATTTTTGGAGGAAGGAAGCGGTCTCGATTTGTTATGACCGACCAGACCGATCTCATTTTCTGAAGTAAAATTTTCATCCAGAAATCTCTTATGTGAATCAGGGGTTCGTTGAGCTCGAATTATCTTCAGTACGCGGCGGTCTAAGTATGTTGAGATCGCTGGATTATCATGCGTAAATATTTATTAAAGAGGATTCGTCGAACACAATTTACCTCGGGTTCGCCAAATTCAGATCGTTGGAAGATCGCCGATCTCGAATCGTCTTTAGTTTGTCAGTTTTTCTATAAATTGCGGTCTGCATAATTTGAGACCGCATAACTATTATAAATGTATCTCTTGTCTTCTGATTAAGTGGTAACTTGAGCAATTGATGAGTTGATTAGATTTTTTCTATTGGCGGTCTGATTATCCTGAGACCGCGAAATTATCTTGTTTATATGAAGTTTTGTTTTTCCCAGTCTTTAATGTCTTTGCCAAAGGCCGCCATCTGAAGTTCTTTAATCATGAAAGAAAATCATGTGATAAACCTAAGGCATTGAGATCGAATGCCGATTCTAGCTCAGAAGATGAATAAATAAATACATATAACAAAGCAGATTCACTATTTTGAATAGAAGATCTACCAAAAATTCAGTTAATATATATATATATTGAAATGTTTGTTACAACGAGACCGCTCGGTCTCCAAGAAGAAGAAAGAAAAGATTACATACCTTAGTCCCTTTTTGTTCTCTTAAGAGACCGCTCGCTCGAGGGGGAAGAACCAGTTTCTGCAGAAGACTCTTCTGAACTATTCCCTGGAATTCTAGATCCAGAGCTTGAGCCCGAACTAGAATCCAGGCCCAGGGTGTAGCGGCTTCCACTTTCTTCATCCTCTTCAATTTCAACATCTTCATCTTGGCCTACGGTCTCATCAGCAACATCTGCGGTCTCTTCAGCGGTCACAGATTGCTCTTCAATTCTCTGTGCCGCATCAGGGAAGAGATCGACAAATGAGATGTCTTTGAATTCTTCAGTGAATCCACCGCGACTGCGAACCTCATTCAGCACCTGGTCAGCGGTCTCCTTTATATGATGCATCATAGCTTTCTGGAAAGCTGGATTTTCGGGCTCATAGGCCGCCTTTTCGGATTGCAGCAGAAAGGAAAGATATTAGACCGCGCGATCACAAGTAATGTGTTCATAAAATACAGGTAAAATTCTTACTTTTCTTTCTTCTTGCAAAGCAGTTACTTCGTTCAGAGCGCTGCGGAGAGACCGCCCCATGTGGTGATTCAGAATAGTGGTCCTAGCGGTCGCCTGAGCACAGAGATCGGGAAGTATTTCGGTCTCAATATTGAAAGTTTCTGTCGCGTTCTTCCTTCCATATAAAACGGAGGTGACCGCGTAAGCATGGCGAGTCAGCTTTCCACTCCATAGAGGGAGATCAGTGGAGACCTTCACAGATTTCCCCTTTGCAGCCCATTTGAGGAGGGGTTTTCCTTTGATATCTCTCATTCTCTTTTGAAAACCGGCCAAGGGAAAATCTTGGTCGGCGGTCTCTGAGGTGGTGCCGAACGCGGCGGCCTCGCGCTTTAGCCTCCTCTCCCTTTGGGTGAGGACTTCTACTGCTGGGGAGATTGGATCCTTTTCGGGGACCGCAAAGGTCGCTGAGATAAGGAAAGGAAAAAGTTATGAAAAATATAAATGGAGACCGCACGAGACCGCGAGAGAGACTTACTTTCAGCTGGGGTGATCTCAGCGATCTCGGGCCAGATCGCTAGTAGTGAATAAGATCGAGCCTCTTGCCCGCCAGGAACTTCAGGATCACCAGCTCCTCCGCTAAGACTGTTTTTATCTTCTTGAAGACGTTGTCAGGTCGCGGAGATGGTAAGCTCCTGAGACCGCCGAGGTCGCCTTCAAAGATAAGAAATCTCTCTGTCCAGAAAGAAATTTTGTTGGGAAGATTCGGGATTTTTATTCCTTCTGCGGAAAAGTACATTAACCCTTTGAATTCTTCCTTCTTCTGGCCTTCCTTCAGAACCTTCGCAGTAAAGGTCGCGCGGAACAAATTCATCGTAAATTTTACCTTTTCCGATCTCAAATAATTGATGAAAACATTGATCAGGCCGATTGAGTTCGGAGGCAATTGGGCGAGCACCATACCGTAATGTTCCAGTATTTCTAGCCATTCCCAAGGGAGGGGAATTTTTAACCCGTGATCAAAGTGATCGATGGGAATGACAAACTTTCTCTCTTCTCCAAAATTCAATCTCTCTTGATCAGTTGGCGGTCTCACCACTATCTGAGTCTGGATAATATATTTCTTTATGAAAGCAATGTACTCATCTTTTGACAGACGTCCCTGTTTGTGATCGGCATTAAGGAAAGTACTGGCAGAAGAAGCACGAGCGGACACCATTTTGAGAGATCGCAGAGATCGATGCCTAGGCGGATTCAAGAAAGCATGAAATGAAGATTACAAAGCTAGCTATTTATAGAAGTCGAAGGGTCATTTCGTAATCATTACCTTCTGCAGACCGCCAAGCAGAAAATGTTCAGGCCGCCCGACCTGTGCAAGATTATATGAAAGCAAGCTATACTGGCGATCTCAATTAATAAAACACAAATATTCATAAATCATCGACAACAAAGACAATCCAGGCATAAAGAGATCGCAATTATAATAATCAAGCCCGCACAAAACATAAAATTGAAAGAAATCACATAGAATATATAGAACATTAACAATACAAATATTACAAAACAAATTGTTTATAGTCAAGAGACCGCTCGGTCTCAAATTAATGTTCATTTCTTGGGAGGCCTATTTCTCCCTACATGAGCCGCGATATCCTGCATATCATTCACTGCGGCCAGGACAGATGCCAAATTCTGATTAGCTGGCATTGCAGCTCGGTGAATTTTTGACATCTCCCTGTCCACCTGCTCCATAGGGACTAACACGATCTCAGGTTGCGGTCTCTCTGCCGGACGATCGCTGGAGGTACCCGGTCTCATCAGCATCTTAGCGTGACCGCCTCTCAGCCTCTCGTTCTCCGCAGACAGTGCAGCAGCTTTTCCTTTGTAATACTCAGCATCCTTTTCAGCTCTCTTAAGAGCTCGCGCGATCTCTTCAACCTTCAGATCGCATTCTTCTCGAATCCTCTTCTCATTGGCGCGCAGCTTCTCTTCGAGACCGCGGATCTGATCATTCTGAATCCGCTCCCTCATCAGCATGGAGCGAACATCCTCGAACATTGGGTTAAGAATGTTAGCGAGCTGGGGAGGGATCACAGTATGCTGAGGAAGTTCTCCCTCCTCGATCTCAGCAGTATGATCATCTGCGGTCAGAAGAGATGTTATTTCAATTATTAACAACGGTCAAATAAAATTTCATGAGCAGAAAGAGTACTTGGAAAGAAGTGGAGACCGCAGTCACGTAAAGCTTTTTCGACATCTTTAGTGACCGCGGGATCTGCGGTCAGTGAAAGGCGATCTGATCCCCTTAACGCTCTAGGTCCATTCTCTCCAATTCTCTTTTCTGCGATCTTTTGCCCTCTTTCCTTCTTCTTTTTAACTCTTCATTGCTTAAAAGAATATCGTCGGTCTCAATAAGGATGACCTCACGTTTTCTTTCTGGAGAGACAGGTCGAGCCACAGGTAGAGGAAGGAATTCTATCGACTTGGAAATCATTTTGCCCTTACCAGCTCGCAGAGCCGAGATCGCTTCTGCGCGGTCTGCCGCAGCCTTGTTCAGCCAATCTCCCTGAGAAGAATGGCTTGGAAGACCGCTGGAAAGCGCAGCTTTCTCTTTTGCGATCTGCAGTTTTTTCTCGGCCTCCTCTTCAGGTGTTTTCTTCTCCGCGGTCTGTAAGACCACCTGTTTTCTTTCTTCCTCGGTGGTCAAAGCCTTCTTTTTCTCTGCTTCAGCAAGCAGAGTCTTTTTCTCCTCAGCGACCTTGGCCGCCTCCCTGTCTTTTTTCTTCCTCTCTTCAGCGGTCTTCGCCGCTTCCTTTTTCTTTCCTTCTTCCTCCCTCTCTTCCTTCTCCTTCTTCTTTTTCTCTTCTTCCTCCATCTCCTTTTTCTTTCTCTCTTCCTCCTTCGCCCTGATCGCTGCATCGGCGGTCTCCTTCTCCCTGGCCGCAATCTCTTTTTCGACTGCAGCATTTTTAAGAGCTGAGGCCTCAATGAGATCTAGCGCCTGCAACGATGAAAAAGATGAATTATTAGAAGAAATATCATCAAGATAAGCGATTAACCCAGAATCATCTTCTCTTGATAAGGTTGAGATCGCGTGAGGAAAAAGGAGATCGCTCTTAGCCCTTACTTTCGAAGCCTCAGCAGAATCTTTCAGACCACTACTTTCAGGGAGTGTGATCGCCTCCTTGGCGGTTGCATCTTTTTCTTCCTCATTTCCTTTGTTTCTTTTAGAAGTTCGAGTAGAGGGACTTGAATTTTTTCTCTTCTTGTTCTTGGCAGCTACCTCTTGGTCCACAATCTTTTGCCTTATGGATTCTGCCTCGACCCTCTTCTGACGCAGTCCGGCCAAAATGACCTCAGTAGAAGCGGTCTTAGCAGGTTTTAAAATCGTTTGATTGAGCACCTCCATGGATTTCTGATAGTCAAAGGAAATAGAAAAATCAGAAAGTTTCCATACAGGATCTGAAGAAGTATTAGATAAGTCGGAAACGACAGAGACCGGCACAATTGAACTCTCAGGAAGTTCAGATTTCGCCTTCAAAGGAGATCGGGCGGTCCCCTTCGACGCGCTCGCCTTCGTTAAGGTTCTCGGCGTCTTCTTTCCTCTTTTTGAACTAACGCTCTCCTTCTTCTCAGGAGAGTACGCCTTCGGTGGAAGAGTTCTTAAAAGGTCAAGCATGGTCATCTTCACAAAAGATCACGACCACCTGGTTTTCTGTGACCGCTTGGAGAGCGAACTTTCTCTGCTTTCCTGGAAATGATATTGATGAAGCCTCAGAGGACGTATTTATAGGCTCACCGCATTAATGACGGTCGCGGTCTCAGCGGTCAAAGCTTACATTTTCGAAGTTCCAGCGGAACTTAAAAATGTGCGGGGATTATGTTCGCCCAGAAAGCCCGCGACCTCCTCTTTGTAGGTCATTTTTTCCGGTCTCAGCGGTCTCGGTAATTGGTAACCGCCCAGACCGAAAGCTGCCATCCCAGCTGGATTTTTTCTAAGTATCAAGCGATCAGGACAGTGTGAGATCGCCGCCGGTGCGGTCTGGTCTTTTTCTTTATTTTTACTATTGTCACCCCACTTCCCTGCCCCGGCTCTCCTGTACCCCGGGCAGCCCGTAGTTTTCAGTTCTGCCCGTTTGGGCAGCCCCCTCGTCTATAAATAGAGGGGTAGAGGTACCTAAAAAGGACTTTTGCTTCGAGGCTCCAGCTTACAACCTGTGTAAGCGGTCTCATTTTTTCGTGATCGCCATCTTGTGATCGCTTTTCTCCTTCCCAGCATCCTCTGTCTTAGTAACCTACACTTCGCAGTTTTCTCCCATCCCTCTCTTAGTGTGAATTTTGGAGGTACCATTTTTGGTGCCAACAATTATGAAATGAATTATGAAAGTTTCCTTCTCTCTCTCTAAATTCCTCTCCCTCTCTCTCTAAGATCTGCTCTCCTTCCTCCACCCTCTAGGGTTTTCTTCCTCTCTCTTCTCCTCCTCCATCATTCTAGGGCTTGCCCCTTGTATCTCCGCCTCCAACAATCCGGCAACGAACCAAGCCCATAACAACTTGTTATCAGAGCTAAAACCGACGCCGTATTCCTCCGCTACCGCGTTTCGCCAACTGACGTCATTCATCTTCGCTGGAGTCTCCTTCCTGCTGCCTCTTCAACATCGGTTCGGCTCATCGACGGCAAAGGCTCGCCACCCGCAAGCATCTTCCTCCACACCGACGCGATCGGCTTCCTCCAGTCGCCATCGCAGCTCGATAGTAACGACAAGGGCCACCAACGCTTCCATCTGTAGTCGAAGCCGCAGCGCCCCCCTTCCCCGACGACAGCCATTCCAGCTCCGTCTGTCGACGCCAGCAACCCCCGACCACCAGCATCCTCCATCGTCGACCCCACAGTACCCACTATTGGAGTTATTATTATCAGTGTATTTGTATATTTATGGTCTGCATATATCGTGTGTATTGTTGTATGGCTTAATTGTAATTATCCATCATTGAGATATTTTATATATATGTTAGGACTCCACATTGGAGACCTAAGAGCTTTCATTATTTCATCCTTCATGGTATCAAAGCAAACCTAGGGTTCCCGTTGGCTTCCCGTTCCCGCACTGTCATTCCTCGCCATTTCCAGCGTCGACGATCCATCCTCGTCGATCCAGTCTCACGCTCGTTTCCTGTTCCCGCATCGACGACCGACGCCTGCTCCCGGATCGGCGCCGACGCATGTTTCCTGTTCCCGCATCGTCGATACCCGATCGACGCCGACGCTTGTTCCCGCATCTTCGATTGACGCCGTCGATTCTTCTAGACCAGCCTCGTCGATCGACGCCGGTCTTGCGACTGTTCCAGGCCGCATCTACGATCGGTCCCGCCTGTTCCAGCCTCCCGCATCGGCGATTGTTCCAGTGCTTCGTCAGGTTCCCGGAGCCGTTTTTCTTTTCGATCCTCGATCTCCTTTGTGGGAGGGATCTCGGTGTTTCTTTCCTCTTGGTTCATGGCTTCTACGGATACCTATGAATCCTCCTCGAGGCGGATTACTAGCATCCTTCTGGATGAGCGGAACTATTCTTCTTGGGCTACATCGATGATGGTGGCCCTTGCTGGTCGAAATAAACTTTCTTGGTTGACTGGTGGCCCTCCACAGCCTCCTGCTGACAAGAAAGATGATTTG
Organism: Dactylorhiza incarnata; assembly: GCA_033032865.1. Lineage (NCBI taxonomy): Eukaryota > Viridiplantae > Streptophyta > Magnoliopsida > Asparagales > Orchidaceae > Dactylorhiza > Dactylorhiza incarnata. The sequence continues at coordinate 10,193,515 of JAWHQI010000010.1, read as the reverse complement.
GTCAAGTTGTCCACGGAGAAATTCATGGTTCTTGGCTGGATCCAGTGCTCGATGGAGCCTCGTATCTTCGGCCAGTTCATGCGTTTTGAAGACATCGCCGAACTTTGGTCCGCCCTTTAGCGCACCTTCGGGCACACACGTGTTGATGCCCAGATTTTTGGTGTCTTTCAGGATATTGCTTCCGCTACTCAGGGGGAGCGGTCTGTTCAGGAGTACTTCACCTACCTTCAGGATCATTTTCTGGAACTCAACGATCTGGAGCCTCTTAGTGCCCTGAAATCTCCTGAGCATGTCACCCTTATCCGGCAACAGCGACAGCGTCGGGAGACCTATCAGTTCTTGATGGGGCTTCGCCCCGAGTATGAGTCCACACGTGCTCAGATTGTGGGCATGTCTCCTTTGCCAGATCTTCTTGAGGCCTACTCCATTGTCTCTGAGCATGAGAAACGCCTGCAGCGCCACTCATGCCTCTCTGACGGGCGTACTACTTCCTCGCTCCCTACTGAGCAGATGGCTCTTGCAGCTTCTTCTCGTTCTCCCACTTCTGGCTCTCGGAGCCGTGGAGGTCGTGGTTCTTCTACACCGTCTGGGGAACGTGGCTCCTCCGGTGGCCGTAGCTCTACGGGTCCGCCTGGCCCTTGCTCTAATTGTGGGTGTCTCTATCATGACCGCAGCCGTTGCTAACAGCTCTACCCACACCTCCGGGGTTCTGACCGTACTTCTTCTGGTGCTCCGCGCTCTACCGTTGCTGCTGTCGAGTCTTTTGATACGGTCGAGCGTCCCTCAGGAGTCACTGCTTCGGATTTCAGTCACCTGTTGGCCCAGTTTCAGCAGTTTCAGCAGTTTCAGCAGTTTCAGCAGTTCCAGCAATCTCAGTCCTCCACTACTGCCTCTGCCTCTCCTAGCTCTTCATCCTCAGGTACTCAATTTGCTTGCTCTGCGACCACGGTTGACCAGGGTTCGTCACCCTGGGTGATTGATTCTGGTGCCACCGACCATATGACTGGTACGTCTTCCCTCCTGCGCCAGGTTGCTCCTTGCTCCCACCGGGATGTGCGCCTTGTTGATGGCTCGTTTACTCCTGTCCTCAGCCAGGGCACTGTCTCTCTCTCTTCCTCTCTCTCCCTTGACTCTGTTCTTCTTGTACCCCACATGGCTCTCAACCTTTTATCTGTTAGTAGTATTACTCGTGCTTTGAACTGCTCAGTCACTTTCTACTCTGATCATTGTGTTTTTCAGGACCTGCGATCCAGGAGGACTTTTGGTACGGGGATTGAGAAGAATGGGATGTACCATCTGGTGATGCCTCCCCCTACTACTGCTACCACCACCACTGCTGCTCCTGTTTCGTCATCGAGTTTGCTTTGGCATGCCCGCCTAGATCATGTTAGCCCTCCTCGGATGTTATCTGTTTGCCCTGATGTATCTTTCGCTTTTCCTTTTCATTGTGATGTTTGCGAATTGTCAAAACACACTCGCAGTACCTATGTATCCTCTGTTAGTCGTGCTACTTCTTGTTTTGAGTTGACACATTCTGATGTTTGGGGCCCTGCCCCTATTGTTTCTTTTGATGGATTCTCGTATTTTGTCACTTTTATTGATGACTATTCTCGTTGTTTATGGGTTTACCTTCTGAAACGTAAATCTGACGTTCTTTCTGTTTAAACTCACTTTACTGCTATGATACAAACACAACATGACAAGTCTGTTCACATTCTTCGCTCTGACAGTGGAGGTGAATACACCTCACGCTCCTTTGACGTGTTTCTTCGCTCTGAAGGCACCCTCCACCAATTTTCGTGTCCGGCCACCCCCGAGCAAAATGGCGTGGCCGAACGCAAAAACCGTCACCTGTTGGACACTGTTCAATGCCTTCTTCGAGGCATGCATCTTCCTAAGTCCTACTGGAGTGCTGCTCTCCTTACCGCAGCCTTCCTTATCAATCGAACTCCGTCCCGCCCCCTCGGCGGTATTGCTCCCTACAGTCTTCTCCACCCTTCCGCCTCTGTTTTTCCCATCCCTCTTCGGGTCTTTGGTTGTGTGTGTTTTGTCCAGGATCGGCGTCCTTCCCGGACAAAACTCGACGATCGGGTTGTCCGTTGTCTCTTTCTCGGCTACTCGACTACCACTAAGGGGTATCGTTGTTATGATCCCCGTTTCCGTCGTATCATTCACTCTCGTGATGTGACATTTCACGAGGAAGTACCCTTCTTTCTCTCTCCCTCGACTACCCCGGACCCCCCTACTATTGTGCAACCTGTCCCGATCGTCCCCGCCGTCTCACCTCCATCACCTCTGCCCGTCCTACTTACTTACACTCGCCGCCGCGCGCCCACACCACCTGTTACTCCCATTTCTCCCTCAGTCCCGGCTCCATTGCTCCTTCCGATTGCAGGTACCTCTCTTGAGCCTCCTCCCTCTACTACTTCTGATGATTGACCTATTGCCTTGCGAAAGGGCCATCGGGCTTGTGTTCGTTCTTCTGTTACTGAGCACCCGCTGGCTAGTGTTGTTTCCTACCAGCGGTTCTCTCCCTCTTACCAGGTTTTTGTGGCTGCTGCTGATTCGGTTCGCATCCCTGCTTCGACTGCTGAGGCCCTCCTTGATTCGCGGTGGGTTCGGGCCATGGAGGAGATGTCTGCTCTTCGTCATACCGGGACGTGGTCTCTTGTTCCTCTGCCTCCCGGGAAACGCACTGTTGGGTGCAAATGGGTCTATACTGTGAAGTATGGTGCTGATGGTTCGACTGATCGCTACAAGGCTCGCTTGGTGGCTAAGGGATTTACTCAGGCTCCTGATGAGTTTGGGGCCACGTTTGCTCCCATGGCCAAGCTGACGAGTGTGTCTTCTGCTCTCCCTTGCGGCGTCCCGGGCATGGCCCCTCTACCAGCTCGATGTCAAGAATGCTTTCCTCCATGGAACCTTACAGGAGGAGGTTTATATGGCTCCTCCACCGGGATTTGCCCTTCAGGGGGAGTATTCGGGCAGGGTTTGTCGTCTACACAAATCCCTGTACGGCCTGAAACAATCACTGCGTGCCTGGTTTGACCGGTTCAGCACTGGTATTCTTCAGATAGGCTTCACTCAGTTTCATGCGGATCACACTTGTTTCGTTCGCGCCACGCCAGAGGGCCGTCGTGCCATTGTCTTGGTCTATGTTGACGACATTATTCTTACTGGGGATGACTCTGCTGGTATTTCTGAGGTGAAAGCTACTCTCCGCTCCTCCTTTGAGGTAAAAGATCTTGGATCTCTCCGTTATTTCCTTGGGATTGAAGTGGCTCGCTCCCGACAGGGCATCTCCATATCCCAGCGAAAGTACACCTTAGATCTCCTCCGGGATTCTGGTCTCCTGGGCTGTCGTCCTGTGCGTACGCCTATGGATACCAATCATCGTCTTCATGCTGAATCTGGTGATCCTCTACCAAACCCTTCTCAGTACCAGCGTCTGGTTGGCCGTCTGATATACTTGACAAATACGAGGTCAGACATCAGCTTCTCAGTAGGCGTTCTGAGTCAGTTTATGCATTCTCCTAGGACTGCTCATCTAGAGGCCGCTCGACGTGTTCTTCGGTATCTCAAGCATGCTCCTGGTCTTGGGCTATTCTATCGGGCTGACAGTGTCTCCAGTCTCTCCCGCTTCACCGATGCTGATTTCGCCGGTTCTTTGACTGATCGCCGCTCTACTACCGGCCTCTGTGTGTTTCATGGTGATCATCTTATCTCATGGCGGAGTAAGAAACAACACATTGTATCGCGCTCGTCCGCTGGGTCCGAATACTGTGCCATGACACACGGTGTTACTGAGTTGATTTGGCTTCGATCGCTGCTGACTGAACTTGGTCTATCCCTGACCACTGGCTCGACTCTCTACTGTGACAATAAGTCAGCTCTTCTTCTCACTCAGGATTCGGTGCTTCATGAGCGCACCAAACACATAGAGATGGATGTTCACTTTCTTCGTGATCACGTTCGTACTGGGACCGTCCTTCCTACTTATGTCCCCTCGGCCGACCAACTTGTTGATGCCTTCACTAAGGCCCTTGGTCCAACTCGTTCAGATTTGCTCTCTTCCAAGCTGGGCATGATTGACATCTTTGCTCCACCTTGAGGGGGAGTATTGGAGTTATTATTATCAGTGTATTTGTATATTTATGATCTGCATATATCGTGTGTATTGTTGTAGGGCTTAATTGTAATTATCCATCTTTGAGATATTTTATATATATGTTAGGACTCCACATTGGAGACCTAAGAGCTTTCATTATTTCATCCTTCACCCACCTCCTACTTCGTCAACAACGCCAACTGCGTCTTCATCTTCCCTTGCGCCGCACGTTGATCTCCCATCCCTGACGCCTCTCTTAACGCACTCCTGCGTTTGTTTCCCTTCACGCCGCAGTGGTCCTCGCGCCGCCCGTCCATCGCCCCAGGCACCTGCTGTTCTCCTCGAGCCGCAGTCCCCGAGCCTCTGCCTTCCCCTGCGCTTAACGCCGCTCCGCCTGCGCCCTGTCTGCGAGCCCACATTCCGTACCAGTCACGTGTGCCCCCATCTTCATCGAGCCAACCGCTATTTTGGCTGCTAGGCGTGGTCTCCTCACGTCAGCTGATGGGACGTATTTTAAATTACTCCTTTTTCATTCTGATCTCCCCCAATCTAGGGCAGCCCCCACCCCCTCCTCTCTTTTTATTATTATTTTTCTAGTTTCCCGCACCCTCCAGCTTTCTCCTTACCCGAGCCGCCCATTTCTCCAATCTCAAATTTATCTTGATGAACATTCATCTTAGTGCCGCCGATGCGGGCGTCCTCCACTCGATGCTGCTGAAGTGGTCGACGACTTTTCAAGCCTCCATGTCTCGTTTCGAGGCAAAGCTTGATCAATTGGGATACTTTAACGTTCCGCCACCGGCTGTCCCGCCACCGGCTGTCCCGCCACCGGCTGTTCCGACTCCTCTGCCACCGGCTCCTGCCTTGCCAGTCCCACTCTCCAAGCCCGATCAGCTTGGGCTACCTCCGCCGTCCTCGGGGCCGCCGCCGCCGTCGCCGTCACTGCCGCCGCCATCGCCACAGTCCCCACCTCTGTCTGCCCTTGCTCCGCCGGTCCCTGCCGTGTCGGTCCCTCCAGCCTCGTCGCTTTCTCCTTTGTTGTCCGCCTCACCGCCGGTTTTCGCTCTGCCGCCTCCGACCACGCCACTGCCCCTGCTACCGGCCACTACTCTGTCGGCCCTTTCGACCGCATTACCGTTGCCGCCTCGCACCGCATCGCCGGTCCCGCCGGACCCCTTCCTTCTGCCGGACGTTGTTCCTTCGGTTGCCCGGCTACTCGGCCGTCCGTCGCTCCGCCAGACCACTCGGCCCCAGTCCTTGCGCCACTCATCCTTCCGAAGGCGCCACCATTACTCCTCGCCGCCACTACCACCGCGACGGACTACCGGGCGCTATTTTGGCGCGAAATCAAGGAGCCAGAGAAGCTGAACATCCTACTGGAGTTTGAGCTTGAAGACAAGCTCAAAATGAAGGACGGGTGGATTGTTATGTGTTATAATCCTCCGCCAGTTATCTTATTATCTCGTTGTGTGTAGGGAGTCATAGTTATTAGACTCGTAGTAATGTTTTAGTATTTTAATATTGTTGCATTTTATGTATTTACGGGTATGCCACCCGTGGTTCTATAATTAGACCCTTCTCTTGTATTTGAGGATTATGAAATGAATTATGAAAGTTTCCTTCTCTCTCTATAAATTCCTCTCCCTCTCTTTCTAAGATCTGCTCTCCTTCCTCCACCCTCCAGGGTTTTCTTCCTCTCTCTTCTCCTCCTCCATCATTCTAGGGCTTGCCCCTTGTATCTCCGCCTCCAACAATCCGGCAACGAACCAAGTCCATAACAGTAGCTTTTTCCATTTGGGGTCTTTTAATTTATAGTTTGGGCTGGTCAAGCATAAAGCCCACAAACATACACCTGATGCGTCCAATAGGTGCGGGTACACGATCATACAAGTAATAATAAAACGGGAATATGATCCCCGAGTATCAACTCACGTGGTACACGACGGGGTGGAGTGATTTTTGAGAAAGACTTGAGATAAAAGTCGTGGTGGGAAGTGTTTATCGTAAATTGGTGTGTGTGTGTGTGTGTGTGTGTGGGGGGGGGGGGGGGGGGGGGGGGGGGGTTCCTTGTAACTATAACAAAGAAAGAAAACTAAACTAAGGTGCGGGTCGCCTTCACCGCTTCGCTCTCACATTGCACCCTGCTCTTGCAAAGGCCAACCTCGCTCTCACACGCTCATTTGTTCGCTAGAAACACATCGAAGTCACAAAAGCTCACAAACTCAGCATAATAACAAAGCCATCATCATCACAAGAACACAGCCAATATCACAAAATTACTAAAACAAGAACACCAATCAAAAATCCATACCATCCACAACAAAGAGTGAACATATGAACATCTATGCACAATGGTCATGGTACATAGATGCTTTAGAGAGCACCACAATAGAGATTACAAGTATTCTAAACGAGAAGTGAATGATACATGTTACCACTCCTTGGCACGAAGAGAACGGGAGACACTTCCTCGGATTCGAAGGGGAGACCGGCTTGGTCCACCAGCTCTTCCTACTCCTCGTTGGTTGCTTCCACGATACAGGAGAGAGCTGTCATCTCCTCCTAGTCGTGTCTTCACCCTGCTCTGTTCGTCTCAACGCCAAGTGCTCCGGCTTGGAGCTCCAATGGATCCTTGCAAATCTCCTCCTGCACTTTTAGGAAGCTAGGGGAGGTAGGAGAAGGCTCAGGGGCGAAACGCTAAAACCGGCGCTCCCGGGTAAAGGTTCTGGCCAAAATCGCGAACAGGCTTTATATAGAGAAACAGGCGCACGCAAGTGCGGCGCAAAGCGCACGCACGTGCATGAAGTAAATAGTATTAAAAAATGGGTGCCCAGGTTGCGCACACGCAGTTGCACGTGCGCGCACGCGCGAATTCGGATCGTCCCAAACTCAATAAAATCAACAGAATGACCGCGCACGCACAAATGCACGTGCGCGCACGCGCAAATTCGGATCCAGAAAATAGGCAGTGTCAAGGGGGAAAAGGGGCGCACGTGCATGCGTGAACAATTTTGAACATAACATGCCCCGAACACGCACAAAAATCCACACATGCAGTAAAAATACATCCACACAGCACATATATGCAAATGATATGAAAATGAACATATTCCAAACACATCTAGCATAAAATGGGACGATATCACAATGAATTGCATGGTAAAAACTATATATGAAATGCACACATCAAATACCCTCAGACTTAAGCGTGAGTGAAGAAATGAATAAACAAGCGCGAGAATTTTTTTTTGAAACTGGGGCACATTTTGGAAAACAGCACTAACGGAATGCAATTTGTGTGTGATTCAAACCCCCAGATTTGAACGATTGCTCATCCGAGCAAACTACTTTACTCACGAGTATTAGACAAGGCTAAATTTTCAAATAGAATTTGAAAACAGAGAGTGGACAGAGAAGTTCCATGCCCGAGACGTGATAGGAAGAAAATTAGAAATAATTTCTATGTATACTAAATAGTTACACTTTTCAAAACAAAATATCAAATAGTCATATCCACTCCTAAGAAAGAAATACGGATCGTCCTAGATATAACGTAGGGAGAAAGTAGCGTGGCCACTAAGTTTGGCATTATGCTCCTAAGACTGCGGGCAGCCTCCAAAGATATCCATCAATGACGGTGATCATAGGCTTGCCTGGTCGCACTCTCTCCACTGCACCAGCTAAATTGAATTCTACAAATCGTTAGGCCTTGGAATTGGGATGAAACGTTGAGGCATGGGTTTAAGATGAGGTAAATGAAAGATAAACATGAGGGTTTGAATCACACTTAAACCAAAAGAGGGCTAGCATCAAAATGGAACTACCAACAAAAAGAAGTGAGAAGTGACACCCCCAGACTTGAACTTGTACATATGGGGTCACTCTCACTAGCCAAACACTAACTCTCCTACAATCAGATTTTTCATTTTTCAAAAATTTTTTATTTTAAAATTTTCTTTTCTATTTTTCAAATGAATTTTCTTTTAAAAGTTTTTCAAAATAATCCAAATGATAGCGCACACCACATCACAAAAACTTCAAATTTTAAATCACAAGTAGAAATTCAAATTTTGAATTAAAGCTCAAATTTAAGTGTGAGATTAGGTTGACCTTTTAGGCTTTGGTGATTAAAAGGTGGGGGTGAAACAAACGAATGGGTGTCACTCTGAAAAGTGTATGCAATGGTAGATACGTGTAGGCACGAATGCAAGGGACCAATCGATCCAACGAAAGGCCTAAGTCATATTCGCAAAATTAAACTAGCTTATTCAAACGCTTTGAGAGTCGCTAGGGGCAAGTTCTAGATATCGAGAAAGGATACCCTTTCATCGAAGTCGGATAATACCGAACTAGAGATTTGCTACACACATCTCTACACTACTCGACGGACGAAACTACATTCTAGAAGTGGATATAAACAGTATATACAAAATAGAAAAGCGTAAACAATGAAGCATACAAAAAAGTTAAGTCTAGAAATAAACCCTATCTTACACACATGTGCACTAAACTAAAAACATTACATAAGTCATTATTCACTCATAATCACATTCTAAAAAAATTTAGGCTAATCTAACAACTATGAAATAAAGTAAGAAAGCTTGAAAACTAACAATTGTTCAAATCTTAAGCGTGGGTGAAGAAATGAATAAACAAGCGTGAGAAAAAAATTGAAAATGAGGAACATTTTGGAAAATAACACTAACAGAATGCAATTTGTGTGCAATTGAGCAATCGAATAACGCTATATATCCCACAGACTTAAACGATGCATTGCACTTGGTGCAAATGAGAATTTGTAAAAGAAGGCGGGATAGAATTTAGTTAACCAATGCCCGAGAATGGGGCATTCCGTGGCGATTTGAAATCTGAATTTGAACTAAGAATGCACACACGGTCGAAGCTCGACAAAAAAGATAAAGGCGATCCAACCGGATCCTGCACATGGTTTAGCGCCAACAAAAGACAGAATAGAAAAACAAAAATATGAACCGGCACAAATATAGAAACAAGCTATCACTGAACAAGGGCAAACAAACCACATCACATGAAGAGAAATGACAAACAAAATCTAACGCAGATAACTGGAAAATAAAAAGTGGCTACATGATTAAATAGAGGTTCAACTAGAAAAATAAGAAGTAAAGCAATTAGAAAAACTTCTTCCATGACGTTCTTAGCTTGGTCTTTGTTGATGCGCACCACCACGAAGGCTACCGCGCGTTCACCTAGTCATACGCAAATATCTCCAGCATACTAGAGAGTTATCAAAAATAGTTATGTGCATCATAGATAAAGAAGTGTAGGAAGAAAAGAGACTAAACGCGCAAAAACAATCAGAAGGGGCCGGACGACGGAACACTGAAGGATCCTCCGAAGGTCCGGCAGCGACAGGTGTATAGTCGGGAGCCATCCCCAAGAAAGAACCTAATTGATGCATACACAACGACATCGAATCCATCTGCGTAGACAGATGATCGAGCTGCTGCGTCATGATGCACTTACGGCAAGTGTACCGGTCGCACAAGTAATATAAAATGGGGGAGTAAATCGCCAAGTATCGATCTCAAGGAACGCTGGATGGGGTGAGTGATTTTATCATCGACAAAACTAATTATAGAGATTTCTATTATTTAAAAAGGGGGTTTGATTGTTTTGAAAGACACAAATAAAGAAAACCAAATTAACTATTGCGGGTCGAATGCACCGCTTCGCTTGGTGGATGGAACTAATGCAGGCCGCAATGCACTGCTTTGGCTAGCGGATGAACGAGTAAGTTAGCGGGTGGAGGATTCGTAACTAGCGGAGTGAGGGTCGTAAGCACCTCGTCACTAGGCACGCACGCCACTAGCGATTGCAAGTGCGGCAACTCTACGCAACGATGGAATGGTAGATGGAATGGGGGCGCTCCTCAACTCACATAACCCAAGAACAACATTTCAAAGACATAAAAAACCATTAAAATCACAAAGGGTTTATGGATCATCATTCATACAGCACAATAAACATCAAGAAATAACTACAACATTACAGATGAGGAAAGAGTAAACCAAAGTGCGAAGACTCGCTGAAGATTCGCGGCCGAAATCGCAGGATTGTCACGTCTTGTCCGTGCTCGGTCTTCAGTTGACGTCCAGGGTCCAGAGGAGCTGTCACCTTCCTCTATGTTATCTTCTTCGGATAGCAGCTTCAATCTAGCTCTCGCCGGAGAACTCTTGGATGCAGCAAGAAATCACTTAGAATGGAGCTCTTAAGCTTACGGATGATGGAGCAGGTCGAGGAGGAAGCTCCAGTTCTTGATTCGCAAGGAAATGGAGTCCGGAGCTTCTCCTAAAAGTGGGCGGTGGTGGAGCGACGAAGTGGAGCGAAACCTGGAAGCTTGGCGCTAAAAATGGCAGGCTGGTTGTCGATCTCTGGAATAGGGCAAAGTCCTGAGCTTTTATAGTAAACCGTTAGAATTTTGTGCGATATTAACTCATCAGGATGCCCACGAAAACGAAGCAGAAGCGCTCGTGCGATTTTACTCACGCACGGTCAAAACCGACCGTGCGTGAACAATACGCACGGGTAGAAATAGATCACTTAAAAACAGGCTATCACAGGCAGATCGTGCGTTTCCTTCGCGCATGGTTGAGTCCAACTGTGCATGAAGCAAACGCACGGGCGATAATTTTATAAATATTTGGACGAAAAAGAGAGGCTCGTGCGATTTTACTCACGCACGAGCAAAACTGCCCGTGCGCGAACAAAACGCACGAGCGGGGGCAGATCACCATTTTGAGCTACAGATGAACGCGCACAGTCGGAGTGCAGACATGAAATCTGGGCAAAATGGATGATCTGCCCACCTGCACAGCAAAACACAAAGAAGACCACAGCTTGGAATATCCTTCCAGCTCAATCCAAACACAGAAAAAGGATGGGGAGCACCATGTTCTTACTACCAACAATATAGTGCGCAATTGCACACCAAAACGGGAAAAAATAGTGCACTTAGAGTGAAAGTGAATATGAGTGAAATACAAACAATTAAGGCTTGAAAGTGAAGTGCACAAGAGTGAAAACTAGCCCGGATGAGTCCGTAAAACACTATGAATATCAGACTCATCATACCCCCAGACTTAACCATTTGCTCGTCCCGAGTAAACTATCTCTTATGCGGACGAGAAAAACGTTAGTTGGCTTAGTAATTGCGGAGGCGGAGTACAATGTGAAGCCGCATACTCACGCGCATAGAAATACAGTAGAAGAAATTTTTAGTTATACAAAATAGTTCATAAATATCTAAGAACGTAATGATATATTATTTCTAATCAAAAGTCGAATCACGGTGAATCACCCGGTCAAGCGTAGGAAGAAAGTAGACTGATCGTTGAGGCGAGCATTGCCCAAGATCGGTGCTCGGAACAACCTCCATTGAAATCCATCAATGTCGGTGGCCATAAGCTCACCAGTTCACACTCTCTCCACGACACTCGTTTGGTTCGTTGCGTGAGTCAGTAGGACTTTAGGTTAGAGATGGAGCTTGGGTTACGGTAGGGTATACAATGATAAACATGAAGGCTCAAACACTAAACCTAATTGAGCTAATGCAACAAAGCTAACCAAGCAACCACAATACGCGCGGGTGCACCACACCCCCAGACTTGAACTTGTAAGCATGGGTGTGTGCACCGCCTACTCCAAATACAAATCTCAAACATATTTTCCTCTTTTTGGACGAGATAAAGTGAGCATTGTTGATGGCTCCTTCTCCTCTATTGCTTGAAAAGGATGCATCCCTTGTTCTTCCCTCACTTTATCTTCTGTACTAAATGTCCCAAATTTCACCCGTAGTTTACTTTCTGTTAGTCATTTGACTAATTCTCTTCAATGCTCAGTTACCTTCTTTCCTTCTCACTGTGTATTTCAGGATCTGAAGACGGAGAAGGTGATTGACTCTGGTAGCATGCAGGATGGTCCGAATGTGTTTGACTCCTCCAATGGGTCTCCTCCGCAAGCTCTCCACACGTCGCAGACTTCTGACCTACTCATTTGGCACCGTCGTCTTGTCCATCCCTCTGTTGCTACCATGCAACGTTTATTTCCTGCTTTTCCTTCTATGTGTTTTAAACTTTGTTTGTGATGTATGTGTTGTTGCTAAACATCATCGAAATCCTGTTCATATATTTCTTTACCTAGCACTACTCCGTTTCATAACGTACATACTGATGTTTGGGGGCCTTACCTCATTGCCTCAATCTCTGGATGTCATTAGTTTATTACCTTTTATTGATTGTTTTTCTCACACGACGTTGGTTTATTTGATGAAAAATAAGAATTAAGTTTTTCCAAACTTTCACAAAATGATTTCTACTCAATTCTCTGCAACTATCAAAATTCTTCGTAGTGATAATGGTCGGGAGTATATCATCACCTCCTTTGCACACTATCTAGTCGATCATGGCATTAGCCACCAAACATCATGTGTTCACTCTCCATCTCAGAAAGTGGTCGTTGAGCGAAAAAAAAACATAACCTCTTGGAAGTTGCTCGATATTTACTTTTCTCTATGAACCTCCCTAAGTTCTATTGGGGTGATGTTGTTCTCACGGCTGCTTACCTTATCAACCGCTTGTCATATCAAGTTTTAGGTCATCAAACCCGCCTTCTCACATTAGGGGTTACCCTGACTTCTCTCCAACCGAAATCATTTAGTTGTGTTTGCTTTGTTCACATAGACTCTCTGGGTCGGTCTAAACTTTGACCCTCGTGCTCTCAGATTTGATTTCCATGGATATTCTAATACTCATAAGGGGTATAAGTGTTATCATCCCCCAACTACGAGGATCTTTGTCACTGTGGATATTACATTTCGCGAATCTGAGCCTTATTACGTGACCTCGCTTCAGGGGAAGTCTGCACCTACGGAAGAAGTGAGCTCTCCTATTATATCATTACCGATCCCTCCTCCATACTCCATTCCTCCACATACTCCGCCTCATGATGAGACTCCCAATCAGGGGGAGCTTGCTCGTAAAGAACCAGAATTACAGGTATACACCAGAAGGAGTAAAGGTCCTAACACACAGGCTCATCCCACGCTACCAGTCTAGTGCCAACTCCATCGGCAGACTCGTCTGAACTTACCATTGCCCTTCGTAAAGGTATCAGATCTTGCACTCAACATCCCTTGTCTCATTATGTTTCTTATGACACTCTAACTACTTTATATAGAGCATTTGTTTTCCCTTGCGTCTGTTTTTATTCCATCCACATGACAGGAGGCTCTTGGGCATCCAAAGTGAAAAGAAGCAATGATTGAGGAAATAACTGTTTTGAACAAAAATTATACATGGGATTTAACACACCTCCCATACGGTAAGAAGACTATTGGATGTAAGTGGGTGTTCACCGTGAAGCAGAACTCTGAAGGCTTGGTTGAACATTTCAAAACAAGGTTGGTGGCACGGGGATATACTCAAACCCTAGGTATCGATTATCAAGAAACTTTTGCCCATGTGAGAAAAATGAACTATATACGAGTCTTGTTATCGTGTGATGTGTGCAAGGGTTGGGATCTTACCCAATTGGACGTGAAGAATGCATTCCTTCATAGAAATTTAGAAGAAGAGGTATATATGTCTCTCCCCCCTAGTTTTTCTCCCTCTGGTTCTGAAGGGAAAGTGTGCAAACTAAAAAAAGGCCCTCTACAGCCTGAAGCAATCACGAAGGGCTTGGTTCGGTCATTTTCGCAAAGTCATGATCTCTCTTGGATACAGACAAAGTCACGCCGACCATACTTTGTTTATAAAGCAGAGGGCTAGCATGTTAACTGCCCTCATTGTCTATGTTGATGACATTATCATAACAGGAGATGATGTTGAAGAAGTGAAAGCTTTGAAGGAAAATTTGTCTAAGGAGTTTGAAGTAAAGGATATAGCAAAACTAAAGTATTTCTTGGGGATTGAAGGTGCTAGATCCAAACGGGGTATTTTCATCCCTCAGAGAAAATATGTCCTCGATTTGCTGGAACAATATGGTATGAGTAGGTGTAGACCTGCTGATACTCGTATGGAGGTCAACCACAGTCTTGGAAAGGATGATGGAGAACCCATTGAAGATGTTACTGGTTACCAACGTCTTGTCAGACGGTTAATATATTTGTCTCATACTCGCCCTGACATAGCTTACGATGTGGGGATTGTTAGCGAAATATGCATTCCCAAAAGGCGAGATATCTCGATGCTACTCATAGGATCTTGAGGTATTTGAAGACATCACCAGGAAGAGGAATTCTCTTCACCCCTAATACGGAGTTGAAAATTGAGATTTATAATGATGCGGATTGGAAAGGATCTGTAGAAGACAGACGTTCTACATCTAGGTATTGCTCATTTGTTGGTGAGAACCTGGTTGGAGAAGTAAAAAAATAATCTGTTGTCTCAAGGTCCAGTGTAGAGGCGGAATTTAGAGCTATGGCATATGACATATGTGAGGGATTGTGATTACGCTCTCTCTTGTGTGATTTGGGATTAAATGAGGACACTCATATCCGTCTATATTGTAACAATAAAGTTGCAATCAGTATCGCCAACAACCCTGTTCAGCAAGATCGCACCAAACATATTGAAGTGGATAGACACTTTATCAAGGAGAATATTGAGAAGAAGATCATCTGCATTTCATTCGTTCCTTCAAAGGGACAATTAACCGATATTCTTACTAAGAGTCTGGGAGTGAATGTTTTTTGTGACATTATCGACAAGTTGGGTATGAGAAAAATAACATGCCAACTTGAGGGAGTGTTAGAATTAAGTTTTATTTCTCCTTTAATATCTTGTATCCACCTCTTATATAAGAGGTTCTTTTCATGCTAATAATAGATCCGTCAGTTCTCACTGTTCCGCGGCAGAAAGCAATATCTTGATCACCAAAACATCCTAAGTAACCCTAGTCGGAGAGGGTAGTAGGGTGGTCCCATGAGGCAACTCCGGCAATAGCCAATCCAAAGGAAGGTGGTTGGAACCCTTAGCGACGACATGTAGGTGGCTAGAAGCTCGATAAGCATCCTGGGAGCGTGGAGAGGCCCAGCAAGCCTGCTAGATTGTCGGGTGAGGCTCAACAAACTGCTCAAAGGTTGAGTGAACAATCTAAGGGCCACTCGAGGCTCAACGAGCTTGCAGGAAGCCCAAGCTGAGGTAGACAACTCTAGAAAAGTCTCGGTCAAGATCCGACGAGCTGCTAAAGTGTGGGATCTAGAGGTGACAAACGAACAGAAACCCATGTAGAGGTCGATGAGCATTCCTGGGATTCAATACCAAGTTGGTGGAGGAAAACGAAAACAATCTTCTTATTATGTTTTACTATTACAATACTTATATTTGTATAGGTTCTACATAACACAACACTACTCATAATAATAACTATAATAAATATTCAACTCACGTCTCCAAATAGTGGAAGGTGCTCATGTTAATGCCTTGTGGCTTAATGCAGTACCTAGACATTTCATAATAATGATACCCACACGAAAAGGTTGTCCAGTGTTAAGGATTTACCATGCCTCACCCAAAAACTTGTGCACACAGCTCACCACTAATAACTTGAAGTAAGCTAGTAATTAAACATAGACACATTTTATTATTGGTAAATTGATTGCAACATCGAAGTCTATAAACGGATCCAAGCATGATAAAAGATAGTAACACCCTGCACAAACAATTGATGACCCATATAATGCATATACAATCAAACCAAAACGCATGGTAATTTTCATCAAAATTATCATATTAGAGTAATAAGAATTTACATGATTATGCAGATCATGTGATTTGCACCCATGCAGTGGCATGCACTTATGTTTGTCAAGAAATAAGAACCTAGTGCTTGTTGAACAATGAATGAAATCATCTAAAAAAATAGGTCAATGCACAAATGAATCCAAGAAACTAGACCCATTACCTTTTGTGAAACTCATCCTCAAATTCTCGACCCCATATGGACTGCCCACCAGTACCATCTCCCAATGGATCTCCTGTCTGAATCATGAAGCCCTTAATTACTCGGTGAAATATGAGATTATCATAATAACCATTTCTACAGTGAGTTGTGAAATTCTCAACAGTCTTTGGACACTCCTCTGGATATAGTCTGACGTGAATCTCACCAAGAGATGTATGTAATACCTGAAATATAAACATTGTGGTTAGGCAACTTTGCTTGGGGCAACTGAATTGTATGCATTACAGAACGAGTCAAAGGAAGGATAATAAAACAACTAAAGGACTAGCTAATTAATT
This sequence comes from Dactylorhiza incarnata, assembly GCA_033032865.1. Taxonomy (NCBI): domain Eukaryota; kingdom Viridiplantae; phylum Streptophyta; class Magnoliopsida; order Asparagales; family Orchidaceae; genus Dactylorhiza; species Dactylorhiza incarnata. The sequence goes on along the minus strand of JAWHQI010000010.1, from coordinate 10,177,126 downwards.
GTATCCCAAGAAATGTATAGAACAAGTTGACAGTCGAGTTATTAAAAGCTTATTCAAAAGATTTGAAATATTAACTAGGAAGAGCATTGTTAAAGGATTTGAAGTATCAAAAAGTAACAGAAAAAACAATACCAGACTGTCTGGAATGGATGAATTGACAGATTTTCCAATATCAGATACAGCCAAGAGTTCATCAGGAGGTGGCTTTTCATTGAAAACATCCCTTCCTTTGGTTGAATCTTCTGGTTCCTCTGGTTCTCTTCGACTAACAATAAAACAATAGAATAACAAGAAACTGAGTGATTTTAGAGTAGCGAGATATGGCTAGAATAATGGCATGTAAGAGGTCGTTATGCATATAACAGTTGGTAGAATCTAGAGAAAGTATAACAGATGAACTAGTATCTCTAACTTATTCAAAAATAAAATTATATATCTATATAAACATACCTGAATAAATAAATACGATGCTTTTTAAACGCACAACATAAAAGAGTAGGATCCATTAAAGGATCTTTGGTGTCATTCACATTCACTGCCGCTGAAGGAATCTTCCGAAGTTTCTTACTGCTCTTGTCACCTTGGTACAAAGCTATCCTTAAGAATCTATCATTATTCTCTACTTTCCCAAGAATACGAGCTACTTTATTTGTATGTAAATTTACAATCTGCAGTGAGGAAAGAGAAGAAATGGAGTAGTGTCACTCATAACAGGACACATGATACAAGAGCATGTTTAACGTGAAGAGGCGAATATGGAAGGAAAATGTTAGGTTGCATGGTAATAAATTATAAGCAGTGCAATGGAAACTGCTTCAGCATAGAATGCATGATAATAATAATAATATATTATGTTCTTGAAAGACTGATCTATCTTGTATCCAATTAAGTGAAAAGTGAGGCTTACTTTAATGCCCAACAGTGTTGCATAAAGCAGGAAGTTACAGCTATCATCAAAAATAGCATTTGCATGGGCAGCATTTTCTGATTTCTCTATTTCTCTCTCAACAGCCATTCTTCGGCCAAAATCAATTGCTTCAAGACGATATAAAGGAGCATCACTCCTCTGCAGATCCTGAGCAATCTAAACACATACGGAAAAAAAAGCATTGGACAGCAAATTATTTACAGAACATGAAGATAACACAGAAAAGACCTCTACCTCCAAAGATTCATCATACACCCGCCTCATTTTACCAGTTCTAAACCAATAAATCCGGATCCTTCGATCTGGAGATGTTACAGCAAACTGATTACCATCTGAGCTAACCTGATAATAAAGTGTGTTGCATCAATGAACAACGGTTGACTATGTGAGTATCAAATTTAGCCATAATTATTGATTTATGTGGAAGAGATTTTTTTGAACATCTTTGACAAAATTTCGGGTAAAAAGGAAACTAATCATGATTAGACAAAGTTTAATCCACTTGGATTAGCTTTGTGAAATCTTCAGTATTCATCTGCGTATGAGTTGTTGAAGAATAGTCCCAGATTAATACATATTCGGAAATTCAGGTAAGATCCCAACAGCTTCCACCTACAAACAAATGATTTTGGGTTCATTTGTTCTAACATAAGCTGCATCAAATATTATTCCCATTTACATTTTCTTTTTGCAAACTATTTCAGCTGCAGTGATTACCCAAACAATCATTCCAAATTATTCCCGGCCCTCATTTTACAGGTGCTTCCATCTTTTGCACCATCTCTACATTTTTCTACTTGTCCTTGGTAAATGTCAGCTCTATACTCAGTCATGTACACTAATAACAGAAGCAAAAAATTACCAAAAGAAGAAAAGATTAAGAAAAACTAAAGGATTTTAGAGTCATTACCTCTATTGCAGAAACAGTGGTCTTGGACTTGGCAATGTCAAAAAGATTTGTATCTGTTTTCAACCTGAAACTTAACCTGCACTCATCAACATATGTGTAAAATTATCAGCAGCTATAACAATTCAATAACTCGTGTCTTATTTCCAAAATTCTATCTAAACAGATGAACTACAGGAAAAATAGAAACAATCTTTTACAAATATTTTAAATGAACTAAAATTCAAAATATTAGATTAAATTTCTATATATATGTACCAAAAGTAAGAAGAAAATAGTACCTGTATATCCAGCTACATTTTAGATATACAGCACCACAAAGGAGGAGCTACTCAAAGTTTAGGCTAATCTCAACCGTCTGCAGTCTTGAAAAGGAGCAAAAGACGACTAAAGTCGTGTGGTGTATGACCATCTAGTAGGATCACCACCTAGATTGTGCATCTCATCTTCACACATCTTTGACTTTGTTGGGAAAACCTTGATGATTTGGTAGATCATGTTAATATAATGCATGCAGTTGTATAGAGCATATTCTGCATTGTTTCCCCAGAAGGAAGATGTCTTGAAGAAGCTATACAGAAGCTGATGCATTGGCTAAGTCCATACAGAATCGTCGATCGGAACGCCGATCGGGAGTTCGTTGATTGATGACTCGAACACCGACCAAATGTTCATTCGCCGACCAGGTGTTAGCAGACCAGAGACCCGAACGTCGGCCGAGCTCAAATTCATTCCTTCAGAGTTTGTTGTCTGAAGACTTGTTCGTCGAGCAGCCAGAACTCTTTGTCGTTCTCCGACCGGCCTCAAGAACGCCGACCATTGACTCTACTTCCACAAACAGTCTCAGAACCCTCCTCTATAGCTAACAAAACGAAGATTTTTGATCGTCTATCGTTGGCCATACGAATCATGTTCACTGACTGAGGCCCTACAATGTCGGCCGAGTCATTCTTTTATCAGCGCTCACAAAAGGAAGTTCATTCTCTTGAAGAATAAATATCTGAGATCGTCGTTCGCCGATCGAGGCAAAGCGATCGCCGACTGAGCCGGCTTAGGTCGTGAGATTTCGCAATCGCCGTGACCTTTGGATTAAATCTTGGTGAGAGAGATCTCCGTATTTTTCTCACCAAGTCACCGTTGGGAAAGGTCTTTCCGAGAGATTTGAACGCGTTCACAATTTTTGTAAAGTACAGGTACATCGCGCCCACCTTTTCGTCTATCTCAACTTATCTCTTGGTTTTCTATCACCTAATTTTCAACCATAATAGGCGGCGGTGTATATCGTGTTTCAATCATGTAGCGCACATCCATATCTAAAGACATAAGAAAACATTTCATTCCAGTTCTCCAATAAGCGCAATCAGTGCCTGTGAAGAGTAGTAGACGTGTTATAACTAGACCTTCTGATGTAAACTAGGGTGGGGGTGTAGACTTTGAAAGATAATAAGATGAGATCTTTTAAAACGAATGCGGCGCAATAGAACTTGCGGGCTATTTTAACGACTAAAGCGACCTAGGCGTCACAAACGAACGTAAACGCTACCTCACGAACATACGAACGTTATGAATCACAATTCCACAAGCATAGAAATCAAAGTGGTGGACAATCACGATTATGAAAAGACGATAATTAGAAGATAAGATTAGTAGGGCAAACTCCAATAATTAACTATTCTTTTAAAATTCAAGCATGAAATAAAACTATTGTTCATGGTCGAGGGAGTCGAGAGGCATACCATGGGGGAAATGCATCAACAGATGGGCGCAGACGCAATACGGCGCGTAGCAACCAGAGGCAGCCAAGGAGGCTACTTTGGGTAGAGATGTGAGGAGTTGTAACGGATCTGAAAGGGTTCAGCTGACGGTCTGCAGGGGCGCAGGGAGGTAGACTGGAGAAAACTTGCGTCGGCCTTGCTGGATGGTGGCAGGGAGACGGAGGGGCTGGATTTGCCGTCGATCTTGCACGAGGACGCCAAGAGGTCGACGGTCTGGAGCTGGCGTCGTTAACAGGAGGACCAGACTGAATCTGTCGGAGACGAGGCTACACGATGGAGTCGCGTAAATGGACGGAGAGGAGGGATCGTAATCTCGTCAGAGTTCGGACGGGCTGCGGGAGAAGGGGCAGACAGCTCAGTTGAGTCAACAAAGGAAGGCATCTGGCACGAACTGGAGGCCGCACGAACTGGAGGCAGAAGTCAGGAGGCGACACGAACAGGAGACCGCAGGCGACACGAACAGGAGACCGCACGAACAGGAGGCTGCTTGGTCGATTGAAGGAGGTCGCGCTAACTGGAGGCCGCACGAACAGCGGCTGATCGTTGAAGGGGTGCGGCTAGCGGAGGAGGTCGGCAAGGGCTGACCGCTGGAGGAGCAGACCGCTGGAAGCAGATCGCTGGAGGCAGAGGCCGAACTGGGCTGACCGCTGAGCAGACCGCACGAACTGGGCTGATCGCTGAGCAGACCGCAGGAGGCAGGAGCAGGCCGCTGCGAGCAGGAGACAGACCGCAGGGAAGGCCGCAGGAGACAGGTCGCTGGGAAGGCCGCTGGCGGAGGAGAGACCGCTGGAGCAGGCCGCCGCTGGGAGAGCTCGCTTGGAGGAGAGATGTCGCACGGGCTGGAGCAGGCTTCTATACAATGGAAGTCGGAGGCCACTCGCTAGCGGAAGGCGCAGGAGGCAGAGACCGCACGAACACGGGCGCAGAAGGCTTCGATACGATAGGGAGAAGGCTATAAAGAGACGAGGGAGAGCGGAGAGGGAGATCTCGGCGAGAGAGAAAGAGAGTTGCGGCCTTAGAAAAAAAGGTCGCAGGAGGGGTGCGGTTAGACGAAGTAGAGACCGCAGGTTTGCACCTGTAGCTTTGATACCATATTGGAAAAGCTGAAGCTCGTGTATATTTCATATGTAAAATACAAAGAGAGAATACATATTTATAGGAGAGAGAAGGAAGGGAGAAAACCTATACACAATGTGGGACTAAAAGAGAAGGAGGAAAACATAATTGGGCCACAATAAATGGGCCTCTCATATGGGCCTTTCTAACAAAAATAAAAATTAAAATAAACTGACGGCAGCATATTTTTCATCAATTTGTTAACCTGCAACTGCCATATCATATGATAAACCAACGTAACTGTAAATATTGGAGCTGAATCTCAATGGAACACTTCACATACCCCTCTTCTGGAAATTTCAATGTTGTAGGGCTCCAGTATTCAAGCACTCCTTTGACATCCGCAGAAATAACAATATCATATGTATGGTTATATCTCATGACTTTTAGCGGGGACATATGAATCTGGAGGGAGAAAGAAATCAATGTATAAGAATCCGATAAGAATTATAACTAGCTGTTCGTTGAAAAAATACAGACCTCTCTCGAAAGTAATGGCTCATAGGAACCAGCATGTGCATCATACACATGAACAAAATGGGAATGACAGTCACTGATTGCAAGCTTGGCTTTAACATCTCCTTGTTTGTAGACCCATTCAACAGCTCCAGGAACAAATGGCAATCTCAACATAACCATCATGTCATAGTTGACAACGTCATAAATTTTCACAGACTGATCGCTAGAGATTGTGCAACAAAATAAGCCATCAACACTGACCTGCATTACCGAACCACATTAACATTGACAGCTGCATATATCAACAGGAAGTTAGGTCACTATGTGTTTCTGCAAGTAGAATATGCAAGAAATTCCAGCTATTAGTACTGAAGTAGCACCGCAAATAATTAGAAGAAAAACATGAAAATAAGAAAAATGTATATCAAATAAAAACTTATAAACTATATATTTATTAATGTGTTTGATTGACCATTACTGACACTATACTTGGGGATGAATGTCATCTATTTAGAACACATCTTTTTTTCTTGGCATTTAATCAGCATGGGATTAGCATACGGACATGTGCATGCAACTAACCAAAAAAAAAGAATTTTAAGTGGCTAAATTAAAACTATAAGCATGAAGTTAGGAGCTGATTCAACATACTACTGCAGTAATTGAAGGAGACGCCGGCAACACAAACGTGCTATCTAAATTACTCTGGAGAACCAGTGTAAAATAATAGAAGATAAGAGAAGATTACTGAGAGAAAAATATATATATATGGCCATTTATCAGGACCTCCCCTCTATGTTTGCTAAATTACAGGTTGCACCCATCTTACTTTTGAAATTACAAGAACCTTCTCTGTAAGTTTACATTTCATAACATCCATGCACAAAAAGACCCCCCTGAAGATTTACTCCAAGGGGGTATTTTTGTGCATGGATGTTATGAAATTAACTTACAGGAAAGGTTTTTTAATTCCAAAAATAAGAGGGGCAACATGCAATTATGCTAACTTCCAGGAGAAGTTTTAGTAATTATTCCTATATATATATATATATAGAGAGAGAGAGAGAGAAAGATAGAGAGCTAAAAAGTGGAAAAAAAACATATGTCAGTTAATAAAGTATTGAGAGTTCAAATTTAAAACAACAGCTCTTGAAAGGTAGGACGATCCTTAATATTTTTCTTCTCAAATCCATCTCTTCAACTTATTTAATAGGCAAGGCCATCACGTAATCAGAAATCCCAAACAAAAATATACCAACTTTAATTCATCAGTAATTGATTAAATCATGAAAGATGATATATATAATTCTAAATATTAAGCTACTCCCTTTGCAAGTTACATCCTAGTTCATAAACTTTAGCTACATTTAAATTTTAGAACGTCAATTTTTTTTACAAAAACAATTACTAATAGATATTATTGGCATGGTTAATGCAAACACATTAAAGCTGGAAAAGCAAGCAACTACCCAAAAACAAAAAAAACAAAGCACAACCAGATATCACAATTAGGCCAAAACCCAATTGACTGGTTTGGATGCTGATATCTTCCAGGCCTGGAGAAAGAGTGATAGAGTCAATAGAAAAGTGGAAAGTGTGTATCAAGGTGTGTAACTCTGTCAATGTGTGTCTTTGTGCATGGCGAAGGGGGAAAGGTTGATAGATGAACACCTAAGACAAGCTATTTCATCCAAGTATCAAAGAGTAAGTTAATAGGTTAAGAATAGGTTACATAATTTATAAATGGAATTAACGTAAAAAAACGTCACTTATTTAATAGGTTACATAATTTAATAGGTCAATTATTTATTCATATTAAATAAAATGATCTTGGTCTACATCAATGGAGATTGAATATGTAAAAGATTAAATAAGTCATTTATAGCTTCCCATAACAGCTCTAATTGTGACAAGCGGAGAAATAAAACAGCTGTGCATAGCAACTAACAGTATTCTCCTTATCACTATGTGTTTTATAGTTTAAGTGTTGTGAGTATTTTAGCTCTTCAATTTATAGTAGAGTATCAGAGCAAGCTTGTTTGTAGGCAATCGAGCATATAGAGCGGATGTCAAATGGAACTCAATTTCAGGTTACATCTCTCACAAAAGAAATAATTGTGAATAGCAATAACAGTCTTCTCCTTATCACTTCCTTTGTGTTGTGTAAATTTGAGTGATGTGAGTATTTTAGCTCTTCTATTTCTAGAAAAGTACTGGAGCAAGTTTTTTGGGAGGCAATCAAGGTTGGAGAGGATGTCGAATGGAACTTAATTTCAAGTTCCATCTCTCGCCAAAAATATGAGAAACAATGTGACGCGGGGCGGTCCTATATGATGGTGAAATAATTGTGTGAACTCCTACATGCAACCATACATATCCAACGAATTGTGACTTGCAATAATAATTATTTTATAAATCAAAATATTCTTATGTCACAATAGTTAAAGCTCTCAAATAAGGAGACACGAGAAATTGTATAATTGCAAAAGTGCCAGAAAATCATGTAGCTATTTAAATGTGAGATTACAAAGACTAAAACAATTGAAAACAAAACTTATAAACCACCATCACTTCAAGTAAAGAACACACAAGATCCAATGCAAAAATATAACAACACACCTTGAACTTTGCAAAACAATGAATAGGGGAGGGCTGGGTCTTCGGAGGACTGTGGAGTGGCCAGCGGAACCTCCAGGGGCTGAATGTGGGTTCCTCGGAAGAGGATACGGACTGTCCAAGCAGCAGGGGCAGTATGGTGGCTGTAAGGGGACTGGACAGCTGCTGTTAAGAAGCTAGAGTGCGGGGATTTGCTGCCTGGAAGTTCTTATAGCAATAGGTGGTTGGTACAGCCGTACAGGGGAGAAAACTGGGGGTTGTTGGGTTGTATCGGGAAGTGAATCTGCTGCCAGGAATTGTTTCTAGTAAACTGGACGGCTAGGTGGTGGATCCACGTGGGGGAGAAGGCTTGGTGGGAGAGGGGGAGGCGGTTAGGCTTGGCCGTGGGTTGTCAGTTAGAGAAGTTGACTTGGTTTGGAGTAAGGGAAAGTGGGGGATTTCGGTGGGAGAAGGAGATGATGTTGGCTTCAAGTGAGGCTTAGGATACAAGGGAGGACAGTGGGGGCTGGTTATAGAAGAAGTGGGGTGAGTGGGCTAATGTTTAGGAGGGATTTTAAGTGGCTCATGCGAATTTGGGGGAGGGGGCGGCTGTTAAGAATGAGGGATAGGGGAGAGTGGTAATGCTTAATTTTAGGAATTAAATACTAAAATTTAGGAGAGCGGGAGTAGTGGGGGTAATGGGTAGTTAGGAGGTAGTTATGGTGGTTATGAATGGTGGTGGAGGTGGTTGGTGGTTGGTGGTTAGTGGTGGCTGGAGGTGGCTGCCGGTGGTGGAGGTCGCCGGAAAATATTAAATGATGGAAATAGTTATGGGAAGTGTAGAAAAGCCACCGGAGGTGGCCGGTGACGAACTCCAGTGATCACCGGAGATGTTTTTTATGGGAGTATTGGGGCTGCTTTGGGGGGGGTGAAGGGGGTGGGCGGCCTGTTGGATAGGAGGAATAAGGCCTTTGGCCGGCTGTTATAACTTGAGATGGAGGAGGAGAGGGAATGTTGGAGTGGCTGCTGCTATGGAGGTATTGACTGGATGCAACTACGGAGGTGGGCAGCTTTGGTGTTTGCCCGGAAAACGGCGACCTCTCCTCTCCAGTCAGAATGGTCCTTTCAAGCGGGTCTCAGATTTTGGAGACCGCCCAGATCGTCAACCTCCCCTCTGGATTTTTCGCCTAAGGCCCGTGCGGTCAGGCTCAGCTGAGATCGCCAGACCGGGCGGTCTGGTCCTTTTTCTTCTTTTTTGTTATTAACACCCCTTATCTCTGCCCCGGCTCTCCTGTACCCCGGGCAGCCCGTCATTTTTGGATCTGCCCGTTTGGGCAGCCTCTGCGTCTATAAATAGAGGGGTAGGAGTACCTGAAAAGGGACTTTTAGCTTCGAGGCTCCAGCTTACAACCTGTGTAAGCGGTCTCGAATTCTATCACTTTTCTATCTCTCCCTCTGGTTTGTTCTAGACCTCCATCTTGTAACCTCTCTTGAGAATAACTGAAGCAGTTTTTTCCTTCAGAGGTCTCTCCTCTGACATCCCCCATCTCAAGTAGCTTGCACTTCACAATCCCCCTATCTCTTTTTAGTGTGAATTTGGAGGTACAATTTTCGTACCAACAGAACGAACACGTGACTTTCACATCCGAAGTGTTCAGGTGAAATCAACAGATTTTCAAGATGTCAGACCGTGATGGTCAAACCGATCAGCTCGCCTGTGGTTTCTCTTCTTCAGTGAGTACGACCTCTTTAGAAGCTCTTGAGCTTCAAATGGAGCTTCACCTCGCTCAAGCCCGCCGGGAGTCTGCTCAAGTTCGCCAGGAGACCGCTCGGCAGATTGAGTCCATGAATCAATTGCTGTCCGAGCTCTCCAAGAGATTGATGCCTCAAGTCGATCAGGTCGCGACCCCTGATCGGTTGGCCGTCGTTCACACTCTAGACCGCGCGACCCCTCAGCCCGCAGCTCCCCTGCAATCTCAAGGAGAAGAGTTCGCTGTCCGTCAAGCTTTTTTCAGGAGAAGCCCAGGGATCTCCGGCTCGGGCCTTAAATTTCCAAGAGGATTATGTCTATCCTCCAGCTCCCGATGCTGGATTGCTTCCCCTCTAGCTCCTTCTGGTGTCTATGAAGCAGAAGAGCCCTCTCCTTTCTCTGACAGAATCCATTGAGAGCCAACTCCCCATGGTTTTAGGGAGCCAAGAATGCCCACGTTTACTGGGGATAATGATCCCAGTTCTCATCTTCAAGCCTTTGAATCACCTCTCAAGTTATTAATCACCTCTCTGGATGGGATGCAAATTATTAATCACCTCTCTGGATGGGCAGGCAAGGGAGTGGTTCTATAATTTACCTCCCCAGTCCATCTCCTGCTTAACCGTTTTGAGGCAGGAGCTTATTCTGAGGTTTGCTGCCTCAAAGAAAAGGAAGAGTGGTCCTGCGGCCCTCTTCAAGATCAAGCAGAATGAAGGCGAGACCACAGCCAGCTTCATTGACTGTTTCCAGAGAGAGATTCTGGGAATAAGGGATGTTGATCCCTCGTTATATTTGGTAGCCTTGATAAATGTTTTGCAGGAAGGACCTCTCAAGTTCGAGGTCACAGCCAGAGAGCCAAGCTTTATCAAGAGCTAATCAGCATTGCAAATAGGTTCATAAAAGGGGAAGTCAACAACCTCGTCTATGTTTTCAATTTAACATGCAAGGCGGTTCAGAAAGGCTCTGCAAGCTTTTCTCCAGCCCCTCCATCATCAAAGCCGCTGCGTCAAGATTTCCAACCTCCAGCTCAAAGAGGAAGGAATTTTCGTCATCATCGTCCTCACCAGGGGCATCAACAGTTCCAACCTCAAGTGCTTCTGTTGCCAGCTCAAGTCACCCCAGCTCCCCAGCAAGTTCCAATTCATCAAATCCATTTTGTTCAGCCGCCTCCCCCGCTTCCTCAGCATTCTAATAATGATTCTCAAATATCATTTACCGAACTCAATGTTCCAATGAGTGAGGTAATACAGATCCTCCAGAAGCAGCCTTTTTACAAAAGTCCATCCCCCATGCAATCTGACCCAAGATCCAGGAATCCTTCTCTCTACTGTGAGCATCATAGGGAGAAAGGTCACCTGACAGAAAATTGCAGGGCTCTTCGAATGCTGGTGAAGAAGCTCGTGAAGGGGGGAAAACTGCAGGGGCTAGTGCAGAAAGCAGATCCTTCCAAAGCCTCCACCTCCAAGAGCAAAGAAGTGGCAGAAGTCCACTGGGAGTGTGAAGAGGTTGACGACGTTGGCCCCCTTGGCAACGTTGGTTATCCAAGTGAATGCGTGGATGCAAACGATGAAGGAACTTTAGGTTATCTTTTTTGCATTCACGGGGGAGCAGGGCTAGAATCGTTGAAGAAGGCTAGCTTGGCCAGAGTTTTTAGATCAGAAGTAGTTGTTACCTCCTCTGCTCTGGTCCGAGGGACGGTTACTTTCGGGCAAGAAGACCTTCCTGCAACCGCTAACCCTTTCAACGACGCAGTCGTTAGAAAGGCGGTCATTGAGAAGTATACTGTTGAAGATATTTTGATCGATACTAGGAGCTCAGTGAATCTTCTCTTCAAACCAGCTTTCGAGGCCCTGAAGACCGGGAAGACTCTTCTTTCCACCGAAGGGCCACTCTATGGTTTCTCTGGAGAGAAAAAAGAAGTGGAAGGAAACGTCACTCTCTCAGTGATGCTTGGAGGCATTACGAAGCTAGTCACGTTCATAGTCGTTGAAGCTCCGAGTAGCTACAACGCATGGAAGGTCAATTCTCAATGAATATCAAGCGGTGGTTTCAACTTACCACCTCGCTGAGAAGCTTGCCTTGAATGGCAAACAATACCGGATCAGAAGCGATTCGAAGAAAGCTCGGGAATGTTATGTTAAGTCAGTTAATATGACTGAATCTTTTCCCCCTCGTATAGCTGAAGCCTCTTCAGTTTTTCAAGTCTTCAATCCTGACGAAGCTATGGAAGAGGTCGTAGAGGAAGAGACAAGAGATGGAGTTCGCTTGGAACCTGCCCAAGCAACTCAAGTTGTGCCCATCAGCAATGAAGATAAGAGTAGAAAACTGTCAATCAATGCGGAATTGCCCGAAGATGAAAAGAATCAACTCATCTCCTGCCTCCTGCAGAATCTGGATATATTCGGTTGGTCAGCGGATGATATGCCAAGAGTTGATTCGGACGTCGCTTGCCATCACCTCAACATTGATCCAACTTTTACTCCTGTCAAGCAGAAGAAAAGAGTGGTGGCGATAAACTAAGCTCAACCCATTCGGGAGGAGGTGGAAAAGCTTCTCAAGGCTAATTTTGTTCAGGAGATTCAATACCCAGATTGGATATCGAATGTTGTAATGGTGAAAAAAGCTGGTGGGAAGTGGCGAATGTGCGTGGACTTTACCAAACTTAATAAAGCTTGCCCTAAAGATTGCTACCATTTGTCTCGAATAGATTCTTTAGTTGATTCTGCGGTAGGGTATTCTTGCATGAGTTTTTTAGATGCATTCTCTGGTTATCACCAAATAAGAATGCATAAGCCCGATATCCCTCACACCTCATTCATCACGAATGACGGTTGTTTCTGCTATTTTGTAATGTCTTTTGGGCTAAAGAATGTTGGTGCTACCTATCAGAAAATGATGGACACCGTTTTCAAAACTCAAAAAGGAAGGAATTTAGAGGTCTATGTCGATGACCTTCTAATAAAAAACAAGCTTTTCTCAACTCATCTTAACGACCTTAGCAAAACATTCGCAACCCTTTAAATCCATTAAAATGTGTTTTTGAAGCTAGCAAAGGAAAATTTCTCAATCATCTCCTCACTCCGGAAGGGTTGGAGCCGAATCCCGATAAGGTGAAGGCTATCCTAGAAATGTCACCTCCCAAGACCCCCAAGGAAGTTCAGCAGCTGGGTGGGAGGATGGCAGACTTGAGTCGTTTCATCTCCCACTCAGGAGATAAGGGTGCTCCTTTCTTCAAAACTCTCCGTGGAGGAGCTAAGTTTGAATGGACAAAGGAATGTGATGATGCTTTTGATCTGCTCAAAAAGCAGCTAACATCTACCCCTTTACTCCAAAGCCCGAGAGAGGGAGAAGATCTCTTCTTATATCTTGGAGTCGGTTCTGAAGCCATCAGCTCTGCGCCGGTGAGGGAAGAAAAGAAGAAGCAATATCCGGTTTACTACGCGAGTAAAATCTTGAAGGATGCGGAAGCTCGTTACCCGGTCCTTGAAAAGTTGGCTTTGATGCTTGTGATCTCAGCATAGAGGTTAAGACCTTATTTCCAAGCTCATTCTGTTCAGGTTGTCACTGATCTTCCATTGAAGAGCGTGTTGGAAAAACCGGAACATTCGGGTAGATTGGAAAAGTGGGCGATAGAGCTCAGCGAGTTCGATATCTCCTACATTCCTAGAGTGGCAATCAAAGCTCAAGTGTTAGCAGATTTTATGATCGATGCAAAGGAAGTTAGCCCAGAAAAAGAGGTTGGAAAACCTTTGGCATGGACAATCTACGTGGATGGAGCTTCCGGGAGAAATTCATCAGGAGCTGGAGTTGTATTAATTAATCCCAATGAGGTTAGATTAGATCAAGCTCTCAAGTTCTACTTTCCAACAATGAACAATCAGGCGGAGTATGAAGGCTTGCTCGCCGGTCTTAGATTTGCAAGAGAGCTAGGATCGAGGATGTCCAAGTTAAAACTGATTCCCTAGTGATATCGTCTCAAGTAAAATGGAACTTATGAAACTAGAGATTCTATTTTAAAGCAATATCAAACGTTGGTAAAGATTGAGATAGGAAAGTTCAAAAGCTTCACAATTCAACATATTTCAAGAGAAGAGTACGCAGCAGCTGATGAGTTGGCCAAATACGATCTCCTTTCAGGAGGAACTACTTCAGAATTATTTCATCCAGTTGTTGAAGAAGGAGACGTCATGCTGATTGATCAACGACCATCCTGGATGGATCCCCTTGTTCTCTATCTCTCAAGTGGAGAATTACATCCGGCGGTAAAAGATAAGAAACGGTTTAGGTTAAAAGCTGCTTATTATTATCTTGTTGCATGAATTCTCTACAGGAAGACTTTTCTCTCACCTTTGGCAAGATGCGTCTCTGAAGAGGAAATTCCAGTCGTTCTTCGGGAAGTTCATTCGGGAGAGTGCGGCAGTCACTCTGGAGCTAGAACCCTGGAAAAAAGAATTCTAAGGCAAGGATATTTCTGGCCTCAAATGAGGAAGGATGCAGAGAAGTTCGCAAATTAGTGTATTCAATGCCAAAAGTTCGCTCCTATTCAGCATCAACCAGCTCAGCAACTTAAGTCAATAGCAACTTCATGGTCATTTGCGGTTTGGGGAATGGATTTGATTGGACCTTTTCCCTTGGCTAGTGGTCAGCGCAAGTTTATTCTAGTAATGATGGATTATTTCAGCATATGGATCGAGGCAAAGGCGCTGGCTAAAACAACTACTCAAGTTGTGAGGACTTTTTTCTGGGGGTAGATAGTATGTAGGCACGGAATCCCCGTGACAATTATCACAGATAATGGTCCACAATTCAACAACTCAAGTCTTATAAATTTCTGTGACCAAATTGGCACTGAGTTGCGATTTGCTTCTGTACATCATCCCCAGAGTAATGGTCAGGTAGAAGCCGCCAATAACTCATAATCAACCTCTTGAAGAAGAAAGTTGAGAATCTCAGAGGTAATTGGGCAGAGCAATTACCTTCGGTGTTGTGGGCTCTGAGGACGACTCCAACCTCGGTTACCGGAGAAACTCCCTTCAAACTATCTCATGGCTCGGAAGCTCTCATTCCCGTTGAGTTTGAAGTTAAGAGTCCAAGGGTATTATTATCTCAACAACAACAAGATAGCTGGATGAAAGGAAATGATGAAGAGTTGAGATGCAGCCTTGATCTCATTGAAGAACTAAGGGATGCAGCAACCATCAGGCAAGAAGAAGTAAAAAGGAGAATGGCCAAATATTTTGACAAAAATGTTGGAGTTAAAGAGTTTGCTGTCAGTGATCTTGTCCTCAAGAAGGTAGACGCAGCAGCAAGATCTGACTCGGTTGGGAAGCTTAATCCAAATTGGACAGGGTCATTCATTGTTAAAGAAGCGCTCAAGAATGGAGCTTATCGTCTCCAAACTTATGAAGGTGAAGATCTATCTCATACTTGGAGTGGAGATGATCTCAAGCGTTTCTTTTTTTAAAAAATTGTATTTTTCTCATCTCTTTCTTTCCCTCTTTTTTTTGCAAAGTATCATGATGATGTGGTTGTAACCTCTTGCATTATGTATATCAAAAAGGAAGCATTGAGATATATTCCCTGACTATCAAAGGCTAAAGATCCTACCAAACGAGATATCGACAGATCCTACTTGCTGCCCCTTCGACTTGAAGCTTGAGATGTAAATCTACCATGACCACAAGAGCGGGGAGATTTCACACTTGTGTAGTAGTAGCTCGCCAAGCTCGTGCGGAGGAACTTTAGGATGTCTGGTCCTTGCTAACATCTGACACATCTTTGCATCAAGGGAGGTCCAGGTGAATGTTCAGCTATGTTATGCATTTCAGGACATCGTTACAGCCTTGATGATATTTCGGGGAAAGCAATGTCGATATAGCCCTTGCGGCATGACCACACCTGCCCTATGGATCATCATGCCATGTAACCCTCGAATACTCATTGGTGTAAGGATAACCAAGAGGTGGTTGGTGCATCTATGGCCGTTATCAGAGCCCTTGAGTGGCTAGGGTGTTACAACCTTAATGATATCTTGAGGAAAGCAATGTCGGTATAGCCTCCGCGGCATAACCACACCTGCCCTTTTGATCATTTAGAGTTGTTCGCCTCTCTTCTCTCCCCATCTGCTTATGGTGTTACAACTTTAATGATCTCTTGAGGAAAGCAATACCGGCATAGCATTTGCGCAGTAACCGGACCTGCCCTTTTGAACATTTAGAGTTGTTCACCTCTTTCTCTCTCTCTCTCTCTCTCTTTTTGAAAAGTGTTAGAATTGGCGTAGCTTTCAAGCATGGCCGCACCTGCCTTTCGATCAGTACAGATTCTACACCTCTCAAGCTTTTTATTTTTGAATAGAAAGTCTGAGGTTTGTAGAGATCGTCAGTCATAAAGTGGGCTATTTTGGAAATGGGGCGGTCTAGAACAATTGAGACCGCCGCTTAAGTTCTTCAAAGTTTTGTAAAAATCATAAGTGATCTGAAATATTACTATATGTTTATGGCTCCGATCTGTGGAAGGGCGGTCTGGAAAATCTGAGATCGCCGTCATGGTTCTTCTGAGTTCAACTAAGTATTGTCTAAGAAAGCAGATCATTTACAACTTTCCTAATATCTGCTCTCATATCAATCGGTCTGGCAAAATGAAGACCGCAGAGTTACCTTACAAATACCCTCGTATAGCGACCTGAAATATATGAGATCGCTGATTATCTACCGTGAAAGGGTTATTTTTCTCCTAATATCATCCAAGGAAGAAGTGGTCTAAATTATTGAGGATCGCATCTCTTATTCTTGCTAGAGGTTATTCCGGAATCGACATTTGTGGATTATAATCTTTTATCTCTGCAGATCTTAAAAGCTGGAGATCGCGATATGACAAGCGATCTCATACCGTTGTGTTATAATAAAACTCGCACAATTTCTCATCATGCCTCAGGTGATTTAGCAAGTACAAGACCGCTATTGTTGATTATCACACGCTAACTATTATGCAGCATTCCCTTGCAAGATCGTGTATACGAGCTCAACAAGACCTAAAGCATTGAGATCAAATGTTATTTCTATCTCGCAAAATTTAGATCGCTGAGATGAAGATTATCGCTGAGATGAAAATTATCGCCGAGATGAAAGTTATCCAATGAGACCGCAAATGTTGAAAATTAGTCCGCTGAAATTAATTCTTTCTCGCTAAAAATTGAGAGTGAGCTCGCAAAAAGAAAGTGATCGACATAAACACAGGTAAATTGAGCATTCATCCACAAAAGAGAAAGGTATGTCAAAATTCAATTTATATTTCATGGTTTGGTTACATTGTTCGGCCGGTCTCAATACCGGTGACCGAAAATAAAAAAAATAGTTACAAAATGAGATCTATTTGCTCTTCAATCTCTTCGGAGACCGCTCATCTGATGAAGAACTGGTCCCTTCTGAGGATTCTTCTGAATTTCCAGGAGAGATTTTAGATCCAGAACTTGAGTCCGCAGCGGAGCTTATGTCATTACCTTCTATATATTGGTTTCCGCTTACTTCATCAGCATCTCCCTCAATATCTATATCTTTTTCTTCTTCCTCTTCTTCTTCAGCAGCGATCTCGCCTGTAGTGATCGACTGCTCATCAATAACTCTTGCAGCGTCCGGGAAGAGATCAGCAAACGTAACATCTTTGAATTCATCAACGAAAGCGCCGCGAGCACGAAGTTCTGAGATCGTCTGCTCCGCGGTCTCTTTCACGTGATGCATCAAAGCATTCTGGAAATCTTGATTATCTACATCATATGCTGCTCTCCTTGATAGTTGCAAGAGAAAAAATAGTCAGATAGCGCAGTCACAAAAAAGAAAAGATGGAAGCCTCAGGTAAAATAGTTTTACATTTAGCTCTTCCTGCAGGCGTTCGATGTCTCTCAGGGCACCTCGCAGAGATCGCCCCATATGGTGGTTTAAGACCGTGCTCCTAGCGGTCGCTTGCGCACACATATCAGGGAGCATGTCGGTCTCAATATTGTAGGCCTCCCTGGCATTACTTTTTCCATAAAGAGCAGCAGTGACCGCAAAGGCATGGCACGTCAGCTTTCCACTCCAGGGGGGAGATCGGTTGATACTTTCACATTTTTTCCTTTTGCGCCCCACTTGAGAAGGGGTTTTCCCTTGGTATCTTTCATCTTCTTCAAAAAACCGATTAGAGGAAATGGTTCGCTAGCGATCTCAAACTCACCACCAAACCCTGCGATCTCGCGTTCGCGATCTCTCTTCTTTCTCTGCTCCCTCTGGGTAAGCACTTCAGCTGGTGCCACGGGGTCATTCGCAGGAACCACAAAGGACGCTGAAAAGAAACAATTAGAAAAAACAGGAAAAAGAAACTATTATGGGATCGCAGGAGACCGCAGGTAAAATTGCTTACTCTCTTCTGGAGAGCCCACAGCGATCTGAGGCCAGATCATTAGATAATGAAAGAGATCGAGGCGCTTGCCCGCCAAGAAAGCTAAGATCTCGAGCTCCCCTTCTGAGAACGTCTTGAGTTTTTTGAAAGTCTTTTCTGCACTTGGGGATGGTTGGCTTCTGAGACCGCCAAGATCACCTTCAAAAACCAGAAATCTCTCCATCCAGAAAGGGATCTTATTAGGAAGATTCAAAACTTAAATACCATTACATGAAAAATATACTAATCCCTTAAACTCTTCCTTTTTCTGCCCTTCTTTCAGCGACTTCACAGTGAAGGTCGCGCGGAAAAGAGCCATGGAAAATTTTATTCTTTCCGATCTCAAATAATTTATGAAAACATTTACGAGACCGATGGAATTGGGAGGCAGTAGGGCGAGCACAAAGCCATAGTAATTCATCACTTCAAGAATTTCCTAAGGAAGAGGGAACCTCAGGCCATAATCAAAATGATCGATGGGAATAATGTACTTGTTCTCCTCTCCGAAATTCAGCCCTTCATCCTCCTTGGGCGGTCTCACAACAATCAGACTTTGAACCATGTGCTTCCCCAGAAAAGATAGGTACTCATCCTTTGAAAGCTTAGTAAGTTTGTGATCGGCATTTAGAAAAATCTCGGCAGAAGAAGCTCTAGCGGACACCATTTTGAGAGTTCGCTGAGATCGATGTTTTGGGCGCATTCAAAAAGCATAAAATGGAGAAACTAAAGCGAGCTATTTATAGAGAAGGAAGGGTGGTATCGTAAGCATTATTTTTTAGGAGACCGCCCAGGAAGCGCGCCAGACCGCTGAACCTGCTTGAAAGTAAAAATGCAACATGCAATAGCTTCGATCTCAAAAAGTAGAGATCGCAATAAACATCTAATAACAACACAGAAATAAGCAAAGGAAAGAGATCGGCATCACAGCAACTATAGAGACCGCATAAAATCAAAGTCAAATTGTCACAATATATTACAACAATATCGAATTGTTCTAAATTACTGTCTCAAGACCGCGCAAAATCAAGAATAAAAATCTATCTCCTTGGTTGACGTTTTCTCCTTATGAAGGCTGCGACATCTTGCATTTCATTAACAGCGGACAGAGCGGTCATCAAGCTTTGGTTTGCTGACATTGCAGCACGGTGAATCTTCGTGACCTCTCTGTCTACCTGCTCCATAGGGATGACCATGATCTCTGAGGACGGTCTCTCTTCTGGTTGACCGCCAGAAGTCCCTGGTTTCATCATCATTAGAGCAGAGCCGACTCTAAGAGAAGCAACCTCAGCGTCCAGCGCAGCGGACTTCCCCTTATAATAATCAGCATCTCTCTCTGCCCTCCGAAGCGCCTTGGTGAGATCAACATTCTTCAGATCGCCCTCCTCGCGAACTTGTTTCTCCTTAGCTCGCAGTTTCTCTTCATAATGAGCGGTCAACACCCGGAGCTGATCGTCGTGAGCCCGCTCCCGAGCTCGCATTGTTTTGACATCCTCAAATATAGGTTTGAGGACATCAGCAAGTTGAGGAGGAAGCATCAGCGGTTGCTGCTGGATTTCCCCCTCTTCAAGAGTTGCATCGACCTCATCAGTATCTGCGATCAGAAGCAAAGAACAGTTAGCTCAACTGTAACAGCTTAAGAACAGAAGAGTCCGCATAAAGGGAATACTTCGAAAGAAATCGAGACCGCAGTCACGTAAGGTATTTTCAACATCTTTTGCGACCGCATGGCCTGCGGCAGCAAAAGGCGGTCTGATCCCCTAAGGCGTTCAAGGTCCATTCTTTCCAATTCCCTCTTCTGCGACCTCTCTCCTTCTTTTCTTCTTCTTTTTAATTCTGCATTGCTGACGAGGATGCCATCAGTTTCTATGATAACGATCTCACGCCGCTCTTTAGGAGACCTATGACGAGGAGCGGGCAGAGGAAAAAATTTCAATGGTCTCGCGGTCAGCTTCCCCTTACCAGCCCGCATAATAAAGACCGCTGTCGCGCGGTCTTCTGCTTCTTTTTCCACCTGACTCTCCTGGGCAGCGGAGAGATTCGTCAGATCGCCAGAGAGCGGAATCTTCTCCTTTTTTATTTGTCGGATTTTCTCCATCTTCTCCTTTTCCTCCTTTTCTTCTTCTCAGCGGCGATCAGCATCGCCCTCTCCTCCTCTTCCTTTTTCTTTTCAGCAGCGATCTGGGCCGCCTTCGCTTCTTCTTCCTTCTTCTCGGCAGCGATCTGCGCTGCCTTCGCTTCCTCATCTTTCTTCTGTTCAGCAGCGATCTGCTTCGCTTTCTCCTCCTTTTCTTTCCTTTCCTTCTCTTCATTCTCTTTCTTCTCCTCCTCAGCGGCCTCCCGAAGGCTCTGAGCTTCAAAAGGGTCAAGCACCTGCAAGATCAAAGGGACAAAATCATTAGAAGAATCGTCAAGATAAGCGATCAACTCTGAGTTCGCTCCTCTTGAAGAAGTTGAGCCCGCAGGAAGGAAGGAGAGATCGATTCGGTCGCTTACTGTCTCAGGAGCGGCCCCAGAAGGATGATCAGGACCGCTACTTTCAGGGAGTGTGATCGCCGTTTTAGCGGTCACATCTTTTTCTTCATAATTCTTCTTTCTCTTAGCAGGAGGTTCAAAAGAGCTTGAACCTTTCCTCTTTTTCTCTTTTGCAGCATCGTGCTTGTCCCCGATCTGCTTTCTGATCTTCTTAGCTGCAACCTTCTTCTCTTGAAACCGATCCTTGATAACTTCAGAAGAAGCGATCTCATCAGCCTGCGCGGCGACCTGGCTGAGGGCTTCCTTTGACTTATGGTAGTCAAAAGTGATGGAAACATCCTAAAGATTCAGCACAGGAGGTTCTGAGGAGTTGACTGACAGATCAACAACATCAGAGGTCGGCAAGACCGCTTTGCCTTTCACCAAGTCAGGCTTTTTCACCTCTGGGAGAGCGTCGGCGGTCTTCTTCTCCGCGTCAGTTGCTGCCAAATGTTTGGAAGCCTTGACCGCCAGCACCTTCTTGGAGCTAGAGGTCTCTTTCTTCTTCCATTTCGGAGAAGCAGCCTTGGGTGATCGCTTAGATATTCGATCCAGAACGCTCACTATCTCAGATTTCGTCTCGGACTCAAAAGAGGTGACCGCTTGAAGAGCAAGCTCGCAGTCCTTTCCAGAAGTTTCTGGATTCTGGAGCCCCTAAGCCGTATTTATAGTTTCCATCGCATTTATGGCGATCGCGGTCTCAGCGGTCAAAGCAGACATTTCCGAAGTTCCAGCGAAAGTTGAAAATGTGCGGGGATCATGTTTGCCCGGAAATCCGCGACCTCTCCTCTCCAGTCAGAATGGTCCTTTCCAGCGGTCTCAGATTTTGGAGACCGCCCAGATCGTCAACCTCCCCTCTGGATTTTTCACCTAAGGCCCGTACGGTCAGGCTCAGCTGAGATCTCCAGACCGGGCGGTCTGGTCCTTTTTCTTCTTTTTTGTTATTAACACCCCTTATCTCTGCCCCGGCTCTCATGTACACCGGGCAGCCCGTAATTTTCGGATATGCCCATTTGGGCAACCTCCGCATCTATAAATAGAGGGGTAGGGGTACCTAAAAAGGGACTTTTAGCTTCGAAGCTCCAGCTTATAACCTGTGTAAGAGGTCTCGAATTCTGTCACTTTTCTATCTCTCCCTCTGGCCTGTTCTAGACCTCCATCTTGTAACCTCTCTTGAGATTAACTGAAGCAGTTTTTTCTTTCAGAGATCTCTCCTCTGACATCCTCCGTCTCAAGTAACCTGCATTTCGCAGTCCCCCCTATCTCTTTTTAGTGTGAGTTTTGGAGATACACTTTTCGTACCAACATTTGGTAAAGGGGGTTGGCTGGCAGCAAAGGAGGTGGAGGGGAAAGGCTGATGGTCGGCTGCTTCAAGAGGAAATGCAAAAGGGGAGGTGGTTTTGGTGAGGGTGGTTGGCGGCCAAAAGAGTGGAGATGGAGGAAGGAGATTAGTCGGCCAAATGAAAGGGGGTGGGGATCAACCCGAGCTTCGCACCCGGGGTTCGGCTTCGGCACCGAGATGACCAAAGAATGGGCTTCAACACTCCATTCTTCAATGCCTAAAATGAGAGCCCTCACCCACTATTTATAGATTCTTATGGGGCTACGGACGGCTATGATTGACTGAACATCCCGACTCAAAAATACATAAAATTACAACTCGAAATAATAAATGACAAGAACAAAAACTACTACGATCGTCGATCCGCATAAAATGAACGGTTTTGATTCCCCATCAATTCCCCCCACCTAGGAGCCTAAATTACCCTCAAAAAATCATCCAATTCCTGTTTCAGTTGGGGGTGCAGATAGCCATTTTAGGCTCGGGATCAGACAACTGAGATTGAGTTGTTTGGTCCATCCCTATCTCGTGACCCACAGCGGACTTGGAGCCGATCCGTTGTGGGGTGTTGAGCTATCAGCGAGGGGAACTAGATTAGCAGAGCCATCTGATCCTGTTTATGGGATCGGACGGCATTTGTGCCTCCAGCAAGCGTGAAGCTTGCGGGGCTCTCCGCCACCGTCTGGTCGCCCGACGGCCATGCCACCACCCCCAGCCATTTCGTCGTGGGCCGGCGCTACCACCGGCGGTGGTCCGACGACCTGGAGCCGGCAGCCGCCGCCGGAATTTTGTGGTCGAGAGTCACGTTCACGGGTGCCGCCGGAGAGGCGATTTCCGACGGCACCACCGCCTTCCACCGCCGGGGGAGAGTTCGGCACGTCTCCTCCGGCGGGATATCACCCTCCCGGTGCCACCACAGGCACTAAGAGGTCACCATGCACGGCCACCACCTGAGTCTGGGGCATGGCTTGGGTGGTGGCGGCGGCGCTCCGGCGGCCGGAAGGCCAATGTAACACATCGGGGGATAGAGAAGAGAGGGGGGAAGTATCCACCTGGAGTTGGCTCCGCTGGGAACTCTCGGGGAGGTTCGCCATGGGAGGGTGGCGAAGGTGGTGGAGCTCGGGCTTGGGATTTCCGGCAGGGGGTGCTCCGGCGAGGGTGGGGCTGAGCTCGACTGAGCTGGGGGAGGTGCTTGAAGGACTGTGGGGAGGAGGAGCATATATATAGGCTTGAGGTGCCCCCCCCCCCCCCTCCCTTTTTCTTGCCGATGTGGGATTAAAGCCCGAGAGGAGATTCCTCCTTTCCTCTTCTTATGATGTTGGGCAGCTGGGAGTCACTTGGCAAGCCAGGGTTGAGATCAAAGAGCGGGGGGGAGACTTTGTGTTGGTTGGGGCTTTGGTCTTGGATTTTGGGAAGAGAGTAGAGGAGAGGGGGTTTTGGCTTCTTGGGCATGTGTGAAGGCCCTTCCCTGCTGATTTAAATCAATGTGAGGCATGGGAGGTGGGGCCCATGTGGCTTGGTGTGTTGGTTTGTGTGAGTCGCCTTAAAATTTCCAAAAATTGTGATTTTAAGGGAGTTTGACCAAAGTCAACCCTAGGGTGGGTCCCCCATGTGGGTTAAGATCATAGCGGGTCCAAGACGTCGGGTGGCGGGTCAATGTTTGGGTATTAAAGTAATATGTGTGTGAGCACAATTTTCAATGCACAATAAAGCTTGATTTGACCATAGTTTGACCACTTGACGTCAGAATTGATCGCAACGAACTTCGTTGGTCTTGTTTTAACTTTATGAGTAAAATGAAATTGACCGTGATCGTTTCCGAGTTTATTTGCTTAATATTTTAAAAATGTGTTGTGGTGTGCTACGAAACTCAAAACGGTCTATAGGAACTGACAGAACTCTATTCGGAGTTTGTATGCTCAATATGCAAAAACTACGTAGTCGTGACGCTCTACGTAAAACGTTCATATTCTCCATATGACCTCGGAGGCTCGGATTGAAAAGAAATGAGTCCTGTTGCACTCGTATTGACTACAGGAGTCTATAAAAACTGACAGAAGTCCATTCGGAGTTTGTATGTTCAACATACAAAAACTACGTAATCGTGACGCTCTACGTAAAACGGTCATATGCTCCATATGCTCGGATTAAAAAGGAACGAGTCTCGTTGCACTCGTATCGACTTTATCTGAACTGACAGAACTCCATTAGGAGTTTTATGCTCAATATGCAAAAACTACGTAGTCGTGACGCTCTACGTAAAACGGTCATATTCTCCATATAACCTCGGATTGAAAAGGAACGAGTCCTGTTGCACTCGTATCGACTACACGAGTCTATAGGAACTAACAAAACTACATTCGGAGTTTGTATACTCAATATCCAAAAATCGAGTCACCTCCTACCTTTTAAGGTAGGGGTGGGGGATCGAGTCACTTTAATTGGGTCCACTAGGGTTCTAGGGACCCAATAAAAGTCGGGATGTTAGAAACCAATAAAAATAAAAGTATTTTCATCCTCGAAAATTGCTTAAAGTAGGGGGAGTTTTGTAGATGTGACATACTTGAGGAAAGAGTTCTGGGTATTTTTCTCAGACGAGAGTTTCTGGTTCCCATGTGTACTCGTTACGTCCGCAATTTGACCATAGAATCTTGACCATCTTGATGTTTTGTTCCGCAGGTCTTTGACTCTGGAGTCTACTATCCTTACTGGCTCTAGCTGAATAGAACTGTCAGACTGTATCGATGCTGGCGGTGTGGGAAGGTGCTGATCCTGTTGTCGAAGGACACGTCTCAGTGAAGAAACGTGAAAGACGTCGTGAAGATTTCCCAATTCTGGGGGCAAATCTAATTGGTATGCAACGGGACCAATTCGTTCTATGATTTGGTATGGGCCTAAATAGCAAGGGTCCAGCTTTTTCTGCTTCTTTATACAGGAGATTTCGTGCATGGGTTTGATTTTCAGGTGCACCATATCTCTCACGCTAAATTCCACCGGTCGGTGTCGCGCATCATAATAATTTGTCTGACGGCTCTGCGCTTCCAGCATTCGGTCTCGAATTAACCTTATTGTCGTTGTGGTGTCATCTTTGTATGTAACCCCCAAAGCTTCCGGGTCCTCATCTTGAGCCCGTGATAGAGGTGTCCGACAGCGTCTTCTGTATAGGGCTTCGCATGGAAGTTGTTGTTGTATGAGAATTCTGCGAACAGTAGTAGCTGCTCCCAAGGCTCGTTGTGTTCCATAATGCAAAGTCGAAGTAGATCCTCCATAGTCCGATTTGTCCTCTCGGTCTGTATGTCGGTCTGTGGGTAGAATGTGGTGCTGAAGGCTAGTCTGGTACCCAAATAAGTCTGCACCCTTCTCCATTCCTTCGAAGTAAAGCGTCTGTCACGATCAGATACGATGGACTTGGGTACTCTGTGAAATAGGACTACCTGTTCTACAAAAAGCCTAGCCAGAACATCGACACCATTGCTCTGTCGATTTGGAATAAATCGAGCTACCTTCGTGAGGCGATCCACCACGACCCATATGGAGTCGTTTCCTGTACGAGATCGTGGTAGGTCATGGACAAAATCCATAGAAATATCTTCAAACTTCCACTCTGGTATTGGCAGAGGTTGAAGTAAACCTCCTGGGTTGCAGCACTCGGACTTGACCATCTGACAGGTCTGGCAATGTGCCACATAATCGGTGACGTCTTTCTTCATACCGGCCAATACAGAGTTCTTCATAAATCAGTATACATTTTTACTACACCTGGGTGAATAGAGTACCTTGATTGGTGTGCTTCGCGAAGTATCTCCTATCGGATTCCCCCGGTGGAGGGGATGAATACGCGGTGCTTGTATTGCAAAATGCCATCATGTAAGTTATAATCATCTTGCGCACCATCTTGCAGAGTTTGGATGATTGGGGCTGCTTCCGGATCGATCTTTTGGGACTCGCATATTCGGTCCCGGATATCACACTGGATCTCCATCCAATATAACTGGGCTTGGTATTCCACAGGGTCACTTCGAGCGATGGGTGTGATGCTTAGATCCGCTAAGAATTGAATTAACTCTTCTGGTATCATCTCCATCCAGCTCCCGACTACTGAGGGTTGGCGACTTAAGGCATCCGCAACTTTGTTGGCCTTGTCGAGGTAGTATTGGAGGGCGAAGTCGTAGTCGCACAGAAATTCTAACCATCGGCGTTGCCGGAGGTTCAGCTCCTTCTGAGTGAAAATATACTTGAGGCTCTTGTGGTTGGAGAAAATCTCGCATCTTACCCCATACAGGTAATGTCTCCAGATCTTGAGAGTGAAGACTACCGCACCCAATTCCAAGTCATGGGCCGCGTAGTTAAGCTCATGTGGCTTCAGCTGCAGAGACGCGTAGGCGACCACTCTACCGTGCTGCATTAACACATCCCTCAATCCTTTCAGGGATGCGTCGGTGTAAATTTGGAACCCTTCGGTTCCTGACGGAATTGTAAGAATTGGAGCAGTGGTCAGGCAGTTCTTTAGCTCAACGAATGTTACCTCGCACTTAGGCGTCCAACGGAACACAGAATCCTTTCTGGTGAGAGCGGTGAGGGGTAAGGCAATCTTTGAAAAGCCCTCAATGAACTTCCGGTAGTACCCGGCGAGTCCATGGAAGCTTCTGATATCTACGGCTGACTTGAGTGGCGGCCAATTTCGCACTGCCTTTACTTTGGCCTGGTCCACTTCCACTCCATTCCTGTTGATGGTGTGCCCTAGGAATCCTACCTCTTCAAGCCAAAATTCGCATTTATTGAATTTGGCAAAGAGGGAATGCTCTCGTAGCTTGAGTAACATCATCTGAAGATGCCTGGTATGGTCTACCTAGCTCCTTGAGTATATAAGAATATCGTCTATGAAAATGATTACAAAGTGGTCCAGATATGGTTCGAATACCTTGTTCATTAGTGCCATGAAGGCGGATAGGGCGTTGGTCAGCCCAAAAGGCATCACCATAAACTCGTAAAGGCCGTATCGGGAGCTAAAGACCGTTTTGGGAATGTCCTCTTCGCGTACACGGAGCTGGTAATATCCAGACCTTAGGTCCATTTTAAAAAAGACGGGCGCGCCTTGCAGCTGATCGAACAACTCATCTATCCTTGGTTGAGGATAAGTATTTCGAATGGTAAGCCTATTGAGTTCCCTATAATCGATGCATAAACGTAGTGACCCGTCCTTCTTGACGAATAGCACAGGGGCTCCCCAGGGTGAGGAACTTGGGCGGACGAACCCTGCATCGATTAGCTCTTGAAGTTGTATCTTAATCTCTGCCAGTTCTTTCGGAGTCATTCGGTAAGGTGCTCGTGACACTGGTCGACCTCCGGGTATAAGCTCGATCTGAAAGCCTACCTCTCGTTGCGGGGGCAATCCTGGGAGGGACTCGGGAAAAACATCTAGAAAGTCTTGAATTACGGGAACCTTGGAGAGCACTTGGGCTTTATTCTCCATCTCGAAGTAGATAAGATACATCACGATCTTTTGCCGGACTGATTTGATGGTTTGTGCGGATGTCAAAATTATGCGAGTGACGGACGGAATACCTTTTAGGGTGATAGATTGCCCATTTGGGTTTCGGAGGTTGATCTCCCTGGTCGAGCAGTTGATCTTGGGCGTCAAGCTCGGTCAACCAGTCCATTCCTAAGATGATGTCGAATCCGGTTATTGTTAGTACGATTGCGTAGATTTCAAACTCCATGTTTCCCAATAGAGCTTGAAATGAGCATTTCTCTGTAGAGGTCATATCCGATCAGTCCAAAAGTCAAATCCGTATTGACATCTCGGACGATCGGACGACGTTTTCCTTGGACGCGATGAAATCTTGTGAGACAAAGGAGTGTGTGGCCCCGGTATCGAATAACGTTTTTGCGAGATGACCATCTCCCAACAGTAAACCTGGCAGGACATACATATATACAATAAACAAGCAGTTTACGATATACATATAAGATGTAGGTCCCTACTAGATACTACCACCATGCTCATCACAGATGCCCAAAATATATACTTATAACTACGCCTGGTGCAGGTCCATGCTGCAGATCTAAAGCGTATGCCTCGAGTGGTGCTGCTCTGCCCTGCCTGGGTTGGTCCCTCCTGCCTGCAGGCCGACCTCTGCAGCCTCCTCGTCCTCGGCCTCTCCCATGTACTGCTCCCAAGCCCGGCCTCCCTGTGGCCTGGGGGCAGAAGGCTCTAATATGTCCGGGATGTTGGCATAGGAAGCAGTTCCCTGCAAGGGAACGTCTCGTCGTACTGCAAGTAGGGACTGGGGTGCTGGAGCTGGTCGGGGTGCTGGTAGTAGAGGTGACTGATGAGGCTGCTGGGCTTGTTGGTATGACTGGTGGCGATGTTGTTGTCTCCTATCTCTATCTAGTCATCGAGGACCGGCCCCTCTCTCTCGTCCTCGGCCTCAATGGGTTTCTACATGTCCCCTTCGTTGATGGGCAACCATCCTTTGGTCCATCTCTAGAGCAGCAGCATGCGTAGCAATAGTATGAAAGGTCGACTGAGAGATCATGATCAGGGTCTGTCGTAGGTCATCGCGCAATCCTCGGTAGAATCTGGCGGCTCTATCTCTGTCTGTAGTCGCAAGGGTTCCGGCGAAGCGGGCTAGGTGTATGAACTCGCGCTGGTACTCTGGCACGGTCCTCTCTCCATGTCGTATATGAAGGAACCGTTCCTGTAATGCGACTCGATCGGCGTCAGTGATGAAGTGCTCCAAGAATGCATTAGAAAACTCTCCCCAGAGGATAGTACTGAGTGGTCGTCCTCTGAATGTGGAGCGGCTAACTGCCCTCCACCAGTATCGAGCATAACCTTCTAGCAATGTCAATATTAGGGATACTGCGGTAATAATGGAGCACAGTAAGCCCACCAGTAACTCGCTCAACCCTCTCTACCCACTCTTCCGCCTGCATGGCAGACTCAATGCCTCGAAACGTAGGAGGTCTCAGCCCCCGAAAAGTCTTCAGAAGGTCTGTGGGCACGGTAAGCTGTTGAGGTGGCTGCGTGATAGCAGCTTGAAAGATGATAAGTAGTGTTGTCAGTGTCCGTCCCAAGTCGGTTTCGGGAAACGGAGGTAGAGCTGGAGCAACTGGGTCTGGTGGAGTAGAGTGGTGGTACTGGTCTCTAGAGGACGATCTCTCGTTACTGGACTCCGATATCTGGAGAAGTAACAGGAAAAGATCAATAATTTGCAAAAGGAAATTTGCAAAAGACTGGCTGAAGCGGAAATGAAGTGTGTGCGGGTGTGCTATCGTGCAGTCTAGAATCCTTAAATTTCTATCCTAAGGGTCCACCAGGCTTATGCTGCGTGGTTCGTCCCGAACCAAGAAACGGAACATGGGAAGGAAGGATCCGGAGACTGCCCCACGTGGACGGGTCGTGAATGCTTTGATCCATTGTAAGCCCCCCCCCCCCCCCCCTCCAATCCTAGACTCGGGTCGAAGGAGGAGGGTCTTACTGCCCAAGAGGGCCACCCGGCGCTTTTCAAGTGGCAACGGCCCACTCTCCGATCACAGGGTGATTGTCTTGTTAGGCAAGGAACACATCACATCACATCAGCGCACAGTGCAGAAGCAATCACAGAAAACCAAACAGATATATATATATAAGCAAAGGTCGTAACCAAGAAAGTGTGTGCGGGTGTGCTACCGTGCAGTCTAGAATCCTTAAATTTCTACCCTAAGGGTCCACCAGGCTTCTGCTGCGTGGTTCATCCCGAACCAAGAAACGGAACATGGGAAGGAAGGATCTGGAGACTGCCCCACGTGGACGGATCGTGAATGCTCTGATCCATTGTAAGCCCCCCCCCCCCCCCCCCCCTCTCCAACCCTAGACTCAGGTCGAAGGAGGAGGGTCTTACTGCCCAAGAGGGACACCCGGCGCTTTTCAAGTGGCAACGGACCACTCTCCAAGCACAGGGTGATTGTCTTGTCAGGCAAGGAACACATCACATCACATCAGCGCACAGTGCGGAAGCAATCACAGAAAACCAACCAGATATATATGTATATAAGCAAAGGTCGTAACCAGCTGTTTTATACATGCGGACCTGTGGGCTAAAAACGTATAATATTGTCGTACATTCCTTACACCGTTCTAGACTCTAAGACTCGCAACTCGGAAAATGGGAGACGAGTCAGGTGCATCTGCTCGGGAGGTCTCTAAAGTAGGTACTCTGTCGCGCGGTAACTGGGCTTCGTGCTGCTCCATTTAATGTGAATAGTTGTTCAACAACCCGTTAGTCACAGACTGAGTGGATACGCACCTCTTCCCCAGATCCCTAGCCTGGGGACGAGAGTGAGTACCAAAGCTCTTAAAAGAAAGATAGTTGAAGCAATGAAAGAGTTAGCAGTTGTATGTATATATCAGGTAGAAAGCTCGAAGCACCGAGCTAATATAATATTAATAACCGAAGTGTAACATTTATATAAGCAGTTATTAAGCAAGCTTTACTAATATATGCACAAATAAGCAGGTGTTCACAACCTTCGACAACTCCCTATGTAGACATAGTTTGGACCGCTTCCCTTCTAGTAGGGTGGCGAACCATACGGGCCTCCCCAATGTGGCTGTCGGTGACAGTGGTCAGTCCTGCCACTTCTGGGTGTGGTCATACCGCACTACCCAGGCCCCAACGTACAACCTTGTGTACTCCTGGATGTGAGCGACATCCGGCGTTTACTGCATTAAGGCCGACTAGCAGAGGAATTTAACGGGGCATAATACGGTCGAGCACCCATGGTACACATCTCCTTGTCGCCGTGAGTCGTCCACCTTCCCGCATCGGTACGAACGTTCTATGGGTGTGATCGACCCGCCACTTTTCACCGCATGCAATTTGACAATACAAACAATAAATAAGGTAATTGGCACGGTCGTGCCCGTGGTGGCTTGCTCTGCTTGTCATAAGATAATTCGGCCAGACGACCGTATGTTATCAACGTGCTGCTCTACATTAGACAGGGAGCACAACGAGCGTATGAGTCTATTATTTAGGGTTAAATTTGGAGGAATTCCTCAACCCCAAATTATCCCTTACTAACACTCAATTAGATAAATAATCGCTCGCCAAGGTGGGACCCGAGCCAAAAATGCAAAAATAGTAACTTGCAATAATTAAGGGCGGTAAGAAAGTGTTGCTGAATTAAACTGCAGAATTGAAGTGCTGAAATAAAGTACTGAAATGAGTTGCGGTAATAAAATGCTAAACCGAAATGAACAGTAATAACGTGTTGAACTGAAATTGAAGGCAGTATTGAATAGAAAGTGCAGTAATAATGAGCAGAATAGGAAAGTCCAATTCTTTAGTTCCATCTCCATTTAGAAGGCAAGTTCAGCTCCATCTCCGTTCATAGGAGGTAAGTTCTGATCCATCACCGTTCGTAGGAGGTAAGTTCTTCACTCCGTTCTTAGGAGGCTTCTTAGTGTATTAGATTTCACCACCTTATGAATTAAAGAATATTTAGGATATCGGAAGGATCCAGAACCTTCGACTCGAGATGGGGAATTGCCCTATTTAGCGCCCACAACGTTAGTTTCTCATTTACGCGCAAACCCTCGTATTTATGATCCGAAAATACTTTCAATATGCCAAAATAATACCAATTTTGCTGAGGGTTAGAAATAAAGGTCCCCGAGATTTATGATAATTCATTTCTCGAGCCTCTATGTTGCTTTGAGCTTTGATTTGACTTTTGAACATAAGTTTTGCTTCGAATAAGATCCCGACTTTATATTTCCAATAGTCGTGATTCAAACAACATCGACCTGCAACTATTCGTCTCTTCAAAGTAATATGGGCATTATTAATTTCTTCCGAAAATTCCCAAATTCTTGCAGATCAATTGTAAGGACCATGGATATCATTGTAAATTTCTCCAGGATTTTATAAATAGTTTAGGGCCCGTAAATTAGTCAAATAAACCTCATTTTGAATTCTAAAAATATCAAATGGTTTTAGAAAAATCTCAAATTCTTACAGAGCACTTATAAAGGCCTTGGATATCATTGTAAATTTCTCCTTTATTTTATAAATAGTTTAGAGCCCTTAAATTAGTAAAATAAACCTAATTTTGAATTCCAAAAGTATCAAATGGTTTTAGAAAAGTCTTATGGCAGGTAGTCCTCCTAGTGGGGAACATTTTTTATGTTCAGAGTTTTTCACCTAGGAGCCTAAATTGCACTCGGAAAATCGTCCAATTCCTGTTTCAGTTGGGGGTGCATATAGCCATTTTAGGCTTGGGATCAGACGGCTGAGATTGAGTTGTTTGGTCCTTCCCTATTCCGTGACCCACAGCGGATCTGGAGCCGATCCGTTGTGGGGTGCTGAGCTGTCAGCGCAGGGAACTAGATTAGCAGAGCCGTCCGATCCTGATTATGGGATCGGACGGCATCTGCGCCTCCCGCAAGCGTGAAGCTTGTGGGGGCTCTCCGCCACCGTCCGATCGCCGGACGGCCATGCCACCACACCCGGTCGTTTCGCCGGGGCCCGGCTCTACCACCGTCGGTGGTCCGGCGCCTGGCGCCGCCGCCGGAATTTTGTGGCGGAGGGCCACGTTCACGGGTGCCGCCGGAGCGACGATTTCCGACGGCACCACCGCCTTCCACCGTCGGGGGAGAGTTCGGTACGTCTCCTCCGGCGGGATATCACCCTCCCGGTGCCACCACAGGCACTGGGAGGCTCACCATGCACGGCCACCACCCGAGCCTGGGGCATGGCTCGGGTGGTGGCGACGACGCTCCGGCGGCAGGGAGGTCCATGCAACGCGTCGGGGTGATAGAGAAGAGAGAGGGAGTAGTATCCACCTGGAGTTGGGGCCGTTGGGAGCTCTCGGGGAAGTTGTCCATGGGAGGGTGGCGAAGCTGATGGAGCTCGGGCTTGGGGTTTCCAGCAGGGGGTGGCTCCGGCGAGGGTGGGGCTGAGCTCGACTGAGCTGGGGGAGGTGTGTGAAGGACTGTGGGGGGAGGGGCCTGTATATATAGGCTGGAGGTGCCCCCCCCCCCCCCCCCCCCCCTCCCACTTTCTTGTCGATGAGGAATTAAAGCCCGAAAGGAGATTCCTCCTTTCCTCTTCTTATGGTGCTAGGCAGTTGGGAGTCACTTGGCAAGCCAGGTGTTGAGATCAGAGCGGGGGAGACTTTGTGTTGGCTGGGGCTTTGGTCTTGGATTTTGGGAAGAGAGTGGAGGGAAGGGGGTTTTGGCTTCTTGGGCTTGTGTGAAGGCCAATCCTTGCTGATTTAAAATATGTGGGGTATGGGAGGTGGGACCCAAATGGCTTGGTATGTTAGTTTGTGTGAGTCTCCTCCTTAAAATTTTCAAAAATTGTGATTTTAAAGGAGTTTGACCAAAGTCAACCCTAGGGTGGGTCCCCCATGTGGGTTTTAAGATCATAGCGGGTCCAAGTCGTAGGGTGACGGGTCAATGTTGGGGTATTAAAGTAATATGGGTGTACGCACGCTTTTCGGTACACAATAAATTTTGATTTGACCATAGTTTGACCACTTGACGTCGGAATTGATCGCAACGAACTTCGTTGGTCTTGTTTTAACTTTATGAGTCAAATGAAATTGATTGTGATCGATTCCGAGTTTACTTGCTTAATATTTTAAAATTGTGCGTCGTGGCGTGCTACGAAACTCAAAACGGTCATATTTCACATATAACTTCTCATTGAAACGAAACGAGTCTTGTTGCACTCGCATTGACTACACGAGTCTATAGGAACTGACAGAACTCCATTCGGAGTTTGTATGCTCAATATGCAAAAACTACGTAGTGGTGACGCTCTACGTAAAACGGTCATATTCTCCATATGACCTTGGATTGAAAAAGAACGAGACACGTTGCACTCGTATTGACTACACGAGTCTATAGGAACTGACAGAACTTCATTCAAAGTTTGTATGCTCAATATGCAAAAAACTACGTAGTCGTGACGCTCTACGTAAAACGGTCATATTTTTCATATGACCTCGGATTGAAAAGGAACGAGACACCGTTGCACTCGTATTGACTACACGAGTCTATAGGAACTGACAGAACTCCATTCAGAGTTTGTATGTTAAATATGCAAAAACTACGTAGTCGTGACACTCTATGTAAAACGGTCATATTCTTCATATTACCTCGGATTGAAAAGAAACGAGTCTCGTTGCACTCGTATCGACTACACGAGTCTATAGGAACTGACAGAACTCCATTCGGAGTTTGTATGCTCAATATGCAAAACTACGTAGTCGTGACGCTCTACGTAAAACGATCATATTCTCCATATTACCTCGGATTGTAAACAAACGAGTCTCGTTGCACTCGTATCGACTACACGAGTATATAGGAACTGACATAATTCCATTCGGAGTTTGCATACTCAATATCCAAAAATCGGGTCACCTCCTACCTTCTAAGGTAGGGGGTGGGGGATCGAGTCACTTTTATTGGGTCCACTAGGGTTCTAGTTACCGAATAAAAGTCGGGATGTTACACATATAGTCATGCGGCTGAAAGTATGGAGTCAAATCTTCAACATTGAATACATGTGAAATCCACATACTTGGCGGGATACCAGGCTCATATGCATTTGTTCCAATTCATTTCAGCACGGTGTAAGTGTTGAAACCAGAAAACTGGCTTCGACGTTTGCAACGGGTATGCAGCTGACCCTTACTTGATCTGAGCTAGAACACGTGACTAGTCGCTGAGAGTCGAAGGACCTTGCACCGAAGAAGACTTGAACCTTGAAACAGACCCCTTGAGCTGCAACGAGGAGGTCCCGCCACACACCCGGAAAATCAA
Source organism: Dactylorhiza incarnata (assembly GCA_033032865.1). Classification (NCBI taxonomy): domain Eukaryota; kingdom Viridiplantae; phylum Streptophyta; class Magnoliopsida; order Asparagales; family Orchidaceae; genus Dactylorhiza; species Dactylorhiza incarnata. The sequence goes on along the minus strand of JAWHQI010000010.1, from coordinate 10,142,514 downwards.
AGTGAGCTTCCCCTCCCAAGCCAATGTTGAGTCTGGGCACCCTGGAGAGCACTAAGGAACACCTGTCTGTCGACTAGTCGGACGAGGGGTAGGAGTGTTAGCTCACAAGTAACACGTGAGGGAGAGGATCCGCCTCCCTCCCAAGGTGCCCATGGGTGTCTATTTATAGTTTTCCTGAAAATGGACTGCGGATAGCCAAAATGGTCTACCAATAGCCGACTTCCGCTGTCTGAAAAATATGAACCGCGATACACTCCAACTTTTCCCCTTGCCGAAATATGACCGAAATCCACTTGCCCTCTTCGACACTGGGCGAGTGGACGGGAGTCCACTCCCCACTTGTCGGGCGAGTGGACGGAGTCCACTCGCCCCCTTGGGCGTCGGGCGAGTGGACGGGAGTCCACTCGCTCCCTTGGCACCGGGCGCCCCCTTTGCACCGGGCGAGTGGACCGAAATCCAGTCGCCGTCTTCGGCGCTAATGGGTAGGCACGTGGACCAGTTGGTCTACCCTCTATCTTTACTTCGAATTCCACTTTCCCCTCTTTTCTGATGGCTAATGCTTGGAAATAATAACTTGTCCACATCCAGAGGGGTTCGCTCGACAAATATGAGGGTTGTACACAATCTCCGCTCTTTGTGAGCTTGTCTTAAGCTTGCAAAGAAAGTCCAACCCGCTTATTTGGCGAGCAAATAAGACTTTTTATTGAGTATTCGAGCTCGGCACGAGTTTGGAAAAAACAATGAAGAACCCGTGGTTCGGAGAGACGGGCGGTAGACAGAAAGCCCCTCATGAGCTCGACTCTGACCAGGAGCCCAGCTCAACTGGAGGTGGAGAAAAGCTCAACACCTTCCAGGAGCCCAGCTCAACTGGAGGTGGAGAAAAGCTCAACACCTTCCAGGAGCCCAACTCAACTGGAGGTGGAGAAAAGTTCAACACCCTCCAGGAGCTCAGCTCAACCGGAGGTGTAGAAAAGCTCAACACATTCCAGGAGCCCAGCTCAACTGGAGGTGGAGAAAAACTCAACACCCTCCAGGAGCTCAGCTCAACCGGAGGTGGAGAAAAGCTCAACACTTTCCAGGAGCCCAGCTAAACTGGAGGTGGAGAAAAGCTCAACACCTTCCAGGAGCCCAGTTCAACTGGAGGTGGAGAAAAGCTCAACACCTTCCAGGAGCCCAGCTCAACTGGAGGTGGAGAAAAGCTCAAAACCCTCCAGGAGCCCAGCTCAACTGGAGGTGGAGAAAAGCTCAACACCCTCCAGGAGCTCAGCTCAACCGGAGGTGGAGAAAAGTTCGACACCTTCCAGGAGCCCAGCTCAACTGGAGGTGGAGAAAAGTTCAATACCTTCCAGGAGCCCAGCTCAACTGGAGGTGGAGAAAAACTCAACACTTTTCAGGAGCTCAGCTCAACCGGAGGTGGAGAAAAGCTCAGGGACTTCTTTCTAAAACCTCTTATTCCAAGCTGTCACCGGGAGGTCTACCCACCCTACCGGCTAGTGAGAACCCGGTCGGTGGAACCGTCTTGGGGACTTTCACAAACACTTCTTCCTTGCCTCTCCGAGAGGTCGACCTGCCCTGCCGGCTAGTGGGAGCCCGGTCGGCGGAACCATCTCGAGGCTTTCAACCTACATTTTAACTTGCCTCTCCGAGAGGTCAACCTGCCCTGCCAGCTAGTGAGAGCCCGTTCAGCGGAACCATCTCGAGGCCCTGCCTCTCCGAGAGGTCAACCTACCCTGCCCGCTAGTGGGAGCTCGGTCAGTGGAACCTTCTCGGGGCTTTCAATCAACATTTTAACTTGCCTCTCTGAGAGGTCAACCTGCCCTACCGACTAGTGGAGCCCGGTCAGCGGAACCATCTTGAGGCCCTGCCTCTCCGAGAGGTCAACCTGCCATGTCGGCTAGTGGGAGCCAGGTCAGCGGAACCATCTCGGGGCTTTCAATCAACATTTAACTTGCCTCTCCGCGAGGTCAACTTGCCCTGTCGGCTAGTGGGAGCCCGGTCAGCGGAACCATCTCGAGGCCTTAACCAAAAAACAACTTTCCTGCCTAGTGTGTGCATCAGTCCTGCCGGCATCAAGGAGCCCGGTCAGCGGCTCTTCTCGGGGCCTTAACCAAAAAACAACTTTCCTTCCTCTCGAGTGAGTGCATCAGTCCTGCCGGCATCAAGGAGCCCGGTCAGCGGCTCTTCTCGGGGCCTTAACCAAAAAACAACTTTCCTGCCTCTCGAGTGAGTGCATCAGTCCTGTCGGCATCAAGGAGCCCGGTCAGCGGCTCTTCTCGGGGCCTTAACCAAAAATAGACTTTCCGCCTCTCGTGTGAGTGCATCAGTCTTGTCGGCATCAAGGAGCCCGGTCAGCGGCACTTCTCGGGGCTTTAACCAAAAACAAACATCCTGCCTCTCGAGTGAGTGCATCAGTCCTACCGGCATCAAGGAGCCCGGTCAGCGGCTCTTCTCGGGGCCTTAACCAAAAACAGACTTTCCGCCTCACGAGTGAGTGCATCAGTCCTGCCGGCATCAAGGAGCCCGGTCAGCGGCTCTTCTCGGGGCCTTAACCAAAAACAAACATCCTGCCTCTCGAGTGAGTGCATCAGTCCTGCCGACATCATGGAGCCCGGTCAGCGGCTCTTCATGGGACCTTAACCAGAAATAGACTTTCCGTCTCTCGAGTGAGTGCATCAGTCCTGTCGGCATCAAGGAGCCCGGTCAGCGGCTCTTCTCGGGGCCTTAACCAAAAACAAACATCCTACCTCTCGATTGAGTGCATCAGTCCTGCCGGCATCAAGGAGCCCGGTCAGCGGCTCTTCTCGGGTCCTTAACCAAAAATAGACTTTCCGCCTCTCGAGTGAGTGCATCAGTCCTGCCGGCATCAAGGAGCCCGGTCAGCTGCTCTTCTCGAGGCCTTAACCAAAAACAAACATCCTGCCTCTCGAGTGAGTGCATCAGTCCTGCCGGCATCAAGGAGCCCGGTCAGCGGCTCTTCTCAGGGCCTTAACAAAAATAGACTTTCCGCCTCTCGAGTGAGTGCATCAGTCCTGCCGGCATCAAGGAGCCCGGTCAGCGGCTCTTCTCGGGGCCTTAATAAAACATTTCTACTCTATCTAGCAGAAACAAGATTCATTAAGATAAGATGCTCATTATTTATTACAGATAAGTAAGCGGACGTCCACGCTCTGCTAGATATACTCCTGGACCTTCTTTTGGTCCTCCTTGCTCAGCCTTCAGCTGTCCCGCACTTTCTCGGGCCTCGCGCCCTCGCCGTTGATGACTTCTTTTATCTTCACCTCCTCTGCCACCTCTATCCTGGCCAAGCTCTCTATCACCTTGTACACCTCTGCTTCCTCCTTCCAAGTGATGGTGTTAACCGCCGTGACATAGCACTGGCGGGCCACCTTGGGGTCTCCCCGGACCCGGATTTGCAGTCCTCATATGCTATATTTCAAGCATTGATGATAGGAGGAGGGCACACACTTGAAAGCGCTGATGAGGGGGAACCGAAGATGGCGTTGTAGTTGCTCGGTGCATCTACAATGATGAACCGACAGTTCTTCGATGTCCCCCCCAAGGTGACCAGGAGCTCGACTCCTCCTTCAACTTCTTTCCTCTCCCCTGAAAAACCGAAGAGTGCTCCATCCGACGCGACCACCCTCCTTGGCTCCACCTTCATCTTATCGAAAGCCTTCTTGAAAACCACGTTAACTGAACTCCCGTTATCTACCAGGATTCGGGAGACCGTGAAGTTCTCCACCGCAGCCTCGATCACTAGCACGTTGCAGAAAGGATCTTCATGTGTCGGCATATCTTTCGAAGAGAACGTGATCTTCTCTCCCGGGGGAGGGGTTCAGGAGGTCGAAGCGACACTCCGTCGGTAGATGGCATGGAGGCTCCCCTTGCGGGTGGCCTCGATCCCTACCCCTCCATGGATCACCCTGATCCTGCCCAGTGCTCCAGAGTTCACTCGGTCCTCGCACCGATCCTCCTCCTCTCCTCCTTCCCTTGCTTCTCCTCTTTCTTCCCTTCCGTCTCCTAGCATCAACAACCCTCCCCACGCAGGGGCCCTTCTTCCTTCTCGAACCTCCAAGAACTCTGGACAGGTAGTTGTTGCGTGACCTTACACCTGAGGGAAGTCATAAAAGGGCAACACCCTCCTGTCGCTTCTTACTACGTCGCCGCCTCCACCAACGTGGTTCCTTCTCCCTCTCCTTCCCTGGCCAACTGTCATTGCATGCTGGGGCTGAGGTTGTACCGGCCTCGGGCCCGGACGCCATCCCGGAGGGTTGAAATGCCCCTGCCCCCCGTGGAAGTTTTCACCTCTGGAAATAGCCTCTTCCCTGGCCCTGAGGGGGTCCCCCTGCTGGCCTCCATGCCGGTCGGATGGTCGGTGATTGGAACCTCCATCCCGGTTCCTGTACCACAGGAGGTTCTTGGAAACCTTGTCTCCTTGGTTCCTCCCTCTTTTTCGGCTCCGACTGCTGAGCCTCTCCCGACTTCCCTTAGCATTCCGTCCACTTGGTCATCTTGGCCACGAATTCCTGGTTTGTCGCCTCTACCTCGATCTCACGCCCTACTCGTTGCATCAACTCCTCGTAAGACAGAGGAGGGTCCTGGGCCAAGCTCATGCAAAACAACCCTTCTTGCAACCCGATGGTAAGCGCAAGCTGTAAAGTATGCCCAGGCACCTCGTTGACGAGAAGGACCTCCTCCTGGAATCGGTCCACATAACTTCCCAGGGACTCTCCTGCCCTTTGCTTGATCTCAAAAAGGGCCTCCACTCATTTCCTTCTCTTCTTCAACGTAGAGAACCTTAACAGAAAACTTCGCCTCAAATTTTCGAAGAAATAGATGGACCCCGACGGGAGCTGATGAAACCAGTCTCTCGCATTTCCTCCCAAGGTGATGGCGAACAGTCTGCACTTAAAGGTGCCGGTCATTTGCCTGATGGACATGGTGTCCTCAAACCACTGGAGGTGCTGGAGGGGTAATCTTTTCCCGTGTAGTGGGACATAGCTGGCTCCGTGAACCCTTGTGGAACAGGGGCAAACAAGATCAACTCGCAAAAGGGGCTCCCCCTTCCTACTTGGCGAGTCGACAGCACTCGCCCGGCCTCTTCGCCAGGATGCAGAGCACTCGCCGGGCTAGAAACAGCACCCGTGCGTGCAGAGTTCTATCATCTTCCACCTGCACTTCCTTGTCGGGTCGCCCGACTGGTGCCGTCTCGCCCAGAGAAGGCAAGGCGAGAACAGGAATCGGTGGAGTCGAGCACTCGCCCGTGGGGGTGAGTGTGAAGCGCAGAGTCTCCAGGATTGACTTTCTGAACTCGTCGAAATTGCTCTTTTTCACGTACTCGCCGGGAGAGGGTGAGTTCCCTGGCTCTTCACTTCCAGTCATGGGACTTACTCAGGGCTTTCCAGACCGGCTGCTTCCACACTTACCGCACCAGAATGTTGAAACCAGAAAACTGGCTTCGACGTTCGCAACGGGTATGCAGCTGACCCTTACTTGATCTGAGCTAGAACACGTGACTAGTCGCTGAGAGTCGAAGGACCTTGCACCGAAGAAGACTTGAACCTTGAAACGGACCCCTTGAGCTGCAGCGAGGAGGTCCCGCCACACACCCAGAAGATCAAAGAGAGCTTCCCCTCCCAAGCCAATGCTGAGTCTGGGCACCCTGGAGAGCACTAAGGAACATCTCATGTCGACTAGTCGGACAGGGTGTAGGAGTGCTAGCTCACAAGTAACACGCAAGGGAGAGGATCCGCCTCCCTCCTAAGGTGCCCATGGGGGTTTATTTATAGTTTTCCTGAAAATGGTCTGCGGATAGCCAAAATGGTCTACCCATAGCCGGCTTCCGCTGTCTGAAAAATATGAACCGCGATACACTCCAACTTTTCCCCGTGTGCCGGGCGAGTGGACCGAAATTCACTCGCCCTCTTCGGCACTGGGCGAATGGACGGGAGTCCACTCCCCACTTGTCGGGCGAGTGGACTCCGTCCACTCGCCCCCTTGGGCGTCGCGCGAGTGGACGGGAGTTCACTCGCCCATTAGTCGGGCGAGTGGACGGGAGTCCACTCGCTCCCTTGGCACCGGGCGCCCCCTTTGCGCCGGGCAAGTGGACCGAAATCCACTCGCCCTCTTCGGCACTAATGGGTAGGCGCGTGGACCAGTTGGTCTACCCGCTATCTTTACTTCGAATTCCACTTTCCCCTCTTTTCTTATGGCTAATGCTTGGAAATACTAACTTGTCCACATCCAGAGAGGTTCGCTCAACAAATATGGGGGTTGTACAGTAAGGATTAATTCGCTTAGCATTTAATTTTCAAGCAGTCCCCATGGGGAACCTCTCAGCACATACAAATCAACACATGTTCTCCTTTTTGAAGGTTAGCAATCTCCTGTGGCTATCATCATAAGAGTTATAAATAATTTTAATGCAAATACTTCTACGTCGGATAGACTCATGCATGACAATGAATGAGGGTCGACAGACATAACATATCTACTATGCAAAGGCTCTACAGTTCTCCGGGTTTCATTTCAAAGAGGCACATGATCAAGGGGTTCAGTGAGTGGGGTGAAAAAAAATTTCATCGCGAGTGCAATGATTATTTAAACAATCACCCGAGATGTCAGCACAAATGATGATGAAATATATTCCCACGCTATCGAGAGCACTCTCTTTCAATTGACTCATAGACGGTGGACACGTACCTAAATAGTGGTGGCTTATCTGAAGACTCTTTTGGTGGAGTGTAGAAATACTCGTCAAGTGTGAGATAAACATCCAGAAGGCTATGCGAGACTTTGGCATTGAGATACCACTCCATGATGTGTAAAATGCCTCCATAAAGTAGAAACTCATTAGGTGGCTCGCCGGGAGGGGTATAATGAAATTCATCGTAAATGCGACGAGTGTCGCCATAGGTTCCTGAAATATCAGGAGTGACCTTAAATGTAAGAGGATCCATCACTGAGTACACAACACTAGATTCGAGAACCTCATAGATGGGGTGACTCGGAGATCTGACTAGAAAAGGTGTCAAGAATCTTGTACTCAGAAATGAATCACTCATCGGAATCTCATCCTCACAAGGGCGTGGCGGTTCAACAGGAGGCTCAATAGGGGGCTTTCCAAAGAACCCGACAACAAAGTGATGGTGCTCTAGATGCAAACCACCGCAAGGGGCTGTGTTCCCAACGTGGGGTAGGAGGGTCACCACGAGGTCAACACTACGCTCTCGGCTCCCGGTAGTAATGTCGAGGTCTGGCTTTCTAACCGTAGGGGACACTAGGCCTAAGTGAGGTGTGGAGAATGGATATACCATCACTGTGTCATTGGGCCGTTCGTCCTCGCTCTTGTGACCATGTTCACTAATCATACTAGTGTCGCTCCCCACTGGTGGTATCACATGATCAAGATCGGACTCGACTCCAAAATCAAGTGGGCATTGAATCTCCTTAAGATGAGAGGAACCAAAAACTAGTGTCGGGTCTCTCATGTGAGTGGGAGCACTACTAGACACATTGGTGGCTTGACCTAAATCCTTAAGTTTTTTCCTACGGGTTCTCTTTGAGGCATTCTTTTATGTCATCAAAATGAACATCCAAGTGATCAAATTGATCACTAACCCATGGTTGAAACTCAGCTGCCGACATATCCGTTTTCGGAACACTAGGAAGGCCACTACACGTGATGTTATCTTGATGGCGGTAACCTCTATAGGGCTCTTGATATTCTTCAAGGTAATTACCTCTAGAAGAATCTAAGTGTGAAAAAGGGTTAACATGATTTCTACGAGTGACGGGTCGGGGACGAGGATAATCATGATAGTATGAGGGTCCTCCCGAGGGAACTCTGTGTGCATGATCAGTGGTGGAATCTGGTTCCTCAAATAGAGGATTAACAAAATGGGTGGACTCGTGTTCATGAAATAAAGGATTAGAGTAGCAATTGCTACTATGATATGACATGGTGAAACATATAGGTTCTAGTCCTGTGTATTCTAAACTAAGCCCGAACCTAACTCTGATACCAATTTGACGCAAGACGGTCTTATGTGAGGGTGAAAAAATTGTGTGAACTCCTACATGCAACCATACATATCCAACGAAAAAAAACCATACATGTCCAACGGATTGTGACTTGCAATAATAATTTGTTTTATAAATCAAAAATAACTTATGCCACAATAGTTAAAGCTCTCAAATAAGGAGACACGAGAAGTAGTATAATTGCAAAAGTGCCACAAAATCAAGTAGCTATTTAAGGGTTCATTTGGTTCAAAGTTTAGGAGGCGCGTTTTGAGGAAACGCTATCGCACGGCGGCAAAACAAATGGAACGCCGGCTCCGTTTGCCGCGTTTCGCCCCGCAGCAAGGAGGAAAAGCCGCGGAATCGCTCCGTTTCCAGCCTTGGCTCGTCCCCTCCAGTCCGACCGCGCGTCTCCGCCCGTCTTCTCCGCCCGCCACCGCCGCGCCAAATAAACCCTAAATGTGAGATTACAAAGACAAACAATTGAAAACAAAACATATAAAACACTATCCCTTCAAGTAAAGAACACACAAGATCCAACGCAAAAATATAACAACACCCCTTGAACTTTGCAAAACAATGAAGAGGGGAGGGCTGGAGGTGTTTTCGAAGGACTGTGGAGTGGCCAGGGGAACCTCCGGGGGCTCCATTTGGGTTCCTCAGAAGCGGAGACGGGATGTCCAAGCAGCAGGGGCTGTATGGTGGTTGTAAGGGGACTGGACAGCTGTTAATAAGAGGATAGAGTGCGGGGATTTGCTTCCTGGAAATTCTTACAGCAATAGGTGGTTGGTACAGGAGAGAAGTGGGGGTTGTTGGGTTGTATCAGAAAGTGAAACTGCTGTCAGGAATTGTTTCCAGTAAACTGGCAGGCTAGGTGGTGGCTCCAGGTAGGGGAGAAGGCTTGGTGGGAGAGGGGAGGCGGACAGGCTTGGTCGTGGGTTGTCAGTTAGAGAAGTTGACTTGGTTTGGAGTAAGGGAGAGTGGGGGATTTCGGTTTGGGAGAAGGAGATGATGTTGGCTTCACGCGAGGCTTAGGATACAAGGGAGGAAAGTGGGGGCTGGTTATAGAAGAAGTGGGGTGAGTGGGCTAAAGTTTAGGAAGGATTTTAAGTGGCTCCACGTGAATTTGGGGGAGGCAATATTGGAGGGGGGGAGGGGCGTCTGTTAAGAATGAGGGATATGGGAGAGCGGTAATGCTTAATTTTAGGAATTAACTCCTAAAATTTAGGATAGTGGGAGTAGTGGGGGTAATGGGTAGTTAGGAGGTAGTTATGGTGGTTATGAATGGTGGAGGTGGATAGTGGTAGCCGGAGGTAGTGGTGATTGCCGGAAATGTTTTCCGGCGATTGACGGAAAACGTTAAATGATGGAAATAGTTATGGGAAGTATAGGAGAGCCACCGGAGGTGGCCGGAGACGAACTCCGGTGATCGTCGGAGATGTTTTTTAATGGGAGTATTGGGGCTGTTTTGGGGGGTGATGGGGGTGGCCGGCCTCTTGCATAGGAGGAATAAGGCCTTTGGCCGGCTGTTATAACTGGAGATGGAGGAGGAGAGGGAATGTTGGAGTGGCTGCTGCTATGGAGATATAGACCGGCTACAACTATGGAGGTGGAGGAGAAATGGCTTGGGTCGGTGGCTGCTTGAGGTGGGGAGGAGGTTTGCTGGCAGTTTTGGTGAAGGGGGTTGCTGGCAGCAATGGAGGTGGAGGGGAAAGGCCTGATGGCCGGCTGCTTCGGGAGGAAATGGAAAAGGGGAGGTGGTTTTGGTGAAGGTGGTTGCCGGCCAAAAGAGTGGAGATGGGGGAAGGAGGTTGGCCGGCCATATGAAAGGGGGGTGGGGATGAACCCGAGCTTCGCACTCGGGGTTCGGCTTCGGCACCGAGATGACCAAAGAATGGGCTTCAATACTCCATTCTTCAATGCCTAAAATGAGATCCCTCGCCCTCTATTTATAGATTCCTAGGGGGCATCGGACGGCTATGATTGTCCGAACATCCCGACTCAAAAATACATAAAATTACAACTCGAAATAAAAAATGACAAGAACAAAAACTACTACAATCGTCGATCCACATAAAATGAATGGTCCCGATTCCCCATCACAATGCATCCACATGAAAACTGTCTACGGCTAATGAAGTTTGAAAAATCTGGAGAACGACATCAACCAAGGAAACTCCACCGCAATCAAGAATGATCATAAGTTTCTTATACTACTTCAACAAAGTTTAGATAACAAGATGTTAGAGAAGGTCGCAAAAGCAACCACCTCCAAGCAAGCTCGGGAGACTCACCAAGCATCTTTCAAAAGAGTTGAAAGAGTGAAGAAAATTCCTCTTCAAACACTAAGAGGAGAATTTTAGTCACTACATATGAAGAAATTTGAATTAGTGTGGGTTCATACAACAGGAGTCTTGGCTATGGTGGCTCAAATGAGATGATCCGAAGAAGACATGAAGAATGATCCAAATCGTTAGATTCTAAGATCCTTGGAATCAAAATTTGACTAAGCCTTAGTCGTCATCGAAGAGTTCAAATATTTGGACAACATGACCACTAAAGAGGCTCACTGCATCCCTGCAAGCTCCTAAGAAGCGTCTTAGGAAGCCAAAGCAAGAATCAGTGGAAAGATCTTTACAAGAAAATATTTCCCTAAAAGAAGTGGGAGAATGGCGTCGCACATACCAAAGCGGAAGAGGATGTGGACATGGTGTGGTCATGGAAGAGATGGCTACAACACATCTGCCAATGAAGAAGAGAAAATACAGATTAAAGCAAAGGAAGAGGTTGTAGTCGAGGAAGAGGATGAAATTGGAGAAACACTACATCAAGGCATGAAAAATCAAAAACTGAATGTTTCAATTGCCATAAGTTTAGTCATTATGCTGTGAAATGCATAATGATGTGCAAGAAAGATCCAACCATGTAGAGAGAACAATGGAGAAGAAAAATCAATGATGCTTCTTACATGCAAAGGCAGTAAATGAAGACAAAGAAGCGATGAAAAAATGGTATACTGACTTAGAAGAAAGTAGGCATATGTGTGGAAAGAAAACTTTTTCACAGATCTTGATGAATCAGTTGGTGAAATTATCACATTTGAATGTCTGTCTCAAGTTAAAGGAAAATGTAAAATCTTCATTCAATCAAAATATAGAAGTTATCAATTTATTTATAATGTTTTAATGCGCCAGAGACTAAAAATAATACTTGAGCTAAGCCCAACTTTTAGAGAAAAATTATGATATTCATCTGAAAAGTAGAAGTAATGAAAATGTGTTGGCAAAAATTCCTTTGACAAAAATTAGAATGTTTTTGCTGGACATTGAAAGTGATATTTTGAGACTGAACAAAAATGTATGGTGAAAGATTTTCCGGTCATAGATCATCCAAATCAAGATTGTGAAGAATGTAATTTTTTCGAAACAAGCTGGAAGAGTACTATAAAAGAATCTTTAAAGACAATTATATTTGACAAATTAGAGCTGCACAAAAAGTTTTCTTAGAATGACATCTGAACAAGCTTGGAGTAGATTCAAGCCAAGTGTTTCACTAGAGAAATTTTCGAAGTATAACTTTTGCACATGTGGTTAGATGAGAAGAGGTGAAAACTCGATGATAGAAGAAAGGTTGCAAATGTCGGATGTTGGGGACACGTCAGTTTGAGTTTTTCATGTCAGTTTTAATATATCGGAGGATATATAGTGTACAACCCTCATATTTTCCGAGTTGGTGTGACCCGACGCAGATAAGGTCGCGGTAGAGAGGGTGACCATTGCGCAGCGGACCGAACCAACGGAGGTCGTCAAGACCAAAAAGAGAAGGCCCGGGGGGGCAGATCTCCTTGGGCGAGTGAACCTTGGGTCCACTCGCCCAAGGCCCCGGGCGAGTGGACCCTTGGTCCACTCGCCCAAGGACCCAGGCGAGTGGACCCCCGAGTGGGGGGGGCGAGTGGACCCACCCAAAGTGGGGGGCGAGTGGACCTAGGGTCCACTCGCCCCAAGCCCGTGGGCGAGTGGACCTATGGTCCACTCGCCCGGGCAGCTGGTCGCCCGGTGGGTTGAGTGGACCGCAAGGTCCACTCGCCCAGTCAGGGTGGTGGACCTCGGTCCACTCATTCGACCCCCGGCAAGGGGGGGAGTGGACGTCTCGAGCTCCACTCGCCTCCCCTCATTTTCCGGTCGTTCAGGTTGGTTGTTGGTCTGCGGATAGTGGATTTTTGGCTATCCGCAGCCCAATTTTTGGGAAGTCTATAAATAGACCCCCATGGGCACCTTGGGAAGGGATGTTGGTACCCCCCCCCCCTCCCTCGTGTGTGAGCAAGCACTACCCCTCCCCTCCCCCTGTCATTGAAGGTGGACGGTGAGGTGATCCTGAGTGCCCTCCAAGGTGCCCAGGCTCAGCATTGGCTTGGGAGGGGAAGTTCCATGTGAACTTTCGGGTATGTGGTGGGACCTCCACGCTACAGCTTAAGGGGTCCGTTTGTGGACTTAGGTATTCTCCAAGGGCAAGGTTCTTTGGTTCTTAGTGACTGGTCAAGGGTCTCGCTCAGGTCAAGTAAGGGTTAGCTGCATCTCCCTTGCGAACGTCGAGACCAGTTCTCTGGTTTCAACATTATGGTGCGGTGAGCGTGGAAGCAGCTAGTTCGGAAAGCTCTGGGCAAGTCTCATGGCTGGAAGCGATGAGCTGGGGGACTCACCCCTGCCGGCGAGAGCATGAAAAAAGGTGACTTCAAGGAGCTCAGGAAGTCAATCCAGGAAGTCTTGCGGTTTGCACTCCCCCCTCAGGGCGAGTGCTCGGCATCGCCAACACCTGTGCTCGCCTCGTCGTCTTTGATGGAGATATAGCAAGCGTGTTGGCAAGGGAAGGGGCCAGCCTCGGAGGAAGGTTTGAGCCTCCAAGCGCAAGCACTCTTCAACAGCTCTCCTGGGGCCAGCTGCCCCGAGTGAGGGGGCAGGGAGGATGCCTCCGTCTCACCAAGAAGGGGGCGGAGTCCCTGTTCCTGATTCAACAGAAGCACGGGGAGACACAGGGGAGCTACGCAGATCAGTTTCAGGAACAAGTCCTCCGCTTCCAGGCTGACAAGCGAAGCAGGAAGGACCAGGAGAAAGAAAAGGAATAAGAAGACGAAGAAGATGGAGGAAATAATGAAGGAGATGGTCAAGGTGCATGTGACCAAGTAGGCCCAGAGGGGCGCGTTGTAATAAGCAGGTGGCTCCTCGATGATGAATGAAGAGGTTTCAGGTAACACCTTGACTAAGTGGCTTGGGGTAGGTGTTGAGTTCCTCTGCCTCCAGGTGAAGGTAAGCACCTAGGACGTGGATGGGTACTCCTCTCCCATTTGGTAAAATCCTCGACTAGAGACCATTCTCCGGGCTCAGTCATGCCAGCAGATGGGAGACTCATCGGGGCGACTGATTGGTAATATCCCCGACTAGAGACCATTCTCCGGGCTCAGTTATGTCGGCAGGTGGGAGACTCATCGGGTCGACTGATTGGTAATATCCCCGAATAGAGACCATTCTCCGGGCTCAGTCATGCCGGCAGACGGGAGACTCATCGGGTCGACTGATTGGTAATATCCCCGACTAGAGACCATTCTCCGGGCTCAGTCATGCCGGCAGATGGGAGACTCATCGGGTCGACTGATTGGTAATATCCCCGACTAGAGACCATTCTCCGGGCTCAGTCATGCCGGCAGATGGGAGACTCATCGGGTCGACTCGCCATATGCGGAAGGGCTTGGGAGGGTGTTGGGTTCCTCTGCCTCCAGGTGAAGGTAAGCACCTAGGACGTGGATGAGTACTCCGCCCCCATTTGGTAAGATCCCCGACTAGAGACCATTCTCCGGGCTCAGTCATGCCGGCAGATGGGAGACTCATCGGGTCGACTCGCTACTTGATTGAGTGACTTGGAAAGATGATGAGCTCCTCTGCCTCCAGGTAAGCTAGGCCCCTAGGACGTGGATGGGTATTCCGCCTCCAGTTGGTTTGAAAAGTGGTGAGTTCCTCTGTCTCCAGGTAAGCTAGGCCCCTAGGACGTGGACGGGTACCCGCTCCCAACTGGTTTGGGAAGGTGCTGGTTCCTCTGCCTCCAGGCAAGCTAAGCCCCTAGGACGTGGACGGGTACTTCGCCCCGATTGGTTCAGAAAGGTGTTGAATTCCTCTACCTCCAGGTAAGCTAAGCACCTAAGACGTGGGTTGGATCTCTGTCCCAGTTGCTTTGATGAGATGGTGGAGTTCCTCCGCCTCTAGATGAAGGTAAGCACCTAAGACGTGGGTTGGATCTCTGCCTCAGTTGCTTTGATGAGATGGTGGAGTTCCTCCGCCTCTAGGTGAAGGTAAGCACCTAAGACGTGAGTTGGATCTCTGCCTCAGTTGCTTTGATAAGATGGTGGAGTTCCTCCCCCTCTAGGTGAAGGTAAGCACCTGGGACGTGGACTAGTTCTCCGCCCCCGGATAGTTCAAGAAATTGTTAGTTTCCTCCCCCTCCAGGTGAGCTCGGCTCCCTGGAAGGTGTGGAGTTCCCTCCCCCTCCAGGTGAGCTCGGGTCCCTGGTAGGTGTGGAGTTCCCTCCCCCTCCAGGTGAGCTCGGCTCCCTGGTAGGTGTGGAGTTCCCTCCCCCTCCAGGTGAGCTCGGCTCCCTGGAAGGTGTGGAGTTCCCTCCCCCTCCAGGTGAGCTCGTCTCCCTGGTAGGTGTGGAGTTCCCTCCCCCTCCAGGTGAGCTCGACTCCCTGGTAGGTGTGGAGTTCCCTCCCCCTCCAGGTGAGCTCGGCTCCCTGGTAGGTTGGAGTTCCCTCCCCTTCCAGGTGAGCTTGGCTCCCTGGTAGGTGTGGAGTTCCCTCCCCCTCCAGGTGAGCTCGGCTCCCTGGTAGGTGTGGAGTCCCCTCCCCCACCAGGTGAGCTCGGCTCCCTGGTAGGTATGGAGTTCTCGCCTTCCACCGCAGGTCGAGTTCAATTCGACCTAAGGTGTTGAGCTTTCTCCACCTCCAGTTGAGCTCGGCTCATAGGAGGGTTGTTAAGTGGAGAAAGGTTTGCCTTCCACCTCAGGTCGAGCTCGGCTCGACTAAGGGTGTTGAGTTTTTCTCCACCTCAGGTCAAGTTCAATTCGACCTAAGGTGTTGAGCTTTCTCCACCTCCAGTTGAGCTCGGCTCATAGGAGGGTTGTTAAGTGGAGAAAGGTTTGCCTTCCACCTCAGGTCGAGCTCGGCTCGACTAAGGGTGTTGAGTTTTTCTCCACTTCAGGTCAAGTTCAATTCGACCTAAGTTGTTGAGCTTTCTCCACCTCCAGTTGAGCTCGGCTCATAGGAGGGTTGTTAAGTGGAGAAAGGTTTGCCTTCCACCTCAGGTCGAGCTCGGCTCGACTAAGGGTGTTGAGTTTTTCTCCACCTCAGGTCAAGTTCAATTCGACCTAAGGTGTTGAGCTTTCTCCACCTCCAGTTGAGCTCGGCTCATAGGAGGGTTGTTAAGTGGAGAAAGGTGTGTCTTCCACTTCAGGTCGAGCTCGACTCGACTAAGGTTGTTGAGTTTTTCTCCACCACAGGTCAAGTTCAATTCGACCTAAGGTGTTGAGCTTTCTCCACCTCCAGTTGAGCTCGGCTCATAGGAGGGTTGTTAAGTGGAGAAAGGTTCGCGTTCCGCCCCAACGTTAGGTTCAGTTGAAAAACTCGGCAGGAACATCCCGTTGGCAGGGCCTTCCATGGATCGCTCTAGGGTCCCACCTACTCGTCCAATAGGTGGGTTGGACTTTCTTTCCGAGCTTACGGCAAGCTCGAAAAGAGCGGGGATTGTGTACAACCATCATATTTTCCGAGTCGGTGTGACCCGACGCAGATAAGGTCGCGGTAGAGAGGGTGATCATTGCGCAGCGGACCGAACCAACGGAGGTCGTCAAGACCAAAAAGAGAAGGCCCGGGGGGGCAGATCTCCTTGGGCGAGTGAACCTTGGGTCCACTCGCCCAAGGCCCCGGGCGAGTGGACCCCCGAGTGAGGGGGGCGAGTGGACCTTGGGTCCACTCGCCCAAGGTGGGGGGCGAGTGGACCTAGGGTCCACTCGCCCCAAGCCTGTGGGCGAGTGGACCTATGGTCCACTCGCCCGGGCAGCTGGGCGAGTGGACCAAGGGTCCACTCGCCCGGTGGGCTGAGTGGACCGCAAGGTCCACTCGCCCAGTCAGGTTGGTGGACCTCGGTTCACTTATTCGACCCCCGGCAAGGGGGGGAGTGGACGTCTCGAGCTCCACTCGCCTCCCCTCATTTTCCGGTCGTTCAGGTTGGTTGTTGGTCTGCGGATAGTGGATTTTTAGCTATCCGCAGCCCAATTTTTGGGAAGTCTATAAATAGACCCCCATGGGCACCTTGGGAAGGGATGTTGGTACCCCCCCCCCCCCCCCCTCCCTCGCGTGTGAGCAAGCACTACCCCTCCCCTCCCCCTGTCATTGAAGGTGGACGGTGAGGTGATCCTTAGTGCCCTCCAAGGTGCCCAGGCTCAGCATTGGCTTGGGAGGGGAAGTTCCATGTGAACTTTCGGGTATGTGGTGGGTCCTCCACGCTACAGCTTAAGGGGTCCGTTTGTGGACTTAGGTATTCTCCAAGGGCAAGGTTCTTCGGTTCTTAGTGACTGGTCAAGGGTCTCGCTCAGGTCAAGTAAGGGTTAGCTGCATCTCCCTTGCGAACGTCGAGACCAGTTCTCTGGTTTCAACATATAGGAAATATTTCATATATCAAGTTTCAATATTTAAATATTTGAATACATATATTCATTTTCTTAATTTCTATATATTGATAGATTAACAATTTAACATGTATTGAAATTCTAAATCTACCAAATTAGTATAAACATTTTATGATACAAAATAACAATAGTATAACACGAGGAAGAAAGCTAGAAGAAGCAGGAGGCACGGAAATTGTCGACAATGATCGAAGATAAGGAAGCACCAGTCCAAAATAAAAAGGCCAAGCAAAATTGGCATTGATCACACACGGACAGAAGGAATAAAGCCAGAGGAAGTAAGAAGAGAGTTGAGAGCTAAGACACAAACAACCTAGACAACGAATCAAGTTCATTTTGTTTGATATTAAACTATATATAACAACAACATAACCCATATAGTCCCCAATCATTAGGGGTATGGGCGGGGGAAGATTGGAAACAGACCTAACCTTTGGCACTATGCAAAAAGTGGCTTCTCTCAGAGGAGAAAGACCTAACCTTTGACAATAAATGCACAAAGTGGCTGCTCACAGAGTACCACTGAAATAGTGGCCCCCTATACCGTCGCGTTTGCTGCGGAATCATGCCCTCAAATCAAAGCCAAAGACATCAGAGAGGGCAGACCCAAGAATCCATTTTGATTTATGTGCACATAACCATGCTTCCTTCATTCAGCATCCAGAGCATTGGTGAAGCACAATTGATATTAAACTATATACGCTGAATAAAATAAATTAAAAAAAAAGTCAATTGATATACCTTGTCAAGATATATCATCTCATATATTGGTCGATAGACGATATATCGACCAATATATTTCAAAAAGATATTTTGCAAAAAATAATGAAAACATGTAGTTTTGTCCACGAAACTTTTATGTTGGTCATGCCAGTTGATATCCACAACACTAGATAGAAGTGAAAGTTATATCTTCACTGGATATGATCAAAATTTAACTAGTTACAAATTATATACTAAGAGCAATGAAAAAACACCGCTAGTAAAGTGGATGTATTTGG
Source organism: Dactylorhiza incarnata (assembly GCA_033032865.1). Taxonomy (NCBI): domain Eukaryota; kingdom Viridiplantae; phylum Streptophyta; class Magnoliopsida; order Asparagales; family Orchidaceae; genus Dactylorhiza; species Dactylorhiza incarnata. The sequence goes on along the minus strand of JAWHQI010000010.1, from coordinate 10,124,761 downwards.
TGAAGAGACCTCGTGGGATTGGGAAAATACGAAGAAAAATATGATTTCAATCTACCCTTTGGTGAAAAAGGAAACATGGTGCAAAAATTTATCTACCTCCAACACCACTACCAAAAACACACAAGTCTGTGAAAGAAGTTTAAGTTGAAGGCTACAAAGAATTATAGCTCTAAGTGACATATACGACGAACTAAATGAGGTAAAAAACGGCTTATGATAAAATGGATAACAAAGAAATGAAGCTCAAATATGAGAAGTCGCAAAACTAAGTGTGAATATCTCTTAGGCTCCATTCGTTTGGCAGGAAATGGATGCAGGAATTGTATTGGCCCAATTCCGATTCCCGCGGGAATTAAAATTGATGTCAATTTCAATTTTGTTGTTCGGCTGAATGCAGAAATTTTATCACAAGAATTGGAATTAGTAATTCCGTTGTTCGACTGCATGTTAAAATTCAATGGATGGAATTCAAATTTTAAATTTAAAACAGTAAACTCGGTGGTTATGAACCGTCGTTCGTGAACGCTTGACCTCACTTATGGATCGTCGTTCGTGAACTTCATCCATGTTTATGTTCAAAACTAGTTTTATTTTCTAGGTGGGGGTCATAAAAGTTGTCATGCCAAACATACATTCTATGATGGTGGCATTTTTTTCCAAAGTCACCGGAGTAAAAAAGCAACGCCAAACAGAGCCTTAATCCCAAGTATTTCACCCCTAATATCTCCTTCATAAGAAAATTTTATGGCTTAAAATGGCAAAGTTAAACAGACATGGTCTAACTTAGTTTGTTCTATAATATTATGCAAATCTTATTCAGCAAAGAAAACGAAGAAACCCAAACAAATGGATAATAAATAAAAATTGATTGAACACGAATATACAAAATACTAAATCGGTCCTCACCACAGGCAAGATTTTAGTGCCCAAAAGAACCCCTTTCGAAAGATCACAACCACAGAAGGAAGCTGAAAATTGTGGGAAATCTAGAAATCGAACTGTTGAACTCACCTGCAACCGCTAACAACCTCCCATTCCCTTACCTCCTTCCGAGCGGCCACGAGCAAATGAGTAATGGGACCTCCAGTGCTTGAGAATTCTTGGGATACATGCTGCTTTCATACACAGGTCGAAACAGAAGAAGACCTTGAGGCCATCAACAGAGAGAAAGCCGTTGAGGATGCATTCTTTCAGACTCGTTCCGAGCACTATCACACTGTGTTACTCATCCTTGACGAGATACGTTGAAGTGGGAGGCCGGCCATATCCTAGGGCAGAAAAGCAGAGGCGGGAGTGGAGGCCGGTCGGAGAAGATCGTGAGGGGCAGAAATGTGAGTGGGAGAGGGAGAGCGTTTCGCGAGTTATGCGGACAAAGGGTTGGATCGCGAGCTCACGGGAATTCTCAAGTCCGACATAAGGAGGTCGGAAATGTGGGGGAAGAAAAACAGTCTATTACGAATTCCCATGGAATTGGATTGAATTCCAATTCCCACCAAAACTATTGTCCGCCGAACAGCGGAATTGGAAATTCCAATTATTTTCCCAAATTCCGCCCAAACGAACGGGACCTAAGAGTAACAAATCAAGTTTAAGAGCGGACCTTAAGAAATTAACTCGATTCATTATGTGAGATGAACAAGTGGAAGAAAATAAGTGATGAAAGATTAGAAATAAAAACAAGCGATGTTCATATAATAATAATGAATGTTGTCACTTTGTTTGCAAAAGAAGTTTTTATTATCATACCATGGCAGTTTTATCTTTTATCTTTCCCTTGTAAGTTGTAACAGGTAATAATATGAGGCACAATAAATTTGGAAATAAAATAGTTCTGAATAGCAGCAGTTCACGGAATTCTCCATATATCATTGTGTTTGTACCCTGAGTGTTGTGTATTTTAGCTCTGCAATTTCTAACATTTTACTCTTATCATTTTTGCCATATGTCGTATGGCTTTTTCTTGGGACTTATAAATAGAGTCATTTGCATAGCTAAAGAATTAACAAGAATTTTCTCTTCATTTGTCTATACATGCTATCAAAGCAAAGTTGATTCCTAACCTAGTTAATACCCCCGTGTGTTTATTGTGCATCAAGGTAATGATATTCTACTGTCATCATCCTCCGTCCTACACTCCCCCGCTGCATGTGATGATGTTGAGTTATTCTCCGACATAGAAAAGTACATCGAGATATCATGTGCTTTTTTATTGTATGAATTGAGTACCTTTGCTTCTATCAAGGTACGACGACGAGATGATGCTCCCTAAACTTTCAAGCATGCCCAGGTTCTCACATCAAATTATTATTTTTTAGCAGTCTTACTCAAAATCATATCAGCTCAGTAAATTTCCAATCTTCTTCAATTGTGATACGGGATCTTCAGACAGAGTATCATTGGTATAGGTCAATTAGAGAATGAGTTCGGCATTCAAAACATCCTCACCCGAGTTCATGCATCCACATCGACTATTGAACACATCATCCCCTTTTATCTCCTGACGAGTTCTTTCCGATTTACAGTTTTCTGTTTTTTGTTGTAAGTCAAGTATAGATGGGAAGCAGCATCACTTTAGCATTTTTCCACATCCATCTAGAAGTGATGTTCCCTTCTATTTAGTTGATTATTACGTATGAAGTCCCTATTTAATCGAATTTTAAATACTTGCTTAACTTTTATAGATGATTATTACTCCATATTGATATGATTATTTATTCATCATGATCATTCTGAGATTTTACATTTTTTTGTTCTTTGATTATCAAAATTCGCACTTAGTGATCTACTATTATTAGAATTTTCTATAATGGTAATCATGGGAGTAAATTAAGTCAGAATTTCAAAAGACATCTATTACTTACGGCATCCTTCATCACAACAAAATAGTATTGCATAACACAAAAATAGTCATCTGCTTAAGGTAGCTCGGTCACTCATAGTCCAAATGCATGTTAATGTGAATGCTTAAGGTAGCTCGGTCACTCATAGTCCAAATGCATGTTAATCTTTCACACGGGCACTTTGCCATTATGAATGTCAGTTACCTTATCAAAAATTTGTCATTCGCTGCTCTCAATATTGCTTCTCCCATTTATATTCCATCTCTTCTACATCTTTATCATGTCACTCGTGTGTTTGGATGTGCGAGACATGTTCGTCCTCTGGGATCCCCAGTGGACAAACTGACACTCATGCAATCAAATATATCTTTTTTGGTATCCTAGAACCCTGAAAGGTATGTTTGTTATACTCTTACCATTAGGAAAGTTGTGACGTCAATTGATGTCACATTCATTGAGGATCAAGTACCGCTACATCTTCCCACAGCGGCCCTCAACATATACCTCCATCAGCTCCACTGCCACGTCTGGTACTTAAAAACTACTTTGTTTGTCGCAAAATTCGTCATTCAACCCCACACCTTTTGATGATACTCTTGAACTATAAGATCCTTGCATTTCACTTCACAAAGGTAAGCGCACATAAACTGCTCATCATTTATGAAATTTAGTTTTTTTTTCAACTCTTGCTCTCTCCTCTTCACAAATTAGCTCTCTTTCTCGGCATTATATCACTATTGTCTTACGTTCATGAGGTTGCAATGAATGCTATAAGAGATAATTGTGTGAGGGAGCTTGTTCATTTACCTTAAGGATAGTCTCGTCTTGATTGTCAATGGATTTTCACAATAAAACACAAGAAGATAGCTTGATTGAGCGACAAAAAATGAAGTTAATGGCACGGGTATTAACGTAGTGGCAAGGATTTAACTAGGAGACCTCCCATGTTGTGATGTCTTGAACACTCTTGAAGTTCACCGCTCTATTCTTCATCTAAGCTAAATGAACTTTCTTCATCAGTATCACTTCATGTTTCAACCAAGCTTTTAAGAACCAGACCGGAGATCGAACCGGTGAGATCAAAGGTTCAAGGTCCGACCGGTCGGACCGGGTTCGGACCGGGGTCGGACCGGGTTCGGACCGGGGTCGGACCGCGATGTTGTATTGAGATATCAGTGGGGATTTCTTATCTTTCCTCTCATCTGATGATCCCTCAACTAATTTGGTTAATGAATCTCAGATTTTCTTGGCCGATTCACAATCAACAATTTTTTGAAATATATCATCTGGCATTATAGATACTATAATGTTCATTGTGTTGTCATCACATGCTCATGCTTTCTTTTCTTCTTCTGATAGGTCAGCTTTTGTAAGTTGGCCAATTTTGCCATCTTTATCAATCCCGATAAGACTGATAGGACCTGCAAGAATAGAATCAAAAAATATCTTCATCAATTAAGTTCATATATAATTTTATTCTAAATTTTCACAGTGCAAATTTATCTAAATTACAAACAGGTGGTATAGTGGTTACATAATCTTTGTTCTGTGTAGAACTCATAGTTGTGTAATATATTCACACAAGTAATTCTTGACCTAGGAAGCACCGGTACGGGTACGGGTGCCTGGTACAATACGTATCCAGTACGACGGTACGGCAAAATTTAAAAACCAAAGATACGGGTATGGCGGGATACGTTGTATTAAATATAATAAATATATATGTATATATATTAAAAATGTAATTATAAATTCTCAAAACAATAAAACATAAGTATAAATAATCAATTAAAGTACAAGTCCATAACTAATGCAATATAACATGAAGTTCTTAGACATGAAATATTCATAATCAATTCAAATTTAACGATGTTCATCACTCATTTTCGTCATCTTCCTCCGTATTGTTGGAGATCAAGGCTTCTTCAATTTCCGGCTTCTTCAATTTTTGGCTCATCTAAAGACAAGTTGGCAATTGTAAGCATGCCAACTCCATCAAAAGGATTTGCCCATGCATCTCCTCCTATATCCCACATTCTGCTCCTTCCTTGATTATAGATTTCGTTTCTCCTCGATAATAGGCGTAGATTACTATGCACATACACCAAATCATCAGCTCGTTGTGGTAGAATTTTTTTTCTTCTCAATGAGTAAATGAATGAGTATGTGCTCCAATTTCTCACAGCAGGACGATGAAGAAGGTTGACCTAAAAGCTTCAAATCAATTTTTTGCAATTTAGGTGCTGAAGTTCCATAGTAACTCCACCAATCTTTAGGCAATAATGAAGCTCTGCTCTCCAAACAATCTGGCTCACTAAAAGCTTGACCAAGCCCCGTGAACCTAGAGAACTCATTGATTACTATATTCATCTCCATCACATCAGGAAAATATCTTCTTAAGCATTTATTCCTCTCCAGATAAATCTCCTCATCCGTATTTGGAGCAACTCTATTTGGCCCTCCATCAAGCCATTCTCGACTATAATACCTACAAATAAAAGCATATAGTAAATACATAAATCATTGTAAATGTGAAATATCAAATATGCAAAAAAAAATACCTTGGATTAAGAGAATGAGCCATGCAATGTAGTGGTGTGCAACTTTTGGTCCATCGATCAACGAGTGGCGCATTATCATCCTTGTTTTTGCATCATCAGAAATAAATCTACTTGTTGCTGAAGTAGAAGTTGAACCAGTGACACTAATTGGAGACTGTGATTGAGACATAATTGTTGTAATAAGAACAAGACGAAAAAAACAATAATACAAAATTACAGCATAAATTTTTCCACAAAAACAAAACTCCACAAAATGAGAACAGAACAGAAATTCCTGAAATACAGAAATTTCTGCTGTACAGAACAGAAATTCCTGAAATACACAAATTTCTGCTGTACAGAAATTGAATTTCTGCTGTACAGAAATTCAATTTCTGCTTTACAGAAATTCAATTTCTGCTGTACAGAAGAAGAAGAAGAAGAAGAAGCTTACAGCAGCACGGGATGCGAAGAGCAAGTGGCAGAGCAGCGGCAGAGGCACGCGAGATGCGGCAGCGTAAGAGCAGCGGCAGAGGCACGCGAGCGGCAAAGGATGCGGGATGCGGCAGTGTAAGAGCAAAACAACGATTAATAGCGTATTTCGGCGTACCAGACGCGTACCCGTATTGGAAACGTACCCGGTACAGGTACGGGCCTATTTTCGGCGTATCGGTGCTTCGTAGTTCTTGACAGGATCTTGATTAATCAAAGTGTTAACCTTTTTCTGATCAACCTCCCTCTGATACCAATTGAAAGGTGGATAAACCACAGTCAAGAATTACTCTATATGGGGTGAATAGAGTTATTAAAATTTTATATAAGTAATCAGAGTACATGCCGCAAATTTTAATTATTAAGCAGTGTAAGTATAAAATATGAAAGTTAAACAAAGAAAATTATGCAACTAGAAGATACATAAATTTATAGTGGTTTCCCTAAATATTTGGGTACTCCTCATCTGTCTATTGGCAGGATATCCACTAATTAGTGTTAAGTTTTTTTATAAGGAAACTCTTAGAACCAATATAACTGAATCTTTTGTTAATGAAATTCTAAGAATCAAAAAAACTATTGATAAGGTGTTTCAAACCACTGAATCCTTTGATAAGGGGATTCTCAGGACCAAGAGTCTTTTGATAAGAAGGCTCAACAACCATTGAATTCTTGTAAGAGAAATTCTAAAGACATTATATGAATCCTTTGTAGAGAGATTCTAAAAACTCTTTCTGTATGAGCGGTTGATCTTGAATTTCCACAATATTGTCCTCTTCAGCAAACTCTAAGGACTTGGTTCTTTATAAGCAACATGTGGATACTTGTTGTAGCAGATAGAAGTTGCAGCAGATTCTTCTTATGAGATCAGATTCAATAGAGAGAGAATTGAATCTGTAAGAGAGGAATATTTAATGAAGAACTTTTTAATCCTCCAGAGAATGAAAGTCTTCAGATCTAGATAAGATGATCTTGTCGACAGCTTTTGTTCTCACAGAACTTCTTGAGGAAGAAGAAGAGACGGGAGAGACGAGAGAGATTCTTAGATTGCTTATGTATTATATATTTCTTCTTATTGTCATCAATCAGAATAGGAATATATATATATGTGTGTGTGAGATGCTAAACAAATCTCTTGTCAGATGTGACTCAATCAGAATGAAAAGTTTCCTTAATTGGATCATCAGCGGTCACAATTAGATCTGAATCATTGTCTTAGTCTGCTCAATCTTCATTCGAAATTATTATGTAGAGAAGTCGTCGCATGGCTTCTTGAACGTTAACAACTAGTCAGCGTAAGTTAGATATATAGCAAGGATATCTCAATATATGCAGTCATATTTATGCTCTGACTTCTTTATAAGAGATCTCGATACAAGAAAATATAATTGCTTAACTTCATGTGTTGACTACTAGTCGAAGCACAGAATAAATTTCTTATCGAACATCGACATCTCCTTGTATAATTCACGTCGTACGTCGACATCTCCTCAAAGCACAGAATTTTACTTAGTCTTACTCTGACTTCTTAAGTGCACTAATACTTTGTCTGGCCACTGAATGACTTTGAACTTACACTAGACAAGATGGCATCTATACATACAGGCATTTTTAACCTATATCACTTTAATAACCCGATATGTCAAATCATAAGGGGATTATTCCCAACAAGTATTTATAAGCTCTCACATACACAATGTACGATTGTGATTGGCCAAAAAGACAGCATACAAACGGTACACAAATAATGCATAGATAAATACGAAAATGTATTATAATATTCCATCAACACTCTGAATGCGACGACGGTTTCGGATCGTCCATACGACGATCCTAACACCTGCTACGACGAGTTTAAACATGAACGGGCTCCAATATGGGTCGACCCGCATGTGAACTATGATCCCCATCAATAGTCTAACATCACAACAAGCCCAGCAAAAATTACAACGAACCCTAGGCATAGCTGCGCAGAGCTAGTTATAGTAACATAGTACACAGGCTCACAGGCATAATTTCACTGAGCTGAGAAAGATAAGTAGAAAGCAGTAAAAGAAAGAGAAAGTGAGAAGGTGAGAAATATATTAGGCACCACAATCAGAGAAGGTGAAGAAGAAAACTGCAAAGAAAGAGAGAAATCATAGTCAATCACCACATAGAAGAAGCTCATTCTGAGTTTGATCCAAGTCAAATCTAGCCAATCAGGTCGTCATTCACATTGATAAAAAAAAACGTCTTTCATGAGCATACGAATCATATTAAGGTTGATTGTCATATCACGAAGACGAATTCAAGTTTCGAAAAATCCAGCTTCAGAATGTTCATGTTGCTTCCCAAATTGCAGACATTCTCATAAAAGAGATACCTCACGCATTGCATCTTTGGTTTATATCCAAAGCTTGGCCCGTACGTATGTAAGATCCAACTTGGGAGAAAATATATTTTTCATTATTTTACTCATATGTATACATTATTCATGGAATCCCATTCTTGCATAAATAGGATCATTTACATGGCTAAAGAAGTAATGAAAATTTCCTCTTCATTTATCTACAGTTAGCAATTCCAATTCTCAACTAAATGAATAAGTAATATGAGCTCAAACTATTTGAGACTCAAAGATAAGCATCAAAAATAAAGTGGTGCTTTAATATGAGAAGGAACTAACAAGACGGTAAAAAATGACCTTCAAGTACAACAGGCTGAACATGAAAAAAAACATAGTTAAAGACACGCCATTGGCCACCTTGCTAGCTTCTCTTTAGGAAGAAAAGAGAATATACACCATAAAATTGCTGCTCCAATGTTGGTAATTTAGGCAGCTTGTGATCAGATAGAAGTGACCATTGCGATCAGGAAAAAAACTTATGTATCCAAGCAAACATATACCTATTACGAATTTCATTGGCATCAATCCAACTATTCAAAATGATCAATGTGAATCAGACTAAGGAGATCAACTGAGAAAACAACCAGGCATTTCTGTAATATCATGAAATAACAAATACTGACGCTAGCAATAATATAAGCTTCATGGCATTAAACAATAAAGATATACAAAAAAGGGCTATGTTTGTCATTATGATTGGCAGAGAAAACACTAGTTGCAAAAGATTATGATGATAATAGAAAAAGAAAAACCTTTCGCTATGATCTGGCAAGGATGTTTAAGTGCCTCTAATGTAACTTCTTTTCTCCTTTATAGTAATTCCAATGGGAATCTAAACAGAATCATACTCGAATTGGCCAAAATCCAGGCATAATGCCATGACGTCAGTTTTTCATGTAACGCATAAATGTAAGCTAGGTTCTAGATTCTTTTATTACCTAATCCTGCAAGCCACGGTTATTCCAAACTAGGCAAGTGTGGAGGGTCTTCCCCAAACAATGAGGGCATAACTATGCTCACAGTGATGCAAGCTTCAGTTCTAGATAGTCTGTATCTGTACATGCCACCCAAGTTTTTAGGCTTAGCATGTATCCAGGTGGCTTGGCAAGAAACCTCAGGCAAGGACTTGGCACGTGTTCTGAACCAAACTGGGCCTGCGTGAAATAAACCCATGTCTAGACCTAGGACCACAATAATAAAACCATATATATTTAACAAGACTCTAAAACATAACGCATACAATATGTATCTAACATGTATTTCATCTTTATATTTAATACTAATATTTTTAGTATGATAACCAATCCTAAGCCCGAGATTCAATCCTCATTGCAACTAAGCTCAACTAGGTTAAGACCCACCTAACAAGAAATGTACATAATAAGAATTAGGTTGAATTCAGCTATGGAATATATGCAGTAATAACTTGTATTTAAAAATAAAGTAATACATAAGCATATTTAAAATACAAAAAATTTATACTTTTTTCATGTAAGTAAAGTCAGGCCTAGTTCCTTGAGTCCAATCCTGGATTCCCATCTGAACTATGATCAATTTTAGTTTGGACAAGAAAGAAAGCCCATTAAGTGGGTCTAACTAGCCTGAACCCATGCATCATACAATTATAACTTAGCGAAGTATTCCCTAGGACTCCATCCAGAGCAACCTGACATGAATACCTAATTTTAAAAATTTCCCAAATGCTTTTAGCTTGGGCAAAACCCTAGCTTGCATGCTAAGGTTTTAAGTACCTAACACGAGTGCCTCTATTCAAAAAATTAGTAATAGGGCTGAAAAAAGCTTTATCATCCTTAATGTGGTTCAAATAAGCCTTCTTATGATAAAATTTGATATGATTCTAGTTCCAAAACCTGGCATTGCCTTGGAAAACTTTTGTCATGCTTATGGGGTTCACAAAAGCTAGGAACGCATGCATGTTTGATCCCCAAAAACAAACCACCGAAGTGTTGATGAAATTGCCTTTATACATGTGTAAAACATGTCGAATTCAATAGATCATGACACAATATTGCCTTCATTTTATAGGAGTATTTCAAGTAAATGAAATACAAGATATGACTAGAGAATTTAAATTCATGTTTATAAAAAAAAAAAGATGAAAAGCAGATCCTTTCTTCCATTAAAGGAAAAAGTGCACTCCCTCTTATTAACAGGAGAAAATAAGTCTCTTCAATGTAAATTTCTCGACAATAATTGTTTAAAAACAAAATCAAATGGTTAACTCACAGCTAAGCCTTCAATTGGACCAAGATGAGATCTAAAATGTTTAGCAAATTCAATTCCAGTAGGTTTTTTCTTCCAAAACTTGAGATGGCCTGTGAATGTGGAGAAAGCAAGAGACAGGAATGAAAATATACATTAGAGATATCTTTATGAACAGTTTTCTAGACATGTTGGAAAAAGAACATTAGACATCTACCTATAACTTCAAAAAGTAATAACTAAAAGCTGTGGTTTAAATTTTCGACCAAGCAAACAAAATTACATGTGAAACTTCCCATAATTTATATTAGCTTGACTAAAGATTACAAAAATGATGCAGTACCAAAACTAGGAAAGTTCAAATACAGAATTATCCTATGAAAAGAAAACATCAAAACATAATATGATCATGAACTAGCATCAAGTAATCCTCTAACTCAATTTCTATATAATAAAAGTTGAGCAACTTAAGATGAAGAAGGGCCAGCATAAGCTGAAATATCCCAAAAGGAAAATAAAACAGCATTTAATTATTTATATCAACGCATCTGCAAACATATAAAGTAATAAGTCTAGAATGTACGGGGCATTGAAAGACATGCCGGCCTCTTCACTTTAGAAGTTGATGTTTGATGCAGTTTCGGAAATGCCAATCACACTGGAAGTCCAACATACTGATATAATCTAGGACAGAACCCTAGCCTCCACTCATAAAAGAGACAAGGGAACACATAAGCATGTTACGGTTTGGGGTTAAGAACACATGTTGTTTTTCACTTGTTACAAAGCTATTTATAATACATAGAGGATTTTTCCACAAGCTGCAATAATTAATTAAAAAGAATAAAGAAAAGGATAAAGGTTTGTTTTACAACATTTGTAAAGGTGTTGGCACATTGAAGAGCGTAGTTGTCCCAACGTCGCAACTGGGTCCAGCTCAGAGCTAAGACAGAATCATGTCAGAATATGTATCCACTCAAAATGTGAGACAGGTGTCAACCTAAATCTGAGAGGCGAAAGGAGAAGAGAGAAAGAGGGAGGAAGAGAAATAACCCCTAGGGTTCCCAATTTTCATAATACCATCCAAGATACCAAATTCCATAGCCCTGTGAGTTTATATAACATCCCCCGGTCCGATTACAAACAAGGAAAGATACACACGACTTAATTACTTTCCACCGGCTTGTCACTAATGGGCCTTTCGCAGCGCTTGTATACCCGCCACACAAGAGGACGTCCCTCTCCCTCCGCGTCCGTAACAATGCCGCCCTCTGGAAAAAATTTCTTGCCCTCAAGACAAAAGTCTGGAAACGGAGCATGGAAAACAGATCGATCCACCCATGTTGCATCGGATGGTGGACGATCACGCCAGTGCTCCAAGACCTACTCGACCAAGGACTCCTATCGACAAATGGTGCGTGTGTCTGTGACGAGCTGAGGGAGGTAGTCTGGCGAGGTGAGCCCGGGAGCTGGCGGGAACAGAGACGTCTCGACTTGATGGTCTCCAATAACCCATTTTAACAGAGAGACGTGAAACACCGGGTGGATGCGGCTGTCAGGAGGAAGGTGCAGGAGATACGCCTGAGTGCCCACCCGTGCAACAATCTCAAACGGGTCGTAGAACTTGACCGCTAGCTTGGAGTGGGTCCACGGTGTTACCAAAATCTGCCAGTGCGAATGAAGCTTGACGAACACGATATCTCCTTCAGTGAATTGGACGTCGCGGCGGTGGCAGTTGGCAAAGGCAACCATCCGGTCCTGCGCACGTTGGTGCCAGCGCAACTAAAGAAGTATGAAGTCCCGATCGCGGAGCAAATCTAATACGGACAAGAAGGAAGTTGCATTAATCGAAGAAGAACACTGATACAATCCGGATCGAAGTTCAAGCAAGATCAAGAAGGCTGGTTCCTCCAATGATCCCTCTCTCAAATGAGAGCCTAAATCCCTAATGATCCAAGGATGAAAATAACACTCTCATACCTCCTCCTTATATAGGGAGGAGGGGGCTCACATCAAACCTAATATATTTAAAGAAAAACAGTAATGATAAAATGGGATGGCGCTTGCGCGTAACAATACATCCCGTCAGAAAAGCGACCTTGTCCCCAAGGTCGGAGCGCCGCCCGCCGGTCAGTAGTGGGATACCGTCGAGGTGCCCGGGGCGTCGTGCGGTAGTCCGTCCAAGAGCAGCAGGGCGTCGAAGTCGGTGGCGGAGAGCGCGGCCACGTCGTCGCCGATGAGGACACGACACTCCTTCACGGAGCACTCATGACCAGGAGAGTAGGGGTGCTTGCAGCGGAAGCACAGGCCCTTGCTTCGTAAGTCGTTGTACTCCTGGTTGGAGAGGCGGTGGGTAGGGACAGGACGGTTGTTGCGAGGACCCATCAGTGGTGGCCGAGGCAGAGGAGGTGACGGAGGTGTAGGTTTCGGATGGGTCGAGAAATATGTGTGGGAGGGATGCCGAGAGGGAGGTAATGGGGAAGGAATGTCGCCGGACGTCGCGAGAAATTCTGCCTCCACCAGGGGGGCGAGGTCAATGGCGTGGTGAACCGTTAATGGTTGGAGAGTGCGGAGACGGGAGCGGAAGTGGGGTTGCAAGCCGTTCATGAAGAACCCCAAGTAATGGTCTGGGCGAAGACCGGGGACATGGGTGACTAATTACACGAAGGCATCAATGTATGAGTCGATGGAGCCAGTGTGACGGACCCCGCAGAGTCGCTCGATCATGGGGCCGGAGTAGCGGGCGTCGTACCGCTGAATGAGGGCCTCAGAGAGAGCTGGCCAAGTGAGGTCGGGAGAGGTCTGCCGGAGCCAACGGACCCAATGGAGGGCCGACCCTTCCATGCCGATGATTGCGGTGGAGACCCGTTGTGTCGGCGCGGTCTGGTGAATGTCGAAGAACTGCTCGGCGCGGGCAATCCACCCGAGGGGGTCAGACCCGTTGAAGGTAGGCATGTCAGGTCCACGGTACGGTGGAGTAGGCACTTCCACCGCTGCGGAAGCATCGGGAAGCACGGTGCTCAGGGATCCCACAACAGAGGCGGTAGAGGGCCCGGAGTGCTGGGTGGGCTGCAATTTCTGGAGCATGGTCAGAATCGAGGTGAACTGGTCGTTCTGTGCCTCGAGACGAGAGTTAATGGTGGCGAGGGAGTGTTCGAGGGCTTCCACGCGGGCTTCCATCCGGCTCTTTGGCATATGAGGACGATTGCTCCGAGTTGGAGGTTGGCCCGGGGCGGATCGGTGTGGCACGGGGCAGATCTGGCCCGCAGGGGGCCGGGACGGCGGCGGGGAGCGCTGGCGGGCTAAGGACGCCGATCGGGCGCTGGGTCGAGCGGATCTGGCGGTGCCGGGTGGAGCTGGGGCTGGGTCGAAGGGGCTGGCACGGTGCCGAGCTGATCGAAGCGTGCGCAGGCGGAAGTGGGCGCAGACGTCGGCGTGCTGTGCGGCGTCGTCTGTAGCAGCGGTTAAGAAGACGTGCGGCGTTGGCGGATCGGAAGATCGAGCGGTCAGTGGTCGAGCGGCAGTGGCGAGGACGCACGGTGGCGATGGCGAGGACGATCGGGCTGGAAGATCGAGCAACAGAGGCGATGTGGCGTCGTTGAGCGGGCTGGAAGATCGAGCGGAGCGGCGCAGATCTGGCGTCGTCGAGCGACAGAGGCGATGTCGAGCGGTGCTCGTATAGCAGAACTCGATACTCCGGCGGCTGTAGAAGCGGGCGGAGCGGCAGGTCGGACCAATTAATACGAACAAGAAGGAAGTTGCATTAATCGAAGAAGAACACGGATACAATCCGGATCGAAGTCCGGCCAAGATCAAGAAGGCTGGTTCCTCCAATGATCCCTCTCTCAAATGAGAGCCTAAATCCCTAATGATCCAAGGATGAAAATAACACTCCCATACCTCCTCCTTATATAGGGAGGAGGGGGCTCACATCAAACCTAATATATTTAAAGAAAAACAGTAATTTTAAAATGGGATGGCGCGTGCGCGTAACAAAATCAGACAGAGACATCACTGCGTATTCGTCGGGGAGGGTGTGCGTGAGGGATGGCGGGGGTATTCCATAGACTGCCTCGAATGAAGTGACGTTGGAACTGGTGTGGAAAGAGTTGTTGTATGAGTACTCGGTCAAGGAAAGTCAATCCTCCCATGCCTGCACAAACATCGCAGATATGTCTCCAAGCCACCAACTTGGATTGCCCGTCCGTCTGAGGGTCGTAAGTTGTACTCATACGAAATTGGGTGCCCTGTGTAACGGCCCCCACATTTTGAAAACCGCCACAATTTAAACTTTTCATTTCATTTTAAGTATCATCAGAGACGCAAGATCAAAACATTTAGCGTACATTAAATAAATATCATTTCATTACAGAGTACTAAAAGAAATGTACTGAACAAAAAGAAGATCATTTCATTAACATCTTTTTACATGATACATACTCAGCCCCGCGTATAATACACAAAAGTTAGGACTTTCAAAAAAGAAATGCAACAACTACAGCACACTATCCAACATTTAGTATACATACATCACACATAGATATGACTAATCTAGATAAAATAAAACTTAAAATTCACATGAGGGTAGTCCGGATCCGTGCAACTCTCCTGGTGCGTATCCAGTATACCGAGCACGGCTACAGTCACCTCCACCCAAAGGTGATACTTCTTTTTTATTTGCAGCTTTTTCCTTTCATCGACGTCGGGCGCCACATTGTCCTTCACCTATATTATTTTAGTTATCTAAATAATTAGCCAATGACTAAGCGAATTCTTACCTTCCCTACAAAAGTGCTAGCAGCAGTTTATAAATAAGGAAATTACATCATTTTCTTTTATTTTTAGAAGTTTATTTTCTTGTGTTATCATTCGTTATAAGCATTTCATCATTCATTATATGCATTTCATCATTCATTATATGCATTTCATCCTCCACTGTCTCATCATTCATTTCGTGCATTTCATCATTCATTATATTTTCATTCATTGCATGCATTTCATCAAGAATACCTTGGGACCTCCAAGAATGCCTTGGGTAATCCTCTCTCCACACCACCTATCTAGCAATGTGTTAGACTAGGTAAACTCCTCCAAATCATAATCTTCTTCTCCAAGACTTACACTCAAGCCACCAAGGCCCTAAATCAATCTCTCCAACAAGAGACCTACAATCAGATCTTTTCAAGATCCTACACTCAGATTCCCAAAGAAATCCTACAGCAATCTCAGATTCTCACAAGAATCCTACCACTCAAATCCAATGGATCCTGCAACTCAGGCTCCAAGAGCCCTACAACTCAGGCTTACACAAAAAGCCCTACAACTCAGATCTCAAAAGATCTTACAACAATCAGTTTATAATTTCACTGATTGCAATACAACTTAGACTCAAAAAGAAGAAGAATGAATAAACTTGAGTCTTTTGTAGAAGCATAGTAGATAGGCTTCTTCTTCCTTGATCAGATCTCAGAAATAATCTTCTTGAAGGATTTTATCTTGATCAAAATAAATTTCTTGTAGAATAAAACTTCTTACTCAGATAAATAATCTTCAGGGAGAAATTCAATTGATGAGTAATATTTGAGCAATGAGATGAATCAAATCTTGACTGTACAGACTCTGAAGTTCTTGCAAGAATACTGGAGAACGAATAGTAGCAGCACCTTAGGGTTCTTCTTTGAGAAATTTTGCTACTCCCTCCAATGGATTTACGTTCTCGTTCTTTGTCGCAGATCATTCGCAAAAGCTTTAGATAGAATGTAATCTTAATTGTCTGAATTGTGAGCTCTCAAGGCATATTTATAGAAACATCTGTCAACGGCTAGGAATAAAGAAAGATTAATTTAGTTAAGACATTCTAGAAGAAATCCCCTGATTGGCGCATCAGATGGTGGATTTCAAATTAAAATTTAAGCTAAGGCATAATTCCCAGCTTTATTCTCGCGCCTTGCATATAAAGAAATCTTCTGGACGATTATCTCCTCTAGACGATATAAGTCGTCTAGACAATATAAGTCTTTTAGATGATATAAGCCGTCTGGACCCCTAAATTGTGAATTGACATGGGACCAAACAAATCCATGTGCAGCAAGTGTAAACACCTAATGGAATCCATGACATCAACTGTCCTGAAGGAAGCCTTTGTTTGCTTACCCATTTGGCATGCATGACAAGGGCATTCTTGAGCACAATTCCACTTGGGGACTGCCCAAACTAAGTCTTCTGACAAAAGCTTATTAATTATTTATAGTTAATATGAGTCAGTCTCTTGTGTCATTGCACACAAAGAGATGTTATATTCTTAGCTATAAGACAAACTGAAGAATTTGAACATAAGAAATTAAGCCAATAAATATTTTCACTCCTATTGTCACTCTGAATAATTTCTGAATCTTCAGATTTCTTAATTAGGCATTTATCCTTGTGGAATTCAATCACATAGTCAAGATCACACAGTTGACTTATGTTTATCAGATTGTATTGCAATCCTTCTACATAAGCTACCCTTGTGATGGTGACTATGTCATTGCTGATCTTACCATAGCCCTTTTGTTTTTCCTCTGTCAGATCTTCCAAAAATAACTTTTGGGACATCATCAACTGAGGAATATTCTTTCAATAAGCTTTTTGTTCCAATCATGTGTCAGGAGCATCCACTGTCCAAATACCAGATAGGAGTGTGGTTGATCTTTGGACATAACTGAAAAATAAATCATTTCTTCTTAGGCACCCAAACCTTGTTGGGTCCTAGATTCTTGTTAGTACTCAAAATCATATTAGATCTACTTCCACTCTGATGTGCATGATGGATCCTAATAAGATTGCATGCTAGTTTGGTATTTGTTTCCCTAGGGACTATTGGATTGAACCAGCAAGAGGGATACCTGAAGGAGACTGCATGAGCTTCTTTGCATAGCATGTGGTTGTGTCTTGGATTGATTTTGGGGTGCACAGCCACTGTCTTGCCTTTGACAGCAGGTATATTCTATTTGCTTTTGGTGCTAGAGTTTAGACCAAATGCAAAGGGTTCATGACTTTTCATAACAATTTCTTCATGAGTTGCCTTAAGAGCACTCTTCTCATAATGCACATCCTTTGTACCACTTGTGGAACACTCATTTGAGAAATGTCCATAAATGGACTCTTGATCAAACTTGTTGATGGTAGAATTACTTTCCGAAAGTTGATCTTCTTACTTATAGGATTTACCTTATTATTCTCTTTAAGGTATCATATACCTCCCTTATGAACAAAGAAAAACTCATTAATCAATGACAGAATTGTTTTGGGCTTAGAGAAACTTGCAACTAGCTTTCTCTCAATGAGAAGCTTGTTCTCTAATTCCAAAAAAAATTGTCCCTTAATATTAGGGCACTGGATTGATCTCCATCTTTCTTTAGAGATTCAATCTCTTTTACTTGAGTTTTGCACAGCTCTTTGTTGTCAACCAAGGCCCTGAGTAATCCCAAACTGATTTATTAGCTCAGTATTGGAACTTGCTTTGATGTCTTGCTTAATCTTGTTAAAGCTTGAGTTCTCTTGAGTCAGTTTTTCAACATTCTCAAGTAATTCAGATTTGTTGGCTTCAAAGGCGTTTATCTCTTGAGATTGAGCCTTGCACAGCTTCTTGTTTTTCTTGAAAGCTTCAAGCAGTTCTTCATACAGATTTATTATATCACTTTCAGACTCATTTTCTGAGGCTGATTCTGCCTCAGAATCTGTGTTTGAGATTGATAAAGGAGCTTTAATGATTACTTGTGCAGAGAGGGAATCCTCATGCTTATCATCATCACTTATGGTCATAGCAGCCAATTGTTCTTCTTCTGAGCTGGAAGAGCTAGACTCACTATCACTTAGAGTCCTAGTCTTCTTTGTCAGGAAGCTCTTTTCTTTATTCTTGTCTCTGTGAGATCTTTTCTCATCAGATTTCTTTTTATCCTTCCTTTTGGAAGAACACTCGGCTATTATGTGACCGGATTTTCTACATTCAAAACAGATAATATCAGTAGAAATATGTTTAGTGAGCTAGACTCACTATTATGTTTAGTGTCATATATGTCCCCTTTTGACTTGTGGGGATTGTTGTTTCTCCTTGAGTTGAATGAGAAGGAAGATCTTCCTTTCTCCCTCCTTTTCCTTCTGAGGAGCTTCATCAAGTTCTTGGAGAATAGAGAGAGTTCTCCTTCAGATATATCTGATCCAGTGGGGCTGGTCTCAGATTCTTGCTCCTTGCTTTTCCTGGAGCTTTCAGCTTTCAGTGCCATAGATTTTTCTCAGTGGTGAGATTCGATGCCCTCTTCTTCAGCCTTCAATGTGTTCAGTTGAATTTCATGGGAAAGAAATTTCCCAAATAGATTATGGGGTTCTCTGTTGCCTAGATTCCTCGTCTCTCTGATTGCACAGATTTTTATATCACTCCTTGTTTATTGATCTGTGAAATTTATCATTTAGATCATAGCTAGTGGATGTCCTTCCATATGTCCTTAGACCATTCACTATTTTGAAGAATTTCTTATAACATTCAGAAATGGAATCCTTCTTTTCTTGTCTAAAAGTCTCGTACTCCTAGTTAAGAAGAGACTTTCTATCATCCCTGACTTCAGCAGTTCCTTCCATATATACTACCAAGGAATCCCACATCTCCTTAGCTGTTTTACAGTGAACAAGATTTTGGAAAGTAGAATCATCAATAATACTTACCAAAATGTTTTTGGCCCTCTTGTCCATGGTGGCAAGTACCATTCCATCTTTGGACATCTCAGAATATTTCTTGAGAACAGGGGCTTCACTGTTAATAGCAGATGTTGTCATTGGAATTAAAGGTCATTCCTCTATAGTGATGAAAATTCTTGGGTCTGAAGCCTCCATGAAGAGCTTCACCCTCTCCTTCCAGATAGCAAAATTCTTCTTCCTGCATATAGGTAACTTCATAGAGCTGGGCTCTTTGTAATTCTCACCAGCAGACATGATTCTTAATCCTAAGTGAACCCAAATAGATTTTGTTCTATAGTTGTTAGGCTAGTTAGAACTTAATCTTCCTCTGGTACCAATTGTTATTTTACTTTGGGTCACCTAGATCACACTTAGAGGGGGGTGAATAGTGTTATGGGTGCTTTTTAATCCTTTTTAAAGTTTCAGTAAGATGATAAGAAAAATACAAGCACAGAAAGCACACAAGGATTTATAGAGCTTCCCCAAGAATGTCTTGGGTAGTCCTCTCTCCACACCACCTATCTAGTAATGTGCTACACTAGGTAAACTCCTCCAAATCTCAGTCATCTTCTCCAAGACTTACACTCAGGCCACCAAGTCTCTATCTCAATCACTCCAACAAGAGATCTACATTCAGATCGTTTTCACGATCCTACACTCAAATTCCCAAAGGAATCCTACAGCAATCTCAGATTCTCACAAGAATCCTACCACTCAGATCCAATGGATCCTACAGCTCAGGCTCCAAGAGCCCGACAACTCAGGCTTAAACAAAAAGCCCTACAACTCAGATCTCAAAAGATCCTACAACAATCCGTTTATAATTTCACTGTTTGCAATATAACTTGGACTAAAAAAGATGAATAATGAATAAACTTGAGTTTTCTGTAGAAGCATAGCAGATAGGCTTCTTCTTCTTTGATCAGATCTCAGAATAATCTTCTTGGAGGATTAAATCTTGATCGAAATAAACTTTCTTGCAGAATAAAACTTTTTACTCAAATAGATAATCTTCAGGGAGAAATTCAATTGTTGAGTAATACTTGAGCAATGAGATGAATCAGATCTTGATTGTACAGACTCTGAAGTTCTTGTAAGAATACTGGAGGAACGAACAGTGGCAACATCTTAGGGTTCTTCCTTAAGAAATTTTGCTGCTCCCTCCAATGGATTTACGTTCTCGTCCTTTGTCGCAGATGATTCGCAAAAGCTTTAGATATAATGTAATCTTAATTGTCTTAATTGTGAGCCCTCAAGGCTTATTTATAGAAACATCTGCCAACGACTAAGAATAAAGAAAGATTTATTTAATTAAGACCTTATAGAAGAAATCCCCTGATGGGCGCATCAGATGGTGGATTTCAAATTGAAATTTAAGCTAAAACATAATTCCCGATTTTATTCTCGCGCCTTGCATATATAGAAATCTTCTGGACAATTTGCTCTTCTAGACGATATAAGTCGTCTTGACAATATAAGTCTTCTAGACGATATAAGCCGTCTGGATAATACAGGTCTTCTGGACGATACAAGTCTTCTAGAAGAGACAGCTCTTCTGGACGATACAAGTCTTCTAGACGATACAGCTCTTCTAGACGATACAGCTCTTCTAAACGACATTGGACTTAGCCAATATTAAGATATAGATCATATCTGGCTGATGTAACTATGGTCTAGCCGACATAGAATTTTGTCTTCGAGATCGTCTAGCCGATACAGCAGTGGTCTAGACGACATAAAATCCTTGTTGTCTAAATCATCTAGTCGATATTTGTCTTAGCCAATTTTAGGCTTATTCCAACCTATTGGCTATCTTTGTAGCTTCATTTTCAGACCTTTTTCAAATGATTTTTTTCTTGATAGTGACAAGTCTAATATAGTGTTAGATCATAAGTCAACCTATGTTTTGCACCATGAGGGGTTACCTAGACAAAACATAGTTTGATAGACTATAATCCTAACCCTACATTAGTCGTGCACTTTTGTTATAACTGTCACATCAAAACTAAAATAGAGCATCAAATACATGATGTGTTTATTGTTACCCTGAGGGCTTCTTCAAATCAGGAATCTTGTGGTTAATATTCCCAACAACTTCCTTCATCTCTATCTCCTTTGCCGTCTCCAGCCTGGCTCGGTCCTCTATTGCCTTATCGACCTCCTTCGCTTCCTCCTTCCAAGAGATGGTGTTGACAGCTGTGTTGTAGCACTGCCTAGCCACTTTGGGGTCTCCCCTGACCCGGATCTGGACTCCTCTGATGTTGTACTTCAAGCACTGGTGGTAGGAGGAAGGCACGCAACGGAAGGCGCTGATGAGGGGCCGCCCAAAGATGGCTTTGTAGCTGCACGGGGCGTCCATGATGACGAACCGGCAATTCCTTGGCGTTCTTCCCAAAGTTACGAGGAGCTCGGCTCCTCCCTCCACTTCCTTCCTCTCTTCGGAGAACCCGAAGAGCGAACCATCCAAGGCAAGTACCCTCTTCGCCTCCACCTTCATCTCATTGAAGGCCTTCTTGAAGATCACGTTAACAGAACTCCCGTTGTCTACCAGGATTCTGGAAACCGTGAAGTTCTCGATCGCTATCTGGATCACCAGCGCATCGCAGAACGGGTCATCATGCTTCGGCATGTCCTTCGTTTAGAAGGTGATCTTCTCCTCTAGGAGTGGAGTTCTGGAGGTCGAAGTGACACTCCGACAGTAGATGACATGGAGGGTCCCCTTTCGGGTGGCCTCGATCCCTACCCCTCCATAGATCACTCTGATCCCTCACTGAGTACCCACGTCGACCCGGTATTCACACCGGTCTTCCGCCTCTGCTCCTCCTTGTTGAATTTTTTGAAGTGGAAGAGGAAGTGTGCTGGGGGGTCTGGAGAAGTCAGACCGCGCGGTCTGCGCGGGCTCTCTGGCCTTATTATCTTGGGTGACAAGTTGTCCAAGTTTTGGTGATCAGGCGGTCTGGTTTGCTGAGACCACACGCGATCTGGATGGGCGATTATTGCACCTCTTTTGGGCGGTGACGGCATCCGTCTGTTTGCCTATAAATAGGAGTGCAGGGTCCGTCATTCATAACATGAACAGTAAGAACTAGAGCTTGGGTTATTTGTGTCGGTCTCACTTTTGAGGTCGCGCGGTCTGGATGTGTGTTGATCGTTTGTTGTGTTCGCAGATTAGCGGTCAGCAGTCAGCAGTCTTCTTCCTTTCCCAGCTTTGAATAACGAGCTCGCCGGCGGTCTCCTCTGGGCGATCTGAGTTGTATCTCTTGGGTTATTCGCAGCAAGCTCGACGATCAGGCAACCTAGCGGTCAAGCGATTTAGAGTTGCGGTCAGGCGACAGCATTTGCAGTTCTGTTCTCTGTTCGCGGGTAGCTTGGGTGATTATGCGACCGTGCGGTCAGGCGATCAAGAAGTGCGGACAGGTTGTTTTTTCAGCAGTTCAATAAGTCAGCAGCTCTTGCGGTCTGAGTTGGCGGTCTGGCAGGTAGCAGGTTGACAACCTGTGTTGTTCGAGCGATCTCAGTGGTTGCATGCGGTCTGACCGTTTCAGTGGTCTCTGGCGGTCTCAGTTATTACTGATCGCCAGTTATTGTTTGTCTCTGTTGTTTCTCTCTGTATTCTGATGAATCATGTCTCGCCATGTATACCTCGCATTGTAAAGAGATAGTTTAATTCAAGATCGTTTTGCTCTTCTATTGTTGTTGGTTACTTAGCTTGGTATGATTGTAGTGTTCCTGCGCCTGATTCCCGCTTCTAAGTTTCTTACTTTGGTATCTGAGCTGAAAATCATCACTAGATATCAGAGCTAGAAAATTTTAACATGGTATCAGAGGGACAGAAGGCTTGAGCAGCGATCAACCTCAGTATCTTGCTTGAGATTTCTGGAAGTTCAAGTTAACCAGCAGTATAGCAATGGAAGGAGGTTATGCAAGAGGTCTTGGTATTGAGCTCCTTACGCAGACTAACTTTAAGAAGTGGAAGTCTTGCATGGAGAGTTATCTTCTTGGCGAGGATTTATGGAAGGTAGTCGGTGGCAAAGTTTTAAATGTCGAATGTCGGGTACATATCGGATTGGGTTTTTAAAAGTCGGATGTCGGAGACATGTCGGGGACATTTGAAAATGTCGGGTTTCAAAATTAAAACATAAATTATTAGTAAGTATAATATAACTATGCATCTATCATGTTTTTATGCATCTAACATAATATATTACTATTTGTTTTATAAGCTCTTTTTTATTATTTATATTGGCAAACAGTTACAGTTGCAAGAATTGAAGAATTGGAATGCATTTTCAATTTTTACTAGTTCAATAACACTATAGCAGACCGCATATGGTTTAATTCTGAAGCTCAAATTTCTCCTAAAGAATGATGAGTATGTTTGATGCGGTTCTAGACTATTTCTGTTAACCACAAAGTTTTATTCTATTATTTTGACAAATTCTTAAAAACTCTCCGGGTAACAAATGTTCTGTTGTATAATCTCTAATGCTGATACATGCTAAATTATTCAATAATAATTGAGCTTTAGTACTGTTCATGTTATTGCAAGTGGAAGCATAAGTTACAGAACGTGGAAAATCCAAAAATGTATTTTGATTTTATGTCTAAGCAGTTAGATATTGTTCATCCAAAGCTACAAACATAAGTACACAATTATAATATTTATTTTTCTATAATGTTGTCATTATGACATTAACATTTTGTAGGGCATAAATTTTTAAGAAGTATTAAGAAGGTTTGATCATGCATCAAACATGAAAATGTGACAAAATATCAAAATATCGGCCGCATAACAAAATATCGGATCGGCCGATAAGTCGGAATATTTCCGATTTATCGGCTGATATTATTAAAAACGATTTTTTAATGTAAAATTTAAAATCTATATCGGTTTCTTCCCAAATCAGACATGTCGGACATGTCGGCCGACATTTAAAACACTGGTCGGTGGAGAAGCGAGACAACCAATGGTAGTTGCTGAAGGGAATGTTGAGCAGGTGAAAGCTTGGAAGAAAACAAATGCGAAAGCTGAGTTCACTCTCAAGCGAGCTATCGTTTCTGAGCTCTTTGACCACATCATTGGATGTCGGACTGCTGCTGAAATTTGGACAGCTTTGTATGGTTTGTTCAATAAGAAGAATGTAGCTCGGCTACAATTTCTTGAGAATGAGTTGGCAAAAGCAACTCAAGGAGACTTATCTATCTCATCTTTCTTCCTGAAGATGAAGAACCTTTGTGCTGAGATATTAGCGTTGGACCCGGAAGAGCCTATCTCAGAAGCGAGGCTGAAAAGGCACATAATCCGCAGTTTGTGGAGGGAGTATGTGGCCTTTGTTACTTCTGTACAAGGCTAGGTCAATCAACCATCTCTGCTGGAGCTTGAAAACTTACTTGCTTCGCAAGAGAGTTTGGCAAAGCAGATGGCTGGGATATCTATCTCCGGGGGAGAAAGTGAAGTTCTGTACCCAGGTAAGAAGAAGAGATGGGACAAGAAGAAGAAGAAGTCATCTGGAGGTGATGGTTCATCTACTTCATATCAGCAGGAGAGGAGTTATGCTCCTAAGCATGATGGGAAGAAGAAGGAAGGGTCAAGGTGCTTCAGATGCAACAAGCCTGGTCACTTCAAGAGAGACTGCAGAGTTAATCTTCAGTCGGGTTATGCTGCAGGAAAGGAGGCTGATTCCAATGTTGAAGGTAGTTGGGGTGGTGGAGGTGCTTTCATGACGGGCTCTTGTGTTCGGGCTATGGCTTCCATCAACTACCAGGACGATTGGATAGTGGACTCGGGGTGTGGTCATCACCTCACCGGGGATGAGTCCAAGTTCTCTTTTTTGCAGACATACTCAGGTAATGATGTTATTATTACAGCTGATGATACTGTTCATGCAGTCGAGAAGGAGGATCTCGTTTTTTAGGCAGTGACAGAGGTCCACTCACTCCGTGACCAATGTTGTAGATGCGGGGTATCACGTTCTGTTTGGCCCAACATAAGTGAAGTTTCTCTGAAACGTGTCAAGCGAGAAAGCTGACGTCACTCATGTAGGAAGGAGAGTGAAGGACTTGTTTGTGTTATCAACAAGCTCCTATGTTGATAAGATGAGAGCTAACGATAGCGCTGCTATCTGGCATGAGAGACTTGGGCATGTTGGGATGGATAAGCTGAAGGCTATGGCGGGAAGAGGCCTGGTGAATGGTTTGCCTAGTCTTTCATCTTTTGGAGATGGTCACGTTTGTGCTGGATGTCAGTTTGGTAAGGCTCATCGTCTTCCATTTAATAAGTCACAAACCAGATGCCAGTCTTGGAGGTAGCAGATGATCTTGATTGATGACTTCCTACGAAGCACCGATACGTCAAAAACAGGGCCGTACCCGTACCGGGTACGTTTCCGGTACGGGTACCGATACGTCAAAAAATAGGGCCGTACCCGTACCGGGTACGTTTCCGGTACGGGTACGCGTATGGCACGGCGCGGTACGCAAATTAGGTCTGCCCTGCTCCCGCTCCCGCAGTCGTTCCTCTGCTCCTGCTCCTGCTCCCGCTCCCGTTCCTCTGCTCCCGCTCCCGTTCCTCTGCTCCCGCTCCCGCAGTCGTTCTTCTTCTTCTTCTTCTTTCAGAATTCCTGAGGAATTCCTGTGCAGGAATTCAGAATTCCTGTGCAGGAATTCAGAATTCATGTGCAGGCATTCAGAATTCATGTGCAATTAGAATTCCTGCAGAATTCCTGTGCAGGAATTCCTGTACAGGAGAAATTCCTGTACAATTAGAATTCTGAATTCCTGTACAATTCCAGCACAGGAATTCCTGGACAGGAATTTCTGTTATGTATTTTCTGTAGATTTTCTGTTCAAGAACTTCATGTTATATTGCATTAGTTATGGACTTGTACTTCAATTGATTATGTATGCTTCATGTTTTATTGTTTTGAGAATTAATAATTGCATTTTTAATATATATTACATATATATTTATTATATTTAATACAACGTATCCCGCCGTACCCGTATCCTTGTTTTTTAAATTTTGTCGTACCGCCGTACCGGATACGTATCGTACCGGGTGCCCGTACCCGTACTGGTGCTTCCTAGATGAATTCACTAGGTATACCTGGGTATATTTTATGAAGGAGAAGTCTGAGGCGTTCGGAAAGTTTGTGGAGTTCAAAGAGCTTGTGGAAGGTCGGCTTAATCTGTGGATCAAGAAGTTTAGAGCTGACAATGAAGGGGAGTTCACCTCAAGTGTGTTCTTCAACTTCTGCAGGAAGCATGGCATCCGGAGAGAGCTCTCTTGTGCACATACTCCATAACAGAATGGAGTTGCTGAGTGAAAGATCCGCCATCTGACGGAGACTTGCAAGTGTTGGCTTCATGCTAAAAACATTCCTAAATCCTTCTGGGCAGAGCGAATGTCTTGTACCGCTTATGTTATCAATCGGATGCCTCTTAGTCCTATCAACATGAAGACTCCACATGAGCTGATGTTCAAGGAGAAGCCAAGCGTGGAACACTTTCGAGTGTTCGGATCTACCTGTTATGTGCATGTTCCTGATGCTCTTAGAACGAAGCTAGATGCGAAAGCAAGGAAGCTAGTCTTCGTCGGTTATGATTACTGGAAGAAGGGTTGGAGATGCATGGATCCCGAGACACGGAGATATGTGGTTTCAAGGGATGTGGTATTTGACGAGCTGACGTCATACCGGATAGCTCATCTGTGGAGCTACAAGAGAGAAGGTCAGATGGAGGGCAAGGAGAAGCTGCAAAGGAAGTTCTGGTGGAGTTGCGTGTTTCACCAGGTGCTCCAGTTACTTCTAACTCTGGGACATGTGCTTCAGGTTCTGGAAGCAGGGGGAGCGATGCTCCAAGTATGTATGGAAGGAGAGCGAGTACAGAAGTTGCAGTAAAAGAGATGGATCGGGGTAAAGCCCTGCGGAGGTCCAAGAGGACTATCATTCCACCAGCTCGGTATACAGAGGGAATCTGGTGAGCTTTGTCTCATGTTTCTTTGCTGGCCCCCTAGATGAGCGAGAGTCGTCATGCTTTGAAAACGCCACTGGAGTCAAGGAGTGGGAAGATGCTATGGATGAGGAGATGGCTGCCCTAAAGAAGAATGAGACTTGGGATCTTATGCCCAAGGTTGATGGTATTACTCATGTGACATGCAAGTGGATTTACAAGCTGAAGAAGACGGCCGATGGCAGTATTGAGCGGTACAAGGCTCGTCTTGTAGCTCGAGGGTTCTCTCAACAGTACGGTGAAGACTATGAAGAGACATTTAGTCATGTTGCCAAGATGACTTCAGTTCGGGTTGTGATTGCACTGGCAGCTTGCCAAGGATGGAAGATTTGGCAACTTGACGTGAAGAATGCTTTTCTTTATGGCGAGATTGACAAGGATATCTTCATGGTGCAGCCACCTGGCTATGTTTCTGAAGCTCATCAAGGACATGTCTGCAAGCTCAAGAAGGTACTTTACGGCTTGAAGCAAGCGCCTCGAGCGTGGTATGGAAAGATCGCAGAATACCTCCAATTCAGCGGATACTTTGCTTCAGATTCTGATTCAAGCTTGTTTGTAAAGAAGACGGGGGAGATGCAAGTCTTGGTTCTGTTGTACGTGGATGACATGATCATCACGGGGAACTCTGAGAAGGAGGTAGTTAGGCTCCGGGCTGAACTAGCTATCAGATTTGAGATGAAGGATTTGGGTGAGCTCCACCATTTCCTTGGTCTTGAGGTGGAGAGGAAAGAGAGTGGTGTGCTCGTTTCCCAGAAGGGCTATGCGGAACGGATCGTGAAACGATTCGGCATGGGAGAGGGGAAGAGTAGCTCTATTCCACTGGAGGTTGGTTTGAAACTTCGACGTGATGAGGGAAGGGTTCTTTCGTATCCTTTGGTTTTCCGGGCTTTAGTTGGAAGCCTGATTTATCTGACGATTACGAGGCCGGTAGCTTATGTTGTGGGCCGAGTAAGTCGATATATGGCAGAGCCGCGGAAACCTCATCTAGTGGCGGCAAGGAGCATTCTGAAATATGTAAAGTCCACCTTTGATATGGGTCTCTTTTATGGGAGGGACACGGGCTTCAATCTGCATGGTTACACGGGTGCTGATTATAGAGGAGATTCAGATGATCGGAAGTCGATTTCTGGTTATGTCTTTATGACTCGCTCCTCAGCTATCTCATGGTGCAGCAAGAAGCAGGATTCGGTGTCTGTCTCCACTACAGAAACGGAATACAAGGCTTCGGCCTTGGCAGCTCAGGAAGTCATCTGGCTTAGAAGGCTAGTGGGAGACATCCATGAGGAGGTGCGAGGTCCTACTCTGCTTAGCGGCGACAATGAGAGTGCCCTTAAACTGGTTAATAATCCAGTTTGTCACGCGCGAACAAAGCACATCGAGATCGAGCATCACTTCGTTCGGGAGAAGGTGCTGGAGGGATCTTTGATGGTTGAATATGTGCGGAGCGAGGACAATGTCGCGGACATTTTCTCAAAGCCACTGTAGAATGGACCTTTTGGTTGGTTACGAAGTTTGCTTGGGCTGACTTCCACTTCCCACTTCAAGGGGGAGTGTTGAATTTTTTGAAGTGGAAGAGGAAGTGTACTGGGCGGTCTGGAGAAGTCAGACCGCAGAGACCGCGCGGTCTGCGCGGGCTCTCTGGCCTTATTATCTTGGGTGGCAAATTGTCCAAGTTCTGGTGATCGGGCGGTCTGGTTTGCTGAGATCACGCGCGATCTGGATGGGCGGTTATTGCACCTCTTTTGGGCGGTGACGGCATCCGTCTGTTTGTCTATAAATAGGAGTGCAGGGCTCATCATTCATAACGTGAACTGTAAGAACTAGAGCTTGGGTTGTTTGTGTCGGTCTCACTTTTGAGGTCGCGTGGTCTGGAAGTTTGTGTTGATCGTTTGTTGTATTCGCAGGTTAGCGGCCAGCAGTCAGCCGTCTTCTTCCTTTCCCAGCTTTGAATAACCAACTCGCCAGCGGTCTCCTCTGGACGATCTGAGTTGTAGCTCTTGGGATGTTCGCAGCAAGCTCGACGATCTGGTGACCTAGCGGTCAAGCGATCTAGAGTTGCGGTCAGGCGACAGCATTTGCAGTTATGTTCTCTGTTCGCGGGTGGTTTCTGTGATTATGCGACCGTGCGGTCAGGCGATCAAGAAGTGCGGACGGGTTGTTTTTTCAGCAGTTCAATAAGTCAGCAACTCGTGCGATCTGAGTTGGCGGTCTGGCAGGTAGCAGGTTGACAACCTGTGTTGTTCGCGCGATCTCAGTGGTTGCATGCGGTCTGAATGTTTTAGTGGTCTCTGGCGGTCTCAGTTATTACTGATCGACAGTTATTGTTTGTCGTTGTTGTTTCTCCCTGTATTCTGATGAATCATGTCTCGCCATGTATACATTGCATTGTAAAAAGATAGTTTAATTCAAGATTGTTTTGCTCTTCTATTGTTGTTGGTTACTTAGCTTGGTATGGTTGTAGTGTTCCTGCGCCTGATTCCCGCTTCTAAGTTTCTTACTTTGGTATCTAAGCTGAAATTCATCACTAGATATCAGAGCTAGAAATTTTTAACACTCCTTCCCCTCCTACTCCCTCGATCTGTAGTTGTGGTCGTTGCCCCCTCGGGGTCCTCACTCCTCTTAACTTCAAGAATTCAAGGCAGGTGGTTGTTGCGTGACCTTCCTCCTGGTGGAAGTCACAGTAGAGCAACGCCACCCTCCCCCTTCCTGCCCCTCCTGGGTGATTCCTTCTTTCCCTTCTTCCTCCTCGGCCTATCGCCATGGCTTGCTAGGGAGGGGGCTGGAATAGCCTCGAACCCGGTCTCCACCCCGGAGGGTTGAGCAGTCATTGCCCTGCCTGGAAGTTCCCCCCTCCTTGGAAGGGCCCTCCGCCCTGAACATATCCTCTTCCTTGACCCTGAGGGGGTCCTCCCGCCGGCCTCCAAATTGGTCGTTTGACTGGCGGCTGAAACCTCCCTCCTGGCTCCTGCCCCCTGGGGGTCCTTGGAACCCCTGCCTCCTCGGCTCTTCTCTTCTCCCCTCCTGCTACTGGAATCTTCATGGTACCTTCGTCTCTCTCTCTATCTCTCCGAACTTGGCCAACTTCGTCACAAATGCGCGGTTGGTGGCCTCGCACTCGATCTCCCTCCCTGCTCAACGACTCCTCGACTCCTTGCTTGATCAGGAAAAGGGCATCTGCCCCCTTCTTCCTTTTCTTGGACATGAAGAAGCGCAGCAGGAAACTCCGTCGCAGGTCTTCGAAGTTGTAGATGGTCCCTGGGAAAGTTGGTGGAACCAGTCCCTCGCCTTCCCTTTGAATGAAATGGCGAACAGCTTACACTTGAAGGCGTCCGTCACTTGCCTGATCGACACCGTGTCCTCGAACCACTAGAGACGATGGACGGGATCATCCTTGCCTGCGTAGTAGGACATGACAGACTCCCTGAACCCCTCCGGCACAGGGGCCGAAAGGACCAATTCGCAGAAAGGGCTCCCTGACCCTGCCTGGCGAGTCGGAGGGACTCGCGCAGTCTCCTCGCGAGGGTAGCGAGTACCCGACGGGCTGGGGCGAGGCACAAGGTCTCCAGGATCGACTACCTGAACTCGTCGAAATCGCTCTTCTTAACGTACTCGCCAGAGGGGGGCGAGCTGCATGGGTCGGACCCTTGCCCTTCGCTTCCGGCCATGAGACTTACTCGGAATTTTCCGAACAAGCTACAATCCACGTTCACCGCACCAAAAATGTTGAACCCGGAAACCACGGTTCAAGAGGAGTTCGGACTGATGTAGCTTGCTTTTACATCTCCTGAGTCAGAACACTAGGCTAGGCACTCAGAGCAAAGAACCTCACTCACGAAATTGGAAAACTAGAAACAGACCCCGCGAGGAGGTCCCGCCACTAACCCGGAAGATCAAATAGAGCTTCCCCTCCCAAGCTAATGTTGAGCTGGGCACCCTGAAGGGCACTGGAGAGCACTAGACTGTCAGCCCAGAAATCACGGCAAACAGAGTGTTGGAGCTCTCCCAAACAGAAACAGCCGAAGGATAGAGAAGGCCAAAAAGACTCGTCCTCTCCAAAGGTGCCCTTAAGGGTCTATTTATAGTTTTCTGAAAACGGTCTACGGATAGCTGAATCCTGCATTTTGGTTTTACTAAACACTACCCAAATTGGTCTGCCAACAGCGAAATCCCGTTGTTTGGAATAGCTAATTGCAGGCCGAAATGGGATTTCCTGGAGAAAAGGGGAACCCCCCTAGGGGCGAGTCCACGCCACTTGAGACGTGCTCGCTTAGGAGTGGTGAGCACCCGATGTGACTGGGTGCTCACAGCTCGCCCCGAACCGGGGACTGGCACTAGCTACTGAGCTTGCACTCGCATATTCGGCTAGACGTCTAGCCGATCGGTTAGACGTCTAATCGAATGGCGAGAGGTGAGTAGAGGATTTCAGCTGGACGTCTTGCCGATCGGCTAGTGGTCTAGTCGAACGGCCAGAGGAGAGTCGACTCCCTTATGGGTTGGACATCTAGCCAATCGGCTAGAGGCGACTCGACTCGCCTGAGCTTAATGCCTCGCGGTAACGATAACGGTGATGGTAGGCGAGTCTGGCCCCTTCTACCTGCTGACCTTGTTGGGTCCACTCGACAAACCCGGGGTTGTACACTCAAAGTTGAGAATGTCCACACTTATGCACCTAGGGTATATCACTCTCACTTATCTCTTGCTCCTTTCTTGTTAGTATTATTTGATGCTTAATTTTATTTTGTGATTTTAAAAAACTCAAAACTAGCTTGGCCTAAATTGTATGGATGTTCACTTGATGGACACTTTATGTGCTACATACTAAATCTAGGTTTTCATTTAGTCACCCATTGAGTATAAGTGAACTCATAGTTTTAATTTAATCGCAAATCCTATTTAACATCAAATTTATTTTCAATTTACATCACATGCGGTGCATCGCTACACCAAACTAATAATATCATTTTTCATCTACTGTCAAGAGAGCTAGCAAGAATAAGGGCATGTTTGAGAGGGTTTTTTCTTGTTCCTTTCCGTTTTCTGAAAAACGTCACAGCACCTAACAAACCGTTTGGATTGTCTACCGGAGGGAAAAGCTACCGCGGAAAAACTCCTTTGCCTCCTCCTTTGGAAAAGTCACTTGTCCCCTACTTTTCAACATTTTCGAAAAGCACTTCCTCATCCCGATACAAGGTTAGCGCATTTTCCGCCCGAGCGAAAAATTTTCCCCCGTGCGTACATTTTTCTGTCCGGGCGAGCATTTCTTCGCACAGGGCGCAATTTAGGCCCGGACGTGAATTTTTCGCTCAATCGCTCATTTTTTGCCCGGGCGCGCATTTTTCCCCCGGGCGCGCATTTTTCCCCCAGGCGCGCATTCTTCGCCCCGGCGCGCATTCTTCGCCCCGGCGCGCATTCTTCGCCCCGGCGCGCATTCTTCGCCCCGGCGCGCATTCTTCGCCCCGGCGCGCAGTTTTCGCCCGGGCGCGCATTTTTGGCCCCGAACGCGCATTTTTCGCCCGAACTCGCATTTTTCGCATGGGCGCGCATTTTTCGCCCAGACATGCATTTTTCGCCCGAATGCCCATTTTTTCGCCCGGGCGCTCATTTTTTGCCCGGACAAGTATTTTTCGCCCGGACGCGCATTTTTTCGCCCGGGCGCGCATTTTTTCGCCCGGGCGCTCTTTCTTCTCCCGGGCACGCATTTTTCAAGGGCGAAAAAAGCAAGCCCGGGCGAAAAATGGGTGTTCGGGAGAAAAATGAGCGTCCGGGCGAAAAAATACTTGTCCGGGCGAAAAAATACTTGTCCGGACAAAAAATGAGCGGCCGGGCGAAAAAATGGGCGTGCGGGCGAAAAATGCGCGTCGGGCGAAAAATGCGCGCTTCTGCAGAAAAGCGCGCACGGGCAAAAAATGAGAACACGGGCGAAAAATGCACGCCCGGGGTGAAAAATGCGCACCCCGGAGAAAAATGCGCGCCCGGGCGAAAAATTCACGTCCGGGCAAAAAATTCGCGCCCGGGCGCTCATTTTCCCCCGGGCGCGCATTTTTATGCACGGGCTTGCATTTTTAATAAAAAAAAATCACAGTAACGGAGATTTGTCAAACAGTTTATAAAGTGCTTCTCAATTTTGAAAATCTCTGCAAAAAGAGTTCACCCATACAGATCTCCTTTTGCAATTGACATTTTCAAAAGCACATTTTCCTACCATCCTTTTGCCACCACTCCTCCTTTCTGAAAAGCCTTCCCAAATAGGCCCTAAGTAATAACTTAGACTGGCATAAATGTCTACCAAAGTCCTGCAATGAGTAAATTCCTGGAGCAAAATTTCTCACAGTAGGACTTCACATATGCAAAGAGATCACTTTAAACAAGAATCCTTCAATCAATACAAACCGGATGGTGGAATCAGTTCCACTGGGCTACGAAGGAATCCATATATTCCCAAGTGTGTCTACTAAGTATGTCAGCTACTCAATTGAAACATTAGGCGTATGCTTCAGATGAAACGTAAACTCATATATCTATGCAGCCCACTTAGAATACCTCATAATCTTTATCTCTAAGTTGAGGTGCTTCAATGCTTTGTGGTCTATATTCAATATTAACTTGTTGGATCAAATAATGTCGTAAATGGAAAATAAATCGAACGATGGAATATAACACAATGGCATATATGGAATATCTAGTTCATGCATTAATCAATTTGTTACGGATGTCGCGGACCCACGTTGGGGGATCACGTACAAGCGCCGCAACTCGGCGCACACCGCTTAGGGGGAGGATGTATCTTTATGTCAGCACATATTTTTATTTCCCGCATTTGATATTGTTATGTTATGGAACCTTGGTTCGGTCAAACCGGTTGGGTCTCCAACACCATAAGGGTGGGAGCTTGTTTGTGTTTTGGCATTATGAAATCAATTATCAATTTCTCTCTCTCTCTCTATTCTCTCTCACCCTATCTCTAATCCCCGTAACCCTAAACCCACACCCCACTCACGCGCCCGCTCTTCCGCGCGCCGCTGCCGCACCTGGAGTCGTGATCCCCCCTTTTGTTTCCTGTCTGACGCCCCCTCCTCCAATGCCTCCTCCCTCGTCGATCTCCCACCGGCGAGATAGGGTTGAGAGGCTCTCGTAAGGGTCACGTCGATCCTCTCCGGGATTTCCCCCTTCTTCCTCCTCGCACTCGGGCTCAGAAGAGGGCACGTAACATCTTGGTATCAGAGTCCTC
This sequence comes from Dactylorhiza incarnata, assembly GCA_033032865.1. Taxonomy (NCBI): domain Eukaryota; kingdom Viridiplantae; phylum Streptophyta; class Magnoliopsida; order Asparagales; family Orchidaceae; genus Dactylorhiza; species Dactylorhiza incarnata. Next base: position 10,090,327 of record JAWHQI010000010.1, on the reverse strand, counting down.
CTCCTCCACCGTTGCTCCATTGCCCTCTACGCCCACCACTGCCGCACCTACAGTCGTCGACGCACCCATCCCGCAGCCGTTGTTGCGTTCCAGCTCTGTCACTGCTGCTGCCGCGCCCGGATCCGGTCTCCCGCCGCACCCTCGGGGCTCGCCAGTCCTATTTGGGGCTGTCGTCGCCGGTCTTCCACTCTATCGGATAGCTCGGGCTTTTTGCCCACTCCACCGTCGTCTTTTTCCCCCGCTAGGATCTTCCCCATGGACGACAGCACTCCCGCCGGCCTCACTTTGGCTCAGATCTTGGAGTCCTTTCAAAACATGATGGTGGCGAACAATAAAGCTCTCATTGAGGCCCTCCGACCGGACAGTTCACCGCCACCGCCAACTCCGCGTGCCACCTCGGGCTCATCGCAAACAGGTAACAAATTTCTCCCACCACGGAATGACGGGGAATTTTCCCCGCTTTGTGAAATGGATTTTCCGCTCTTTGACGGACGGGAAGACCCCCTCACGTGGCTCACACGATGCGAACAGTTCTTCGAAACTCAACGCACTCCGGAAGAGGATTGGATTGGTGTGGCTTCATTCCATCTCATGGGCTCCACACACCTTTGGTTCTCACAGCTCCGTCGTGAACGTCCGAACTTGGTGTGGGTGGATTTTAAGTCGCAGTACACCCTCCGATTCGGACCTCCCCTTCGGGGAAATCCTATTGGCGACCTCATCTCCCACCGACAGACGGGTTCCATTAATGCTACATCGAGAGGTTTCAGGTTCTCCTCTCCCGTACTCCTTCCATACCAGCGGCACATCAGGTGCCTTTCTTCACTGCAGGCCTTCACGAGCGACTTCGCCGAGACGTCGAGCTACAGTCCCCTCAGGACCTCTCCACAGCTATGAGCTTATCCCGCGTTTTCGAGAAACGCTTGATGATGGACCGTCCGTTTTTGGCTCGTCGATCTGGCGAGGGGCCCTCCAGGAGTTTTGGCCCTTCTACTTCCCCGACCAGCGCAGGAGACGGTAAGGGCAAAGAGGGAGAACGACCGTCCACCATTCGGCGGCTTTCCACTCAGGAGATGGCGGACCGCCGGGCCAAAGGCCTCTGTTTCAATTGTGACGAGTCTTTCACCCGGGGGACATCAGTGCAAGCGTCTTTTCTGGCATGAGGTGGAGGACCCCTCTGGCGAGGACATTGGGGACGAGGACCCGGGCGACCCCGAGCTCCTCGATTCACACGATGACAGGACCCCAGTCGGGGGACACGATTCAGATACAGATTTCGGTGGCGGGCCATCCGCTGATCGCCCTCATGGATTCGGGGAGTACGCACAGTTTTCTTAGTGACCTCACGGCGCAGCATCTTCACCTGTCGGTCACATCCCGTCTGAGCCTACGGATTTCAGTTGCCAACGACATGGCCATGACTTGCACCGGAGTTTGTCGTGCGGTGCCTAGTGTAGTGGAGGGCTACCACTCCTATATGGACTTTTATGTGATCGACCTACGCGGTTTCGAGGCAGTATTGGGAGTACGTTGGCTCCGAACCTTGGGGCCTCTTCTGTGGGATTTTAATACGCTGACGATGTGACTTGGGGCCGTCACCCTCATCAGACGGTATGGCAGGGCCGCCCGACGACCGCCGCCCGACGACTGCCGATCGACAGGTTTTTCTCGCAGTTGCCTACCCAGAGCCCTCTGACCTTGAGGCACTCTTACAGGAGTACCAGGACACTACCACCGCCCCAACGGGACTTCCTCCCTTGCGGCGCCAGGATCACCGCATTTGTCTCCTGCCCGGGACGGCTCCCGTAGTTGTTCACCCCTACCGATATCCGTTCCGCCAGAAGGATGAGATTGAGCGGCAGTGCGCTGCTAAGTTGCAGCAGGGCATCATCCGACACAGCGTATCCCCCTTCTCATCTCCAGTCTTGTTGGTCAACAATAAGGATGACACGTGCGCTTCTGTGTCAATTACCGCGAGCTGAATGAGCAGACGGTGAAGGACAAGTTTCCTATCCCGGTCGTGGAGGAGCTACTGGACGAGTTACACGGCGCTCGTTTCTTCTCCAAACTGGACCTGTGCTCCGGGTACCATCAGGTGCGCATGGCCCCCAAGGATGTGGAGTAGACCACTTTTCGCACCCACTATGGCCACTTTGAGTTCCTCGTGATGCCCTTCGGGCTCATCAACGCCCCCTCCACCTTCCAGGCCCTCATGAATGAGGTATTTCACGACCTTTTACGTCGTTGTGTGCTTGTTTTCTTTGACAATATTTTGGTCTACAGCACGACGTGGGAGTCCCACCTGGACCACCTTCGAGCAGTTTTTCAGTTAGTTCGGACTCACAAATTATTTTTGAAGCACACCAAGTGTTCATTTGGGACGGACATGGTCTCCTACTTGGGCCATGTGATTGATAGTACGGGGGTGTCCGCTGACCCCCTCAAAATTCAGAGTGTGACGAATTGGCCCCTTCCCCGATCCCAGCGGGAACTCAGGGGTTTTCTCGGCTTGGCAAGTTACTATCGGCGATTCATCGAGGGGTACAGTATTATTGCGGTGTCACTGTTTGCCCTATTGAAGAGACAGTACTTTGCATGGGAGGACTCGGCGACGACGGCTTTTCGAGCACTCCAGCAAGCCCTCGTCTCAACTCCAGTCCTACGCCTACCAGACTTCGACCAGGAGTTCCAGGTAGAGTGCGATGCCTCCAGCCAGGGGTTTGGTGTTGTGCTCCAACAGGAGCGCCACCCAATCACTTATTTCAGTCGTCGTACCGCCCCTCAGCATCAGAAGCTTCAAGCCTCCGCGCAGGAACTGATTGGACTGGCCAAGGGGGTTCAACATTGGCGGCCGTACTTGTGGGGGCGCCTTTTTCTGATTCGCACCGATCATTTCAGTATTAAGTACCTCCTGGAGCAGCGACTCACCACGGCCCCACAGCAGCGTTGGATCAGCAAACTTCTAGGTTTTGACTTTCGTGTGGAGTACAAGGCGGGGGCCTTGAACCGCGCAGTCGACGCTCTCTCCCGCCGCGATTACGAGGAAGGATCATTATTGGTCATCTCTGTTCCGACCTCGCCGCTTCAACACCGCCTACGGACAGAGATTCAGGACACTCCGACTCTTCAGGAGCTTCTTCTCCGCATTGAAGAGGGTAGCTTGCCCTCACATTGGACAGTTCGGGACGGGCTCATCCTATACAAGGATCGGCTCTATCTTTCAGAGACTTCCCCTTGATCATGGAGATTTTGACAGGGATCCACGGCACCACACATGAAGGGGTTCATAAGACCCTTCAGCGGATCCGGGCCGAGTTTTTTTGGAAGGGCCTCAAAAGGCGGGTTCAGGAGTTCATCGCCCTTTGTCCCACCTGCTAGCGTAGCAAGGCCGACCAGCTCTTACCAGTCGGGCTGCTTCAGCCCCTCCCCGTTCTGACACAGATATGGGCGGATATTTCCATGGATTTCATCGAGGGATTACCGACTTCGAGGGGCCGCTCCATCATCTTCGTGGTCGTTGATCGCTTGTCCAAAGGCACTCACTTCATGGCGATGAGTCGCCCTATTGTCGGGGATGTGGTGGCACGCATCTTCTTCGACCAGGTGTTCCGTCTGCATGGCATCCCTGAGAGTATCGTGTCCGACGGGGACAAGGTTTTCACACCCCTCTTCTGGCAGGAGTTATTCTCCTTATGCAACACGAAGTTAGCTCTCTCGTCGGCATACCACCCGCAGTCGGACGGGCAGACGGAGGTGGTTAACAGGACACTCGAGACGTACTTGCGCTGTGTTACGGGGGATCGCCCCAAGGATTGGGCACGATGGCCACCGTAGGTGGAGTACTACTACAACACCTCCTACCATTCAGCTCTTCAGACCACCCCCTTCCGGATAGTCTATGGTCGTGATCCACCTACCCTACTCACTTATACCAGCGCGTCCGCCCGCTCACCCGCTGTTGATACGGAGCTGGCCTCCAGAGATCAGATCCTCGCCTTAGCCCGTGAGAGGCTTCTTCAGGCTCAGGCCCGCATGGAAACAACCTACAATCTGGGACACCGCGAGCTGTTCTTCGCACCAGGGGATTGGGTATGGCTGAAACGCCGTCCTTATCGTCAGACGACCATAGCGACGAGTTCATACAACAAGCTGGGGCCCAAGTTCTATGGACCGTTCCTGATCTCAGAGCGCATTGGCGAGGTAGCATATCGTCTGCAACTTTCGACCGATGCCCAGATCCACGACGTGTTCCAAGTTTCGCAGCTCAAGCCGTTCGTGGGAGTTCCACCTTCAAAGCCATTGGTCCACCTGCCTCCACAGCTCCAGGACAAGCTTGATGACGATGCGGGTGGAGATGTTACGGATGTCGCGGACCCACGCTGGGGGATCACGTACAAGCGCCGCAACTCGGCGCACACCGCTTAGGGGGAGGATTTATCTTTATTTCTGCACGTATTTTTATTTCCCGCATTTGATATTGTTATGTTATGGAACCTTGGTTCGGTCGAACCGGTTGGGTCTCCAACCCCATAAGGGTGAGAGCTTGTTTGTGTTTTGGCATTATGAAATCAATTATCAATTTCTCTTTCTCTCTCTACTCTCTCTCCCTCTCCCTCTCTCTAATTCTCGTAACCCTAAACCCGCACCCCACTCACGCGCCCGCACTTCCGCACGCCGCTGCCGCGCCTAGAGTCGCGATCCCCCCTTCGTTTCCCGCCCGACGCCCCCTCCTCCAGTGCCTCCTCCCTCGTCGATCTCCCTCCGGCGAGAAAGGGTCGAGAGGCTCTCGTAAGGGTCACGCCGATCCTCCGGGATTTCCCCCTTCTTCATCCTCGGGCTCAGAAGAGGGCCCATAACACAATTTTTCTCTCAAATATATGATGGGGCAACCCTCCTAAGTAAACACAACATTAATAACAACAATGGAAGTGTTGCAACTAACTTCAAATATCTTGTCCAAGTCCAGTCGCGCTAAAGTGGGTGTTGGTGAGTTTCTCTTTTATAAGGTTAAGTGTGTGCTTAGCTTCCTCAGTTCAAATAAAATGTTTTCTCTTAAGGCAGTCGGTGATCGGAACTAAAGTTCCTAATGAACCTATAATGAAATTATACCAAATCATGAAATCTCAAGCTTCAATAATATTCAATCTTGTTCATTATTAAATTATCTTGACATTTTTTGGGTATGCCTTAATTCCACCAGATAATACTATATATATCATAAGGAGGTAATACTATCAGACAAGAATGTGTACTTCAAATTCATGTATAATTTGATTATCTCACAAGATTTGAAAATATTTTCCTAAAACAAATCGGTTGCTAATCAGGATCCGTGCAAATATTGTCAAAGTATATCACTATACAGACTCCATTAAGTTGTTTAAGAACTTGATTATCACTTTCATAATTGTGTTAGATGCATTGGATAGATCACAAGGCATCACTAGTCACTCATATAATTCTTTTTTGTTCTTAAAAGCAGTCCTCCATTCATTAAAGTTGGGTGAGTGAAGGAAACTATCTTTGTTTTTATGTATCGAGGAGGATTCATAAGAGTGAGTGGTTCAATGAGGAGTGCATGACTTTGTAGCTATGTTTGTGCTTCGGGAGCCACGGGCCTTCAATTGAGTAAAAGCAACGGCTTTTATTCGAAGAGTGAAGACTACTGTGTTTCTTCAGGAAGCCATCATTTTACAATAATTAGCATTAACACATGAGAAGCACTCTGGTCTAGCTTGTAGTGAGCAAATGACAATCATGGTGCTCTTATTCTATTCAGTAATGATTTTTCTTGTCATTTATGATTTAAGGATCTTAGATTTGAATTTTGTTATTCATGTTTGCTATGTTAAGACATTCTTGTCATTTACGATTTAAGATTCTTAGATTTGGATTTTGTTATTAATTTTTTCTATATTAAGGTAATATTTCTCATGGGTGTTTACCTACTATATAATCTTTATTTTGTGATTTTGGCAATTTCTTTAAAATGTCAGATGCCAAGTTGTATGTCATGCATTATGGATCAAAGGAGCCCTTGTCACATGGTGCACCCTTAGTCACAATGACATGGTGCACCCTTAGTCACTGACAAGTATTGTAGCCCAATCTATATCAAACCCTAGTTTCCATTTTTTTATCTTAAAAGCTCACTCATTATCCAAACTTTCCCTCTCATTCCTTACATCCCTCAGCCTGCCATTTTTCTCTTCCCATACTCTATACCACAACCCTAACTTCATATTTTTCAAGTTTCAATAACAATCTCAATCTCTTAGGAACTCGTACTGCACAATGTCTCTAACATTGATTATCCACTTATTTCTCAACAATCTCATTGTTTGCTACTCTCAATATTCTCTTCAATTGGACTATTTTCCCCATTCCCATTGGACATAAAAATATATTGTTTCCTACCGCTCGCTGCATCTAAGGGGTCTTCCCTTGGCTAACTTCTGTTAATATCTATCACTTCTGAAGATAGTTCTCATACTAATATTTTTATGCAAATGCATGGCTTTTGAGGTTACTCAAAAAAAAATGAACATGGAAATCTAGTTAAAACATCAAACGAATACCAAGAACGATCAAACGTACCATCATAGCTTCCTGTTATGAAGAAGTCTGCAGCAGATACAGCAACATGGGTAACGACATCCCGGTGCATGTAACTCTTTTCATACCTGTAGGAAGCTTCATATTAGTCATTCTTACGGTCAAACTTCGCTAACTTACAGGAATGATTTGCATCCAAGAGAAGCAATCTTAGAAGCCATACCCCTAAATTGGGAGAAAGTTCGAGTAATGTTTTGACCACTACTAAATGGCACAACCAACACAGTTTCTTAACAAGCGGAAACTTATTACATAAGACAAGGGTCAACGAGTACAATATAAAGTCGAGTATCCAGTTATGAGAAGAGAGCTTCCAGCGTACCAGAAAAAGAGTTGGATGTCTTACATGTGTGCAGAGGGGAGAGCGTCGAGGAAGGTCTGCTCGAATTGAAGAGGGCGCTTAAAACAGGCACGAGGAGCCGGTCCGGGGCCGACGATGGGCTCATCACCCTCAGCTGGAGGATCCGGCGCTAGCTTCCCATTTGAAGCTTCTTCCATGGTAGAAGTAAAAGTTTGGAGAAAGAATAACTAGCAGAAGAACAGCACGTGTTAGGGTTTGCCGGATATTGATACGAGCTCCATGGCACAATTTCTCGTGCTCTCACTGCCCATAAGAGTAAATGGTATAAGCACATTTATAATGATAATAATTTAATTTATACATATCATATCAATACTATATTAAAAAGAAATGGTGAAGAGTTCAATGGCAAGGTAAATAAGAAACATATGGCAAGATAAATGAGACACTAGGAAATCAGCACCGGCCATTTACGCTCGACATCTCCAAAGAAACCTAGGTTCGGCCTCTCCCGCACTAATCTCCTCCACGCCTCCTCGCACCGCTCTCCCTTCGCGCAACTCCAGCCCCCACACCGCCCTTCCACATTCATCCTCCTCACCATCGACACCTCCAAAAAACCCTAGGGCCACCCTCTCCCACACTAATCTCCTCGCGAAAGTCCAACTCCAACTCTAACTCCCACACTTCTCTGTGTCGCCAACATCACAGGACGAGGCCGCGTTAAGGGATCACTACAGCGCTGCTTTCATCCAGGCATCGCGGAAGCAACTAAATACACACCCACGCGATCTCCCTTCCTCCGCCAGGTACCTCAATGTGTGTGTATATATATATATGTGTGTGTATATATATATGTGTGTATATATATGTGTGTGTAAATATATATATATATGTGTGTGTATGTGTAT